>JAQFVV010006224.1:8384838-9689135 GCA_028023455.1 Epiperipatus broadwayi | reverse complement strand
ATTATAATAATGGTAGAGAATAATATATATATATATATATATATATATATATCTTCCGATATTACAGATTATAATAAATATATATATATATATATATATATATATATATATTAAACAGAAGTGTTTTTGATTACATGGTAATAATTATCAACTGAAGTAATGTAGACAAAAAACAGACATCATTTTCAACCGTTATTGAACCACTGCGGGATGAAGTTTAACCCAGTTTCTACTGTCTCTAGTTTCTATTCTTCACATTACCATTAATATATATTTAACTATCAATGTGGACATCCAGGAATCTTCATGAAATATATGCATACCTTGTAAGAGTGTGTGTGATGGGATATTTTTGCATTGGTGAGTACTTATGATGTAACAAAACTTGAGATGATTGGACATTTATAAATATAAAATATGTTTAATATATATTTCGTCAGTACAGCCATTTAGTATTACTTATTGCAGTATTCAAGATCAAGATATAAACACATAATGTATAATGAATATGTAAATAATAATTATAAAAATAACGAATATGTAAAACAATAATAATAATTGTATAAATGTAGAATAAAAGTAATAACTGTAATGTATTATGTGTTTATACCTTGACATTGAATACTGCACTTACATAAATCTTCATTGATACTTTTATAATTAAAAAGAGTTGAAATAGTATAATCTCAGTGATATATTATTATAATCCATAGTCATAGATTTAGTAGTTTATTTATTGTAACTGTTAAAATTTTAAACTCTCTGTATTTAGTCTTTGCATAAACTGCATCATCATAAAGCATGAGTGAAAACTATGTAGTATTCTGTCTTCTTGCAATTTGAAAATGGATCAATTTTAGGAATCCATTTCTCCCATTATAATAGAACAAATAACGTGTGTAAATTCAGTTAGGCATAATTTAATCCCTTCACTGACACTTCTTTTTCTTTGTTTTCTGTTCTCTTTTTAGTTAGTATTTTTACTAGTGCTGGATTTATTGTTTGTTTGTTTTTTGTATTGTTTTAATTAATATTAATCCTCAAAAAAAAATGCTTATGACATAATCAACTCATTTATTTTTCTTCAAAATAATTGAATAATATAATCAAAATTTCCAAATTAGTATCAAAAAAAGTAAAATTCATATTTAAAAAAAAGAAGAAAAAAGTTGATTTTGAATTTCTCATATGATCATTTCTACTTTTAAATAATACTTTTCGAAACTAAACTACTTGTACTTATTTTTAAATATGTATATTGATTTTGGTCTAAATGCTGTTTTATTTTATTCCTTCTCAATAAAACACACACACAGTGTGTTTGTAATTTTCACTATCGCAATTTTGCTAAACAATGAACTAGTATTGCATAACGTCAACACAAACATCCAAGCTTTTGAGAATGAAAGGGAAAAAGCAAAAAAATATATTAAAATAAATTTAGGTAATACTTTAATCCCAATTTTCTCTCCCTTTTTTATTTATTTAGTCTTTATTTACACTAAGTCTCATAAGAATGTTCATACTAAACATTTTAATTAGCGAAAAATAAAATTTAAACATATAATCAATCCATCTATTTTCTTCTAAACAACAGAATAGTAATTAAAAACATTTATAATCAAAACTGATTTAATTACTTTTCCAAATTGATAATAAGAAGTATCAAAAACATGTTTTTTTTTAAAACTTTTAATTCATTTGCGATTTCTAATTTAATATTTTCAAAACAAATTACATGCAGTATATTTTATTTCTAAATATATAGCTTAATCTTGTACTAATCCTGTTTTATTTTATTCATACAAAAAGTATAATATATGCGTGTGTGTGCACGCGCATTATTTTAATTTTTCATAATTTTTCTAAATAATGAATTAAAATATTGAGTAATAAATACTCAAAAACATATCTTTTTTATGTGAGAGAGGAAAATATAGTTTGGGATTAATTTAAGTTTTTAGCTTTTCCCAATAGAAAATCTTAATCTGAATTAAAATTGAAATTAGAACATGTTAAAACATTTATCTTTTGAAAAAATAGCCTCAAGAATATATCTAAATAACAAGCTTTAACTTTTTAAAAATCCATCTTAAAAAAAAAAAAACTTTTGTTCTATAATAAATTTAATAAAGACAAGTAAATATATTTTTCATAATTATAATTATTTTATAAAAATTGTATATTAAAGTTTAATTATAAAATATTTAGTCATTTCTCCACACAAATTTTTGTTTATTATAGCGATTATCTTTGATTTTCAGAAAAAGATATTTTGGTGAGCTGCTATTCATCTTTTAAGGATGATGATGTAGAAATCTTGTAACAATGTCGTTTTGACAAGCAGATCTTTTGATGACCCATACAGTGATTAGGAAATATTGATCCAAGGATTTTTTTTTTTTTAGTCTGATGTGTAATGTATCTAAATAATGTCTATATTGGAAACTTTTTATTTTCATTTTAAGATATATTCTTGCTCAAATATAAGTATACTTAGAACCCTGTTCCCTTCAACTTTGCATCAAGTCCAATAAACAATTTGAAATTATTGGTTAGCAATCTATTTGCCTCTTATTATATTTTGCAAAGAGATTTCTTATGAGTAAAAGTGTGCTGATTTTTATCTTACATACTTAATATATATCATGGCTATTTAAATATAATACACATTAATTTCATAAAGCTCCACTTATGAAATAGCCTACATAAAGTATTTATAAGATATAATACTTTTTTTTTGTTCTGCTCACATTATAACATTTATTTCAGAAATATATGTTGCATATAAGTTTCTTGTTTTTTTTGTGAACAGAACAAAAAAAAGTATTACATCTTATAAATGCATTATATAGGCTGTTTCATAAGTGGAAGTTCATAAAATTAAAGTGTATTATATTTAAGTACCCATTATATATATAAAGTACATATGAAAAAAATCAGCATAATTCTACTTAAGTTAAAGAAAAGCCATTGCAAAATTTAACAAGGGGCAAATAAATTGCTAATCAATAACCTCAAGTTGTTATCGGACTTGATGCTAAGTTTAAGAAAATAGGGTCCTAAATAAAAGATTTACTTATATTTGAGCAAGAATATATCTTAAAATGAAAATAAAAATTTCCCAATATAGACATTATTTATGCACATTACAACATAACATCTGCTAAAACAAAAAAAAATCCTCCCATCCACCACTCCCTGTATATTTTTTAAAAAATGTATATAAAATGGATCTGTATAAAACTTCTATTTAAACACAATGAAGAGGAGTTAAATAAAATAAAATATTTATTTTTTCAACTACATCTTTTTCTCTCTCCAACCTTTATAATATTCTACTTTATTCTATCAGAGATGCAATGCTCTAACAACTTATCAATATTGTGTGGTTCATCTAATTACAGATTTAATCCATGATGCTGAGAGCATTTTGTTTGTTTTATAGTGATTTTTACAGATGAATGAGCAAAAATATAATTCAAATTTTACTTCATTTTATTATTATTATTATGCATTTATTTTTATTAGGATGCCTACTGGAGTAAGATAAAAAAAATTGGCATAAAAAATTGCACATTTCAAAAGAAATGAACTAACAAATATTTTTCTTATAGAAAGAAATATTAAATCTATGTTCCTGATATATCTAAAAAGTAAGACACTATTTATCAAAATATTCTGATTACAACAACATTATTGGAGAAGGAAATATTAAAACAGAACATCATCAAATAGCTGATGTTTTATAAAAAGTACAAAATTCTGTGAAAGCAATTTTTTTTTTTTAAAAAAGTAGGTAATTCAAAAATGTTTCTGAAGGGGGAGTTGGCTGCTGTAGAATTAATTTGTCCAGGACATAAAAAGAAATTTGAGAATATAAATATATCACAAGATAAGTTGAAAACAATAAAAAATTGTCATTACATGTGGAATAGTCATTAATAATAATGATAATATTATTTTGTTTTTAATTCACACAAAAAAATGACCCCTGCTTAAAAAGAGAAAGTTGAAATTGGCCTGCCAGTTGAAAAGATTCTCTGCCCTTAATGTTTAGAGGTAAATTAATTAAATGTTTCGTCAAATATTGTAGGTTAAGTTAATATTTTGTATGGCTCACAAATGATATTATAAATATCTAACAATGTCTTTGGCAGGAAAAAGTTTCCCACCCCTGCTAAAAATGAATAACTAGATTTTTTTAAATAAAAAAAGTCTCAGATTATTATGGATTACTAGCAGTAAAAACAAAAGCTATTGTAATAAAATAAGTCTTCATTGTGGTTGGAGACTGGCTCATACTTTTATAAGTTCTGTTTGCTTTAAAGCCAGATCATGTGGTAAAAAATAGGAGGTTGAATTTCTTTCTTTTGACATTTATATTTAGTTCGGAGAATAATAGTGAATATATTGAAGCAATTTTATTTTTTAAAAATCTATATATTGTATATATAAAATGCTAGATTTAAGTTGTTTTTTTAAATATATATGTTTGATATATAAAGATCTAAAACTTTAAAAGCGTTCTATTTATTTGTTTTTTCAAACTGAACAAGATTATTTGAAAAGATCAGAAATGTTAAGTATTTTGATTGCTAAGGGATTCATGCACTGACGAATTGATAGCTTAGTAATAAACTTATTAGGACATTTTAATCCTGATTAAATAGGATACAGAAAGACTCATTTACCAGCCAGAAAATATAAAAGAGAAAATATTTCTTTTGTAGTTTCATGTTGTTGTTTTTTTTACAGAATCATAAAGATAATTTTGAAAGTATTGCTCTATGCAAAACTATGATATTCCAACTCAAATCAGATTTTTTATTTAGGTAGTATTAAAAAAAAAAGGTGCAATATATAATTTGTTTTTCATCTTGTAAGTTTTTGCAATATTATCTGTTTTTTGCTTGAAGATAAATCAGTTGTATCTTGAAAAAAAAAAAAGATAAATCAGTTGTTTAGAAAGCTAAGATTCTGTAATTAGTGTACCATATTAGACTGAAAAAAGTAAGATAAGCTACAGAAGGCGCTAACAATTAACTAGAAAGTTATCAGTATATCATTGGTTTCAATTTTTCTTGTTGATAGCGGTGTCTTCCAATCTTTCACAGCCATAGATTGCCACAGGAAAAGAAATAATAACTTAAACCTACCAAGGTAGGCTTTAGTCTTACACTTAAAGCTTAAATAATCACTTCTTTGATGATTTTAATGTCTCCTTAAAATTCAACATGATGGAAGGATATCAATCTCTAAACATAAATAATAAAGAAGATAAGCAATCTTCAAGCACATTTAATAAAGATGATAACTTATATAAAGAATTTTCATCAACTATAGCTGAAATTAGTTTACTCAAAAATATTACTTCTACTATTGATAAAAATTTCCCTAACCTTACAACAGCAAACAAATACAATATAATACAATAACAGCAAATATATATATAATAGAATAGAATAGAATAATTTAAAAGTAACACACACTTTTTACTTCACTCTCAATTTATAAATAATACTTCTAATAAAAATTACTCCTATGCTAAATCATTAAAACAAAATAATACAAAGCCTGAAGTCAACATAAACTTGTATGAAAATATTACCGACAGCTGCTTTACAAGCAGTTATCCCGGGGTAGCGGGTTCGCTTCCCGGCTGATGCTATGACACATGGGGAAAAAATATTACCGATCTTTTCAATATAAAGCACCGGAAACAATTAATTCCCCCCTATCACTGGATCAACTAGTCAACCTGAAATCACCAAAGAACAGTACAATGAATATTCTGAGAAATTCAACTTGATCCTTCTCCTACAAGTTCTTAATTTTAAAAAAATTCACAATAATAAAACAGTAATTATTGCAATTACCAACGCTAATATTCAAATAACTAAATTTTCTACAGATGAAATTTTATGATTTTTAAACAAAAAAAAATTATAGAGTGTGATATACAAGATCCTTGACCACCCTAATAATAGATACATTGTAATTGAATTCCACAATATTTCTCAAGGAATTAAAAAAAAAAAAAACTTTAATCAATGGGTAGATTGACCTATATTATTATCAGGCCAAATAAAAAATTGTCATGCGTACTTTACTAATGCAGATCTATTCTAGGAAAATATGTAACCACATCTAATTTTTGATATCTGCTGGAGAAGACTACTGCTGTACCTGTACTAACAAACACAGAATTATTTAATATTACCCTCAATAAAAATATATGTCCAACAGATATTCTAACACTTCATTTCATTGACTCATCATCTCTAATAATATTTAAAGATGTACCTCCACAATGTTTTCTTTGAAAAATCACAAACCATATCATTAAAGACTATTCTGTAAACTCTGTGGATTAAAAATGCACAAAACATATCAATGTGCTAAATCTACACTAATACAAGCAAACCAAAGCAATGCCAACATATCTAAAACAACTGAAATCATAGATGTACAAACTCAATCACCCACAGATGAAAATCCAAGCAACAATTACTGAAACAACAAACAACACATCTAACCAAACCATTATATCTGCAAATCAAGAACAAAAATAAAATATCCTTACTGAATCAATGATAACTAACTCAAACAGTGAACTAGAAACTAAATCTAAGCAAATACATCCTCTACGGATGACAACCAGACTTCATCAGATGAAAACATTTTTTAAACAATTATAAAACCTAAGAAAACTCATAGAAAAATGTAAAGACAACAAAACTATTATATCCAGTCAAACCACTAAAGATATACAGTCAAACCACTAAAGATATACAATTCTTTCCTCTGCACCAGCAAAAAAATTAAAAGGCTCAATTAACATTTCAACAAACACAGACTCATAACATAACCAAGGATAAACATTTACTTAAGCAAATACTAAATAGTATATCAATCATATCTCCAGCACAATTAAATCTTGTTGAGATCCATAAAAGTGGCTGTAATTCTCAACATAGAAAAACAATCTCTACATACTCAAACTCAGCAAACAACCCTCAAGAACAAAATTACAATAAAAATGATGCAGCTTAATAACAAATGGCTAAACTTACACTTGTTTGCTACTGTTAGTATTAGACTTATAAAAATGGTCATTAATAAAACAAATTTAAATAATTCTACTATTAGAATAAGTCCAGTAGGTTACAATAATAAGTCAAAGTCTACTTTAATCACAATACACCCATCCAAAAATGACCTCATAATAGATATCAAACCATACACACTATCAAATTTTCTATATTTATGGTTCAATCTTCCCCCTCCCTTTTCTAAGAATTGAAATGCCCCTCAACATCACAGAAGCTAATGTAAGAGGCATCAATTTCCCTCAATGCTTATTTGTAATTAATAACTGAATTGCACTATATTCTCCTTACATTTACTTCTTCTCTGAAATTAAAAATACTCAATCAACAGCAAGATAGACCCTCAAAAATATCTTGGAAAATTTGGTTACCTACAACTCTCCACCTCCAACACATCTGCTGCAGGGGTAGGAACCACATTGCACTCTTCATATCATTTAAAATATATCTTGACCAAAACATGATGATGTCTTTCTTCCATCACCCTGCTCTGGCCATAAACATTATCAATCTATAGCAGTATAACAGACACTTACCTATATACCAAATAATTTCTCAGGTAAATGTAACTCTATCCTCAAATTCCTACCTACTTATGGAAGACTTCAAAATGCTGTACTCTCAATTTATCTCTAAATATCTTCTCCACAAAAAATTAATGAGTGCTGAAGGTTTCTTCTCTAATAATGCCTTTTCATATTATACCCAAAAATATGCAACTCTTGTAGATCTACTCTTTTACTTGCTGGATCTACATTTCATTATTAATCCTTCACTTCAACTTATCAGCTTATCTGACCATCTAGCTTTTAATATTGAATTAAATATTAACTTTAACAATAAGTCAGTACTTCAATGCAACAATATGACAAGACTTCCTAAAGACTACTGCATCAGAAGCTATTATTTCTGATATATACATCCTCTTCCAAAAAATTAATATTTTCTCATTATACCCCAATGATGCTTGGCTTGCTTTCATCAATATTATTAACTCAGTTATTAGGCACTATGCAAGTAAAAACAAATCACCCACAGCCTTAATCAAAGAGCTTGACATATTACATAAAAAACTAAAAGTTACTACATGCAATCCTGCATCCACCCCTTCTATTATCCATCTTAAACAACAATACCAAAAAAAAAATACTACTTATTAAAATCAGTATCTCAACTAAAAATATAAAAGTGTTTTTAACTCAACCTCATAACTGGTCCAGATGTTATATATGTTGGGCTCTTTCATACAAAGAAAAATAAGTTACCTATTCATCTATAGTAAAAAATAATTAAATGGTCATGGGACAGGTGCTTCCCATTCTATTCTATCATTTCAAAACCAAGATTTCAATCTTCCCTCTTTCTTTATATTAAGACCCATTCTTGTGTATTCAATAATTTTAGTCACCAAATTACAAAAAATGATATTATACTCAAGCTCATCTCATTTCCAGATAACATGCACTCCAACTCACATACAATCCTCAGATTTATACTTACTCACATAAGTTTCTTTACCATCCCCATAATACTAAGTCTACTCAATCATCTCTCAAAGCAGGTCTATCAAATTGAACAACTATATCACATCTTCTTAAAGTCTTTTTCTAAAAAAAAAAAATCTTCCATCCCCTCAAATAACTTATGCCCCATCTCTATGACTCCAATTTTAGAATCAATCATCAAAGATAAAATACAATCTATCATTTGGACATCAATCTCAGATTTTCAATTCGCACAAAAAAAAAGGATCATCCACTACTGTAGCTATTACTCTTTTTAAAACAATTATAGACCAAGTGAGAGGAAAACTGGTCCACTTGCTGTTCAGTTTGATATTGCTTCTGCTTTTGACTCTGTCTCAATTGAAACTTTGATCCAAGTTCTATTAACATACCCCATACCTATACTATATATTCTCAACAATTTTCTCATAAACAGGAAAATTCACATTACGCTTAAATAGAAAAGTCATCCCTGACTTCAACTCTCATAAATCCATTCTCCAAGGATTCCCCCTTAGTGCATTACTATTTATAACTTATATTAATCCTTTATTATTAGAAATTGAAAACAAAATGCTTAGTATCTATATTCCAATCATAAATGAAAAAAAAAGTATATTTTCAGTATGGATGACCTAGTAACTTTCTTCTAAAAAATTCCTTCCTGCATTAACAATTCTTGAAAACTATACAAAACAATACAAACTCCAATTTCAATCTCAATACATCATCTATATAAAACAATTTAAATGGAAATAGTACATCCTCTAATTTCAAAACACCTCATAACTTTTTAGGTCTTCCCATTTACAAGTCTATAAAGATTCTTTGATAAAATCTATGATAAAATAAATAAATATTATTATGTTTAATTAATAAATTAGAGATTATATAAAATCTAAAGTGCAGTAGAACTTTGGATATCAAATGCCATGAGAAGGAAGATTCAAGACATGCTACTTACATCCATTGAAATCAAAAATAAATTTCCTATCTAAAGCCTATTTATTACTACATACCAAAATCACTCTCATTAATATCTTAATATCTCCCAAAATAGCATATTACGCAACAATAATCTATTACACCACAACTTGCAAAAAGAAAATAAACTCCCTGTGCAACAAACTAATATGGGGGAGAGAATACTATGGAAATGAGCATTAAAACAATCAAAAACATGCCATTAACAATGGATTATCACTCTATTCTATCCCTATAATTCACCTACAAAGAACAATTAATATAATAGTCAAATTTTTCACCTTTTCCCCTGACTCTACCTTCAGCTAAAAATACATTTTTCAAAAACCTTAAAATCCTTTTCACATACTCCATCCTCAAGGAACATAAATCTATTGACAAAAATTAATTACTGGGAAGCCTTTAACCTTGTCCACAAAACTGAGGCTTTACCAATGCATAAACCTTTTCTTCATTGATGAATTTAAATTCCAGTGTAGAACCCAAATATCTTGATTTCCTTATTAAGATTAATTTGGAAGCATTACCAACCTGTAGCTTTTTAGCTAAAAGAATGTCCACCAATATAGACTCAACTCTCTCACACTGTCACAAAGAGGAAGAAACTATTCAACATTTTCTTTTCAAATGCTCATCACTTCAAGTTTTTCAAACTCTCATTAGATATATCATTAAATCCCAATCAGCTTCACCCATAATGCTCATCAATAGCATAGAGAGATAACTTTTCACATGCATTAGAGCAACTATTTTTATTTTATTCACACTTTGGTTTTTTAGGTGCCATTTCTGCTTCAACTCAACATCAAAAAATTACAATCACATTTTTACAACAAAATAAATAAAATACAAAAATTAGAGATCAAACCATTGCACCTCCATGTATATATGCAGCCACGTGCAGCTTAATAATCTTATCTATACTATTGGTCATTAAAAAGTAGAATATGATCTTTGAAACATATAAACTTCATTATTTTAAAATTCCGGTGCTTGTCTTGTAGCTAAAGATGCCGTTGGATGGCGCCGTTTTCACGCTAAAACTATAAAATATGAACATTCAGGGGCCGTTGATTTTAATAATTTTTCTGTGCTTTTTTTGTAATGCGAAAATAAAAACAAAACAAAATCGTCTTTTTTAAATATTATTTTTTATTAACGTATACAATTTAAATGATAATAATAAATGTAAAATAAAATCAACAAATTACAATTTGATTTGTTTTTTATATCGTATACTTTTTAAATTGTGTTACAGTTTTTTTTTATCAATTTTCTATTGGATATTTTTTTACTTGTGTTACAACTTTTTTTTATCAATTTTCTATCGGATATTTTTTTACTTGTGTTACGACTTTTTTTATTGTTGTTTAACTAAAAAATAATAATTGTAATAAAAGTAAAAGTTGTTACTGTTAGATTTAGGGCTAGGTTTAGGGTTAGTTTTAGGGTTAGGGTTAGTTTTAGGGTTAGTGTTCTGTTGTTTGTAATGCTAAAATAAAAAAATTCAAAATCGTAACCATACTCGGACAAAAGAAAGAAACTCAAACTTTTTTAAACAACAAAAAACACATACAAATGTCTTCTTGACTTATTAAACATGTTTATAATATTTATTTTTTATGAAATTTACAAAAAAACCTGTATATTTGGACTTTTCTTACTGGATATTTTTTTCGTACCGCTCTTTTTTACTTCAAAAATATACAGACGGTATTGTCTCATGGAATGTTACTAATAGTACGTTACTTGACACGTTACCTAATTGCAACTCAGTAAAAACAGAGATATTTAACATTTCCCTAAATAAAAGTTCAATACAGTACGTTGTAAAAAGTCTTATAATTATTGATTTAAAAAATCTGAACATTTCAATAGTTTAAAATAAATAAAAATCCAATCAAAACAATTCAAATACAAACTCTCTCACCAAGCCGTAATTATTTTATAAATTGTGCGAATTCAGAAAATGTATTTGCTGCTATGCAACATACATGCTGTACTGCGATGCGACATAGCAGCCTGCATTCTGTAGCACAACAAAAAAGTTGTATTATAGAAAATGCGGATTCAAACATGTCGGCTGCAGAAACAGCATTTTTATGTGTTTTGGCGTGAAAACCGCGCCATAGAACGGCATCTTTAGCTAAAAGATGAGTACCAAAATTCCTATATAATTAATCAACGACGCAATTGAACACTAACCCATAAAACTAGTTACATCTAACATCATAGCTTATATCATAACTAATTCTCCTCTATTTATATAGAACTCTTTCTGAATCTGATGTAAATCATATATATATATATATATATGTGTGTGTGTGCTGCATATAAATATACAATACTAATATCAATACAAGCTAAAATATAATAAGTAGATATGCAATAAGTACTATATGTGTAAACTAATATAACCTATGTAATCGTTTATTTCAGCAATGAAGTTTATGTTAAAAGTAAGAAGAAGAACAAGGCAAAACTCTCCATACAGTAGTGTCATGTGATGTTTAGTGATAAGAAGAAAAAAAAGTCTGATAAGCTAACCGTTCAATTTTTGGTATTTAAATGTTACATTGCCTCACAAGCAATTAAACAATCTATTATTTAAGACATTATACATTTTGCCACTGCTACACATACTTCGTGATCTTTAGTGAACAATAAACATTCGATTTTATATTGACAATGGTACAGTATATAACATTACGAAACTTTATATATGGATATATAATTAAACACGAAAGTATTACATAATTAAATATCCATACAAGTAAATATACCAATAAAACCTTTATTTTAAAAAATGAGTATTTTGTTGGAAACTAAAACTTATCTTCATAAAATTCTACTTTAAAGCATTGCAAATTATAAGTATCGTTTGAAAAATTAAATTGATTTTCTAATAATCTATTTTAAAAAATTCCTCATATTGACTTTATTTAAAAGAGAGAATCAAAGAAAATATTTTAGATAATCACAAAATAAGACGAAATAACTCTTTCATAAAAAATGGATCATTTTGATTTTTTTTTTGGTTTGCAAAATCTGAAAATTTAAAAATTGTAATTTCTTATTATAACAAATATTTTATTTTTTGTAATCGTTATTTTGCTATTATTATTTTTTTCACAGTTATTTTTTTGTTATTATTGTTTTGTTTTAATTCTTCTTAATTATTCTAGTGCAAGCTTCTTTCTTGCTCAATATTATTCTTGTTTGGAGCTTTTGCAAGCTCTATTCTAAATCGTTATTGTTATTATTTTATTGAAAAAATTATTATTATTATTATTATTATTATTATTATTATTATTATTATTATTATTATTATTATTATTATTATTATAACTTAAACTATTCTAAACAATCCTAATATGAAGTCACTGTCTATATAGTATAGTGTATATTCAATGATATTAATAGGATTCATTTTTATCATTAGTACTAGTTACATACGTGAATTTAATGTTTTGGGTACTTTAGTATTAGATCTGCGGTGAGGAAACTTTACTTCAAACCTAACCCTAACCCAGTTCATCTGTGATATTTCACACCAGGTCTAATACTAAAATACCATTTTTTGCCTAAGGTATATAGTATTTAAGTGATTATGATAGTAAGAGTAGGCAATAATGCTTGGCCACTCTTAGTGAAAGATTGTCATCTTACTATGCAATTTATTAATAACATTTTTTTTTTAAATATACATTTACCAGTTCATCAAAAATTAGCTTAGAATATGTTTAGAAGTAATTAGTAAAATAATAAAGATTAACATTAAATAATACATCTTATATATTTTATAATTGTATATTTATTATACTTGTCACTAATTCAATGAATAGTAGTGGAAATAATATTATGAGGTCTTAAATGAAAATACCACCAAAAAAAAAAAAGAATTTTTAATGTGGGTTTGTGGGTTGTTTAATTTAAGGGCTCACCATAATCTAAAAGATATGGGATTCACTATTCACATTTATGAATTAATATCTAGTTTATATGTAGTAATAAATTTTTACTCAAGTTGAGAGATGTGAAATAATAATAATAATTAACTAATGAAATATCTTAATGACTTTCGTCTGCTAAATGCAATATGTTAAGTTCATGAGAAATTTGAAACATATTGCTTTTATTGTTATGTATAAATTTATTACGTATAATAAAATAAATTCATTTGTAAGATAATTGTAAATTTAGTAATATGTTTTGTAACCAACTAAATTAAAAGTGCTATTTAAAATGCTTAAAGTGGTATCTGTTTATAGGGATTAACAATTTCTATTTATATGTGAGAGTGTGTTTGCAAAAAATGTATTTTATCTCTAATATATATATATATATATGTAATTTTTTTTTGTTTTTTTCCCCCCCCCACTTGGAGGTGTGGGTTTCTCGGGAATTTAAAAAAATTGTTATCCCTTTTTACTCAAAAAAATTAAAATTGGCTCAATTAAATTTTTGTAGGAGACATTGCAAGAATTCTGCCTAAAGCTCAATGAAATTTAGAAACTATTGTCTACTCTATCATAAATGGCACCCTAAAACTTAATGAAATTGAGAAACTATTGTCTACTATAACATATAAGGCACCACATATATAACAGGTCAAATCTTGAAAAATATGTCGATAATTTTTATTTTTATATTTTTTTCATAAAATATATTTCATGGAAAAACTTTTACATATAAGAATATAAAATTTCCAGAAAAAAAAATCTATAATAGGGTGAAACAATAACCTAATACATGTCACTTTTAAAAAATTCTTTTGAGAAAATTTTATTGACTTTATATCTTCATTTTACTGATGTATCTTCAGTTACATTAGCATCTCTAAATACAAGTGGAGTAGGATTCATTATAAATAAAAAGTGGAAGAACAATATTGTGGAGATTGATGGTGTATCGGACAGAGTTGCAAGATTAGTTATACAACTTAATAGCAGATACCAAATGCAGATAATTCAGGTTTATGCCCCAACAAGTTCTCATAGTGATGAAATAGTAGAAGATTTTTATATGGATGTACAAAAGGCTTTTGATCAGAGTAAACAACATTTTAAAATTGTTATGGGAGACTTTAATGCTAGAATTGGTAGACAAATGAAAGATAAAATTGCTGTAGGTAATTTTGGTTATGGTAATAGAAATGAGAGAGGACATAGACTTGTGGAGTTTGCAGAAAAAGAAAAACTTTATATTATGAATTCATTTTTTGAGAAAAATGTTAAAAGGAAATGGACATGGAAGCATCCAAATGAAGGTACAGCAGAATTGGATTATATTTTGACTAACAGGAAATACATATTTCAAGATTGTAATGTTCTTAATAAATTTAACACAGGAAGTGATCATCGATTAGTAAGGTGTAAGTTACGTGTTAATGTAAAACTAGAGAGACAAAAATTATT
The DNA here is from genome assembly GCA_028023455.1 of Epiperipatus broadwayi. Taxonomy (NCBI): domain Eukaryota; kingdom Metazoa; phylum Onychophora; class Udeonychophora; order Euonychophora; family Peripatidae; genus Epiperipatus; species Epiperipatus broadwayi. The sequence goes on along the minus strand of JAQFVV010006224.1, from coordinate 9,674,117 downwards.
GAGAAAAACAATATTTACAGTTGATATTCTTAATCTTCAGAAACATTCTAATGAATTTAAATTAGAACTTACAAATAGGTTTCAAGTTTTAGGAGATTTTGAACATGATTCAGATTTGAATGAAATTAATATGATAATAACTGATACACTTTTAAAAACTGCAACAAAGATAGCTGGTAGAAAAAAGCAGCAATTGACTAATAAAATTTCTACTGAGACTAGAAGAAAAGAAGGAATATGAAGATATACAAAAATGATGTATTAAAAAGAATTGAATATCTCGAATTTTGTAAAATGGTTCGGAAAAGAGTTGAAAATGATATAAGAAAGTATAACTATGAAATAGCAAGGAAAGCTGTAGAAGAAAATAAAAGTCTCAAGAATGTTAAACAACATTTTGGTATTGGTAGGAAATTTATATCTGCAATAAGAAAAAAAGATGGAATTATTACTAAAAAGAGAGATGACATCATGAAATTGGTAGAAGATTTTTATCAAGAATTATATAGTAATAAAGAACAAGTACCTCCTATATCTATTACATCTTTCGAATTGCCCAGAATTTTAAATGAAGAAGTGAGACATGCAATTAAATGTATGAAGAAAGGAAAGGCTCCAGGAAATGATGGAATTATAATTGATATATTAAAAGAAGGAGGTGAAGAAATAGAAACAATTTTAGCAAAGTTATATACCAAATGTCTAAATGATAAAGATGTACCGGAAGATTGGAAGAATGCAGTAATAATATTAATATTTAAAAAAGGTGATAAAGAAGATATTAGAAATTACAGACCTATCAGCCTTTTATCAGTTTTATATAAAATTTTTACCAAGATAATTACAACTCGTCTACAGAGAACTTTGGATTTCCACCAACCAAGAGAACAAGCTGGATTTAAAAGTGGTTTTAGTACAATAGATCATATCCAGGTATTGAGAGAAGTGATAGAAAGGACAAATGAATATGAGTTGTCATTATGTTTTGGATTTGTAGATTATGAAAAGGCATTCGATTCTATACACATTTCTTCAGTGATTAAAGCATTGGATCATCAAGGTATAGATCCAGGATATTGTCATATTTTAAAGAATATTTACAAAAATGCAACAGCAACAATTACATTACATAATGACACTGGAAAAATCAACATTGAGAAAGGTGTAAGGCAAGGTGACTCCATATCTCCAAAACTTTTTACAGCAGTGCTGGAAGAAGTATTTTGTGGATTAAAAAGGGAAACTAAAGGAATGAAAGTAAATGGAGAGTATTTAAGTCATTTAGATTTTGCAGATGATGTAGTTGTTTTTGCAAATAATGCTTCAGAGCTGCAGGAAATGTTGCAGGAGTTAGCAGATGAAAGTAGAAAAGTAGGACTAAAGATAAATGTTAAAAAGACTAAAGTAATTTTTAATCGATTTGCTCAAAATATGAAAATAAAGATTGATTATGAAGAATTAGAAGAAGTTAACAGTTACAAATACCTAGGTCAGATTATTAATACAGATGGAAACATAATGGAGAAAATTAATCATAGAATTAAACTTGGTTGGAGTGCTTTTGGTAGAAATAACTTGATACTAAAAGGAAATATGCCTATGTGTTTGAAAAGAATGGTTTTTAACAAATGTGTTTTACCAGTTCTTACTTATGGATCTGAGACTTGGACACTTAATAGAAGAGCAATGCAGAGACTTCAGACCACCCAAAGGAGTATGGAGAGATGTATGTTGGGAGTAACAAGAAGAGATCGAAAACGCAATGTATGGGTAAGAAAACGAACAGGTGTTACTGACCTTATTGAAAAAATTAAAAGATTGAAATGGAGTTGGGCTGGACATATTGCTAGAAGAAATGATAATAGATGGACAATTGAAATTTTAAACTGGATTCCAAGAGATTGTAAAAGACCCAGAAAGAGACCACATGTGAGATGGATGGATGAAATAAGAAAGTGTGCAGGGGTGTTGTGGAAAAGGGAGGCTAAAGATCGGAGAAGATGGATTAAACTTGGAGAGACCTTCATCCTGCAGTGGATTGATAATGGTTGATGATGATGATATTTATATATATTTATTTTATTTTTTTGGTTGATGATGATGATGATATATATATATATATATATGAGTAATTCAAATAAAATTTAATTTAATCTTATTCCATAATCAATATTTACAAACTCAAAATGTTAATTTCCTTTCCTCTTCATTAATCTTATGCAATCAGGATGTTAGAAAATAGCTTGAGATGTGTGACAGAATATAGTTAACAAGTTTATTGTAAATGAAGCACAATTCTGGAAAATTTGAAATATTGTGTCTTGCTTATAAGAAAATTCACTGATTAGAGAAGATCTGTGGCTATAATTTAATAAAAGCTGTGACCAGGGCTTAGTAAAAGCTAAGATTACGTAACATTTTCTTAGTGATAAACTTCTCTTACCACCAATACAAAGATTATATTATTCAAATCTAATGAAAAAAAAAGTGAACCCTCATCTGCTCACTCCAAAAAAAGTCAATATTTAGTTTACTTTCTCTGAGATTGCAATGATTGTCATATGACTGATGAGTGAAGAAACAAGCTCTTATTAGTACTGAAGACTTCATAAAAACCTAAAGTTAAACTAATCAATAATCAAAATTGCCCCAAATTCACAACTCAACCAGACTAGCCAAAAAAATATAAAATTCTAAAGCATAACCAATGGTATCACTGCTGCAAGCAGACTTCTCAAGTGTAAAGAACTACAAAATAATAACATATTTAAACTAAGCATTACCCACAAAGTTCTTTTAATATTAAGGGTGTATGGGATACAAGTGGAATTGTGGGATAATATTTAGTTTACATATATTGTTATTTTGTAGTTGTTTAGATTTGAGAAGTCTGCTTATGGCAGTGAAACTATTGGTTGTGTTTTAGAGTTTATATTTTTTGGCTAGTCTGGTTGAGTTATGAATTTGGGGTATTTTTGACATGCTAATTTATATAAGTTTATAATATGTACCATTTTTTAAATTGATGTGTGTATCTAATATGTACATATTTACATTATTAATTCCCATCTGAGCACATGGCATTAAAACCTCTTATTTCAGAGAATTTAAGTGTTTTTATCAGAGTTTACATGCAGCCTTTTCAAACATATGTAGTCATTATGGTATGACAACATTGTCTACTATCTATATTTTCAGTTGCACTTTTCATTTCAATAATTTGGACATTTATACAGTTTTGTTTAGTGTAATCCCTTCTTTGGATGTCATTCACCATACAATCTGATATTTCATTGCTTTTAGCAATCTTTGTATTTATTTAGTTCAAGTAGAAGTGGTTAACATGATGGCAAAAATGGATTCCCAATGTTGTTTGTCTCTTGACTATATAATTAAAAGATTTTTTTAGTGATTTTACCTTCTATCTATAGTCTGGTGGCACACTTAGACTCTTCAATAGATTATTTTCTCCTTTCCTAGCTTTTTTTATCTTTTTTTTTTGGCACAAGGATGGACAGCTTATTTAAAAACTTTCAATGCATAATAATCTCTGTCAATGATTTACCAGTTGTGGATGGAGTAATATATTATTAATTAAGCATCACAAAATGTGTGGCCTCTTGCATTTTATCTTAATTTGATCTAATTAGTATCTGCTCCAACTGCTGAAAAGATTTCACAGCTATCCTATTTGATTCACTACTCAACCAAAAAAGCTTCAAATTACAGAGTTAACCCTATATCATTATCTGATATGACAGTTTCTAATAATCCATGGTACTCAAGATTTTTAAAAAAATCTAAATAGTCTCCATTCAACTAGTAATTTTTTTTTGCTACTTTATACTTATTTCACTTTAAATGGGCCTCTGAGATCTATATGTGCTGCCATCATGGTTTCTTAGTTTTTGACCATGAGTATTTCTTTGGGCAGTATGTTTTCTATGAATGTGGCATGATTTGTATTTATTTAATCTAATATTCAATTTCCGTTCATTCCAGACCATCACACTTAACTGCATTCTTGCACCTTAGCTCTCAGTAGACCATGATGACCCTATCTTTCTAAAATCTTAGTATGTTATGATCATCACTTTATAGTTATTTTTGTACCTTTCATAAGAATTTGTAATTTTCAAATTATTTTGGATAAATCATTCTTGATCTGATTCAAAAGCATCCAGTACCCAGTATTAGCTTTAGTTCAGACTACTATGGTTTTACTGCTGAACAATTTATTGCAAAATAGATAAAATATGCTAAAACATTGTTCAGTGATAATCGTCAGCATGTTTTATCTACTACTTTATTTGAATTTCAATTCATAATTATATAGAGATTATATAAGTGAACAATAGCTATTCATTGCTATTTTTCTACTTGAAACTATCCTCACTAATAACCAGTGATTGATTAATATTTTAAACAGACAACCATATAAATATTGGTGAATTTTTTTGATATTACTAATGCCTCTTTGTCCAGAACAAGAATACTGTTGGATATTTGTGAGAGATGATTGAGTAGTACTCCATTGTTAATGTTATGGACAAACTGTTATTAAAATGAACTACTTTTCTTAAACTAAATTATATAGGAGTGTGGTCACATAAACTTCTTCCCTAAAAAATTTTCTTAATTTTTTTTTTTAGTTAACCTAGAAAAGCCTGCAGCCCTTTCATCATATTTGATTTTTGATAGTTTTAGCTTTTTCTGGGTCAGATCTTATACCTATACCCATAAAAACATGGCCCAGAAACTTAATTTCTATAGAAGTTTAGCTTCGAATTTTGAAAGTTTCTCACATGAATTAGTCAATGTATTATTTAACAATTTATTTGAATTAACCTTTCATAAATATATCAGAAAAATATGAGGTAACTATTCTCTTAACAATAATTTCTTTGGAATATTATTCAGGATTTTCAATATACCAAAGGAAAGGTAGTTGTGTTTGAACAACTCTTTTTACAACAGTTATAAAAGTTTTATTTCCTCAAACATTAGTATCTGGTGAAAAACAGTATTCAAATCTTGTTTTATAAAATATATTACCTCATTCAAATTAACTAACTATCTTCTTTCCATCTGGAATTGGGATAAAGAATTTTAATTATGCCTTTATTAACTTCTATAGTTCCACATAAACTGACTTGTCCATTAAGTTTTGTAGTTAATTCTAAATTTTCAACAGGTATTAGGGTTCCTCTTTGTCATCTGAATGAAGCTATCTTTCACAGCTTACAATACAAGGAATCTTTGTAGATATGACATTTATCTTTCTCCTTCATAATTCATGAAATTTAGCTTGTTTTTTTCTTTCAAGTGTCATTATTAATCATATATATTTTTATGCTAAAGAGAGCAAACTGTTCTCTATTTATTATGGGTTTTATCATTCATAATATGTAAATTTAATTTTTTATGATCAACCATTACATGGATCAGATCGATTATAGCAATACATTTTTATTTGTGATCATCTTTAATTGCATTATTTAATAAGATCCAATCTCATTAAAACACACTACAAATCCATACTGTAAGCATTATTTGTTAAAAACTATCTATATCAATCTTAATTATTTCAGTTTAGTTTTTCTATCTTTGCTCTGGGAATTTTTGTACCTTTTTTGTTTTTAGTAGGGTAAACCTCTGATAGTTACCTGAAATTTCACAACTCTTTTTAAGAGCATTTTTGTGCTATGTATCTAGAGTTTCCACAATAGTAATTTTCTCATTTTTTCCTGATTCACATTTGTTAGTTAGAATCTGCAATAATGAAACTATTTTGCATAATCTTATAACTAATTTCTGAGTATATGATAGGTTTGTGATAACCATTAGCTGCTCTTGCAGTTTTTTTATCAACAAGATGTCACACAAATTGTTCCAACTCGACTTCCTCCAAGCAAACTCTATACACAATTCTTTACCAAGTCTCTCAAAACATTATCATATTCATATGTATGTCCACTCAGTTAACATTAAATACATGAATAAAGCAGAGCTATATATTTAAAGGTTAAGAGTTGCTTAACCCCTTATTTATTTCTAGGCAGGAAAAAATTACACGATCTTCATCAGATGTGCTGAATCGAAGCAATCTCATATATTATCAATTTCCTTCAAAAAATATAATTTTTATAACATTAACTTTTGTATTATTTCTATAAAACCATTGTGTGTGTATATATATATATATTATACAGATAGGCCATTTAGAGTGATTACTTCCTTCAAATCCATAGAACCTCAAATGTGCTATTGCCATCCTATTTCTGTGTAAATAAGAACTATATTTCCAAAGGATTTTAATTTTTAATATTAAGCTATTTCTTCTCTTTTTAATTAATGATTTGGTATTCTGGGATGTTCAGATTTTTCAAATAAACTTCAATCATGATCTCATCAAAGAAACTAAATGAAAATATAAATAAAAATTACAGTGCAAAGTAGATTAATATAAATATTTTATTCAATATTAAAATAACATTAATTAGATAAATACGAATTTGATACAAATATTTAACACTTTTAAAAGTAGAATAAACTTCTTTAACATTTTATAAACTTTTTACAAGCAATTTACAACTTTCTAGTCGATGACTAGTAAAAATCTTAATTTAGACTAAGACAGTCCCTTACATCTCAATTGAGATTTTCAGCCGGAATGTCACTGAGTATGGAGGTCAGTCCAAGTATTTCTTCTTATACTTGACCGTTAGCCTAGTTCTCTCAGGCTTATGTCTTCATTTGCGATTAGGAGTTATCTTAATCTCTCCGATATATTGGCTAATTTTAGTCAGCTTCGTTAAAAACAACTAATTAATTTCACTAATTAGTTTTTCTTTATCGCCAAGTTGTTTTTTTAATCTTGAAAATTTTTAATATATTTTTGAATTATACTTTATAATATTTTTTAACGCTAATTATATATTAATTTATTTAATGTATACGTTAGTTTATATAAAATTATAAAAAGGACAATATTTAGTTTTCTAATGTACGTGTGTATTCGCACAATGTTTACATTATTGCTGTCAAACGAAGACTCAGCATATATAAAATTCTTAACTTTTAATTTTATTTTTAGGCAACCTTGTCTGTTTTGTTTTTTTATCCTAAATAGCCTATTTTTAATTACTATTTTTTGCTGATTGATCTTGGTTTTTTAATCTACTTAAATCTCATTAAAATTACAATTTTGATCTAATTTCCTCAGTCCCCCCCCCCTCCAATATTTAAACTACCACATTTTTTGATAATTATTGCTTGAACTTCTTTCAGTATTTTTATAATTGGAGCTGATTATTTCCCCCAAATTTAATGCATTACGGCATACATTAAGTCATCTTTTGCATAAATATTTTTAATTCTATGACACAAGTAATAACAACTGACCGTAGATGAATGATATTTTATGCAGTTTCAATTTTGGAATATCGTAAACTTTTAAAAAGCATTTACTCTATTAAGATGTCGAATAATTTTAAAAAGTTGAGATTTTTTTTTTACTTATAAACTTATTTACGTGAACTAGAATGCAACTAACTTTACATAATTAATTTTACCTACATAATAAATCTCTTGTTTCTTATTTACCGACATAATAAATTTCGCGTTTCGTATTTCTTACGCCTGCAATTTATAAATTAAATCCTCGTTCTTTACACAGACTTTTTATTTTTCGAGCTGTATCATCTTTTAATTATAAAAATACAGCTTTGAGAATGTGAAAATAATAATAAGCAGCTCGATTTTTTTTACATTATTTCCGTTTTTATTAAAGGATATATATTTATCTGATAAAGACCGTATAAACCTAATTGCAGCCTAATTATAATCTAAAAATGTATACGTACATAAAAAAAAAAAAAACTCTCCCAAATATATGAAAAAAATATATTCAGTGACTTAGTTGCTCTAATGGTTTATTTTTAAAGATGGCTGAGATTATTAATCTACTTATTTGCAAAATATTACAGAAATATTTAATTGTTTTTTATGCTATCGTAATTAATTGAACAAAAAATAATTTTTCAAGTAAATATTACCGATAAATCCAAGAAAACGCAATTTGATTTCTACTGACTAAAGTAAAAAGAAAAAAACACAAAAATCAATTATCTCTGCATAAAATTATTTATCCCACTAATAATTAATTAATGGAAAAAAATGCTATTGAATTTTTAAAAATTAATAATTTTTAATTAAGTTTTCTAGCTGAATATGTATAAAATACTTTATAAATAGTATTATGTTAATAGCGATGTGTCAATGTATTTTTTTTTGCTTTTTAAGGCAGAAATAAATCTGACACCTATAGTATTGCATCTGTTTGTGGTCCTGATAATGTAGAGCCTTTAATGTACTAATATTTTCCCCATTTTTGTTATGTCATAGCTAGGAAGTCAAGAAACGTTTGATTATCATAAAGTGTCTCTTTAACATCATCTATTTTAGCATTTTAACATTAAGACATACATAATATATTTAATGAGTCCTTTACTATTAGTAAGATATTAAAGAATAGAGAGCTTTTGCAATAAAGTAAAACTCTCTACTTAAATTTTAAAATCAGCAATCTTATTCAAGAATTTGAAAACAAATAAATAATGATGAAATATTCTTTATTTAAATCTCATTTGATGCAAAAGATAGCAAAAATACTATACTAAACACTCAAAAAGTCATTCTAATCTTTAACTTAATTACCTACACATTTTATGAAGAGATCCATCAAATCCATCAATAAATTTGGATTTCATAAAATAAAATAAAATCATAATCTCTTTGGACAGTTATGAAGAAGTCAAATACAATATATTGCTATTGAATTTTAAATTTTAGATCAGAATAGGACATAAACTTTTCTTCAATATTCTCCTGATTTTGTGTGACTGTCATATTGTATGTACAATTATAGGTTGATTGGTGGGAATGTTGGGGGACAATGGTTAACAGCATTTTGAATTTCAGTTAAAAGGTATTAACCTCAATACAGTAAGTAATAGAATGATGAAGATTTGGGAACTAAAAGTTCTTAAAAAAATTCATCTTGTCATTGTTTTGATGCTGAAATCACAAGAGCTCCAGAAAATATGTTTGTTAAAACATTTGGATAAATAAAAAACAGGTCAGCATTTTAATAAAATTAGAAAGGGGAGCAATTGTTCAAAATATAAACATAGCTTAAATTATTTGAATAGGATCATCTTATTTAAAAAAAACCCCATCAAGCTGACAACATGGATTTAGAAATTCAGGTATTTGAAACATCCAACTCACCTGATGAATGAAGTTTCTGAAATTTATGCATAGTGAGAGATGGTCTGGGTTTCTGCTCTGGTGATTATGTTGGATTTAAGAGATGCAGTGATAAAAACCCATAAAAGGAAACCCTTGGAATTATATTTAAAATTTATTTTTATTTATAGCTCAACCACATGCCATCAGGTCATTGTGTATGCACTAGATTGGAATGCCAAGTATCTTAAAATAGTTCTAACCAATCAGACAAACTGGATTTTTTTTTTTAGTTTCTTCACTGGAAATAGATCTAAGAATCTTAATGTTCCAATTAGTTACTCCTACTAATAAGACAATTTACTTGTTCAGGTTATAACTGCTTGCTTTTTTATTTTAAAAAAGGCTTGATTTACCAAATTTGTACTTTTAGCAGATACTACACACACTTATAGTCTTTAAATATATTTAGGAATTTTTCATAGATTGAATTTACTAATGTGAATTTATAAAGGTAATCCAGGTTTAATTATTATTATTATTTTAAGAAGTAATAAAACTTGATTTTAGTTGCAGTTTAAAATTTGTTTAATAACTTCTCTATAGATACGAAAAAAAAAAACAGTATTAGAAACTATATTTATAATGTATACATACATTTATTAATATTCATACATAAATACGAATGCGCATATCTTGTATACATATGGAGTTCTTTAAATTTTGTATTCTAGATCTCTGAAATAATACTGTATAAAACTATTTTCTTTCTCATTTGTATATATTAAACATTAATTAAAATATATAGTAAAAATAAGTTTACCTCTCACATATATATAAAATGTTTTTTTTTTAAAAAAAATATAGTATAAGGAACCATAAATTTATATATTTAAGCATAAATACTATATGCGTTCATCTTACATAAATATGAGCTATATAATAGATCTCTGACCAACTGCAGCATATACTTACTAAATTCTTTCCTCTCATAAATATAGGGGGGGGGGGATTTAAACTTGCAGTATAAGAAATCACAAATTTATAATAAAATGCTTACATCTATTAATATTCAAACATAAATTTATATGTGGATTCTTATATAAATGTGATTGTTTGGATATACTATATTAAATCTTTGATTTAAGTAATTTATAAATACATATATAAGAAATGTTTTTAAATACAGTATAAGAAACCTCAAACTTGTAATATGTGTATAACTAATGTAAATAAGAAATTTTTTATCTTGGTCTAGAAATTGTTGATACAAAAGGACTATTTATAAATTCAGGTAATTAAATTTGTTTTAAAACATTAGTACAACTTATTCCTAGCAAAACAGAAAATTCAAGTCATTTTGCGAATAATTAAAAAGCTAAACATTACATTATGTTCTGCAAATGGAAACTCCGAATAAATAAATATTCATGTTTTTTTTTTCTTGTTATCAATAATACATATATAGATCTAATTTATTTAGTGCTATTCAAAAAAAAAAAAAGTCAAAGTTTCAGCCAAAGTAGTAGGTAAAAAAATTTCATTAACGACTTGGTGTTAACTATATTGAAGAGATTTTATTTTAAGAGGTTTCAATCTTTAAACGTTTTATTATCAAAGTTTTCTCAGTTTTATTTAAAAGCGGTAAAGTTTACTATCAAGCCAGTTATCAAAGATGAAAGGTCCAAAGCCGCAGATAACAGCCTAGGGATGCGCTGTTGTCAAAAACATTCTTTCAATTTAAATTTATCTAATTTATATTCAAAATAAGCAAATATTTAAAAATTAACAAATGAGAAAAAAAAGTGCGTTACGAAATACAGTGCTTTGAGAATATTGGATATCTTTTTACAATTACATTTTTTAAATTTTAGTTTACCTTACAGGGTAGTTAAATCATAAACATTTTTGGTCAGTACAATATTCGTTAGTTCATAGCGAATTGTCAACTTAAAATAACAACTACCTCTGCTTGCTGCGGCGCCGAGAAACTTGTTCAAAATGGGTGTAAATTTTTACACAATCTTTTTCTAGACGTTGAAAGGTGGAGCTAAATTTGTCAGTCAGTATGGTAGTCATAGAAATTACTAATCAATTATATGATAGCGCGAGATCTCAATCTATTACTGGTTGAATATTTCCTTGCCTTCAAAAGCGGGTGGTCTCGTATGTAAATAACTATCAGTAAAGTGCCAAGTGTTTGTCACGCATGTAAAATAATAGCACCTTATAATCACTTTTATTTATAAGCACACACACTCCAACTGTGTAGAGAAGTTGCCTGCCGCGCGACACCCACAATTCAAGTGTGCTGTTTTTTACAGTTATGGCGCGCGGAATATTTGTAGAAACGTCTGTGACACTCAGTAATTAAACGTGGACAACTACGCTATAATGCTCTATTCATTATCTGTACGCTTTCGGACGATATAACAAAATTTAAAACGTGAACTTTTTCTCTCAAGAGGTTAGAAATTATTAGTTGAATATTTTACAAAACGTCCAAGTTTAAAACAAACAGTTATACAACTCAATTCTGAATAGTGAGAAGTCCGGCGTGCCGACGCCAAGTGTTGACATAAACACCGGGTAGCGGCATTTTTCAAAGACTACTAGAAAAATAATAGGAGTTTAATTGCGCCCTGTTGCTTATGAAAGGCTGGTCACAATCACGCGAGACAAGTATAGTAGTAGTACGGCGCCTGCATTCCATATCAGTTGGTGGTGGTTTCTGCTCCTAACTCGGACACATCTTCGTTCCTAGTCATGTATGAGGAGGATTTAATGAACCATCGGTCGCGGCCGTTTGGTTCAATTGGACATGGTATGATTCCTTCACCCGCACAACCGTTTTCTTTTGCCTTTCCTTTTCATCAAACTGGAGATTCCATGAATTTAACAGGTAAAATGGATATTAACTATCATTTAAATTATGATTTCGTCGATTTCACATTTATTAGTTTTAGTTTTTTTTTTTTTTTTCCAGAAGTATACCAGGTAGAGTTTTTTGTATACTCTTTCCGGAAAGAACATTTAATTTTTTTTCTGATTTCCTTATTATTTACAGTTGCAGATCAGCGGTTTGCAAATTTTCACGTGACTGCATTGACGGAACCCAAAGCCCCCGTCATACCTCGAGGTAACGATCAGAACATCAAGATTACGCTTGAAAATAGGGATCTATGGCAGAGGTTTCATGAAATTGGTACCGAAATGATCATAACCAAATCCGGAAGGTAAAAATTATATATATTACTTTTCATTTATTTTTTTAAGGAAAAAAATCTCAAAAGATTTTGCAATGTTTTAAAAATATTTTTTTCGAAAATTAATAAGTAGATACAAAAAAAAAAATAGGCCTCTATTATTAAATAAAATTAAAAAAATCTAACCAGAAAATTTTATAACGTTATTACAACCATAATTACTCATAATCATAAAACTGGTTGTATCTGTTAATAAATATAAACTTTATAAAAAGTACGATTTAATGTTAAATTTTGTTAAATAATGGCGACTGTTGAAAGATCCACAAAAAAATTTAATCATTTTTGATTACGATTAGACCATTCTAGCTTTCTTTAACGTAAAATTTCCTAAAGGGCTTAGATAATAATCTAATAGTAATGTAAACAACTGCCAAAAAATCTAAGAATAATAGCAAAAAGAAAATGCTTAAAATTTTACTTTCCGGAATGGGAAAAGAAACATTTGATTATAAGTTAAATGTTTTTTCTAATATACTGTTCTATACATATACATTCATTTATAGGAATAGAGAAAATTTATTGACAAATAAATACTAATTGATTTGTTATCTGTATTTTTCTTTCTGTGTAATGCAATATCTATAATATAGATGAATCACTAAGTTCAAGTAATGTGTTTCTATACGTACAGATAGACATGGCAGTATTTTACTCTCACACACGTTATAGTTGTATAAAACTCATATTTCCATCTATTATAACTTATATTTTTAAATAATAGGCAATAATATAGCATTATTATTTAAATTATTTTTGATTCATAATTACTGAATATATCTAACGGTATTCTTAAACGAGGATGCCATCTTAATTCTAGTAATAAAAAGCAAGAGAATAATAAAAAAGATGAATTGTGGGTTGACTATATAAATCGATTCTTGAAACATAAATATAACCACATATATTACCACACTAGTGTATATATAAAAACTACACGTAAGCATTTGGCAATGTTAGAATTATTGCTTTAAAGTGGAATTGCCTTATTGATTTCAACCAAAAACCTACTTTCTTAAGTATTTTGTGTATCCTGTGTTTACTAGATTTATTGTTCTAAATATATAATTAGAAAATATTGATCGTTATTAAAATGCTTTCAATCTATAAATTTATAAAACTGTTAATTTAACATAGTTTAGTATGTATGTGCCAAGGTTTAAGTAAAAATCAAATGATAATTTGATCTAAGTATTGTATATATATGCATTGACTGTATGAGTCCGAGAAAAAAGTTAAAATGTAATAAATTTAAAGACCAATCTATTCAAATTTCAGGAGTTGGTTTTTATTTCTCCATATTGATTGGAAGAAAAATATTTTTTTCTAAGGTAAGGAGCATCGTAGAATTTTATTCTCCGTATTATATATATGTGGTGGATTTTTTTTTTTTTTTGGTCAGAATTGTTATTAGGAAAATGAAAATATTAACAAAATCAAGATTCTATACCGAATTTTTACAAAGTGTCTCGCGTTTAATAAACTTGTAATCATCGGGAATGCGAATAGAATTAAAATATTTATTCATAGTACAAGAGATCAGATGACGTTCGCTTGATTATTAAAGTGAATAGGCTGAGCGCAATTAATGTCAACTAGTAATAAGAATATAATGGAAAGGTTTTATTGTCCTGAAATTAATAATTTCGAGCGCCGGAAATGACAAATCGAGCCGTGATCCGTGTACTTTGAGCTCCTAGTCTTGCAGTTCTAACTCTGTACCAAACTAAGCGGGCGATTACAGAAACAAACACGCCTGTTTTATTTTTTCATTTAGGTAAAAAAATTTGTAACTATTGAATAATTTTTTAGACTTCTGCTTTAACGATGCCCAGCAACAAAGGAAAATTAAAAATATTCAAAAATATAATTATCAAACTGAAAAGTAATTAAGTTCTTTAACAGAATGATCTTTGGCTTTCTATTCAAAGAAAAGCTTACACATGCTCTCTATATGTACATTTTCCTTTAACTTAAAATGATTATTTTTAATTTATTTGCTTATTACCTTAGTTCATTAGAATGTATAATCTATAAGTTGTATTTTAAATAAGATTAGAGATATGTAATGTGCGATTTGATTAGCTTTGCAAGTAGCTGAGGTTACACAATGTCATTTTCGTATTTATCTTTTTCGGTAGCCTTTATTTAATTAAAGAATTTATTTGCTCTTTGCTCGTTCAATTTTGAAAAATTAAAAACCAATAAAATTGCGAATAAACGATATATATATATAACAGCAAATACATTTCTATTTCAATAATTTCTTTGTGCTAATAATTTTACACACGTTTAAAAACCCCAAAAATCCAAAATCTTTCAAAGTATAATTACCGTATATTGTAAGATAAATCAAGTCTTTATCGTACAATAAAATTTATCGTATTTTAGAGTATAAACGATACAGGCTGTTTGTAATATTTTTTAAAATATTTTCTAGATTTAATTAATTGTTGTGAGTTAAAAACTAACAATTGTATTTACTTGAATTTTTAATTTGATTGAAATTAAAGTTCCTCAATCAAGTCATTAGATTAATTCTCATTTGCGGTTTTACAAAGTGCGGGCGATATTTGGTTGGAGGACTCCGATTTGGCTAGTACGCTTTCATGTGGACATAGGCACAGACGTGACGGCGCTGGCGGGCGATGCTCATTCAAAGTACCGACCGGACAAGAATCCCACAGATGAAATTATTGCCTAATCAATCGTGAAATTCCCAGCCGAGCGGCTAGGTCTAAGCCGAGGAAATCTATCTGCAATGTTTATTTTACTCTAGACCAAATGAAATTCAGCTTGACCACTGAATAAAATTCACTGCATAAAAAATGCGCGGTGATAAAACTTATAAAAATAATAATTTAAACAAATTTAATTATCGAACCTTTATTTTATTAAATATAAACTCCTGCAAAAGTTTCAGATATTCGTATATTTTAAATTATATCTTACTGATGTATATAAACGTTAAAATTATTATCGTTATATATCTGAGCATTTAAACTGGTCTGCTGATATATATATACTCATTATATTTATAATCAAATGTATATGATATACGTATTTGATAAAGCACAGAATTTAAAAGTTTATATCCAGATATTTAAATATAACGCATTGACCTTATATATAGTACTTGCCGAAACTTTATATTCAGTATATATTAAAATTATACATGGTGCAATTACACTTATTTTTTTAATAAATAATTATTTAAATATGAATATAAACAATATAATCATTGGTTAATTAACTACGTATATATATAAATAATTCTATTTATTAAGAAATTTTCTAGTTCTAATTTAATTTAAACACCACATATGATAAGGAGACAGGGCAGTAAAGCTAGCGTTATGGCAAAACAACTTAATATCGTCATTAATTAAGGTAATTTAGGGCAAATTATCAGTGTTTATATTACTTGTATATTTTTAATCAGTCATTCTTGAGGTCAAATAAGCTTTTTAAAAAGTTTCTTATTTCAGTATTTTTTTTTTAAATTAAAAAAACAAAACAATGCGTTTTCCCCAGTGTTTTATTTAATTTATGGCAGGTTTGATTGACTAACAATCTTAAAATAGAAGACAATTGCCACATTACAAATCTTATAATTTCACATATTCACATTTATAAATATTTGTATCTTTAAATAGAAAATAATTGTAATTCAATTGGTCTTTCGATATGAAGAGTGTTAGCCAGTCAAAACTTTTAAATAAAGCATTGTGGGAGGAAAAGTGCATTTACTGAGAAAAGTGTGTGTGTATGTGTGTTTTATATAGAGATTTTAATAGAAGCAATGCAATGAAAGTTGAACTTTTGAACATCTTTGAAGTTAATATTTCTTTCCTAAGCTGAGAATCAATTAGGAATTTTAATTCTTCAATTTGCCAGTCTTATCATTATTTGGAGATTTTAGCAGTTATTAAAAAAAAAAAAAACCTAAAAATTCTTTAATAACACAATGACATAATCCTTTTTCAGACCTGTCAATTTTACATTTATTTTAGAAATATTAACACTATTCATGTATCAATAATCGAATAAATTATTCTAAAGACTAAACATCCATCAAATATCTCAGATTTGCACCAACGTCTTTGCTATAGGTATAGACGAGAAAGAGTCTTTATATTCATCAGTTAGTAGATGATCACATAATGCTAGCTAAAAGATATGAATTGATTATTTGTGAAAAATAAGAGCATAACAGCCTTTAGAAGCAAAAAAAAAAGTCTTTATACAAGTTGTGTAAAAACATATTTTGATGAATTAGAGAAATAACAATATAGAAAATAATACATATATAAAGCATGACTTAAAATTTCAACTACATGAATTTGAAAGATGAAGACCATTTGCTAGAATTTTTAAAAAAAATTGAAGATTGTGGATATGAGTATGATTGAATGGGGGAGGGAGATCGAATTATGAAATAAGTACTAAGAGAGAGAAAAAAAGCAATATAGAAATGTGTACATTGAATAAAAATAGCTATTAATTTAAAATTTACCAAAAAAATTGTTTATAAAATTGCTTAAGAATAAAATGTAAGGTTTATCTGAAACACATCCCAAATTGAAGATAATTATATATATCAAAAATATGTTGAAACAGAATCACCCCTCCTATTTTTTTGATACTATATTATAATTATTTTTTTTAAAAAAAAAAAAAAACATATACATATAACTTATCTGGCTTATATTTCTGAACCAATTATTTTCATAAAATTCTGATATTTATATTATTTTTTCTTATATAGCATAATTATTTTTGAAATACCTAATCTAAAAAAAAATAAACATGATTTTACAAATATCAGTTGTATACTATATATAAAGTGTATGCATAGAAAAAAACTCTAGACTATTTATATATGATATATCGATACATTTTAACTTTTTGTTGTTGCTGTTGTTTTTTAGATTATGCACTTTAAAAATAATTATATTAAAACATCGAAATTGATTTGAAATATAAACAAGATTTATGAGATTTGTGTGGGTGTGTAATTTTTTAAATTCTAAATTAAATAGATTTATGCTAAAATTAGTCAAAATATGCCTTTCAAGAAAAACAAAAAGGTGATAATGTGCATGGTATCTCCTTTCTAAAAAAATAATTGGCATCAGTTTCCTTATTAATAAGGTGTTGAAATGTTTTATATTATTTTCCTAATATTCTTTTTATATCTTAAATTACTTCTAATTACTATCCTTGTAAATTAAGCAGATCAATTTGTTTATATATATTTTTTTAACAGCTCTTTTTTTTTTTTTTTTAAATAATGTCTCTATGATCAAGGCAGAGGTGATCCTACATAGTCTTTGTAGCTGATTAAATTTTAGGCTTTTCAATAGCTGCATCTACTTATTAGATCTTTTTTTTAATCTTCTTTCAACTTTTCAAAAAGTTATATACTTTTTTGTTTAATTGAATCTTGTAATGGGTCTTAAATAGTCTTTGTGATTATTTGCCATGCAGAAATTTAGTGATGTAATGAGACTGTCTCAAAAGTTAGAGGTTTCACATTATTTCTTAATAAGGAAAGAAAGGGTGTACTCAGTTAATTACTTTGAACATCACTTGACACCCTATCAACTGGCACTATTTTTTTTATTATTTAGATCTAATTGAAAGTTAAGATTTTATTTATTTTTGTTATCCAAACAATCTTTGCCAGTTTCACATTTTAAAATGTACTTATTAAAATTTATGTCCATATTTTATATTTATAGATTTCAAAAAAAATATTTGCCCTTGTAAAATTGAAATATAATTGAGCTCTTGTGATTTTTTAAAATTGATGTTTTAAAATTAATTTTTTAAAATTCATAGTTTGGAAGTTAACAATAAATGTCTTGATTAATGTAGTTTATAATAGATACTTAAAACAATTGGTTTCCTGAAAAAATTGAAGGATTTTTACAAATATTATATGAGTTTTAATTAAATAAAATTGCAGATCTATATATATATCCTTATTATTTAAATAATAGTTTGTTTGAGTGCAATTGGGAAAGTTATAATTGCAGTTTGAATGTTATAATTGGCTATTTATTAGTCTACACTCAGAACAGATTGTATTCACCTGCTTAAGGAAGTTTATTTAAAATTCTTTGTATCAATAATTTCATTCTCTGTGGTCAAACTGCAATCTCTAGTGTTTATAAATATATGGACCATAAATAAAGGTGGAATTCCACCTATATTATTAAAAGAAGGTTGCCTTGTCAACAGATTGAAATTGTTGACTGTTATTGATATTGGGATTGTCCAAGTGCTGACTGAATTCTATGAATTTATAGATATGGTTGAATGCAAAGCATTTATTTTTTTTTAAAAAAAAACAAAGAATAAAATGAAATTGTGAATAGAATAGCCATTGAAGCTTTTGATTTGTTAATTTTGGATTGAAGAGAGCTACTGCTGTTATTTCTTTATTTTTAAACTGTTCCAAACTTCCTTACACCCTATATTGTTATATATAACAAGCTTTAGTATATATATTTTATTCTGCTACTTCATAATTAATATTAATATTTTATTAGTAATTTATACTCTATCGATATGCAAGTCTTTTTTCATCTTGCATTTTAATGATTTTTTTAATATTCTTTATATTTTTATATTAACTAAACCTTAATTATAGTATGCTAATTATATATCCATAATGTCAAACAACTTCTATCAAAACTTTTTAAATTAAAAAACATTCCTAGTATTTCTTTTAGATTTTAATTATTTTATTTGCTGATATGTTTACTATGTGTGTTTCTTATATATTTCTTATGGAATTAATCATACTTAAGTATCTTTATAACTGATCTGAATAATCTTTGTATGCCATATATAAAAAGCTAAATTTAGAACAAATAAAATAAAGTTATAATAGTAAATATAAAAATAATTGATAACTACAATGTTAGTTTTGTATAAAGATTAATAAAACAAAACAACTATAGACTTAAATATAAATTAAATCCAACATTACAAATTATTAAACTTACATTTAAAAAACAAAGTTTCTGCACTCACAACTTAGATACCAACACGTAAGATAAATGTATTAGTGATTATTATTAATTATTTATTAAATGAAATATCTCTAACCAAGATATGAACCTTATATAGTAAATAATTAAAAAGTTATTAAAATCCATTTTAAGATATTCAAATTACAGGTACTTCACCATTAAGCTGCTTGGTCTTAGCTTTCAAGTGTTTTATAAATTTTTGCCACAGTCAAATTCTTCTATACCTTAAACCAGAGTCACAATATTCACCCCTACTTTATAAAATCACCCCATTTTGGTTTGCAATATGCATATCAAAAATCAGAGATTTTAAACTGAAAAGTCATAATTCTATGATTTTTTTCAAAAAAAGTATATTTTTGAAAAAAAAAAATTCTTTATTTAAAATGTTTGAATCCATTAATTCAGAATAATTTTCTGGTTTTATATAATATGTTTTTGAATAATCAAAACTCTTGTTACTAATTTTTTTTTATCACCATCTATGTTTAACTATAACATATACTTGCTTTTCTTTTCTTACTAATCATTGTTTTTAATCATCTTTTCAAAGTATTGCACTCTTTTATGGGATGTTATTCATTTTCTTTCATATGTGTGAGATTTAATAAAGCTGAAATTCTTTATCAGTGATTTTTTCAGTTCAGTTCACTTATATATTCTAATAGATGCATTTGAATTAATCAGATATTATTTAATGATTAATTATATACTCCATATGATTTAACTAATGTCTATGTCACCTTTTGGGAAATATTGTCAAAAGTCTTCTGAATTCAGGGTAATTTTGATTATGTATATATGGATTTTTCTTCATTGAAGTAGAGTAATAATTTTGTAAGCATTCCATTCTTTCCAAACTCAACTTAAGTAATCCAGAATTTGTGTATTTGATCATTTATTTGTATATCAGTGACATAAGGACTCCATTAAGGATTATAAATTAGCTCCAAATGCTGAGTTGGTAAAGTAAATTATGTTAAGGAGACTACAATTATCACTATATTGTTGATTACCTCAACTTGCTTTTAAGAAAATAACAACCTGGTTTATTATGGTATTACTATTTTTTACATTTCATCTTGCCATATTGTATAATCTGTGGATTTTTTATATTAACCTTTCTCCATGTTTATTTTTTTAATAGTTTATCATTTCTAGGATTTCAATATATTCATCATTTTCTTTAAGTTTTAATAAAATATGATTTTCACTATCGTAAGATGCTTGGTTGAGAGATATAATGTATTTGATAATATCAAGTGCACTTACTGCCAAGAGGATAAAACTTAGCATAATTCAGTTTAATTCTCTGGCTTGCTATGAAATGGGTAAGAATGTTATTCCTGAATGCTGCAAACTTATAGATAAATTATTGTTGTGTGAATAAGAACAAAAGTTTTAAGTGCAAAAATAAAATTATCTTAACAAAGCAGAATTTGTCCAATCAAAATTAAAAATTAAATGAGTGAAGATCAAATGTAAGGCTTGGATTATTGGTTGGATTTTAAATTTAATCAGTGGTTATTATTAACCTCCATAATGAAACTTATATATAGACTGGGTATGATTTCTCTATTTTTTGATAGTGATTATGAAATGGGTAGTGTCTAAGACATGGAGAGCAAGAGCTAAAAATAATGTGTGTTTGGATTAACATCTTTATTTCTCTTAGTCCTGATGTCACTTCATCTCTATATATGTAGGATAGCATAATGAAAATTAAAAACCAACTAAAGTCAAATCAACCAAGCAGACTTCTCAACTTTATATCTGATCTTCATTCTGTTTTTATGTTTTGTTTTTGACTGGCTAAATATCTTTCTTGCTCAATTTTATTCAATTATTTTCCTATTTTATTTTGATCTGAGATAGTTTGACCTAACTATTCTCTTTTTTTTTCAATAATTATAGTGTAATCTCTCTACTCAGTTCAATACAAAATGTATTTTATAGAAACAATACTTTATATGGATGATCCAAGAATTAAAAAAGATTTTGCTACTTCTTTTAATCCAAAAATCTCACTTCAAAAAATTATATTTATTTAGATTTAAAATGATAAATTTTATATTTTTTAAAAATTTTAACTTTAAAGAAAAAAAAATCAAATTGTTGATAACTATTTTTATATACATTTTCTTAAATTAATTAATTAAAAGGGACAAATAGAGATAAAGATAAAACATTATAAATAAGTGAACTAACTAAGGAATTTAAACAAATCATAAAAACAACTATTGGAAAATATTTATAGAAAACATAATTTTATTGAAAAGATAGAAATTAAACATTCACAGAATTACAAAATTTCAGAATTAATAATATTTCCTTTAATTACTATTAGAAGACAGTTAAATTAATCTGTCTTATCTTTGACTGGATTGTTATATCAAAGCCATGGTCAGTTAAAGGAATGGATAAGATTTTGGACCAAACAGCCCATGCAATTCTATAATAGCTATTCTCCATATCATGTTTTTATGAGCAATTAATCATCACCCACCCCCATCCCAATCAGGAATAAATCACTTCATTAAAATTTTTATTGCCTGGAATATTTTCAAAATTATAACACTTGATTAAGAAAAACAAAGTTTACTTTGGAATATTAGATAAACTTGTTAATAAAGCATTTGAATTTAGGCTAGGTAAATTTGCTTTAGTGATATAACTTTAATTTTTTTGTAAATCTGCTAATTCAAATATTTAAATAAACAATATTTAATTTATTTTACTTATATAACAGTTTTAATGTTTTTTTCTTTTGTAAATCTTTATATATCGAGTCTGTTTTATTAAATTGTCATATATACACATGTTTAGACTTATTCAATAGCTTGTTTCAAACCAGAATTATCTTTTAACCATTATTTTTTAAAATGTTTTTGTCTTTCAATTCCTATATTTGTAAGTAAAATATTCCACAAAGGTACTTTCCAAAAGGAAGTTTTTAAAAATTTTACATAAAAAATAAGAAAAAGGAATAATCTCCATTATAATTAATTAACCTTGTTTAAAGTTTCAGAATTATTTATTGTGTAAGTGATAGTATTATTTAAAATGCAGAAGTGAATTTTGGGAAATATGTGTTGTTAATTGAATTTTTTTATTATTATTAATTTATTAAACTATCTTAATGTCTGGATCTTTATGATTTATTCAAACTAGTTCCAGTGAGATATAAAAGGAAAATTACACTATGTTTTATTCCAAGTCCTTGCACATACAAATATATAGTGTGTAATAGCTCAAGTTTAGTTGATAAATATTGATTAAAATAGAATAAATATTGTTTATTGAATTATAAATGTAAAATACTTTTTACCATACACATGTATAACAGATGCTTTTATATATTTTTAGGTATATATAAATTAAAATTATACTATAAATAAAAATTTAAAAAAATTATAATTGTTAATAGTAAATTGAGGGGACACATTTATTCACTCACACTTCACTGAAGCAATAAGATTAAGAAAAAATATCATTTTAAAAAACAAATAGCAAAATATCTGACTTTCACCTCTATTAAATAAGCCCTGGATGATATTCTTTTTTTTTCAATAACTTTTCTCTTATAGAAACATGTTAATGGTCTTGTTATCAAGAAATTAAGATCTCTGTACTTTTAATATATTCTAAACTTTTGTAAAAGTTTTAGCATTATGATCAAAAAAAATTTTATTACTCAAAATACTTCACATCAAAATCTGAAAGAATAATAAAGAAGAAGAAAATGTATGTACTTTCAATAATATATACAATTGTGCAGGACACTCTGACATGAAAAAACAACTACTGATGTTATTTTTTAAAAAAAGAATAGGGCATTAGAGAAGAAAAAAAAAGAGTGTTCAAATATTTAAAAATTTTCAATTCTCAATGATTTTTTTTTATTTGTATATTTAAATTTTCATGGCATATAATGAAGCTGTGTAGTTAGATACAGCACAGTTCACAGCCACATGGTAGTCATGTTAAAAAAAACTTAGTAAGTTGGTATATTCATTAGCTTAATCCACAAATGATAAATATTATTTATGTCTCTGACTAATGGCATGCTATTGTTATATGTGATTAAGCTTGTCTTAGGTAGTATAATGCGAACCAAGTACATATAGAAATAATAAAAATTGGCCATTTAATCCTGATAATCTAACTAAATAGTTAGCACATCTTTGATTTTATTTAGATTATTGAAATCAATATTCTTGTTGGCACTTTGGTTGATTAACCATCATTATCATAAATGGCATCTCCACTTTCAGATAAACACCATTTTATCTGTGTTGACTCCTCATTATAGATATACACAAGTTTACTTTACTGTGACTTGATTTATGTAAACATTATCTGATTTTCAATGGATGTCATATATTATGAATCTCACCTCAATGTATTCTATTACAATATATGTATATAAATAAATTATAAAAGCAAAACAATAGACAGCAATATATAATTTATGTAAAAATATTTTGAATTATTTAAATACAATTTAATTTTTGCAAGACAACAGATGTCACATGATTTTCCTGAAAGCAGATTATCTATTTGTTGTAAATTTTTAAATTGTTTTATAAAAATTACTTTTTTATATTTCTACTTTCTATGATGTCTTTATGCAATATTTTTATATGATATGAATTGAAGTTAAAATTATAAAGTTTTAGTGATCAAAGTAAAGTTAGATTATTTGTAGCATTTTTTAATATGGTTATTGAATAGCTGGTATTCATTCGTTGTGATAATATATTGGGACTATTTCCATCATCAGTCATTAAATGTTGAATGTGTGGAAAATTTTAAATTTTATTGACTTTTCAAATACAAACTTGTTAGTAGTAACACACAAATAGACAACACAGAATATGGTATTATTATTATTTTTTTTATTTTAATATCTTGATCCATCTATGTGCAATTTTTTTTAAATCCACATATAGTTTAATAAATATTAGATATAGGATTATTAAAATTATTAGCATTTGGAAGAATATAAAATAAAATTGTTTCATCTAATATTTTTTAATAACTTAAATAAGACATTAGGTATGATACTTGAGCAATGTTGTTGAAGATCTATGAAATTTAAGATTTGCCTTTTTTGTCACGATGTGTACTCTACAATATAATTTTTAAAATATTTCACACTTGAAATAATTCTATTAATATATTGAAGGATGATTTCTGTGAGCCTAATTTCTATCTATAGTTTCTATTATCCTTATGCTCTTAGTATTTTTTTTTTACCTAATTCATTTTTAAAGAATGTGATATGATCTAATAAATTTTTTTTAGATCCAATATAGTATTTCTAATTATTCAACTATTTTTATTTATTTTTTTAACATGTTCGATCCTGTTTTATTTTAATCTTTTAATGATTTTAATGTTATCAGAAATTCAATAATGCAAATGGCAGCAGCAGTGGTTGTGCTGTCACATGGCATTAAAAACAGGGTCTTCAGCAACGGGGGGGTGTGTGACTTCATTTTACCTTATAGTACAAGATTATCATATACCTAAATTTTATATTCTTTTATGCATCTTAAAATTTCACTCTATATCTATGCATGCTCTGAGGGGTAGTCTAGAGTCTAATATATTTATAATTTGATAATTGTCATCAGTCTTTATTTTCACCTATTTTGGTGAAGCCAATAAGTTATTTTAATTCTGATTATTGATTTTTATTTGATAGCATTGTGAAAACAATTACATCATGTAGATGAATTAAGTAATATCATTTAATTTTATTCTCTATTTTTCCATTTTAATCCCCAAAAAATTTCTGCGAACCTGCTACAAAGATTTTAGATAAATGATTTTTTTCTTTACACTTCAATGCCACCTACTGAAAGCTTTAGTAACTAGTAGTTACTAAATGCTAGTGCTTAATCAAATTCTATCCATGCTGTCTAATCCAATATCCCCAGATTAGTTTCAAGCTTGTGGTTTTCATCAATGAGGTTTGGATTTTGGAGCTGGACCTTTAGGATCTAATGTACCTTCTCTCTAGCAACTATCATCTCTTTCTAATTATAAAATTAACAGCCCAAATTGTAGAACATACAAATGTTTCCAATCTAAGCCAACTGCTCCTACATTCATATAGATCTAAAAACAGTCCAATATCTTTATATTATGGTGTATTTAATGGTAAAATATTCAATATAAAAATTATTTGTTCACAATGTTGGTATAGATATGTATACTTAATATCAATCTAAATAAAATTAAAACCAACAACTAATTATATTGAGATGAAAGCCAGGTTGATTATTAAATAATTGTAAATATAATTAGTTGTTTGTTTCAATTTTATTTAGGTTATTATATATTTTGGTATCTTGTGACCAGAATTGGTATAAAACAAATAAAATATAACTCGACTATTGTATGATTTCAGTTTACTATTATTGCTGAAATAGTAATGTATATTTCAAATCTATGCCGTAATGCAACAGATATGTATAAATCCAATACACAAATAGCAATTCATTCTTTTTTTGATCATTTCTATAACTTTTTTTAAAATTAGTTTTTGCTTTGTCTGTTGTTTTTTTTTTGACTGGATGTGCAATAATCTTAGTCAAGAAAGATTAATCAAGCATTGGTGGTCTTGTGGTTAGCATAGCTGCCTTCCAAGCAGCTGACCCGGGTTCGCTTCTGAATCTATAATTTCTAATGCTTTATATATATATATGCTTCTTAAATATAAATACTTTTCCAATTATCTACTATATTAATATATTCTTAGCATTTATACATTTGGTATATGATTGTCAACTATTTAATTCTTTCATCTTTTAAAATATTTATAATAATTTTCTGGGTCTATTAGATTTTTTATAAATTATAACAATGTTTTATCCTTCAATTTAAATCACGTTATATGCTATAGCCCTGTCTGAGTTACTTGATTTTCAAAAAAATTTCTATCAGAGCTTATTCATTATATTAATAGACATTTAGTAGATCTGTATGCATGCAAAGTCTATGGTTATATATAAAAAGATTTTGTTCTTTATTATTGTCTATTTAGTTTTTTATTGAATTTTTATCATAAATTTCATTTTCATCTCTCTTTTTAGTATATTCCAATTTTTTATTGAACCTTTCAGTGTTAAGATGTTATTTTACATTTTTGGGTCCTAATTTCTTTTATAGCTTTTTTTTATCATTAATATATATATATATACACACAGAGAATCAAATCATATATGGTGTGTAATAAATAAACCACCATACAATTTAATTTCAAATTATAAATAACAATAGAAAGAGCAATCAATTATTGATTTTATACAGTAAAAATTATTACACTAGGCATGGGCTAAGAAGAAAGAACATATATATATATATATATATATATATATATATATATATATAATCAGAGCATGAGTAAATAAGTAAAAAATCATTTATTTATTCAGACTTAAGTATTTCTCCCTTATCCATTATATTTATCCCATGTTGGCCATCCCATTCTAGAATTAGATCCTAATTGTTATATTAATAAAATTAATAGAACCATAATTGCAAAGAGAACCGAGAACAATAACTTATGTGTTTTTATCAACTCTGAAATTGTATACAATAAATCGCATAAAGCATGTTTTCAATTAATTTAACACAAGTCTTTTTCATCGCTATATAATGACATACAATATTAAAATAAATATACCAATTTCCTCAATGAACTATTATATATTACCCCAATCCAATATTTTATGAATTTTTTTCTGTAGGCTAGCTATATTATTTTATCTATTAATAAAAAATAACCACTTTTTTCCTTTTTTTTATAATTTTTCTCTTCATGTAATATTTTTATCTTATCCAAGTTGAACACTAACTCCTCATTACATTTCAGTTCATGGTTGTTAAAAATGTTATTGCTTTATTTGGTATAACAATTGATATTTAAATCTTTTTTTTTTTAAAGAATATTGAGATTTCCCAATATCTATATTACATTTTTTGTTAATCCTATCTTTAATAATTAAGTATTCTAATTTTAACCTAGAATAATAATAATAATTAAGTATTCTATCTATATTTGTGGTATGTTATATGCAACATAATGTTCAGAACAAATATCTTTTATTTTTTTAATAAAGTTTTATGTTGTTTTTTGCATTATATGGTACTGAAACTATTTTTTTTATCTTTTATTATTGATATTACTTGAATTTTTTCTATAATTTCTATAATCTCTAATATATCCAACATCATATTCTATTAATAATATTTCTATGTATAATGTCTAATACGTATTTCTCTTTTTTATCATTTATATATTTACACATTTCTTATTTATTTTAAGTCAGTTATTTTATGCACAAAATAAACTTACATAGGATATATAATAAGTATTATATATAACATATAATTAAAGTGCTGATTAGATCTGATTAGTTATATCTAGTATGTACTTTAATATTATTTTTTTCCACTTCATAATTTCTTCATAAACTAATAATATATAATAATTATATATTTGGAATACATTGTTAGACCTGTAGGCTATCATATATAGTAGTCAGTTTTATAAATAATAGTAATTTTATCTATAAGCACTAATGCATCTATTAGAAACTTTTTTATACAGTAATTAATCTCTTTCTTAATTAATGCTTTCTTAATACTCCTTATTGATTCTTTCCTATCAATTGAACAATTAATCTCTTTTACATCATATGATACCATAATATCTTTTTTCTAATTTTTATGTGACTAATAATATTCACAAACTCAAATGATAATCCCAAAATATAGTGTAATAATTTGCAGAGAGATATAAAAATGCACTGCAAAATCAATCGGTCAATCATAAGCTGAAGTGGAATAGTCTCTTTATTAAATTAAAAGTTAAATTGTTGCATATATATACATATCAATGAAAAGCATATTTATCTTAATAAAACTATCACTATAAAATTAAATAAATAGTAAACTTTTATCAGACACATTTTTTTAAAACTATCACTATAAAATTAAATAAATAGTAAACTTTTATCAGACACATTTTTAAACCAAAATATTTTTTTCTTACATATAATATTTAAATACAAATATATTGTTTATACTAAATTTAATGTAATTAGAATGGATTTGAATCACCACCAAGTGCACGAAACACATGATCACATATATATTGGAGATCATTAATCTTTTTCACACTTATGTGGTCATGGGTATTGGTTGTATAAAATGGAGTGGATGTCTGTGGGAAGCTTGGAAGTCTAAGTTCAAATCCTTTCTAATTATATTAAGTTCAATATAGACAATATTCTTCTATTTAAGTATTACATATTCAGTCTGTATTTTGCCCATCACTCATCTGTGTATTTAAATAACCATATTAAGATTCTATATGTGAGGGGTTAGAGTGACTTAAAGTCAACATGGGTATGACAATAATATTGGCATCATCAAGGGCTTTGAGCATTCCATCACCAGATTTTCAATAATATGGATGATTGAAGAGTTGGAAGATGGAAAATATTGAAGCTTGTCCATTAAAGTTTGAAGATTTGTTATCTTAATATAAACTGAGCAGTGATTATATATGTAGGAGATGATGATCTGAACCAAATGATGAGTGCTTGTTCAGCACAAAATACCTGTATTTGAGATTATTTATCTTTTTTCGCAAGTATTTTGGTCATATATATCGGTTGTATAAGATATATATATATATATAAGTTTTAAACATCTTTTCTTTAATTAATAATAAAATGCAAATGTTTAATGCAGCTTATTGTTTGTTAAGGATAAGGATATTTTTTGTACAGATCATAATTGAAATTGTACTAAGAATTCTATCATAAAGGATAAAGTTAATTTTAGTTGAAATGTGTAATAGATTTTAGACTAGCATTTATATTAAAATTATTTATATAAATAAAAGATTCATTTAAGTAAAATCCAGTATATATATATATAGCAATAATATTCAACATATCTTTATCAAATTCTCTAATTCAGCTAACATTTTTGCTTGTACAAATGTTTTTTTTTTCTCGGAGCTACACATATACAATGTATATAAATTTCAATGTTATAATATAAACTATACATACAATGTAAATTGTTTATACATATTTTTATATATACAATATACAAATATATATATATGTCATTTAAATTATGTAAAAGTTATATAATTGATAGGGAAAAAGTTTTAATAATAATAATTTTAAACATAATATCCAGTTATAAAGGAAATATAAATTATATATGAAGCTTGAAAAGAAGAGTTAAATTAAATATAAGTAAAAGTATTTAGGCATAATTAAAATAAAATATTTTACATACCAATTGAATAAAGTACATGTATATAGTAGTACTGTAACATTAGTGTTTATATCTACTGTGTATTTACAACTCTGATAAAGATTGTTGTATGGTCAAGACTGTCAGATGAATTAGAGAATTTAGTAAAGATATTGCATTGCATTAAGTATTTAATAAAGTGTTAAATATTGTTTATTTATATTAACATTGATATAACCAATGCAGAAAAGATAATGGAAGAAAAAAATATTCATAAATAGTTTTTAATTACAATCAACTATTGATTAGTTAAAAGAAGACTAATCTCACAATAGCTCGCTTTTTATTAGTTACTCCAAACTTTCACTCCTGATTAATTAGCAATCCGATTTCAGTAAATAAGGGATATAAAAAACATCCTCATTTTTTTTTCATTTCAAAGTATAGATTATGTATCAATCACACATTTATCTTTCTATGGCAACGTGTGATTAAATTTATAATTCAAATTAATATTCTAACAACTATACTAGTATAATTCAACAGAAAATATTTAAATATAATGCATGATTGTAAATTAGTAATAATGCCAATTAGGGTTTTTTAGATACCCAGATAAATCATTCTGCTATTTCGTAATAGAAAATTTTGTAAATATGGTTTCACGATTAATTGTAGTCGATTATTAAAAAGAGAAATAAGCACATAGCATTTTTACGTTTTTTGAAATATATTAAAGAAACTCAAAATAAAAAGATTTATATAATTAGCACCATTAGAGCTGGACTTGTCTAATCAAGAAAAAAGGCATTCTAATTTACATTTATGAGGAGATATTCTGCCACCAGATAGTGCTTTATATCTTTTCCATTTTATTGACACAGTACATCAAATCACATCACATATTGAAACTATTCAGAAGAATAAAAGTAATAGAAAAGTGAGAATTAGTAAACGTGTAAAAGAGAGGGGGAAAGCATGCAGTCAAGCGTTGGTGGCCGAGTGGTCAGCACAACACCTTACAAGCAGTCCGGGTTCGCTTCCCGGCAGACGCTTTGACACATTAAAAAAAAAAAAAGCATGCAGAGAACATAAATGTGCTATAAAAACAAAGAAAGTGAAAAAGATGTTAATATTAATTGGGAAAAATATTTTTAAAAAAAGTTGGCTAAAATAGATAATTATATAGAGAGCATGAAATTAAATAGTAAATTATTAGAGGATATTAATAAAAGTGGAAGAGAGGAGTAAAAAAAATTGGAAATAAGAAGGAATATAGGGGAGAGAAAAATAGTATTACTAAATGATGAGGAAAAAAAGTTGTAGCCCCACCGAAGAATTAGAGACAATCTTAAATAAGTATGTAATGGATCTAGAAAAAATGTTAAATGTGGACAGAGTGATAGCAAATATAAAAGCATATACTAATGGAAATATTAGGTTTACAGAAAATGAATTGAATGAGGCAGAGAAGAAATTCAAATGGGGAAAGGCAAGCAGATGGATAGTCAGCAGAGATGGTGATGAATTTAGAAAATAGGACAAAACTAAATCTATTAGTATGTTTTAATAAGATGGCACAGAAGAGAGAATTTCCAGATAGCTGGAATAATACAAAAGTTAAGGCTATTATTTAAAGGAAAGGGTAAGGATCATAGAATGTTAAACAATTATAGACTAATAGAGGTAATGTCAGTGTTATAAAGTTTTTGCATATATGGTGGCTGGAAGGGTAGCAAAATGGATGGAAGTAAATAATACAGTGGGAAAAATACGAGGTTTTCAATTGGATAGGCATATAGGAGATAGTTTATTTGTAGTTACATAACTTATAGATATCAGTAGGAATACAGGTAGACAGTTATATATGATCTTTATAGATATAGAGAAGGCATATGATAGAGTAAATACAAATAGTTTAGTAAATTTGGAAATGGATGGAGCTTAGTGAATCTTATTAAGAGATTGTATGAAAATAATTACTATATTTATCAATTAGGAAATATAGAATCAGAGTTAACAGTGGGGTAGTACTAAGGTAAGAATGCCCTATGTCACATTTTGTTTTTGTTATATTTGAGAGAGCAATAGAAAGACTAGGAAGAGGGGTAGAGATGCCATAAGGAAGTGTATATATTATCAGGTCTTTTATTTATGTTCTTGTGCACAGAAAGTAGGAAATGGAAGTTATGCAAAAGATATGCAAAAGAGTGGGTAGAGAGGTGGGAATTAAATTTAGTGAAGGGAAATCCAAAGTAATGGTGGGGAAAGAAAAGAGAAAGAATTTTTATTGAGGGATATAAAGTTAAATGTGGTGAATAGATATAACTATCTGGGAATTGTAGTAAGTAATCAGAGAAATTGCTTGGATAAATGGGCAAAAAAAAGATAAATGAAGCAAAGAAAAGAAAGGGACTGAGAAAAAAATTAACTGTTCATATAATAAATATGATGTAGTAAGAACTGCATGGGAGTATCCGTAGTAGGGTTAACTTATGATAACATTATGTGTTAGTAAAGGGATGTTAGATTAGTTAGAAAAAATACAAAGAAAAGTAGGAAGACATGCATTAAATGCAGATGTGTGGATGGCAAAAGAGGCAATTTAATGTCAAGTTTTTATATGAGAGATGCAAAAAGAAAAATGGAAAATGTTGGGTAGATTGCAATCTATAAATAATAAGAGAATAGCCAAAATAGTATTTGAGTTATGAGTAAAGGACAGGCAACAAGATGGATGAAAAAGGTAGTATGGAATGCAGATTTTGATAAAGACTTTATGTCAGTATGCTTATACAAAAGGTGAGATGATTGTGTTAGGAGAATTGTTGAATAGTATAGTGGCAAGGAATAGGATAGAAGAATAGATGCATTAATAAAAAAATAGGGAGTTGGAGAGATGGAGAACTAGTATGCAAAGTAAAAAGAGTTTATATATATATATATATATATATATATATATATATATATATATATATATATATATATATATATATATATATATATATATATATATATATATATATATATATATATATAAGTAAACATAATATTGGGTGTGAGTTAATTTATGATAATAGCAAGGAATGTAATTTACTGTTTAAGGTTCGAACAGCATCAGCACACAAGGGAATACACACACAAATGGAGAAATGTGGGGATTTAGTCTGAAGTTATATAAAGAAGACATGGAAAATATTAGGTATCTGTTAATTGAATGTAAATGCTTACAATCAGAAAGGGTAAATTGTGGGAGAATAAATATAAAGTGATTATACAGAAAGTGGGTTCTTGTTTTTTATGCTGGGTTTGGGAAAAAAAATAAAGGAAAATAATGGGAATTTAGATATAAAGGTCATGGAGTGGACAATAATCATGTTGTGGAAATGGAATGGAGCAGAATAGAGAAGAATGTGGGAAAAACTTAGAATGGGAAAGGGAAGGTAAGGTGCTAAGAGGTTTCTCAGGACATTATGGCCAAGAGATTCATGACTTTTGAGAAAGAAGCCATAATGCATCACATATTTATTACTATGCCAGGGTCACAGTCTTTAATAAGTGTTATGACAGAACTGCAGCATTTGATATGCTATATCTGTAAATTGTTCATATAATGTGTAATAACTTTAGGTATAAAGACTTGTAACTTGAATATAATGCTGTCCAATGAACAAACTTTTTGATATATGTAGTCATATGTTGTAAGCCTCTCTAACGCTGCTTTTAACTTTCTTTATGAATGAATACTGTGATAAAACAATAAACTACTCCATCATTTTCAGTTAATATATATATATATAATAAATCAGTGACTGCATATTAATTGATTAATGCTAGAAAGTTGAAATTCAAATATAGGTTTTCTTTTACTTGCACTTTTTTTCCAGACTTTCTGTTTGTAAATACAGATAATGCTGCAGAAAGTTTGTAGCATTGGTTACATTAATTTTCTATATTTGAATTTCAGCTATAATATGCAATTATTGTTAAATACCTTTGGAATTTGGTTATTTATTTATTGATCTATGTATTTGAAATACAAAATGTTTGTTTATTAGCTTATTTAAACTCACCTGTTAATAATTTTGAAATCAATATACTTATCTTGCAGTTTAATAGATAAGAAGTTACCAAATTTTACCTATGTTTTTGCAGATTTTATGTTTGTAAATACAAGTAGTGATGTTGAACTTTCTGGCATTGGTTGTATTAATTTAGTATAGATTTTTTATAACGTTTCAATTATGAATAAAATAATTTTATAGAATTAGCTATTGCATAAATCAATATCATTTTAAAGAAAAAATAATAAAAAAAACAATTAGACTTGTTTCTACCAAAGTAAAACTATTCATCAAGATGTCTATCTGATCCCGGCTAACCTTAATAGCTGCAATCATTGTTATCAATTTTTTTATTTACAGACAATTAAATATACTTAAATAGTTTGCAGTTTGGGAGGTGCTATTGACTGTAATCTTTTTCAAGGAGAGTTTTTGTAGCAACTACCTAGTAGTATTTGCCCATTTATGTTACTCTTATCATCAATCAAGTGCTTACCAAGTAATAAATATATAATAAATTTCCATTTTTATTTTCTATTGAGTCACTGTGGACTCTTAGTGATTCCATGTAGGTATTTCACCATTCATTCATGTTAGTCTCACTTTCACTTTTTTTAAAAAAAAAAGAATCAGTCCTTATTATTGTTAAAACACATGGCAATTCCTTTCTTAGGATTTCCAATGATTAGATAAAGGCTTAATTTCTTTGATAGATTTGTTGATTTGAATGAACTGTTTGGTGCAATAATAGCTATGGACAAGAGCACTTCCCCAGTACCACAATTCAAAAGTGGCAGTTTTTTCTTTTATAAAATTCAGTTTTTATAGCTACATATTAAAACTAATGGTGGACATTTTTCCTTCTGACTATTAAAACATCTGGCTATAATATTGGTATATAATAAATAGTAGCTCTACTTACATAAGGCAGGCTATATTGAATGCACACGCAAAAAAAAATCATTCGTTATTTTTATTTTTTGTGTGTTTAAAATTGTTCAATTATTTCACTTTTTTTATTTTTTATAGTTTTATTTTGATTTTTTTCATTTTTCAAGTAATAATTTAATTTATTCCAAGTTTCAACTCATGAATATAAATTTGCATCTCAATTTATTTTAGTTGGATAGTGCTCATCTATTTATTGGCTATTGCAAAGGGCTCTTGTTGTATAGTGAACCATATAAGGGCTTTTCTATTCTTTACTGATATATATGATTTCCTGTAATATTACTTTTAAAACACATAAAAACAAACTTATGTAAGAAACCACATAATTAAGTTTATTAATGTGATTATCTGATATACAATTAATTTCAGTCACAGATTTGGCCATTAACATTTGGAAAGTTTTACCATGATGTTTTTTTTATTTTATACAAGATACTTTTATGTGGCCACTATCTTAAATTAGTTGGGTACTTCTAAGATTATTATCTTAGATTAGTTAGTTAATTATTTTAGATAGTCGAATCACTATGATAATGAAATTGTTTGTTTGGCAATATGGTGACTGATTTTTTTTCTTTTTGTACTTCATATATTTTTTCATCTTTATTATTATTAATATTACCACCACTACTATTACTATTATCATCTTTCAAAGGCTTTTATTAGACAAGAGAAAAGAATTATATTGCTTTATTGGGCATTTCAGGGAAAGTAACAAAAAATGTTTTTTTTCTGTTGTTGTTGTTGTTGGAGGAGGTAGCCGTATCATATTACCAGCCCAAAAATAGATGCATTCATGGCAAGGTGCTGATGAATATGTCTACATCCATTATTCTTTTTTGTCTCTTTGTTCTATTGTTTTTAGTTTTTTCACGTGTGTTTTCTGTGATTGTTATTAGCTAGCCCATATTGTTGTTGTTGTTGTTATTATTATTATTATTATTATTATTATTATCGTTGTCATTCTAATTGTAGTTGTCATTGTTGTTGTTGTTGTTGTTATTATTATTAGGTTGTAGATTGCAGACCGTACTGCCGCCATCAGATGGTGCTGCAACACCATCAACAAACGAGGCATTTTTGTAAAAAAAATTATCACTTGCCATTTTCAGGCTGGTTGTTGATGGTGTTGCAGTGCCATCTGATGGCGGCAGTATGGTCTGCAAACTACAACCTATTAGAATTATTATTATTATTATTATTGTTATTGTTTGTTGTTGTTGTTTCAAATATAAGCTTTATTTGTCTTAGAGAGTTACAAGAGTTTTACATAACTTAGAATGCTGTGTTTACATGGGCAATCTAGTTGTAGATTTACATATATAAAAATTGATTTTACATAGGATTGTAGGGATTTTTACATTCTGTGGATTAGTTACAAGGGTTTTACATAGCTTGGATTGCTGTAGTTACATAGGCAATCCATAGATGTAAGTTTACATATGTAAAAGTTGATTTATTGATTTACATAATATTACAAGAATTTTTATATGCTGTGGATTAGTTATAAGGGTTTTACATAACTTGGATTGCCATAGTTACATGGGCAATCTGTAGTTGTAGGTTTACATATATAAAACTTATCTTATTGATTTATATAAGATTACATAAATTGTACATGCTCTGGACTGCTGTATCTACAGATGCAAACCAGGCTTAGTTTTATGTGGTTGAATTGCCTGTGTAACATTGGTGAGGGAATAGAATTTCCATGATAGTGTGGCAATTGTCTGTGAAGTCCACATTGATATGAGATCAATGTGTTATTTTTGATTTTTTAGGGTGGTGGATTTTCTTTGTGTGACCAGGTTTCCTTTTGGTTTCATTAGCAAGGTGGGTTGGGGGAGGGTGTCGGTGTGGATGGAAAACATGGCGGGATTGCTTTCATATTTGGTACAACCACACCATGTCTGCTTTCTGGTGCATTTGAATATATGAGGGTTCCAGAGGGGGGAGAGTTACTGCTGTGTTAGAATTGGTTGCAATTGTTTGTAGTGGGTGGTTGGATTCTGGGTTTATCTGTATTAAAGGTAGAGGCTGTTTTTAAAGAATTAAAATGGCATAGTTTGAGAGACTGCTTATAATGCTGATCATGACAAATATGATAGAGAATATATAATCCTTATAAGTGTCATTTTTAGTATATAATCTTTCAGTTTAATTATCTTTTTTACTATGGCTTCTTGGTAGCAATAAAAATTTTTATTTCAAGTACTGCATTTTATGAAAGTTTGTTCACTTGCCATTCATCTTCACATTGGGCTCTTTATCTTCAGCAAAATCACATAATATTATAGAAAACTTTAAAATTGGAACCATCTATAGATTTTCTTTTAAAGCAATATCTTCTAACTTAGACTAATACATTTTTAAAGTAAATTTGTTGACCAGAAACTATAATAACTCAAGAGTATCTATTGCCTTTTTGTAAGTCTATTTTAATTTACTGCCACTTACACTCTATAGTTTTTAAGCAAAATTTTTAAAAAAAAAACACCCATTTCTTATATAGATTTTCAATATAGCATAATCAGAATTCTTGATCTCTAATTTTTCTGAAGGCAGATATTGTATTTATTTGAACTGCTCACAATTTGTAGTGATTCATTGCTCTGGTATTTGCCTATTTAGTAAAAGTAATTGACTAAAAAGCTAAAAATTTCTATGTCAACTTCTAATGAAAAAAGTGAAAAAAGAATCTATAATTAACCCTAATAGCATCCCAACAAAAGGAAAACTTGGGTCTAACTAATCAAAGAATAAGCTCACTCTTCAAACACTGGTTCATGAAAACAAAATATCTCGATTTTGTGATAAAAATCAACATGCAGGCGATTAGTACCAATTGGTTTCTGGCCATTAGAAAAGGCATCACTAAAAGTGATCCAATCTGCCCTCTTTGCAGGCATGAGGAAGAGATGTTTGATCATCTAATTCACTCCTGTTCAGGACTTTGGACTATTAAGAGGTTAATATTAGAGAAACATTAAAATAGACTACTCTTAATAACTTTGATCAAAGACAGCTTCAAAACTATGATTTTTGCCAATGCAAGGCTCTCTATATTTCTTACATACATAATTTGGACTACACAGTGTAAAAAAGTTTTTAACAATACCCTCCTCCAAGAAGGTAAATATCTCATGAGGAAATTAGCTAAGATCAAGAAGAAAGATGAATTGCTCACACCCAGCAGTAGATTCATTGACACATGGAGCATAATCTCAATCAAAGAAGAGAATTAAAAACAATAAGACAATCCAGTAACAAAGATGAGAATATATAAATATTCCCCATCCCTGTAACTATTCACAAATCCAATAAAGTACAGTATTAATAAATATTAATAGTTAACACTATATCAACACTGGAAGAAAAAATAACCAACAAAAGATTACGAAACATTTGCAGATGACAGCATACCACCTACCCAGAAGTTATGGGGAAATCTTTAAATGAACCCTTTAAAATTTATGTGAGCATTGCCTGAGTAACAAAATGCCTTTTCTTATGTAAAAACATCATTATCTATTGTATTTAATAAATTGTTATTATTGGGGGAAAAAAAAATCTGGCTATTAGAATAGAACTATTATTCTCTGCTTTCCATTTTGAGCTAATAATTTTTGAATACATAAAATTTATATATATATATTTATACTAATTTGGAAAAATAATTAAAAAAAGTAAAGAGCATTTATATTTTGTCATTTTCTATAATTATTTTGGAAGTATATATGAGTGAATTATTTGTTGAATTATTCTGGTGCTATTATTAGTGTTTTAGGGGAATTTTTTTAAGTATGGACATAAATCAGATAACAGCTTACCAAAAGTATTACGGATCATGTGACCACACAGAGGATTTGATAGGCAGATATTACGAATGGAAATATACAGAAGTTATCTATTTCTCTTTAATTCCAAAGAATAAATAATCTAAGATTTGAAATACAGACATTCTTATACCTGGAACTTAATTTAGGGGATTTGAACTCAGACTTTCAAGCAACATTTAACTATTCACATTATCTCATACTACTGATACACGTAAAAAAGATAAACAATCACCAATATACTTATTTCGTGCTGAACCAGTACTCATCAATTGATCCAGATTATTATCTCTCACACACACATATATAATCAGTGCTCAGTTTATATAAAGATAGCAAATCTTTATACTTTAATGGACAGGCTTCAATCTACTCCAACCTCCAACTCTTCAGCTATTCATACCATTGAAAATCTGATGATAGAATGCCCAAATCCCATGCTGATGATTGTTGTATAGTTCACCCCCTCCCTATCTTTAGAATAAATAATCTATAAATTTAATTTTGAAGTATCTATATCATAAGGTCCTTTCATATATATATACATGTAAGTATTTGATTCGTGGAAGTAGGACATCAATCCCTGTTACCCAAAGACTTGAGTTCAAATCTGGGCTGGTTAAAAATCTTTAAAAAATTTGTTCTGATTCCAATTAGTCTTATTTAATATTGATGGTTTAATTTATTTAATAATAATAATTAATATTGATAATTAAATGAATACTACTCTCTTATCTACAAGATAAAACAAGAATGAAAAAAAAAAATTTCAGATTTCCACTGTTTTCTTCACCGTATTTCTGAGAGGATACTGAAGGGATCTATGTTATGGAGGCTGTCAATTAAAGCCTATTTTGCCTTTTTTAAAATTTAAATATATTCATATAATAAAATTATATTAACTGAAAACAATTTACAATTATAACAATATTTATTAGTTTATGCTACAGCTGACTATTCTCTTATCTACACGATAAAACAAGAATGAAAAAAAAACCAAAACATTCAAATCTTCAGATTTCCACTGCCTTCACCGTCTGAGAGGATGCTGAATGGATCTATGTTATTTATGGAGGCTGCCAATTAAAGTCTATTTTGCCTTTTTTTTTTAACTTAAATATATTCATATATAATAAAATTATATAACTGAAAAACAATTTACAAGTATAACAATATTTATTAGTTTATACTACAGTTGAAATAAACTCACGATTTAGCAGTTAAACAGACTTAAGGGGAGGGTAAAGCCAAGGATAAAAAAAAAAAAACGGAGTTTGGAAGTTGCTAAATAATGTTTTTTCCCTCGCTGTTATTTTATGGTGCTATTGGAATAAACCTTTCCCCTAAAGTGGGATATTTAAAGATTTTATCTTTTATGCATTAGGCTTTTCATTTTAATGAATAATATATGAATTCATTGTGTAGTCGTTTTAAAATTTGAGATGTTAGAATGAATTATATTTATAGAGATTAATAAACAACTTTAAAACTATCACCGACGATAATCAAATGTTATCCTTTGGTCATAGTAATCTATCATCTGGTTATCTATTTTCGAGTAGAGAACTCTATTTATATCCAACCGATATTTGGACATTCAGGAATATAATATACTCTATATGATAATTGCCCTGTGTGCTTTGGTGAATGATGGTATAGAGTTTAGAATTTCAAGTCCATCGATTACACCTAGCTCTATCATTTAAGTGCTCGAAATTTTTGGGAACTCACAACACAAACAATTCCATTACTTATGTTAATTGAATACATGCTGCAATATAATCCACGCTATTATTTGACAAAGTTGTGGATTATTTTAAGCAGTTAATATAGATTTTATTACTCTTGTATTTAGATGTTTTACCATTATTACACAAGTATATAAAACGCACTATGTGAAATAGTAGTCCATTATAAAAAACAAAAAGTAATTCGTCTGAATTTGAATATGAATAATCTGGATACAAAATATTGCAATGTGCTTGCTTTGTTTTAATCTGAGATGTTCAAATTTTTAATTTGTGAAACTATTAATCCAATTTTTTTTTTCCAATTTAAAATTATTATAGATGCTCGTTTGTTTTATTTTATATTTTTTTTCCAATCTTGGATGATGTTCAGCAAGTAGTTTGATGAATAGTTTTTAGTAAATAAAAAAAAAAAACCCTGACATTTCCTGCTATTTGACTCCGTTTTAAAATTATATACATTAGAATATTTAATCTGAAATAGACTAAATATATATTTTAAAATATGATAAGTCATTGTATAACCTCTGCCTTGTGAGAAAAAGTCCTAAAAAAAATAAAAACTGAAACAATATATATATGAATTTACCTTCTCCAAAATAATATTAAGCAAAAATTTTGAAATGTGCTTTAGATTTGCAATAAATATATATATATATTGATTTTAAATAAATGAAAAACTGAAATGATAGCTTTATTGGTTATTGCCCTCAAAAAAACAAAAAACAAAAAATAAATAATTTCACTTACGTTAAGTACTAGAGATATTCATCGATATTTTTTTTTTATATGTAATTTAATTTTTATCCTTGGAAGTAGATGGTGATTATTAAACAATAGAATAATCACTTCAAAACTAGCAAAACATTATTGAGATAATACCTGTAATAAATTTTATATTTTATTTTTTATAAATAGTGTATAATTGGGTTTATTTAATTTAAGAAAAGATCGGGAGTCAGTCATAAAAAAATTGCTGAATATTCTTTTGTGCGGCACTAAACATTTAATTGCTTATTTTTTAAAAATAAATATTTGTACTAAAATCATTTCCAACCAGTAAATTAATTAATGAACTGCTAAAGCGACAATATATTATATAGATCTGGAGATAATTATAAGCATTTTTATTAAAAAGAATTTGTAAATGTATAAAATGCAAAACATCTTAAAATTCTTTATAAATTAATTACAATTTTGTAAATTGATAAAACATTTTTTTTTTTTTTTTGCTTAACATTTAAATCTATGGAAAAATTGTTCGTTTTTTTTTCTACAAACTTATATATTAATTAAAATGGTTTTTAATTAAAGCACTAAAATATTATACTCTTCAGTAATATAAAGTCTAGACATTACTTATTCTTATGCGTGTACTTATACTGTATTTCTAATCTGCGCAGTATTTACAAAGGACCAGGAAAAACTCGTCGATATAAAGATCAAAAGATATGTAATATTATCGGAAAAGCGAAAGATATTAAAGAAAATTGACTTTTATATACTGATTATGAACAGAAATAGTTAATCAATGAAACCTATAGAAGAGAAAGAATAAGAATCATTTGTTATTAGTTTATAATAAGATAAAATTTGTTTTGACACGTATATATATATGTACGTTTATTATTAAATATTTATATGTTCATATATACACACAGCCACTACATATAAAATAATTTTATTTCTAATCATTGGTACCATTTTTTAGTAAAAACAATCATTATGTTGTCGGTCTTTCTTAGAATAAATGATCCCAATTTTAGCAAAGGTTGCAAAAGTCGAGTGCAAAGCTCTCACCATTATCTAATAAATTGACTTGTGATAAATAATTACATTAGTGGCTGCTGTTGACTCTTCTAAGTTGATTTGATTCTTTTAGTGGAGAATTTTGAACAGGAATTTTGTTAGAATATAGTTTTTCAGATTAGATTAAGATACTTTTAGTTGCCGGTTGGTGAATTTATTGAAGAAACTATCGGATAAGGAGTTTAAAAAATGCATATGAAAAATACTACGAATTAAATTTTAAATATATATCTATAAGTAAAGAAAAAAAATTCCCGAAATAGTATATCTAATCTAATAATACACACACTACATATATATAAAATTGTGGGAATTCGTTGGAGTTAACCAATAGAATCTGTCTTATATTTCCAGCTGATATAAACTACTCACAAGAAACTTATAAATAATGAATCTGTACTTGGTTACTGATTAGGAATGTCGTAGGTTTATGGGCTCTGAGCTCATATTTGCTTGAGTTCTGCATATAGCTGAAAAGCTACTTTCCATTGAAAAATTTAAAAAAACCATTACTAGTGAGCTAATAGTATTTAACTGCTATCCCCCCTCCCCCAAAGTGAACACTCCTGAGTTACACTATTTGGTATGCCATGGTCACTGAAATATGACACCTCTTCATCAGTAATAAAATCAGACCATATTATAATTGTTTTTTTTTTTTTTATAATGACCTCACTTAAATAATATTGTATTGATAGGAGATCTTTAACTTCAAACTAGATATCATTTTATCTAATAATAATGGGATGATTGAACATTGTTTATGTGAAGGAAAAATCCCAAGTTTACTTATAGCTTATTTTTTTTTATTCATAAGTTTATCTAGTTTAGATATGAACCAGATTAAAGTCGTAATAGTGAAATGTACTAGCCATTCAGCCACAAGTTTGTTTGTTTTTTTACAAAATTAAGCTTTTAGAACTATAATAATGTATAGCTAATATTCTTACTAGTTCGAATAACAGCTTGTGTAAGCATAGAAAATGGTGATCAAATGATGTTTTGGTGGTAGATATTTTGAGATATAGTGATTAAAGCATATGCTTATCAAGTCAGGCTGGATATTACATTCCCATGGAATATCAATTTTTCTATTAGTCAGTCCATAGCCAATTCAATAAAGCAAGGAAGAAAATCTAATCAGAAGGCTGACTATTTTTCTGTACAAGGATGCTAAAAATATCTTTTCAGGAGTAGATTATTTAAAACCGTTTTAAGTTATTTTTATGAGTGTATAGATGTACTGAATTTTCTTAATAGGCTATCCATTTTGTGCTTTCAGTAAGAATTAAACAATTGTTTACATGAATTGTGGCTAGATTTGTTCATCATCAATCGTGCCTCTCTAATCCATACCGAAATTATTTTTCATAAGACCTTTTCACACATACTATGCTTTTGTTTGTTGAGATGTAATTTGCCTGTGAACTTGAACAGAACTTTTGAATAACTTTTATCAATTTTAATAACAGAATTAACTTTTTGTAAATTAG
Source organism: Epiperipatus broadwayi (assembly GCA_028023455.1). NCBI lineage: Eukaryota > Metazoa > Onychophora > Udeonychophora > Euonychophora > Peripatidae > Epiperipatus > Epiperipatus broadwayi. The sequence continues at coordinate 9,630,368 of JAQFVV010006224.1, read as the reverse complement.
CAAAATTTGAAGAAAACTTCTATTATTTATTATACTGGTTTACTCTTGTCGTTCTAATAACTAAAAAGGAAACGTATCGCTATAAACACCATGAATAAACAAACAAATTTGTGAGGGACTTATTTGTGTATGTTTATAAACTATCATTTTCATGTTAAAAGCATACACATATATAGTAAAACGTGTGTGTTTAATTATATAAAATATTTTATATCTCTAAAAGTATTTTAGTTATTTTTTTTCTTTTTAAATAAACAATATATATATATAGATTTTAATAATTTTCAAAAATTATTAACAAAATTAAAAAGTAGTAATGGTAGCAAGAAAAGTATAAAAAATAAAATTTTATTTTTTATGATCTCAATTGTATTATTTTTTAAAAATTTAATTTCCTTAAATTTTAAAACTTTTTTCACCACTTAGGATCCAACATTTCGCTTACTACTCAGATCACTGTTGAGATAATTTTTTTTAATCATAATTTTAAAATATTAGATTCTTGCATTATTAATGTAGAAAGCCAAAATCCTTTGGTTGTTATTGAAATCTTTTTTAAAATGAATCCAGCTCTTTCAAAACTTTCTAGGTAGCACTTTTTTTAGATATTAATAGCTATAATTTATCGGTAGTTGTTCCAACCGTGTAATGCGTCCGCTTGATGGGGCTGTTGCTTACAAAAGCACAGAAATATGCCATTTACATGGCCCAACTTACAGTTTATAGAACAGTTCTGTTCATATTAGCTGTTGCACACTGTGTTTTGTGTCACTATGGAAATAGCGCACACTTCATAGATCATTACCATAGGATTTATGAATTCAACAGGCCATAAGTGTTTTTATGTGCATTCGAATTAACAATCTTCCACCTTACCTGATGTACTATTACATACTAATAATTGTAAATTTGACATCCCATTTCCCTACACATCTTTGAAAGTGAAAATAATTGCAAAAGGGTATGCTATTGCAGCATTTCACATAAGTCATGCGAAATGGCACATTTGTGGGAGAACAGCTACGAGAGTAATATAATGGCTACTGTCCATTTTTTGAAAATCATATTGGTTCGCTCAGACTAGAGCAAGTATTGGCTGCTCCTTCAGATCAGCAAAACCATTGGAGCCTCCCCTGCACATTCCAGCACTACGTGTTGCAAGCTTGGTGTGCTAAGACTAGTCCATGTATTTATTCTAATTTTTATTCAAAGAACAATACACATTTTCAAACTCTTATATATTTGTAAAATGAAAATTCTGTTAAATACTATCGTAAATTTTTTGAAAATACTTTGAAAAATTGGCTGAGAGCAGAAAGCAAAAAATTATTGGCCCGGTAATATTACATTTCATTATTTTTGCAAGCACAGTGCCATCAAATGGCCACATTACTCAATCAGAACATTTGAATGATGAAATTCTTTAGCATCTTTTATACAGTATTATTTTGAGAATGAATTATCAATAAAAAATAAAAGGAATTAAATTTTATACATTTTCAACTAAAAAGTAACACTAAATATTTGTCACTTTTTTGAATATTGAAATTTATTATTATTATCATTATTTTCTATTACAAACATTTGTTATTTGCATGTGTTTACATTCATTCTACATTAGCATGGGGTTTTTAATATTTGGCAATGAAAATTTATTTCAGCCATTAGAGGGTTAAAAAGTTTTACTTAGACATACATATAATAATATATATTGAAAATTAATTAATTAAAATAGCTTATTCTCTGTTCAAAAACAGATAAAGTAACTATGCAAGAGAATAAATAGTATCTTAAGAATAATGACTGCTTGCTTAATAGTTATTTGCTATGATAAAACTGTTTTTACGCATACTACTTTGTTGGTTTAAGCATAGCACCATTTTTTTAGGTTAATACTTTGTTTATATTATTATTATATGCATACATATAATTTTTTTTGATCCTAGGGTTTCTTACGATGGTGTCATATGTTAAATTTTGGTTGATAAAAAAGTAACTTGGGATAACATTGATCTCTGTTGTACAATAATGGTATTAAATTTTAATTTTTGTTTGTAAATGTTTGGAATTAATGCATAAAAATTTTTTACAATGTAGAGAGAATTTCACTGAAATCAAATCATACAATGTAGCAGCAATAAAGTAATACATTTATATCAAAAAATAATTCTTATATTGATGTTTATTTCATTATTTTCAAATTTGTATTTAATAAATATAAATTATATATTATTTTTATAATTATTACAAAAATTTTTTTTACATTATTCTAGTTAATGTAGAAAGATACACTTTTTAAAATTTATTTAAATTCATTCTTTTTAATATTTTTTTATTATTTTAGTTATGTTTAAAATTATTTTTAATGATAATTACACTAAGAAATAGAAAATTAAATTTTGCAATGTCATCCTTTGTTTACTTTCTTATGAAAAAATTGTCCAATATCTGATACATAAATACTTGTACAACGTAATATCTTTATGGCATAATGAATATTGTAGCTTTTCATATAGTAGTGCCACTAAGGCTTGGTAATCAATGGATGGAAGGAGGTTTGTGAATAAAATTTCTTAGTGCCTACTCATCTAATATCCCCAGACTAGTTTCTAGCTTGTGGCTTTCATCAGTGAGGAACCTTGAATTTAATAGTCTGGAGATATTGGATGAGTATGCACTAGATAGGGATTTTATGCACAAACCTTTTTGCATCCATTGACTATTAAAACTGGCTCTTAGTGGCACTACTGTAGGGAGAGTTTTCTAAACGTGATGATAGGTATAACTATTTGGAAATTGTTTTAAGTAATCAGAGGAATTGCCTGGATGAATGGGGAAAAAAAAGATAAATGAAACAAAGAAAAGAAAGGGATTGTAAAGAAATTAACAATGTTTTTGTATAATAAATATGATGTAGCAAGAATTGTATAGAAGAGAGTGGCAGTAGCAGGGTTAATTTATGATAATGATGCATTATGTGTAGATGGAAAAGGAGGCAATTCAAGGAGAAATAGGATGGTCAAGTTTTTATATGATGATGCAAAAAGCAAAATGAAAATGTTCTATAGATTGCCATTTGTAGTTAGTAAAAAAATAGCCAAAAATAGTATTAAGTTGGGTTATGAGTAAAGGCCAGGCAACAAGATGAGTGAGAAAGGTAATATGGTATGCAGAAGACTTGGAAAAAGACTGTCAGAATATTTGTACAAAAGGTGGGATGATTGTGTTAGGAGAATTGTTGAATGTTATAGTGGCAAAGAATGGGATAGAAGAATAGATGGATTAATAAAAAATAGAGAGCTGGAGAACTAATATGGAGAGTAAAAGGAGTTTATATATAGAAGTAAACAGAATAATGGGTGTGAGTTAATTTATAATAATAGCAAGGAAAATAGTCTACTGTTTCTGGTTCTGATCATTAGCAACAAGGCAATTTACGCATAAATGGAGAAATGTGGGTGAATTAGTCTGAAAGTAAGGCATGGAAAATGTTATACATATGCTAATTGAATGTAAATGTTTATAAACAGAGTACAAATAATGTTGTGGGAGAATAAATATAAACTGTAATTATTCAGAAATTGGGTTATTGGACTTTATGCAGGGCTTGGAAAAAGATAAAGGAGGTCTAGATATAAAGGTCATGAAGTGGACAAAGATGATGTTGTGGAAGTGGGATATAGTAAGAAAGAGAAGAATATGAGAAAAACTTAGGGTGGGGAATGGAAAGCAACAGTAAGGTAGCTAACAGATTTTTCTGGGCATAATGACTGAGAGATTCCCGACTGATAAAGGAGTAGACATATCACATCACAATATTGTTTATTAACAGCCTGTGTAAAGCATATGAAGTGATGTTCATGTGATGTTTTGATGGTTAAAAACTTATTTTGATAGCATTTACAAGTATTATGTGATAGTGTGATGATCTATCATGTATAGATGTGTGTATATATATATAAAGATGATCTATCATGTATAGATGTGTGTATATATATATAAAGAAAAATAATTTTTAAAGGCAAGGTTAAAAAAGGTCATAAAATTATATTTGTTATACATTTTATATTTACTGAAATGATATGCTTAAACAATTTAATTTGAAAAAAAAGAAGCAAATTATTTTTTATAAAAAAAATTTTCTAAAAATACATGTTTCAGGTAAAATATTTTAGATTAATTAATAAAAGAATGTGTAAACATTTTTGGAAAAATTTATTTATAATCTGACAGATTAATGAATTAATGAACCAATTAAGAAATATAAGAAACAGGAAAACAACTATAATGGAAAATGTTTTTGAAAAACAAATGTATTTTGAAAATACAAACTTAAAAAAAAGAGATGAAAGCAATTTGGGGATAAATTGAATTTGAGTTAAGAGAATTTTAAAATTGTAGAATTAATATGTCCTCCAGTGACTAGGAAGTGATAATTATGCTAAGTAATCTTACTTTTTAAATGCCTAACATTTATATTTCCATATATTTTTAGGAAATATAGAAAACTAACTATAATAATGGATAAACATCATTAATAGAACTTGAATTCAGATAGATGAAATTTGTCTTAGTAAATTCAATTATTTAAAAATGAATATTTAACTTCCCTTTTGTATATATATAATTAAAATCCAGTCAATATTTAGGCATTCCTAATATCAATAATAATCAACAATTTCAAACTATTGTCAAGATAATCTTTTAACAATAAATGTGCGTGTGTATATACACACACACACTCATTTTAAAAAAAAGTTTATTATTTATTTTTTTCATAAATTTGTCTAGATAATGATTTTCATGATCACATTTTTAGAATTATTTTAATTTTTTAATTTACCTCATCAAAATGGCTCCAGGGTACTTAATGCTCTTTTTGATTTAACTCTTGTGCTACTTTTAGTGTTAATTTGCTAGTTTTTCATTTGTTTGATGGTAAAAGCTAGAATCCAAATAATACCAACTTATCAATTAACAAAAAAAATCTCAAAATGTTTGTATTATATAGAAAAACTATTTACAAATCAGACAACATTGTTGATTGATATTTTCTACTTCTCTTTACATGAGCTTTTGAGTGTAGTCATTTTTTTGTCATTCTTTTGTTAGATTTAAAATTTATTTTTTAGGAGTGTAATGTGATTAGATTCAGATTTTATTTGAAAATATTTATTTTTAGCAGACAAATCAAGAGAAATCAATAATATACAACTACAGCTTTATTGTAATAGATTTATTTTTGCTATTTTTTAACAAGTTATAAATAGAATATTAAATTTTAAATATAATTTCATTAGCTTTAAGTAATTTAAACCAGTGGTCTTCAACCTTTTCACATCTGCGGACCGGTAAAAATAAGGATAAGGTTCTGCGGACCAGCAAAAATAAGGATAAGATTTCGCAGGCCAGCAGAAGTCTATAGATAAATTTTTTTAAAGATAAGCATAATTGTTATAACTGATCAAAACAACAAATACCAAAGTTTTATATATATATATATGGAGTTTATATAATAAAAAACTTTTTTTTAAATTTTTTTAGAAAAGTAATAAAAAATTTAATTCTCCCCCCCCCCCCCATGAACATCTGTGATAACTAGAAAAACAAATTAATTTATGAATGATTGATTAGATTTTGTTTTCGTTCTGTTTTCTTTCTTTTTTTAATTGGGTAAAAATGAGATGAAAAAATAAATAAAAATTGGCTATATTAATTAAAAGTTTAAACTCTATTTATTTACTATTACAAACTTTTTACTGCCCGAAATAAATAAAAATTGGCTATATTAATTAAAAGTTTAAACTCTATTTATTTACTATTACAAACTTTTTATTGCCCGTCTAGCGCAGACCCACAGAAAAGTTCCACGGCCTGGCACTGGGCCGCAGACCAAGGGTTGAAGAACAACACTGATCTAAACAATAATTCACTCAGCATTACAAAATAAATTAAAACAATTCTGATTTTTTTTAAGTTATAATATTTTTATCATGATGGCAATAACCACCCAATAAGAAAAAAGTTATTGTTCTTTATAAATCTTGCTATATATACTTTTTTATATTTTCAGAATTGAAATAATATTTTTTAAAATAATTTTTGTGTGTAAACATATATTTCTAACAAATAATTCAGAATTTCTAAAAATATAATAAAGAATAAAGGTAAATTTGATCAAATAAAAGTTGTAAATTTAACCCAATCTCACTACAGAATCTTAAAAAAAAAGAACAACTAATGAGTTAACATTTTCCCATTATTACTAGACAATATTTGAATTATTAGTACAATATATTTTAGTATTAAAATATTTATTTAATAATATGAATCAAAAAATTGGGCTTGATTTATTAGAAATATCAAATGAAAAACATTCTAAAAATCATATTTGAACTTTACCAAAATAAAAAAAAAATTGTGTTCACAATATAATATTTATATATGCAATCTATATACATAAAATAGTTGTGTATATGCACACTTATTATGTTTATTCATAAAATAAGTATCTGTGTTATTTATTGTACTATACACTTAATTTTGTTCACATATAACATTTATAAATGTAATTATACACAAAATAAATATCTGTGTTATTTATATATGTGTTGAAAAGTATTGTTCAGTAAACAATATGTATTGTTTTGTAATCAAAGCTTATCAACAAAACGTCAGTAATTAGACATGATATATAGTGAATATCACTCTACTGTGATATCTGTATTTATTTAATGTTCTTCAGGTTTCTTTACAGTTGAGGATATAAAATTTAGTTATATAATTTTTTAATAAATTCATAACAAGATTCATGCTTATATAATTTATTGTAAAGTCCTATCAATTTTTAACTCATATTTGAATTCAAGTAAACTGTGTTTAATTATCTGTTCATGCAGATAAATATATGAATTTATCTACATCTTGTTTTGACAGAAATACAAATTAAAAATACAATAAAAATTAACTATTTGATTTAATAGAAAAATCAAAATTATTAATAAAAGCTTATTGAATTTTACCATCATAGAATACATAAATATATAATACATAGAATATATTATATATTTAAAATCAGATCAAACAAATGTGAACAAACTATTAAATTTTTATTATATGAAATTAAATTGCATTTATAATTATTAAAATATCACAAGATCTGTAGTATGGTTTTTGACAAAGGTTAATTAATGATCGTTATTTTCTTTTTATTGTTACTTTGAATTTTGCATTTTTAAAAATTAAACTTTTTTTAAAAAAAAAAGAAAAACTAAATGTAAATATAAAAAAAATTTTTTTACAAATATTTTGTAAAATAATCATAAATATTTAAATAAACTACAGAAAATATACAATTTTTTGTTTGTTGCTAATAACAATGAAACAGGAATTTATAAGTTTTTTATACAATCATGATTAAAGAATCTACTAATCAGCTATATTCTAAACCTTTGTCAGTGCATTTGTAGCATCTCTCTGCAAACTGCTAAAATCTTCAGATTTTTTTTCTTCAAACTAATAAGTCAATATACTTTAGTTCCAATTTTTATTGTCAAATAAACAAACAACTGGAAAAATAGTGCTAAAGATAGCCAAAAAAGTGATTTAAAGTTGAAACCCAGAAATACCATCACAGTACTCCATAATACCATACAGCTGGGAATTGATTCATTAAGAGATAAGATTAAGTTTGCAAATATATAATTATTATACTTAATAATATTGTCATTTAATAATTCTAAATGTTTAACCCTCCTGCATTCCGCTAGTATTCTGACAGATTTCTTTGTTCTCACTAGATTTAAGCTTTCAACTTTGATTTTGATATTAATCCATTATTATTTATCAGAATATAATAAATTTGACCTCTTTCAATAGATATTTTTGTTTAGAAATTAAATAAAATGTAAAAAAAATTTTGATTTTCAGAATGATTTAAAAATTAGATTTTGATCAAAACAAAATCACAGTCACATTGTCAAATTTTTGGGGAGCCAATTAAATTTTCAAAATGAATGAAATCTTTTTTATGTTGCTTTAAAAATCTGAATGAATTATTTTTAATAACTACTAAATCTATCAATTTATGCTTTAAAAGTTTAAATTTTTTTTGCAATGAGCGACCTCATTTCTAGACAGTTGTATTTCCTGCAACATAATCCCTACAGTAACAATATTCAGAAGCATATATTTTTTTATATTTAAAAATAAAACATTTTGGTAAAAAATAAATATGTAATATTTATTTTTGATTTTTAATAATTATTGCACAATTGTGATTAGCTGGAATACACAGGCTTATATATACCTGTGTCTATATATGTAATAGATAGGGTATGAGCACAGACTTTCACATGACCCACCTCTCTCCACACTATCTCATAACACTGATACACCTGAACACACATATGTCGAAAAGATAAATAATCACCAATATACGTATTTCATGCTAAACCAGCAATCATCAGTTGGTCCAGATTACCATATCATAAACTTTCCAAAAATGACCGTCATAGTATTTTCTCGAAGTAATCTCGCAAAGTTTGAAATTGTGAAATATATAAAGATACCCATTATCGCAGAGTTTGAGATATTTTGAAGAACTGCATATTTAATTTTCCTGCCATCTTTTGAATTTTTTTGTATTTAAAATATTAGAAAATAAATATATGTGCAATTTAAAATTATAAAAAAAAAAAAGCTTTGCCAAATTTTCAGCAGAGGGTGAAAAGTGCAAATTTCATTTCTAGGGATCTCGGACATAGCTACAATGTCTTGTTAACAGATTAATTACTTGTTGTAGAATTTTAACACCCCCCCCCCCCAAATAAATAAATAAATAAATAAATAAATAAAATAAAAACAATTTGTTTTAAAACATTTTAAAAATGCAACAGGCTTAATACTTAAAAAATGTGTTATTAATTGACTTTTTTAAATGGATATTAATCTATGTCTCTAAGAGTTTTTATACTTTGTTCATGCTAGATTTGGTCAAAGTAGAATGGAATAATCCATATTAGAAAGGGTAATAATAGATTGTTTTTCTTTAGCTATATAATACTCATATATTATACATAATATAAAATGACCTACCAAGTAAAACAAAATGTGAATAACATATATATATATATAATACAAAACAACACTAGATAAAAATCCAAACTACCAAAATCCTTATATGACCATGGTTTTATCTACTAAACAAATAGACTTTTCAAGTGAAAATCAAACTAAAGAAGCAACATATATATATATACACACACACAAAACAAACCTTCCCCATAATTCATTTCAAAAACCAACTTCCCTTTATATCAAAAGATGTCTTCATAAGATTGATAGCCTCAGATTTAAGAAGTTTTATCATTAAAGTTTCCATTACTCTTCTCTTTAATTCTTTTCATAAAAAATAACTGTTGCATTGAGGTCTATGTGTTTAGTAGATGAAACCATGGTTGTGTAAGGATTTTAGTAAAGTTTGGATTTTTATCTAGTATTGTATTGTTTTATGGTTTTGCATTTTATTTATTACTAATATTATGAGAGGCAGTTTTGAATTTTATATATATAAACTTCATTGAATTTTATAATTTTAATACATTTTAAACCATTAGCCAGTTTTCATCTCGGAGCATTATACACAGTCACATTAAAAAAAAAATTGTTATAAGTAAAAAAAAGTAGGGCCCATGCATCAGCCATTCTAATCCTTGGTGTTTAAGACTTAGCATACCCTTTATTATTGAATGATTACATTATTTGATTACATCTATAATCTTGGGCCTTGATGGAAGTTTATTTATCATACCTCAAAGTTATTGTTTTATCTTATCCAAGTCACTTAAAGTTTTATCTGGATTGAATGTTATCCTTAATGCAACTAAAAATATATATATCTTCATAAAACTTTTGTCTTATATTTATTTCAAATATATAAGAAATATCAATCTATTATTTTATATCCCATTGTTATTGCTAATATTACTTTATTAGATCAAATTTTACAGTAAGGATTTCTTTTTTTAAAATTTAAATTTGTAAAATCTAAATGCAATCATTTTTCATTTAAAACATGAGCTATTAAACTAATCATTTATTACAAAATGAATATAGAAATGAATTATTATGTCAACCCATTTTAAATATTTGAGTGCTTAATGTTGAAAAGATATATTTATGGAATATGACTTCATATTATTAATAATTCAGTTTAAATATTTTAATTCATTTGATCTGATTTTAAATACATAATACATTTTATGAGGGCGAAATTGAATAAGCTTTTATTAATACTTTTGATTTTCTATTATATCAAATCGTTAATTTTTAACATTTTTTAAATTTGTATTTCAGTCAAAACAAGACGTAAATAGATTCATATATTTATCTGCATGGATAATTAAACATACAGTTTAATTGAATTCAAATATGAGTTTAAAATTGATAGGACGCATGTAAGCATGAATCTTATTATGAATTGGTTAAAAAATTATATAACATTAGATTTTATATTCTCAACCAGGATATAAAGAAATCTGAACAACATTAAAAAAATAAATACAGATATCACAGTAGAGCAATATCCACTATACCTCATGTATAATTACTGATGTTTTATTGATAAGCTTTGATTACAAAAGAATACATATTGTTTATTGAACTGCTAGGATACAGTACTTTTCAACACATATAACACAGATACTTTATGCATGTGGACTGCATTTATACGTTATATTGTGAACAAAATTAAGTATACAGTACTTTCCAACACATGCTAAATAAAGCAAAAACGTATTTTATGAATATAGTTTGCATGTATAAATATTATACTTATTAATAATAAATTGGGAGGAACACATTTACATATATATATATTTATTATGTGTCTTCCATAGCGTAAGATTGTGGTTAAAACACCTGTAGAGGTCCCTACTATCGCATTTTACATGCATATACTTTAAATTTATTATATCTGTATTTTTTAAGATAAGGTATGAAATATCAGACTTTCATCATAATAAAACATGCTCTGGGGTAAATTCTTTTTAATTTTTTTTAAAGAAATATGCTAACAATCTTATTACCAGCCTTCTTTTATCTTCCCATTATTCCAACTCTGATTCTCTCTTCAATTATTTAAATTTTAGGTTTTCTGACAATGTTTTACAGTTCTTTTTGCCATTACTAAATCTAACTGAAACACACAGGCTTATTACATACCTGTGTTTATATATGTAATATATAGGGTTATGAGCACAGAATTTCACATGACCCACCATTCTCCACACTATCTCATAACACTGATACACTTGAACACATATGTGTTGAAAAGATAAATATACCAATATACGTATTTCATGCTAAACCGGCAATCATCAGTTGGTCCAGATTACCAGCTCTACAAATACATGCTATAAGTGCTCAGATATATATTAAGATAGCCAAACATTATACTTTAATGGACAGGTTTCAATCCATTCCACACTCCAACTCTTCAACCATCCATCCAATTGAAAATCTGATGATGGAACGCTCAAAGGCCACCCTAAGGCTGAGATAAACACAGGTATGTAATAAGCCTGTGTGTTTCAGTTATTTCATAATAGAGATGTCTGCTCATCCCTTGTATGTGTATTAAATGGATTATGTCCTGTACATGAGGGGTCAGATTGACCTTAGGTCAACATGGGTGTGACAAGAATCTCGGCCTCAGGGTGGCCTTTGAGCGTTCCATCATCAGATTTTCAATTGGATGGACAGTTGAAGAGTTGGAGTGTGGGGTGGATTGAAGCCTGTCCATTAAAGTATGAGGATTGACTATCTTATATATCTGAGCACTTATAGCATATATGTGTGGAGATGGTAATCTGGACCAATTGATGATTGCTGGTTTAGCATGAAATATGTATATTGGTGATTATTTATCTTTTCAACATATATGTGTTCAAGTGTATATGAGATAGTGTGGAGAGTGGTGGGTCATGTGAAAGTCATTACTAAATCTGTAACTTTAATTTTATTGCTTAAGAAACATGCTTTGAATTTTCTTAATTTTTATAAAACTACACTTAGAAAACATTTTATTACATGAAATACTATATTAATCAAATTAAGAATGAATAAGAAAATGAAAAATGAAATCTGTTCTTTCAATGCAAGTCAAAATGCTATTAATAAGTATGATCCTATATAGCTTCTAAGAGTAAAAAACAACAACAACTTACTGCTGTATTATAAAATTTATTACATTTACGAATTTTAATGTTTTTAGTTTTTATTTTGGATAGCATATAATTATTATAGTGTATACTGATTCAGTGCATATAATTCTCTGTATAAAGTGAATACTTTGAATTGATTGGTCATTTGGATAAATAAATAAAATGTAAAATATATGAGTGCTTGGCTATTATTCTTAATCACAAATTCCAGATGTATGCTGGTGCAGTAAAGTAATTATTATATACTAAGAATGTATGTGATTTGTTCCAAAGCTTTAAATTTACTTTCTGAATATCATGTTTATTTATATCAATTGGTATATTTTACTATATTCGGAAAATGATGTATGATTTTGAAATAGTTTTATTGTCAAGTGCATATTAATAATTGATAATTTAAATTTTAAATAAAGCATGTTGGATATGTTTGTGCTTTCATTCTATCATAGATTCATTTATCTTCATTGAATTATTGTTACATTCAATTATTTTAAAGCATTTAATTTATTTTCCATTTCAAACTATGCAGCAGCAATATTTTATTTACATAATGAGCTATACTGCCAAAAACAACAACAACAACAACAACCTCAAATTAGGTCTACATTATTCAAAGCTACATTTCAGATGTGCTTTATTATAGTTTAATGTTTAGATTACTAGAAAATAAAATTGAAGATAATATTTCTTCTCTTAATTAAGGCAAAATATTAAAATAAATATAATGGAACATTATTTTATTTTGATTATAATAATATCAAATTAAAGTGCTTTATCTTATATTAAAGTCATACAATTTTATTATCTTTTTTCTTATTAATAAATATATAGTTGGGATTTTTTTTGTCTTTGATTAGTATACATTCAATACACACACACACACACACATATATATATATATATATATATTTCCATTGATTGTATAATATGTTTTATATTGTATATGAACCATGAACTCGTTTTAACTTTTAATTGCTATTTTGGATCTACCTTAAATATATTTTTTTAATATTTTACTATCATCAAAAAATGATGATAATTATTATTATTATTGATTATGTGAAGTGATGTTATTGTGCCTTTATAAATAAATCTGGTGATAATATTAGGGATGGGTGCGTTCACATGACTCCACATCTCTTCTACCCATTCATTTATTTTCCATTAATTTAAGAATAATTATTGTACTTGAGGTTTTGAAATGTTTATAGTTCTTTCATTATTGTATCATTTTTATAAACTATTTCTCTTCTATAAATGAATGCTTTTTATTTAATTTGCAAGTTCAATGTTTGGTTGAGGGGGTTTTTTTTGTTGTTGTTGCTGATAATCAATTTTCTTACCACATTTTAAGTAATGAACTTCTATTGTATTTTATGCTTCTTTTCTATAACATTTTAATCTGTAGATATGACATATAGTAAACAAAATTTTTGGCACATTCTGCTTTATTTAAAATTTTAATTATTTTGAAACGTTATATAAATCTTTTATAATTAGTATATATGATTCAAATTTCATTCCATTTAGATTCAAACTGCTGTCTTAGAAAAATATATATATATATATTTTGGTTAGAATAAAATCATTTTATGGTGAAAGAATACTGTAATACATAAGTACTACGTCTCTTCTTTTTTGGTTTACAAGTAAAATACAGAAGTCAATAACTTATCAATGTTATAATCTTCCAATTAATGCAATCATATTTGTATATACTATGAGTTGTTTGACCAACTAGCTTTTTTTTTTAAAAAAAAAAACTAGCTATTTTTTTTTCTGTTGAATGTTTATATTGGAAGGAGGGAAAGAGATTAAAATTTATGCTACTTGTAAAATTTCTTTCCAAATCTATTTTTAATTTGTAGGGAATAATATTATGTTTCTTTTGGAGGAAACGAGAACGAAAAGTGAGATATTACAGCAACCTGCAGATAAAATATTTTTTCTCTCTAAGAGCAACAGTACTTGATATTTTAAATTTTGTTTAAGCTAATAATTGATTTTATTTACTTTTAAAATCAATTTTGTTTTTACTAATTGTCAGGCAGCCATTAATTGGCTCTTGTAATAATAAAACTAAGAATAACATTTTTAAATTTATGGATATCACATGGTACACGCGAAGAGCAGCGTGTTCTGCAAATTAAATTAGAAATCTGAGAAAAGATTTATTTTTTATAATATGGGTAAAATCAAATACGATTCATAATAAACAAAAACCATGCTTCTGTAATGATACTTTTATGTTTAGTATTATTATAAGCCAGGGATTTTATTTATTTTATATTATTATTTTATGCCATGGATTTTTGAAATTTCTGACAAATCTCATTTGGGATTTTAAATGGCCAAATATTAATATTTATAACATATCATAAATTAAAAGTGAAATATTTATGTATACAACAAAAAAACTCCCGACAACAAAAAAAAAAACTAACCAGTCTGGGTATTTCGAAAAAATATATAATAACTGAAACACAGGCTTGTAAAATATATAATTTTTTATGCGTTAAGTCTTTTGATTTTATTTTTGCTTAATGCCCCCCTCCCCAGGCTTTCCAATCTATATATGTTTTGAAAAAGCTTTGGCTATAGCCTTAGTAAATATTACTTAATATAATAGTGTGCGTTTAATAAAATTTATAATTACATGTAAGAATAAAATATTTTTTATACATATGGACAGACCAGAAAGAAAAATACTTGTATTCACGCATGCGTAATTCTGTATTCATTGATAAGATTAAGTTTCTAAAATTTTATTTTAATTTATTTTTTAAAAAAAATCACAAATTTATGGAGAGAAGGGTGTTCTTAAATCAAATTATCAAAAATAAAAGTATTATTTAATCAACAAATAAATACAAACTCAATAAACGTCTTACACGTTTTTTTTTTTTAATATAATGAAAGTCAATGATTAAATAAATAGCTACTTATAATTTAAATATGCAAATGTGATATTTAGGATTACAAATATTTAAAAAACGATTTATTAAAATGACATACAGGGTTCAATAAATTAATACTGTACATTTAAACCGAACTTAACTCAAGATCAAGTACATTTGACTGTGACACTCAGGTAAAGCAGTCTTTAATTAAAATAGGCTATTGCATTTCTCTCTCTTCCGGGGAGTTCCTCTGAAGAAGTCATTATTTATTCGTAAAACTAACAATAGCCAGTTGGTGGAAGATTGTGGTTTTCTTTTTCTATTTTAGCTGTAAACTAAGAGTAGGTAGATCTACCAATAATTTGATAGCTGGCAAAGATAACTACAGCCGCCAATCTAAAAAATAAAACATTGTAAGCTTGATTTTACTTTCTACTTATACACTATATAAATGGATCGCTCGATCACATTGCCCATAACGCCTATACTCTCTAAAATCAACACTTCTTTTGCCTAATCTGTACAGCGCTCGAAAATATAATAATAAATTTGAAAAATTAGAACGTTGGCTAGATGCAATTAAGAAGTAATTATGACACTGACTGCAGTATGTTATCTGTTGACGATTAAACTGTTATTTCAAATGACTTATGGAGATATTAGGTTGCAGTATTTTATTGCCATTTGAACTAATTAAACCACCAACTCAGTCACTTCTAGTCCCTTATTAAATGTCCGCTACTAAAGACTGCGTCGGTTACAAAATTACATTCAATCTTTGCATTTGTTATGTAAACAATTATCAGCCAAAACAATTTAATTAAAAAAAAAGAGCAAATTGCTGCACATCTATTTTTTGATTGTAGTATTTTTTTTGTCTAGTCTCTTTGAAGTCATCTAACTTATCTCTAAGCAACATGCAATATTTTTTTTTTGAAAATCAAGAACCCCCACCCCCACCCCACTCCACCAAATCTCCATTTTCTCTAAGCACTAAAATTAATGCATTAGCGATATGTTTTAGATCAATAAAAATATATACTATTTGAATGCTTTTTTTTTTTTTTTGTAATCTTTAAATAATAATAATAAATTTATATTTCTAATTTTAGATTAATTCTAACAATTTTCAATTTTATTATTATAAATTCTTTTTAAATATCAATATTTTAATGTTTTATTTCAGGCGGATGTTTCCTACTTTTAAAATAGCCTTAACTGGTCTGGATCCTCACGCTAAATATTTTCTTCTAACGGATATAGTACCCTTTGATGACTCCCGCTACAAGTTCCATAACTCTCAGTGGGTGGTGACAGGCAAGGCGGAGCCCCATGTTCCAAGCAGACTTTACATTCACCCAGATTCTCCAGCATCTGGATCACAATGGATGAAGCAAGCCATTTCTTTTCAAAAACTTAAATTAACTAACAACAACCTGGACCAACAAGGACACGTGAGTAAAATGTTATTCTCAATACACATAGTTTAAGATTATCTTTTGAAACAAACATAGGTTATCTATCCAGGAATATCTTGAAAGACTTATAATCTGCAGTACTAAAAGGTCTTTAGATGTTGAATGATGATTGGTTAGATTTTATTCTTAGGAATACAGAATGTTTAAATGAAAAAATGCTCTAAGCTGTAGGCGCGTAATCACACGCATTTTTATAACCACATTTTAAATTTGAAAGCACCTGTATATTTATATATATGAAATATATATATATGTATGAAATTCACTTATATTAGTGTCTGGCTAGCTGCGTAAGATCCAACTAAAGAATTAAAAAATAATCCAAATCTGAGATTAATGTGAAGATAGTGTCTAAGTAATATATAAATTTACTACCCATATAAGATTATGTTTATTAAATATGTTGCATTTATTATTAATAATATTAAAATGTTGCTTAACTAATGTTAATCTCTTCCAACTTTTTGTTTAATCCAATTGCTTTTTTCTAAATCTTAGTCTATATATTTATATATAAATGCCTTAATATATATATTTAAAAATATATCAATCAAGAAAATCTAATTTTATGGCTTCAAAAAATCTTGTTTTAAATGACATAGTTATCATGATTAGTTATAACTTACTTTAAAAAACGATGTTTGTTTTTTTAAAAAAAAAGTATATGAGTATGTTATGGAAGACGACATGCATTACACTTTGATTTATAAATATCAAACTTTCTGCATTCACAACTTTGACTAATCACTTTAGCTAAATATTTTAATGATTATTACCAATTAAAAAATTTGAGATTATCCCTAGTGCAGATACAAACTTAAAACTCAATTAAAGATTTAATATATTTATTGCTTAGCTAAATATAAACACATGAATAATTTATTTTCATCTCTTTTTTTCTCTTGGGTAAAATTTTTTAAAAATATACTTAAAACCCACACAGGAACAAGAATAACCAAAGTAAATGCAACTTTGATGATTTTAAAAGCAAATTAAGTTACATATCTCTGTTCAGGATAGGCTGGAACAACTAAGCAATAAAGTACCATGACTAACCGCTAACACTTTTTCATCATCAGTGGCTCTTGAAATAATTTATTATTCTGTTTCTCACAATTTATTCTAGCGGGTCAAATTGGAGCTACTAAAAACAATAAAATATTTTAAATCATTAAGATATATGGTATATGTCTATTAAAAGTGATTTAAATATATCAACTTATGATTTATTTAACTAAAAGAGGTTCTCACTGAAAAATGCAGAAAACAAAAAAAAAAGTTAACACCAATAAAATACATTATTATCAGTTCATTTTAAATATATCTATTATGTATACTGTATATTATATATAAGCATAAAAAGCCGTTTTAAATTATTGTTTAATAAATAGATCTGGTGTTGAGCATTGATACTAAATAAAGTCTTTCTACTAAGTTTATTTCCAGCAATTTGGATGTTAATAATTATTGAAAGTCTTGTTAAAATTTAGGGGATGGGTTCAAATCCAAGTGAAACAAAAATTTTTTTCATGTAATTGAATCGCACGTAAACTTAATTAATTATTCAATAATTAGTGGATAAATGGGTATCTATATTTTTAGTTAGTGATTATAAAACAAAAATAGGATTATGACATCATGCATTCATGTCACTAATGGAGTAATGAGTTCTAGGTATTTTTATTGAAGTGAGCCCATAATAAATTAAAATAATAAAAGGAGTTTATTGCTCAGAATTCATAAGAAATTTGAGACCGGAAGTTGAGTATTGTTTCATGAATATTGAACTCTTAATCCATTACTCTACTAATGCACTAAACTATAATCTAAACTTTACTATTATCCTCTCCTTACTTTTATGCTTTGTTAAAGTTGATTAAAAACGTTGATAGCAATATTATTGGCTTCTTGTAATTAGCTTCAAATCAAGAGAAACCAAATTAAGTCTCAATTCTCATTTAGTCAATGTAGTATGAAATCTAATCCAGATTGCTATTGAATGTTGTGTTATTTAAAGACCAATATTTTATTATTGTAGCCATTAAGTATAAGAATAATAGTTATGGTCATCTACTCATGAGATTGTGAGCCAATAAACATCACATGACCACCACCTCTGCCAAAATATAAAATTCATTAGTTTGAATTATTGCAACAATTTTGTTGGACTTTTGGTATTAAACATGGAGATTTTTGTAACTACAATAAAATTAAATATACTGTAAATAGACTTAGGTAATAAATAATCCTAATCATTTTAAATTTTGCCAATAAATTAAACTACTATATTCCTCTAATACTAGTTAAATTTTATCATTTTTGGGATCTCTGCATCAATCATAATCTTTTAACTATTATCTTCTGAAAGCCACAAGTTTAATCTTAAAAGCAAGAATATCTGATCTGCTTATTTGCATGAATTTGAATCTTACACATTAAGCAATGAAAAATTTGAATAATAAAAAAAAAACAAGTCAGAATGTGTTTATGTCAATGCTAAAAACTGCGCACATAAAACAGGCAGTTTTACAATGTTAATTTTCAACAACAAATAGAAAATAAAAATAAAATATAAAGGCAGTTTCTAATGTCCTATTGCTATCAACCCAAATTTAAAAAAAAGATCACTTATCAAAGTTATTAGTATCACTTATTTTATAAAGAAGTCAAACTTATATTAAGCTGTGTGAATAATTTATAACTGGTATGATATTCAAAAACAACCCCAAAAATTTGTCAGTCTCTCAGTATAACAATATCAGAATATTATTCCTCATTTGTAAAAAAGATGATTTGATAAAAAGTTCTTTTATTATTAATTCTTAGCTATGTACAGAATATAAAATCAAAAAGTGTATAATTATACACCGAACTTTATCTTCAAAATTGTGAACAAAAAAATCAGAGAAGCACCATTTAATTAGATCACAGTTTTTGAAAAAGGCATGAAAAAATCACAACTTTTATTCTAAATTTTTTCTCACTAGTAATTTAAAGTTGTAATTATAAAGAAAAGAGGTTCCCCTCTTTTCTTCCATAGCGTAAGCTTGTGATTAAACACCTGTAGAGGTCCCTACTATCACATTTTACACGCATATTCTCTAAGTTATAGCCTCAGTAAATATCACCTTTTTTTTATTTTTATTTTTTAAGTGTCATAGCATTGACTGGGGCGCGAATCCACAACCCGGACAAACTGCCTGCAAGTGCAAGGCAGTCGCGCTGACCTCTCGACCACCAATGCAAGACAGTAAATATCACTTAGTAATGCATTTTTTTGTTTTTACAATTAAATAAATGAGAAGTAGATAATGAATAAAAACTAAAAAAAAATTTTTTTTGAAGCATTTTACTAATGGTAAGTGGATGACTAAAAGAAGATTGGAAGTCTGGGTTCAAATCCTCATTACATTTAGCATAAGTATATTTACTATACTTGTATTTAAATATTACACATTCAGCCTGTATTTTTTCATCCCTCTTCTGTGTATTTAAATGGTTTTAAAGTCCTACATATGAGGAGTTAGAATATTTTACGGTCAACATGGGTATAACAACAAAATTGGCAAACAAGGGCTTTTGAACATGCCATCATTAGATTTTCAATGATATGAATAGCTGAAGAGTTGGAGAGTATAGAAGAGTGAAGTCTGTCCAATAAAGATTGAAGTTTTGCTATCTTAATATAAACTGAGCACCGATTATATGTGTGGGGGAGATGATTATCTGGGTCAACTGATGAAGGAATGCTGGTTCAGCATGAAATATATATTGGAGATCATTTATCTTTTTCACATGTATGTGGTCATATGTATCAGTTGTATAAGATGGAATGGATTACTGAAGGGAGCTTGACAGTCTGGGTTCAAATCCCTTCTAATTAAAATCACATATATATTAAAATATCACAAGATTTTATCATAGTTCCTTGTTTAGTTTGCAATGGTCAGAGTGTCATAGAGTTAAAGGACCAAAAGAATCATGTCCTAGTTCTGTCACATCTCAAATTTATGATATTTAGCAATGCAATATTTTTTGTAATCAAGTAAATATAAATAATGAATTTAAATTTATTTTATTTTTTATTATATTTAATTTTTAAACATTTCCCATTTTGTTTTATAATTATTTTACCTTTAAAATATCACCATTATTATTAATAAAATTAATAACAATAAAACTCCTTTTTTTTTTCTTTTAAAAAAATATAGTTCGAAAAATGATCTTTCGTATATAAAATCCAATAAAAATGTTGTCATTTTTTCCTTTTTTAAAAACTTATTTATTCACATGAATGCATTTATATATACTTCAAAATCAAATTATTTTAATCTTTCCTAAGTTTCGACTACTTGTCTTTAGTCATTATCAAGGATCTCAGTATATTATTTTAATTTTTATATATTACCATTTTTTTTTTTACATCTTATACAAACATTTACAAAACCAGCAATACTAATAATATATAATATATGATGGCAGTATATAAGAAATTGTTAGCATTGCTAATTTTGTAAATGTTTGTATAAGATGTAAAAAAAAATTGTAATATATAAAAATAGGGAGATCCTTGAAAAGTAGTCGAAATATAGGAAAGATGAAAATAATGTATTTTTTAAGTATATATATATGGATTTATGTGAATAAAGTTGTTTAAAAGAAAAAAAAGGAGTACAATATTTATATTGGATTTATATATGAAAGATCATTGTTATAATTACTAGTATTCCTTTGAGTGACTTAGTTCATTTCTGTAAATTTTCCAAAACTGAACAGTTTTGAACTCAACATTTTCTATACTTTGCATTGTAATGCAATTTCATTTTCCATTCTTATGTTAAAATTACTTTATAGCAGTTATTGCATCTGCCTACCATAGCAGAATGTTCTAATCTAAACAAGATAAAAACGATTTTTTTTAAAGTTCCAAATCAATTTAATTTTTTATCCCCCATACAGATGGCTTGTAACGAACTCAGTGATCAAATAGTAGTTATCTAGAAAATAAAAAAGATTAAAATGCTATCACCCATTTTAGATCATTGAAGAACCCCCCATCCCCACCTGCACTGATGATTTAGACTCTCATCATTATAACAAATATAATTAGTTAAGCACCTACACAGAATCATTATTATTATAGGATATAAAAGCCCATGTTTTTAATTATATGGTCTCAATCTTTTTATTTTTATAATTTCATAAAATATTTAAATAGCAAAATGAATTTAAAAAGAAAATCTTTAATTATATATAATAAAAAAATAATAGAGTATATATTTACATGAAATAATAATGAAAAAACTAATTTGTGAATTAATAAATAAAATATGTTTATAAGTGATTTTAAAATTTTTCACAAATTAAGATTGAGAAAATAAAATTGCAAAAATAATTTTGAAAAGATTTATGTACAACTTAACGTTTGAAAGCTAAGACAGTAAGACAAAACAACCATATACATAAATTGCATCATTTAAATATTAAAACTAATTCAGTTACTTAGAACAAACAAATAATTTGAAAATATTAAATTACACATATTGATTTAAAATTGAGTTTTTGCTTACAATTTAATCACTTTAATTCAAGTTAAGAAAAAAACAATAAATTTAATTCTTTGTTCGGAGTGACATCTACATTTTGTGTTGTCAACAAAATATATATGCTGTATATAACTTTATCGCTACTGATATAAAGATAAGCTTTTATTATATTAAAATCTTTTTAAATTGGATGTTGATGTTATGAATTAAATTTTAATATTTAAAATAGATAATGGCCATCAAATAACTATCGCACATAATTTTTGTACATTATTATTTTTAAACATTTATGTAATTACTAATTCTCGAATTCTATACTGTGGATAACATATATATATATATATATTAATAGAATGTAGTAACTGTACAGAAAGAAACATCAACATCCAATTTCAAGAATAAAAAGAAGAAATTAAGAGGTGTATTTTAAATTTAATTTCCAAAACAATTTTATTTGATTTATTCATCATTACATGTAGATATTTTTTATTTACATTTTTCATTTAAAACAATCATTGTTTAAATGTAATTTGAGCACTGAAAGACTCTTTCCAAGTGCATTGGTGGAACAAGCGAGTCTGATTTTTCTTTTCCTTCTAAAGCTTCAACAAGTTTTAAAGCAAACTGAAAACAAGTTCATGATCCTCTGCTAGTTATTGACAACATGATCTTCTAAATATTTATATTTTTCTTCATCTTCTATTCTTCCTTTAACGATGGATGGGAAGTTAAACTTTTATCATGACCAATTCCATGACTTCTTAGAGCTATAGGACCTGTGTAAATTACACCAATAAAACAATTATTTTTTTCTTGTTCTAGTAAAATGTTTTTTACTGCATCTGAAGCTGCCATATTTTCTGCTCCTTTAAGTCACCATGCATTACAACTGCATCATAAGGTCCCTTTTGAATAACTTTTTCTAAACTGGTATCTAGTTTAATAACTACATTTATAGAGCATACAACAAGGTCTGTCCCAGTAAGTCCAGTAACATCAATCCTGCCTCTGCAAAACATCAACAGTTATAACCATTTCCATTTCTTCAGCATCTTTTGATAAAATTACAAGTGCTGTTTTAGTCATCTTGTTAACTAAAAGTATTTTTAAAACTACATAAATTGGGTACAAAGTCTGAAGACTTATCAGTAAAAACTTTCACATGCCGCCAATCCACATAAATTTGAAGAGATGAGTTTTGCAATGAATATACAAAACAATCCATGAATCATTACTATCTCAACTATGGTATATGCTAGTTCATTATTTTGTTTATTCAATATTTAATATAGAGAGCGTAGCAATAGCTCAAACAAGCTCTTAATTGATAAGTGCAGTAAGATAAAATATTTAAAATCTCTATCTGAAATATTCTTATCCCCAGACCAATTGGTTTTGAGCCTATGGCTCACCTCAGTGAGGAGCTAGAACATTCAGACACTATATCCAAAATATCAACTTAAGAACTGGCACTTATTTAATAGCAATATTTAAGTAGAAACTGAAATTTTCGGACATGAAAATGTTGTTAATTTCAGCTATCTAACTTAAATAGCTATATGGGACTGAACCAAATTCAGATCTACCATGAATATTCCAGTTAAGAGATTTTAAATATTTTCTCTTACTGCACTTATCAATTAAGAGCTTGTTTGATCTATTAATACACTCTATATTACATATTTGTATATACAAGCTCATAAAAGCAATATCACACTATATATGACTTGCTTTATTGATTATTATAATTGTAACTTTAAGGCTTTGGCAATGCTAAGGCTATTAATATATGGTAGATCCGAATTTGGTTCATTCCCATATAGCCATTTAAGTTACATTCTGAAGTTAACAAACATTTCAGAGTTTCTACTTAAATATTATGTATTAAGTAAGTGCTGGTTCTTGAGTTGATATTTTGGTGTCTGAATATTGTAGCTCCTCACTGAGATAAGCCATAAGCTCAAAACCAATTGATCTGGGGATAAGAATACTCCAGATAGAGATTTTAAATATTTTCTCTTACCTCACACTTATCAATTAAGAGCTTGTTTGAGCTATTGGTATGCTATGACTTGCTTTATTGATTATTTTATTCAATATTGTTCAAATTGTCTTTTAGCCTCTGCAAAAAGCTTTAATTTTTAAAAACCTTTTGTCTAATTGTATCTCTCTTATTGTATGCTTATTAGGCTACACAACTTCACGATTTCATGTAATCTTTAAAACATCCATTATTTTTGAAGCTAACATATCACACCGTATTTTAAATTTTTTACAGGTATCTCAATAGGGAATGCAGTTTTCCTATTTATAAGATTACAAAGAGCTATTTTAAGCTGGATGTTTTTGTCCAAACCTACATGAATAGATGGAATGAATACATCATTAAAAGCCATCATATCTTATATTGTATCATTATCATTATATAAAAGATGATTACTATTACCTATTCAAAATATTTTCATCATATAACAGAGTGGAATCAATGCATTCATATTCATACATTCCTTTCAATACTAAAATAAATAAATCACTATGATCAGCATATGCCCATATCTCTTTTGCAGTTTTAATCTAGCCAATCAATCAAGGCACTAATGATATCATTATTAGAAAACTAAGAGCAGATTTATTTGTATCCAACACACACTTCTTAAGGGAATTCTATGTTTAAGTCCAAATCATCAATTTTAGTATTTAATAGTTATAAATAGATGCTAATGTCTTTTTTTTTTTTTTGTGAACATATTGGAATAAAATTATTTTTCAATCCAACTCATTCTAACTTTTACCAGTTTAAGATCTGAAACAGTGCTGCTTGTAAATGCTTTTATAATATGAACTTCTGTTATAGGGTACTTTTTTGGATGTCATTGTTTTGAACATGAATGCACTGATGTTGCTTTAAAGCCCCCCCCAAACAAAATATTTGTCATAGTTAACCCGAGATGTGCAAAAATTTAATAATGTCAGACTATTTGAAATTTCTGCAGAAATAACATTTCCAACAACTTTTTGGTCAAAGTTTACAGTTTGTCTTAACATATGCATTAAAGGGATATTGACATAATAATACTATTCAGCAAGGGGTAGAAGTTTTTTTTCTTTGAATCTAATGTTGGAATATATACATTTTAGGATACTTATTTTTATTACTACCACTGCCATTTGCTTTACCACTACTATTGATATTGCAGTTATTTTTATCAAGTATAGTCTTTAAATAACATACTGTTTTATGCAGTTTAGAGCACAGATAATGAAAAATTAAATGATCGAATCTCATCTGAATAATATAAATAAAAAATACTGATTAGAATTAATTAAATGGAAATGTTATATACTTAATGTGACACTAGATAGCTTTAAACAGTACATGACCTCTAGTGCAATTTACTAAATGCTTATTTTTTTAAATAACTTAATGGGTAAAAAACTTTTCATATGTCTTTAAGAGAGTAATGAAGAAGGAATTAAAAACTAGCCCATCCAAATATTGATTAATGAAATTTATTTACTAACTATTAATTCAGACGATTATCTTGATTAGTTAAAGACTAGATGTTTAAAAGAAAAATTCTGAGCTGTTTGTAATCTGAATAAAATTAAAATTTTCACTTGTTCTGTATTCAAACTCTGGTTTATATACATGGTAGGTGGGTGCACTTACTATGCCTTCCAAATAAATGCTTTATAGTAGATTTATATATACTATATACTGTATATCATCACTAAACATCACATGATCACCATTTCTTATGCTTGTTAATGAGCTTGGAGTGAAACTATTATTATGTTTTCAATTTTAGACTTGTAGTTTTGTAATTAAATAGATATAAATGGTGGCTGTTGGAGGGTTGCATTAGATCCTAAGATCTAGATGCAGTGCTTTCAGATCCAAGACTTCTCATTGATGAAAGCCACAAGTTTAGAAACTAGTTTGGGGATATTGGATCAGTAGGCACTAGACAGGGATTTTATGCCCAAACCTTCCTTGCATTCATTGATTACTCTCGGTTGCACTGAGTGGCACTACTGTCTGGAGAGTTTTGCCTATTCTCTCTCTCTCTCTCTCTCTCTCTCTCTCTATATATATATATATATATATAGAGAGAGAGAGATATATGAATTTTTTTATATTTTATCCGATATATCTTTATATATATATATATATATATAAAGATAAAATATAAAAAAATTCAGAAATTGATATTTTTATGAATTAGACAATGATTCATCTATAAAAATCCCCATCTTGACTTCAGTGCAATCTCAGCACTTTTGTCTTCAAAACAGGGTAGTGTTCTAACTTAAGATATATATATATATCACCTTGGTTTAATGAATAAAACTATTGTGTTTGAGTGTTCTGACATCACCTGAGTTCTCTAATTAACTAAGCCATATGATTATAATCTTTTCTTTATATTTGATTTAACAACAATGCACAGTTGTTTAAAACTTTTTTCAAATATTTTTTTTCTGATGTGTGATTTTTTATTTAAACAGCTTCAGTTATATAGTTTGAATAATTGTATAAAATTATATACAAAAAAAAAAAAACCATATGCAGCTGTTTAGTTTACAAGGGGGCATTTATATTGTTATTTGTGTCAGTTAGATAGATACAACTAACAATGATATTAACACAGTTTACTTTATATATTTTATAGTATTGTGTAAGATAATCAAATTATACTGAGTTCTGATTTAAAGATCTTGCGAATGATTGAATTAGAGTAAAAGAGAAAGCAAAACAAATGATGCATTTTACATATATAATTTAAAAAGGGTGTAAAATATTTATTTGTTTGCTAGATCCTATATTTACTACAATTTAATTTATATATATAAGAACAAATAGTACAACAGATTTAGTAGCATATTATATATATAAAAAAGGTTTTTTAAGTTCTAATGGAAATGTATTATACAGAAAGCATTTCTAGAGGATACACATTTGTTTGTCTATGATAGCAATTACTTTATAAATTCTCATCTTACTCTTAATATATATTGTTCCAATTCTCTACCCTATTTTAGAGACAATTGCTAAGAGCTTTAGTTATCAATAGATACAAACTGGTAGTGCTATACATTATCTACATTTCCAAACCAGTTTGCTTTTATTTCTTTATATCATTCAAAGTAATCTTTATGTCACTCAAAGTAATAGGCTAAATAAAAAAAAAAATCACAGGGTTCAGCATTTGAACCAACACCAACTTGCTAACAATAAAACATCACATGGCTATCATTTCTAAATACAAAAAATAGCATAACTATGGTGATAGAAAAAACCAACTAGTTTGCTTAGATGTATCCCATATATATTAATTTCAGTTTTGATCCAAAGTCTTTATATGGAAAATTATTCTGAATACGTACA
Source organism: Epiperipatus broadwayi (assembly GCA_028023455.1). Lineage (NCBI taxonomy): Eukaryota > Metazoa > Onychophora > Udeonychophora > Euonychophora > Peripatidae > Epiperipatus > Epiperipatus broadwayi. The sequence continues at coordinate 9,602,831 of JAQFVV010006224.1, read as the reverse complement.
ATAGACCATTATTTTCTGGTGGCTAACTTTAGAATAAAGAAAACTGCTCTTGGAAACACACCATATGTATATTATAAGTGTACCTTTGATGGCTTTTGTGATGCTATATTGCAGAGGCTATTACTATATGGTGCAACTGAGCTGAATTCAGATCCATATAGCTATCTGTTTTGTTGCAAAGCTGGATTTGAGGATATTTATGTATCTGAAAAGTTCAGACTTTCGAATTGATAGAAACGTGTTTTATAAGTGCTGACTTTTGAGTTAGCATTTTGCATCTAGTTTCTAGAGACCCAACCCTCCATTGAGGTGAACCATAAACTCAAAACCAATTGGTCTGGAGGTAGGGTTTTAACGATAGAGTATATCCATCTTTATTGTTAAAGGAGGTTGCCTTGACAACACTTTGAGATTGTTGATTGTTATCTATATTGGGATTGTCTACGTGTTGACTAGTTTCTAATAGCCTTGAGCATTATATATATATATATAAAGTAGATGTAACAGTTAATTTAGTTAAATTTTGATTCTTTTTAATCATTATTAAAACCCAATATGTAAAGAAATCTGGGGAGATATCAATTGCAATTTTCACATGCTTTAAACATATTGTTTCGTTGTTAACATAAAAAAAATTTACAAATCACGAATTATTATCAGCTGCCTCAAATTGAAGCCAAAACTACACGATACTATAACTGCTTGTCTTGTAGTAATACTTTCAAACCAATCAATTTGATGGTAAATCATGAATATTTGATACTGTGAATTGGCTTTACTCCAAATGCATATATAATGCAAAGTGATTTGTCAATTTTTTTGCATATACCTAAGCAATAATGTTTAACATGTAAGATGTTTCCATATATATATATATATATATGTGTGTGTGCGCAAATGTGCGTGCATCAAAAGCTACATTACTTCAAATGAAATTAATTGAAAAAAGCATTTCTGCAGTTTTTATTCTTTATCATTGTTCTCTAATATTTTTTACTTTTGGCTTATATATATTATATTTAAATACAAGTATATTATCTATACTAAACTTAATGTAATTAGAAAGGATTTGTACTCAAACTTTCAAGTTCTCTACAGCTATCCACTCCAGCCTATACAACTGAGACACATGACCACATATACCTGAAAAAGATAATTTCCAATATATGTATTTCATGCTGAATCAGCACTCATCAGTTGGTCCAGATGATCATCTCCCAACATATACATATAACCAGTGTCCAGTTTATATTAAGACAGCAAATATTATTGTCACACCCAAAGACTTGGAACGTTCCATCATCAGATTTTCAATGATATGGATGGATGAAGAATTAGAGAGTGGAGAAGATTGAAGCCTGTCCATTAAAGTATGAAGATTTGCTATCTTAATATAAACTGAGCACTGATTATGTGTGTGTGTGGAAGATGATGATCTAGACTAACTGATGAGTTCTGGTTCAGCACTAAATATGTATATTGGAGATCTTTTCCACATGTATGTGGTCATGGGTATCTGTTGTAGAGAATGGAGTGGATAGCTGTAGGGAGCTTGAAAGTCTGAGTTCAAATCCTTCTAATAATATGTATAATGTATCTTGTAGTCATAGATCATCGTTTATATTGTATCTTAAGATTAGATAAAAAGAATTAAAATACATTGACAATATCAAATATTCTTTTTATATTGCTATTTAGAATCACAAAACATGTTTTGTATCAATAGATCATTTAAATCCATATGTTTATATTAGCCATATTTATCTGAAAGTAAGAAGGAAACCGAAAGTATACAGTATTTAATTTTTTTTTAATAATACATACAAAAATTAAATAAATGGTTTTTTTTTTTTAATTTTAAAAATGATTATAATACATAATATTTACTTAATATTTTTATTGTTATTGCAAATCAATAACTTTTTTAGCTTGGAATTTTTTATAATATGGGAACTGACCTGTAGAGACTGACCGAAGTAGTTCCTTAATATAAATTTCTGCCTTGCCTGATATTTAACTAAAATAGTCTTTATAAGGTTTCAAATTTGCAAATGTATATAAAAACATTGAATAAAATAAAATATTGCTTTTAGCACTAAATCTAGGAATAGCGTGGATTAGATTTGTCATAAATCCCAAGATTGTTAAGTTTAATTTTATAAAAATTATATTAAGATGCAAAACGCTTACATGGGTTTTAATACGCTAGCTTGGATTTGATTAAATCAGGCAAGGGGGTTTAAAATTGAAATATTTTTTTAAAGTTTCATCTCTCATCTTATACTTTATAAGTATGTGTGTTGTTCACAAATATCCATTTATTTATCAAATTGATCTGATTTTTTCATATGTGATGAAAATCTACCTTAAACTAAAACATGGCAAAAAATTGGAATAAGGTCATTGTTATATTTTAATATATTTAGCAATTATATAGATAAATAATTAGTCAACTTTTTAAGATATTTTTTTTATTATTATTTAAAAATATTATTCTACAAACTCTGCCTATTTAAAATACTATCACCCCCCCCCCCGCACACACATAAAGATAGCTTTTTAGAAATAGGAAGGTCAAGTTACTTCAGACCTTAAACGAAAAGTTATGATGATAAAAAAAAAAAAAAAAGATTAGTAAAAACAACAACTGCATTCTAAAGAAAAACTTGGTATTTTTACTTTATCATCTAACATATTTTTAAAAAGTACGTCTAATCTGATATTCATAAATGTTTATTCGTATACTAATGATAAGATCCCCAATGAATGCCTCCATAAAACATTACGATTTGAATATTTTTTAATTATTCACTTAATTATTTAACAAAGTAACTATTGTTTAATAAAATGAAATTATGCACTTTTTCATAGTTTTTATTTGGACGACTAATTTGAGCAAACATACTCTATTTTTGCATATGCGGAAAAATTGAAATGTTGACAGGTCAACGTAGTAGTGTCGGGTAGCATATACAAAAATATTATTTTAAGAAAAAAATTAGCTTAGTGAAATTATTAAATCTTATGTTTTTTATACCAAATATTCTTTCAATAATAAAAGTATTTTTTATCGTTATCTTGAGTAGTTGAGATATTTCATAAACAATATCTGCTGAGGATTTTTTGTTTTTAAATATCGAATGGTTTTTCTCTATTTGTTTAACTAAATAATTTTTTTTTTTTTTTTAAGGAGTTCAATTCATTAATTTTCTGCTACCATTAAAGATTACTGTTGTAAGTTACTGTATAACGATTTGAAATAATAAAAAAATCCTTTGTAATTACGTGAATTTTGAATTGTTTACATGTAATAAAACTTTATTTTAAAAGCAAAAGTGAACTATCGATTTTTTTCTGAATTACTAAATTCCAGATAGCAGTATATATGCAGTGAATATGTAAATGTGCGTGGATATAATAATATATATAGATTTTTTTTTAAAAAGACCCCCCCCCCCAAGATTATTGTATTTCAACTACAGTCTCTGCTCCCCTCTCAAGCTAATAAAGCCCTCATAAAAACATTTAAGTTATATAAAAGCAAAATACTCACTTTTGGTATCCTATGCACGAAAAATAAAGCCGTGACGCAAAGATTTCAGAATTTGAAAAGATATGGGGTATGAACGCATATATACTGTATATTTACTAAATGAAGGCTTCGGAGTAGAATATATATATATAACACACGTAAATAAATAATGTTAAATTCTTTCAAAAGATAGTTTTAGTTTACTCTAATCTAAAAACACCTAGCTATTCAATTCCAGTTTTTGAATTACTTTTTTTTCTCTTCATAATTTGGTTAAATTTTGTTAGCAATTTGTTAAATTACACAAAAGAATTTTACATGTGTCATTTCGACTAAAAAGCTTTGTAATCCATAAAAATAAATATTTAGCAATTGTGTGTGTGTTTTAACAACAAAAAACAAAGATTGAATATATATATATGGAGAAAGGAAGAAGATACAAATTTATGTAGTTTTATAGTTTTTGAATATATATATATGTTTGGATATGTGAATTAGTTTATTATTAGGCAGAATTCATAATCACCATCAAAGCTTTCACTTCTCTCTATATAATTATTCTTTGCTCAGGGTTAGAAATATGTTAATCACTGCCCCAGTTGCGGATTGTTAATTGGCTTAGTCGCCGTACTTTATACAATCTATAATTTATATGACACAAGAATTGTAATTTATTTTCTTCTAATAATAGTTTTTTTTCTTCCATTTTTTATTATATGTGACCAATCGAACGTCGATTATCAGAGTTAATTGAGTCCACATAAATTAAATAGCCATAAGAATAACCAGTGATTATTATTCCTATCTTTTAAAATATAAAAAAATAAAAAATAATTTAAGGTATAAATAATCAAAACATTTTCAAAAATCAACACGCATATTAACAACTAAAAACTATAAAAAAAAAAAAAAACTTTTTAGTGACCGAGTTATCAGTTTTTTAGAAAGTTAATTGTTGTATGAAATCAAAATAAAATTCTGTCGAAATTGTATTACGTATGAACATTACAAGATTTTAATAAACCTCAAAAACTTATCTTAAATTTGTTCTTTCTTTTTGCGCAATTTCTAACGAGGAGAGACTATATATACAGTATATTTATTGAAAATTATATTTAAGTTTGAACTTTTAATATTTTAAATTCAGTCGGAAAATATCCTTTTTTGAAACTTTTTAAATTTTTTGAGGAGTGAATTTAAAAATTTTAATAAATATTATTTTATGGAAATTTTTTAAATAGAAGTTTATAATTAAATAATATATAATATCGTACAGAAATTTATATTTTAAGTTGGCGATTCATATTTATTAAAATATAAATTTTTCGACATTTCTAAAATAACTAATGTAAGACTTTTTAAGAAATAAATTTTAAAACCTTTTTTTAAAAAACAATAAATATAATCATATTCTAAACAAAGATTGTAAGCCGCCAGAATAAAATATCTTATTATTTCAACGAAAAAAAAAAAATGATTTTTTTTTTTTAAATATTGGTTTCGATCCTAACATTTATTTATTACTTTATTGCTGAATTTGATAGTTTCTGGAGAAATTTTATTATTAAATATAATTTTTTTTAACTTCTAAATATTGAGATTAGCACAATGGTAAATTTACTGTTTGTTGATTCTTTTAATTAACCACGTATCATGCATTCTTAACATATATTAACAAAAGACCCCCCCCCGTGTTTCTTTTATAAAAACCCCAATGTGTAATGTTACAATCTGAAATTTATTAATCTTTTTCTTATTGGAAACACTTATTACTTTAACTCAGGGGTCCCCAACCTTTTTGCACTTAAGAGCACATTCTATAATACCGGCCAGGTGGAGGGCACCATTTATTTTTTCAACGTAAATTTATAGTTAGATATTGTTAATAATACACATAATGTACAAAAATATTTATTTAAAAAATAAAATTTCAACATATAATTAACATTTATATTTTTACACTGTAAAAGTATAGTATACCCTACAATTTGATTACAATATAATACAATAATTTATAAGAAATTTTAAAAATTAAATTTATTTGTATCAGATAAATAATTTTTTATTGTGTTCAGATAGTGGCGGGCACATGTAAAATGGTCTGCGGGCACTGTGGTGCCCGCAGGCATAGGGTTGGGGACCCCTGCTTTAACTGATACTAAAAAGCAACAATAGAAAAGAAAAATCTTACATCACAGAACCAAGTATTTTAAAGAAGAGATAGACAATCAATTAAATCTATGAACAATTTGACATCATCATCAAAACTACATATTATTGTGTTCATATTCTCAAACTAATTTTTTGCCTTTTTTATTGTTCCAATAGTTGTGCTAAATTTAAACATAGTCAAATGATGTTTGTTTATATTTAGTTATTAATATGCAAGGACAACTTAGTAATAAGTTTCATCTCTAATGAAAGCAGAAAGAAAGCTATCATATGAATTCTCAAGAATATATCATGATAATGAGAAAGCATATACTAATGTTATCAATATGAAACACTGACAATTTTGTCTTAATTGTGTTTATCTTCAAAAATGGCACAGGTTGAGAATCAAGTCACAAAAATACAAGTTATATACAGTTGTTAGTAAATAATAATTTAACTCTAGTATGACATAAACAATACATTTCTATTCAGTTTTAAAATAAAAATCTAAAAAGATACAATTTTTTAAAGAGTTTAAATTTTGAAGTTAAAACACTATCAAATTATAATTATCAAATTATAATTATAATTTGAGAGAGAATATGGATTATGACCTACGCCCAATTGCTATTTTAATTTGGGGAAGGAGGATACGCATTTCTTATGCAGTAGCTAACTTTCTGTTTTAACATAGGTGAACACAAAGCTAACTTGATTGCATAAGAGGAGGAGAGAACCATGTTTCAATTTTGTATAGATGTGTTGTACAGCCATATGATGTAATATTGATCTCATTACTAAGATATTTCAATGGCTAATGGTGAAATAGGTATGATTTAAAACTATCAGTAAGACTGCCTACTAATAAAAAAAAAAAGTGAAACATTTAGAGATAAATAAGCATTTCAAGCTAAGCTTTGTATCCAAGTGATTAAGAAATAGCTAAGTGCAGGGTAAAGACTTCTGAGCAACCTAGAAAAGAATAGTGAAGAGAAAATATTCATCAGGCTAAGGGGTGAGGGTATAAAGTTTTTTTTTTGTCCTCTATTAAAAATCATTTATTAAACCAATAAAAAACATATTGCAATTAATCCTCCCCCCTCTCCCATAATTATTTTTTGCCACTATACTTTTTTAAATGCATAATTCTGTGATCTCATTATTGTAAAATTGGTCAATTATTGATCAGTGGAAGGAGGGAAAAAGTGATTGTTTTTAAAAAGCATACTTGAGTTTTTGATGATCATTTATATATGACAGGAACATCTTGTTCAATAAAATCCTTGAAAATATTTCACAGTAGAAATGTATAACAATAAATGATCATCAGAAGTAGCAGCCACTCCCGTTAACATAGCCAGACTAAGCAATATATATATATATATATATAGCCAGACTAAGCAATATATATATATATATATATTAGACAAGACTTTTGAATGACCATAAAAACCAATCTTTGAAACACAAATATGCCCATATAGAGAACAAGCGGATCCATTATGATATTTTGCTATGCTGCCTTTTAATTTCTAGGAAAAAATAGTATGGAAGGATGAAAATGTGATTGCATGAAGATACCACCCCATTTTCATAGTTAGTATATAAAGTGATGGATGACATTAGATATTTATTTAAGCTCTTTGCTAACTTAAGTGACTAAAGATGGTAGAGTGAATCAGAAAGGACTTCCTATTGGAAACCATATCCTAGATTTTGATGAAGCAACATCCTATTCTATAAAGTAGCAAGATATATACTCTTGGTTTTAGCACTGCATTTAACCTTCATGTTTGAAAGTCATTTCACTTATGGAGCCTGTTGATAACTCAGGCAAAGCATCTGACATAATGATAACCTATGAAAATTATTGGGGTCTTTTCTATTTATTTTTCTAAATAGAATCATCTTTAATATCAAATCATTTTTTTAAAATTTGGTTTTTATGTTTACAAGAGGTGTTTCTATTGCACCTAGTTCTTAGTCTATATCTAAATGAGTGGTTTTTATTATTATTAAAAAACTTATCTAAATTTCTATATTATTATTCAAAAAGTTCATCAAAATACTCTGCTCCATCTATTTAAAATGCCATCATTATCTTGCCAAAAAAAAATTATCTAATGGTTTAACAGAATTATACTATTGTTTTGCAAATCCATTAGTTTTATTATGTCCAAGAACTCTATAATGATCCCCATTCTCCAGTCCTTTTCTGATCTATAATCAACTACCTCTTTTAAGGTTTTAATCCACCAATCTTTCTTAAGTCTAACTTGTTATTTATTGAACTTCCATTCTTCATGTAAATTGTTTATGATATTTATTACTTGGCTGAAAAGAAAATGCCATTTTTCTTTTCAGCATATCAAATTATACAATCATTATTAAAGAAACGTTTTTGTTTTTTTTCCATTAATGAGCCCAAAAGCAGAATATCTAAAATAGATTCTTCAGAGAGATTCTGTTCTACTAGGATAAGAAACTTGAGAATTCAAATTGACAGTTTCAATATTTGATGACTGTAGAATGTATAGTAGTTACTTCTAAAAAAATAAACATCTGTTAATAATGATTTGTTTTGCAGTCAGGCTTCTGATAAAATTCATAAATATTAAGTTTGTTGTACTCAAGTTTCTTTAAGGTAATTTATCTGCCTAAACAAAGTGTTCCTGATAGCCAATTTATGTATTGTGCATATTACATCTTGTTCATATTCTACTACAAGCAGCAGTCTATATTTTGCAATGTCACTTTTAAACAAAAATTTAATGATTTATTTCTGCAGTTGTTAAAATGGATACAGTCATCATTGAACAAAACAATTGTCTATCTTTCGCTTTTTGTTTATATATCAAAAAAATTTCAGAATAGAAGTCTAAACTAAGCCTTACAACAAATTCAATATATCTTTTAGTCAGTGAACTTGTTTTTAAAAAAATACTTAGTCATTTATTTGTTCTAACAAAATCTTTAGTTTGCAAGACACATTTTGTCTATAGAAATTGCAGTGTACAAATTTTTTCTTGTGGCAAAAAATTATTACACGCACACACACACACACACACACATATATAAATTGTATACTGAGAATATTTATACAACAACCTGATTTTATGTATAGAATCTTTTCCTTAATTGTGCTTGATGAATATAAAACTGTATTATAATTTCTTATGATTTTTCTTAATGCTTTAATTAAAGTACTCAATAATAAAAATGTTTAATTAAATTTCCGGCCAATGCAGATTGCATAACTAATTGGAAATCTTAGATATATCTGTGGTAATTTACCACCAGAATCAAAAATAAAAATGTATACAGTGAAGCTGCAAACTATTGTATCAAAGTGTATGACTTCAATTATACACTGCCCAATAAAAAATGAAAACACACAAATGAACAAAAATGTAAAAAATAAAGGATCATTAAAATTAATAAATTTAACACATTTTACAATGCATGAGTAATTTTTCCATCTCTGAACATTGTGGCAATTATATTAAAAAGAATAATAATTAAAACTTATATTTTACAATATGTCTCACAGCACCTTATGTAATTATATTGAAAGCACATACATATTCTTTTATTAAGGGGCATCATTTCCAAATACTGACATATCTATAAGAGAAAAAATATACTGGGAGGGGGGGATTCTATAGCATATTTCATAATGATGAAAGTAAGATGTTTTATTTTCTTTATTTAAAAAATAAAAATACTGTACAATACAGCTAGTTTTTTTCTTTTATTCTTAATGTTCCAATGAGTAAATTAGTGAACACATATTCAGTAAAATATAAGTAAATGTGCCATCTCAATTTATTAATAATAATTTTTTAAAAATTTTGTTTATACTATAAGCTTAATTTACATATGCATGCTATACATATATATATATATATGTCTCATTGAAAAATACTGTATAAACTTGCAGTTATATTCTAATCCAAGTTTATCAACAAAACATGAGCTGTTGCGCGTTATATATATGTTGTTTATATTTCTGCTTGAAGGGAAGCTTTCAAAGAAAAGATGGCTTAATTCTTAACTCCTGTAAGGAGCTATGGCAAAAATTGGCAAAAGAAAAAATTATCATAAAATATGGCGATACTTGTAAAATGATAAGGAAAATATGAAGTCATAAAATGATTTTTTCTATTTGATTATTTTTCATTTATATTACAAGTTAATCACTCATAACTTTAAAATACATTATACTGCTTTAAGTCAGCAGAAAAGTTTTCTCTCGATAATATTCATGTTTATCTTTTTGTGCATGCTCGCGCGTGTTCATTCATGTACACATTCGCTCTTGAAAGGTCTACTTTTCCATTTTTATGATTTGGATTCAAATTAAAATGCAAATTTGAATTTACATTTAAGTAAAAAAAAAAGCATAATTACTTAAAGCTAACTAATATATCCAGGACCATGCATGCCGTCAGTTGACAGTTGGATAATTATATTAAAATAAAATAAAAGAACCTAAGTTTAAATAAATTTCAAGAACTTGTTTATTCTGAATAATAATAATAATTGTATTAGTAAGAATTAGTAATTCAACTCGCTAAACTAGCTACTTGCCAGTTGAGAACAAGATCATATAGATGTCTTAAAAGTTCATATTTCCTTAGAGATTTAATATCTATAGTCTTTAAACACGTTACATTTTGGAGGTAGTCCGATTAGATTCTTGATTATAGCTAGTCTTAATCGATTTCCAGAACAACTTCACTTTCACTAGTTTATCTATCTACTACTTTAAACTTAATTCTTCTGCAGACTTTTCATTAGCTTAGCTAATTTTCCTAAAGTGAACGTTTCTTTGCATGCAAATTAGACCATTGCAATTTCTAGTAAATAGTTTATTTTTCTGCACAATTATTCTATTTCTATAGCATATTAATATTAAAAGTTTGTATACACACACACCTTTATTTGTTATTTAATAAAATAAATATACATGTGTATATACAACACTTGTCTAACTAGACATGAAATTATTGCTTAGTAAATACACAAAAACTTCAGAACTATACTATTCGTTATTTGACTTATCTGATGTCTTTTGTTTCGCAGTTTTTTCTGCTGGATATATGCAGGCATAAAAATTTATTTTTAAATTTAACTGTTATGCTTATTTACTGATAGATATTTGCAGAAATTATTCCGTTAATAATCTTACTTGATATTGCTTTGTAAAGAAATAAAATCCTTAGGTGTAAGTTTAAATAATTCATAATTGTGAAAATTAATTATTAATATAATTTGAATTTTTAAAGAAAATCCCCTTAACAAAATGTAGTTTACTTTGTATGCAAATTGTTTCTCTCCTTTTTTTTTTTTGTATTTATGAGAAATTCAATTTTGAAAGTTTACCAGACACATTTGTTTCCTTGACGTCAAATTATTTCTTGCTTTAAAACATTGATTGTTATAACAATTTTCAATCATTATACTAATTTGCATTGAGAAAATATTTATTTTAGGATGTGTGGGGTTTCATCGGAATCCTGACCTGTTTAAAAAAAAAATTGATTTAACAACTTTCTCTTAATCTTCTTTTCCTCATTCAATTACTCATTTAATAAGTATTAGGAAGGTTTATATTGGTCTGCTTCTAATTACAACTCTCAGTTGATGGTAACTTTCAATATTGATGTATACTTTTATTAATAAAATTTTTCTAATTTTTTAAAACTTTAAACCCATTTTTTAAATTGGATTGTTTAGAAGTAAAACATGTAGATGCACACACACGTGGGTGCATCTACATGATTTGTTTCTAAACTACATCAGATGGCTAAAGGGAGTGTGTCTCATTTACTATATTGTTTAAATGTTTTAGTTAACGTTATATATATGTGTGTGTTAATGTGTCTCGTGTTTTTGTGCATATGTATGAGCATACCATGCATTGTCACAGTTAATCATTCTTTGTTGATTATAGAATACAGATAATCCACCATGCTTTATTTTTCCATGAGTTGTATATTACTTGATTTAATCTTTCATATTGCTATGTATTCTACTTATCTATAGTTTCATTTGTAAATGCCTCATGGTACTTCGAGAGAGAGTTGTATCTATTGAATTAAATATTTCCATGGATTGTTATTGTAATTAAAAAATAGAAATGAGGAGATAATATCCATGTAAACAGAGATAACCTTTGATGTTGCCAGGAATTATCAATTACTACTAACTGACAATCCACGAGGTTAAATCAGTTTTCACATTAACCTATAATAGCTTTTTTGTTAGAGTTTTTGGATTTAAATCTAGAAAGCTATTTTTATAGATATGAGAATTTTAAAGAATAGCATTTTTCTATTTTTTATTATATAATATAATTTATATGTATAATGATAAATAATAATTATTGAATTTATTTAAAAGTTTGAATAATAATTTCAAAGTGTTATTAATAAATAATTGAACTATTTTCTAGCTGCTATGTTCTAAAATGACTATTCTTATATCAGCCAAAATATTTAATGCAAATTGATTTAAAATGACTGCAAATAAATGAACCAATATCAAATATGTAATGATAAATAATAATAACTATAACTTTTTTGAATTCAGAAGTTTCATCTTATTACATTTGGTGAAAGTTTTTGAAAATGTTCAACCTTTAACTTGTGTATAAAATCTTTATTTTATATTAAAACTCAATAAATTGGACTTGATCTTTGAATTATATTTTTAAAAATCATCATCATCAACCATTATCAATCCACTGCAGGATGAAGGTCTCTCCAAGTTTAATCCATCTTCTCTGATCTTTAGCTTCTCTTCTCCGCAACACCCCTGCACATTTTCTTATTTCATCCATCCATCTCACATGTGGTCTCTTTCTGGGTCTTTTACAATCACTTGGAATCCAGTTTAAAATTTCAATTGTCCATCTATTATCATCTCTTCTAGCAATATGTCCAGCCCAACTCCATTTCAATCTTTTAATTTTTTCAATAAGGTCAGTAACACCTGTTTGTTGTCTTACCCATATATTGTGTTTTCGATCTCTTCTTGTTACTCCCAACATACATCTCTCCATACTCCTTTGAGTGGTCTGAAGTCTCTGTATTGCTCTTCTATTAAGTGTCCAAGTCTCAGATCCATAAGTAAGAACTGGTAAAACACATTTGTTAAAAACCATCCTTTTCAAACACATAGGCATATTTCCTTTTAGTATCAAGTTATTTCTATCAAAAGCACTCCAACCAAGTTTAATTCTATGATTAATTTCCTCCATTATGTTTCCATCTGTATTAATAATCTGGCCAAGGTATTTGTAACTGTTAACTTCTTCTAATTCTTCATAATCAATCTTTATTTTCATATTTTGAGCAAATCGATTAAACATTACTTTAGTCTTTTTAACATTTATCTTTAGTCCTACTTTTCTATTTTCATCTGCTAACTCCTGCAACATTTCCTGCAGCTCTGAAGCATTATTTGCAAAAATAAGTACATCATCTGCGAAATCTAAATGACTTAAATACTCTCCATTTACTTTCACTCCTTTAGTTTCCCATTTTAATCCACAAAATACTTCTTGCAGCACTGCTGTAAAGAGTTTTGGAGATATGGAGTCACCTTGTCTTACACCTTTCTCAATGTTGATTTTTCCAGTATCATTATGTAATCTAATTGTTGCTGTTACATTTTTATAAATATTCTTTAAAATATGACAATATCCTGGATCTATACCTTGATGATCCAATGCTTTAATCACTGAAGAAATGTGTATAGAATCGAATGCCTTTTCATAATCTACAAATCCAAAACATAATAACTCATATTCGTTTGTCCTTTCTATGACTTCTCTCAATACCTGGATATGATCTATTGTACTAAAACCACTTTTAAATCCAGCTTGTTCTCTTGGTTGGTGGAAATCCAAAGTTCTCTGTAGACGAGTTGTAATTATCTTGGTAAAAATTTTATATAAAACTGATAAAAGGCTGATAGGTCTGTAATTTCTAATATCTTCTTTATCACCTTTTTTAAATATTAATATTATTACTGCATTCTTCCAATCTTCCGGTACATCTTTATCATTTAGACATTTGGTATATAACTTTGCTAAAATTGTTTCTATTTCTTCACCTGCTTCTTTTAATATATCAATTATAATTCCATCATTTCCTGGAGCCTTTCCTTTCTTCATACACTTAATTACATGTCTCACTTCTTCATTTAAAATTCTGGGCAATTCGGAAGATGTAATAGATATAGGAGGTACTTGTTCTTTATTACTATATAATTCTTGATAAAAATCTTCTACCAATTTCATGATGTCATCTCTCTTTTTAGTAATAATTCCATCTTTTTTTCTTATTGCAGATATAAATTTCCTACCAATACCAAAATGTTGTTTAACATTTTTGAGACTTTTATTTTCTTCTACAGCTTTCCTTGCTAGTTCACAGTTATACTTTCTTATATCATTTTCAACTCTTTTCCGTACCATTTTACAAAATTCGAGATATTCAATTCTTTTTAATACATCATTTTTGTATATCTTCATATTCCTTCTTTTCTTCATAAATTGTCTAGTCTCAGTACAAATTTTATTAGTCAATTGCTGCTTTTTTCTACCAGCTATGTTTGTTGCAGTTTTTAAAAGTGTATCAGTTATTTTCATATTAATTTCATTCAAATCTGTATCATGTTCAAAATCTCCTAACACTTGAAACCTATTTGTAAGTTCTAATTTAAATTCATTAGAATGTTTCTGAAGATTAGGAATATCAACTGTAAATATTGTTTTTCTTAATAATTTTTGTCTTTCTAGTTTTACATTAACACGTAACTTACACCTTACTAATCGATGATCACTTCCTGTGTTAAATTTATTAAGAACATTACAATCTTGAAATATGTATTTTCTGTTAGTCAAAATATAATCCAATTCTGCTGTACCTTCATTTGGATGCTTCCATGTTCATTTCGTTTTAACATTTTTCTCAAAAAATGAATTCATAATATAAAGTTTTTCTTTTTCTGCAAACTCCACAAGTCTATGTCCTCTCTCATTTCTATTACCATAACCAAAATTACCTACAGCAATTTCATCTTTCATTTGTCTACCAATTCTAGCATTAAAGTCTCCCATAACAATTTTAAAATGTTGTTTACTCTGATCAAAAGCCTTTTGTACATCCATATGAAAATCTTCTACTACTTCATCACTATGAGAACTTGTTGGGGCATAAACCTGAATTATCTGCATTTGGTATCTGCTATTAAGTTGTATAACTAATCTTGCCACTCTGTCCGATACACCATCAATCTCCACAATATTGTTCTTCCACTTTTTATTTATAATGAATCCTACTCCACTTGTATTTCCAATATGTGTGCCTTTATAATAGAGTATATGTCCACTTTTTAAATCAATTGTTTCTTCTCCTTTTCTTCTAACTTCACAAAGTCCAATAATGTCCCATTTAATATAAGACAGTTCGTCTTCTAATTCTTGCAATCTTCCTTCACTTGAAAGTGATCTGCAGTTGTAAGTACCTAAATAAAAAGTCGTCATCAAATGGCAGCCTGGGTCCGCAATCAGGGGATTCTTAGCACCCTCCACCTTCGGCCACCAACCGCTGCCTTGGTTGGTGACTTTACAGCCTCCTGGGAATAAGGTCATGCTTTATTTTTTTTATCATATTTGTGTTTATATGTATTGTAAATAAGAACAGAAGATGTAAACATTACTAATAATGTTAATATAAACACTTTCAGAAAATGAATGAATTCTTTTTTAAAAAATATTAATGAGTGAATGTGAATTTGATCAAATTCTGTTTGAAAATCTGATATTTATTTTATAATTATTAAAATATTTGAAAAAAACTCTAATAGAATGACTATTTTAACAAATGATGGATGAATGAATTTTTTTTTTAAGTTTTTTTTAAAAATATTTTTTTTAATAAATATATCAAATTCTACTTTAAAGTCTGACATTTTAAATTTGAAATTTTAAAAGAAATCTTTCCTTCAAGAAGAATGGAATGAAAATAATTGATATTTGCTGACTGTCCATAAGATACAGATTTTTTTTTTTTCAATTAAAAAATCTATAAAAGGTAGTACAGAAGAATGTACATTATTTAAAAAATCCCTATGCTAATACAAGTTAAAATAATGATAAAACAATGGTCTAAAGTAGTGGTGTGCAATCTTTTTACACTTGTGATCCCCCATACTCAGATTGAAATTTTACATGAGCCATTATATGTTGGTAGCATCCTATTATAAGCGTATAAAGATATTAATAATAAAAGTCATTTTACCACATAAAATTTATCAGTATATACAATTTGATATAAGATCTTTGAAAAAATTGCATATTGACAAAAAAAAAAAACGTACAATAATACTTGATTCTTAGTAGATCTGTTGATCTGTAGCAATTATAACTTTTTTAGCCAGTTTTAGAAAATGTGGACATTCATGGACATAGTACCATGTATCAATGTTAGGAGGATACTAGCATGAAGAATAAAGCTCTGAGAGTGAACAAGAGAAATGAGAGCAATATAAGCAAAGTATCATTAATATACAAAGTGTATTGGAATATAAAGAAAGAAGGGTTTAAACACACAATGAGCTGAGCAGTTTTCATGTATTTTTAATAGTGTGTAGGGTTTTGGTTTGGTTTTTTTTAATTAAAAATTTATTATCCAACAGAAGAACTTCTCAAAATTTTTATGACTATTAACAATTTTTTGTGATTCCTTGAGGAGTTGTGGTCCACATATTGCACAAAGCTGATCTAAAGCAGTGGAACTACTACATTTTTTTTTTAAAGGGAAACATTCAATGAAAACAATTGAACTGCTGTCTAGATGCCATGGTGAATAACTTTCATAGTAAGAAAATGGCTATTTCCTTACTGCAATCCATGTGCAGTCCATGATTTTTATGTAGAAAATCAAGAATCAAATTGGAAATGGCTGTTTTCTTTCTGTAAAAGTTCTTGAACACAACTAGAAAGCATTCAGTTATTATTAATAATTCTTGAAAATTGGCCTTTGACTTCTACATATTAATATAGTTATTATTTATTATTACATATTTGGTATTTATCAATTTATTTGCAGTTTTAAAATAAATGGAAAAGACTTATAATTTTAAAATATCAATAATTTCAAATTATTAAATATTTCAGATTATTTAATATACCCTCATCTTACTATTGTAGTTTAAGATATTTTTCTATCTATAATCATGGATCTCATTATGAAATACCCATTTTCTTATTGTAAAAATTATTGAACATGGAAACTGAAGTGTAGTTCAATTGTCTATTAATAGTAATTGAAAATTATTTGCTTTTCGTACATAGAACAATCTCTTTAAATTCTCTTGCAATTAAAGTGTTTTAGGAAAAGTATGGATATAAAAATAAAATTGTAAGATAAAAATAGAAAGTTAATATTTTATTGATACTCAACAAATTTTTTATGATGAAATTGGGGAGGGGGGGGTTTGAGATGAAACCTAATACAACTGTAACTGATAGGAAGAAAAGTGGAATAGAAGAAAGATCAAGAGTTGCAGTTGAATGGAAAGCTATAGAATAAATAATGTTTTAAATCATTTGAAATTAATTGAAAGTATTGTTGAACTTAGTTCAAATCCATTTAATCAATGAAAGGATAAATAAAAGCAAAAATATTTAGGACAATATTAAAAATTTATACAGATTAAGCGTATTTGAAAATTGTAAGCATTCTAAAATCAAGACACACCCACACACAATAAATTGCGTTATTCGTGGATAAGTATAAATCTGCATTTGCAGAATATGCAATGATTTGTAACAGGGACTTTTGCTTTGATAATATTTTTATTTTAATGTAGAAAATGACTTTAAGAAAGAAAAAAAAAACAAAGAACCATATTTTATAAATATGACAGATAATGAATGTATTAAATAAAGAGTGTAAATGTGAATATACACAATTTATGAAAAGGTGGCCATTCGCGTGGGAAATGGTAGGGTTGTGTGATTTTAATGAGATTTAAATATAACGTTCAATTGCTATTCAAGATGGCGTAAACTGCAGTAAACTGGTTATAACTAGTATTCAGTTATTTATTTTGTGTAGACATATTGAATTTTGTAGAGTGCATTCTAGAGTATTTTCATTATTATATATATATAACTGAAATGGAAATAACTACCTTCTAATGAGTTACATAATATAAATAAACTCTTGAAAGACAATGATTTCACCCATCCTTTAACATTTGTTGGCATTTAGGCTTAGTTTATGTAATTAGAAAGAATTCAATCTATTGGTTATATATATATATTGTACCCTCCTCCCCTGTCGCCTCTCACCAAAATAATGTAGGATAATGTTTACTCATAAATATTCCGGGTTCTCTCTAGCTCAGTCTTAACAAAATGAATGAAATTAATTTATTAAAAATGATTACTACTAGCTCTAAACTTTAAAATATAAATACAGTTATATTATTAAAATTTTATTATTTTCATGAGACATGGAGCGACGACACGGGGAGCGAGACAGACTACATTGAGATATATCCACATGATACTATCCCAATGGCATAAGAACACTATACTAAATAATCAACTTATGGTATTCTTATGACTTTCCAAGCTCTTTTTATTACGATTAAGATAATAATCATATCTTATTATTCTTTGTAATAATAATCTAGCTCAATTAAATAATTTAAGTAAATAAGTGAAATCAAATCAAATCAAATAAATCTCAGGTTCATAAATTGCATTTAAACTGATTTAAATTACGGTAGTAAACTATGAGAAGGGAATTTTATGTCATAAATTCACTACGTAACAACTAACAATAATAAATAAGAATAATGATAATAATAGTATAATGTAATCCTATTTCTTCTTAAATGAAATAAATAAATAAATATTACGTTTGTGGTAGTATTTAATAATCTGACAATCAAAATACGTGTTGTAATATTAGCATATAATTTATTTTAATATTGTGGCAACCAACTTATGACCAATAAGCGATATAATTATAATCCTTTAATTTTATCATACAAATAAATTTTCAAAAATTATTATAACCTTTTATGTTTATCTACTTTGTGCAAAATTATATGTCTGTTGCAATTATAAATGTGTATTGCGATATCATGCATTCTATGTGGAGAAATAATTAACTAAGACACGAAGCTTACAAATAAATTTACAACATAGTTTATTAATAATTATACAAATAACAATATTTACATTATGTACATCGGATATCCCTACTTTCCTGTTACAAAATTACTTTACTAGTTTATCTCTTAACATTAAATTTCTACTTATTTTATTTTTAACTCTTATACAGTATTATTATTATTAGATATCTGTTTTTAGTTTAGCTTGTTACAAAAAAAATGTATCTATCAATAATTATCATTAATACTTTATATCTCTATTATTTTTTAAAATTATATTTTTACAAAAAAATTTTACCTTCGTAGTAAAACTATACAAAATCATAAAATTCTATTTTTATATTATTCGTATGGAATCCTAAAGATTCAAAACCTTCTTTTACATTTTCATGTTCCGTTTTATTATTGACTATACAATAATTATTAATCAAATACTTATCCAAGCCTTTGCTTCGTATGGTAATTACACTCATTAACATACCATGCACAAATACATATATCTGTTACACATTATTGAATCCTTTTTCAACCAACATGCAATCTCTATTTTTAAATATCATATAAAATATTAAAATTTTATTATTTACTTTAAAAACTTTGTTTAGATTTTTCTTTTAAAATCTTATATTCATTTCAGAATTACTTTTTAAAACTATATCATATGATTCTTCATCTCTTTATGACATTTATACTTTCACTTTTAAAATAACAATTCTAACTCATTCTAGTAAATAAACTATTCTTACATAACGACAACCTAGCCTCATTTCTATTTTATGTATCATTTCTATAAAAATATCTTTCTGACGATGTATATTCATGAAACAAGGATAGCGAAAATAGATGCGTAGGATCAAAACAACTAGAATATTATCCGTCATAAAACTTGACAATGATGGCACAGTGAATTTAAAGAACACCATAGAGGAGTGACCTTTATCTGTCTATCCACCTCTACTATAGGAGTGATGCTAAAGCTATTCCTTCAGCTTTATAAAACATCAAAAAGTTTAAAAATACGCAAAAGACACTGTCCAAAATATATGTGTTCAGTGATAGGACTTAGTTAGCTATACTGAAATCACACAAAATACTATGATCCAAATATTTGATTTTTCTTATTTCTTGGCAAAAAACATCATCTTGGTTTCCTCTACACCAGTACTACCAAGTCACTATCCGATTTATTTCTCTAGATTTATCTATGCAGTACATCGACAAATTTCTGTCTACATTTCTAACAATAATAAAATTCATTTTTAGTTCAAACTATACAGCTATTCTTAAGAAAATTTTTTACTACTTATCTCGTATATTTATAATATACCAACTATTTTAAAAATCCTCGTGAATATTTTGCAACATAAAAGTTCAAAAGAATCACATAATTATTACGATACTTATATTATTAATTATATTTTTAAAACAACTTATTGCATGCACATTTAAAATTACTACTATCTCAAATATATGTTTTAATGTTGGATAAAATGTGTACTTATAATTTAAAAACTTTCATACATCATTCTTCATTAATAGATGACCTAAAAAAAATACATTATACATTATCAATAATATCACAATTACCAAAACGATCTCTATCTTCTTGATCGTATTCTGAAGGCTTCACCATTCCATTACTTCTTGTAGATATTAAAACTTCCATACATACATTCTATTTTTTATAATAATATTTCTATCATTCTATTAAGCTATTATATTTAAAATCTCATTATTCTTAAATTCATGTTTATATGTTTCCCTAAGCTAATATAGATTTTTTATATTTTAAATACAATCAAATAAAAATATTAAATTATATTTACGATACTGCTTTGTCGAACTTGCTTGTAAATTGTTCATAGTAAAGCTAAAAAAAAAAAATATATACTTTATTCTTTCTTCAGTCACTTAATGTTCTATAAAAAAAAATAACTCTGTTTAATAATCTTCATCGACGATGATCCTTAGTTTTCTCAATATTTTATACACTTATTAATTCTTGATATCTCCTTTAACATAGTCTGCTAGCTTTTTCCCGCACGCTTTGTTCCCCGATGCATCTTGTAGATATTTTATTTTAAATCAATAAATTTCTGTTTCCATGGATCCATTTTTATTTAGTCATTTAATCTTAGATTTCTTTGATCAAACATTTTTTTCATTTAGTATGTTATAATATTTTTTCTCAGACCATATAAAGTTTTCCGTTCCTTTCCATTATACATATATCACTTTCATATTAGTCTTTAACTTTTTTCTTTATTCTAACATTCTGGAACTATAGTTTTAATAATGTTTCCCTTTTAAAATAAACACTTTTCTTCATTATTATTTTTCTTGGTACTAGAACGCATATTAAAATTTTGTTCATAGAGAAGTATAACTTAGTTTTAAAGTAGCCCTGTAAATTTATCGTCATAAATTGTTCTTGACGACCAGCAGCTTCTTTTTCAGATTTTCACATATCGTCCCAATTGTATTCCTTTCAGTTATAAGATTAAGTTTCTGGTTAAGCACAATTAAAGTCGTCTTAATATACTTTCCCATTATTTTTCTTTCAGCAATCACTTTAAATATTTTTTCTGGTACTTCCATGTTACTGTAGGCTTTCTGATTAAATTTGAATAAAATTTCCTGGTAAGATAAACTTAAAATTAGCAATACATATCTCTGTAGTCAAAAATATATTATATGTTATAGAATAACTTTTAGAATAAATCCGAAATTATAAATTTATATTACTGTTCAGCTACGATGTTACCAGCCATAAAAAATTTGTTACTTTCTCTTTCACTTACACATTACTTCTCCCGCTCTGTATAATTCTTAGATTTTTGTCTGTTAATTTTACATCCTTTGATTGGTTAATATTTATTTTAGCGCGAACAATTTATTCATTTTATTTTGATAACAGAATAGATGTTTAAAGTTAAGAACTGATGACGTAATGTCTGGAATATTTATATCAATATTTTTAAATTCAATTATAGTTTTATATAAAAAAAAATCCTCTAAGTTTTAAAATAATTATTAAAACAATATTTAATATTTTTAACTTTCACTTTAAAGATCGATGGCAATTATATCTAGTTTTAAATTCACACAGTTTATTATTATTTTAACAAGAGTGTGTGTGAAGGTATTTAATATACGGTCACGTGTCTACTAACTTTATAAAAATGATTTTTTATTTACGTCTTGGTTTAAATTACCAAAACTGATATATTTTTTATAAATTTTGGAAAATAATTTATAATGTTAAACCAAATATAACTCTCACCATCCCAAAGTTTATTAATAAATTATACTCTATTAAATTTGATTTTTAAATACAATTATAACATTACATTTCATTTATTTAATTTATTAGTTTTTAAATATTATACTAAATAATTGATATACTTTTAACTATCTATAGCTGTATTATTTTATATGGCCAGCTTTCACAACCATAAGCAATGATATGATTAAGCTTTATTTAAATGTTTTCTTTTAAAATAATTTATTACACTGTTACCTACCAGGTATTTTTAGCTTTAAATTGTACTATAAAATCTCATTCTCTTATTATTATTTATATATCTTACAAATATAACTTAAAATTTAAATTTTTTTAATAATTGACCTTTCTACCCTACCTATGACCTACAGACAAGGGCACAATATATATATATATATATATATAGAATAAATTATATAAAATCCCTGCTTAAATATTCAGAGGATCAAGGCTGAACCTTAGTTTTAGCAACTTCCAAACATTAAATAAAAACTTAGTTTTAAAAATATAATAATAAATAATTATAACTTTATGTGTAACTGAAATGGAACTCAGACTATGCATAATTGAAATGGAAGTAACTGCACATTCTAATGAGTAATGTTACTAAGTTTTTAAAAGATAGAGTGATATAGTTATTTCCATTTTAGTTACACATAATCTGGTTATAATTATTTATTATTACATATTTAAAACTGAGTTTTCATTTCATTTCAAAAACAAAGCAAAACTCTCCATGTAGTAGTGCCATCTTGTTAGCACAAGATGGCACTACTATTTGGAGAGTTTTGCTCTGTTTTGAATTGTTTAATAACAATTATGTGCTAGTATGAGATAGTGATCATGTGATGTTTAGTTGTTTTCATTTCATGTTTGGACGTTGTTAAAACTAAGGCTCAGCCTTCGTCCTCTGAATATTTAAGTAGTGATTCTATATAATTTATTCTATATGTGTATGTATGTATGTATGTATATATATATATAACACCAATGAACTGCGCATAAATACCAACAAATGCTAGACAAGTGGTATTAGCCTGCCTTTTAATAGTTTCTTTACATCATATAACTCAATTGGAAACTACAATTAATTTCAGTTATATATACTCGAGTTATGATTTAATATATATATATTAAGCAACCTTAGAAATTTATAAAATAATTATTGATTATTTAAAATTTATATCAAATTTGTTATTTCTATGAACTTTACATTTATCCAAACAAAATATAATTATGGGGTATAGCAAGTAGTGCCATTCACCTGGAAGCACTCTAATTGTCTGATATTGAAAGTAGATATGAAAGCAACTAAAAGTTCTGTATAAATAGATACTGATAAAGCAAAGTAGAAATGGGGTTGTTTTATTTTTGAATGGCAACTGAACTACAAGAGATGGCCAAGGTTTAGGTTTGGGGGGTACCCCCATTTTTTTCTCAAATTATAAATTAGATAATGGTGATCTTTTTTTAACTCTCATGAGATGTATCACTCATAAACTGGATCACACAAAGTAAAAGAAAAATTTACAGAACTTTGTAATTAATATTTATCAACTTTCCATATTAGCTTAATGTGTCAAAAAACGTAAAAAAAAATTTCTTAAAAAAAATTAGCCAAAACTGAATGAACAAAACTTGCAAAATTTGAATAAATAGTTATACTGATATTATCAGGAATTATGCATACAATACAGAAGAAAATCATATCTGCATGTAGGAGCCCAAATGCTGCATGTTGTCCATGAGATGCAAATGCATATAATATAAGAACATCAAATTTGAAGAATAAATTTTATCGTTTGGTTAATCATTAAATGCAAATCTTATAATAATAAATTTTGATTAGTTGTTACTATCATATTTATATGTGCAGTATATATAATAAACACTGAAGGCATTAACGTCCATTATTATATTTATTGATGTAAATAGCCACTATATATATATATAATTATTTTAGAGCTATTCAGGCAAAGCATAAATAAATAACGGATCCAATGGTTTTAACAAAGATACCAGACAAAAGTTTTGGCCACAGGCCTTTGTCAATGAAAATTGCTGGATTGTACTTAGCTTTTAGAATCTAGCTTTGCTTAGATATTGCCTAAAAGTCTTGACTCCAAATCAAAAATATTTTAATTTTTAATGGATTGTTATATCTTATATTCAGGCATATATTAAAAAAGCATCACTTGCTCTTGCTTTAAATTTAATATCTGCATTCATCATCATCATTATTCTCAACCATTATTGATCCACTGCAGGATGATGATCTCTTCAAGTTCTATCCATTTCCTCCAAGCTCTAGTCTCTTCTTCAAATCACCCCAACACATTTCCTTATTTCATCCATTCACCTCACATGTTGTTTTTTTCTAAGTATTTTACAATTTTTTGGAATCCACTGTCTATCTATAATCATTTCTTCTAAAAATATGTTCAGCCCAAGTCCACTTCAGTCTCTTAATTTTTTTAATGATATCAAAAACCCATTTATTTGTTCTCTTATCCATGTATTTCATTTTTTGATCTTTTCCTGTTATTCCTAACATGCATCTCTACTTACTTCATTGAATGTTTTGAAGTCTCTGTATTGGTATTCTGTTTTAAGTGTTCAATTTTCATCCATAATTAAGAACTGCCAAAACATTTATTTAAAAACATCCATTTCAAACACAGGCATATTTCCTTTTTTTAATATTGAGTTATTTCTACCAATAGCACTTCAAGTTTAATTCTACAAATAATTATCATCCATTATGTTTCACATGTAATAATCATTTGACCAAGATATTTGTAATTGTTAACATCTAACTCTTTTTCCATCTTTTGAGAAAATTCACTGAACATTACTTTAGTCTTTTTAACATTTAATTTACTTTTCTTACTTTCATCTGATGACTCTTGAACATTTCCTGAAGCTCTAAAGCATTGTTTGCAAAAACAAACACATCATCTGTAAAGTCGAGATGACTTAAATAATCTTGATTTACTTTTACTCCCTTAGCTTCCCATTTTAATACACAAAATACTTCTTGCAAAACTGCTGTAAAACGTTTAGGAGATATGGAGTCACCCTATCACACATCCGTTTAACCTCATACAAAAACAATGAAGAGAGAAAGTCATTTTTTATCAGACTTGTCAATTGCAAGTCAGTGATAGTTTGGATAGATTTTCACTCTAGATTTAGATACTAATATTTGATTTTTAGCCAGCTTGTTATTGGCTGGATATTTAAAAGAAATCATAAGTAACTGATTAGTACTTGAAAATTAAATAATTTTTATAGTCTTGATTCAACTAGTTTGCAAACCTGGCTATGGGTGGGCTGTCATTGCAGCAAATGGAACACTATTGGCAACAGTAATCCATTCAGTAGTCAACATCTATTTATTGACATGTTCATCTGTTAAACTATGCTAAATTTTGGAAATCTTATACTTTGTAAATAACCTTCAGCAGCAAATGGGGTAATAACTCACTATAATATAGCCCATTCAACTTTTTTTAAAGAATAAGTAAACATTATCTGTAATTCATCATATATTTAAAAGCTATTTCTACAATTTTTTATAAAAAGATTTTTTTTTTTTTGTATGTGTGAGATGGAATTGGAAGTTTGATAGTATCTTCTTTATTTGCAACACTTAGTGTAATAAAATGTTAAATGGAAAAGATAATGAATATCTTAGTCTTTTACACTATTTTTGAATTATAATAATGTAAAGAGTGGAGGATCATATTTTATAATGATTGAAATATCAAATCTCGTCGAAATTTATAATGTAACTTAAAATTGAAACGCTCTTTTAACTAATGTTAAAGGAGTGTTAAGCAATAGCTAACTACCAATGGTAGCACTCGATTGTTGAACCCGCCTCCATTGAGTACATTCTGTGAATGATATTACTTGCATAAATAATACATCATTTAGCGTTACGATATAAATAACAGTTAGGGACGAGTGCTCAAATGGCGGTGAATGTTAAATCGAATTTAAAATTGTATTTTTTGTGGCCTCTGTGCTTATTAAGAGCTTAGAAAATTATTAAAAAAAATTGTAACGGTAAAGAAAAAATTATTTATCGAATTTCATATAGAAATCTTTTTAAACATAGTGTTATTTATTTTTACGAATGAATTCCGTCGTAACTTGATTGTATTGAGTTAAGAATCACAAGTTAATTGAAATCCCGTAAAAAGAAATTGGTCAATATTAATCCGCTAATAAAAAAAAAATGCAAATTTTATTTAAATTTCATTTCTTGCTTTGTTTTCAAACTATTAATTGAATTATATACATAAGGCAGCGTATTATTTTTATTTTATTTGTATTTAGATTCTTACATTTTTATTAATTAAAAGTTGGATGGAAATCTATTGCAAAACTGCACTGGCGAAATTTGAGTACTTATCACGACTTATCAAATTTCTCTTTGCCAAGTGGCTCTAGAATCGTAAACCCGCTTTTCACTAGATTATTTAACATATGTCCCATAATTCTCTCATTTATCTCCAGAAAACTTGACCAATATATGAACACACACAGATGGCAAATACATATACTTTTAGTATTATTAAAAAGTGTGTTTTTTCTCTCAAAATGATGTTTCTTTAATATATCATAATGAAATTCGATAGAATTTAAAAATTATTTTCCAAAGACGATCAGTAAAATAAAATGTGACGCTTCCAACCTACACCTTTCTCATTATAGGTAGTCTAAAAATTTACTTTGTTTAAAAGTTAAGAATGTGCGAAAACCTCAACCAGGAAATTATTAGCTACTATGAATCCATGTTTATTCATTTCTGAATACTATAAAAAAATGTATTTTTTCTAAACCTTTTCAACATAAAAAGATTGTGTTTGTGTACATTTTGCAGTGTTGTTTTAATTCTATGTTTGTTGATATATATATATATTGTATAATTAATTATGAGTTTAAGGGTCATAGTCCATCTTGTTGATAAATTAATTTCACTTTGAATTACCAAGAACGTTGACAGAGGTATGCTTATAAACATCAGAGCTATTAAGAATAGTTGGATTCATTCTATTTTTGATTCCTTTATTCAATATTTAGAGTGCTTTTAAGTTATACTCTGGGGGAAGATGATTTAGTCCTTGGTTTGCATATATATATATTGCCAGAATGCAAGCAATATTATAAATATCGTTACAATTTTCAAATATTATGCAAGCACGATCTTTTTTAAAAAAAAATCAATTCCTTGGAATCCAATTTAAATTTTATATTATTCATTAATTATCTTTTCTACACCATATTCTTCTTAGGTCCAGTTCAGCTCTTTTTAATGACATTATTAACGATATATCTGTTCCTTCATTCATGCATGTTTTAAGTCTGTCTTTATTATTTATACTTCTCTGCATACTTTATTATGTAGTTTAAAGTCTTTATCTTTTTCTAATTGTCCAAGACTGAGATCCATATATAAACCCTGGTAAAACACAAATATTAAAAATCTTTCTTTTCAAAGAAGTATTTTGTATTCTCTTTTAATATTATTTCTATTAAAAGGATGTTATCTAAAATTAATTCTATAATTTTATTATATTTCTGTTTGTATTAATAATCTACCAATTCATGAAATATTTCTGCATAATATAGATAATTTAAGTAATCTCCCATTTATTTTTATTTTCTTAGATTTCTGTTTTATTTCATAAAATATTTTCTGTAAACTGCTATTTGTTTTACACTTGTGGATCTTCTTAATGAAACCTTGCAAGGTGAACATTGCTATTGTTAAACATTCCTAAGAAGTTGATAATATTCTAGATTTTTCTAATCTTGATATACTAAACATTAAATTACTATAAAAATCCTTAGATAGTCAAACATATTTTATAATCTATTGCAAATTACAACTTGTACTTTTTTTTTTAATTCTTTTTGAAATTTCTTTTAATAATTGGGTATAATTTATGAAGTTAACCATCACTTTTTAAATCTGATTGGGTTTTTTTTTAAGGAAGGAGAGACAATTTTTAAAGATTTTATATAGAATTAATAGAAGATTGATAGATCTGTAATTTACATCTTTCTTTTTCTCTTTCTTAAATATCAATGTCATTTCTATTTTTTTTATTAATATTAATGTCATTGCTGCACATTCAATTATTCTGTATATAATTTTCAATTTGTCAACCATTTTTCTACTTCATCTGCTTCCTTTAAGATAACAATAATGATTAAATTAGCTGAAAAGAAGCAAATGCCATTTTAATTTACAGGTCTTATCTCTTCATTTAAAATATATATTGCTTATAACACTCTATTCATATACATGTTATGGAGTGTTATAAGCAATATATATGATTATATGAAGATATGCAAAGAAAGGGAAGGAGAAGAATAAGAGAATTCATTTAAAATACTTGGCATTTTTCTATCAGTTTTGCAAAATTTTAGTTATTAAGCTTCTTCTAAATCAAACATTTTAAAATCTATTTTTTCCTCATACATTTGAAAATATACTGCTGAACCATCATCAAATCGTTAATAATTTAATACTATTGGCAAATTCTAATTTAATGTTTTAGAAGAGAATTTGGGAAGGTTAGAAATATTACTATTAACACTGTCATTAGAGATTTTGCTTCTAGCTTTATATTATCTATCTTAATTCTATAAAATAGATCTTTATTCCCTAGTCTAAACACAATCTATTGTGTTTTTTTATTTGGGTCTTCAGTTTGGCATTTTTCTATTATTAAAATCTTCCGGAACAATTTTAAATGATCACTGATCAAAAGAAATTTATATATCAATATACAAATTTTTCTTCATCAGAACTGGAACTCCTGAATTATCTGAATTTGATTTTTTCAGTTAAAAGAAATCATTAATGTAGGAAATTCTATTTAATATTTGGATCATCAATCTGTATAAAATTATTTTTCTACTTTTTTATTTACCATGATTCTTCCAATAAATTAGTGCCTTTGTACAAAATGTACATCTACTTTTCAGCATATTGTTTTTCCATCTAATTTCACATCTATTAGTGTCTCATTAATCATTATATATATATATAATTTATATTAGTGTCTCATTAATCATTATATATATATATAATTTATGCTATCTTATCTACTTGAAAGTGATCTATAGACAGTGTTGCTACAAAACATCATCATTAAATGACAAATTAGCTTATTAATCTAGTGTTTCCTAGTGTTCCTTGCATTCAATAACCAACTGCTGATTAAATGATTTCACTGCCTCTAGAATATAAATATAATTTATTTTTAATCTCTCATCATGATTGCAAATATAAAAAAGAATAAACATTCATACATACATTTTTCTTCTGGTTGAATTATTTGTCTTTAGCCATATGATACATTAGCAAAAAATAAGTTCATGCTTACTCACCACACACTCGGTCAGTTATGAGATGGTTGCAGGTTATCTTGATTTATTACTATTCTTGCCTTTTTCACATCTAGTTTATTTTAGTTTAATATATATATTTTTTAAAATTGATTTGCATCATAAATGTGTATATATGTTAAGTACATACTGTATATTGCTAATATCCAGAGTCAAGAATCCATGGATAGATTTAAAACCAACTTGCTGTGGGTATGTGAGAATAGTTGGGAATTGCTGGAATTAAATTTTAGAAATAATTTCTTCATGAATTAAACAAAAGAAATTCATTAATTTGAGATAGGATTTTGATTTCTTTTGTAAAGAAGAAGAATCTTATAACAGAAGCAAAACTTCTTTATAGGATAGCGAGATTGTGAATACATTGTTGTTTTTTAAGAAATAAACTCCACATAATGTGAACCTCTACTTTCTCAATTATGCAACCCGTGATGTCAGGAGAGGGATAAATTCTTGTCAAGCAATTTTTGATTGGGGGGGGGGTAAAAGTTTGAATACTTAGTTGTAGAAGAAATTTCATTTGCTTAAGACTATTTTTTCATTCTTGTAAAATAATATTTAAAAAAAAAAAATAGTAATATCTTACTACTATTTGTACTTATATAATGGGGGGGGGGTACATTGTGTGAGTTAGCCAAGAACCCTTGGCTGTTATGGCATCTAAAATTGTTGCTAATGTTTCAGTAATATCTTTTTTTTTTTTTCAAAGTAGTAATGATTGAATTCCAAAAATGGTTTATTACCATTTCCTACCCCCGGAAAATCTATATTTGATACATTTATCGGCAAATTGTTCATGTATAATATATATAAACACTTTAAAACCAGATAGTTGCTTTACTTGCGTCATTTTTTTTAATGGTATTATTATTGCTTTTGTCTTAATCTTTTTAAACAAATGTTTCTTAATTTTTGAAAATATGTTCAAATCAAATTTCTTTTTTAATGTATATTTGCAAGGAATAAAATCTACGCTTTTCATGATTTTCTCTATCTCCTTGATGTTAAAGTATAGAATCGATTTTTAATAAACTAATATATAAGCATAATTGAATAACTTAGCAATATTTTTTAATAATCTTTTTATTATTTTTGAATATATGTTGAAACTTTTTTATGCTGCAAAAATAAAATAAAGCGTCTTAGTTGAGAATATTGAAATAAATGGCATGTGTTTTTTTTTTTTTTAACCGGCAGTTATATTATACTTAAGTTTAATATATATAAAATCTGCGCTCCCCCCCCCCCCATCTTATTTTATTCTCCCTTCTTTAATAAAAGACTGAATGAAATGGGAAGGGCAGCCGAAATGATAAGTGAACAGACCTCCAGGACTAATCTAAAATCACCAAAGAGTGAGTCTTTAATTGCTCTGTCGATGGAAAGCACAACAATAGAAATGGTCGGTGTGGTTAATGTCTGCAGCCCAAGCAGGTTTTAATGATCGCCTGTAACTCGTTCTTCTGCTGTCTCCTTCTGTAAAAATCCTAAGATCAATATTTTCTCTAACAAGGACTTTTCAACCAAATGGAAAACATAAAACGCTTGATGATATATATATATTTACATTTAATCGCAGACCTCGTATCATGATGTAGAGACAAACTATGAAGAAATTAGTGACGGGGTGAAAAGCAGTTACGACAGGGGAGGAATCAAAGTTGAATGCATTAAAAAATAAAACACAGTTCTTTCTGAATATATATTATAAAGCATAATTACGAAATAAGGATAACACAATGATTTTGCCACCTAAAGGAATTATTATAGTATTTATTTTATCAAAATACATTAACACATTTTTAAGGATCTGATTAAGAAATAGAATTATCAAGGCATTTTGTGTAAAATGATATAAAACTCCCATGAGACGGTGGATTAATTAATTAGGAAGATTTTATGTGTTAGGTTGTGTGTGTGTGTGTGGGGGGGGGGTTGCTAAATAGTTATCGATAACGATCAAATGTTATTTTGTCATAGAATACTATAGTCTAGTTACTCTACCGGAAATGGCTTGAACAATAAATTTTTTTTAAAACTTGCTAGAGAATCAAGCACCATAAACATTGTTTTTGTAGCAAGGCAAAATGATTTAATTAAAATGTTTAATTTAGTTAATTGAATGGGTTTATAGCATTGTCTCAAATTAGTTGTTTACATATTTTAAGATATTCCTATTATACAGTTTGAAAAAAAGTGAAATTATTGCAAGCGGAAAATCAGGCATTTGAAATGGAAATTGGTATTAAATTAGGATGTATACTTGCCCCAGCACTATTTTAATTTTTATGACAGTTGTCTTTGGAACTGATTAGAAATAGCCCAGTGAGACACAGGTTTAGTGATGGAATTTTTAGTTTAGTCATTTAAAAGCAAACCCAAGAATTTCTACTTCTTAGATTCTGGATTTATAGTATGCTGAAGATTGGGTTATTTTTGCCAGTTCAAATGATAATTTATAGAATATACTTAATGCATTGAATGTAACAAATGTTTAATTAATAATTAATGTTCAAAAAATTTTTCTTTATCAGCCAATAACCAAAAAAAAAGGGGGGGGGTCAAAGCAACTTTTAGCTTTGGAGGATGGTTATCAACTTGAGAACATAAAACAGTTTAAATACCTTAATAATTTTATAAGTATAAAGATATACTTCTATGCTGAGATACAGCATATGCTTCAGTAGAGGCCAGGGAATTTTATCTCATGAAAATAACTACTGCAAGCAAATTACTAATTTTGTGTGGAAATGAGTATTGCAGTATACTTATCAAATAACAATATAGAGAGGCATTAGAAAAAATTCAAGGATGTTCCTAAAAATTTTGCAAATACCATGGCAAGATCATAAAAGTAATGAATGTCTTTTTCAAATTTCTTGAATGTGATGACTAATATAAAATCATAACTATCTTTGTTGGATTGGACATATAAAATGAATGGAATAATGCAAAATTGCCTTAAACGGTATTTTATGGTCAACTTGAGCATAAAGTTTGTTGTAAAGATTATCTCAAAGTAAAAATGTTGTATTGTTTGTTTCTATTGGGAAAATATGGCAGAGAATAGACATGGTGTTGAAATTTCATAAAGGAAAGTTTTCTATTGAAGAAGTTAAAAGATAGCATCTGCAAAATATAGAATAGAAAAATGGACCAGCATGTTTTATATGTAGAATATTCGCGATTCATAGATTGATTGTATAATCATTGCAAAACTCATTTCAATAGTTTTTTTTCTTTTTTTGGCGAGTAGCATCTATGTGTGTATATATATATTTATTTATTAATATACTATTAACAGTGAGTTTGTTTTCATAAAAGTGTGTACTCTAGGCTACCGATAACCCTCATCACCCCTTTTCTTTTCCACACTGCACACAATACTTGTTGTAATAGTGATATTAATTATTCCCACCCACCCCAATTCCAGCCTCTTTAAATGAAAAGCCCTTTTTAAATAAAGCTTGTAAATTATTTTGCGTGATATTTTTATTTATTTTTAATTAAAAAAGAAAAGAAAGAAAGAATGGTATTGTAAAACCTTTAAGCTTCCGAATTAACATGCCTGTGATAAACACTTATCTTAGTTTATCTTATTATCACTAAGTATCGTCTTGCAGGGAATAAAATAATTAATATTTTTTCTTAATCAATATACAATGTGTCATACCTTATTAGGGATTTTTCCAAATGGAGAAGTAATGAAAGAAAATAAGCACTATTTTCAAAAATGAATGTCTTCAATTTTTTATTTAAAATGAATTCCACTTTGCTTATGTTGCCACTATTTGTACTTTATAGGTCCTCTTTTCAAATCAATTGTCTTTTCACCTTTTCATCTAACTTTACAAAATCTAACAATGTTCCATTTAATATTACATAGAGATTTTTTTTCTAATTCACTTGAGCAGTAACGATAATGAATTTCAGTCAAAAATATTACAATAGGCATTATGAGACTGATATTCCTAGCAAAATTAATTTCCATGCCTTAATTATTATTGCTATTCAGAAATAAAATATATACTTTCAATTCCATGACAACATACAGTTGTCATTATTTAATTTTTTAGTGTGTCTCACGGCACATGACTACTCATAGTTCACCCTGTAACGTATTAGTTTATAACATCATTTACTCAAAAATGTTTTCATTTTGATATTTAATTGTTAAAAATTAAATTTTCTTGCTGCTAGTCAACTAGCTTCTTCAATTGGCCAAAGTCAACAAATTCTCTCAAATGTTTTCATCATAACCATCCATCATAATTAGTTACATCGGTATAACTTTTGTATAATTTTATAAAGATAAATTTAGATATATATGCTGTATGTCAAAATTATTTATTGAGCTAAATATTGTTTTACTATTAACTCTGATATAAACATTACAATAGTCAATATTATAATTTAATATGTTCTAGCCTAAATAAATAGTTATTACTTTGACATAAGTAAAAAATGATAGTCATAAAGCGTGTGCAAAACTTGTACACATGCAGATTACTTCTTGAGAATATAGGTTGAGTAAATAGTGAACAATGATGAAGTTATTTGAAAGGTTTTGATGACCAAGACCAATTAGGAGTAGTT
This sequence comes from Epiperipatus broadwayi, assembly GCA_028023455.1. Classification (NCBI taxonomy): domain Eukaryota; kingdom Metazoa; phylum Onychophora; class Udeonychophora; order Euonychophora; family Peripatidae; genus Epiperipatus; species Epiperipatus broadwayi. The sequence goes on along the minus strand of JAQFVV010006224.1, from coordinate 9,568,635 downwards.
TCAGCAAAAAATGTATTTAGAGAATCATTTGCTTTTTTCTGATGTCCTTATGTAAAGATTAATATAATAATAATATAATAATCACTAGTCTAAATAAATAATTATTAGTCTAAAAGATAGTAAATCGTCTTTAAGGTTGTGTAAAAGGTGTACACTTGCAAATAAAGTCCTAATATTATAGGATGAATAAATAATGGATAATAGAAAAGACATTTGTGAGATGGTTTGATGAACTGGGCAAAGTGATAAAACTAGTTTAGTAAAAATGCATCTTGGATATCGCTTTATTTTTGTTTGTTATTTGTCTAAATGAGAGTATTATTTAATAATATCGTGTGTGAAAAAAATTTAAAAATAATGATATTTATGTTTAGAGAATTGCAAATATATAATGATTATATCCTTACTAACTTAGGTCAATAATAAATAATTTGCTTAATGGAAATTTAGGCAAATCCTAAAATACCAAAAACATGCAGCGGTAGTGATATTTTTTTTAATTTGCTCTATAATTTGATTTATTTTTTCACTTGTAATAGATGCATATTGGTAACATCACCAAGCAATCATCGTCTCCAGTATTGAAAGTAAAATGAGATCAGAATACAGTTTAGATTAAACTTCAAGATAGAAAATTATTTCATTTTTTTAATCTTTTATTGAAATAATTATTAGAAAGGAGGGCCTAGTATATACTGGATTTCTAATTATATATTGAGTATTCTCTGTGACTGATATATTATTGTCTGATTCTATTTCATATATTGAAATTAATTCAATTTCAGTAAATGATAGTAACATTTTAATAAATGTATATATAAAATAATGGTTATGTATTTCATTTTTGATTTTTTACTTGTTATTCCTAATACATCTCTCCATACTTCACTGAGTGATCTGAAGTGTCTGTATTGTTTTTCTATTATCCAACTCTCAAACTCATAAGTAAGAATTACTAAAACATATGTTAAGACTTTCAAACACATAGGCATATTTTCTTTTAATATTAAACCATTAAACATCACATAATCTCCATCTCTTTATGCTTGCACATAACTGTTATTAAACAGACAAAACTCTCCATACAGTAGTGCCACCCTGTGCCAACCAGAGTAATCAATGGATGTCAGAAGGCTTGTGCATAAAATCCCATCTAGTGCCTACTCATCCAATATCCCCAGACTAGTTTCTGGCTTGTGGCCTTTGTCAGTGAGGAGCCTCAGATTTATTACTAAATTTATAATCAAATTATCATTGAAAAGGTAAAGTAATTACAATATATAAAAATATAGTAGTTTCAAATTTATAAAATTATAATTCTCTTCCCTATAAGAATTACTATTTTGCAACGTCAAAATTATTAATTAAAATTAGATATGTAATATAAAAATTAAAACATGTATAATGTTATCTAATTCAAACTTTTAATTTAAAAAAGAAAAAATTGCCTGTATTGCCTGAACAAACACTTTTTAATTTAGACATACAATTATTTAATGTAAGACAGACAAGTGTTTTATAAGAATGGATATTCAAAAGTACGTAAGTCTTTCATTCAGAGTAAACATATAGTCATTTAATATGACAAATTGATTTATAAGAATGGATTTTCAACACTAGGTCATTCTTATTCAATCATATTTTGTTGTGCATCATTAATATTCATTCATGCATACATGATGTGAATGTATTTGTCATAACAAACTCATCTGAATACATGAGTATGGAAAGATCATATTTATTCAACAATACACTGATATGCACAAAACATCAAAAATTAGATCAAATGATTTTTGAGGAATTCAAATCATGCATGCACGTAATAAAATTAAACTACTTGCTAACTACTATTAATGTATTCTTTTTTAACTAATATATACAGTGAAGCTATGAATTATGCTGTATCAATACACACTATTTCATTTATATGCTATCCCCCTATCCCTCAAAAATGTAAACAAATAAAATAAAAAAAGACAAATAAATAAATAAATTTTATGATACACCAGCAGCCATTTTTCCATCTTGAAGTGCTATATGCAAATCACATTTAAAAACAAAACATGGCAAATAGATTTTGTTTGGAGCATTATGCACAATTATATTTATTAATAAAATTTGTTTAGTTCATGTTGAAAGCATATACATTTTATTCTCCCTTTATTATTCTTTCTGAAATTATTGTACACTAATTTTGTATAATGTTTTCTAAAGTGAATGCTAAAAGTTTATGAAATTTAAGAACATTCATTGACTTTAAAACATGTGCTCATCTCATTTATTAATGATACCTCCATCACTTTTAAAATTTTTTATTTATACTATAATCTTAATGTATACATGCATACTATACATATAAAAAACATGTATTATATATGACTGCATGTAGAAAAAATACTGTGTACTTGCAGTTCATTAAACAATACATATTCTCATAATAAAAATTTATCAACAAAATATAGATACTAAAGAAAGGTTGTTTCAAACAAACTATAGTAGATAACCTTTTTTCTCTTATCATAGTGCATCTATTATAACTTATCCATATTATTGTCAGAATCAATTCTTATAAATATATGAACTTATTTTAATTATTGTTAATTGTAAAAATTAAAAATTACATTCTAACTCAAGTATACATTCTTTCTCATGCAAACTTTAAAATATATATGACCCCCACAATTTTTTTAAAAAAAATGTCAATTTACACATATGACTTATTTTTAAAATCATTATGAAAACACTCTGATTTATATTAAATAGATTGGTAAATAAATGGATAGTCAGACAAATACAAATATTTTTTTTACTTTTTTCACACATTAAAATCTATTAAACCACATATCTAATGTTCAATTTATAGCTCTTCTGATGTTCATCTATAGTTATCCATTTGTTTTCTCAATTATTCTGCTTCACACACGCACCCCACCCCCCTTTTATCTAATATAATTTCTCTCTACATTTACATTAGTTAATTGTAATTTACTATTACCAATATTTTATTTTCTCACTTTCTAAAAATCAATTAAGTATAACTCTTATTACAGTATTTCTTTTAGTTATACTTTGGCTCTGCTGGCAGCTCTTATGATATTTCCAAAAATTTTGAAGCAATTTATTTTCAAAAGAACAGCATTCTCTTCAAAATCTAATGGATTTGTTTTTCACAATTTTTAATTATTTGTACTATTTTTACTTACTCATTTCATAAACTGCTGTGAAAAATTGAGAAAAATAAATTTGCCATTTTTGATAACATTATTGTTAATACTTTTATTAACACCACATACTATGACTTCCACAGTTGTTGGTCTGGAAGTTTGTGTTGATGGCATTTTACTTGCAATTATATGTTAAAACTATTTTCATCATCAAGAATTGTTGAATCTCTCTTGAGAAATAGAAATAGCATGCAGAATCTGCTGGTATTATAACAGTTAAATGTACTGCATTTCAAAATTATATCATGATGTTTCAAATCTAATTTAGTTACAGCAGAAATATGTATAGATCCAAATTGCTTTTTATAATTTACAAATCCAATACTTTTATTACTTGCATCATCAAAAATGGAAATAATGAAATCCACTATGATATTAATAATTTTTATTAGTCATTCAGATTACCCAATAATAAATTATATATTTGCTGTTCCTTCATATAAATTATAATAAATAATAAAAAACATACACACAACAAATAATGTAAATATAAGTTAATCATATACAAAAAGCCTTTTTTTGGCGCATGCTTTTGTGCCCTTTTCAAATGCTAATATTCTATTTTAACATTAACCAATAGTTTTTTATAATGGAATGGAAATGAATGGAAAATTATATAAGACAATATATGTATAAAGTTGTATTATATATGTATATTTTGGTATTGTTATTTTACTTCCATTTTGAAACACTAGATATTGTTATATATGCAATAATCGATTGAGGTTATTAATATTTGGAGGGCACTAAATCGTGCCAAAAAAAGCTTTTTATGTATGATTAATGTCAAAGTTCTGTAATCACTTTTAAATCCAAACTAGTTCTTTGTGTTTATTTATATCTTAATGCTATAATAACATAAAGGTTTGATTATCTCCTTATTTTATCTTTCTTAAGTAATCTTGTGACTATTGTATTTTTCATATATTTGATCTTTTTAGTGTTTAGATGTTTACTATATATAGCTTTGGCATAAAATCTATTATATTTTTTGAAAAATGTTTGTAACAATTCCATCATTTTTGGAAATTTCCATTTATTTATAACAAATAAAATTATGTGTGTTTTGAATTTTTTTGTACACTTCCAAGATCTCATCTTTTTTCTTAGTAATAATGTTTTTGTCTTTTGCTAATAAAAAGTAACTTTTATTATGATGCTAAGCATCTTTTATAATTTTATATATACTCTTCTATGGCTTTCTTAGCCATTTTATAGTCAAAATTTATTGTGCCATCATTATTCCCCCCACCTCTCTTTTTTTAAATAAAACACCAAATATTCAGTTCTAAAATAAAAGTTTCTAGTTTTTTTTATTTTATATTATTGGCTTTTTACATTCACTTGTCTCAATAGAAAATTTAGTGCCAAGCTGCTGCTAGCAGTGTTCTACTCTATATCTAGGTGCAGGTTCCATACTAACTGTATCAGTCATATGATTTGCCACACTGTTATTGAAAAAACTTAACAGAGTGAAGTGTTTTATAAACACTTTAATCATATTTCCACTTTTTTTTGTATTGTGGTTTTTATCAGGCATACTTCATCTTAATTCCACCCATATCACAATCATTTTTTAAGAATGTTATAATGGAGTTGTAATCAAGTGGCAATTTGATATATAATAATGAGTTAGATCTGAAATTTTTTTGAGGACTATGTATAGTGGTTTCAGAGAGAGAAAAGTATTAGTAATGTTACTGGTCTTGTTAAAACAATTGTAGCAAAATATATTAAAAAAGATAAAGGAATCGGTATATATATTGTATGAATTTGGAAAAAGCATTTGATAGAGTAATATGAAATAAACTTATGATCACCTTAAAAAATAAAGTATTTTGGAGAGATTGATTTGAAATATTTATACTGATCAAAGAATAAGAATTTATCTGGAAAATGATACCGATGAAGTGAATATAGAAAGAGGAATTAAGCAATCTCATCTGTGCTTTTTAATATTTATTTAGAAGATATGTTAAATAAATATTTAAACTGTGCAACAAATGTTGGAGGTAGAAATAATAAAATGCTTAAGATTTGCATATGATATGGCTTTTATAGCTGAGGATAAAATATCTTCAGAATATGTTCAATAAATTGGAGAAAGGACATATGTAACATGGACCAAAAAGTAATGATGAGACAACCAAATGTTTATGGATAGGGAGAAATACAAAAGGAATGCCAGCTGAAATCCACAATACTATAGTTTAACAGGAAATGGATTTAGATTATTGGATAGCTAGTTTGGTTAATTTGTTGAATAAGGATTGAAGAAAGTGAAGATAAAATTAAAAGAATTGCATTGGCAAAGGAGGCATTTATTAATAAGTAAAAAGTGGTAAAAATGTTTATTAAAAACCTATCTTTTCAAAACCATAGGCATATATCTCAAAAGCACTTGTCTAATTTTAATTCTATGAGACATTTCATCTATTATGTTTCCATATGTATTAATAATGTATTTGTAGTTGTAAATTCTAATTCATGAGTATCAATCTTTATTTTCTTCTGGGAAAATCTACTGAAAATGACTTAGTCTTATTAGTATTTATGTTTAGTTCTACTTTCTTAATTTCATCTAGTAACTCTTGCAACATTTCCAGAGGCTCTGAAGCACTATTTGTAAAACAACTACAGTACATTATTTGCAAAATTGAGATGACTTAAATAATATTCATTTCCCTCTAGCTTCACATTTTAATCCACAAAATATTTATTGTGCAACTGCTGTAAAAAGTTTATGAGATATGAAATCATACCGTCTTATACTATTAGCAGGTAATCTAATCACAGCGGTTATATATTGATAAAAATTCTTCAGAATATAGCACCCAGGTCTATCTCGTTAAATCTACTTGATAATTCAATGCCTTAATTATTATAGAAATGCTTATAAAATCAAAGGTATTTTCACAAAATGCAAATCCACAGCATTGAGCCTTTCTATATTTTTCTCATTTTTTGTTAAAACCACATTTTTAAATCCAGTTTTTTTTTTTTTTTTTTTTGAGTAGTTAAAGTAAAGAAGCTGTAATTATCTTGATTTCATATAAAACTGACAGAAGACTGACAGGTCTGAAATTTCTAGTATCTTCTTTATCCTCTCTTAAATATTAATATTACAACTTCATTCTTTCAACCATCTGGTGTATTGTTATCATTTAGACATTTGGTATATAATTTTTTTTAAAATAAATTAATCAAAAAAGATTACAAATAGGGATAAATCATATATACAATAAGAAAATAACTGAAAAAAAATCAAAAAGTGTTAAGTACTAAATTTTGAAACAGAAAATTATTAGGATGGGAAAGCAACCTTAACCCATATATCCATATGAATAGAAGAAGGTGGAGAAAGCTTTGAATCTCTGATCTTTGCTTGATGAAGAAAATCAATGTCCAAAAATTAATTTACATCTTGTTAGCCAGTGGAAAATGAAAGAAAAATAGATAATCTAATCACGGCAAAGGAACCAAGTTTTAGTGCATTCAAGATTGATAAAGAATCCCTGAAGTCTAAAAAGACATTAAATACAATAAAATCTCTAATGGATTTTAATATGTGACAAATGTAGAGTAGTCTCTTCTTACATGGATTTATTTAACATGATTTTGAAGTTACGAGATTCACGTTTCTTCGGAAGTCGAACTCCGATAATGCGCTATTACTTTAAATAATAAATTTCGCGCATTTACATCATATTGAAAGTAATAGCACATTATTGGAATTTGACTTTCATCTTAGTAATTTCAATATTTTCAGTGCTTTATAATAGTAAGATTTTATGCAATAATGAAATTAAAATCATGATTTTTACATTTTATGTATACACACATTAAATTTTACAAGATTATAATGTAAATTTGTTTAAACATTGTGCGTGTTAATTTTGCATTTTTAAATCACATTCTGTTTTTGCTTTTTAAAAAAGAATGTAATCAATTACTAATCATTTAGTGTCCACAAGTTTATTTTTAATTATTTTCTTATTAATGACACTAATCACGAACGTGCTCTTAAATTCCAACGAGAGCTAAATGGTTGTATGTCTGGATATCGCAAGCTTCATAAACAATTAATAAAATCATCATCTCAAAGATTAATTACTAATTACATTGTCATCAGAAAATTATTAACACAACATGAGAGTGAAGTTGGCGCTAGTTGTATTTCCTCTTGTGAAGAATCTGATTTTTTACCAGTTTGCAAACGAACCTGTTTATCGGCAAGTAGCGATAATAATTAAAACGTGTATAAAAAATGTCAATTTCTGTACTGTAAATTATGCATAAAAATGTATTATTTTGAATAAAATTAAATATTATAGTTAAAAAAAGTTTGTCTTGTATCAATTTTTTTCAAATTTGAAATTTTTTATTAGTCATATTTTATTTCCTTATTTTATTTTTTTTTGCGCGAATTTTAAAGTAATTTTATGTTGGTGCTTTGCCTTTACGCGATTTTTGAAAAATCACAGTCCGTATCCCCCCCCTTTTCAAGGTAAGTTACGTCTATTTTTGCGCGATTTCGTTTGCGCGTGTTTTCTGAGGAACCTATCTATCACTTAAAATGAGACCCAAGTGTATATGTGAAATTGTCTCATCATATAACCCACACAGTTGACAACATGATGAAATATTGCAAAAGCCTCTTGATGTAACAAGGAAAAAAGATGTAAGAAGAGAAGTTAAGCTTCAATGAAAAGGAGTTTAGCTTTTTAAAATAAAGCTACATTTGAAACACCCAAAGAAATTGGAAGTGAATTGATATTCGGAAACTTTAATTTGTAAACATCCCAGAAGGTTAATCTAACATCAATTGGAATTTGAGCACCAAGTAACATTTTATATAGAAGCTTGTACAATTCCCACATCCAATAACTTTCCATTGGAGGAGGGGTATCAGTGGGGTCAAAGATTATAGGAAGAGACATTTAAAGAATTTTTTTTAGATATTAATTATAATTCCATCATTTTCTGGAGCTTTCCCTTTCTTCATATATTTAGTTGCATGTCCTGCACCTCATCATTTAAAATGGTGGCCAATCTGGGGATACTTTGTTTTCTTGTTCTTTATTTTTATATAATGCTTTATAGAACTCTTCCATATATTTCAGTGTTTCATCTCTCACTTCAGTAATATTCAATCCTTTTATTGCAGAAATAACTTTTCTTCAAATACTAAGTTTGTCTTACTTTTTTTTTTATAACTCTCTCTCTGCCAATTCAAATTTTTTTTATTTTTTATATGTTAATTCTTTTTCTACCATTTTATACATCTCTAGATATTCATTTGCTTTTTAGTAAATAATCTTGGTAAAAATTTTATTAACTGCTCCTTTTTTTATTTTTTTAAAATTGTATCAGCTATCTTTTTTTACAGTTCTTAATAGGATATAAACGTTATCTTATTGATTTCATTCAAATCTGAGCTGTGTTCAAAATCTGTTAATATTTTAAAATGATTTGCAAATTCTAATTTAAGTTCATTGGAACACTACTTCTTTTAATAATTTTCATCTTTAGTTATGTATTAAACACTACCTAAATACTAATTGACGATTATTTTTTGTGTTGAATCTATTAACAAATTTACAAATTTGAAATTTTCTTATCCCATAATATATTCAAACTCTGCTGTACCTTCATTTGAATGATCCCATATCCATTTCCAAGTTTAGCATTTTTATTTAAAAAGAATTATAATAGTTTTTTCTTCTTCTGTAAATTCCACAGTCTGTATACCCTCTCATTTATATCACCAAAATCAAATTTACCCATAACATTTTTATCTTTCAATCGTTTAATAATTCTAGCATTAAAATCTCCCATGATAATTTTAAAATGTTGTTTATTCTGATCAAAAACAATTTGTACATCCATATAAAAATCATCATCACAACAAAAACTTGTTAAAGTATAAACATAAATTATCTGTGTTTACTTTCTTTCATTAATTTGAGTAACTAATTTTGTAACATCAATCTTCTAGATGTTCTTTTTCCAATTTTATTTATAATGAATCCCATTCTCTTTGTGCCATTATAGTGAAAAATCTGTTCATTTTTAAAATCATTTTTTCACTTTTTGTTCGGTTCCAATACCACAAAACCCTACAATATCCTGTTTAATAATTGAGAGTTCTTCCAATTCATGGAATATTCTTTCACATGAAAGTAATTTGCAGTTTTAAGTACCTAAATGAATGGTAGCCTGAATCTACAATAAGAAAATTTTTAGCATCATCTGTCTTCTGTCACTAACCTGTCTTAGTTGGGGACCTCACAGATTCCTGAAAATAAGAACTATAATTTCATCTTGTTTGCTAAGATTGTATATAAAAGGAACTTGAACTCAGACTTTTAAACTTCTTACAGCTATCCATTCTATCATATACAACCAATACACATGAAAAAGATAAATGATCTTCAATATGACAGGGCTTTGAACATTCCATTCTTGGATTTTCAATAATATGGATGGTTGAAGAGTTGGAAGGTGAAGATGTTCACTAATATTGAAGATTAGCTATCTTAATACAAACTGAGCACTGATTGTATGTATATATATGTGTGTATGTGTTGGAGTTGGTAATCTGGACCAACTGATGAGTGCTAGTTCAACATGAAATATGTATATTGGAAATCATTTATTGATTTCATATGTATTGGTTGTATAGGATGAGTGGACAACTGTAGGAAACTTAAATCTGAGTTCAAGTCTCTTATAACTACATTAAGTTTTGTATAGACAATATACATGTATTTAAATATTATATATATAAATTCATTTACACAGATCCAACCTTCAAGAAAACTCAATTGATAATTTTAGGAACTATCTGGCAGAGACGGTTTCTTGATTGTAAATCAAAGCTTAAAAAGCCAATAACTTAATCATTCTGGCTGATATCTGTCTGTGAGCAACCCGTAATAACAGCTGCAATAACAAAAAGTATGGAATGGTCATTAAGGAGAAATATTTTCAATTAACAGCAAAGTCATTTTTTGCTGCTGTATATATATATACACACACATGTAATGTCTCATTTCTCTTTCGCTTTGGTACTTGAGACATTTGATACACTGGGGTCAGGACAAGAGTCAGTATAGACATATCAAACTATCCTGGAATAACCCACAAATTTTATTTTTTATTTAGAAAAAATCAAAAACAAACAAACAAAAAAAGAGGAAAGTGTAATATGTGTAATAATATGAAAATATTTATTTAGAAAACAAATATAAAATTAATGTATTAATGTTTTCATAACAGATATATATATATATGATGAGAATTCACATTGGTTAATATTATGTTACATTATTATTAGTAATGTATTTTTTTTAAAAAAAAGTACTAATACCATTAAATGCTTCATAACTTTAAATATATAGTTGGTCTACTATATTCACTGTTTCTAGCCTAGTTGCTATCCACATTACAAACACTATACAAAATATTTCATTCATTGATAATAACTTCTTTTTATTTGCAATATATATATATATGGTTAATATTATAAAACAATAATTTAATATTCTAAATGTTGTAATTTTGTATTTTACGAAAATCGGTTTTCATTTGAAAGAAATTAAAAAAAGATTAGCATTTTTTCCCCTCTCTTAATGTGTTACATAAATGATAATTTTTGAATCAACCTTATTAACTTTTATTATTTAATTAGCTACTGTATTTTCTTTCAAAATTTTTTTTATTCATTATAATAATATATATTTTTTATTAATTAATTATGGAATGTTTTATATTTCTTTGTTACTTATTTTTATTTATATCTTAAATTATACATTGATTTTTTTTAGATATTTATATTAGTAAATAAACATCCGCCCATATATGTGCTAAAAAATTATGCAATACTTTATAATAACCGAAGTTTTTATTATTATTATTATTGTTTGTTTAGTTTAGTATTTTTCTTGCTATGACATATATACCCTGAAGACATATTATTCTAATCTTCTGATCTTTAAAATAACATCTCGTGATTTGGGGACAAAGTTAATCGCTAAAATTTGTCCGTGTGGAGGCGTTACGTTAAGATCACAAGATTAGAATAGTACGAAAAATACTAAAGAAGCCATCTGGTAGACACATCAGATGGTGCCATGTTTGTCATTCCTGTGGGGAAAAAAATTACATGTGCCAAAAAAAATACATAAATTAATAGTAATTTACTAAAATTATTGTAAATATTGAATTGACCTCAAAATAATTGCAGAAAAATTTATAAAAAATATTTGTAATTTTAAAGCCATCTCATAGCAAAAAAAATTACTAAAGAAGCCATCTCATAGCAAGAAAAATGCTAAAAAGCCATGTCATAACAAAGAAAAATAGTAAAGAAGCCATCCTGTGGGCATAGCAATATAAATACTAAAAAAACCATCTCATAGCAAGAAAAACACTATAATAGAAGCCATCTCATAGCAAGAAAAATACTAAAGAAGCCATCTCATAACAAGAAGGTACTAAAAAAGCCATCTGGTAGACATAGCAAGAAAAATACTATGGAAAGTCATCTGGTAGACATAGCAAAAAAAAATACTAAAGAAGCCAACTGGTAGACACATCGGATGGTGCCATGTTTGTTGTTCCTGGGGGAAAAAAATTACATGCACCCAAAAAATACATAAATTAATAGTAATTTACTATAATTATTGTAAATTTGAATTGACTACAAAATAATTGCAGAAAAATTTATAAAAAGTATTTGTAATTTTTAAAATTAAACAGACAAAAAACACTTCCAGACATAGTGTGAATCTGTCATACAGTGGAAATGGAGACATAAAAAACATCTTAAAAGGTACTATATAAAATTATGAAATTAAAAGTGTTATCTTTTTACTGAAAATAAAGATAATTTATAAGAAAAATGGAAAACAAGTAAGCATTAAATATATATGGAAATGGGTACAATTTTCTAAAAAATAATACCACAAATATCACTGCAAAATAAAAGCAACCTGTCGTACAGTGGAAATGGCAACATAAAAAACCATCTTAAAAGGTACTATATAAAATTATGAATTTTTTTTTTTTAGTGAAAATAAGGATAATTTATAAGGAAAATGTAAAAGAAGCAACCATTAAATATAAATGGAAATGCGTACAATTTTTTTTTTTTATAATGCCACAAATATCACTACAAAATAAAAAATAACCTGTCATAGTGACAAAAAAGTCTTAAAAGATACTATATTTAATTATTAAGACCATCAAATTGATAGTTAAAAATTCACTCAATATAGTAATGTCAATATTAAATATGAAATATATGAAAATATTCTCAATATGATCAAAAAAGTCACTGTGCTCACTCGATAGCAAAACCACAAAAGACAGAGAAATGATAAAATTTCATGTCTTGACTTTTTAAATCTCACGGGTCGCCACGATAAAAAAAAATCACCATTTCCATGGATTAGTCATGTCAGTGTCTTTGTTGCCATGCTATTGTTCATCTAATCTTCGATAAAATCATACCGGCAGAAAACATGTTAAGCGTAGTATGTCATAGCTTAAAAAATACTAAAGTACCATATACACATAGATGCACTTATTGTTTTTAATATATATAGTGTTTGTTAGGGCCTTGAAATTAAACGTAATGAATATGATAGTCTCATTATACATTTGAAAGCAACAAGCAGTAGAAAAAAAATTATAATTCACACCTGCAAAAAATAATATTAATAGCACATCTTTATTTTTTGCTTATATATTATTGTATATTCTATCTTTTCAAGTTTTTTAAAAAATACGAATAATATTAATGATAAAAAGTAATTTTCGCTCACCTTATTTTTTAATACATAAAAAAATGCATAGTTTTATTTTGTTTATACTATGTTTCTTGACTATCTGGGATATTTTAATTTTTTATATCAAGTTGAAACAACACCAACAAAAAAGAAATTAAATATATTTTACTAGATATGTCCTCCTATTTATGTAATTGAATTTTTCTTTAAAATAAAAAATAAAAAAATGCATAAATGCAAAATTTGTTATTCTTTTTAATCATATAATTTTTGATTTTAAATTCTATTTTAAAGAAAGATAATGAAAAACTGGATTCAACCTAGTTTAGTTTCTCTGACAGATTAAACTACAAAAATTATGTAATAAGAATATAAGCAATATTTCTACTCAAAATCTCATTTGTTTGTTTCTGTAATTTAGTCTCTGAAAATAAAGTACATGTTGTTGAGTGCGGGTGTGTGCAAGTGTGTGTGAAATAAAAATAATAATAAATATTTTTAGTTCATATTATCATTTAATAATCAAGTTGTTCTTGTAGATTAAAGCATCTAAATACACGGGTCTTTATTTACCAAGCTTTATTGTTTCCAGAAAAATAATAATGAATTCATGAAAAAGGAGGGAAGAATTCCATAGAAATAATGTTAATATTTAAATTGGTACTATAATACAATAAAGCTATGGTATTTAATTAATATATTGACTTATTATCCCATATATATTAGCATTTTATTGTACCATACACTTCTTTACTTAAAAACAAATACATATAGGCTAAAGAAGCACAAAAATAAAAATTGTATATGAAAGAATATATACTTTATATTCTGTCTACCACCTCTCCCAAATACCTACACAGATTCTGTTTAAAAAAAATACAATTAAGCAGTGCCTTACTTTTTTCAGTAATTTTGCTCTTAGCAATTTTATCCTCAAATTTAAAAGCACACTTAGAAAATGGATTACTTCATTAATATAATGAAGAATGTTTTATTAGATTTTCAATTAGTTAATGAAATTTGGCAATATTTTTTAGGCATTTTTATTTTTGTATACTAAAACTATTTTTATAGTCTTGCAATGGTGGTCGATAGGTCAGCGCGACTGTCTTGCACTTGCAGGCAGTTGCCCGGGTTGCGGGTTCGCGTCCCGGCCGATGCTATGACACTTAAAAAAAAAAACCCATTTTTATATAGATATAGTTTCACGGTAAGCACAGTCTAATAATAGTGTATAATCCCATAATGCTTTAGAAAGCAATAAGCATTAAAAAAAAAAAATTTTAGAATGTAATTGCCCTAACCAAATGAAGTTTATTTCACTTGAATAACATTTTATTAAATTATTATACAATGTTTTTTCTTTAATCTTTACAGTTTTAAATATGACATTTGTTCTCAATTGATCACTAATTATTTATTATGTAAGTCTCAATGTTGGCCTCAGTAATATTTGATATTTTGTTAATTTTAATTTTCACATTGTATCTTTAGAAGATACTAGTGTAACTATAAGTAATTATTACTATAACTATATATAAACAGTTATTAAGATAATAGTGAAAATCGATGCAAAGTTTAAAAGGTATTTGTGCAATCGTGTGATTATAGATAATACATTATTATATCTATATAAAAATGCTAATATATTTTTCTTTTTTTGAGTTATGCATTTTGATAGGTATTATTTTATTGTATATCTTGAAAGATTTTGAGGATTTTTGCTCTATGAAGCATCCTTTCACAAAGCAGTAAAATCTTTTGCTATATATTTCTATATTACTTGCCCATTGAATAAAATTATGTTGAATAAAGATTTCCTATATTTGTTTTTTTTTTTAAAACACTTAAAATGATTTAGGGATGAATTCTAGATAGTAGTAACAAATTCATTTCTAATAATCCAAATTTTTAAGTTTCAATTTAAACATTTTCGATTATTCTGTCACAATCCTTTTCACTTTTTAAAAAAACCTTTTTTAAAAAATCTATATATATATATATAATAAAAATACAGAATTACTTCTCTATAAAACTGCTTTAATATTTCAACCAGCAGACTGGTTTTCATATGTTTATATATTCTGTTTCAATTTTTATTACAAATAACTTGTAAATAAATTTTCAAGTTTTTTTTGTGTTATTGTTTATATCAGTGCATTGTCATCTCAACTCTACTATATCACAATCATCCACTATCACAAGAAACTCAGACCACCCTCATTTACTATGGATGTATTTCATTAACAACATTCAATCGCCAAATAAGATCAATGTATCGATCGAGCACATGTGTTGACAGTTGACATATTTCTATCCACGTTTTATTTTTAATTATTACTCCCTAATTACACTTTTCATTCACATTATTTTGTAATATATGTATTAATTGATCTCTCATAAGTACTTAAACTTCTTTTTCTATTTTTATTATTTATATTATTACATATTTAATAGAATAAAAAGAAAGCTAATTAAATGTATGCAATTGATTTAAAATCTATAATCATATACTGCATTGTTCTTAAACAAATAAATATCTTGCTTAGTTTTCCTATAATTATTGTGTTACCGTATTTACTTATTATAATAGATGTGTGTATATACAAGAAATAGTCAGATTGGCGTTAATTTTGGGGCAATCTAGTTTTTTTAAAAAATACATAAAATAGTGGAGAAAGAGTGAAAAAAAAAAAGGATATCAACACTGAAATAGATTTATTAAATATGTGTCAGACATACTTTTAACGTTATTTATTTCGTACCATTACCGGGAGTTAACTTTATCGCATATAATATTCCTTGCTATTCTACTCCTGAAAATTTTAAACATTAGATAAAAATATTAGGGCCTCTAAATTTTCATGATAGTCAGTCTTTTTAAATAGCATGAGCTAGAATTTACTTAATATTATGCATACATATATATCATTTAAAAATCAGTCAACATTTAGACAATCCCAATAGCAGTAACAATCAACAATTTCAAACTGTTGTCAAGGCAACCTCCTTTTATATGTATAATAAACACAGCAAATAGATTAATACACACAAACATATATTGTAAAATAAAATTAAAAATAAATTCAAAGCATAAATATATCTATATAATAAAAAAAACGCATAAATGTATATTCTTATAAGCCTATGACATTAGTGCCACAATTCTATTTTGTTTTTATCAGCCCCCCCCCCCCCGGAAATAAATATAAAAAAATTGTTATAAACAGATAGAAAAGATTTAAAAATTATTTCCTAGAAATACGGGGTAAATATATAAAAAATAGACATATACATAATATATCAATTGCATTTAATATTTATTTACGTTTTCACGTCATGAGTGCTTTTAATTAAAATGAGATAATATATTTAGATTAACAAAACTGCTAATCCAGAAAACAAGAGTGCTGCCATGAGTGTTATATACAATTTCTCTGATTTTTGAAAGGGTAGTCGAATATGCCCAAGCTAATTTTAGAACTAGATTTCATTTCATAAATATATGATTAAACTATTGTTATTTTAATTTTATAAATAATACCTTTTTTTAAACCTTTATAGCCTATATTTATTAGAAAATTACTTTTGTTATTATTATTTTTTTGTCACCAATATAAAACACATTGTCTTAAATTTAATGTATACAACATATAAACACACAAACAAGCACGTTCAAATTTGTAAACGAGTTCAAAGATGGTTTTATAATTAGATATTCGCAATGACAGTTTACGAAAGAAATGTAAGAAATTCTAAATTCTGTTTCAAGCCCCCCCCCCCCCAATTTTCTGATTGCAATCAAGTTAAAATTTACTCGTTTGCTTATGAAACAATTTTTTTTTGTTGTTGTCGTTTTAGTTGACCAAGAAATTATATCTCTTAATATTAATAAATCGACTGAGCTAGATACTGATTGGCTGAGATTGAGTATTTTATAAATAATCTTATAAATAAACAAAATAAAAAAATGTATGTAGTGAGAATAGTTGTTTCTCCTGACATGTAGGGACGATCAAATTGACTCTTGGAGTTGTATATTTATAAAAAAGAAAGTCATATACGATTTTGTATATAAAACAAAATATATTCATTCAGTAAGCATTTAATGTAGCGTGCATAGTATATAAGCTACCTTTATTTAATAGTTCTATAATTCCAATTAAACGTTATTACATTATTTCCTCGGGAGTGTAAACGTCAGACATTAATGTGGGTTTCCCATTACTACTATCAAAAAAAAATCGATAGGATTTTTTTAGGTGAATATTTTGATATCGGAATTTTTTTTAGAGATTGTTGACTATATATTTTAAATAGAAACATCAGATTGGGTAAAGATGTATCAATGCATTGGTTACAGATTAATACTTCAGTGCTTTGAATTTAGTCAGAAAAAAGTTAACATACAATGTCAGTATCAGCTTATTATTTTCAAATACTGCAAAAATAATAATCTATGATTTATTGTTCTGGAGCTCTTAAGTTCGAGCGACGGAAATGACAGATCTGGATACGACCCGCAAATTTAAGCTTCGTGACAACCTTGTAGAGCTTGGAAAGTTGTATAGATCCACAATTTTCCAAAAAATAAAATTCATCTTAGTCGTATATATCTTAGTTAAAACATAATTCATCTTAAATTTTATATATATTTCCCAATTAATAAAATATATTACTGTGTTTGTAAAAAGGTATATTATACGTTGTATCTGGAGAGATTAAGTCATTATTTACCTCTTTTAATTTAGAAAATGAACAGGTGCTTGTGATTTTAGTAAAAGTAAACATCGAAGCTTGGTGGAAACATCTAATTCGTTAGCTAAACAACAGATTAGTAGCCACAAATGTCTTTGATAGTACATTCACATAAATATAAGCGTGCGTGAAAAAAAAGGGAAGATAATTTATAGCACAATTTGTTGTGTGTGAGAGGAGTGTGTGTGAAAAGGTACTTTTTTTGAACTAAGTTTCATTAGTATTAAATTAGATTTTAAAAATTGGTTTCCAATCTTTTCTAAACTTATATAAATGAAAAAAATTGTTCAAATTAAATAGCATTGAAATAACGAATATTGTTTAGTTGTATTTTATACAAATGTATCTTACACGATTCTAAATGGCATATATATATATATATCCGTCTTCCATATCCATGACGTGGAATTCAAATCCGAGCCAAGTGTAAGAGACAGGATTTTTTTCTTTGATAGATAGCTAGCTTTTAGTTAAACTAGCTTACCATCAAACACTGGGCAACAAGTAGATGTTTAGCTATCTTCAGTTAGAGGATAATACAAAGATGGGAAAAGTCAAACCGTCACCACCTGATAATTGACAAGCTTGGTGAGTACTGCTTTTTTCTTCACAATTCCCCTTTGAAGGGCTTCTGTATACTCCGTTGGGTCCTGAATTGGCTATTTAATTTGTAAAAGGTCACTTTACTATTTTGGTTATATAATAAACTAAACTCCCTCCAACTTTTAAAGATTCTAGCCAAATAAGACAAATAATTTAGCCACAAAACAATAACTAGCACAGAAAAAAACATCTTCACTGCATATATTTCATTCCAGCTGCTGATTCTTTCAGGTGATTCCTGGAAATATAACCAATAGTCTTATTGTTGTAGCTTAAATATTAGTCTTTACCATAGTTTTTTTTTTTTTGTGACTTTGTAACTCAACAAATATTAGCATTATTAATCTAGCATGATTTTTTTTTTTTTTTGTATAGAATTTTATTAGCATATAAGTTTTTATTTTGTTTTTTAAAAAAAATTTGAAACATAAAAAGGTGTCGAATTCTATATTGTAATTGTTTTTGAATGACATTATAAAAACTCAAAAAATGGCAATCTCTGATTAAAAAAAAGATTACAGAGTTGGGAAGATTTTTTGAATGAAAAGAATTCTTGATAAAACAAGCTAAAATTTGATTTTGCAAACATTTTAAATTAATTAAATTGCATTAGTAACAGTAAATTAGTTTCTCATTTGAATAATGAAAAATTAGATCATTTATAATAATGAATTTGATAAACTTTTATGGCTTCAATTTAAATATATATTTAGCACTTATTAAAAGTAAAGTTTAAAATGGCACCAGTATAGCAAAAAAAATACTACTGAATTTGATAAACATTTATTATGAAATAGATAAACTTTAGGATGTCAGTTTGACTATATTTATGAAAAAAAAGGTAAAGTAAATTTTAAAATGTTGCTACAGCAAGAGACATAATGAATTTCATTAACTTTTTCCATTTCCATTTCCCTTTAAGTATATTCTCATGATTCAGATTTGAATGAAATTAATATGAAAATAACTGATACACTTTTAAAAACTGCATCAAAAATAGCTGGTAGAAAAAAGCAGCAATTGACCAATAAAATTTCTACTGAGACTAGAGAATTTATGATATATTAAAAAGGAACTGTGAACTAGCAAGGAAAGCTATGAAGAGAATAAAAGTCTCAAGAGTGTAAAAAACTACTTTGGTATTGATAGGAAATTTATATTGCAATAAAAAATAGAAAGATGGAATTATTACTAAAAAGAGAGTGACATCACAAAATGGGTAGAAGACTTTTATCAAGTATTATATAGTAATAAAGAACAAATACCTCATATCTATTACATTTTCGGAATTTCCCAGAATTTTAAGTGAAGAAGTGAGACATGCAATTAAATGTATGAAGAAAGGAAAGGCTCCCAGTAATGATGGAATTATAATGAATATATTAAAAGAAGCAGATGAAGAAATAGAAAAAATGTTTAGCAAAGTTATATACCAAATGTCTAAATGATAAAGATGTACCAGATAATTGGAATAATGCAGTATTAGTATTAATATTTAAAAAAGATGATAAAGAAAATATTAGAAATTATAGACCTATCAGCCTTTTATCAGTTTTATATAAAAATTTTGCCAAGATAATTATAACTTGTCTACAGAGAACATTGGATTTCCACCAACCAAGAGAACAAGCTGGATTTTAAAGTGGTTTTAGTAGAGTAGATCATATCCAGGTATTGAGAGAAGTTATAGAAAAGACAAATGAATATGAGTTGCCATTATGCTTTGGATTTGTAGATTATGAAAAAACATTTGATTCTATAAACATTTCTTCAGTGATTAAAGCATTGGATCATCAAGGTATAGATCCAGGATATTGTCATATTTTAAAGAATATTTATAAAAATGCAACAGCAACAATTAGATTACATAATGATACTGGGAAAGTCAACATTGACTTCATACTTTCAAAACTTTTTACAGCAATGCTGCAAGAAGTATTTTGTGGATTAAAATGGGAAGCAAAGGTGTGAAAGTAAATGGAGATTATTTAAGTCATTTAGATTTTGCAGATGATGTAGTTGTTTTGTAAATAATGCTTTAGATCTTCAGGAAATGTTGCAGGAATTATCAGATTAAAGTAGGAAAGTAGGACTAAAGATAAATGTTAAAAAGACTAAAATAATGTTTAATGGATTTTCTCAAAATATAAAAATAAAGATCGATTATGATGAATTGGAAGAAGTTAACAGTTACAAACATCTCGGTCAGATTATTAATACAGATGGAAACATAATGGATAAAATTAATCATAGTATTAAACTTGGTTGGAATGCTTTTGGTAGAAATAACTTGATACTAAAAGGAAATATGCCAATGTGTTTGAAAAGGAAGGTTTTTAATAAATGTGTTTTACCAGTTTTTACTTATGAATTTGAGACTTGGACATTTAATAGAAGAGCAATACAGAGACTTCAGACCACTGAAAGAAGTATGGAGAGATGCATGTTGGAAGTAACAAGAAGAGATCAAAAACACAATATATGGGTAAGAGAACAAACAGGTGTTACTGATCTCATTGAAAAAATTAAGACTGGAGTTGGGCTGGATATATTGCTAGAAGAGATGATAATAGATGGACAGTTGTAATTTTAAACTGGATTCCAGGAGATTGTAAAAGATCCAGAAAGAGACCACATGTGAGATGGATGGATGAAATAAGAAAGTGTGCAGGGGTGATATGGAGAAGAGAAGCTAAAGATTGGAGAAGATGGATTGAACTTGGAAAGACCTTTATCCTGCAGTGGATTGATAATGGTTGATGATGATATTCTCATGTAATAAAGTAAAATGTTTTCCTTATCAAAATACTTACTAGAGAAATGAAGATATTAATTTTTGGTAAACCAGGTCAAATTTTATTGAATAATTATATTTTAATTATTTAAATTTCATTTGGATCATATTTAATTTCTCTCATATATTATGATATGATCTTAAATTTTTTTTACCCATTTTTATTTTATTGTTTATTGTATTTAATAAAAATTATTTTTTGCGATACTGCTGATAATTATTTCATGTAAATATTTCACAAATATATTTTATTTTTCAAGTGGTTCTACTAATGCAAGGCCGCAACTAGAGAAATGGAGAACAAGTAAAAATTTTATTTGGTATTCAATACATCAAAAATCAAAAATGGAATACATAAATATATTTTAATGATCAAACTTGGATTCAACTAGAGTTTGAAAGTAGAATACTTAAATATATTTTAATTACCAAACTTCTTAATAGTAGAACAGCTAGGGAGATGAGAATTAGGAGGGTAATTTTTATTTGATGTTGAGCACATCAAAAATTAAAAATGGCATTTACATTATAAGACCTGAAAAAAAAAATTATTGCTCACCATATAACCATATACATATATAAATTAAAAATATATTTTAATGATCAATTGCATTATATTCCTTTATACTTTATTGTGATTAAGGGTTATTTTTACTAACATTAATAAAATAAAACTATGTAATATTGTTGAGAATTAAAATATATTTAAATAATATTTTCAGTTAAAAAAGTGACCTTTGCATTACAAGTTATTTTTGTTGATAACTTATATATTATTACTTCACGTAAATATTACTTGAATATATTTTAATTAATAAGGGCATTACATTATTTTAATCTAATAATGCATGCAAAGTTAAGGGGTAATTATTCAAACGAGATGGTTGCCTGTTTTATGTATATATATTAGTAAGATTGATTATAGTATTTTTTTGTTGTTGAATATTTGACTAAAATAAAATCTTAGAGGAAATATAGTAATTTTATTTTTTAGCCTAATTTATTGTATTATTAAGTATGCATGTGTTTAAGCCATCTATTATGACATATATAGGCTATATAGAACCAACAGGTATATAGGCTATATAGAACCAACAGGCTTAGAATTTTTATTTTTGTTTCTTAGTTGGCTGCCAAATAAGCAATCTAGTTACCATCTAAAATTTGATCAGTAAATGGGTGTTGAGCTATCTTTTAACTAGAGAGTAAATTAAAGTTTGGAAAACATTACCCCTCTCAGTATTTGGCAACTTGCTCAAGAATGTATCCTCCTTACTTGACCTGATTCTGGAATAATATTGAAAAAAGTCTTTGCAATACAGTGGGCTATTTAATGTGTGTGAGCTGTTCAGTAACAAAATATATGTTGTATAGATGAATCATAGATGAATTTGAGATGTGAAAGCAAAAATACAAAGTAAGCCCGCCTTAATAAAAGAATGAATTGAAAGATTATATAAATTATCACAGGGCTCAACTTTACAGAAAATAAAGGTTAGATTACATGCCTTGGCAAACTCACTGATGATAATTTTTCTTACTGTATACTAGTTGGCTACTTAAATTACATATATAGACATGCATCATGTGTTTAAATAAAAAGTAGCATGGACAAAAGATGTAAATATAAAATTTTGGGATCATTCATGTGTGTGTGGCTGTTTGTCATAATAGCATGGATGTTTTGGCTGAATTTCATCTGAAAAAGATTTGGATAATATAGTTCAGTAGCCTCTCTACTTGTATTTTGAAAATGTGTAATCATATTTAGATAGCATTTTAGTGTTGGTGAATATATATTAAATACCCAGAATGTGAAGAATAATTACTCATAATCATTGCTTAATATAAGATGTTCATCTTTTCTAGTACAAGTGCTGTACAATTAGTCTGTCTTCTTTAGTTTCTGAGCATTTTTATATTAGCTATTTTGCCAGTTCGAAAACAATTCATGTACTTTTTTTTTAATTCACTGTCCATTGTAAACCCTCTGTGCTGTTAAAGTATCTGTATTTCACTGGAACCATGACCAAAATAATAGTTGTAAATTGGTTTTTGTAATCCCTTCCTTCTCACTCTTTTTCTTTACTGAAAGCTGATTTAGAGATAAGTATTCACTCATTTGCTATTTTTTTGAAAGAAAAAAGTAATATTGATAAAAGACAAAATGAAAAGATGATGCTAATGTCTACTAGGCATATTAATCTAGGGATACTTTAAAATTATACAAATTTAGTTGTTTATTTGAAATATTTTGGAATAAATTTATTGGTGCTGGTTTAGTATGTGCTCATGCCATTTTGAGTTATAATGACCACTTAAAACCACTGTGACACTTTCAAATGATAAATGACACAAGGTCACTTGGATGTGTCAGCAGTGGTTGTAGCTAGTCTTTAGATTTTTAAAATGGCTGTGAATGCAAACTAAATTGGTACCAATTTATTTACATATATGCATGAGTGAAGGTATGCACTTGTGTGATTGTGATTGTTTATGGTTATTTGAAAGAAACTTCAGTATATGATTTAAACTTTATTGATTAAACTTACCAAATAATTGAAATATTGTTCTGCTATGCTTCCTGATATGCAACATAAGCCTGACAATATGATAGGAAAAAAAAAAAAACTTTATAGACAGTTAAGGAAAACCAATTTTTTTAATTACTTTTATCATACTCTTAACTCACTTTTAAAGAGCAAATATCCTGATTTGAATAGGGTTATTTTGGTCACATTAATAGATGTTAACAATGACCACATTTAGATGTATGAAACTACATCATCATAATAATGAATATGTTTTTCAACAGGCTTAAAACAAAAGAAAAAAATAATCAGATGAATATTATTTTAGAAAAATACAACTCAGTATGATTATCAGGAGTCAATGATTTGACAAGTAACTAATGATAGTGCATAAACTATATATATACCTTTAAAAAATGAATGGCTAAATATTATTTTATTACATTAACTCTTTGTAAATATTTCGATTTGACATAATAATAATTATTATAGTTTATAACAAATTTGAGACTGGAAAAGGTAAAGCTACACTGCAATTCATGAAACTTGAGATCCATTCTGCCACTGCACTGAATCAGGCAGGGAAACAGGTTATACTTTATCTTTTCTAGTAGAAAACACAAACATATACTGCAGGCAAGACAAAACTTGGATTAGTCCAGTGGTTTCTCAATCTGTGGATCATGTGATCCCTTTGAGGGTTAAACAACCCTTTTACAGGGGACACCGGCAATCAAATATGCCCAATACAAGTATCCAGTGTGATGTCAATATTGGGCCAACTCTATTACCTACATCCCATACAATTACAGTGTATGTGACAGAGTTAATGCTATAATGTTCTTATGCAGACCAGTCACATATATGTAAAGAGCAGGTACTGTGGTAAAAGTAGCTAATATGTTGAGACAGCAGTATTGTAAATAAAATGACACTTCATGAAATATAATTACTGGCAAAATTTAAAATCATCTATTGCAAAAAAGTATCAATAACCTGGAAACAATCTGAATGCTGATCATTTTTTTTATATTCAGTTGTGGTTAATGCAAATACTGCCTCCTTATGATAGTAGCAGGTATGTAAAAAAAAAAAAAAAAACAGCACCGAGAATGATAAATCATAGGAAATTTTGATGAGGTGTATTGACTGCATTATGCCATATCATCTTTTTATTATTAAAGTTGTTATATATTATTTTCATTAGCAAACCATCCCATGATAATGGATCTTGTCGAAAAGAATGTTAAGAAAAAATATAGTGAGGATTTTTTGCAGTGTGATTTTATCTCGGTAATTACAGCAGGACTTGAGAAAAACCCTCAATGTGTTAGTTGTTGTGAAGTTCTTTCAGCTGAATCTACAAAGCCGAACAAACTAAAATGCCATTTTAATAGCAAACATCCGAGCTTTGCCAGCAAGGATAACTATTTTAAAAGCAAAGCTGATGAACTCAAGAAAGTAAGATTTGATACTGGTGGCAAATACTACAAAAAAAACATAACAGCTGTTGAAACTTCATATTTGGTGGCATTTAGAATCACCAGAACTATGTAACCTCATGCCATTGCTGAGGATTTATTATTACCAGTGGCCAAAGGCATTGAGTTATGATCGGAGATGAATTTATTATAAAAGTGAGTGCAATTTACTTATCTAATGACACTGTTCATAGAAGAATAGATTATATGTCTGCTGATATTCTTGATCAAGTAATCCAGAAAATTAAATCTGCACCACTTCCAATATTTAGTATCCAAGTTGATGAATCTACAGATGTTGCAAATTGCTCACAGTTACTGGTTTATGTGAGGTATATTAAGAATGGTGACTTTAAAGATGAGTTTTTTTTGCTAACCACTTGAAGTAAAAATTACTGCATATGATGTATTTGACAGTTGGTTCATTTCTGAAAGAACATAAGATCTCATGGGAAAAAGTTGGTGGTGTTTGCACAGATGGTGCTCCAGCAATGCTAGGATGTCAATCTGGATTTCAATGTTTGGTACTGAATGAGTCATCAAAAGTCATTGGAACTCACTTGATCCATTGTCAAATATTATCAATAATGATGCTACCACAAAAATTTACAAGAAGTAATGAAAAGCATCGTAAGTTGTATTAATTTTATAAAAACGAACCCTAAATAGTTGACTGTTTTTGCAACTGTGCAATGAGTTGGATGCTCTGAATAATGCTCTGCTATTTACACTGAAGTAAGATGGTTGTTGAGAGGAAAGGTTTTGAAATGTGTTTTTGAGCTTCATGATGAACTCAAAATGTTTTTTAATCAGAAGGCAAGACCGCAATTCGAAGCACTTTTGATGACAAAAATAAACTGCAGAAAATACTTACTTGGTTGACATCTTTGCCATCTTGAATGAGTTAAATTTATCACTGCAAAAACCAAATGCAACATGCCTCTATTTGCCTGAAAAGATCCAATCATTATAAATGAAACTTCAGCTTTGGCAAAAAAAAAAATTGGATGAGAATAAAATTTACATGTTGCCTATTTTATCTGTTTTCTTCAATGAACATGTCATTGAACCAGACAAAAAGATTACAATGATAATTTCTATGAAAAAATACTTGCACATGCTTGCAGATGAGATTTCATCATATTTTCCAAATCTACATGACATCCCACTTGCACTTGGCAGAAGCCCATTCACAGTCAAAGTTAAAGATGTTCTTGGGACAGCACAAGAGGAGTTTATTGAACTTATTATATAATGTTATGGTGAGAACTGATTTTTCTACAATGCCAGTTACAAAATTCTGGATCAAGTATTTGCAGTTATATTCTGATCTGTCTGAAACAGTATTGTGCCTTCTTCCATTTCCAACAACATATCTTTGTGAAACAGGTTTTTTCAATTTGTTGCTTATAAAGTCTAAATATAGAAGTAGATTTGTTGTGGAAGATGATCTGTGTTGTGCTCTTGCAAAGACTGCCCCAAGAATTTCTGATCTGGTGAGAAAGAAGCAATCTCAACCTTCACACTGACATTGGCTTTTTATACATACTGTCACAAAATGTAGCAATATAGTGTGCTGTTCTTATATTAAGACTGTTACCATGCTTCAAAAAAAATTTCATTTATTTATAATTAGCAATAAATATTTCACAATATATAATTATATATTGTTTTTGTGATTAATCATTATGCTTTATATTCGATTTGTAATAATGAAAATACATTCTACATATCACATATTTGCATTACAATTCATAACTAGCAAAATTACAGTTATGAAGTAGCAGCAAAAATAATTTTAAGGTTGGGGGTCACCACAACATACGGAACTGTATTAAAGGGTCGCTGCATTAGGAAGATTGAGAACCACTGAATTAGTCGAATTTTGAATGAAAAGAGGTAAAAAAAATCTTTTCTCAAATTGGAACTTCAAATTTAAGAAAAAAACAAAACACATATAATACTCATTTGCAGAATTTATGTTATTTAATAAAAGCTGATTCAATTTGTAGACCCCCCCCCCCCCCAACCGTTAAAACGTAATTAAACGCGCAAATTAGAATTGCAGTCAAATTTGTACTCTTCAATATTTTTAACTTCTTATAGTATTCCCCAAATAAATCCAGGATGAACATTTTAAAAATCGTCCTAATTCCTAATATGGGCAGTTTAATAATTTTCAATATAAGAATAATATACACCAGTTGAGCATTTATATAACCGATGTGCGCGTGCATAATCGATGTACAATGTAGAAAGTTAGCTAGCTGCGAGTTTTAACACGATCTTGCACACTTTTTAAAGTGGCCTGATATAGCTCTAAGCGTTTGCCCACCTCTGGTTTAGATTCACAAATTAACACTTCAAACATCTCGTTTTAGCTGACAGTAAATGTTTAATTAAGTAAACTAATATTATAACTAGTAAAACATTCCACGTTATCTGTGAGGTCTCTCTGTAGCTGCTACTCTATACTTGTTTTGTGTTGAAAACAGATTAAATGGCGACTAAGGAGATGGTTTTTAGTTAATTCTGTATTTAGATATTTAATCGGTATAATTAGCTGAGGGCAATTTATTTTATTTTCAAAGTTTTCATCTCGATAAATGTTTTTTCTGACTATGGATATATTTTGCGTTAGAGGAAGAGATGTTAAACAAGAAAAAGAAACCATAAAAATTACTCTTTACTTTTCAAACGTCAATTAAAAAAAAAAATCTCGAAAATCTATCTACTAAAAATAAATTCAACACATAAATGTAGGTTGATTATATATAATCAGCAAACACTTGCAAAAGAATATGGTCCTCCAATTTTAAAAGAGGGAATAAAAAGAAGAAAACATCAATAAACTAGACATGTGTTTCGCAGTGACTATACAAATCAATCATAAATACATCCATATAGAGTGTTGCTGACTTGTTTATTTGATATTTTGTGATACTTTTAACCTTTACAATTTTTTTTTCCCTAAAGACCTTTATCCTTTGGTGTATGCCTCTCTCATTAAGATATGCTCAAGTTTACCATAAAATATTTTTTGTATACACATACTGTTTGTTATATTGGCGTAAATGATAGAAATATGATATATAAATAATTTCCGTATATATTTATTATCTTATAAATATTTGCAATTGAAAATAAATATTATTAAATGAATATAAGTGATCAATTAAAAAGTTATAAATAAATATATTAAACTAATTATAAAAAAAAGTATTAGCTAACTATACATATAACAATTGTCACTGTTTGACCATTACAGAGCATTCACTTGTATAAAATTAATATTTCATTTGCAGTGCTCATTAGTAATCAAACGCGCACGCACACATATTCGAATAGGATATGGATTTTAGCCTACAGCCAATCTGTATAGCCATCTAATTATTGGCTGTAGAATGGGCATCTAAGCATTTTTACTTTAGAGAATAAAACAAAACGATATGTTGTTCTCATAAAGAACCGTTGAAGTGGCCTAAACCGACAGTGAGGGAGGAGCAAAGAAAAATAGGATATAAAGAAAAACAAAAAATTAAAGATAAAATGTAACATATGTAAATCAATAAGTGAATTCCAAATATGTTTTCATAACTCATATATTAGTCCTTTATTCTGTTTATTTTGTATCTTGCAATGCTGTTATTTTATTCTGCCGAAAAATCTTTCTGTAAACTTTGTTTAGTTATAATTCTCTCTATTGTATTTTCTTATCAGCTATATTCTTCCAGTAAAAGCTGTATATGTTAATAAAATGTCTTTGAGATTTTAAAAACGTAAAGAGCTCTGCCTCACCTTGAATACTATGTCAGTTTTGCCATAAAATACTTTAAAAAAAAAAGACATCTGTAATCTTCATTTCATCACAAATTGGATAAAATATGCCCCTAAATTGTATGACACCCAGCAAGCTGAAAAAGATTTATTGATCTTATGATCTTGCTATTTTATTTCCAGAATATAATGGAAAATTCTTGTCCTGCATGGTTTAGTGCAATAGTAAAATGTAGGTAGATTCAGGAGTATAAGATTCTTGAATCGATTGTAGTACTGCCACTTTCAGCACTCCTGAACTATAAAGTCATTAGATTATTATGACTACTTTTCTGGAAGATCCTTCAATGAAATTTTTTCAGTGCTTTTAAGACATATATAAAAACCTAAAACTAGTTAAAAGTGATTGTATTTATATATTGGACTATCTCCATAATCTAATATGAGTACTTTCAAGAAGTTTTATTTTCCTTAAGAGGCTGTTGGCTTGACAAGTGACAGTATTAACATAGGAATCAAACCTGGATCCTTAGATTCTTGAGTAGCCATCCTGCCAAAGACAACAGTCAGTAGAAATTTTGTATATTTATCTATGAGGTTCCTTCTGATTTTTCCACATTTTCCTAAGAGCAATGTTGATTTGTAGTTTAAATACATTATGTATAGGTTGACTTATGGATTGTTTGCCATTATCATGTGAGCAGTTTCTTTAAATTTTTCTTCTTTGCACCTTTTTTCTTTATCCAATATTTTTGTATTTTCCCCAATTGAACATATGTTCTTTGGTACGTACATGGCCTGTTATCTTAAACAAACACAGTTTTCTCTCTTCTAATTATCAGTTTATGTTCATGCAAGTGCTTTTCAATGGGAAGACTGGTCTTATCAATGTACATTCTTCCACATTCACTTGGTAGGTCTTAGGTGCAATTTTTTCTTTTCAGCAATTCAAGCTTGTTTTATAGTGTACACATACATACCAAAAATAGCAGACAAATTAAGAAAACCTGCAATCAGTATAACATCCGAGCGGCTTTCTACAGTTATATCACATTACAATGAATTCTAACATCTATGAAACCTAAACTTGAAATGCTGAAAAGAAAAAACCATCTATAAAATACCATGTGAATGTGGAAGAATATATATTGGTGAGACCAGTTGTCACATTGAAAAGCACTTGCAAAAACACAAACTGATCATTAGAAGAGAAAAAATACAAAGAAGAAAATTTAAAAAAGCTGCTCCTATGACAATGACCAACAATCCCATAAGTCAACTTAGTGTGACTCTACATAATGTATGGAAACCACTAATGAACTTTGCTTTTAGGAAAAAGTGGAGAAATCAGGAGGTACCTCGCAGATAAGTATATAAAATTTCTACTGACTGTTGCCTTTGGCAGGATGATTATTAGTCAGAGTGTTATTTAAAAATTCAATACTTAAGAATCTAAGGATCCAGGTTCAATTCCCATGCTAGTACTATTACTAGTCAGGTCAGCAACACCTGAAGATGAGGGAAGAATAATACCTCTCGAAATGTTGTGATGTACTAACTAACCTGTATGCTATAACTAGCAATTGAATGTATTTGGGAATATTTAAATAAAGTTAAATTTTTCTAAAGACATTTAATACTCATATTAGATGATGGAAAAAGTCCAATATATAAATACAATTAAAACACTATTATCACAAACCTTCAAGAAAACACTAGGTAAAAATGAATTTATTTATTTAGCTAGAGGATTAGTAAAGAGAGGGTTTATTTAGAAATCTATTAGTGGAAAATCTAACTTGAAATGTTTATTAATGAATAATGATATGATTGGAGTTTGTCTTATAGATAGATAGATATCAGATTATCAATACAGTGTGGAGAAAAATATTTGAGGTGAGAAATGGAATTTTATATGTTTAAAATATATGTATTACTACAGTTTGAACTACAAATGTCTGAGATATCTGATTTATTGGATGCTTTCGATAGGGGAAACACAAGAGGTGCTGATAAGAATCTAAATTTTAGGATATATATATATATACTCTGCGGTATATGCCATGAAATTTTTCAAACTCAATAATAGCCTTTGAAATTTTCTGATTATAAAACTTTTCACTATTGAAATAAAAATTTATTACAATTTACTTATATATAAATAAATCTCGGACCTCAATTTTATTGTGGATAGAACGTATGTGTGTGTGTATATATATATACTGCCGCAATTGGTGAATTTCAGCTTAGAAATAAAACAATGCGCAAAAAGCAGGAGGATAATTTTTTTATATCCTTTAATAACCATTGATCTATGCTAACATCTGCTTATTTATTCACATTACATTGTTAATGTATTAAAGCATTGTTAATAATTATGTGTGTATAGATGATATGTATGTATATATATTTCTTGAGGGAATAGTCATTTGTTAATAACTGCATCTTTTAACAACTGCGTAAACGTATTGATTTATTATTATAGAAAATTAATATATGTAATTAAAAGTATTTTTACATTATACTGTTTTTCCTACAAAAGTATAATTTTAAAAAGGGAATTTTTTTATAGACTAAATTTGCAATTCTGCAATTTTCAGAAATGAGATAGTAATACAATGTAAACAGGTCTATGGGTTATTCAAACAGTTAATAACTAATTTATAATTGTATGAGGCATTACAAAATATACAGGGCACACACCCCCCAACCATATATTTTAGCTGCTATAAAAATACAGATTGCCATGTATTATATGACCATGAAAGACCTGTAATTTACGATATTTGCATTTATATTGAAAACTGAAATTATTTAGTTTTACGATTGCATCATAACATTTTAAATTTTTCAAGTTTAGAATTATATCCTGAAATACAGATGTCTGCACAACCTAACAATTAATAAAAAATAATGCCTTTAATAGTAATGCTATTTGTGTATAATTTTTTAAACGCTCTAATAATTAATGTGGGAGCTTCAATTTTGTCTGTGTTTGAAAAGGTTCTACACAAAATTATTTTGTAAATTATTAACTCCTTTAAATTGAAAAGATAAATTATCTACTGCAACAGAAATTAGAACTAAAATTACTAGATAAAATTTTTTAAACGTCTTACTAACTTGGAAAAAAAAACCAGTTTCGTGTTAAAGATTATGGTTACAGTAGAGAAAAATTGTTGACACTCCTAAATAATTATAATAATATTCTGGATTTGAATTTAAAGATCAGTATCCAAATTAATGATTGGACGTGTAGACGACACGTTAATTTATAGATAAGAGTTGAAAAAGATAGAATTTTTTTTTCTGAATTTCTGTTAACATTTAAATAGAAATAAAAATTAAAAAGTACATAAATTCATGATAGTGTTACATCTTACAACAAATATTCATTCTATATTACTTTTACTCAAAATTTAGATTTTTTTCTAGGTATTAGATAAGTATCTGTGAGAATATATATATATATATTCAGAAAGATTTTTTGAAGTCTTCTATTGTTCTGTTTTAAATATACTGCGGCTCTTGGTTGAGGCAAAATCCAGCAATCAAACCATAGAATAGGAAAAATAAGTTTACTAATAATCGTAATCAATAAAGCAAGTCATATAAAGAGTGTCATTGCTCTTATAAGCTTGTATTTAGTAAAAATTTGTGATGAATCTTACTTGAACGTTATCAGAGACACAATGAATTTAAACTCACACGAGGCCTCACTCTTTTATTAATGACAACATCAAAATATTAACGATTTTGAAAATGTTTTTTGATTGTATTTAAATTGTTGAAGATAAGAATGGGTGAATCAAAGAATGAGAGGTCTTTTAATAATATCATAACTAGCATCAAAAATGTGGAAATGAGAAAAAATTAGATTCTGAAGTGTTATCATATAGTCTTTAGAAAAAAAAAATCTGCTCTTATACTGGTCTTGAAATTTTCAATAATGTTTTATGTTCTTAATAATCTAGTTGTTTGTTTAGTTTGTTTTCTGAGAAGGTTTATTTAGTGCTCATTAATGATTATTATGATTAAGATGAAAACTGAGCCATCGAATTCGTTTGGATATATTTTCCTGCTAGTAGTAGTGATGAAGAGATTGAAATCTAGTCATGATTATTCAGGTATTGATATAGATTGTTGACATAGATGCTGAACATTTATTTGTTTGGAAAAACATTAATTTAGGGAAAAAATAAGGCATCTATCCAAAATAAATGGGGTTAGACTAAGTTAAGGAATCTAGACACAGTTAAGAAATTTTAGAATGAAAGTTCTTTGAAGAATAATGACAATGGATGATGAAATGATATTAAAAAGGTCTACAATAACATGGCTATAAAGATACTGGGACAAAGATTTTAATATCCAAGAAACCATGGATGATTGATTGATATTGAATTGAGATAATAAACATTGATTAAAAATAAAAACTTTTGACTAACACAAATTAGTTAAAAAGTTAGTAGTCTAAAATGAAGAACAGAGCAAGATAATACTGAAGAAATTAAAAGAAGTTAAACTGAGAAAAAAAGAAAAAGGTGTATGAAAGGATTAAAATGTTGAATTACAAAGAGAGACCATTTTATAACATTGTCAAAAATAAAAAGATACTTTTTGAGAAGGTATTTGATAATATAAAGAATATATTGGAGATTGGTTTGAAAGAGAAGTTATTAAAAGGAAAACATTGGTAAAATAGATTTTTCAAAATAAAAAATTCTTATTATTAAATAAACATATATCAAAAATAGACAGAATCTTTGTATGTGAAGCTTGATTTTGGATAAAAGGAGACAGAGTAAAAGATTGAAAGATATGAAAATGGAGATTTGGAGAAAACATTAAGAATAATCAGATATTGAGAGAATAATCTGTGAGAAATAAGAATTATCGATAATAAAATTGAAGAAAATAAAATTCCTGCAACTGTTTTGAGACACGTTTTTCTACAAAATATTTTAGAGGGCTAAAGTTTGAGGTTTTCTAATTAAAGGTTATTGCCGTTTCATCTTGCACATCCTAACATATTTGGATCCTTCTTATATTTAGCCCCCCCCCCCAATATTGACTTATTACAATCAGCAAATTAAAAACATTTTTATTTGTCACTTCTGAAAACAAAAAAGTATTGTTTATATTTTAAATATCCACAAATGGATTTTTGCATCTTCATGGCAAATTATCCTGGTATGATATTAATAATATTTTTAAAAGAATGCTTTCCAATACTGTTTTAAGAGTCTTTTCTAGAGACTCGTTATGACTAGAGATACTTTAAAAAGTGATTCAGAAACGTTTGTCTTGGAATTTACCATTCTGTTATATGTTAACAATATTTAACATTTTAAACGTTTATATCTTTTTAAATTTTTCATTTTATTAAAAAAAAATAACAACTAATAAATATCTATGATTATTTAGATTAGTTCATTTTAAATCTTTTTCGTTGCTGTGATTGACGACTCAACTAAAGATATTACTAGGTTATATTAATATATTTTATGTAATAAATGGGTTAAAAATCCTTAGTATCATATGGGGAAAAAAAACCTTTAGTATAACACATTCAAGATATTTCTAAACGTTTCATTACATTATTTGATTTTAACACTTCATCTCACATCCCGTCTTCTTTGCTAGAGGTCTTCAAAGTTTAATTTTAAACTAAAACATCTTATGATCTAGAAATGCTAACTTACCCCATTATCAACTTTGTACGTTATCTCGTATCCTAAACTGAGATTCCCTTACTCCTTACCCATTTTCACAAAGTGAGCAGATTTTTCTTCATTAAATTTACTGATCATTTCACAAGAAGACTTTTTTATTGTTACTCTTACTGCATTCAAATTTTACAAACTCATCTGCAAGTCTAGTTAATAACTCTTATTCATAACTGTATAGAAAATTATTTGCGCCTGACAGCTACTGTTTTTTTTATAGCACAGAATTATATGAAGTTTTTGATGTATAAGAATGACCCACACATGTCATATATATGATGTAATAGGAGATACCATGAAAGATTGCTAATATTATTATATGGTTCCTTACAATAATTTTCATAAATTTACAGCATGTTCTTAAAGCATATCTGATATGTTATTTCTGTAGGGGGTCTGTTAGACATAAACTCTTCCAATAGTTGGAGAAATGGGCAAGTCATCTGCTTATATGACATTCTTACAGTCATATATCTTTATTGAATGCATTTATCATTCTTAAGCCTATCCATCTTTAAACATGGAACGTCTTCCCTCCCTTATCACAACGAATTGGTTAATATGAATGTTCTTTTTTTGTGTTATGTAATGTCAAATATATATTTCTTTACAATGACTTATGTTCTTTTTATCTAGTCCAACCATTTTAGATAAATACATGAATCATTACTATTATTTTTTAAACTGGAGATTATTTATCATTTCTGGCTCAGTATAAACTTTAACCCCATTTAAAGATTTCATAATTTAAAAGAAAGATGAACTCCCATTTGAAGGTTTCTAAAAGAAAGATGAAACTAAGTTATTCAAGGGGCTTACATTTAATTAAAAAACAAAAACAGTTCTATGGAGTTATTGCAAGCTCAAGTCTTTGGATCATGCCTAGAAACTGTGACTTCCTATATTTGAATTTCTTATAAACTCCTCAGTAATAAAGCAATGAATTCATTTGATTAGTATTATTATTATTAAATATATTAATTTTTAATTAAAGTTTATATCTGGACTAGAGATAATCTCTGATTTAATAAATGATTGGTAATAATCATTAATGCATTTATCTGAAACTATAGAGGTCAAACCTGTGAATGCAGAACGTTTTATACCTATAAGTCAATGTGAAACGCCACACATCCATATACCGACTTATATACATATACACTTTGAAAAATGTATTGCTTAAAAATCAACATTATATCATTATGTACTTTAATAATATTAACAAATATCCAAAATTATCTATACTTCAGTGTTCGCATTCTGTCCCTGTGAAAATTGAAATTTTCTTTTAGGGAGCTAGCTTTTCTTAGCTAGAAGGCAAGTTTAGCCTATAAGGTAAGTTTAATTGAAGTGTGAAAAGATTCAAACCCTTTTGACATATGAATCTGAATAATAATTTCTCTATTGGTTCTCTATGGAGCTGTTGGAGAAGTCTTTATCCTGAAATAAGCTATTCGAAGTTATTTTACCATATACTTGTATTTTGAGGGGGAAGTAAGTAGATATACCCAAATTTATAAAAAAAAATTGAATAATTTTATCATGCCATGACTTGATCTCAACTGAGGATTATATGTGTATATACATATGCCTATGTGTATATAATTTAACCATTTATATATTACGTGAGTATGTTCATATAATATCCACGTTTGTGTGTATTGTCAGAAATCCTTATAATATTGTTTACAATCTGTATCCGCAGTGTGAATTATCCATAAGCACATTACTCAGATATATGATTATTACTATTTTAGATTACCTCATGTACAGTTTATCAATATTATTATCATAGCTAAAATGTGATTTATTTTTATTTATTATTGGAAGGGGGTGGTGTAAATTTTTATCTTCCGATTTTTATTAATATATTGTCATTTTATATTTACAGATGATTCTCAATTCAATGCACAAATATATTCCCCGAATACATGTAGTTCAAGCCAATGATATTTACACTTTGCAATGCTGTTCTTTTAATACATATTCCTTTACTGAAACCGTCTTTATGGCTGTAACCGCTTATCAAAACGAACAGGTATTTTATTATTATTATTTATTGATTAATTATGTAAAGTAAAATTGTTATAGATATTTTGAGTTTTTTTAAACTTAATATTACTGTACTAATTATGTAACTCTTGGCTCTTAAAAAACTATTATTAAAGCATTTCTTTTTAAAGTTCTAATCGTAAATTAAAAAAAACAAAAACATTTATTGTGATGTAATCATTAAAATCAGTCAATAGTAAACAAATTAAAAAATAATTAATAATTCAGATATATAAATTATACTATACACACTTATTTTCTACTGGTTTTTTTATTACAAATCTTGATTATTATTTTGAATCAATTTTCTACATCATATATATATTCTTTTTTCCCCAAGCACATTCTAGATCATTTGCAATTCTATTTCTTGATGCAGTTTTTCCTCCCAATTCATTATTGAATAGAAATTAACTATTATAAAGAAAATTATAAAAATTTGATTTGTTTTTTTCTGCTCTATTTTAGAAAAACTTTTTATTCTAAATTAAAAATGATACAAATTTGGATTTTTGAATCCAACGTTTTTTGTTATTACTGTTTTTAAAACAAGTTGGATTTTGTTGATAGTCTTTGGTCTATCACCTGTGTCTAAATTCAACATTACACTTTAAATTTATGTGATAAGAACCATTGTTTCTAACTTCACCTAATTGTCTTTTTGAGTATTTTATGATGAATTGAAAAGATAAATCGCCTATTAAAATATTTAATGCAATAGCAATGCATTATGAGTCTGCAATATACAAAGCTGGCAATAATTTTTCTTCTCTCATATAAAGCACTTGAAAATATTTATGCTTGCTCTAAACTATAACTGTATAGCAAGAAAGCCAAAATGTTTAAAATTTTTGCTGTTAATCAAAGTTAGGTATGGATTTAATAGTAAAGCTATCTCTCAAGTATCCAATCAAAAAATGTTGCCTATTATGCACTTCCTGTTTAGCACAAGTTTCTGTAATATGATTACCCTTCAATGAGATATAAGCTAATTTTACACATTGCATAACTTCTTTTTTATTAACTTTATCAAATGTCTGACCAAAATCAAAATAATCCTGTTCCAATCATATTGTCTTTCAACAAAAACTATATCTAAAGTGCTTCTGGATTGCTATTATTGTATTTGTTTTTCTCTCTTTAACCTTCTTTAATAATATCTATATAGAATAGATAAGTTATTTATGATCTCGTTAAAAGTAAAATATTCCAATTATGCAGCCATAAACTATTTCCACATATTACTATGAATATTTTGCCAATAAACATTAGACAATGCCATTCATATTATGTGTCACAAATCAATTCAACTGACATCCAATAATAGTAATTTGTTATTTGTAAAATCAATTTTATATTCTAAAAGTTTGAATAGTGTGCATATAAACACATATGCATACAGATGTTGCATTCACAGTTTTGATAGCAACACTTCAAATTAAAAACATTAATGTTCATTATTGGAAACTTTATAATTAGATTTAAACATTGATAAATACTGAACAAGTAATAAATACACATGTAAGAGATTTTTTATCTGGTTCATCTGAAAACTGCTGTTTCAGCATACATTTATATATGTATAAAATCTATTGTATATAAAAATATACAGGTTTTTTCACCATTTCCATTTTGAAACTTAACATTTTATAAAACCAAGTACATGTATCTAGTACAGCGTTTCCCAACCTTTTTTGGCTCACATACCACTTGGTAGTATATCATGCTAAATTGTACCACTTCGTAAAAATGATTGTATTTTGTAAAATTTGTTATTGGGAGTGTGTTATTTTATTTGCATTATACATATTATAGGGTGACCATGTATTCACATCACATAATGAGACAAATTACATACATCATGCTGGATTATAAACTCACTGTAACATATATGTATGTGTTTGTTCAAAGTATCATATTTATCTACTATTTTGTCGTATTTCATTTACTAATAAATGGTTTTAATAAAAACACAAAATTATAAAAACCCAATTAATATATTTTTTTTATCATAATCAAATGTTTTTATAAAATAAATTTAATGAGATCCTTGTGCTTGTTTCGAAGAACATAATTTTTTGAAATTTGGTTCAGAAGATGCAAGATTACACTAAGTCTACAGCTGCATTCAATCTGTTTCAATACTTTTTAAAAAATATATATGAAGAAGAAGCTCTTTCTACTAATTCCATACTAGTAAATGGTAATAATAATTTAAGAGCTTTCTCAGAGAACTGTTCATATTCTTTAATGTTTAACCAAAATTAATTAGATTGTGTCGATAATTCTATTAAATTTTCTTTCTCTTTTATTGATAATGATGTAGCTTTTCTAAATTTTCTTCATAGAAGGGGTTTGAAATCCACTTATCATTTGTGTTTTGGGTTTTGGAAAATATTCCATGAAAGACAATTTTAATCCTGTTAAATGTGCTATTATATTTTCTGTATATCTTGAGACAGACTAACCTTATTTTCAAACAAAAAAATATGTAGAGTTTGAATTTTTCCGGTTGATTGTTTTCAATACACTGTTTCCAAAAATCTAATTTCTTAATCATACTTTCAATTTTATCATTAACATTAAAGATCATTATCGAGTTATTCTGAAGTGTCAAATTTAAGTTCATTTATTTGCAAAAAATATCAGATAAATATGCAAGCACCTGAAGCCAATCAAAATCATACAATTTCGAAGAGAGATCAAAAGGATTGTCTTAAAAAAAACTGTGCTTCTTGTCTAAGTTCGAATAAGCATGTTATATAGGGATCAATGAATTTTAATAAACAAAGACATACAATCAAAAAATAACCTGTCACTTGTAAGCCATGCGGTGAAGTGAATGAGAGTGACACTATCACAACAGTGGGCGAATCTCAAGTACTCGGCTAAGGCTAAATTTAAAAGTCACTCCAAAAAAAAAAAAAAATATCAATTGTGGATTTTCGATCATCGATGTACATATTAACAACTTTACTGTATAATATTATTCATTAAAATAATTTTTATGAATTATAGGAAAAAACGTTTCTATGATATTTTTATGATTTTATTTTTTTTATTTTTTATGTCCGCCATTATTGATTATTTTTCGTGTACCAGCAACTCGCGTACCAAGGTTGGGAAACGCTGATCTAGTAAATCAACATAACTGATAGTTTTTGTTGATTATATGAGATGCTTGCAGAACAGTTTCTTAGCCAAGATATACTACTTAGTCATCATTGGTAACATTTTGTCACTGCTTACCATCATCTTGACACAAATTATTATAAAATTTGGTACTTGAGTATTAGTCCTGCAATGTAGGGGAAATGGTATGCCTTCACATCGGCAATAAATATGTAATCTTGTGAACACATCAAATTTAAGTGAAATAAACCTTGGAATGTTATCCAATCTCATGTGAAAATGTGTGTTTCTCTTTATCAAAATATGGATTTTTTTATTTTGATATGACATTTTCAGTTATTGTCCAGATGTTCTTTCTGACAACAGCTTTCATTTCAATTGCATTTTTGCTTCATCCAAGTATTTCTAAGTTATTTCCACTTCTGAGTTTATTTGACTTTAAAGATGTAAGTATATACAGTGTTCATTTTTGTCCTTTTGATTTTCTTTTCAAAACTTCCTAATATCGGTTACGATCATTTTTGCGC
Organism: Epiperipatus broadwayi; assembly: GCA_028023455.1. Taxonomy (NCBI): domain Eukaryota; kingdom Metazoa; phylum Onychophora; class Udeonychophora; order Euonychophora; family Peripatidae; genus Epiperipatus; species Epiperipatus broadwayi. The sequence goes on along the minus strand of JAQFVV010006224.1, from coordinate 9,528,233 downwards.
AAACTACAGATATAAACTTCTGAATTCAGTAACTGGGGTTCACACACAAAACATTGAAAGACTATATGATGGAAAAATAAGAAATATTGAGTGACATCAAGGCAACACCGAATTTATATGTTGTATAGATTGCATAAAAAATGATGCATTCATTTGCATACTGAACGACATAAAAAAAAATTTCCACCAGGATGAAAAGTTAATAAAAGTGTTGTATTATATTTCTTTATTTTTGTGAATTTTTGGGGGGGTTTTTTTTTGTTTGTTTTGTTTTTTTAAAAATATATATTCATTTATTAGCATTTCTGTGGAAAATCCCATTCAGCCGATAGACTACACAATCATGTTTTCAGTAAAATTCCATTTTGGGGGGAAATTTTTCAGTTGAGATCTCCATTTTGTGTCAAAAATGTAAGTGCCAAATTGCTTATTTCAAAATGAAAATTTCTTGTATATATTAGACAGTAAGTAGAATATGCATATTTTGTTTGTTTTTTGTAAATAATATTTAAAAAAATAATTTAGCGATTGTTTTGTCAGTATTTAAAATAACATTTTGGTACTAAAGTACACACTTCATATTTTAAATATTTTTGAGCCGAGAAAATGTACTTTTTAAGATCGGCTTTATTTTATTTTATTTTTTGTGAAATTCATATCTTTAGTATTGTTATAAATTTTACAGTGTGAAAGTTGTATATATTTTTCTGAATCGCAAATCAATATTTTTTTTTAAATGTTCTTTTGTTAATATCGATTTACTATTATTATAAATTTTAAACTTTTTCGTGCGAAAGTAGTACATATATATTTGTATATGGCAAATCAATTTTTTTTAAATGTTCTTTTTAATATGGATTTCTTAATTAAATTCATATATCTTTATTATGTAAAAATTGTATATAATTCCTCTCCATATTGTATACTTTTAGTTGGGTGAAAGTGGTATTTTTAGTCCTGTGACATGGAGCATTTATTAGATAAACTATGCCTTCTCACGTACATATTCAACCTGCTGATAACTTTGTAAATCTTGCAAAAATATCATGTACGAAAATCCATATATACATACTTTTTTGTAAATGTTGTGAAAAATATCATGTACAAGATCTATGTGCACATTATTTTGGTCAGATCACAAGATTACGAAGTTATCAGTGGATTGATATGAATGTGAAAAGGCGTAGCATGTCTAATACATGTTCTGTGTTGCAAGGCTAATAATACTCAAGTATCTATAATTTTTATTTTAAAGGTACACAATAAAGTTTTATCATAATTTTAACTTTTTTTAAGCAACCAATTATATTTTCTAACTTGCAAAATTTCTATCCATATATCTTTATGAATGTTTAAACTAGAAGTTTTGTTTAATCCTCTTATTTAAACCAGCTGCAAAAATTCTTAAAGGATTAATACTTGTATGAATGTTTGCTGATCTCAGCATAATGCTATTAATTTTTCAAATTTTATGACTTTCTTAATTTACACATGAAAAGCCCCAATCGTTTTCCATTTCCATATAAAGGCATGAAACTTTTGATTAGCTTTTTTTTTTAAAAAAAAAAAATCACTTTAATGATTCACAATTATCCATGCAAGTTCCACTTTAATATATTTGCAACTATGTCTATTATTAGGAAACTAAGTACTTAATTATTTAAAAGCATCAACTTGGCTCAATAACTTCCTGCATTGAATATAACTTTTTAATCTTTTATGATCCTCAAGTTTTTTTTTTTTTTTAAATTTATTAAAACTTCCACCTTAATAATTACATTATAGTTAGGTGTATTTTCACCCTACACCTTATACAAATTTCTTTAATCCTATGTAACAATTTGGGAAAAAAGTTATCAAAACTTGCAAGCAGTACCATTTCAGCAAAAACTGATCCAGTGAACATTTCTGCTTCAAAATAAATAAATTTAAATAAACATTAAATGGTACAGGAGATAACTTTGTCTTCAATATAATTTAAAAATATATATGTGGGAAAAGTATTTATATTGAAAATACTATTATGAAATACAACATATTAATATATTGTACTTATTATCTTACAGTAACAAGCATTTCTTTACAATGTGCATAATGACAAAATAAACTGAGTGAAGCTAATTCTATTTTTCTCTATAAAATTATATATTTCTAAAGAACCAACTTTTTGAACAATTATTATTTTACAGTAAAATTGGGAACAGTTTCTATTTATTTATTTAACAATTGGGCATTTCTGGAACATATATTGATAAAATTTAAGAAAATCTTGATGTTGATTCATTATTTGATGTTTGAAGATATCTGACAATTCTAATTATTTAGATTGTCTATTTAAATTAGAATTTCTTTTCCAATTTGTTACATTACACTATTAATTTATACACATTGAATGATCAATTGTAATTTTTCTTTGTTTAATAAAATATTCAACAGTTGCTTGTAATCCTATCACAAGGAATTTTGGGAATTTCTTGGAAAAAAATTGGAAATAATAACTTATAGTTTTGGTAAATATATGTACCAATTATTTTTTTTTTATTTTTTTTTACATTTTCCTGCCAATTGAGCATATTTATTGAGAATATGTTTCACTTTCATTAGCAACTTTTATATATATATATCTAACTTCTATTCTAAAACGTCAAAAATTTCTTCAAAATCAATATCTGATATCATTAGATCCTTTTTCCATTCAAAAAAATTTGAGTGAAAAATGTAGGCTAATGAATGTAGAAGCTTTTCTTTTTATTAAATAGGTTTTCCAAGAATGTTAGACTAAATAAAAAAATATGTTAATAGCTCTTACATTTGAAGCAGTGTGACTATTACCGGACATAAAAATATCCAAGATGTCTTAAAGTAAATAAAATTTGATTGCAATCATCTTTAAAATAAAATAAAAATATTTTCTTCCCAACTTGTCAATCTTATCTTTTATCAAATGTAAAAGTGATTATAAAATCCTAAATTTTTACAATAAAACAGCTATATGAATTTATTTTCATTTTTATTTTCAATATGTTCATTCAATTTAATGTTTATTTTATAGTGATCATATTTTAAAGCAGTAATGGATTATTGGTTCATGATTTTTTAATGATAGTTGCTACTTCCTTAACAGATGCCACCACCCAACAATCTCAAAAATATTGTCATTAATTTTATATTAGATTTTTATTTAATTGAATTGGGACACAAAAAGACAAGAAAAATGTGTTGTGTTGAGCTTAAATTTTAATAAACAATAATGAAATAATTTCTAAAAAATTTTTTAAGACATTTGTAATATATAAAACCCATAATTCCCTTCATTGAACAAGCACTTAAATTCAGTTCTAATAAAGTGGAGATTAAAATTCAAAACTGTAAAAGTAAGGTTATTTATTTATTGCTTTTCAAATATGAAAGGATGGTTGACTGAAAGTCATATTGTAAGTCATATTCTACTTAAATAAGATATTTTGTAACCCTATATTAGCTAATAGCAGTTTCTTCTATTAAATTAAAATTATTACTCTTATTAAAGTCTGCCATATACCCCCACCCCCCAAGGAAGTGCATTTGCTTGGGGTAGGGTGAGATTTATTGAATACACTTAATGTTAATTGTGTATTTATATCATATTATCTATAACTAAACACAATCTTATTTAATTTCAAAATTATGCACCATTAGATGTTTTGTATGTTATCTGTATATTATTATTATTATCATCATTATCATTATTTGAAAAATATTATTTCTGCTACTTCTTATTGTTTTAAAACCTGATTTTAATTTTGTTGATACTATATAGTGCCCTAATCAAACAATACTTATGCATTCCGAATTAATTACAATATAGATATTTTTCTTCAGTTATCTAGTACTTGTTTAATTTTTTCCTTATTATTTCTAGATCAATTATTAATTATTACAGTGCTATTTTCACTATAGAAAATCTTAAGCTTTCAGCCATTTTTTTTTTTGAACCTTGGTCAATAATTTCCTGCAATTGAGCTTCTTCAATATTCCAATTCTCCATTGTTATGAATTACTTTCGCTGATGTTTACTTTAACAATAAATAAGGGTGGAATAGCCTGTCCATTAAAGTGTGAAGATTATATATATGTGGGAGGTAATGATCTGAACCAACTGATGAGTGCTGGTTCAGCACGAAATACATACAATGGAGATCATTATTTTTTTCCACATGTGTGTGGCATGTATATCAGTTGTATGAGATAAAATGAATAGCTGAAGAGAGCTTGAAAGTTTGTGTTCAACTCCCCTGTATTACATCTAGATTCCAGGTATATAAAATATACTTGTATTTAAAATATTACATGTACTTTATCAATATATACGTGCACTCATAGTTATGTCTTTTAACTAGCACATTTCTTCCCATATCTCATCATCTATTTATATCCTGCAAGTGTTTCATTCATTTGTGTTTTCTCTAATAATTCACTAAGATTTATTGCACGTTAGAATTACATATTCTGTTAATGCAGATACTGCTCATTGTTTCTGACACTCTGTGGCGCAACTCATAAACTTTTATATAGTTATAATAAAAAGCTAAATAATCTATTGTCTTCCTCCAAATGTTGCAACATATACTTTGTAGTAGTAGCAATAACAGTTACTTTAGCAGTTTGGTTCTGTGGTAGAATGGCAAACTCAGGATCCATAGATAGTAACCCAATTCTGTCTGTCACTTGCAGCCTTCTTATGAACTCCAGAATAGTAAATTTATTCTTTTTTTTTTTTAAATAAAATGTCATGTACTAGTTTAGAAAGTTTACTTCTGTGCAATATTAGATGAGTGCAAATAATTAGATACATTAATAATCCACCTACTTATTTTTATGAGCATAAATGTAAAACGCTTTTAATTTGATTTTCATTTTTAGAAATATTTGTTATTGATCATATTATAACACTGCCACATGCCTGTAATGTAAAATTATAGCAAGCATTTCGAGAGTAGGGGGTAACGTTAGTGCAGCAGTGTTTGCCATTCGAAATTGAAAATTAAAATTTCGTTTTCTATTTTTTTTTTTGAACAGAGTAAGTGGCTAGATTTTGAGACAAGGATGTATAGAGTTTCTATTATAATCTAAAAGATAAAAAAAACTAAGATCAAATTAAATCACTGATTCGCACCTTTATAGTATTTTATTTTTAAGATTGAATTTCAATGTACCAATATATACCAAAATATTACGTAGGTCACGATTTGATGTCAATTCTGTTTTTCAAATTTTGACAATAAATAAGGCAAAGAAATTAGAAATACAAAAATAAGAAAAATTACAAATAATTTTTTGCAAATTTATTTACTGATCAACATAAGATTTAAAAGTACATTTTAGGTGGGACGGATTCCTTTTTTCTTTTTTTTTTAGCAATTGAATTTTAATGATTTGATCCATGGTCCCATTTCGACCCTATAAATACATATAATTATACTTTTTTTTTTAAATAACTCATTGCAAAATATAATTGAATTTCTCTTAATTAAAATAAAAGTTAATTAAAATCAACAAAATAAATGATTAAACATAGATTTAGAAAAATAATATTATAAAAGTTAATTAAAATCAACAAAATAAATAATTAAACATAGATTTAGAAAAATAATATTAATATGTAATTTTATTGAAATTCGAAGTTCTTATTATAGTTTTTGTTTTAGTTTGCAACTGTATTAAAATAAAATAAAAATAGTAATCTTAATGAGCGGCAGAAGGGCACAAAATGATATAAGCACCCAAGAAATAATAATTTCAAACTTATATCCCTGGTGCAGTGATAGAAAGTCAGACTCTAGAGTTTAAAGATCCTCGAGCAATTCCGATTCTTCCTGAGCTCGAATTTAGATGAACTTCTGAGCAATTCATTCGATTATTATTACTTTTTATTTTAAAAATATATGAAAATAAATACAGATTATTTTTTTTGGAATCGTCAGCTTTAACTATTAGATATTTATCCTAGCAGTATAATAAAAAACTTTTAAAACGCTATTAACAATTTGAACGAATCCTGCACCAGCTTGCAATGTCTTTCCAAAGTAAATAAAAATTATTAGTTAGCTAGCGATCACTAGCAATTATATAACAAATAAATTTAAATAAACAATCCAACATCTGACCTAATTTATAATTTTTATTTTCATGCTTCAATCACTTTTCTCTGTAGAATTCCCTACTTCTTTAATATGCTCTGTATCTTTCTACGCGAAAGAAAATACAGTACAAAAACTATACATTTTTACTTTTGTGTTTGACTAGTTTTAATGTATTCCAGATTTATACAAAGATTTCTTTTCATAATGCAAAATATACTGAACCGTAATTATGGAATGCATATTTATAAAAAGACAGTTTAGAAAAAATTAAACTGAAGCTGTCCTTGAAATATAATAAAAAATATAATTGTATATCTAAATGTAGTAAATAAGTACATATTTACAAAAATAAAAAATTGCAATAAAAGTCTAAGCATTCAGAAGAAATTGTACAACATTCTGTTGGTTTTTGTTGTTGTTATTTTTTTTTTTAAGTGTCATAGCATCGGCCGGGACGCAAACCCGCAACCCGGGCAACTGCCTGCAAGTGCAAGGCAGTCCATTTCGTTTGTTTTATTATAAGTAAAAGCTATTTGAAAGATTTTTTGTATTGCGAAAGTTCGTCTATTTATTTATTTATTTTTTAAAAAGGAAAATAATTTTGCACAGTATTTGGTTTTCGGCAGCCTAAAATTTCAGTTACATTAATACTTGTGCGTACCCACACTTATGTATACAGGTATGGTAAAATGAATAAATAATTAGTGGAAAATCCATCTCCCCATTAGTTATAACAAGGATCAACATTTGTTTTCTGCAGTATGCGTATTTGATAAATATATTAACTTTCTGTATATATTTATATGAGTGTACACACTCATATATATAAATGTGTGTGTAATTTGGTAAATCTAAATACTGCTTGTAGTTAACTAATAATCTTTTTAAATATAAAATAAGTTTATTTTCAACAAGATTGAAGAAATATTACTTAATCTAAATTATTTAATAATACAAGTTGGATTTCCCTGCATTGTTATTAGAATCTGTCAAAGGAATTTATTTAAAGATAAAAAAAATAGTCTATTAACTATGTTCAATGTATAGTTCTTTGATTTTGGGTTTGTTTTTCTTAAGTGAAAGAACTTTCCAGCATTGCAGAAATGAACTTTTTGGAGATTTCAAACTAAACAATTAAAAATTACTCACTGATAATTAGAAAACAAAAACTTTAGCTGGAAGGCATTTAAATGTGCACGTATTTGTAGTCTTATACATATCATGGGAAATCTAAACTATGGCTACAGCATATAAAATTCTTGAATATTATATTTATTTGTTAAAACTTATATAACTAATAATATTAATTAGAAAACAAAAGCAAAGTATAACATTCCAAATTCAGCTGACAAAAAAGTTCCAAGTACTGTATAGTTTTTCTTTATTATAAAATTTAAATATTCTGTACAATAAATTTTGGATTTTCTTTTTTTAGCTTTGCCATTTTAAGTTTCTTAAATTGTATAATATGTCACCAACATTTTATGAGATTCCAAATCTAGATTTCTTTAAAAAAAAATTTTTTTTTTTAAAGAATACCCACTTAAATCTTATTCACATGTTTCTAAAAGATATATGATATTAATTTTCCTAATCAAAGAGTTTAAAGAGTCTACAGTTGTTATGAAAATGGAGCTCTCTAAAATATATAAAAATTAACTCGATGTCAGGTTCATAAAGCTATGCAAGTAAATTAGTCTGGATTTGAACCCTTAGTGTTGTTTTAATTATGAAGATGTTATTAGTAAGAATAGTATAAAGGATAAAAGATCGATATAAGATGCATAACTTGTATTAGTTTCACTTTGAATCTCAGTCCTTACTGAAAAAGGGAAAAACCAAAATATGGTCAGTCTAGTGGTGGTAATTTTATAGCACTGTATCATCTGTTATCCATTGATACATCAAGCTTATAGTAGATGACTATTTTAAAATAATTGCTCTTTTGTATGTAGAATATATTTTGCAGATATGATCAAATAAAAGATAAATACTATATAGGATTTAAATTTTTTATAATAAAAATGTGTGCATATGAAATATTAACAGTATGTCTCTACTAGATTTGTGAATTACAAAGAATACTGAATGTATATCTAAAACTGTTCAGTGCTGACTTTAAACTCCTGATGGATTTACAATGGCAAGTAATGGAATGATCTTTAAATATTATGATCATTAAATGGCACCCAATTAAGAGTAGTTTTTCTGCCTTTTAAGGTATATCTGTGTATCTAAAGAGTACAAAATAGTCTTCATTGAGAAATAGCAATGAAGGAAAAGTTTAGCTGATTCCAAATTATCATCTTGCTACGAGGCAATACAATCAATAATTGATCGCTTAGAAATTGGACTATGTATAGAAGTTTACTTTAAAATGTTTGTATGTTAGTAAATGTGTCTATGTTCGAATAACTTATTTAGGAATATGGTCCATGGATAAGAAAAGGCCTGAAAAAGATACTTAAACTGGTTTGTTTAAGTAAATCTGGCTAGTTACTATATCTATTTGGTGGCTTTTCATCTAATAGTAGAAATAGTTGCAAAATAAGAGGAATTGATGGTAATAACATTTTTTAAAAATATGTGTTATGAGAATATGCTAAATTTGATTAATGGGAATTCTTCAAACCTCAATGTAACCTTTTGCATAATCTGCCTGTCGGTATTGCAGTTAGTCTCAAAATGGTAGGAATTTATTGTATCTCTTGAATGTAAAAATTTTACTTGTATTTATATACCTAGTTATCAACAGCCATCAATAATCTGACATTATAATAACAGAGAAATAACACAGAGGCAAAACTCTCCAAATAACAGAACCACTCAATGCAAGCCAGGGTAATCAATGGATACTAGAAAGTTTTTGCATAAAATCTCTATCCAGTGCCTACTCATCCAATATTCTCAGCCTGGTTTCCAACTGATGGCTCTCAATAGTGAGGAGCCTTGGATCTGAGAGCACTGCACCTCTAGATCTTAAGATCTAATGCAACCCTTCAGCAGCTACCTCTTATTTATTAGCTAACTATAAAGCTTTGAATTCAAATTGAAAACACCATAATGTTTTCCATTCAATCTCATTTCCTTATATATAGATCTGAACTCAGTTCTGCATCTATACATTTTGGTGTCTTAAAGAACCAAAGACACCAAAATGTATATATGCTAAACCGAATTCAGATCTATATGACTATACAAGCAAATGAGATTGAATGTAAAAATTGTTTTCAATTTAGACTCAAAGCTTTATAGTTAACTAAAAATGTAAAACATGGTTGCTAAAGGTTTGCCCTAAATCCTATGATCTAGGAGTGCAGTGCTCTCAGATCCAAGACTCCTTCCTCGCTGATGAAAGCTAGGAGTTAGAAACTAGTCCAGGGATATTGGATGCATAATCACATCCAGATAAGGATTTTATGGAAAAACTTTCTAGCATCCATTGATTACTCTGGCTTGCACTGAGTAGTGCTACTGTATGGAAAGTTTTGCCTCTGGTGATCACTTGAACAAGGAAATGAGTTTGTATTTTTATTGGTTTAGTATATTTTTTGGTACAATTCTTAAATATTCATTTCTTAATGTGTGCATGATGTTTGTGCTCAGCTTTCTTTTATTTTAAAATATTTGCTTTTGGCAAAAGATTAGTCAACTGAAAATTTACTGACAGTGAACAGAAAGCTGATTTTTAATATTTCAAAGAATGATTTTATTTGGACTAATGCTTTAATAAAATTTGACTGAACATTGATTTATTAGAGAATAAGTATTTTTATATCACATTTTTTAGATTAAAAACTGAATTGCAACTTCATGTTTCAATTATTTATTTCTCTTGATTGCACTCTATTTTTATTAGTAAAATTGATATTTTAAAAATGTTACGTTATTATTTCATTTTTTGAATTCATGCTTTGAAATTTATCAAAATATGATTTAATGGATTATACGTTTTTTCTTCATTAAAAAAATAAAACTGAAGGAAAAACATAACAAAAAAAATACACAAATAAAGTTCTTAAGTGTATTTATTTAAAAAAAAAAAACCCACTTAAAAAATTCATATACTATTTGCATCTAAAAAACTATCACGTTTTATATTCCAAATAACTGTTTGTAATGCTTTTTTTTTTTGTTCAAAGAAAGGGTGTTTAATTGAACATGTAGAAGGTTATAAATTGTTTTAAAAAACAGATTATCAAGTGCAAAAACAAACTGCATAGATTTAAATTCACTAAGAGTTATAACTTCTATTTTTGGAATTCCTACTCATGTTTCCTCAGCCCTAGCATAATTTTTCAGGATGTTGATAATATAAACCCTATATTAAATATAAGATCTAGTTAAGATTGTCAGCCTGATGAACAGAACGGATACCATTCCTCCGTTGACATATAGAATTATAAAGTAATGAATATAACATTCAAAATGTATATATACATTGCAACTAGCATAAGAAAAGAAAAAGACATTTTGAATTAAAATCATATATAAATAAATGTAAATTTTTGCACTTGAATAAATGCTACTTAAAAGTATTTTGCAGAAAGACCCGTAATTAGTTATTTTAATAAACTTGCAAACCCAATTTTTCTTTTTATTTATCAGTCCGATATGAGAATTTCTCTTTTCATCTGGCATCCATTGTAAATAAATAAACATTGATGTCAGAAAAGGCTGAAACTTAATGTTCCATATATTATTTTAAATTAAATATTACTAATTTCAACAACAAATCAAATAACTTTTAATATTTTCATATATAATGAAAATGTTCTGTGATATGATTATAATCTTAAATGTGACATTCAAGCAATAGTGAAAATTATTTATACTCTGTTGAAATTGGTAATATTAAATATGTAGATTTTTATACATAAATAAATCTAGGTTTTTATATTTAAATATATATGTACATGAAAAAATAAGACATACCTTGAAAACAAGTCCTAAGCTGTTTTTTAGAGCAAAAACTAATATAAAACCAAGTTTTCCTACTTTTTTAAGAAACATGGTAGATGAAAGATTAATGATGTTAAATATCTTACACAATGATAAATATTTCCATTTTATTAGTACTTTAATTTCAAAATTAGATTCATAAAATTCAGAAAAAGCTTTTATTGCTGTTGCTTAGTTGAATAATATTATTGCATCAATATCAGAGAAAATAAATTTTTATTCTTAGAGATAATCTATAATCCAATAATATTAGAAATAATTGTATTAAGTCAGGGAAAACCAATCATTATTATGTTGAATTTTTGTGCAACATATGATTGATTATAATGATCTTTTTTTTTTAATTTAGACAAAAAAAATTCACTGTAAAAAATTTGGAACCACACATAGCTTGGAGTCAAATGTAAAAAAAAATGTCAATATTATATATTGAACAAAATATAGATTAGAGTGCTCCAAGATTAAAATTCTAATGCAAATAAATAATAGGTCCTACCACACACTTATTCCAATCATTTCTTCATTTAATACTTATGGCAAGTTTTTATAATCTATATCTTAGATGTTAAAAATGCAATATTTCTAATATTTTGGAATGTTTTCCAGGGAGTGTATTGTTAATATGATTCACTAGAATGAAAATCTTGACGACTGTTTTTCTAACAATAAATTTATTCGTGTATTAATAATGATTTGATTAAAAGGAAACTGGCTTTCTTTGTTTGACCGAATAATAAAATGTAAATCTGGTTAAACAATATAAAAATTTAAAGATAAAAGCCATTAGAGTCCTAAAAGCATTAATAAATGAGAACTTACATATCATGAAAAGGCAGCCATTACTTATATCAAGAGTCTTCGACCAGCTGGTAAAGTAATTTTTTGATTTATGTACATTAATTTGTTAAAAATAACATACCCTAATCAATAAATGATGACATTTTTTGTATGATGATAATATTTTGATCAGGAATTTTTTTTGATCATCTTTTGATTAAAAAAATGGGGATGATGTTAAAACATTCTTTGAAATGCAAGCTGCAATTTCTAATTTGAAAAAGTTTTAAAATATGTCAATTCCACATGAGTTTCAAACCACTGAAATTTGTAACAATTATGCGGGTCCATAAACCGCCTTGCCTGACTTTAAGGATAAGATTTACAAAAACAATATATCAAAAGTCTATAATAATCCTATGAAATGTATTATTCATTTCAGCAAAAGTACTTTCCAAGATTTTATAGGTTAGACTGCTTCCAGTATTTATGGAGTCTGTATATTTTAGCTAATGATCGGTCTGGCTTTTGCTGTCAAGTAACAAATATGATTTAAGTATTTCTATTATTATTTAGGTACTGATATTTGACTCATCCAATTAATACTAATGTTTGAAGTTTACGATACAGTTGCTATATGGCATCCTAAAGGAATTGGATATTATTAGTAAATGAAAATTCAGCCATCAAAAGTAAAAGATTAAACAGGATATTTTCTAGCTCCAATTTTTATTTTTGAAAATGGCCTTTGGAGCAATTTATAAATGGTTTTGTGAAGTGGCATCAAATTAGGTGATATTGCTTTTGAATGACAAATTTTTAATTTGAACCAAATTTTGTTGACTGATGTGATGATTGTGTACCCTTTCCATTTCAAAAGATGATTTTTAGAAAGTTGTTAATAGGTTTTAAATACAACATATAAAAGATTTTAATTTAGTGGAATTGGTATTTAAAAAATTCATAGGAATTAATAGCTATAAAGGAGAAAAAATACAGTAGTTGGTTTGAGCTACTATTTTAAGAATGTGGATCAATTTATATATATCTTAAAGATACCAACAAATTCCAATGTGCTATTTCTGACATTTAACCATTAAAAGTCAGTGATATATTTACTTTATCTGATTTAATTATATTCAGTGTTAGAGTTTGGAACTCTGGAGTATAAAGTCCTTAGTTCTGACACTTCTTAAACTTTATGAATTCCCAAGCAACAAAACCATTAGATTATTATTCTGTCAAATTTAATGATGGAAGTAGGACATGCAGCCACTCAAAAGTAAAAATAGTTGGAAATTTTAATTTAAGAATAATGTCTCAAAATCAGATGGTAAGATTAAGGCGATCACCATATCCAAAATTTTGAATTTTCTTAAGGAATGATTGCTGATATGGACATATCACTAAATTCACTAGAAAGAATTTTGATGGATTATTCAGCAGTAATTATATTATTAATGACCCTGTGAATGAAATTTTATTGAATCTAAAATTGCGAGGACAACTTGTAGTAAGAAGGGTAAAACACAACGACTTGTTTACAAATTTGAGCATGATTTTTATGAGGTAAAATTCAATTTGAATTGAAATTGTCACAATAATATATTCACTTCATCTAAATTAATTGAGTATAAACTTATGCTTCTATCAAATTTATTGATGGAATTGGGATCTGGACCCATTGCCAACATAAAAGCAATGAGAAAATTCTCGAAAAGCTTAAAAATTTATATCACAATATATATAAACAAGCAAACTTTAGAACCAGATTGTGATATATTCAAAAGTAACGGTTAGTTTATATTGGTGTTGCAAAACTCGTTCTAATGAGAGTTTTTTTCTCCAGACTTTGAGAGGCTAAAAACGACATTAATGATGATACCCATCTAAATTCCATATATTAGATTAGATAGAATGTTTTTGTACACATTTGAATTCCATTACTATATTTTTGCTTATAATAGTTAACCAATCTCAAATTTTTACAATAAAATATATTCTTATTTTTTACAAATCCTTTGCTACCCAAATTTAGGATCATATTTTCAAAAATATATCATGTTTATTATTTGTATTTGTAGCATACAATTAAAAGATTCGAAATTTATCTAAAATCGTGATTTAAATAAATTTAGAATATATAGCACTTATGAGAAGAGCTATTAGTCAATTTAATCAGTAAACTTTCATTATTCATTAATGCACATATCTTAACATTTTTAATTGTTCCGTGGTTGGAGTAGGAGGGGATACAAAAAAGTCAATTAGAAATTCAATTATAATTTGTTCACTTTTTTCTACTGGGCATTAACTTTTCGTCTAATTGAATATTTGTCTGGACTGAGTCAGACGTTTTTCCAGAATTTGGTGACAGAGCACATACTAGAGCTATCTTACTTGTTATCTTTTAAATTTATTTCAGTTAAAAAGCATTATTATCAATCGCCATAATTATTTGTTTTTCAGTTGCACAGGCTGAAGAATTTCTCTATGATTTTGTCATTTCATGTGACCAGTTCGTTAATGCATTAATGTGGTGTTGATAACTTTCAAAGTTGTAATAGATATCCAGCATAGTGGTGTGATGCATCTGTTCTATTTCTTCCTTAATTTAAATGAGTATCCGATTGTTAGGTGGTATAGAATACAGGATATTTAAATATAAATTAGATATGCAATCTCATGAATTTGATATTTCATAATATTATTATTTCAAATTATTTAAAATTCATTTTCTTTTAAAGATATTTAAAAACTCAGTTTGGCAAATACTTGACTTTTTAGCCTTACAAATTATCTATTACTTTAAAAATAAATCTCTCCATATAGTATCGTTATTGGTTACTTGTATTAAAAACTTATTCTCACTAATTTATTGCCGAAAGCAGTATAGTGTTGAACACATATACGTCGAAAAGATAAATAATCAGCAATAACCGTATTTCATGCTAAACCAGCAATCATTAGTTGGTCCAGATTATCATCTCTATACATATATGCAATAAGTGCTCAGATATATATTAAGATAGCCAATCTTCATATATTAATGGACAGGCTTCAATCCAAGGGTATCAGAGTTATGAGATAGAGTGAGTGGTGGGTCATGGGAAAGTCTGTGTTCATATACCCTATATTAAGTACCATGAAAATGGGAAGATTTGCTTATATGTATTATATCTAATGTGTCGCAAGTTTAAACTGAAAAAAATTTAAAATTTTTTAAATCATTAAAAAAAATAAACATCTCATCTGATAATCAAATAACTTTTTTCAAGCTTATTCTAGCAATTACCTTTAATTTTGATGTCCGAATAACATTGAAAGATTTCTGTTCTCTGGGAATCTCTTTCCCGTCAAAAGTCTGTGAACCACACACTTTGAGTAAGACAGGTCAATAGTATCTTTTTTTTAAAAAAAAAAAGAAGTAAAATACTGATTTAAGTGAAGACATTATGGTGTGCCTATTTATTTAAGCCAGACATTGTGATAAAACCTGACTGCGTAGGTAAATGAACAGCTATCACTAGTTAAAATATAGGCTTGAATGAAAGAATAAAAATGTCTTAGTTGTCAGGCGTTGGTGGTCGAGAGGTCAGCACAGCCCCTTACAAACAGTTGTCCCGGGTTAGCGGGTTCGTTTCCCGGACGATGCTATGATACATGAAAAAAAAAATCTCTTAGTTAACTTTTAATAAAAATTCAGAATTAATTAACTTGAAGTTATTAAAAAGTATTGAAGATTAAGGTTGGAATTTTTTTATATTCTTAAAATTAAGCTCAAATTATTTAGTTTATTTTTTTAAAACTTAAGTAATTGTAATTCTTATTTATTAATAACTTCTGTATTAATTAACAATTACAACCTGTTAAACTAAATAAAGAGAATATTTATTTAATTATAAAACACCTACATTCTCAACTGAAAAATAAAAAGAGAAAAGGAAGCCATCTATCTTTTTGTAATTTTTTTTTTTTTCTCGTGTCATAGCATCAGCCGGGATGCGAACCCGCTAACCCAGGACAACTGCTTGTAAAGCAGCTGTCGCTGACCTCTCGACCACCGATGCTTGACCTCTTTTTGTAATTATTAAATGTTTATCGTCACAAATATGCATCTGATTTTAATTCTTTATTACCCTAAACTATATTTGATGTATATAAAATCTGTCATCTTTTAGTATCGGGAACAATACTTTCTAATGATTTTTGGGCATGGAATGATATAATAGGTTCAAATGTTTGTGGAGAATTAGTTGAAAGCAATGGCCATTTATTACTAGCGTAAATATAATGTCTATGCCCAGAAACTCGTTAAAAGTCATACAACCTACTTATAATAAATAAGTAGAAATATATATTGTATTTGCTTGCTTATTTTACATAATTCAAAATATAATGATGCAAAAAAGCTTATCAAGACAAATTGTTTTCTCTAGTTTTGAATACCAAGTTTTGTGTTTTTTTAAAAATAAGCTTATAATACCAAGATAACTGTATGAGGACAATGGCCTTTTTTTTGCCATCATAACCGAAAATGTTATATTAGGACTAATTTCCGGATTTCAGTACAGCCAGCTGAATATGCCCTTTCTAGACATTATTAATCTCATCAACAGATCCAGGATTCTCCATGATCAATTGTGGCCTGCTTTAGAAATAAAATTTTAACAATCTGTGATTTATGTAACTGTAACTAAACACAAAATGAAACTTATAATTAATAGCTATCAAACTGTGAATTCACTGTGATAAATGTTAATAAAAGAACTAATGGATATTTTCTTTTTGGAATCTCTACAGATGTGATTGTTAATAGTTTGGTACTTAAAATGAAAAATCCATGGCTAAATAAAATACAACTTATCTGCCAATAATTAAAATTTTTAATCTTTTTCATTTACTAGGTCATTAAATTGTCCCCGAAAATGCTTATTAAGACAATTTTACCATAATTTTCACATGAGGGATGGACGTTTTTGTTGGAACAACATTGAATTGGCTTTCTACACAAAATTACTGTCATATAAATTTTATATACGTCCTTTATCCCTGTACTTTATTAAATTCATTGGGTTTTTTTTTATTATTTCCGGTATCACTTTCATTATTATAAAATTGCTGTTTGATTTTAGTAAGCTCTTTAATGTAAATTTATTTATTTCTTAACTATTTTTCATTTTCATTTCTTTCTATTTTTTTTTTTATTAAGGAAAGTTTCTACTGTTTATTTATATTCGCCATGATACTTTTCCTCCCATTAGCTGATTGTCTTAGTTTGTCCTTGACTCATATTTATCTCTATCTTTTGACCTGTATTCTTAATTTGCAAATTTTGAAATTGTCTCTTGCATTTTTTTTTTTTTTTACAGTTTCAATCTTCCTTATCTAATTTAAATCTTTCCTTTGTCTGGATTTGCTTCAATAATTTATTTCTTTTCAAAATCTCATTGAGATATCTCTCTCCATGGTTGTAATGATGTAACCACCTTTTAAAAATTAATCACATTCCACTATTCATTCTATGCATATATCCATTTCTCTTTCTCTTGTTAAAATATATTCCTTACACATTGTTTGTCCATTCACTTTAAGACATCTTTCTCTCCACGAATATGATTCTATCTTTCATTATCACCACTTCTTGAGTTAGCTCTTTAATGATAAACTATATCTTTAAGAAGCAGTTATATAAAGTCTGATTGAGATACTGATGAAATTATTCAGTTTATTATTTTGAGTTATCTGGCATTGTAGAATTTGAATTTCTTCAATTTTAAAAAGTTTTTAACCCATTCTTGTAGCATCTATGCCTATCAATGTCTTGTTTATTCTCTTTATCTAGTAGAAATTCTACTCCATATTGATATTTGAATTGGGTATGATCTTATAATTAACTACTTAATTCCTACAATGATCCAATATTCATTAAACTAACCCAGGGATGCCATATTTCTTTTCAAAGGTCTGTTTAATAATATATGGGTTTAAATTGGAATGTTAGAATAGTGTTGAGTGGCAAACTATCATTGATGATGAAACGTTATTACTAGGTCAAAACCCCCTAATTACTCTATTTTTATTTACTTAGCAATATTAGTTCTAATACTTCTGTATACATTTTGACAGCTATAATGCATTTTCTGTTGATTTAACTCTTGTTACATCATTTAGGATATAAATCTTGTTCATTGCGGTAACATTCCACTCAGTATAAGATTATAAGGTATCAATTATATATATATTGTGTTCCAAATTTACATTGAGAGTCATCTGATTGGTGTAATGCTCCAACTTATCTCTGGAGAACAGTCATTGGCATTTGTTATAGCTTGGTGGAGTGTACATTAATTATTTTAAGCAAGTAGTTAATTGTTCTAAAAATATTGCATTTTTATTTCATGCAAATTAGACTTGCAAATTTTTATTTATAGTGAGAAATAATTTGTAAATATAAAGTTAAAGAATTACTCTTAGGATAATCTTATCATATTATATATATATCCATTTTTTTTATAGAATCAAATAAATGAGATGTGCATAATACATTTTTACTGCAGCTATTATATTTCTTCAAATTTATTTATATCTATCTATTAATTCTAAAATCAAATGGTTACCACCGTTTGTTTTTTCTAAAAAAAAAAATACATTATCAAACGTTACTAAGCATTTTCAGCTATTATCAAGCTCCTTCTAAATGGAGTCACCAAGATTAAATTATTTTCTCAAAACAAACTTCTCTTATGTGATCTGATGTTTTTGTATTGTTCTTCTGTTAAACTATGTCCCAAATGACTTTTTTAAAAACGTTTTTTTTTTTTTTTTGTCTTTAACATGCATATAACAATTGAAGATTTAATGATAAAAAAATCTACTAGTATTCAACTGGAATGCATTTTGTTTGTTGCCATTTTTAATTTTAAATTTACATACAGTATATTTGACTGGTTTTAATGATTATATATATATTGGCAAGAGTATCTAACATAGAAATGCATCAAGATCTATTTAGGTTTTCAATCTTTTCTCTGAAGCTATTAGTATCCCTTTTTTATATTCTTATTAATAATCTAACCAAAATATTTATAGTTATTAAATTTTTAATTTATTATCAAACTTAATTTTTTTCTTTTTTGACAAGTCATTGGACTTTACTTTAGTCTTTTTAGAATTTATCTTTAGACCCACTTTTTTGTTTTATCCTCTAACACATTATTTGGAAAAGAACCTCATTACTTGGTATATGGAGGATTAATAGAGTCACTATGTCATCTAACCATTGCTATTGTATCTTAATATTTTTTTAAAAAATTGACAATAGTCTGGCTTTATGTTTTATTGTTCCAAAGCTTTAATCATTGCTTAAATGTTTACATAATCCAATCTTTTCATGATAGTACAAAACCAAAGCATAACAATTCATATTCATTCATTCTTTTTGTGTATGTGTATATAAAACCATAAGTTATTTTTGATTACCTCCCAACATTTCAACAAAATAGCATATGGTAATGAGATTGAGTGTGAAATAGTTGACCATTCAAAATATGTGGATTAACAAAATGTTTAGTGTGAAGTAGTTGACCATTCAAAATATGTGGATTAACAAAAGTTTATTTTCTTCAGTTTCATCATTAATTGATTCAAGTTTATATTAGGAGATAAAATAAGCAGTCTCCATAAGGCTCGAATATGTTGTGTTTCATCAGCTCTATTTAAGGCTTGAATATATTGTGCTTTATAGCTCTTTTAATATTTCATTTTACTCCATTTTGGCTCTCAAATCATACTTTTCCAAATTAGCATGTATTTTTACATTATCAAAATCAGATTTGTGACCAGTTTCTAAAAAATGTGAAGTAAAAGGTGATATTTAACTTCTGATTAAAGGCATTTTTATGTTCATTAATTAGACTGACCTACATAGCTTTTTAAGCACTATAAACATGAAATTTCATAAACATACCCTGATATTCCCAAAGTACTCTGTCTTTAGATTTATGGAAAAAATCACCATTTTTATTTCGCTAGTGGAAAGAGTAGTCTTTATATTAAAATTAGATAGTCTTCTACTGATTTTATCAGTTTATCAGTGATTCTTTTTATATAAGGTAAACCCACTATAACTAGTTGAATTATCAATTTTAACCTGGTTCTTTCTTTTAGTGTCGATACCTTATGTATAATGTTTTTATTGTAACCATTAGAAAGTAGAATATTTTTTTGTTAATTCTATTTCTTGTGTAAGATGATCTTTATCAGACAAACTACAAGCTCTCATCAAAAGATGTTTTGCTACAGAAAATATTTGCATAGGATGATGATGAGAATTAAAATTAAGATAACTGTTTGTATGGGTGGATTTTCTTAAACCGATATTGATAAGGAGTTATCACATTTTCTTACAATCAAGACATCTAGAAAAGTGATTTATTTTCAACTTCTATAGTAAACTTAATATTAGGATGCCAATCATTAAGCAAAGTATCAATAACATGAGGCCATATAACAAATGTATCATCCACATATCTAAGTCAAATAGGTTTCTTAGTAGCTGCATTTAATACTTGACTTTCAAAATTATTCATGAAGAAATCAGCAATTACAGGTGACAATGGGGAGCTCTTATAAAATCCTTTAACACTTTTGTTGAAAATCATGAATGAAAATGTATTTTCAAAGCAATGTATTGAGTTATTATAGATAAAACTTCAACATGAATAGTAGTAAACATTGAAGAACCATCAAAACTAAAGAATAAATCAGTTTCAGTTAGTTTTAAGTTTTTAATTATAGAAATAAAATAACTTGAATTTTTAATTCTGGCTGGAATGTTTATCAATGGTTGTAAGCCAACTGGATTTGATTTTTTTTAGATACAATTGGAATCTAGATTCAAGGCAACCCATTTTTATTGCATTCATTTATTTGCTTTCACAAATGGAATTGAATAGCCACAGATCCATGTAGATGTGAACAAACTCAAAGCATAAATCACATTGATTGTAGAACTTATGATCACAGTCACAAAATTGAAGGGTTTCATACAGTTTCTAATGAATCTATCTTCTGGTTAGAATATCTACCAGTCCTTTATATCTTGTTAATAATAATAAATCCCAAAGCTGAATAAATAAATAATGATTAATTAAAATATTAAAAACTGAACTACTGAAAAAAGAAGTCAATTCTTATATTTATTTAAATATAAGATGCAAGTTATCAGGAATGTTTAAAAAAGGTATGCCTGATATATATATTTTTAGGTATTAATGATTTATATATTTACCACAACTTAAAAGAAGCAGGTGAAAGAACAGAAAAATTGTTGGCAAACTATCCTATCAAATATCATTGAACTAAATAATGTCCTAGTCATATAGATATTTTAGAAAGGTTGAAAAGAAAATATTAAAAATCGCAGACATGCTTTTATCAATCTGTAATCTAGCATTTCTGCATAAGATTTTTACTAAGATTACAATTCTATAGAGAAACTCAAGACTAAAATCAAGCTAAAGAACAAACTGCATTTAAAAGTGACTATAGCTTAATAGAAAACATCTAAGATTAAGAAAAGTTATAAAAAAGACCAATAAGTATTAAACTCATTAGATTTATAGATTATAGTAAACTTGATTTTATGAGAATTTGAATGGTTAAAGCTTTGAAACATTAAGAGGATCAGCATATTGTCAAATTCTGAAGATTATTTATCAAAATACAAAATAAATTAACCACTGTAAAAAAATAAATCTAGTAAGAATGTAAACCAGATGATTCTATATCTTAAATGTTTTACAGCATTTAAGGAAAGTAATTTGTAGATTAAAATATGAAACTAATAGAATGAAAATAAAAGACTATTTAGTTATTTAGATTTTTGCAGATGATTGGCTATTTTTATAAATACCAGAAATTCCAAAAAAATATTGAAAGAATTTGAATGAAAACATGAAAATAGAATTACAATAAATGCATAAAAGATATTATTTTAAATAACTTTTTTTTTTAAAAAAAAAGCAATAAAAATTGATAATGAATTAGAAGCTTTAACAACTATAAATATTTTAATATATGTAAAGGAAATATGTCTATATGTTTTACCAATGTTTATTATAAAATTGAGTTAAATTCCAGGGTTGGGAGAATCAGAAATGAAATATATGAATGAAGAGACTAAAATGGAATTGGTTGGAGATATTGCTTGAAGAGAAGAGATAGCAGTAAATGATAATGGATTCCAGGGGGTTGTAAAAGATGTAAAAAGAATCAAGTGCAAGATGGATGAGATAATGCTAATGAAAGAGTGCTAATTTCAAAAACTAGATTAAACTTGGAAAATCCCCTTTCTTGCAGTACATCAATAATGGTTAAAAATGACGATGATGAAATGCTCGCTTTTCGAGTCGTCTACTCATTCTTTTCTCAAATTTTACAATGAAATATTTGTGTCTTAAACTCAAAGGTGAAAACCAGAAAAGTCAACAATTCATGTTAGTTTATCATGTGAATAAGATCTCAATAATAGTTATCATCTTACAAGAATGTAGCCAAGCGTTGATGGCCGAGTGATTAGTACAGCTGCATTACAAGCAGTTGTCCCGGGATTCGCTTTCCAGCCGACGCTTTGACACATTAAAATAAAATAAAAATAATTACAAGAATATATGAACATTAGGAATTTGTTCTGCTGGAGAACTAGAATCAAAAGTATAACCTACACAGATAAATTTCATTGCAAATCAACCTGTTGGAGAATTGGGAATAAATCTTAATGATAGGTTACAAATAAAAATTATTATAATTTTTCTCAACATCCTGGTTCTCTATATATATTTACATAATTTCCCCTCCCCCAGTCGACTCTTTGTCTGAAAAGAAACAACACATTTTACTTTCCTTTTTTTAATTAAAATAATCAAATAATTCAAAGTAAAATATTTGTTAGAGTCTAGTCGTGGTAAAATTAAACCAGTTCAATTTACTCATATTTTTATAAATAATATTTTTATAGTTTAGGTCTTACTGATTTTTAATTAATGAATTGGTGAGGGGCAATATTTAAATCATAATTCTGTCTATTAATTAATACAATAATTACATTATAGTTCATATTTAAATTTCTTAGGTGCGCACAATTTATTTACTAAATACAATCGGGTTTTTTTTTTTTTTCAGTTTTAATAACTATTTCTTGGTAGGCGACTCTATTTTTAAATTCTAACAAGAAATTCTTTTGCATCGCTGAATTGCTAGACATTAGTAATTCTTTGAATCTGAGCTTCAATTAAATTGTTTTATTTGTTCTTCATTTATAATTTTTATTATAATTTCTAAACTCATTACTAGAATTTCTTTATCATGACTTTTCTCCTCATTGATTATATTCATACGCATAATATAGTATATTTTACAAACTATATTTAATTGTTGCGCGCGCACGTGTGTGTACATTTACAAATTAGTACAAAAGCCCTGGAAAATGCGTTGTATAGTAATTTATGAAGCATTAAAGTCAAAAAATTCTACGAAAATTTACTGGTGTATACTTAAAAAAAAAAAAAAAATGATGTGAAGGTAATTATCTAGATTTTAAAGGTTCATTTCCTTTACAAAATCTACATCTAATTACATTTAATTATAAGATTGGTATTAAAAAACAAAGGGGGAAAACATTTGCTGAATAATTCGCTTATCTCTAGATTTAACTGAAATCTAGGTGGCTTTGAAAGCGAACATTTTACATTTGCGCTGAAGGCAAAATGGCGAGCCATAGGGATTTTTAAAAAAATATTTTTTTTTTTTTTTTTATAAAGATAATTTATGTATTGAAAGTAATAATTCTATGGAACTTATTAGACTCGCATATTATTTTTAAAATACACATCCGAAAGTTCCACAACTGCATGTGTGAGTATATATGTGTCTCGATGCATATGTGTGAAAAGTTATAATAAAGTTTCAAATATTTGATATTTTATCACCAGTGCCCAATAATAGATCTCAAGTATATAAAGATTTTAATTGTTGGTCAAGCCGATAAAAAAAGTGTAGTTGTATAAATTTGTGTATATATATTATTAAAAATTATAGAACCTGAAGAGCCGAAATGAACGACTTCTGTATCTCCTAATTTTGTATAATAATGAAAATAATTCTAAAGATAAAGTTGCAACCCCTGAGTTATCTATCTAACACCCAGTCAGTAATATCTCTATGTTCACGGTTACTTTTCAGTTTTTGAATAAAAACTAAGCCAAAATATATACTAATATCTGTCAAAAAATACACCACCACTTGATTCAATCGGCGATTAGATGCGCGTGTTAATCATAAAAAACTTACTTATTCGAGAATTTAATAGGACTGGGCAACATTTTAATATAAGACTATTAATATCGCTTTTTTTTTTTTACTATTGATGTCAAATTCACTTCTAGAAATAGTTTTCCCAGGTGAATTAATTTTTATTATTATTATTATAAACGATAATGTTTCTGTTTTTTTTTTTTTTGTTTTTATAATTTTTTGTTTTAAAATATATTTACTAAGCTATCCTAAAATAAAGTAGGATTTTTTTTTTCTAGTATCTTGCTCTAATATAATCTTTTTCTAATTTGTTATCAAATCAAAACAATCAATGTTGGAATTTAATTTTAGGGTGGGAGTGAGTAAAAAAAAGCTGTGTAGAAAATATTACTTCATTTAATTTATTATATTACCCTACATAAAATTCAATGACAGGACCATAAGACGAATCGATATGTTGTGTTCATCTTGCATGATTATAAAATCATACTTTTATTAGAATGGATTTTGTGAAATGAACAACAATACAAAAATTTCTATAAGGCTTCTTTTATGATGAACTTGAGCATACCGTTTACGTTATAAAAATTAATTTTAAAGACTTACTAAAGAAGTACAATATTGTTTTCTTGGGGAATATATAGCTAAGAAATAGAATATACTGGAAAGCTACAATTAAGCACGTATGAAATAGCCCAGAAATTTTTCTGTAGATGAAGTTAAAAAGCGACACGACAAAATATCAAAATGTATCGGTATTATTCTGCTTATTTTATATGTGGATGTACTTGTGTTCATTGAGTGTTTTTTGCATAATCATTGCAAGTATTATTGTCTTTTTCTTGGAATTGGAATGACTTATACTCGCTTGTATTCAAGCAGTTCCCAATAAGTATTTTTGTAATAGTTAAAGATGAATATTCTATATTTGTCTGTCAAATAGAAAAATGCATTAGAGAAGCATATATCTTATAAAATCAATACCTATCAGAAAAAATTAGACAGTTTTAATATTTTCTATTATTATTTTATAATGGTTTTCTAAAATATCTCTGCATGTATTAAAAAACAATAGAGCATATTAACTGGTAGTCATTTGTTTTATTGGTGGAAATTTTACCCCTCCTCCACTGAAAAATAACTAGATATTACTATATGCTATCACAATGTAATGTTTGACACATATTATTGACATCTGCATGGTATGGAGTTCTAATCCTGGTAGAAAGTGATCATTTTTAGGTTCAAAATTTATTTTTAAGTAGCTATTCCTTACCTAGCATAATGAGTTACTTAATTAAATGATATTAAGAATATTTAGATATTCATATTTAATGGATAAAATAAGAAAGAAAAACAGATGTCTGACTTGCCTAGTGTTTCTGTTTAATCCATTATTTTTTGTAAATGATTATGGATAGTTCTGAAAGGAGCTTTATGCAAGCAAGCACAATACCCACATATAATGTAACAAGACCCCCCCCCCCCATGCAAGCAAGCACAAAATTGTTAAAGTAAGCAATAGCAATATTCAGATTGATAAAATTATCAAAAGAAACTTCAAAATCTCAATTTTGATCAAATATGTTTACTAACAAAAATCAAAAGGTTGTAAATTTATTACAGAGTGCACCAAGACAACAAAGTAGATATCGGTGCCTTTCTAACTGGATTTCCTATTGAGTTATAAACCAAATTCTAGCTAATAACACATTACATAGAATGAGATCAAAATTAATATATTTATAATCTAATTAGCAATTATTATTTAACAGGTTAGAATTGAAATATTTTATTGTGTACTGATTGCTCATTTACCCGAACATTCATGTATAAAAATATATTTACACATAACAGAAGCTGAAAAATTAAAGACGTAACATGAATAAAAATGGACTCATGGTTCATGGAACCTTCTTTTCCATTTATTTACTATTACATTTCTAAAATCCTTGAAGTTCACCTGTCTACAGAATTTGATATTTTAGTTATATCTCTTTCCTTCTTTATTTAATTTAATTATAATATTGGATATTACTTTGTATAAATATTTGGACATTAAAGTTATTACACTTTTACTTCAATATATACACTACTTTGTAAATATAAAATGGACAATATTTTTTTAAAATTCTAATATTTACTTTAATTCTGTATTAAATATTGAGTATATGTACTAAAATAGAGAGATTATTCCAAATCATATTACAAATACCTATTTACTTGGATTTCATTTACCAATGTCAAACATTTGGCACTCACAGCTTCAACAACCACTTCAGACAAAGACTAATATTAATAATTATTCTTAATTACTTAGTAGAAAATATCTTTCAATCCTTAGTTAAAAATTAATAACTTTTTTAAAAGTTAAACATAAACATATGGACTATAACTCATCTTCATCTTTTTTTCATGTGTAATATCTTTTGTAGATATATTTAAAACTTGCATTTCACCACATATCTGTATATACTATGCATAATATTTAATCTAGGTCTTATTAATCAAATTGATTCAGTTGAAATGAAATGCAACATGAAGGTTGTTTAATTATTCGGGATGCCTTAAGTCATGTTTGAGACAGGAAATGTTTATTAAGATCTAATTTAAATGTACTGTATATATGTATATAATCCAATTACAATTTATTTTCCTATGATGTTTTTATCTTAGTTTATTATTCTTTTGATTGTATAAATATTTTTCTATCAAAATGTGATCATTCTCAAACAATCCCTTAAAGCCTTCTTGATAAAAAAAATAATGGCTTTATTGCTTTTGCTGCTTGGGAGTTAATAAGTTGGACTGGAATTGCTAGCATTGGAGTCAGTTCTAGGACCCATATTCCAAGGTGGCACACTCTACCACTATGCAAAACAGCACGTGGCAAAGCTTTTTGATTCACCGAATTAAATGCCCTAGTCAATTTTCTAGAATGGCTATAACACATTTCTTAAATAAAGTTATTGCTATTAATAAAGACGATATCTTTTTAAGGTATTAATTCACTACCTATTCATTAAATCTTGACAATTTTTGGCCTTCTTCTTATTATTGCTTGTAAAACTCTACATTCCTGTCATTAGTTTGCCAAGTAGATGTCATGTTTGCTTTTAATCAAATTTCTAATAATACAATTGTTAGGATTTTGGTGAACTTAAAAACAGACTTACTTGTATTCACAACACGTCCTTTAATTAAAGATAATTTAATTCCAGCATTTGCCAGATTGCGATGTCAGTATTTTAGTAGAAATTTTTGTTTTGAACTACATCAAATATTGAATGTCTTTGGAAATTTTTTTAAAACTTTCCAATTACATTAAACTGTTATAATAGCTTGTAGGTTCATATATAACATAACATTTCAAGTGATATTATTATTCTCTCATCTTCCAGGCATTGTTGGCTTAATCATAGGAATATTTAATGTTAGATGATGGAAATAGTAAACATACAATTTTTACAATTAGTATCATGATTTAAAGCCGAAATTGATAATTTAAATGTTTTAAAATTTGTCATGAATAGAATTTGTTTTTAAAGAATAAACCAACAAATTCACTTAATATGTTGAATATGATATTTTATATATGACCTACTCAACAATCCATCATATTTGATGCCTAACTTCAGTATAATCCAGAATATATTCTTTTGAAGATGTAAACACGAAAGTTTCTATAGAAAGATAATGATTAATCTCTGCTTTAACCAGAAATAAAAGATTATTAAGTTTATAAATCCAATATCAACAACTTTGCAGTTAAAGTTTAACCAACACTCCATTGAAGTTTCTGAATGAAGGAAAAAAAGTATTCTACTGCTATTGATGCAATAATACTAATTAAAAAGATAAAATATTTCTTTCTCAGAACTCTATAAATTTAATATTAAACCAAAAGTATTTTATCAAATGGTCACAAGTACCATGGTGTCAATTTTAATATCATTAGCTTTAAAAAAATATTGGCATTGTTAAACTATTCCTTTGAAAATATATAACTATAAACCACTTTAATTAAACTTTTTGCAGATGAAATTTCACTAAAAGCAATTTTAAATTGTGGTCCTTCATATTAGCCACAAGCATTGATTTGTAATCAGATCCCAAAGAAGGTATTGAATTTATCTTTATTACTTATACTATCCCATATTTTACTGTCATTACCTATTATCCTTAAAATGGAAATCCCCTAGAATATGCTGATCTAGTGTCAGATGTGGTAATGGAGAACTCTTTATCAAATCCAGTTCCATATTGTGATTGATTGAACTGCTTTGTGTTAAACTATAAATAAGGATTTCTAATTTGTTAACCTATCATCATTGTTGTGTTTTTTAATACCAGGGCTTTAGTCTTGCATATAAAAAAGATTGGAATTAGCTGGAGATAGCATGAAAAATGTGGTTGGTAAACTTACACAACTTGTTAACAAAAATAAAGATGATGACTGATATCATAGGTCATATCCATTCTGACCTTATATCAGCCCAAGTAAATGAAAAAAGTAAAGAAAGCAGGAAAGAGCACAAATATAAATCAGAAAGATTATTACTTTGGAAATGGTATCTGTCTTTGAATCCATTGGAGACAAGACCAATCTTTGATAAATCCACATCATATCTATTAAGACAGTTTGAGATTTCACTGTTAATCCTCACATCCAAAGTGACTTTATTATTCACCCACTGTGGATATCCATTTGTATAGTTCAAGTTCAACATTCGATTTTAAATATATTAAACACCAAATATGTTCATTTATTTTTGCTGCTGTCAAGTTGGTAATTCTATTACAAATTCACTAAAATGATTGGGCAATATATTATTTTTTGCATTATATATGACTTGTAAAATCATGCTCGAAATTTTTTTGTTTCCTATTTTCTGTTGCCTGAAAATGCTTTAAGTATTTATAATATTTTGTATATTAAATTATGAGAAATATTTCTTAGTGCTTTATTTATTTTCAGATTACTCAATTGAAAATTGATAACAATCCATTTGCCAAAGGTTTCCGTGATAATGGCGTATCCCGGAGGTTTGTATAATTTCTACAATAATAATTGGCTGTTGATTTTATTACAAATTGTGAATTTTATTGGTAAATTTTATTTGAATAAATAACTTATAATATGAAATTTGGTAGATGAAATATAAGACACTAGATGAAAATAGCTTATATGGTCTTATAGTAATTAATTGGTAATTTGAAACATTTTCTATTCCCCCCCCCCCTTCATTCTCCTACCCATCCCTCTCTATTTCTTCTTTCTGTTCTATCACCTTCCTCTCATATACATCATTTTTATATTTTATTTATTATATTTCGAAAATGTAGTAAACATTTTTTTTACATTTCCACTGAAGTATAGGAAGAGAATTAGACCAAAAATCTTATAAATCCATTGATTACTATAGATTGCACTAGATGACAATATTGTATAAAGAAAGTTGCTACTGTGTAAGCATAAGAAATGGTAATCATGTGACAGTATAGTGGTTTAAAGATAAAATAAAAAGTTGAAATGATAAGAAGAAATATTAATGAATAAATAACATGGACGAAAGGCATTAAGCCTTTGTGTCATTTTAATTATTTATACTTAAGTTTATAAAATATGTGAGGATAAATAGGAAAGATTTTAATTTTCAAAATCAAATGTTAGTTTTAATAGTGTTATATTAATTTATGGAACACTTGGATAATAAAATAAACATAGAGATTATTACTTTGGCAAAGGGGAAAAAGTTTAATCCTCATGCATTACCCATAGATAATATATCTCAGAACTTTCATACTCATTATTTAAGCAATTTGGTTAAAAGTAGTGTTAGCAGTTGCTATGCAATAATATTTGATTAGAGAAATAAATTAATTAGATATCTTTCATCCAAATAGGAGAATATTTAGTTAATATCATGGAGATGTCCATAATAAGTTAAATGATAACCTTTAGTATTTTTTTAAAAAAAATCGAATATTTACATTCTACTTCTTTTCTAAATAATCTTTGTTTGTAATTGCACCAACATCATCATCATTATTATTATTATTAATAACAGCTAACAATAATAATAATAACCATTAGAAAACAATCAAGACTTAGACAATCCCAATATCAATAATAATCAACAATCTCAAACTATATATAATTTGTGGAAACTTTTGTGAAAAACCATGTAGATAGAATATTAAAGCAGTGATGTGATGTGATATGGCTTCTCCTTAAACGAAGTCAAGAATATCTCAGCAATTATGCCCAGATAAACCTGTTAGCCACTTTATTTTACATTCCCCACTCTAAATTTACCCCTAATCTGCTCTATCCCATTTCCACAACATAATCTTTGTGAACTCTATAACCTTTATATCTAAATCCCCCTTATCTTTTCCCAAACCCAGCATAAAAACCAATAATTCACTTTTTGTATAATCACTCTTTTCATATTTATTTTTCCACAACTTTATTATATGCACCCTTTCTGTTTTCAAACATTTACATTCAATTAACAAATGCCTAATATTTTCTAATCCTTCCTTACATAATTTACAAAATAAATCACCCATATTTTTCCATTTACATATGATATTCTTTTGTAGCTAAAGATCCCGTTCGAGCCTTAAACAATAAACTACTTTCCTTACTATTATCATATATTAACTCACACCTAATATTCTGTTTATTTCTATATATATTTAAACTCTTTTTACTCTCCATACTATTTCTCCATCTCTCTAACTCCCTAGTCTTTATTAATAAATTTATTCTTTTATCCCATTCCTTACTACTATAACACTCAATAAGCCTCTTAACACAATCATCCCATCTTTTGTACAAATATATTGATATAAATTCTTTATCCAAATCTTTTGCATACCACATTATCTTTCTCACCCATCTTATTACCTGCCCTTTACTCATAACCCAATTAAATACTATTTTAGCTATTCTTTTATTATCCATAAACTGCAATCTACCAAACATTTTCATTTTACTTTTTGCATCTCTCATATGAAAACTCGACCATCCCATTTCTCCTTGAATTACCTCCCTTGCTGTCCATACTTCTGCATCCAATGCATGTCTTCCTACTTCCCTTTGAGCTTTTTCTAAGTAATCTAATATCTTTTTACTAACATATAATGCATCATTACCATATGTTAACCCTGCTACTGCAACTCCTTTCCATATAATTCTAGTTACATCATATTTATTATATGAAAATACTGTTAATTTCTTTATCAATCCCTTTCTTTTCTTTGCTTCATTTATCAATTTTTTCTCCCATTCATCCAAATAATTTTTCTGATTACTTAAAATAATTCCCAAATAACTATATCTATTCACCACACTTAACTTAATATCTCCCAATAAAAAATCTACATCTTCTCTTTCCCCAGTATTAACCATCATTATATATTGGATTTTTCTTCACTAAATTTAATCCCCATCTCTTTACCCACCCTTGCACATGTCCTCAACATAACTTCCATATCTTCTCTTTTTTCTGCACACAAAAATATACCATCTGCAAAAAAAAAAAAAAGACCTGACAAAATATATACTCCCTTACTATCTATTAACGGTATCTCCCTCTTCCTAATCTTTCTATTGCTCTTTCCATTTCACTCAAATACAACACAAACAAAATAGGTGACATAGGGCATTCTTGTCTTAGTCCCACACCATTTTTAACTTTAATTGATTCTATATTCTCTAATTGATATATATAATAATTATTTTCATATAATTTCTTAATAATATCTATTAAAGCTTCATCCATTCCAAAATTTGCTAAACTTATCCATAATCTATTTCTATTTACTCTATCATATGCCTTATCTATATCTATAAAACTCATATATAACTGTTTACCTGCATTCCTACTCATATCCATAAGTTGTGTAACTACAAATAAACTATCTCCTATATGCCTATCTAATCTAAAACCTCCTTGCATTTCCCCCACTACATTATTCCCTTCCATCCATTTTACAACTTTACTAGACACCATATATGAGAAAACTTTATATAAAACTGATGTTACCGCTATCGGTCTATAATTATTCAACTTTCTATGATCCTTTCCTTTAAATAATAATCTTACTCTTGTATTACTCCAACTACTCGGGAAAACTCCATTCTGTGTCATTTTATTAAAACAGGATAATAACTTTACTTTTGCCCTATATCCTAAATTCATTACCATCTCTGCTGCCCATCCATCTAAACCTCTTGCCTTCCCACTTTTCAATTTCTTCTCTATCTCATTTAGTTCATTTTCTGAAAAACTAATATTCCCATTACTATATTCTTTCATACTTTCTAACACTCTACCATTCACATCTAACATATTTTCTATATCCATTACATAACTATTTAAGATTCTCTCTAAATCTTCTCTAGAGCTACACTCTGTTCCCTCATCATCTAGTAATACTAACTCTCTCCCTCCTACATTTCTCCTTTTAATATAATTCCAAAATTTTTTACTCCCATCTCTTCCATATAGTAGCGCCACCTAGTGCAAGATTTAAATAATCTATGGATGCAAGGTTTGTGCATAAAATCCCTATCTACTGCCTACTCACTCAATATCCCCAGACTCATTTTTAGTGCATGACTTTCATTAGTGAAGAGCCTTAGATATGAAAGCACTGCATCTAGATCTTAGGATCTAATGCAACTATCCAGCCACCACCTTTTATCTATTTAATTAACTATAAATCTGAGCACCAAATAAAAATACAATAATGTTTTTAATTCAAGCTAATTTGCATATATAGTATTATAGATTTAAATCCAGTTCATTATCTATACATTTTAGTGTCTTTGGTTTTTTAAAAACCACAACCACCATCATTCTATGGGCAGGATTAATGTAAAACCACTTCCTATGAGTACACAAGCTGTTAAAATAGTAGCAAACATTCCATACAGTAGCGTTGTCCTGTTAACATTTGCCATAGATTGTTAAAAGATTTTATTGTGCAGTCCTGCTAAGATACAGGAAGTTGTAAAAAATTAAGATTGTTGACATGAAATTATGTACTGGAATAAACAAGTAAAAAACTATATATTTTGTTCAGTCAATCATGATTGAAAATCAAACTTAAAGTGGTGAGAATACAGTTGGGTTTAAATTTAGTTGGTGTTTATTTATTTGTTAAAGAGCTTTCCCATATAAATGGTAGTTTAGCAATTCCATTATACTTATTAATGCAAATTGGTTTCCTTAAAATAACTACGTATTCTCAATATTCTTTGATGATAATGTTGCATCTGGGTAGGATTTTGGGTTTGGGGGAAATGCCAGTATTTAAGTCATAGAGAGTAAGTGCTGTAGATGATGAATAATTCTATATATGTGGATTAGCATACTCCATGAGGAGTCTTTTTTGGATTCATTGAGCATCAAAATGGATCATTATTAATCTTTTATTTAATGAAAAATGTTTTTAATTAAAAATTTTTTAATTTTATATGAAACATATACTGTATTGTTTGTTTCTTGTGTTATATTACTGAAAAGTGGGAAAAAAATAAAATATTTTTAGTTTTTAGTTATGCTCATGCTTCTAGAGCATGCTCATGTAGAAATACAGATAAAGGTGCACTTTTAAACATTCTATGTTATATAATAGCCTTGTAAAAATTTTTTTTATTTTGTA
This sequence comes from Epiperipatus broadwayi, assembly GCA_028023455.1. NCBI lineage: Eukaryota > Metazoa > Onychophora > Udeonychophora > Euonychophora > Peripatidae > Epiperipatus > Epiperipatus broadwayi. The sequence goes on along the minus strand of JAQFVV010006224.1, from coordinate 9,494,376 downwards.
TACTAATAAAATAATTTATAACTTTGTTGATATTTAATTTCCCTGTCCATATCAATCTCTAAAATATACTCCTTAACAAATTATTTTCCATTATAAAATCATCAAACTGTTAGAACTTTTAGAACTTGTTTGACATTTTTTATTCTACAATGTGTATATATTATTTTCAGAGAAAGTCGTTTGAATATGAAACGTGCTATTGAAGAGGCTGCTCAAGCACAACAAGAAAAAGGTATGGAATATTTGTATAATTTATGAAACTCTATATTTGCACTATTTGACTTTTGTATGAAATCACTACCGAAGGCTATAAAATTTACTTCCATTTTCTTCCAGATTAGCATTAGAGTTGAATTAAACCTTGTCTACTGCTAAAACTGTTTTTTTAAAAAACACTCTTAATACAGTATTTGCTTTCTGAGCAAAGAAATAAAACATAGCACATGCATACAATAAAATATATAGTTAAAATGAGTAATTTTTGTGCTAGGGCTGAGCTGTCAACAGTTCTGTTAACTGCTAGATGTTTATATAGTGTTATGTTACTCAAAAATGTTTGTTCTTATTTGCCTTCCAGTTTCTCAAAAATAAAGTTTTGTTTCTCAAGCAAAAAAAAAAAAAATGAAGGGGAAAAAAATCAAGAGTGAAACAAAATGCATTTTATATCACTATATCATAAAACCATCTATGTATGCATGAATAATTAATAGATGCCAGAATAGAAATATCTGGATATTTGTCTTTATTAATAAGAAACATTAGATTAAGCACATTGATCCAGAAGCCTTCTTTTATTTTCATTGTGGTATCTGAATATAATGATTGTGAAACATAATCAGAATATATCAGTATAACAATATTATAATTGCGAAGGACAGAATCGATCCATCTCAAACACCCCAAGGCGTATATAGCATTTCATGCCCTCTGGGTGGATGAAGTGCCTCATACTATGGGAAGACCAAGACCACTGTCTATAATAGAGCTGCTCAGCACATGTATACATACAGAAGAGCAAAAAAGAATAACGATAGCATCTCAATATTTTTTAAACATGAGAAGCAGGCTGGTCATATGTTCGAACTTTCCAACCCCAAAATAGTGTGCCCTGAAGCTACGATTGCAAAAGAAAGATTGAGAAGCATATTTTATCATCAATGATAACAACCACAATCAATAGACATGACACGTGTTTTGCTATTTCAAGAAAATGGACAATTTAATTTGCATATGCATTTACGTATATGGTCAGCAATGATTTAAAATCTATTTCAGCCATAAATATGAGGGGAAAAATATCATCAATGATAACAATGTGATCAATAGACACGACACGTGTTTTGCTATTTCAAGAAAATGGACAAGTTAATTTGCATACGCATTTACATACATGGTCAGCAATAATTTAAAATCTATTTAGGCCATAAATATGAGGGAAAAACTATCGAAAGTACTATGCCTGGATTAATTTACTTTGATTATTTTTTTTACCACCAACAGCTTCTTCATCCAGTGTGTTAAAGCGCTTGTATATATTATTATAATTAAAAAGTGTTTGTAGTTTGCCAGTTATTTGAATACATCAGTCACTAGATAAGCAAATAGACTTTTCAACTTAAGGAGTATAATAACTAAATATGGTGGCTGATTGATCATGCACTTCTCTCTGATAATTGATCTGGGGATTTCAATGTAAACTAAAAGTTATTACAAGCCAGAGTAATCAATAGAGGCCAGAAGGCTTGTACATAAAATCCCTAGCTAGTGCCTATTCGTGCAATATCCCCAGACTAGTTTCTGGCTGGTGGCCTTCATCAGTGAATTATGAGCAAGCATAGGAAATGGTGATCATGTAATGTTTAATGGTTTAATACCAATCCCGCCTAATAGGATAATGGTGGCTATGGTTATCAAAGAACTAAAGATACCAAATATGTGGGACTGAACTGAGTTCAGCCTATATGACTGTATATGCTAATGAGCTTGGATTGAAAATATTATTGTATTTTCAACTTGGATTGAAAATATTATTGTATTTTCAATTTTATTCTCAGTTTTGTAGTTGGGTAGAGGTAAAAGGTGGCTGCTGAAGGATTGCATTAGATCCTAAGATCTAGGTGTAATGTTCTTAGATCCAAGGCTCCTCACTGATGAAGGCCACAAATCAAAATCTAGTCTGGGAATATTGGATGAGTAGGCACTAGATAGGGATTTTATGCACAAGCCTTTTGACATCCATTGATTACTCTGGCTTGCACTGAGTGGAACTACTATATGGAAAGTTTTACCTATTTCAATAACAGTTATGAGCAAGCATAGAAAATGGTGATCATGTGATGATTTATTTAGCTATATATTATAACAAGAGGCTTGAACATGACTTGGTTTTATAAAATTGATCATTTTATATTTATTTATGACTATTACTCGTAAAGGGAGCAAGCTTAAAAGAAAAATACAAAAATATTGGATAGAGGAAAATGTGCAAAGAAGAAAATTCAAGAAAGCTGCTCATCATATATGGAAGCCTCTAATTAAAGTCTGTCACTTAGAAAAAAGTATTAAAAAAAATTGAAGGACTTGAACCAACATTCATATATAAATATATAAAATTTCTACTACCTGTTGCTTTGACAGAATACCTCTAATATTGTGTTATTACTAACAAGTTGTTTGACAAGTTTAAAATTTTCTATAAATACAGCATTTAATGAAAGATGATACCTTTGACAGAATAGCTCCAATATTGTGTGTTATTACTAACAAGTTGTTTGACAAGTTTAAAATTTTCTATACATTCAGTATTTAATGAAAGATGATAGAAATAGACCAACGTATTATAACATTTGTTTTTATTTTATCTGCTGAGTGCATACATTACATTGTTTTGTTTTATTTAAATGAATTTAAGGGATTCAAACTCAAACTTTCACATGGCCATGCCATCTCATATTGCTGTCTCATCTGATCACCCACATATTGAAAAGATAAATAATCACCAATGCGCGTATTTCATGCTAAACCAGCAATCATCAATTGGTCCAGATTACTATATCCATACATATGTACAATCAGTGCTCAGCTTTATATTAAGATAGCCAATCTCCATACTTACTCCAACCCATAACTCTTCATATCTGATGATGGAAATATTCAAATCCCACATTAGTGCCAATGTTGTCATTCTACCCATGTTGACGTTAGTCATTCTGACCCCTCATGTACCAGAGAATAATCCATTTACATACATATGTGAGGGATGGGCAGACTTTTAACACACTGTTTCATTATGTAATTTAATACAAGGTAAGGCTTACACACACTTGCACATATATACTGTAATATATAAGGGATTCGAACTCAGACCTTCACATGATCCTCAACTCTCCACGCCATCTCATTGCTGGCTCACCTGATCACACACACATTGAAAAGGTAAAGTATGAAGATTGGCTATCTTAATCTAAAGCTGAACACTGATTGTATATATGTATGGAGATAGTAATCTGGACCAACTGATGATTGCTGATTTAGCATGAAATACATATATTGGTGATTATTTATCTTTTCAACATGTGTGTGATCAAGTGGGTCAGCAATATAAAATGGCATGAGAGAGTTGAGGATCATATGACAGTCCTGAGTTTGAATCCCTTATATATTACAGTATATATATATATATGCAGGTGTGTGTAAGCCTAAACAATGTATTAAATTATATATTGAAACATAGTGCATTAAAGGTCTGCCCATCCCTCGCATATGTATGTAAATGGATTATTCTCCAGTACATGAGGGATCAGAATGACTAACATCAACATGGATAGGATGACAACCTTGGCTCTAGCGTGGACTTTGAAATATGTATATTGGTGATTATTTATCTTTTCAACGTGTGTGTGATCATGTGGGTCAGCAATATGAGATGGCATGGAGAATTGAGGGTCATGTGAAAGTCTGAGTTTGAATGCCTTATATATTACTGTTTATATGTGCAGGTGTGCATAAGCCTGTACAATGTATTAAATGAATTTAGTATATATATGCCAATTTTAATCAAGTCTGCTCTAGAGTGGGGAGTATATGTGTATGCACATGAAATTTAGAATATTATTTTTCATCATGCATAGTATTTCTTAAAAGAAAGTAGCCCTCTGTGAGCAGATTTGGTGTATCTTGATTATTATTAAAGCTACTATAATGCAACTTAGTCTGTCATCATCTACCCAATGAATGTTATAAACATGCTTATATTAAGTTTTTTCCCCCTCTCTTCAGGATTATTATTATATTCTCAATAAATAAGTTGAACAAGTATAATATAGTAGATAAATCCTGTTTCATGAAACTTCTTAATGCAATCCTTTCATCTATTTGGTGCTCTGTTATCTATATAAAGTGAGAACCAACCTTTTAACTTTCTAATTATGATTTATATTATTCATCATTTGAAAATACAATTTACATTCTATTATGATAAAAGACTTCATTCTTAATGTTATTACTTATGGTGCTCTTTCCAAATCTTAAACAATGTTAATCGTTATCCAAGTTTCTTTCTTCTATTGTATCATGTTTTTATTAGTAGAATCTTATATGTGATAAAAGTGATATTAGTCTATAGTTTAAGCTCAGTCATAAAATCTGATGTTATTATATCAAACATTTTTTTTAATAATAGTAACAACTATTTAAAAGTTTCAATGCCTATTGTCCTATTATTTTATTTTGTCTAAAGCATAATTATTCTTATGTTGTTACTGATTTTCTCATCTTTTTCAAACATTTTTTTCATCTGTATAATTTCTTATATCTAAACTATTTTCTCCTTTAAACAAATTTTCATTGTACTTTTTCCATTATCTTTCTTTTACAGAGTTTCAAATTAAAGATAAATATTGGTAAAACTAAAATTCAGATAGTGGATAAACCACAAATAAAATAATGATATATGGATAAATAACAATTCAAGAGCAAATCAGTCTATTTGGATAGCTGATTCGAGATGATAATAGTAAAATTTATATAATGAAAAGATACTAAAAAAAATGTTATGAGTTAATATATATATACACATACATATAGATCCTTGACAAATGACTACAGGGAAGTAGTTGAAACATTGAAAACATGTACATAATGTATTGGCGTGTATATGGGTTCATGTAAATAAATAAAAAAAGTTTTTTTTTAAAAAAAATTGAGATTAAAAGTAATTATCTGCCAAAATAGATTTTTCAAGATTGAAATATTTTATTATATGACGTATATTAAAATCTCTATTTGCTGTATATTGACACATGGGTGTAAGGCTTAAAAAAAGATGAATGAAAAATTAGAAGATATGGAAATGTTAATTTGGAGAAGAATGATTAGGACGAGATTTGGATGAAAATTAATAATCAGATATTAAAAGAAATCAGCATGAAAAAAAAAAAAAAAACTACTTGATCATAAGAATGTGCAATATAAAATTTTCAAAATGCATTTTGAAATGTGTTTTGGAAAGTAAAATTTTGGAAAGGGGGTTAAGAAATAGGCCAAAAACATCTTATCTTTATTTAAAATGTGATCGGGATGTAGTTCATATGTAAGTATGAAGAAAATGACCGGAGAAAATGATGTGGCATTACGTTAAGAAATATTAGTGATGATTAAATATGTATTTATATTGGAACATTTATGCAGTTGCTAACTATTTTTGCTTACATTTATATCATTTATGAACACTATATGTGGAGGGGATATGCGCAGATTATGCTGATAACTAATTAACTTAAATAAAGGAGAAAATATATTACAGTTAACTAGAAAGCACTACTGTGAAACTTTTAAGCCGATTAAAAAATTTTCAATGCAAAAAAAACAATTGAAAAATACTTCCCTTTCTTCTCACTCATATATATATATATACACACTTTACAAATGTCAGAGATAATATTAGATGTATACATGTGCAATGGTATAAAAAGATGGAGACATGGAACGACAGAGATTAGTAATACGTATATTAAACAGGTTTGTAGTAAGTAGATAAATAGATGATAGTAGATAGATATATAGAGAGAAAATAAATAAAAAGATTTATGGAATTTGGTTTTTTTAAAGTTTTTTTTTTCTTATTAAAAAACGGAATGTAAATTAAAGTCAATCATAAAGCAATTTTATAAAAATATAAAGCATAAATAGATAAACCAATAACAATTTTTAGTTTATCACTTTATAGTATCAAATTTATAATTTAATATTATATTGATTATTTTGCTTTAAAAAAAAAAAAACTAAAACAAAATGTATGTTGAATAAAATTTATTTTTGATGATGATTTTCTAATGTTTTTTTTTCTTTCTTTCAGAAGAAGCAAAAAGGCAAAAGACTAGAGATAGTGTATCTTCTCAAGATAAATTAACAACTATGTCATGTGATACTAAAAGTAAAACAGATTGTCATCTAAATAATAAACGTTCTCAAGGAGATATCAAAGATGAACCAATAAATGATATGTTACACAAGAATTCTCCACGGACACCCAAAGACAGCAGCCCATCACCTACTTACAGTTTTGGGCGTCAGTCTCTACCATATACCTGTTCATTTTCTACACCATGTCATAGTGTTGTATCAACAGGAGATTCTATGTTCTATCCTCATGTTAGTCATGCTAGTGGATTTGGTCTTATTCCTTCAACAAATGTAACAAGACCTGTAGGCTTACTTCAGCCGGTAACTAATGCTTTATCCTTACATCACTTAAGTTCAGCCTTACAAGTTTATCCAACTCGGCCTTCAGCAACCCCTTCTTGTTTGCCTGGAGTTAGTTTTACCAATGGTGGCTTAACTCATCCCAGTTTTAGTCTGGGTCAGACTGCATCTTCCTCTCATGATCAATCCTATTTAGGACGATTACATTCAATGCAATAAACATGTAATTAGAGGTGATAATAAAATAAACATGGACTATTCATAGAAACTTTTTTTTTAAGAGTTGGAAGCTGTGTTCATAAAAAACAAAAATCTTATAGAAGCTTGATTAGAGAAGGAGCAGAAAGTAAGAGCTTGCGATTTCAGCAAAGATATTTGGATTACCTCAGGGATGATTTCCTGCAGTCATATTTGAAATAGTGACATTCTCTTAAAAAATATAACTTGTCCATAAATCCTACTGTTTGCAATATAAAAAAAAAAGTAAATGAAAATGACAGATTTTTAATGTACAGAACTGTAATAAATTTAAAGCGTTATTATTTTTAAACGATCATTTTCATACATATTAAAAGGTGCTATATGATACCTCTCTTAAGTGTGTTATTTGTAAAGTATGTATTCAAAGCAACTCGGTAATCTGTTCATGATAAAAAATTATTTACAATCACATGTCTTTCTGTAGATCAATTTGTGTTGACAATTTATAAACATTTTTTTTGGTAAAAACTTAAGTTTAACAACACTAATTACATTAGAAAATCTTGGGGCTAAATTGGATATTATAAATGGTTTATCCACTTTCAGTACTTGCCTCTGCTGCCAATATAATAAAAGAAAGCACTTAACAGAGATATATTAGTGCTAGTTTAGTGACTTTCTATAGGATGAAGCTATTGTCCACATAGGAATAAGATGGCAATTAAGCCCATGAAAATGTAATAAGATTCATACATTTCCATAAAAACTCGAATGTATATATAATTAGTAATCAAACTAATGCTCAGGAAAACATTCAATTAAGTGTCACCACCATAAGCATTTCATAAATTAAATTAGCAATGAAATTGTATTTACCCGTATTTAATAATGCTTGTAATGATCATATTTCATGAATTTATTTAACATGTAATCATTGTGCATTGGTTTCATTACTAAATATATTTTCATGCTTTTAAACATAATTTTTTCTTTGGTTTTAATTTTTTTGGGAAATATATTGAACCTATGATTAACTTTTCATTTGCTTAATTTGTTCCATAATGTTGCTATAAGGATGGTGGTACTCCATCTTGCAGAAGAGCACTTTCTATATCAGTACCAAACACTATTAAAGAATTTTTTTAAAATACACGTACAGCTTACTTCTTTATGTAAAACATATTTCTAGTCAATTTTATATTCCTTTGTACATTTGCCAAATAAACCTTGACATTAGGGTGGGATATACTGTGGAGCATTTTTCATGTAGTAAATTGATTTAAAAAATTTTGAAATTAAACAGATATACTTGTTTAGAAATAAAAAAAAATTGCTTTTTCATTTAGTGGTTGTTTTATTATTATTATTATTTCTTTTAATGTTTTTCAATGTTAAATAGATGCAAGCCATAAAAGATTCTTTAAAATTTATGATTCAGCTCTACAATTGAGATGCTAGAACAAATTGTATGAACAGAATGATCAGTAATTGCAAACTAATAATCAAAAGTTATCACTTGGTTGCAATAATCTATTGCCTATATAATTAACATGCACATATAATTGTAAGTTTAGCTTCTTTTTAAAAAAAATATCTACTTTACATATTTAGTTTCTTGAATTGATTTAAGATTTTCTCTTTTTTCATTGTATTATTATTGGGTTATGTATTCAAAGATAGTAATTAAACATGTAAAATGATAATAATTTGCAATTGCTATAACTCTGTTAAATTTCATTTTTCAGTTACACCATTAAATATGCTTCCTACTTATTTTAAAATTTACTTTAAATGCTCCTTTTAGATTATCATATTAAAATCCATAGCTTGTTATAATTTTTTTACAGCTTAGAATATTATTTTTCTATCATTCAAAGCCTAAAGTAATTTGGTTTTTGTAAGCAAATTTTTTAATATATTTCATATGAATGAATTATATTTATTTTGTATATATTTTTTTCACTATAAAATATTTTTCCTAAAAATTTGACAAAGTAGACATTTTTATTGACCTTCATAACTACCATTAAAAAATGGAAATATTAATATCTATTGGAGTTGCACTATTGGAAGTCACTACAGCTTGGCAATATATTGTTTTCAAAGGTGTTTTCTGAATAAAATTTCATCACTAATTTCAGCAGATTGTTTTTTTGCCTGAGCTGTAATCTTATCAACAAATCTCTAAATATCTAGCTTAAATAATCTCCATTCCAACGCCATCTAGGGAAAGCTTTATTAATCTCAGTGATTAGTAGATGCATATACAATCTCTAATCTTGGTATTTAAGTTTCCAGCCTCAAAGACCATTTCTGAGAATAGTGATTCAGATATTAAAGATAGGGATTTTATATGCATCTGATAATTACTGATTATTTAATCTTATGCTCAAGGGCATTAAAGTGGATAATTGCTCTTGTCTAAAACATTTAAACTCACTTATTTATACTAATCTCTTTAAACTTTTATCATTTGATTACATTTATAATTTTCACTATAACCAATTTAATATTCAGCCATCAGTTTGTAATATTTATACCTTGGATTTTCAAAGATCAACTTCTGAAGCAGGAACATCTGCAACCATGATAGACTTTAAAGACAACTTCAAATGTTTTATTTTTGTATTAAAAAAAATTGTGCGACTAGCCTATATTAGCATTTTTTAAAAATTATTCTATGATTTATTTTGACATTTATAATAAAAGTATATTGAGAGGGAGAAAAAATATACTACAGGCAAAATAAATTAATTTGTAACTTAAAAACATCTATTGATGTTATATATATATATATAATAATAATAATAATAATAATAAAACAAAGTTATAAACTGATAATTATTTAATCATAAATTACATTGTCTAAATATCACTAACAATTGGAATTAGTAAACTGTCTTAATTTTAGTTGATGTATATGGATGGATTTAAAACGTTGATTGTAATAATCAAAGATGTGAATTCAGTTATCAGAAGTTTGTTCTAAAAATTAAGGAAATTATCCAGTCACATTTTATTTAGAGAATGTACCTTGATATGCTTTTATTATAGTAATATAAATTTGCAATATTTGCAGTTTAACAATAAAATGACATTTTTTTTAGGGTTTTTAATTGCACATTCTTCATCCTAATTTCGCCATAATGTAAGGTGGTGAATTGTGAACATGGATATGCAAATATCTGATATTTCTAGCATACTTGAAGAGTGAAGGTTTTGTTCAAAATGCATGCATTGTGAGAGAATGTGTTATGATTTTTTGTGTTGGTGGATGAATGGCGTGATACAGTGGAGTTAAGATGAGAAACTGATAAAAATAAAAAATCTAGAAAATATGCTTCCAAGTATATTATTTAAACTATATTACATCATGTAAAGTATTGTATAATTAAACATTTTTTTTATATTATAATATTTCATCTTATGTCAGTAAACCATAGAGAAAAAAATTATTATTATTATTGGTTTTTAAAGATATAAATTATTTTGTACTTATATGAATATTTAGTTTAGCAATCAAAACAATGATCAATCGGCATAAATATATTTAGAGGGATAAGTAAACTGTGATAAATCATCCAAAAATAATAAAGCCCTTATAGTTTCGGTCTCAATTTTATATTTCGAGTCTGTATTTAAGAACATCCATAGAGTATAGAAAATTTTAAGCATAGGATAAAATTTATCGCCCTATTATTTCGGAAACTTTAGGCAAAGGGAGGATAGGATTTAAATTGAAAAATTTTCAATTGATTACTTATTTTTAATTTTGCCTGTGAATAATGTAACTTAGTCTAGTATCTGAATAGTGTCTGAAAGCACTTTTGTAAGATTCTAATGTAATTACAATCGTTTTTTAAATTAATGAACTGAACAGATTGCAGTTTGCGGCTTTTGGTCTACTCAATATACTCAATTGTGATCTTTTTTTAAAATGAAAATGTAATAAAGTTGTAATTATGTATATATTTGCTATTTGTGCAATCAGTGATAGCATTTCACAAAACAATGTTGTGATTTTGTAATAAATGTTCAACATTTTGAAATAATGTTTTTTGGGTGTTTTTTTTTTTTCCATTTCATTATTTTTATATACAGCAGATGAATAGGAAAGCCATATACTTTTATGAATATGATGCTCACATCTATATAAGTATGGTGTTATATAATGTTTGAATAGTGTTTAGAATAATATTAAACCATTCCTGATAGGGAAAAATCGTGTTTCAGATATCTTTGGAAATTTTCAAACTCATATGCTTCTACTTCTACATAGCATTTATATCGAAAACAAGCAACTTTGAATCTTGTGAAAGATCACACTGAATTATTTTAATACATAATAACTTTTTTAAAAGTGATAAAATTTACAGATTTATGCTTCTTTTTTTTTAAAGTGATAAAATGTATAGATTTATGTACTAATTCTTTGTGTTTTTTGTAAGGGAAGGTTATGTTGTATCAATCTTCTCTCAATAAACAGATTTCTGACATCTTTAAAGATGCAGTTATTATTTTTGAGACTGTATATTTTGAACAATTCAAGTGTTTTTTATACTGGTAATCCTGTTCAATGAGCATTAACATTTGATTTAATTGAGATCGGATGAATATCCAAAGGGTTAAGAAATGTACAAGCTTTTTGAGAAGTACTGAATATGGGTTTAATAAAACCCAAGACAACATATTTGGGTATTACCATTTTCATTTATTGAAATATTTCTTTTGCTAAAATCTGTACTGATTTTATCTCTTTTCCTGATACCAAACTTCAAATTGAAAACGTCTGAATTTTTGTATATATATCTCAGATACAATATAAGTTATGTATAATTTATTAATGTTATTACATTTAAACATTCTATAAAAAGTTATAGAAACTTAGTCTTATATATAGCAATGTTTAATGAAAAATCTATTAATCACTTAGAGAATTTCTGCCAATCAAATCTGGCATCAACTGCTACTCAGGAAAACAGTTGAGACCATATCAAACATAGCAACTCTCTTTCTATTTGGTTAAACTCACATTCAAGTTTGAAGATCTTAAACCATTTAACAATTCAAATAATATTCCATTATTAAATACAACAGACAGACAAAAATTGCCTCTAGAAAAAACAGCAGATTTTTTCTGCAGAATAAAAAATACCTGGGAAACACCAATAATTCAAATTTAACATCACCTATGTTGTGGAGGAAAGCTATTAAATGTCTCAAACTAAAATCTATAATCATTCTGCCTATTGATAAAAACAATGCTACAGTTATAGTGGTAGTCACTGATTAAGACAACTAGAGCAGGCCAATGTAAAAAAGTGATAAGAAATTCTATACCAGTTCCAGAAACAATGCTTGAAGACATTTCACTATATTTATCAAGATTTATTTTCAACACAAGTCCTTTGATATGCAAGACACAGTCATTTGTCAAGAATTAATCCAAAATATGAAAACAAATAGAGCTGACATCTTATTAAGCTTTGATATGAAAAGTTTAATCCTAAATGTACCAGAAATAAAACATTGTTAGTTGTATAAAAAAATGATAGCCTACAAACTAGAATCATTCTCTTTGGAGCAATCTTGATTCATAGGTTGTAAACTTGAGTAAGTAATGGCCCACCAAATAATGTGTTAAAAATCTTCCAAATAATTCATTTCTAGTTTTTGCCTTTATCTATAAAGACTGGGATTTTCAAAGCCAGGACTGTTATTTATACATTTACCAACACTCTTTTACTTCTTCATACTATTCAAACTTGAAATATAAAATTGAGTTTCAAATCAGGTTAAAATAGGCTGAATATAACTTCTTTCAAAACTATATGAAAAAAGTCATGATGTTATGGTAACCATTATTAATAGAATGATGGAATTGTTAGCAACCATATATCAATATCTCATTCAATTAAATTCACAATAAAATTAAAATAATCATTAAGATTTTACATTCATAGATGTTCATGTGATAAAATTATGACAAAATCAAAATTGCAGCTAACAAAATTACCCTTTCCATAAGAAAATATTTAATACATCTAATCATGAAAGAAATACAAAAATGGAATTATATTATCAGTTTGGAATAGAGTAAAATGTTTGTTCAGAAGCCAGGGTCTTTAAGAAAGAAAAATTTTATAGCAAACAATTTTAAGAATAATGATTATCCATTAATTATGATTAAAAAACTCAACAGAGGACAGCAACAAAAAAACATCTGTGGAACAATTTTCCAAAAACAGAATATAAAGAGGAATCCTAACCTTTACAAAAACTAATCTTAAAATGGTGAAGTCAAGAACTATATCGGTGAAATATGTGAATTTGGAAGGACATTTATCTGTTAAACTACTTGCTCATTGAAAAATGATTAAAACAATATAAAAGAATAATTCGAAAGGAAAAGACTATTGATCATTGCCATTGAAAGATAATCTATTTGGATTTGAAGATGATTTTAAATTAGGTGATAAACAATTTTACAACAAAAAGAACACGAAACTGGTATTCATTTTAATATAGAACTGCGAGTAAAAGTGACCAAAAAGTTGTGAAATAATTTTAAAATATTTTACAATAGTGAGATTACTTATAAACCTCGTAGGCAAGAAATTGGAGAAAAGCCTATTTTCCTTCATTAACTGATACTTTCACAAAATAAATCAAAATAACTGAAGTTTCAAATGTACCTCTGCTACAAACATCCAACTGCCAATGCAATTAAAAATAATTGGAAATCTGGATTAAAGCAATGCAGTCCAAGTTATCGATTAGTAATATTGATGCATCATTTACTGATTATTCTGAACCCCAAACAGTAAAGAAAATCGTCAGAAAAAAAAACTGGAATACAATTTAGTGCAAGAGAATAAAATATAGTAAATTTATTTACTGTGATCATAAATACCCCCTCCCTTGTTTTAGTTAACTTATGTTTTGATCATTCAACATATATAAAGCAGAACAGTTCACCTTTGGTTGATAGAGATTGATTAGAATAGATTACATTATTTATAGAACTGCAAGTGTATTGCATTAATGTTCAACATGGCCACATACACTAACTATATAACATGCATTTTAATGTGTTTACAAAGAAAATTTTAAAAAAATGTTAATAAAAAAATTGAGGGTGATACATTTACGTTTATTTTAATGTCTGTTCATTCCTGCATTTGTTGAAACAAGAAAAATTAGAAAAACTTAAGTTATTTTTAAAATAATACTCTGCGCGATTTTCTTTTTTTTATTTACAAATACTAGTTGTACTTGCTTTGCTCATTTAAATAATATTTACATGAAATAATGCACAAGTTATCAACAAACAACAGGAAATATTACCATTTTATCATAGATAAAAATAACTATTGTAATAACGTATTATTTCAAGTAAATATTATTTAAATATATTTTAAGTATTAACTTACTTTACTATTTTAACAAGGTGGGGCAAAACCAATCCATGGCGTTCAAATCGGTCGAATAAAAAAAAATAAAAGTATGAAAGAATAATAATACAGTTGATAATTAAAATACATATAGAACTTTTTAAATATTTTACCGTCTAAATTCTATTTTTAATGCATTAAATACCAAATAAGAATTTCCCCTACTACTTCTCTCCATTTCTCTAGCGGCTCCTTTGTATTATTAGACAGTTTGAAAATAAAAATATATTTACATATTGTACTTTTAAACTCTAGCTGTGCTCTCATGTTAGGAGAAAATTTGATAATTAAAATAATTTATGTGTTGCATTTTTGATTTTTGTTGTATCAAATAAAATTTATATCCAGTAATTTCTCCCTTGATAATTAAAATATATTTCAGTAATATATCCATGAAATAATTATCGACAGCAATATTGCAAAAAATATAATTTTAATTTTTAAAATGATAATAAAATATTGTAATATATGTAATGGCACAAACAAAAATTTAAATAATTTAAAATATATTTATGTAATAAAATTTTACCTGGTATAAACACTTGAAGTTTATATTTATTTCCCCTCAACTTCATTATTTGTATCCTAGCAGATGCCTAATATTTTCTATGCCTTTCTTACATAACTTGCAGCTTAAATCACACATATTTCTCCATTTGTGTATATTCCCCTGTTACTAACGATACTGTTTGAGCCTTAACCCTTAAACTACTTTCCTTGTTATTGTCGTAAATTACTAACATCCAAAATTCTGTTCACTTCTATATATACTTACTCTTTTTACTCTTCATATTAGTTCTCCATCTCCCTATTTTTTATTAATGCATCTATTCTTTTATCATATTCTTTTGCACAAATATACTGACATAAGTCTTTATCCAAATTTTCTGCATATTGTATTATCTTTCTTACCCATCTTGTTGCCTGTCCTTTACCCATAATTCCAATTAAATACTCTTGGTTATTCTCTTATGATCCATAAATTGAAATTACTGAATATTTTCATTTTGCATTTCATATAAAAACTTGACCATCCCATTTCTCCTTGAACTGCCTCCTTTCCCAACCACACATTTGCGCCTAATGCATGCCTTCCTACTTTGTACTTTTTCTAAATAATCTAAGGCCCCTTTACAAACACGTACCATAAATTAACCCTGCTACATCATATTAATTATATGAAAACTGAAGGTATCAGTCCCATTTCTTTGATTCATTTATCAATTTTTTCTCCCATTCATCCAAGCAATTCCTCTGATTATTTAAGATGATTCCCAAATAGTTATACTTAATCACATTTGACTTTACATCACCCGAGAAAAAATATTTCCTCCTACCCCAGCATTTATCATTATTCCTTTTGATTTTTCTTTCTAAATTTGATCCTCATCCCCATCTCTCCTTATCTTTGCAACAGTTTTCAGCCCCACTTCCATATCTTCCCTACTTTCTGTGCACAAGAAAATATCAGCGAATATAAGATCTGATAAAATATATACTCCCTTGCCATCTATTAATAGTATCTATTCCTTTTCCTACTCTTTGCCTTAGTCCCACCCCATTTTTAAATCTGATTCTATATTTCCTGATATGTATAGTAATTATTTTCATACAATCTCTTAATAAGATCCACTGAAGCTCCTCCATTCATTCCCACATTTATTAAAGTTACCCATAATCTATTTCTATTTACTCTATCATATACCTTCTTCATATCTATAAAGATCATATATAACTGCCTACCTGTATTCCTACTCGTATCTATAACTTGGGTGACTACAAATAAACTATCTACTATATGCATAACCAGACTAAAACCTTCTTGCATTTCCCCACTTACTTTTTTCAACATTGCCACCCATCCAATCACCACATATGCAAAAACTTTATATTACACCAATGTAATTGTTTATCTTTCTATGGTTCTTACTCTTTCCTTTAAATTATAGCCTCACTCTTGTATTATTCTAGCTATCTGGAAATTATGTTTCTGTGTTATCATATTAAAACATGATAATAGATTTAATTGTGCCCTATTTCCCAAATTCATCACCATCTCTGCTGCTCATCCATCTAAGCCTCTTTTGCACTTTTCAATTTGTTCCCTGCCTCATTCAATTCATTTTTTGTGAAACCTAATATTTCCATTACAATGTGCTTTTATATTTGTTATCACTCTATCTTTCACATATAACATCTTTCTTATATCCATAATTCTCTAGAGCTACATTTTTTCTCATCATTTAGTAATACTATCACCCTCCCCCTACATTCCTTTTAATATATTTCCAAAATTTTTTGTCCCCATCTCTTCCACTTTTATTAATATCCAATAATTTACTATTTAATTTCCTTCTCTCAACTATAATTATTTATTTTAGCCAATAGTTTTCTCTTTTAATAATTTATATCTTTTTAACTTACTTTGTTTTTAATAGCACATTTATATTCTCTGCATGCTTTTTTCTCTCTTTTACTAATTCTTACTTTTCTATTTTATTCTTCTGAATATTCTCCCCTATTTGCCACCTTTTCTACTTCACCACACCAGTCCTTATATTCACCCCCAACAAACTCTTCCATGATGTTGTCTACTTTTATTTTATATTCTTCTAAAATAATTCCTATCATTCATTCTCCCTCAGCATCTTTCACTATCCTTTCTACTTTTATTATAATTTTCCATCACATTACTAATTTCTATTATAAAGAAATTATGATCACTTTTACCTACTCTCCCATCACTACCAAACACTTAATTTTCCATATTTTATTCATTTCCTCTTTATCTACTAATACATAATCTATTGTGTGAAATATATTATTTCTAGACCATGTGTATTGCCCCTCATAAATATTTGATATATTTCAAATGCTCAAATTCACTCTGACAATTTTGTTCCAAAAGTTGTCCATTCTTGTTATTCAAGTAATCAATTTCTTCAATATGCCTATTCATATCCCATATAACCAACATTTTCTTCCCTTTTTTTTGAAATACTATATATCCTGTTAATGTGATGCACTGTGACTTCTTTTTCAGAATCAGGAATCTGTCAGCCATTATGCCCATAGAAAACTGTTAGCCACCTTCCTTTTCATTCCCCATTCTTAAGTTTTTGCCCATATTCTCTATTGTGCTCCATTCCATTTTTTCAACCTATTCTTTGTCAACTCTATGGCCATGATACCTAAATCCCCCTTATCTTTTCCCAAACCTAGCAAACCAGGAACCCATTTTCTGTATAATCACTTTCCATTTATTCTCCCACAATTTCATTATTTGTACCCCTTCTTCTTGTAGGCATTTGCATTCAATTAGCAGATGCCTAATATTTTCTATGCCTTCCTTACTCAACTTGCAGCTTAAATCACCCATATTTCTCCATTTATGTGTATATTCCCTTGTTGCTGAAGATCCTGTTACAGCCTTAAACAGTAAACTACTTTTCTTGCTATTATCATAAATTATCTCACACCCAATATTCTGTTTACTTGTATGTATATTTAAACTCTTACACTCAATCTCTCCAACTCACTTTTTTATTAATACATCTATTCTATCTCATTCCTTATCACTATAACACTCAACAGTTCTCCTAACACAATCATCCCACCTTTTATATAACTATATTAACATAAATTCTTTATTCAAATCTTCTCACCCATCTTGTTGCCTGTCCTTACTCATAACACAATTAAATACTATTTTGGCTATTCTTTTACTATCCATAAATTGCAACCTCCACAAATTTTCATTTTGCATCTCTCATATAAAACTTGCAACCTCCACACATTTTCATTTTGCATCTCTCATATAAAACTTGCAACCTCCACACATTTTCATTTTGCATCTCATATAAAAACTTGATTATCCTGTTGCTCCTTGAATTGCCTCTTATCTGTCCACACATCTGCATATCTTCCTACTTCTCTTTCTACTTTTTATAATGCATCTTTACCATAAGTTAACCCTATTATTACCACTTCTTTCAATACAATTCTACCTATATTTATGTACAATATAAAAACACTTTCTTTATAAATCCTTTTCTTTGCTTCGTTTATCAATTTTTCCTCCCATTCATCTAAGCAATTTCTCTAATTGATTGCTTAAGATGATTCCCAAATAGTTATACCTATTCACCACATTTAACTATATCCCCCAATAAATTTTTTTTCTCTTCTCTTTCCCCAGTATTTATTATCATTACTTTTGACATTTCTTCACTTAATTTAATCTCCATCTCTTTACCCACCTTCCATATCTTCCCTACTTTCTGTGCACAAGAAGCTATCATCCACAAATAAGCCCCGAAAATGTATATACTCCCTTGCTATCTTATTAATGGTATCTTGATCCCTCTTCATAGTCTTTCTATTGCTCTCTCCATTTCTCTCTAATACAACAAAACAAAACAGATGACATAAGACAACCTTGCATTAGTCCCACCCCATTTTTAACTTTAACTGATTTTATATTTTCTAATTAATATGTATAGTAATTATTTCCATACAATCTCTTAATAAGATCCACTAAAGTTCCATTCATTCCCAAATTTATTAAACTCACCCATAATCTATTTATATTTACTCTGTCATATACCTTCTCTATATCTATAAAAACCATATATGTCTACCTGTATTCCTACTCATATTTATAAGTTGTATAACTACAAATAAACTCTCTCCTATATACCTATCCAATCGAAAAACATTTTTCACGTCTCCCACTATATTATTTTCTTCCATCCATTATGCGAACCTTCCAGTCACCATATATGTGAAAACTATATAACACTGACATTACCCTATCGTCTATAATTGTTTAACTTCTAAGATCCTTACTCTTTCCTTTAAAAAGTAACCTTACTCATATTATTCCAGCTATCTGCAAATTTTCCTTTATGTGCCATCTTTTAAAAGATAGATTTAATTTTGCCTTATTTCCTAAATTCATCACCATCTTTGCTGCCCATCCATCTAAATCTCGTCTTTCCACTTATATTCTCTGCATGCTTTTTTCTTCTCTTTTACTAACTCTCACTTTGCTATTTTATTCTTCTGAATATTCTCACCTAAAACATATTTGCCACTTTTTCTACTTCACCACAAACTCTTACATGATTTCTTCTACTTTTATTTTATATTCTTTAACTTATTCTTATCATTCATTCTCCATCTACATCTTTCACTATCCTATTTTTCATCACATTACTAATCATTACTATTATAAATTATGATCACCATTATATACTCTCTATTATCACTTTAACTTTCCGTATTTTATTCATTACCTCTTTCTCTACTAATACATAATCTATTGGAAAAATATTATTTCTAGACATGTGTATAGTCTCATAAATATTTGATAAATTTCCAATGCTCAAATTTACTCCATGACAAAAATTCTTCAAAAGCTGTACATTCTTGTTATCTATGTCATTGATTTTTTCAATATTCCCATTCATATCCTCTATAACCATTATGTTCTCCCCCCTTTTTTTTTGAAACTCTGTATATCATTAATTATGCATTCATATATGCCTACTGTTCCATTCCATTATAATTTGAATATCTCCAGTGGCTATATACACTATAGCCACCATCAATTCTTGTCTTCCTAACATTATCTCGAACCATAAATGTTGATATTTAACAATATTTAATTTTTTGACATAACTCCTACACCACCACCCATTTTTCTTTTCTATTTATACCTTGCTATATCCAGTCTTCTAGTATAGGTACTTCTCTTAGATGGGTTTCCACTACTGCTAAATAACTCACGCACTTCATTTTAACTGCCACTACTGCTAAATAACTCGCGCACTTCATTTTAACTGCTTTAATTCCAGCCCTTTTCTGGTTTCCTACCACCTTGCATATTCAAATATCCAGTTTTAACAATGTCTTCTTTCCTATCTAGTCCTTTATAAATTCCTTTGACTTTTTTTCTCCGTTATATTTGTAAATAACTTGCTTACCATTAATTTTACACTCATTCCCTTTCCACATCTACATTTATATCCAAATCAGGTACCCTTTGTTTATTTCTTACCTCCTGCCCATTCTTTTTGATAATACTGTAACTTAAAACCCTACATAGGTTTCCCAAATTATAATATTCTTTACAAAGCAAATGCCCTAATACTTCACTTGCTTGTTTTTCTAAATGCAATTCATCTTAACTATATAACTCCCTCTTACTAGTAAAAAAATTCCACACATCAACAAACATAACAATTTCTCTCATATAATTTTTTTGATCTCTCATTTATAGAACATGCCATATCTAACATATAACTATTGCCGAATCTTGCTAATAATTCAACGATTCTATATATTCATCCATTACTCTCGATGGCTCTGACAAATTTTGTCCCTACCATAACACACATCTCTTCTGATCTTTCTTTACCTTATTGGTAACATCCCTAATTCTAGCTCCAGGCAAACATTCCATTTTCTCTTGCAATTACATCTCGACATCCTCTAATTAGCAAATCTATCAATACCATCTTATAGTTTACTTTCCCTACTTCATCCGTAACATTCTCTTCGATCTCAACTTTCTTATCTAGTTCTTCCTTATCATTTTCTATTCATTAATTCCTTAATCTGCTCACACTTTGTCTCTAAGAATTTTAATATTGCTTCTGCATTCTTTATCATATCCTCTATCTTACTTATCCTTTAGCTAACCATCTCCATTGCACTAATTATTTCATCATCCATCTCTTGTCACTCAACTAAAAACATACTCTATTCTATCTTCCTCAACTATATTTTGTTTAATTTCTCCAGACTTTCTCTTTGAACTATCTATACTTAGAAACCATTTTTTCATCTTTTATCACATTTACACACAGTCTACATAATCATACATCTGTTACATCCTTCCTAGTCTTATTTAAATATTTCAAATGATAAATCTTATGATGTATTGTGGCTTTTCCTTTATTGAAGTCAGGGATATCTCAGCCACTATGCCCATCTTACCTTTCCTTTCCCCACACTAAGTTTTCCCCCATGTTTTTCTCTATTCTGCTCCATCCCATTTCCACATTATCTTTGTCCATTCTATGGCCTTTACATCTAGATCCGCCTTATCTTTCTCCAAACTCAGCATGAAAACCAAGAACTGACTTTCTACATAACCCACTTTGTTTATATTTATTCTCCCAGAACATTATTTGTATTCCTTATGCTTTCAAGCATTTACATTCAATTAGCAGATGCCTATTATTTTCCAGGCATTCCTTACGTAACTTACAGACTACATCACCCACATTTCTCTATTTTTATGTATATTCCCTTGTTGCTCATGATCCTGTTCAATTCTTAAATAATAAACTACCTTCCTGCTATTGTCGTAAATTAACTCGCACCCAATATATTCTATTTATTTTTATATATATTTAAACTTTTTACTCTCCATGCTAGTTTCCCATCTCTCCAACTCTTTTTTTATATTAATGCATCTATTCTTCTATCCCATTCTTTGCCACAATAACACTCAACAATCCTCCTAACACAATCATATCCTTTGTACAAATATGCTGATAAAATCTTTATTCAAATCTTCTGCATACTGTACTATCCTCATCCACCTGTTTCCTGTCCTTTACTCACAACACAATTAAATACTATTTTGGCTATTCTTTTACTATCTATAAATTGCAATCTCCACACATTTTCATTTTGCACCTCTCATATAAAACCTTGACCATATCATTTCTACTTGAATTGCCTCCTTTGCCATCCACACATCTGCATGTAATGCATGTTTTCCTACTTCCCATTGTACTTTTTCTAAGTAATCTTTACTAACACATCATCACCCTGCTACAGCAAACCCCTGCCATACAATTCTTGCTACATCATATTTATTATATAAAATCATTGTTAATTTCTTTATTAATCCCTTTCTTAATTTCTTTATCAATCTTTTTTTTTGCTTCATTTATCAATTTTTTCTCCCATTTATCCAAGCAATTACTGATTACTTAAGAAAATTCCCAAATAGTTATACTTATTCACCACATTTGACTTTATACTCCAAAATAATTATCTTCTCTTTACCCAGCATTTACCATCATTATTTTTGGATTTTTTCTTCACTAAATTTAATCCCTATCTCTTTACCTACCATTATGCACATCTTGAACATAATTTCCACACACCCTTGTGCATGTCTTCAGCATAACTTCCATATTTTCCCTACTTTCTGTGTACAAGATATCATTAGCAAATAAAAGACCTGATAATATATAGATTCCCTTGCCATCTATTAATAGTATTTTTAACCCTCTTCCTAGTCTTTCTATTGCTCTCTCCATTTCTCTCAAATATAATACAAACAAAATAAGTGATATAGGGCATCCTGGCCTTAGTCCCACCCCATTTTTAATTCTAAACGATTCTACATTTCCTAATCGATACATAATTATTTCATAGAATCTCTTGATAAGATCCACTAAAGCTGTATTCACTCCCAAATTTATTAAACTTACCCATAAGCTATTTACTCTATCTTATGCCTTCTCTATATCTATAAAGACCATATATAACTGTCTATCTGTATTCCTACTCATATCTATAAGTTGTGTGATTACAAATAAACTATCTCCTATATGCCCATCTGTTCTAAAACCTTCCATTTCTCCCACTATATTATTATCTTCCATCCATTTTGTGACCCATCCACACCATATATGCAAAAACTTTGGATAACACTAATATTACCATCATTGGTCTATAATTGTTTATTTTTCTATGGTCCTTACCTTTTCCTTTAAATAATAATCTTACTTTTGTATTATTCCAGCTATCTGGAAATTTTGTCTAAATCTCCTTCCTCTCATTTAATACAGCTTTATTAAATAAAATAATATTATAACATATTTTTTAAACAATAGGTTTTATAAAAATGTTTTTGCATCTATATAAGAAAAATAGCAATTACAATAATAAATTATTACCTTTAACTACAAACTTAAGAGTGGAAATGGGACAAACATCATAAAAATTCTGATTAAAAAATATGCCAGTGTTAGAGCGCACTCTCTTTAAATTCATTAGAATGAGTATTAATCCCTGCCCCATACTGCAAAAGTGATTCTGCTACTCATACATGATCTGGACTAGCTGCTTTCATTAGCGGTGTGTGACCATTCTTATTGTGATCCTCTATGTTTGTTTACAACTTCATGACTTCCAGCACAGGCATACATTAATGGAGTAATAGCTATGGGTGGTTGTGAAATAGGTAACTGCAAAATGCAACCCATTATCAGATTAAATAACCAATGTATATTGATGGAGTACTATTGGCTCATATTTATTGCATGTGTGGAATAATAAATATAAATGAAATTCAGTAATCATTTCTTTTGTTACATCTGCAGCATTTTAACATTTACTTGTTCACATGTTAAATATATTAAAACTGACACCCTAAAAAGTATTTGTCTTGCTATATAACTGTGTCATTTTAAATTTTACTTTAATAAAGTTTTCTGACTCTGTATTCAAAAACAGTTATGATATAGATTTTTCCATACATTTTTATATTGCAAATTTTTTTAAAACAATTTTAATTTAATTAAATTACTTCTTTCCTTAGTTTGTATTCTGGCAAGATTCTAAATTAAAAAATTTTTACAGGTTAGCACTGCTTTCGACCTGCTTATGACCAACCTGGTCGAAAGCAGTGCTAAACTGTAATTTTTTTAATAAATTTATAAGCTTTCCAGAATAGTGTACCTTCACTAATAATTTTTGTTTTAAAACAAAATTCTACACAAAAAATCATGCAAGATTCTTCAAACTTGGTAATATTTATTGAATTATAAAGTCACAAATCTTTCATATTTATATAGTAATCCTAAGAAACTTGTAATGCTCCAAGTTAATCTGAAAAGATAAATTAGACTATAAACAAGTCTTAAATGCACCAACTAGCTTTTGGTAGATCGCTGCCAGAATCATAATGCTGAATAAGAATGTAGTTAGAAATATACCTTTATATTAGTGTGGTCCAATATGTAAATTAGGCATGGTATGTAAATGAGCGATTAGATGTTCCATTTTTTCAGTAATGGAACACAGGAATCTTTTTTATTGATGGAATGTGGATTCTTGCAATAACCCAATTATGTTTATATTATATTTTCCTATTATCCCTCTCACCACATTGTTCTAACATTGGAAGGCAAAAAGGTGTGACTTGTAGTAAAGTCATGATCAAAAAAGATTGATCTGTATTCACAATTTTGTTTAGCTTTTTTCTTTAAATACGTGTGGTAGATGATTGATCTGCTGGTGCAAGATCTACCATAATATTCAGAACTAGAAGGAGTGGGGCAAGAAATTTTGTGTACAACTTGAGGAATGTGTTGAACAGGTATCCTGCCTTTTGTATTAATACGTTGAAGGGTGCGATCTGAAGCTAACTGTGTGTCAACAGAAATATTACGAAGATTGTTTGCAATACGAGGACCATAAGGCAGACTACTTATCCATCTTTTGGCAATGTTATTGTTAGTAACTTTGTTTATATTAGCATAAAATTTTACAAATTCTTTTATAAGTGTGTTACGGCTAATATAGATAAAAGACTGCTTTCTTGGTTTTTTAAATCAGTATTATTTTTCTTAGAAAATAATTTATTATACAAAATATTGCACATCAAATTCAGAAAGAATAATAAAGAATAAAATATATACTTTCAATATAAAGAAGTTTTATATATGGCATTCAGAGAAAAAAAAAATGGACGCTTGAATATCACAAAATTTGCAAATTTTAATAATTTTCGTAAATTTTTGTTGCTTGTTTTCATTTTTCTTTGAATAGCACATAATTAAAGTTGTATA
Source organism: Epiperipatus broadwayi (assembly GCA_028023455.1). Lineage (NCBI taxonomy): Eukaryota > Metazoa > Onychophora > Udeonychophora > Euonychophora > Peripatidae > Epiperipatus > Epiperipatus broadwayi. The sequence goes on along the minus strand of JAQFVV010006224.1, from coordinate 9,469,139 downwards.
AATACAGCAGTTTGTTGCTCCATTGTAATAATTTAAAAAAAGAAACTAATTCTAAAGATAACATTGTGAATTTAAATTCAAAACCAAACAAACAATGAAATAGTGACAATATCTTGACAATAAATTTATATTTTGTTGAAACTGGGCAGATGTACTTCTATTACAAAAACTTTTTGATTTGATTAATGAAAAAAAGTTTGGCATGGTATTAAATGAAATTATAGAGATGGCAGTAATTAAAAAATAAATTAGTTCCATTATTAGACTTAGCAAACTTATAACAATATCTTATATATATTTATTTATAATGTGCTTGCTACATCAGTACTCTGAGCAAATGTGTCTGTGTTTGACTTATGTGATACAAAGCACAGATATACACGAAAATAGTTTATTCTGCAATGTTAATGTTTTAAAAGGGAATATTTGTGGAATGAATAACCAAAAATATTCACAAAAATCTATCCAAATCCATAAATTAAAAGGTACACAAACAGTACATCAAACATAAAATGCTGAATCAGGAATGATTTTAGAGTACGATTTAATATATGTCATCTTAGAATAAATGTATGTGTTAATCTGGGGCAGTGAGATCTAGAATTTTTGATCCAAGCAAAATTATTTCAAACAGTAGCAATTATCTCTATACAGTAATGCCACCCAGTGTTCGCCATGTTAATCAATAGATGCTAAATTTGTGCAACAAAATTTTTATTTTTTCCCCCTATATATCAAAGCATTGACTAGGAAGCAAACCCAGGCTGGCTGCTTGGAGGGCAGCAACACTAGCCACTAGACCATCATTGCTTGACAACAAAATTTCTATTTAATGTCTATTAATTCATTATCCCCAGACTAGTTTCTAGCTTATGTCCTTCATTAATGAGAAATCTTTGATTTGAGAACACTATACAAATCTTCTAGTACCCATTAATTACTAAGTCTTGCAATGGATAACACTATTGTATGGAAGGAATTGCTACTGCTTTAACAGATTGTGTAAACATAAAAAATGGTTAACATTTGGTGTTTAATGGATTTCTTTTGAAAATGGGACATTAAATAAAATCTTACATAAAGCTTTTTCATGGAGCCATGTAGTAAACAAATTTTACAACTGAAACCATATTAGGTAGTCATTTAGTTATTCAATTTTCTTTTGTTACACTACTGTAACAGGCCAGCCAAAATAAGAGAGGGAACTCATCTTACTATGGTCAGACCTAGGGTCTTCTGGTAGGATGATGCCGATGAAATACCTAATCCATGATTGTGTCCACTTCCAATGGACTAGCTCTACATTTACTCATTAAATCTCTATACAAATTTGGGTTAGTTCATGTCTCACTCCTTTTTTGTCTCCATTATGCCTCGATATTCAAACTCTGGGAGAATTTGCCTTCGACTCTCTTCAGGGATGAAGCATCTTTCATGACTGTTTTTATAAGAATGAGGTGTATGAGTATGTATACTCCAGGCTACAAGTTGATTGGTGAATGTGAGATGGTTTTAATAAACTAGAGACCAATTTGATAAGAATAAATTCTATAATATTTACTGAATAACAAAGCAATATTAAAATACTTTAACAATAATCATCTGCACCAAGAATGGATCTCTACTATATTAATAATTGAATATATTTACGATTCCAAACCCTGACCCAATGGTAGAAATTCGTGACATTACACTAATTATTTACAAAGCATAAAGAAAATAAGAATAAAAAATAAATTTAAAATAAAAAAATTTAAATGACCATGAAGCTAACTAGCTAAATTAAGTCTTCCACTATTATATTTGCAGTTGCATCGTCATTCAGTTCAAATTAACAGCATTTGACCTTTTTGGGACCCCTCCTTTATTTGTGTATAAATCCCTACTGATGATAGAAAAGAGCATCTATGCAAGATTAGTCATTCACATCAAAAAACAAACACATAATGGTTATTAATTAACATCAAACAAATAATGTAAACTTTGTCATGTAATAAGTGTGTACATTTAATATGGAATAATGTTGAAGATCGTACCTTCATCCCATATTGTGATGATCAATGCAAAGTTGCTACAGAGGGAAAGATGATCTAAACTTTATTAAAAAAATTTTTAAGCTAAACTTAATCATTCCCCCTTTTCTAGTTTTGCTTATAATAGCTCCTTCCAAAATATAAACTACAAATGATCACGCTCCAAAGTATGGAAATAAAAAAAGACAATAAATAAATATGTATATATACAATAAGAATGCATAACAAGATCAAAACTTCATTAAATCATCTTGATTAATCTTCATGAGTTCAACAATGATCTTCATATAGTCTATTCTACCTGGATTGTTTCCTCAGATAAAATATTGATCACACATTGACCTCTCTATGTAACATGCTGGAAATAAGTGTCAATCCCCTCCATTTCTCTTTCTTTTGATTTGTATGTAGACATCTCATGTTGGACAATGGGTTTTCCTTCAGGCATTATAAGAGTAGACAAATGAAGTCATCACACTCTCATGGAATAATCACACTAGTATCTTAGCCTGAATACACCACAGAATAATATAATGAAATTTTACCTAATTGTGGTTTGGCATTTAATGGTTTTTTATACGCATTTCAATACAATGTACATATATCATTATTCTGTTTAGCTGCTGCTGTTTGTTCCCTTTCTATTAATGCTCAAATAGTAGGTTTTTTTTCAATATCAGTTTAAAAACAATTTCCTTATTTTGTTATGCTACACGAATCTTTGTCCTTTCTTACTTCAAACATCAATTTTAATTTCTTATAATCTTCCTCTAATGAATTTATGTGGAAAAACCAATATTTTTGAATGTAGCATCCATTTTCTTTAGCATTCAAAAATTCGCTCTCCTGATGCTGACTTTCTATTGTGGATACATTAAAGAAATTTTTTCTTTTTAAAAGACCTCGGAAATAAACTGGATTTGCTTTTATACTGAGCAGTTTCCGGTACTTGGTATACTAAATTTTTCTTTTTCTTCTACACTGCTGCAGTTATCTATAGTCGTGTATCTTACCTCGGGAAAAATTAAAGAATTATGTAATGGAATTCTAATTTCACTTTCCATACTTGGTAGCCTAGTGATCAGCTTGACATTGTCTTTGTCTGCACAATTGTACTATTTAATTTGTGATGCACACAATGACTATTAGTTTATTAGTATACATATATATTTAGACAATTTTTTTCTAAAGTGTTTGTTTTCCCTCATTAGATGGGATATTTTTGGTACATAAAAATTAGCTTATTGCAATAAGTTATAAATATTTATTGTATCCTATACTAAAAAAATAAATAGCATGTATTCAATAACTTATTGGTTAAGCACAAATTTTGAATTGACTCTATCTGGTGATATGGCTTAAATAGGCTGGTTTGGTAGGATGGTAAGCTACCCATACAAGTCCCCTTTCCTTACAAGCTTAAAAACTTAATTTATGATCAAAATGTTAACACCTAAATAGTATAGGTATGCATCTAACATAGGATTGTATGTTTTTCAAAGGAAGTTATGAAGCATAACCTCCTATTTTCTCATAATTCCTCGACTATATTCACATTACTTCACAATTTCTTTCCTTACTAGGTAACATCACACCAAGGTAAGATTTAAATATAGGGTTTTTTCTTTTTTGGTGTTATAGTCTGAATTTTTTGGTAATGTCCCTGTTGCAGATGGCACATAAGTTTTTCCATTAGCCTCTATCCTGTTCCCTTTTTGAGACTTACTGGATTTTCAAAGTTCTAATGAAATATTGGGGCATCCATCATTCAGTACGGATTAACTCCTATGACTTGATTAGTTTCAAGATAACCCAGTGATTGCTTTTGAGCATTTATCCAGGCATACCCTCATCAAAATTAATGTTCCTAATCATGTTTTTTTAACTTCTCTCCCATTTTTGCTTCATCTATTACCTTTTTATATTTTTTGGTTTTGTTATATATAGAGCTCGCAAAATAAGCTCTAAACAAGTTTTGAAAATATCCCCAACCCCAGACTAGTTTTTGCTACTGGCATTGTCAGTGAGGTGCTAAGATATTCAAGCATTAGATTAAAGGTACCATGACAAGCCCAGCACTTTATCTAATGTATAACTACTAAGTAGAAAATCTGAAATTTTCAGACATCCATGTTTTCCAATCCAGCTATCTAACTTAAATAAACATATGGGACTGAACTAAATTTAGATACATCATATATTAATAGCAATAGAAAATTGCCAAACCCTTAATAGCAAAAAAAAAACAAAATTAAAAAGTCAAGTCGGATGTCACATGACCTAATTTAATAAGCTTGTTCAGTTCCATATGGCTATTTAAGTTAGATAGCTGGATTGGAAGACATATGGATGTCTGGAAATTTTCATATTTTGTACTTAGTAAGTTATACATTAAATAAAGTGCTGGGCTTGTCCTGGTATTTTTAATCTAATGTTTGAATATCCTAGCACTTCACTGATGCCAGTAGCAGAAACCGGTCTGATGTGGATATTCTCAAAGCTTGTTAAGAGCTTATTTTGTGAGCTCTATATATAACATTTGTAAATATAAGCTTTTTAAATTAAGTCATGTGGCATCTGACTTGATTTTTTTGTAATTTTATTTTTTGCTTGGATACAAGTTGGGTTTAGCAATGATGCAGTTATTTGGATTGTCTGAAATATGGCTTCAAGATGCAGGCTTTGGTGCCCTTAATCTCTCCTGTGATTATCCAGATTGCATTTAGGCCTGATTATTTCGCAATGGTACTTTATATGGCTGGTAAAACTTACGGTACTTGTTTACCTAAATGAGGAATCTTTATAAAGACCTTGTCTCCTACTTTAAAATTACATGGGGTTCTTTGTTTTTATTTCTTTGATCAGCCCTATCTGTCTATCCTTTTCTGTCTTTCAATGTGTGTAACCCTGGGTTAGTATTTCACAAATAGTGTAAGTGTAGATTGTTTAAAATGTAGTCTAATGGGGATGACATTCCCTTTGCATTACCTACCCCTTAAGCACATCTAGGTCAAAGCTAAACAAACATCCACACTCCTGCATTATATATGTTTGCAATAGTTTGACTGTGGATTCCTAATGGATGTGAACATGTCTTATTTGAGATTTTTCCATTCTTTGGATAGGAAAAGTATACCACGAACTGTTAAGATGGTTCTAGGCTTTCCTATGACCACAAATTGGAGGCTGTCTAACCCTTTGATATGGATTAAGATAGACTGGTTTGATAGGAGTATAAGCTACTCTTACATTACTTATCTATTTATTTAAATTAATTTATTGTTTTATTTACTTGTAAGTTCTCAAGTGGATCTCAATTTCCAATATGTTGGCCATCATGTTCTAATTATAATAGATAGGATTTAGGACATATATTAGATACTTATCCTGATTTATATGGCGCTCATAAGTTAGAAATATTTATAAGACTGGATAAGTAAATGATTATAATCATTTAGCAGATGCTTAAAGAGTTATTGACACTTGGGGGAGTTATCTGACCACTATTGAAAATCTCGTGATAATTGTTACAAATAGAGTATGATGTTTTTGTTTACAAATGAAAATAAAGAAAAGTAATGTGTTATATGTAGACAAAATAAAATAAAAATAAAATATGTACTTTTTTTTATAAATGATACAATTGACAATGGCTAAAAAAATTTAGAAATTAAATTAAATAAATAAACTAACAAAAATACGAATTTACTTATACAAATTTTTTTCCTAAACAAAAGGAAAAAAGATTATTAAAAAGTATGAAGAAAAAAAAGAATTTAGTCGCATAAAGTAAATTAAATAAATTACAAAAAAAAAAAAAAAATGAAAAGAATTATACAAAGTAATTTAAAAAAAAAAAAAAGCTTTATGGCAGAATGTTGAAATCCTTGTAATCATTTAGGTCAAGCATCTACAAGATTTTTTGCATGTTTATGTAAGTGACAAGTATCAAATATTGATACATGGAAGTTTTTTTGGTGAAATTACTATGATAGGTAATAATAAAACCAAAGGAAATATACAATTTATTTTTTGACCAAAATAAAGTGATAATAATAATTTTCTGTGTGCTTCAATCAGAGAGGCCATATTTAAAGTAAACAACAGCCTTGTCTTATCTATAAAGGAACCTAATAAAAAATAAATAATGAGGGTTTTTTTTTTTTTTACAAACAAATGAAGTTACAATAAACACTTTGTGGGTATGGGTTTTTTTTTTCAGAATAATAATATAGGCAGTTTTAAAAAACTATAGCTCTAAAAAAAACCAATTCTACAAATTAATAAAATTTATCTTTATCTGAAAACAGTGATAAATCACAAAATATGCTATTCCTCAACAGCATAGGATTTCAACATTTCATCCACAATCTTTTATACAATAAAATTTATATTTTTTTCTACTTTTTTATTTGTAACCTTTTTTTTAAAAAAAAATTACATTGTATTTTTTTTTCATTTACTTCATTAAATTTCTAAATTTTTTAGACATCTGTCAATTGTAGGATCATTTATGAAAATGTCATTTTATTTTTATTACATAACACACATTACTTTTTCTTATTTTCGTTTGTAAACAGAAAACAAATTCTACTTATATCATTTATTGTTTGGTATTTTCAGTGATGATCAGATATTCTATCCCAAGTATCAATAACTGTCTTTAAGCACCTGCTAAATAATGATCTAAATAATTTTGACTTCTTTATGCTCTAGTATATAAGTGTTCTCTACCTAAACTTGTCTATGCATATATTAAATATTAATAATTAAATCTTTTAATATTAATTTGTGAAAAAAAAAACTGGCCATAAGAACATATTTAAATGTAAAATCAACATAGCCTAATATATTCATAATTAAAAGGAGAAAACCTATCTCCTTCAGAATATGAACAAATAGAACTATAAATATTGAACAAAGGATCAAGAATAAAATGAATCTGGCTATTCATGGAGCTTTTGATGTATATAAGCTTACCTTTGTCAACATTAGTGAAAATTCAAGATAAAATTTATCTGTCAGTTGAAATACAACATTTAATAATTCTTAGATTAATAAATCTATTAAACAAGGATAAATAGAATCTCTTTTAATTCTTTGGGTTTCTGACCCATTCTATTTTTCTATCTGGTGAACATATTTGGAAATGCTCAACCTTTCTGTTCTTATTAAATCTTTATTTTATACTAAAACTAAACAAAATGGACATGATTTGTTTCAAATTTAATAAATAAATATTCTAAAAAATCACATTTCATCATTTTAAATATTTAAAAACTGATCTATAAATATAAAATGTACCATAAATGCCATCACAGATACTTACATAAATAGAAATTAACAAATTCATTATTTTTTTATGATGTGAATGAGCAAAGGTAGATTTATGATTCTATCAATTTCTTCTTTAAAATCGACTATTTTCACACATACATTACAATATTTTGAATGATTTTAATACCAAGTCACATTTTTTTTTGTATTATGGTCAATTTTATTAACTTCTATTTCTAAAAATAAAACATAAATTGAATTAATTAATATTCTACCTGTGTATTTCTATATAATAATCAATCAGTGTTTAAAATAATCAAAAACATTTTATAGACAAGCAATATAATAATCAATCAGTGTTTAAAAATAATCAAAAACATTTTATAGACAAGCAAAAACATATTTCATTATACTTCAAAATCTTCACATTAAAACTAGAAAAGATGTGGATACCTTCTGGTCATTTCTTTGTCAAAGAACAATGTAGAAGTCTTGATTTTAGCTGCAGTCCATAAGATGCTGACCTATTCTGATTTTTTTCACTGATAACATCAATAATAGCATTCTGTTAAAATCTACTTTAAAAACACTGGTCATTATCACTTAGGATGTTAATATTATGATCTACAGTTACAGAACAGCACTTTTTCTGACGTTTTCAATGATTTTGAACATAAATGAGGGTTATCAAGTTAATAACCTTATTTTCAAAAATTAAATGGAATTTACTATATGTAAGCATTAAATAAACATAGCCTAATTCTCCTCTCGATTACATATATATTAGGCTATATTAATTTCATATTTAATTTATTAGACTATTGATTTCACTCTGGATTTTCATCAATGTTATCAAATGTAAATGCATATATTGGAAAAGCTCCAAAAATAGGTGGATTCATTCTATTCTTGATCTTTTGTTCAACCCTTTAGAGTGAGATTTGTTCATGGCTGTGGGAGACTGGTTTTTTTCTCAATATATATTTATGAATATAATGCATATGTATGAGCAGTTATGTATAAATTGGGAAAATTTAATAACATCTTATAACAATGTTATTATTTGAAATCAATATTTCATTAGAAAAGAAAGATACCCTCCCCTCTTCCTAAATAGATAACTTTTTCCTATGATTTAGATTATTCACTTATGCACCTGCACGTGAGCTTGTATCTTTAAATTAGCAATTATCACCTTCAACTTACAATAACATAAAAACCCATAAAGACTATGCATAGATACTTTGCATCATTCAATTCAGTATCCATTTTCCATTCAGCCAATGTAATTTTCATTTCTCTATGATAAAAAACAAAGATTTTATAATGATTTTTCTAAATAGTACTTTTTCCATTTTTGTTGTTCTTATAGTTTGTTTCCTGAAAAATTTATACCAAAAAATAATGGTTATTCAACTGATTCAAGCATTGATTGTGATTTCTCTTCATGGGGCTGACAAACTAAGCTTCTCTCATAATTTTTGCTAATGATTTCTTAAAAGTAATAATAATTGTCTAAAAAAAAAGAATTAACAAGCCATCTTTGCTCAAAAATATAGATTTTCAATACTGCATCTTTTATCCTGTTGAATTACTTTTTATGATTAAATGTTATTACTAGATTTTCAGTCACTCACAAGCATGTTATTATTATTATTTTATAGAAATTTTTTTTGGAAAATATTTAATCAACAAAACAATATTTAACCATGAGAAAATTAAGCTGCATATGCAAAAGCAGCTGCTCGTATCCATTATAAGTGGTTTCTGGAAGGCATTGAAGAAAAAGAGATGGGGTAAAATTTCTGCAAACATAATCATTCCACAGTTTATTATAAACAAATGTAACAATCTGACCCTCAAACTTGAACATAAAATAAACTTTTTAGTGAACAAGGAAAACATCAAATTTAAAGGTACTAACAAACATGCATATGTTAATTGCACTGAGATAACTATGACACTTGAGGTCAGGACTATGTTAGAACTGGGCCCTAGATTTGTTGGCGGACAGTGGAGACACCGAAGATGGAGGTTCCAGCAGACATGGAGGCTGGTTTAATTGACCATCCACAAAAAGAAAGTCATCACAGGCATCTCCAAAATGACTACAAATAAACCAAGCTGGATTTCAAGACTGGAGTAGAAAGATTAAAAACACAAAGCAATTTTTTGTAAATAACGAAGTCACCTGCCTCAAAGAAATAAAGGTAAGAGATTTGTATTAATGAACAGAAATGAATTCAAAAATAAATTGAAGTTCGAAAATGTGGAGGATTTTAACAAACTTAACCGTGATAAGTTTATTTCTTCTATATTGCGTGCTAATCATGATAAAGCTATAGCCAAAGCAGAGTATTACTGTATTTACCCTTCCTCCTCAATTTCCCTTAGAATGTTCGCAAATGTAAAATTACACAAGCCTGGTGCACAGCTGAGATTTATGTTGGATTTTGGGGGAGTGCACTATTTTAATACTGAGATTCTAGTTAACCAATGGCTAATCATGCCCTGGGCGTTTAATTCATTATTTGGATTTGTTGACAAAATTAAGAGAGCATTTGTTGAACCAAATTTTAAAATTGTTGCACTTGACATTGCTGAGCTTTATGACTATTGATAAAAAAGCATCCATTGAGATTACCAACAATGAGTTAAAAATAGGGACTGCTCACCTACATGTGTCAAATTCATCACTGACTTCCTCACATGGCATGATGAGAACATCCTAGCAGTATCTGAGGAAAAATGGTTCCATATGGGGAATGGTTGGCCCATGTGACTCCCCATGCGTGGGATTATTTCTAGTATCATGCTAACCAAATACTACAATAACACACCTAATATAGTCTACACTCAATACAGATATATTTTTATTGGTTCGGAAAAACATAATTAACAATATTCACAATGACATCCATATTGCTACAAAATTAATCTTGCTTGAACATTACATGGAAAGATGAAAAGCACGAGGTCAAATATCATGACATTTAAATTCAAAGGAACCAACCACAGCTTGACTATAAAATGATGCTTAAACCACCATAAATAAAAGTTCACATCCATCCTAGTTCAAATGCACCACAGGCCCACAAGTTGGCAGCTTTGTCTTCATTTCCTTTTAGAAATCTATCATTTATGTAAATTTGAGGCTGACAAAGATAATTTTGATGCAATTTGTGGCAGACCTGGAGAATGTGGGATACAAATGCGGACTTGTCAATAGAAAGGTTAAACAATTTTACCACAAGCTTAGATTCAATCCAGTTATAGAAAATAAACCACAGATTCTGTTACCAATATAGCTAAACTTTTAGTAAAAAAAAACTTTCCAATGACTTCGAAGAAGGCTTTCATTTGCCCCAAAACTACAAATAAATTAATCAACAATGCCAAGTGCATAATTACACCTGATCTAACCCCCTGTGTCATGTACAAGATGACTTTCCCCCAAAGAGGGTGCCAAGCAACATACTATGGCAAAACTAAAGCAAATATTGCCATTAGAGTATCGTAACACTGATATATATACCACAGAATGTGAACTAAGGCTGAAGACAATTCAATATTTGTACAGCATGAAAGGGTTGCTGGCTACACCTTCCAACCAGCTTCAGCGAGATAGAGTACACAGAGTGCAATGATGTGAAACGCAAAGTGAAGGAGTCTTGTTTTATCGCAGATGATCCCAAAGCAATCAGCCAAAGAGATGCCTGCTTTACTATCTCTAAAAAGTGGGCCGTTTAAACATTATTGCATGTATTACTGTGGCATTCACTAACTACTAGGGTAAAGAGCTATGAATGTGGGAACATTGAATTCCCGAACACAAGCTTAGTAATATTCTTTTTGTTTTGTTTTTTTTTGTCTAAATTTTAACAAAAAAAAAAGCCAAATATTAAAAGTAAAAATTGCAATAAAATTTAGCCCAATTAGATATATATATATATGTGATAATGGTTATATATATGTAAACATGTCCATTGTGATGTAAACTTTAAGACTGTATCAGATATATAGAGGTGTAGATGATAAAACTCTTAAGAAATTTACCAATTACAGTAACATTTAATAATGTCATTTAAAACCAGTAGAGATTTCAAATGATGGTTTTGTAGCAGATAGCTATTAGGAACTGGGCTCAAATTATAGATCTGTGCAGATAACCATAATGACCACTTGTACCATATAGTTTTTCATAGATTAAAAATAATTCTTAATATATGATTACTCAAGCTGTACTCTTAGTAGTTGCCTGCTTAGAAAAAAGGCATGAAAGTTTTATTGACTGTAGAGTGCATTGGATATGAACCAAGTGTTCAGAGACTCCTTTATTGTTTATCAACTGAAATATGTAATATACTTTACAAATTTCATCTCATTTAGCTTTATTCAGGAGTGTTATCTGATATACCAGTTTCTGCAACATCTTCCTACATTGTCGCTGTGACTTTGTGGTCAGATAAGTCATAGATAGTTCTAATAGACAAGTTACATCAACATTTTATTTTTAAGTTTTATTCTTTTGCTGTATAGTTGCAATAACATTTAATTACCTGTAAACAATCATTTAAAGTAATCACTTGATTTTATACTTTAGATGGACTCAATTACCCTTTTGTGATTATACAGATAACTAACAAGAAATAGGTATATGATTTCTAGAAAAATGAAAAATATGTCTTTATTTTTTGATATTTTGGAATGATGGACTATCTTAGGTAAGTCATGTGATATACCATTTTATTGGAAATTTAGTAAGAAATTTAATGAACCTATTATTAAAAATATACATTTAAAATTATCTGTTAATTTTTAGTAATTATGAAGCAATATAAAATAATTTTTAAAAGTATAAATTTATTTATTTTTTACTATTTTGAATATATAATGTCTATATTTTTTCAGTTTTATTACATTCTTTGATATATTACTTTCTGAAAACATATACTGCTTGACTTTTGCATAACGCAAAGTGAAGTTATCATAAAAACTATATGTTAAATCAAAGTTGCCAAAAATCCAAGATGGCTGCCAAAAATGAAACAATAAAATTGATTTTTATAATAAAAAAACAACAACCAGGGTATTATTAATGACTGGTAAATATTATTGCATAATACTTTATCAAAATTTTACATACAATAATTTAAACATAGAAATTTCCTAATTTAAAAAAGATGTTTAAATTATTTTAATTTTATGATGGATATTGTCTCAGCTTTTTATTTTTTAATGAGATATCAGCTTATATTTTATCTTAATTATTACATAATCTAATACTATTGTGAAAATGGTATTTCCAATCAAATGCATAAAAAGTCAATATGGCATGTGTTGGAATAGGAGATTACAATATACAATATATTTTATTTCTTCAAGTTTTCTTTTTTGTTGTTTTCAAATTTTTTATTTTGTCTTTAGATGTTTTTTACTTCAGGATCTAGAATGATCACATTTTTTTATGAATAATTTACTAATAAAAATGTTGATTATATAATTTTTTAAAAAAATCGATTTATTTTAATTAAAAAATATTTTATCTATTATGTGTTGGATTATTTCTGTCATCTAATATTAAATAGTGAATGTCTTTAGAAATTTTTTAAAACTTTATTTAAACTTTGCAATTACAATGAATTGTTAGTAATAGCACATAAGTTATTATACAACATATTTTGAGTAATATTCTCTTCTTCAAATGTTGGGGCCTAACTAGATACAGTACTAGCATGGGACTTCACCTGATCCTTTATATTCTTGAATATTAAATTTTAAGATAATGGACGAAACAATTAATCTATTCTACCAAAGGCAATAGCCAGGAGAAATTTCATATACTTATCTAAAAGGATTCTCCTGATTTCTCAACTTTTTTCTAAAAGCAAAATTAATTACTGACTTCCAAACATTGTATTGTCAGACTAGGTTGACATCTGTAATTATTTGCCATTGTCATGTAAGCAGCTTCTTTGAATTTTCTTTTGTATTTCTCTATCCAATATTTTTGTATTTTCCCAATCGAATATATGTTCATTGGAATAGATTAAAAAAATAAGGAATAGTATAAATAATATATAGCATTATAAATAATTAGAAATTAGTTCACAAAATAATATATATGTTGTAAGGAAGACTTACAACTCTGACACATCATCCAACGTTAGCCCATGCTACCAATTGGAGCCGTGTAAAATATTTGCTTAACCAATAAATTGCTAAGCAATTTATCAGTATTATTATTTTTCTTTTCTAACGCCTATATATACAATAAACATCTTTTTTATTAAAAAAAAAACAATTAGGGTAAACACTAATTGAAAAATCAATCAATCATACATGTATTTTAACACCAAAATCAAAACATGTGTTGTATGTCATTAATTACGTTAGAACTATAACCAAAATTTTTACATAAATCTCACAAAACAATAACCTAATCTAAATTGTCATATAGCAACCAACTGTGGAAACGAAATTAAAATTTTCATAAATGATTGTTTTGATCCAACTACCATATATAGTCTGCTTAACAATAGAAAATCACAAGATTCAATATAATCAAAAAACGGAAATGAACCAGGGTCACTTTCAAAACTGCATGCTATATAAAAGCAGTATGAATCTTTATACTGTCTCTTTTTAAAATAACGCACTTGCTAAACAAAAGTCTACTTTGTTATGCTTAAAAAATCGAATGCAAAGGTGGATGAACATATTCGGAATTAAATTTGTTTAAAGCAACATTAAAATTATCAGAAGTCAAACTCTCAAAGTAACTAAGTCAATTGGAAGAAGTAAAAAAGATTTTTATTATTTTGTGTTTAAGAAACTTTAATTTTATTTACGTAAAAAAAAGTAAAAGTAAATAATTGTTTTCTTATATATATATACATCGCTACTAAATACCTAATTGAAACCGAATAAACTACATATATATTATTATATAATGTGTTCCTGCTAAAAGTTTCAACACCATAGAGAATAGAATGTTGTCACTAGAGCCACGAAAGCATAGAGATTCCATTTGCCAATTTTGTCTTTGGTAAAATGCCTTCATATAACTCAAAAGAAATAAACTGGAGAAGATTGGTCTTTTAGTCCAAACAAGAGATTGCCACTCTTCAGGGAGCAGTGTTTCATCTTCATCCAAGGAAACTTACCTTAATTAAAGATAAACGATTTTTGATGTAAAGAACATTTCCAGCAGACTCATCAAACTTTAACGTAAAATGCCTCACTATAACTCAAGAGAAATTAACTGGAGAAGACTGGTCTTTTAGTCCAAACAAGAGATTGCCACTTTTCAGGGAGCAGTGTTTCATCTTCATCCAAGGAAACTTACCTTAATTAAAGATAAACGATTTTTGATGTAAAGAACATTTTCAGCAGACTCATCAAACTAACTAATATAGTCGAATGAAAATTTTGATTTTTTTTTTTGTATATTGTAAATTTTTCTGTCAATTTTCGTTTCCGCACTTGGAAGCAAATGTGTCCATATTTTTTGGAAAACTTTATTATGAAGGCAAAAAGGGAGTAAGTTACTAGATTTAACTAATTTTTTTTATTATTTGCATTAAATAAAATCTAGAACAGCTCGACTTCCCAACCAAATTGACCTTGACAGCATAATGTAAAATAAAAGGTAAAATTTTCAGTATTACCTCACATTATGCAGTGCACTATAAATTATGACAGAGTTGATGTTAGTTTATTATTACCAAACCTTAGTTGTGTTTCTTTTGTGGAACTGATTTAACAACCTTGCATGAATGCTTCTTTTCTATGAATGTAAAGGACATTTATAATTAGAGGGGGGGGGTTTCCCAAGAAGATTCACCACCATCGATATAGCCGGTTAGAATCGCGATAACGTATATATCATATTATATATTTGTCTTGTAAATAATTGATGCCAAGTGCATAAATTTCTACCATGGGTTGAAGATTTTATTTTTTTATATGTCATTATTAGATAACAATGTGGTAGAAGCTCATCCTTGACATAACAGATAATATGATTCAGGATGATTAAATACTTGTTTATTTTATTTTTGTTATTAATAAATGTTAATAGAATTTATTTTAATCTGGTCTCTAGCTCAGCATTATTCTTATATTCACTACCACATTATTATCATAATTCTTATACCCATTAATATTATTCCTATTATTTAGAATAAATAAATAAATATATTCACGCCAATTGTCGATAATCTTTAAAATATACATATACGCACACACCCACCTTATTCTATATGTTATGATATTTTAATATGCTTACGGAGTTTTAATAATCAATTATCACCTGTATAGAGATGTAACAACTGCTAATTAGTGTGATTTTGTTCCCTGATAAGAGTCAAAGTAATTACTCCCTGAGTTTGAATACTGTGGTATAATGGGGTCAGAAAGGGGTGAGAATTGGATGAACTAACCCAAATTGTATCTAGGTTTAATAAAAACATACAGAGCTAGTCTATTGCAAATAGATACAATCATAGGTTATGTATTTCTTAGGCGTAATCATTTGCATCCTATCAAAAACCCCAAAGTCCTATCATAGTTAGATGTGCTTCCCCTATCTCCTGTAAATCTGTCAACCGTTACAATATATTTAATATAACAACTATTTTGATGATGAAAATAAACTTAGCATAGAAGACAAGTATAATTATTTTAAAAGTATTTTTAATTTCTTTTTGTAGATTTAATTTAGAATTAATCTTCAGGCACCAAACTTTCTAAATAAAAATCTTATTCCTGGAAAACAAAAATAAACTAAAATGGTTAATTATAAAAAAATAAGCTAATAATTTATTGAAAATAAATAAAATATGAAATGACTTTTACTTTTTGCAATTGCTATCAGATAAATGCAATACAAAATATGAAAATGTAAAGCTTCATTGATAAATATTAAGATTTTACTGCAATACAATAAAGTTTTCAAATTAAAAACCATTATTTTCTGCAGATATCATGTTTTCTACATATGCAAACAAGTCTTTAGCAATCCAGTTCTGATTGGGATTATTCTCTTCAGATAATGTATACAGTAACCTATTGGCAGAATCCACTTCTTTTCTTATGGCATAGTTTTCTTTCTTAAAGCATTCTACCAATTTCAACATTCATCTCTGGATATGGCTGCATAGTTCAGGTCTTTTGACTGATATGTTTAGTTTCTAGCCAGTTATGGTAAATAATCATTTGCTAGCTACTATCATCATAATTACTGAGGTGGACATAGAAATGTAAAGTAATTTAAAACAACCAGTAAAGCATAATACTATTTTCTTCTTGAGCCAAGGTTAAGATTAGACTATTGCTATTTTTATTTTCATGCCTATTTATATGTTCTCAGGACACGTTTTTAAAATATCTCTCATGTAATTGAGTATGTATTTATTTATATCAGGATGTTCATCAAAAACACTCTTATCTAGATTTAATAAGTTGATTTAATATATATTTTTCTCATGTTTTCTCATAAATATTTTCTTCATTCCTTAAATTACTTTATAAATGATTATATAATAAAAAAAATTTTTTTTTCTTTATTTAAAGGTAGGAAAGAAAAAATCATGATTGAATTTTGAAAATAGTTCTCTTATCTTTCTCAATTGTAATGCTTTATAATTTTTTAATAATGTATTTAGATTTACCATTCAATTTACTATAAAAAAAGGCAAATTATTTCTTTAACTCCTCATACAGGAGGTATATCTGAAAGCATTACAAAATATAACATTTTTTTGAACTACTCAATTCAAATTTATTTGCCCACATTAAAACTAATTTTCCTTTCTTGTCTTTTCCTACATGAGATATGATTTATTAATTACAATTTTGCAAAATACATGTTTTGATACTATGATTAATTCTATATATCTATTATCCTTTAATTTCTTAAGAAGGTATACTTAAATTACGCATTTATCTATTAATTTGCACTGCATATGCACACAGCACCCATTTAAATTTACTAATCAATCAATATAATTGTAATTTTAAGTAAATGTTAAAAAGGCTTATATCAGTTTTAAAATATCTTTTATTTGTGCTAAGCATGCTTTCAATACTTTAGGTATCATAATCATAGCTTTTTGTTTTAGTCTTGTTGCATTTAATTATTATATGTATTTGTTTGCTATTTGTAAAATTTACATAAAGTTAAATTTCTTGTATTTTATTTTTTATACAAATTTATGTAAATGTTTTCAAAAAGGCCATAATACTGGCTTCTTTTTTATTTGTAGCACAGTTGTCCTTGGTTATTGTCCATGCCTCCTTAATCTTTCTTGTTGCATCATCTCTCTTGGTACACACAATACCTACCAGTTTGGAGAGATCAAATTGATGGTTTGATAGCAGTTCATGTTCTCAAAATATTGATAAATACTGGTTACTTCATTTTGCCCTGATATACAAGTAGTGCAAAAGTACTGAATGCTTAGATGCATACTATGGACAAACAAAAACAAACCTATTCACAAGACTGGTCTAGCACAATTACTTGTATAATAGGGCAAAAAGAAGTAACAGGAGTACTCATCAATATTTTTAGAATGTAAACTGCAGTCAGGTCATAAATTTGATCTCTCCAAAGCAGATATCGTGTGCACCAAGAGATGATAAAAAAGAAAGATTAAGAAGACATAGACAATAGCCAAGGATAACTGTGCTATAAATAAAAGAGAAGCCAGCTCTCTCTATCTAAAATGTGGCATCTCTGAAAACATTTACATAAATTTGTATGAAAAATAAAAAAACAAGAAATTTAATTTTATATAAATTTTACAAATAGCAAACAAATACATATAATAATAGCTAAATGCAACAATAGTAAAACAAAAAGCTATGATACCTAAGGTTTAAAAAAATGCACAGCATGAATAAAAAATATTTGATACTAGTTGGTTAGCCGTACTGTGCTGCTAGGTGATGCTGCAGTACCCATCCAGATCCCCAAGAAGAATGCTAGTGATAAATTTCTACCCAAAAATTGCTGAAATCGATGTAAAACTAAAACGCTTAAGGCAAGAAATCAAACAAATTCTAAAATCAAAATCAAAAAGAAATCGATCAAATACGTCAAATGTAGCCCCCCTCCACACACACGAAGACATCGATCAAAAATAAGTAAAAAACAAGAAATCGCTCTAAAATACAAATTACAAAAATAAATTGGTCAAATACATAAAACAACCCCTTCCTCGCATAAAGAAATCGATCAAAAATAAGTCAAATACAAATTACAAAAACAAAATCATGAATGCTATTTAATGCTTTTTTTTTCAAAAACCTATGAAAGCGCTAATTCGAAAAATGGCAGATGGTGGGAAAACTGAATTGCAGTACATTAAAAAAAAAAATTTCCTCTGACTTTCAACACTATTACGTGGGGTATCAACAAACAAAAAACCTAAGTAACCCACTTATACTTCAAATGACAGAGAAACATCTTTTGGCCAATTCGCCACCTAGTGAATTTTTCCATAAGCATTATAGTGAAAATGCATGTAAAATTATTATAATAAATTTTTTGCCTGAAATTTCTGCAAAAACCTGTGAAATTCAAAATTCCCACCCTAACAATAGACATAAGCCCCGCCTGACATGATCAGCCATTATGTGTTGCCAAGGCTGCAAAATGTTCAGTGTTTTATGACATTGAAATTTCCAATGATGGAAAAACATGTTTATTTGTGAATTTATTACGGTTTTAGATATTTTTTAAAAATAATTTATACTATATTTATTAGATATCAACAAATATAAATTATTAATAACTTATTTTGACTTGAAATACTTTATTTTCAAAAATATAATGTTATATTAGCAGCTGAGGTAAATATGGCCTGAAGCAAATTTGGAAATTTGCTATGATGTAAACAATGTACTTATATTTTTATGAGGAAGAAAATAATCGCAATTTTGCAATAAATATTTAAACAATTTAAACTTTTAAAACATAATTCATTAGATATTAGAAAAATAAATAATTGTTCATTCAAGTTTTTAAAAATATTCAGAAACAAAGAGATTTCATTGATTTTATAAACTGAAAATAATCTTTCTAGAAACAATGACATATAACAGCTTTGTTTTGATTACAGTCTAATTTTTTAAATATTTACAGAAACAGAATGTGAACATTTAAAATTTATTTCAATAGTAAACAAAAATATCTATCAAAAGGAAGTCAAATTTGTTATTTTCTGATAAGTAATAATCATTTTATCATATATTTTACATTGACGTGCGAGATAAAGAAAAACGTCAGAAAAGCGAAGTACAAAAAGGTTAACCTACTTTTCAAAAATACACTAAATTTCATCAATATTTAAAAAATAAAAAACAAAGCGATAATTCAAAAAATGGAAAATGGCGGGAAAATGAATTGTGATCATCCCTGGACATTATTTAATTAACAGATATAATAATTCACAAACCTTAATAAGACTAATATGTATTAAGTAATTAAATATAGATAACGAGCACATAGCAATCTGTTCTCTTAGAATAGATTTCAAAGCTGCAATTTATATCAGCTAAAAAGCAATGAGTACATTACACCAGAGGGCTTATAATTGTCTTTCCCAAAAATTTATTAAATTATTGTTTTGAAATTGTAGCATATCATAACATATGGATTTAGAAATGAAATAAAGTAATTACAATAGAAAATAGGCATGGCCACAGATTATAGAAAGGTTAAAATAATAAGTGATTACAGTTACAGGAAAAATTATTAAAAAGTTACATGTTTAGGTGAGACTGTAAGTAATTAAGAATTTATAATTTAGCAAATGTTCATTATAGCTAGCTTCATTTAAATATTATGTTTTTAAAATAGATTTGAAATTGTAGCACATCATAACATATAGATTTAGAAAGGAAATAAAGTAATTAAAATAGAAAATAGGCATGGCCACAGATTATAGAAAGGTTAAAATAATAAGTGATTACAGTTACAGAAAAAAATATTCATTATAGCTAGCTTTATTTAAATATTATAAGTTTTTAAAATAGATTTATAGAGATCTGCAGTGAAGAAATATTACCTATTTTCTTCCAGGCTAAGTTGTCCGGCAATTGTAGTAGGCATTTGATGTTTGCAGCATAAAAATCCATTAAAAAGAATGTTCAAATTTTGAGACTTTTTGAGCAAAATTATTTCAAGCTTTTTTCAAACAGATTGCAGCACACTTAACTAACAATAACAAATCAAAGGTAGTTCAACAGTGTTTATTTGGTGGTTTAAAAAATACAACAACGATGGCAGAAATTAACAGCAGGCTTTAGCAAACAATTTTTTAAAGAAGGGAGTTCTGCAAAAAGAATGTTCAAATCTTTAGGCTTTTGGGTTGTTCATAAAGAATGCAGCACACTTAACTAATAACAGTACATTAAAAAAATAATTTAACACAAGACATGGACAGAATACAACAATTTAGAAATTGTAAAACTTAATAATGATGGTAGAGTAACGACTTATAATATAGCATCGAATATATCTTCATCATGGTGCAGTCATTGCCACATGAGTTCGACTAAGTATGACTCCCGATATTGAGTGGTCTCCCTCTTTTACTGTGCAATTTTAATAGCCCCCAAAGTATTTCTATATTTTGTATATGCACCCCAGTAGACAGATCAACAAAATTATGTGTCATTTACTTTGAAATGTTGGTAACCTGCAACATTCAATTCATCACTTTTGCAGGCCTTCCAATAGTCAGAATATATGGAGGATCCTGGTGCTATATGTTGTTTAATGGCATCTAGTAGAATAATCACTGTTTGACCTGATATAGTGACAAAGAAACACTCTTTCATTTTCTACATAAATCATCAAATAACCAGTTTCCTGTTGATTTTTGGGTTTAGTAAATAGTTTTGTCGACATCTACAATTTTGCAGGATGGGTGAGATAGCAGACTTTCTTTACAGACTTCTTTCAAATATTGCTTCCGTGCAATGAGTGTTCCTATTCAAATCCAAATAATTTATTCCTGATTGTATGGTCAATTAGTTTTTACTCCAATAATAAATGATTCAGATGGCTGTGGCAAATGATAAAATGCAGTCCTCAAACTAGGTTCCTTTCCAAAATGCAATGTTACTTTGACATGCTCGAATGTTGCATTTCCATTGTACCCTTGGACCCACATAAAGTGTCATTTGATGGCCATTGACACACACTTTTTGAGAGGGCAGAACACTTTTACTTTGGAAGAATTCCACTGCCTCATGTTCCATTTTTGGGATATCCCAAAGCTTTATCATTTTGAATAAGAAAAACCATTTAAATTTCGGCATGTGTTTTTGAAATGTTGCAAGAAAGTTTGTGCATGTTTAATATTGTGTGTAAAAAAAAATCCATATTAACTCCATCAAAAAATAAAAATAATCCCAACAACTTCTATTTCTAACAGTCCAAAATAATTAATATGTCATAGTAAAACTAAGCAGGTATTTCAAAAGACTTTGAATAAATTTGTCGGCCCAAGAAATTATATTTTTCATGTGAAAGGTCTATTACGTCAAATTTCATTTTGAAAATACAAACTGTGACATGTAATATATTACAGTGCAATTATATCTCTTTTTAAATCTTTAATTGGTATATGTGTATGGGTTTAATTCATTATTTTCTTAAGAATCTCATATAACATAAATATATAATAAAATGTTTATGCAACTATTTATCAGTTTCTAACTTTTGCGTGTAGGTTAAATGTTAATTTTAAACATAACAAATTTTGTTTAAAGTACAAGGAAATGCAATGTATGCAGCACTATTTTCTATTCACTTGGGGATCACCTTTGTTTAAATTAAGAAATTTAACAATAGAAAACTAAATTTTATAATTTTAAAAAAAAGGTGTAAAAGCTAATGGATTTTTAATTAATTTTATTTTTTGATAGCTAATGGATTTTTATGCTGCGAATCTAGTTTGTAAGCAAATGCAAATTTAATATATAAACCCATATTTTGTCACTAATGGAGAGATCTAGGAACGTCCAAATTTGATTTCGCCAGGATGGAAAAGTTCAATCACCTACTACAAATAGTGGCCAACTCAGCCCGGAAGAAAACTGGTAACATTTCTTCACCACAGAACTCTATAAACTTATATTTAAATGAAGCTAGCTATAATGAATGTTCGTAAAATTATAAATTCTCAATTACTTAAAATTCTTGTTAAAATCTCTACTTTTTTAATAATTTTTCCTGTAACTGTAATCACTTATTTTAACCCTTCTATAATCTGCAGTCATGCCTATTTTCTATTATAATTACTTTATTTCATTTCTAAATTCATATGTTATGATATGCCATAATTTCAAAGCAGAGAATTAATTTAATAATTTTTTGGGAAAGACAATTAGAAGCTTTCCGGTGTAATGTTCTCATTTCTTTTAGCCAATATAAATAGCTGCTTTGAAATCTATTCAAAGAGATAACAACAGAGTGTTATGCGCTCATTATCTATATTTAATTACTTAATATATATTAGTCTGTTATTAAGGTTTGTGAATTATTATTATATCTCTTAGTTGGATAATGAAATATGCTTTCTCCTCCCTAATTTAGATAATGAAATATACTTTCTCCTCCCTAGTTTCATCATAAAAGAATATATACAGATTCAAAACTATTGTTGAAAGTCTTATTTTTTAAATATTGATGAAATTTAGTACATTTTTGAAAAGTAGATTAATTAGTTTTTTTGTTTGTTGATACTCCACGAAAGTGTTAAATGTATTTCAGAGATTTCTGTTTTGGAAATTTGTATTTAAGAGCAATTTCTTCGATTTCTTGTTTTTGTATTTTACTTATTTTTAATCGATTTTCGGGGGGGGAGGGGTTCTTCATGTTGCCTTAGGCATTTTAATTTCACATAGATTTCAGCGATTTCTTGTTTTTGTAATTTGTATTTTAGAGCGATTTCAGAGATTTTGTGTTGCCTTAGGCATTTTAATTTTACATCAATTTTAGCAATTTCAGATAAAAAAATTTATATCGATTTCGGATAGAAATTTATCGCTTGCATGCTTCTTGAGAGTTCTTGATGGGTACTGCAGCATTGCCTACTGGCATAGTACAGATAATCAACTAGTACCAAATATTTTTAAAACTGATGCCTTTTGTGGTTTAAATCTATTAGTATTTACTTAAATTATAATCAATTTATCAGTTTTTTTATTAAACTTTTTTGATAATGCAGTTTTATAATGCAAACACATAATAAATATTAAAATGCAATCACAAACCTTTAGGGAAATAATATATATCTCTGTCATAAATTAATGTACTTCATACATAAGACTATTTTACACAGTCTAGTCATAAGAATATTATTTAAAGAGAAAAAAATACCCACACACAAAAAATATTAATGTCTCTAAAAAAAAAATTGTTCATTGCTTTTTAATACTATGATTAAAATAAAAAATCCATTAAAGTATTTTTATTATTATTATTTTTCAAACATTAGTTTTGATATCAATTTTTTTTTTAAAAAAATGCATGTATATTTATTTTCACAGATTTAAAGCTTTATTTATATTTGTGACAACTAGGACTTAGTAAAAGTTGAAATATTTTCCAAATTTCAATAAGTTTTAAGAATTTTCTTTAGAATAGCCATCACATAATTAGTAGATATATAAACAGTAGCAACAATTGGCAAGTCTAAGGAGTAATGACTTTTTTGCACTTCATCTACGGAGACAGACAGAAAGAACTGTTGGAGTGATTTCTATCTACAGTGAGCTATTTAAAGATGGGTTGTACTTTACTTGTATTCTTTTTAATAAAATTATAAGAGGAATGCATTTTATAAAATAATTATTTTCTTTTCTTTTTCCTATTTTGAAAAATTCTCATTTTTAGTGTAAAATTTTGACTTTTATTAATTTAAAGATATCACAAATCAGAAATATAACTTTTTTTTTTTCACATCATTACATAAAATTGTCAATTTTGAAAGCTATTATATTTAGAGTTTTATTAATTAAATTTAAATTTAATACACTGCATTTTAAAATTTGAATTCAAAAACCTAAATTAGTTATAGGAGTATTATTGATTTTATTCATTGTTTACATTTGTAGTTTTTGAAATTAAAAGCAGAGTATCACAATATTCATACTGAGCAAATACTGCAAACAGATGATTTTATTTTTCATATAAAATCAGAAATTAAATATTTTTGCAAGCATCTGCAATTAAAAATAAAGCAGAATTCAAAACCATTATCATAAGGAAGTACTATCATAATGTTAATTAGTCTGATAACTGATGTTTGTTTTAGATGCTGAAGTTAATTAAAGCATTAATTAAAATCTAAACTTCACTCAAATTATTTACATCCTAAAAATGCAGTTTAACTTAATTATTTAGAACACTAAAAAAACTATTGAAAAAGGAGCAATAAAATTGGTATATCAGACAGACATGATACTATTACCTTATTAATACAATAAAAAATTTTAACGCAATCAACAAAGAAAATACTTTAAGTTTAGAATGTTATTTTTTTTTAAAGAAAAGAACTTAACTAATTAAAGTTTTACTCTATTGAAGTCTTGGTGAGAAACATGTGCTATTGCAGTTTCCACCATATCTAAACATTAATATTTCAAAAAATGGCAATATTTTTGACACCAATTTATTCTATGATGAATAGCAACATTCACATATTGTATAATTAAATAAATCACACTCAATAAGAAACTGCACATTGCATTAGGTACAAGATGATTTACTTACCTAATTTTTATTTAATAGCTTTGTAAAAATAAATTACAAAGTAATTTGCAGTGTTCACAAATAAAGTGTTGCTAAACATTATCTTTATAAAAATACTTTTTAGTAACTAACTTGCAATTTATATTGTAATTCAAACTGTTTGTATATAGTGAAAAAAATGTACATTTTAAAAAATATTTAAATGTCATAACAAATCTACAGAGCACATAAAATTCAGAAAACTATGCTCACAATCATGCCCACTTCCATTGATAACAAAAATAAAGCATTGCTAGTTTACTTCATGTACAAAATAGTTGATTAGTATTAGTAGTCACAATTCAAATATTTCTGTTAAAGATTACTGGTTATTTATTCAGAATTTATTTTTATTCAAATTCTATTTGAATTCATTTTTAAATATAAAATAGATGCACTAAAATCACTTCATTCCTGTTATCCTAATTCAATCAACTGTAGACTTTTCAAGATTTTGTGCATACGTATATATTTGTAATGATTATCTTCAGTTTTGAAATAAATTTTTTTTTTTTTTTTTGGATTACTTGAAAAAAAAAAAAAAGAATTAAATTATAAGACAAATACTTCATGAAATTAGGGGTTCTACAGTATTTTCTTCAAAAATAAAATATTCCATGCAAGAATAAAAAGTGACAATTAAAAAATAATATAATTTTTTATAATAAGATGCAGATGAATAAATAATAATTTGCTTAATTGAATATACTATATATATTAAGAAGACAAGTAAAATATTTCTGCACTTTTTCAAAACTATATATTTTCCAATTATAAAAGCTAACTTTGAATGTTTTTTTATTTATTTCTCAACAAAATTACAGACTTTACCATGAACTTCCTCCTAATAAAAATCAGGCAAAAATAAAATAAACCATAATATTTTCAATTTTTGGATAGGAATTTATTTATCAAATATTGAAAAAGTTATGTCATCATATATTATATATTAGCAAATTTAATTTTGATAAGTTGTAGCATAAAACATTTTAGGAATCTTTTGTGACAATTATTTTTACTAAACTGTTATTTCAATGTTATGTAAATCATTAGAAAAATGTGAAAATTTTATATTTTGTACAATTTTATAAATTATTAAAAATATCAAGCTTATATATAAAAAAAATAAGGTTAAAGAAAAAAAAATCAAGTAAAGCAAGGAAAAAAAATAAAATAAAAATAAAATGGGGAATGAATTTTGCAATTTTACAGTAACAATTAAACATTTGCTCAATATAATATTCTATTAGTAAAATTGAATTTAAAAAAAGAAAACCATGTGAAGATGAGTAATATTAATTTATTATAAAATTTCAAAAGTAAACTTTGAAGAAAATATTTTCTTTTAACATTTTCACATTCTATTAGGCTATACACATATATATGTTTCTATAAACAATTTATTTTTTTAAAAAATTAAACAAAACTCTTAATAGTTTACTGGGGAAAAAATGCCTATTTTTTTTTTTTTTAAATACTAAATAAATTTAGTTTAAATTTTAATAACTTAAAATATTATACTTTCAAAAAATAATAAACCTTCAACAATATTAAACAATAAATAGAGGGGAGGGATAGATATATATATCTCTCTATATATATACATATGCAGTATGCGCATAGTCTTGTATGAAAATGAAAAAGAAAAATAACTAAACTTTAAATACTCAAATGTAATATTTACAGATGAAAGAGGAAATGATTCATGACACAGGAAACATGGCATTGTAATGTAAACTAATGAGCTGAATTTCAAGTGCTGGGTTCATTCTGCATAGCTTGACGAACACATGCTTCCAACAATTCATCAACCTGTTCAGTATCACAGTCAGGATCAATGCTGAAGTCCTAAAAAGAATAAAAAACTTTCTAAGATTAAAAAATAAATTTAAATTATTCATTTTTTATAAACTATTATAGTAGTACCTCATATTAATGATGGCCATGCTGTTAGGTAAAATAGAAATGAATCAGCATTTTTTTCATTCAAAAATACACATTCAGAAAAAACCACAAGTTATTATTATTATATGGTGGGGGGGGATTACATTAATATAATATTTTATTAATACAGTTACATTTCAAAAATTATTTGTATTTCAACATTAATTTACTAATTAAATATTTATAAACAAAATTAAAAAAACAATAATATATGGTAGAGTAACTACATATAGGTGTTCGTTCACAGTCTAAATTATGTAAATATATGTACATTAACTTTTATTGCCAGTTTTCTTTCAATGGGCATATTTTTTTTTAAAGAAAGCTTTTATAAAGTCTGTGTTTTTCTAAATAAAAAAGTTTACTTTGTATAACTTGAAACATCTTATTTCTAATAATATTAAATATCACATCGGACTTTAAATTAACAATTTTATAATCAATAAGTTAAAAATTAATACAGTGGAGTCTGCTATTCCAAACTAATTGGTTCCAGAATGCCTTTCATTATAGCTTATATTGAAACATATTGTGACGTACACATGTTGCATCTATAGTTTCCTTTATAGTTTATGAGTAACAAAATAAAGAAAATAATTAAAGGTATTATACACCCGGGTCTCATTTTACACAATAGATAGGTTCCTCAGAAAACATGCACAAACGAAATCATGCAAAAACAGACGTAACTTACCTTGAAAAAGGGGAGATACGGACTGTGATTTTTCAAAAATCGCGTAAAAGCAAAGCACCAACGTAAAATTACTTTAAAATTCATGCAAAAAAAAATAAGGAAATAAAATATGACTAATATAAAATTTCAAATTTGAAAAAAATTGATACAAGACAAACTTTTTTTAACTATATTTACTTTTATTCAAAATAATATATTTTTATGCATAATTTACAGTACAGTAATTGACATTTTTTATACATGTATTAATTATTATCGCTACTTGCCAATAAACAGGTTAGTTTGCAAACTAGTAAAAAATCAGATTCTTCACAAGAGGAAATACAACTAGAGCCAACTTCACTCTCATGTCGTGTTAATGATTTTCTGGTGACAACGTAATTAGTAATTAATCTTTGAGATGATGATTTTATTAATTGTTTATGAAGCTCGCGATATCCAGACATACAACCATTTAGCTCTCGTTGGAATTTAAGAGCATGTTTGTGATTAGTGTCATTAATAAAAAAATAATTAAAAATAAACTTGCGGACACTAAATGATTAATAATTGATTATGTTCTTTTTTAAAAAGCAAAAACAGAATGTGATTTAAAAATGCAAAATTAACACGCACAATGTTTGAACAAATTTACATTATAATCTTGTAAAATTTAATGTGTGTATACATAAAATGTAAAAATCATGATTTTAATTTCATTATTGCATAAAATCTTACTATTATAAAGCACTGAAAATATTGAAATTACTAAGATGAAAGTCGAATTCCAATAATGTGCTATTACTTTCAATATGACGTAAGTGCGCGAAATTTATTATTTCAAGTAATAGCGCATTATCGGAGTTCAACTTCCGAAGAAACGTGAATCGCGTAACTTCAAAATCGCGTTAAATAAATCCGTGTAAAAAGAGACCCAGGTGTATTTAATAAATATGTTTATTAATTTGGGATAAATGAAGAGTTAATGGATACTTTATTTATTAAATTTAAAAATGAAATAACTTTTATTAAGTTATGTCGAATGACAACAATGCCTTATTAAGATTAGAAAAAAATAATCATGTTTACAAGCTAGTGTTTTTTAAAGTGTTTTGTGTTACCATAGCTACAGAAACAAGTCAGCAAGCCCACACATACTTTCTTTTGTGTAAAATTTGTGTTTTATCTTACTTTACTTTTACAAATAGATTCTGGGCTTAAAGCAAGGAAATATGCACTATGAGTAGAAAGATTATTTACAAGGAAAGAAACATGAACTTTCTCTCATTTGATATCTTTATGATTAAAATAGAATGATTAACAACAAATGCTATGCTTAACTGCCATGAAACTATAAACTATTAAATTTACCATGGATTGTAATGGCTGAATATCATTTAAGAATAAAAATGTTCACGGAGACCTAGATTTGTGTTCTGTTATTATTGATGTGCCAAAGAGGACATAGTGAGATAATGAAATCTAAGCCAAAATCATATTAAGGTAAACTTGGTAACAGACACAAGGGAAAAAAAATATTTTAAATTATCTACATGAAATAAAATTTCACTTTTTAATAATAGTTAAAAGTACAATATGTAACGGAATGTTTTTTTTTATATTAATAATTTTAATTATGAGGTAGTTTTATTTTATCATTTGATATAAGCACAAATAATAGACTCCCATAATTAAGACTTAAATCAACTGTTAACATATTAATTCTTTTTAAAAACAAATCAAAACTTAAAGATAAAGAATATTCTTATAATTCATTTAAATTATTTAATAATTATTATTAAAAACCATTAGTTGATTCAAAAGATATAAAACACATAAATATATATATAAAAGATAACAATATTAAAATTTAATTACATCTATTTTCTTTTATTATTGTGAGAAAAAAATTGTAATTAACTCTTTAAGACCGTATGCTTTAATAATTTTAATCATAGATCATTTCTACTAATTGCAAACTAGCAGGGGTAAATTATAAATATACATTATATATTAGATTGCAGTTGATAAAAGTAGAACTACATTCTTTGTTTTAGTTTTATCATTAAGTTAATATTCACGTCAATAAATTTATATTATTATTAATCTTAAGTACTTTGATTTACCTATTGCATAAATCATTATAAAACTATTTTATTACACAATTTATTTAAAATTAAAATATTTAATTGTATATCCCACACTCTATCTCATTAGCAAGGAAAATATTATTTATTGAATTTTATTTTCTTTGCTAAGAAAAACTTATTATGGATCCATTAGTACCTTACAAATTTTATGAATTTGGTTGCATAAATGCAATATTTGCTCAATATATTTGGATTGTCCAAATATATAGTACATAGTTGGAGAAAACTACTTGGTTCATAATTTTATCTATCACTTTTCTGGTCACCTAAATTCACGAATCACTTGCAGGCCAATTAACCATGCTCAACTATAATATTTTCTATTATAATTATGATTACACATACCTACAAGTTATTCAGTGGACAGTTATTTTATTTTTATTCATATTGTTGTTGATTAGTTTCCACTTAACATATTATTTATTATTGTTGATGATCAGTATTTTAGTGTTCCATTACATTCCTATCTTGTTCAAATATGTAGGCATTTATATAGGTCAGGCAACTTATCATCCATTACTTTATTAATTGTCCATTACATTTTTGGCTTGTCCAACAGGAAAATATTGCTATTTTTGAGATAATATTGCTTCATTAGCACTGTTCTTATTTTGTTAGTATTTTCCATTACAATATGTATTTAGAGATAATCCGTTCTCGGCCCACAACGGAGTCCAAAATTATCATTCAGAACGATTTAAGCAGAAAAAATAAAAATGTAAAAGTACATATGAAATTAAGTGCTATACATATTATATAGTTATATTTTAATGAAAACTAAATTCCATCTGTTAAAAGCCTAAAATTAACATATAAACTTACAAATCCTAATAAAAATTCAGACTACTTATTTCAGAACTGCTTTTTTCAAAAAATAATGTTCTGCAGTAATCTTATCGCAACAGCTGCTACACTATGACTTGTAATCAGGTCACTGCATGAATGAGACACCTTTGTACAGGTCAAATTCCAACACCCTAAAAACCATGCACAGAACTGGCTTGAGAGTGATGTGATAGCACAAGACCTTGCATCTATCAAGGTCTCACCAGGCCTGCTTGATCTACATCTTTTGTAAAAATAAAAAAATTTTTTTTATCACATATTAATTGAAACTGTTTCCTTTTTTTTTTTGCCAAAATTCTGTAATTTGTAGACCCTACAATAAATATCATTGGCAAAACTATACAACACTAGAAGCACTAATTATGTGCCAATGCAGATTTTTCAGTATGTATGTTTATACCTAAATATTTTGCAATATTCTAGGTCATAAGTCAATAATGATTCTCTTCATTAGCATTTTTAGCTATTGAATCAAAATTCGCAAAAAAAAAGGCAAATTAGGACAATGTTATTAATGTATTCACAATAAAACACTAAAGAAAAGAAAATATAATTTTTTGCATTATACATTGTTGTTTTCTCAAATATTGATTAAACACAAAAACTTATAAGTAAAGTTTAAAAGAGAAGTTATAAATAAATATAATAATAAGCTGATCGTTTTCGAGAATCCATGCCTCATAATCATACTTTCTTAAAAATATATAATAAAATATATGCAAAGATATTTAAATTAGCAGATGTTATGTGGCCTATTTCTTCGACATTTCAAAGCAAGTGTCTTTTCTATTTATAGCATTAATATTTCCATTAATGTAGAATCTTCTTTTATTTTTCTCTTATGATCATTTGATTCTGTGCATATAATTACAGGATTGGCTGTAAAATTGTGTCCAGATTTCATGGCATGCTCCAAAAATACAGATGTATTGTTGTCCTTCTGAGCTCTATTGTAAGTGTACATGTGTTGAGCAAGTCTAGTATTAATAGTAGCTTTAGTTTCACCATAATATACAGTGAGGCATTTTTCTTGAGGACATGAAATAGAATATACTACTGTGTGATTCCTCAATGGATTCAAGATAAACTTTGTAAAATTGAAAGATTTCATACATTAAAATTTGAACATAAAATAAAATTTTTGGTTTTTAAGCATAAAAGAAATCTTTATATAAATAATACAAACTCTTTTGTTAACAAAATGTTGTTTACACCATGATATGAAATTAAGAAACTTTTATCTTTGGGACCTAAATATATAGGTGGATGTTGGAGATCTCCTAAACTTGAATTAATTGCAGATATTGAAGTCAGTCTCATTAACAATCCACAAAGAGATGCTATTATAACAGATTTATCTAAATTATTAAATAAAAACTTGTCTAATATAGAAAGTGAAGTATGGGATAAAGATATTTTAAAGACTAAACAATACTTTATATCTCACAATATTACCGCCTTAGGGAAGATAAAGGCAACCATTTTGTTTTGCTAAATAATATAGATTATAAAAATAAAATGTATGATCAAATTAAAATATTAAAACTAATACAAGATGACAACTTTAATATAGATAGATAAAGATAAATTTATCAATAATGTGCTTCAAAAATTTAAAGACAAAGGTATCACTAGATCTGAATATTACAAAATTTATCCTTCTGCCATTCCAAATAATTTTTTTTTTGCTCACAAGTCAACATATTTGATATTTTTAATATAACATATCTATCATTTACGTAATTATTTTAAACAACTGAATATTGGATTTTAATTTATATCCATTTGTTAATAAATTTTGAATTAATTTAAAACAATAAACTTGTTTGGTTATCATTTCATTTTACAATGCAAATTTATTGGTTAATCCTACTTGGATAGAATAAATTCATGAAAGAATTATAGTACATAATTCATTAGCAGCAGTTACAAAATAGATAAAAAATCCAGCCTTAAAATGGGTAAGAGTATAATTACATATTTTCTTTATATTAAATTTAATGTTCATTATCTTATCAGTTATAGATTTTTATATAGCAATAAATTGATTTGACATTCTTAAATATTTAATAAGTAATTAAAAGCTTATTGTAATTATTTTATTAATAACAAATAACAGTTATATTAAGATAGAAATTATATATGAATTGATTTGATGATTGATAAAGATACAAATATGATAATATCTGAAGATGAGTAAAGGTAATTGCAATTAAACATTCACATATTTTATTTTAAATCATTATTGATTAAAGTGAATATTACAATAAGTTGACATTATTCAGTTATAGAATACACATTTTTTTATTGTTACAAATTAGTGATTTGCTTTAATTATATTTAAAGTTTGTTAATGTGAATCATAAATTCAGTTTAAATATTAATTTTAATATTTGGATTATAATAAATACAATAATTTTTCATATGCTTTGAGAATCATAGTCAGTTTTAACAACGTGGCTTTATTAAACTAAAAAATAATTGGATACGATTTGTCAATTGTGTTTGAATAAACATCAAATAGGAATCTATGGTTTATTTTATATATTGATGTGATTGGATATAAAGTTTAATGTTAAGAAGATTTTATTTTATAGTATTATAAGTTGGTGAATTAATGAGTATTTATTTAATCATATTATAATTGATTTAATTAATATGAGCATACTGATATTAATGGAATAGCATGGCTAAGTTAGCATTAATTTTATTTTATTTAGTTATAATTAGAAATCAATTATTGAGATATAGATATCATTGATATTTGTAGGGCATATTAAATTTATTTCCATCAATCCATGACTTATTTGTTTAAATATAAATAATTTGACTTTTGGTATAAATTTGTATTATTGTAAACAGTGTTCTGATGTCAATTAAAAAAGTTTATAAATAAAACTAAATATTTTAAATTCATTATCTCTCTCTATCTTCACTTCAATAGAAGTGAATCTAAGTTCCTTCATATGATTTTGTATTTATGTTCTTAAAAGGATATGATTATTAAATTGATAGAATGATGAGGTGAAACCAATAGTGTTTGTCCATTAAAACTCTCCATACAGTATACTATGCCACTCAGTGCAAGCCAGAGTAATCAATGGATGACAGAAGGCTTGTGCATAAAATCCCTATGTAGTGCCTACTCATCCAATATCTCGAGACTAATTTCTAGCTTATAGCTTTCAGCAGTGAGGAGCCTTGGATCTGAGAGCACTTCATGTAGATCTTACCTTAACAGTTATGCGTAAGCATAAGAATTTGTGATGATGTGATGTTCGTCCATTAACTGGACAAATTTATCGAGGATTTGTGAAGAGCAACAATTTATTGAAAAATGAATATTATGCACTTTTCAATGATGAGATATAAATGCTAATATCAAGATATATGCCAATACAGTTTTATGAGATCAATGAGTTATTTTCACATAGGATAGAAATTGGTTAAATTTCCATCATATTGTCATAGATGAAACTAGCATCTGCTCTTGTAAGGTTTTAAGAATCAAATACTTGTTAAAGGAAAGGATATTTACATTGTATGATCATGGATATAAACTAATGTTTGTACACTGATAAAGCCATAAATCAAATACCTGCTAAATGAAAAAATCACATGGATATTTGGAAAATACCGGAATTAATAAACGTGCTTCAAATCTAATAGTTTTTCATGATATTTCTACTTTTTCTGGAAAAACAAAATATTGTTAGATTGTTGTTTAAAATATAGACATTAGAACTATGGTACTATTTTGGAAATGTCATACCTGAGGACAATTGTTTAGATAATTTGATAATATATATTATTATATATATATAATTATATAGGATATAAACAGTAGTATAAGAATTGTTTTTCTAAATTCAAATTTATATTTCATACGTAGTAATTATTAATTTAAAAAAAATATTTATCTCCCTATTCACCAATTAAAAATTAATCTCAAGTATTTATTTTTGTTTTATTCTCTTAGAACAACACGAATAAATAGGTAGATTCATCTTTAGTATATTTTTATTTTTCTTAAATATATATTTTTTATATATAAAGATTAAAAATGTCCTTGACTCATTTTTTGAAAAGTGCATGTCTTACAACACGTCCATGTTACATAAATATACATTTTGTTTTAACATTTTATAGATAAAGTTCAATATACAATCATCTCTTTAATTTAAAAGAATTAATGTCAATTGAAACTTATTGTCCAAAGCATAACTGGATCACATGTATATATTTTAAATATTTAATTGTCATATATATATATTTGATTTTAATTTATATCCATTTGCTAATAAATTTTGAATTAATTTAAAACAAGTAGACTTGTTTGGTTATTTAATTTTAGATTGCAAATTTATTGGTTAATGGTATGTGGATAAGATAAATTCCATGAATGGACTCTACTATGTAATTCATTAGCAGTTACAAAATAGATTGAAAGTTCAACCATAGGATGGTTAAGTGATTATAATTACATATTTTCTTTGTATTGAATTTAATGTTTATTACCTGACCAGATATAGATTTTTATATAGAATGGATTTGACATTTTTAAATATTTAATGAAATAATTAGAAGCTTATTGTGATTATTTTATTAGTAAAAAGTATGTTATATTAAGATAGAAATTATAAATGAATTGATTTGATCATTGATAAAGGTACAAATATGATAAACATTTAAATAGATTATTTCACAAAACAGAAACATATGGGGATTTTAAATACATCCTGCTGAATAGTTGTTGGGGGGGGGTAAACAAGCAGGACAACATGAAGTATCAGATTAGTCAGGACAATTATATTCCTAATAAAAGCAGATATACTCAATTCTTCTGAATGCAGGTAACTAAATTAAAAGTGCTAACCACATTTCCATTATCGGAAAAACAAATAATTTGGATAGTCAGGAGGAACATTGAGCAAACTTTAATTGCTGCTGACAGACATACTGTCGAAAAAGTATTCAATATTTGGAGCACTCGAGGCAAGTGAGGTATCTGTAGAAAATGATCATAAAGAAATAATAAGAATAGTCATGCATACGTTTCCCCAGTACTTTTTTGTTACACTGGACAATCTGCTTGATGATGATATTTCTATATAAACAAAAATAAATAACATTCCGGACTGGTATAGTATTCTTGTTTGGCATATTTTATCGGTATATAGGGCATAGTATTTTTTTGGGCATATTTTATCGAGGTAGTTGTTGGTTAGACATCCATGCTGTGTGATGGCATGATCTATGTGCTACAACACATAAAAACACCGTTTATGCGGCCGAACATATTTTCACGGCCATGTGTTACATGTATACAAGTTCTGTTGTACTACACATTGCAGGCTGCATTGTCGCATCGCAGTAAATTATTTAGGCAAATTCGCACACTTCACACTTTTTTACGGTGTCGTGTGAGGGTGGGTGTCTTACAATTATGTCTAAACCGTTAATTGTAAATAAAGTTTAATTTTTTTTATTGAAATCACATGATGTAACCAAGCAATAATTATTGGAGGGTTTACACACTACTGTAGTCACGTTTTAAGATGCAAAACCTTGTCAAAGGGTATGTCTGAACAATATTTTGAAGGAGGTAATGCATCAAATAACGTATTCTCGATAACCTCAACGAGGCAAAGAACATGGCACAGAAAAACCTAGATATTCGATTCTCACTATTAATGATCACTTTGTTCAAGCTATATGTCCGATATATTACTGTAGCCACAAACGGCTTGTTTTTTAAATTTATTTATACCAAAAAAAAAACCCGTAATAAATGTGAAATTTGTTGATGCATGCATTAATAATTAATGCTAGTATTAGGAATTTAACTAAGATGTGGGATGGACTATGAATGATACACAACGCATTGTTTATAATTTTAATATATTTTAATTCTTAAATATAGATTAAATAAACATAAGTGCAATGAACGACACACACAGGTGGGTTATAAAGTAAACATATATAAAACACATATTAGCAAGTAATAGAATAATAACTGAATGAGTTATAGAAATAGGCAAGATTTTATTTTTAAAATACATTTAAAAATTGCAATGAATATACTAAATAGGAAATCCATAAGCAGGGCCAACGTCTATAAGACCCTAAGGATAGGTTGATTTTAGTTGTTGCTGATTGCTTACAGATGGTTTCCCAAGCATTGACAACTTTTTTATTTATAAAAACAGATAACTTTTTTTA
The DNA here is from genome assembly GCA_028023455.1 of Epiperipatus broadwayi. NCBI lineage: Eukaryota > Metazoa > Onychophora > Udeonychophora > Euonychophora > Peripatidae > Epiperipatus > Epiperipatus broadwayi. The sequence goes on along the minus strand of JAQFVV010006224.1, from coordinate 9,432,182 downwards.
AAAGAGTTTAAGTTTGTACACATTTTATTATATATGTGTGTGAACTATCCCAAGAATTGAAATTTGTATACCAATGCATTTAAATAAAGAGTTTTTAACTGAGAATATTTCAAATTTATGTTATTAATTTAAAAGAGTTGAAATGCTTCTTTAAATCTATTGCATTACGGTTTCTCTCGCATATATATATGTAAATGGTTACACACATATAATAATGTTCACACAACTTCATTTAATTATATCATTTTATTAATTTTAAATTTATAACTGTGTATACATTATATACATACAGACATACACATAAATATACGCTATTACATATCAAAATAAATTATTCTGATAATATACGTGGACTGTGAGGGTTCGAACTATTGGAAAAGATACTAACTATGATGGAACATAGTAGGTGAAACGGGATGATGGCTAAATAATAGTTTCAAGCAGAACCAAAAAAAAAAAACCTAATGTTTTAAATTTGTTGATGTTGTTTAAAAAACAATAACAAAGTGAAAACAAAAAAAAAAATCATAATAAGTTTTAAATTTATTTATGTTATTTAAAAAAAAAAAGCTTACTAACTTTAGGATTTTTTTAAACAAAAATAGGAAACCAAAAATACAACCATAATAAGCATACTAAGATTTACATTTAAAAAAAAAAAAAACAACCCCCCCCCCCCAAAAAAGCGAAACCAAAAAAAAAAAAAACTTAGACTAACTTTAGGATTTATTTTTTAAACAAAAATACAACCGTAATAAGCCTACTAAGTTTTACATTTAAAAAACAAAAAGACCCCTCCCCCCAAAAAAAAAAACCCAAAAAAATGTTGTTTTATTTTTATTTTGTTGATGTTAATAAAAATAAATGTTTACAAAAAAAAAAAAAAAAAATTGTGTTTAATTTATTTGTAAGTAAAAAAACAAGGAATTAAAAAAAAAAAAAAAAAGACCTGGGAATGTTCATAAATTATATTTTTTCAAGAAAAACACCATCACGCAGTGTGGATGTCTAACCAACAACTACCTTTATCAATATATACGGTATAGTATTTTTGTTTGGCATATTTTATCGATATAATGTTTTCAAAGCCTTTTTTATTTGGTATTAATGCGTTATTTTTTGTTTTAAAAAAATTTTTTTTTTTACATTTTTGGATTTCATACATTTGCTGTTCTTTGTTTTTAAAAAACCGAAGATTTAATAAAATTAAAAACGTTAACATACCTCCTTTGATTCACTTTTTAATTTGGTTTTTATTTGCTGTTACTTTTTTTTAATTTAAGAAATGAAAAAGAAAGAAAATTAAATCATTACACTTTCTACTTTCTTTTGGGAGAGGGGGGAAGATTTCCTTTCTGTGTTCTTACTGTTATTTGTACTTTGTGATTTTATGAAATAAAAACTTAAGCCTAATATTTACTATTTTTTATTTATTGCATGAAATACGGCTTTTCAAAACCTTATTTTGATTGACTTTTTTATTTGTTTTTTATGTGTTGTTTTTAAAAAATTTGGATTTTGTGCATTTGTTGTTCTTTTTTTTTTGAAAAAAAACCCCCTAATAAATTATTTAATACAATTAAAAACATTAACATACCTCCTTTGATTGACTTTTTCATTTGGTTTTTATTTGCTGTTATTTTTTGTTTTTTTAATTTAAGAAATGAAAAAGAGAAAGAAATTAAACCATTATGCTTTCTAGTTTCCTTTGGGAGGGCCTCCTGCATTCTTACTTTTTTTTGCTTTGAGATGAAAGAAAGTAAAATGAAAACATTACTGTTATATTTAGTTTGTAATTTAATGAAGTGAAAACCTAAGCATAACATGTACTACTTTTTATTTATTGTTTGAAATACAGTAATACAAAAATTTGATGGGAAACTGTACACATCCCATTCCATAGGTTTTAAAGTTAATCCAGCTTTTTATACACACACTCACCCATACATGCGCATAACAAATAAGATTTAAAATAAAACAACTAATAACAGACATTTAATCAAAAATTGATATGCAAACAAATGAAGGGAAAAGATTAGTGATTTCTTTAGGTTATGTGCTTATTTATAGCAAAAAACAATATCAAATTCAAGTGAAACTGTGTAACTTATTGCATCTGTGACAAACACCTTGCTGGAATGATCATCCCGGCAAGTATGGCTCTGAAAAAGTCCTTCCCTTTGTGGAGGCACCGCCACATAATGTAGTCAGGGAGGCATTGGCGAGCTGTGCCATGTTTTTTATTATGCCACTTCAGCAATCTCCAAAGACGCTCTATGTTCTATGTGTGTGCATCTGTGGTGGGGAGCACAAAGTTATAGTGGTGTTTTACTGTCATGTGTGTATATCTGGCAACTTCTAGCTCCAATGTTTTATATACCATCCAACAGTCAGAGTAGACAATAGATCCAGCTTAAACGTGGTCGCATAGGGCCTGCAGAAGCAAAGCTGCTGATCAAGAGACAGCTACCATGAAGAAATGTCCAGTCTCCTGGTACAGACCTCCAAATATCCATTATTGTGGCAGCATCCTGCCCTGGTGGTTCTTTCTTTGGGTGAACATAGTCTTGTCCAATCACTATCAGACCAGCCCCATCGATTTTAATGCATTGTTGTTTCTCCAGACACTCGCAGCATAGCTCCCTTAGGCCAGTGGTCCAGTTGATGATAACACTTTGTGATAGGTCTAGATCTGTAAGCCCTCATTCAATGGTAAGCTCATCATAGCTCCAATAATAACCAGACACAAGGCTGTTACAAATGGTATCCTCGAGTCATCAAACTATGTTTTCTGGCAAATAGAGCATCTTTGTCTGCAGAATCAAACGAGGCAGTGGAAGATCGAACACTGGTGCAATGTCATCTCTTTGCCACAAACACATTGCTTTACAGCAGGCAGTATGTTGTTGGCCTGCAGAAATGACATATCATCAGCTTGTGACAGGCAACTCCAGAATTTAAAATATTCCACATTTGTTTCCTTGTTTTCACAATGAATGCAATGTTGCACGTGAGCTCTTGCAAAGCATACTCATGCATGCACTTTTGAGATTGGGCTAGGGCTTTACCTCTATAAGACAACCTCTAACATCATGATAATTCTCAGTAGGTATCTCAGTACGCAAATTAGGGCACTTCCAACGTAAAAAAATGCAAAATAACATAGTTATGGATATTTAAAATCAAGCAGCTATCATATCACATGATAGTGATATATAAACTTTCACAGTTTGCATAAAGAGTTGCAACACAAGGCAGGCGAGAATTTTCTGTATGTTCTCATAAAAAACGCGCCATCTAAGAGAGGGAAAAAACCCAAGAATTCTTCAGTTTGATTCCACCTAAACTCGCCGAGCGGCCTTAAGCAGCAACTTCGCTTTGAGGCCGCATAAATGGCATAATTCTGATGGTTTGCAGAGAAACAGTACAATCAAGCGGCTTGTCCAGTGTAACAAAAAATTATTTCCCTATTAAATTTGATAGAAGTAAAAGAAATAAAGTGAATAGATTTTATGTGAATAATAAGAATCATAAAGTTCTTGCATATGTAAATAGCAGTAAGAATAATCATAAAAGTTATGATAAAGTAGAAAAAGATGAGTATGCAGCAGAGAGTTGGAGTTATCCTCTTGGTATATCACAAAATACAGCTGTAAAAATGCTTTGGGCTAGATTTAAAATGAATCCTTTAAATTTAAATGGGTCTTGCTGAAACATTCCTCCCAGCAGGAGTCTAGTAGCACTGTAAATTTGGGGAACAACAATATTATTAATTATTTAACTTCATTAAATTTTGAAACTGAAGATGATGATTATGTAGCACTGTAAATTTGGGGACCAACAACATTATTAATTATTTAACCTCATTAAATTTTGAAACTGAAGATGATGATTATAATAGGGCAATTAGAAGGTTATGTAGATAATGTGTGTCCAGAAATTTAAAACATTATTCAGGATATGTTAGTGAAGGCTTTATTGGATTTAGGAAGTCAGATTTTGATTATATCTGAAAGATTCTATGTTAAACTTACTGAAGCAGACTTTGAAATCCCTGGGCTATCATTGACCCAAACTCCAATTAATATGGCTAATGGCTATAAGGCAAAATTGTTTGCTCAATAGGTGTCGTTAAGCATTATGATTAGTTCAATAACTTTAGGCAAACATTCATGATGTTATAATAGGATCTGACTTCATAAATCAGTTTGGATGCATTATTGATTATGTTAATCAAGAATTGATTTCAAAAGGGAAAAGATGTAAATTTAATAGGGAGGTACCTGGGCAAAATTTCAATTTATTAGCCATCAAAATAATTCTACAGAGTTAGATTTACAAATAAAAATATGTGAATCTATCAACTTGGATGAAAACTTTAAAGAAAAGTTTTCCAGTTATTCTGTAGATATAAGGATGTATTTTCTAGGTGTGATAAAAGGGTATGTGCATAGGATATGCTTGAATGACTATAGTCCTTTTCAATATAAAAGCTATCCTATGCCTCACCAATACAATGCTGGAGTACAGTAACAAATCAATCAAAAGGTGAAGTGGAAAATGATGAGAAAATGCCCATCAGCATATAATAGTCCATTGGTGGTCGTTCATAAAAAGGATAGATCCGTATGAATTTGCTTAGATGTGAGGTTATTGAATCAATTAATGATTCCAGAACATGATTTCCCTCCTATTGTGCAAGAATTATTAATTAGATTTAAAGTCAAAAAGATATTTCCTATAGTTGACTTAACAGCTAGTTATTGGCAGGTATACTTGCATGATGATGATCATCACAAGTATACTGCATTTAAATATGAAGATTATTCATAAGTTTTTGAAAGAATGCCTTTTGGACTTTTAAACAGTGGAGCTGGTCTCATCAGATATTTGGATAATGTATTATATGAGAAAGTCAAGGGCATTATAACCATATATGTGTATGATGTTATAATTGCTTCGGAGAACATCTTGGATCATTTTCATTATCTAAATATATTTTTTAAGAGAATGTGAAGAAAAACTTTTAAGATAAATAATAAAAAAAAGTAGAATAGCTGTTTAAGAGATCTGGGCGCATTGTAGGATCTGATGGGATAAAACCATATCATGATAAAATTAAATCCATTCAGACCTTTCCTACTCCGGAAAATAAAAATCAATTACATTCTTTCTTTGGTGTTTGCAATATTTACCATAAATTCTATGAGAATTTTGCTTATGACACCATTTATTTATCAAAATTGTTAACAAAAGATAAAAAATGAAAATAAACTGAAAACTTTATTCAATTCGAGAAAATAAAATCAAAATTTTTAAATACTGTTATCCCAATTCCAAAAAAAAAAAAAATATATGTGTGAGCAGACAGAAGTGGGTATGGTCTAGGAATAGTTTTATTTCAGTTGGACCATTAAAAGAAGCCCCATGTTGTATATTTATTGACTAGATTGTTGAAGTGTGGAATTGCATTATCACTACAAAGAAACCTTGGCTCTTGTATGGGTTTTCCAAAAGCTCTAACAATATCCAATTGGGTCTGAAATAATAGTTACTACAGATCACAAAAGTTTAGAATTCATCACACAGAGTTATTTGAATAATGAAAAGTTAGTTAGGTGGAGTTTATTCCTTTAGCAATTTAATTATAGGATACAATATTGTAAAAAAAGAGATAATATTGTTGCAGATATTCTAAATAGGAATCCAGTCACAATAGACCCATGTCATATAATACTAGATAATATTTTCATCACAGTCATCTCTCAGGAAGTTGATGATTCGGTTGAAAATGATTTAAAAAATTTATCTGCTTTACAATTGCAAGATTCAAAACTGAATGCCATTATTCAATATTTGAATGAGAAGATAGGATCTGTAACTATTAAAAGAATGATTAAAAGTAAAGTGATATGAAGGTATAGATTAATTCAACATTTATTACATTACAAAAGTTAGGACAGACCATGAGCAAGCATGGGTGATAGTGGTACCATTGTATATTAGAAACCGGCTAATTCATTATGTGCAGTGTATTTATGGGTACTATAGTCCCAGAAGGGTAGAATATGTTGTATGCAGACTATTCTACTGGCCCAGATTGTATGCATCCATAGTGAACGGGCTCAAATATTGTGACATAGTTTTTATTAAGATCAAAGTATGCTCTCATACACTGGGACGCGATGGCCAATTTTACCTAGACATCTCAATGATTTTTCAGCCATAGATTTCTATTGATCCTTACCACCATTTAAAAAGTTTAAGTTTATTTCGGTCATTTATGATGTATTTTCTAAATTCATGAGGGCATATCCAGTGACCAAAACTAAAGCTAGAAATATAATTAGATGTTGCAGTTTGTAATGAGGGCTATTTTGACAGAACAAGCTACACCATTCCTGTCTAAGCAGTGGAAATGTTGCAGTGAAAGACAAAAATATAAAATATATCTCTGTGTTCAATTAGGAATCCAGTTTAACCTGTATGAGATTAACACATGAGTTGAATAATTGTTTAGGATATACCTAGAAATTAATCACTGTAACTAGGTAAACAAATTGAAAGAAGTGGTTCATTATATTATTACAAACCAAAAAAAATAACCTAAATTTACCCCAATGTATATGCATTTTAAATATAGGAAATAAGATGCTATATCTGAAGAAGAGATAAGCTATGATAGTGATCTATCAAAGACTAATGAAAATTTGAGAGAAATGGGACAGAAAAGAATTGACCAACTCTCTCATAAACCTTGTATATTCAAAGTAGAAGATTTTATGTTTGTAAAGACTCCTCAAGTCAGTGACCCACAAAAATATGGGTTTAAAAAGTTTTTAAACATATATCAAGAACCATTCCAAATAAAGAGAAAAGTAAGAAAGAATGCATTTCTCTTAGAAACCCCTAAAGGTAAAAAAAAAAAAAGCAATGCCTGGAGTTTAAAGCCAGTAGCACCATCTGAATAAACGTGATTTATAAAAAATTAGAGTATAATATGCCAAGTAGAATGTTAAATGTTGCTAGTGTTTGAACGTGAACTCTATATTAGTTGATGATAATATAAATAACCATGCATGTTTAAAAAGGAAAAGATGTGAGATCTTTGTTTGTAATTTGGATATGATTAAAATATAATCTGTTGAACAAAAAGCATTCTTGAAATAGTAGTGTATTAATTTTGTTGTTCTGAAAATATTTGATAGCAGAACTAAATAATTAATGATAAAAATATAGTATTGTAGCAAATAAATAGCATGAAATATGGCAACAAAATAATTTAAATTTTTGTGTTGGTAGCTCCTTATATATTATTTTGAAGTGTTATATAATCCTAAAGTTAGAAATATTTTGAAATCACTTATTTATAACTATTAAATGTTAATTAGTAATAACTAATCTTAGATAAATTTTAATAGGAGTGCTGAATAATTTGCTTTAAGAATAAAAGGAATACCATATTGGAAAAACAAGTTGGAAATGTGTTACACCAAAGAAACTTTATTAATGTTTTAATGGTATTATGGTAAGAATAACGGGGTAGTTGGTTTCTATATAAAAAACTTTGAGTATAATATGTCATATTGTTTGGTTATAATAAATTTCAGGTTATTGCAGATATAAAAAATTATTTTCAAATTTGTAGTAAAGATTTAGCAACTGTAATTGATAAGTTTTATGAATGATAAAAAGAATACAGATGTATAATTATACTTTATGATACATTGTTAATAGAACACTAGGTGAGCCAATTCTTTGTTAATGATCATGTTTTTGACATATTATTTATTAGATTTACAATAAAACAGGTGTCTGCAACCTATGACCTTGAAAAAGTTACAAAAAGTAAAACCCCTTTCTTCTCTATGAGATAGATGACATGCTTTACAGTTAGCCAGATTAAAAAATTCAATAAACTCAATAATAAAAAATAGAGACGTTGTCTTTTCAATGAATAATAAATAGGAGCGGCTCTAGGGTAAGACTATGCTTAAAATTATACATAATTACAGTTATTAAAACATATAAACTAATAAAAAATAGGCAAATTGAAAATTCTTTTTAATAAGATTAACATATGATGATAGGTGGTGCAATGTATTTATATAAAATTTTAAACTTTTTCTTTGAAAATGGCAATTCAAATTTTCAATAGAAATGTGTTGCAATTTAAAATTAGATATAACATAAATTAATAAGTATTCGAATATGTAAAAAAAGCAGCCAGTTACAGAAACTTTAATGATTAGTGTAGCTAATAAATCTAAGTTTTGACCCTATATATAAAAAACGGATTGCCAAAGACAACCAAATGTTTTCATTATTAATTATGTTAGACAATGAGTATGTATTTTTTGTTTTAAGCTTTTCTTTTCTTTCATTCAGTTTTTTTATGAAGCACATATATATATATAAATAACCAGCCCCAAGTCTATATAATTATTGCCCAGTATAACAATCATTTGCAATAAACTCTTTCATTGGTGTTTTTAATCTAAAGAATAATCTAAACTACATATATGTTTATGTATGCACATAACCCAGAAACATGAAGTTAAAAATAATACAAGATTGAAAAACTTCGTAATAATTAAAATTGAAAACATTATTTTTTAAAAATCCAATTAGATAATAACAATATAATTAGGTTCAAAAGACAGATAACAAAAGACAATCCTTTGTTAATAAAAAAATAAACTCAATTTATTGTAGCCATAGTTTTTAAAAATGTACTCATACATATACATTTTCAAATAAGTTGTAATCAAGTTTTCTTTATATTTGCTAAAAAAAAAAAAAAAAAATCACTAATTAAATAAAATTAGTTTTAAGACAAAAAACTATATATTTTCAAAAAGATTAGAAAATCAGTAGACCAGAAATAAAATATTTATAAAGGTATGGATTAATAAAAAAGCCAAAATTATTAATAATATTAACAAGAAAAAACGATTAAAGTCTTTTAAAAAAAGAAAGTGACAATGAAAAAAAGGTAGTGTAAACTTTTCAAACAGTAAAAGAAATCCATAAAAATTAAAATTTATTGTATAATTCGGTTTTAAAACTTTCAATATAAATAGTACATTCACCCTTTGCTTATATATAAACTCTATATCAGGTACAGTAGAGCCACGAACTACATTACATTTTATTCCAAGCCCTCTTTGTGTACAAACATATACAACATATAATAGCTTGCGTTTTGTTAACTAACATTGACTAAAATAAAAAAACAGTGTTTTTAAATAGCAAGTGCACAGTACTTTTTAATGCACACATATGCATAACAGATGCTTTTTTAAAAATTAGTATGAATATATAAATTAAGACTACAGTATAAACAAAATTTTAAAAAAGTAATAATATAGTTAATAATAAATTGAGGGGATACATTTACATATATTTTATTGAGCTTGTGTTCATTCATGCATTCACTAAAATAATAATAATAATAACCTAACTACTATATTTTTATTTTTAAAATAAAGTAAATAACAAAATGTCCAACTTTCAGCACTATTAAATCAGCTCTAAGGCAGTATTTTTTTTCTCAATGATTTTTTTTTCCTTTTATAAAAACATAATAATGGGTTTGTTATCAAGAAAATACGATCTCTTTAATTATTTTGATATTTTAAAATCAATATCAACATTTAGTATGTTCTAAAATTTTGTATAACTTTTAGAATTACACTCAGAAATTATTTTATTAAGCAAAATACTGCACATCAAATTTGAAAAGGATATAAAACATAAAATGAAATTTTTTTATTAATACAATCATGTACACACTCTGAAATGGATAAACAGCTTTTGGAATATTGTAAAATTTATTTACAGATTTTATTCTTTTTTTTCAAAAGTGATTGTCATTTGGTACTTAGAAGAAGAAAAAAAAGACTACTTGACTGTCATAAAATTTGTGGATTAATGTTTTTTTTTTTGGTTTAAGTACATTTTTGTTTATTTAAATTTCTCTCTGAATAGCACATAATTGAAGTCATACAGTGTGGTTCATAGCTCCACTGTATTTTCTTTAAATAACATACATAAAAACTTTTTGTTATGTATGTGCATGTATATTAAAATACATACACATATAAAGTTAGAGAAAATAGATATGTAAATTTTAGTAAAAAATAAGTAAAATAAAATTTCTCTTACACATCCAAATCTTAGAACCATAAATAAGAAATGGTAAAACACATTTACTAAAAAACATTTTTAAATGCATAGTCATCTGAAAAGAAAAAGTATTCAGGTTTACAAAAAGATTAATTGTGAATCAGAGAAAATAACTATTTACATTCTTTAAATCCTCAAAGAAGATAAGTTAACTGAATTCCAACAAAATCAAAGTAGAACTAATAAATTAATAATAAATGAAAATAAAAAATTTGACTTATGCCAGATGCATCTACAGATAGAAAATATTGATGTCAACAGGATCTCAAATGATCATCTAATTAGACCCAAAATAGGGTACATGGTCTAGAGTTGTTCAACTAAGAGACATTTGCTTGTGGAAACTACATGGGTGAACATGAAGTTGTAACACCATAGTGGTGAACATCATGTGTAGTCTTAGAGTGGTTCTAATGTGAAGACTTGTCTCCAAATGTACCAATGCAAGTCTAGGAACTAAACTTTAACAGGTTGCACTGACGTTCATTATGACTTTTGTAAGCCTTAGGTTTTGTATATGATTTAAGTTTGCATACAGTTTGAATTCATATATATTTTCTAAAAATCAATGGTTTAAATGTTTGTATTAGTTAAATATTAAATAATAATCACAAGTTTCTGTAATCTTAGTAATTTTACCAAGGGTTAATTTTATAAGCAAATGCATGTTTTAAAGCATAGAGATCACTCAGAGACATAGCAATTGATGCAATCTCAATTCAAGCTTTGCAATGAGTTAATTGGGGTAAACCATCAGATTAATAGCTTTGAAATGATCTGCTATCATGAAATCAATTGATCAATTTGACATTAGTAACATAATTAATTGGCTGCTCTATATTCAACACATAGAGAAATAATTTTTCAGAAATAAAATTGTTAATGATAAATTTAAAATAAAAATCACTGCTATGTTTTGCAAGCCAAGAAGTAATGTTTATAGGTAATAGGCTCTGTGGATAAGAGACTCCTGTGGATTATCCATTTACCCAAGTAAAAGAATGCTTAATGAATTATTTAGCTTATGTCCAGGCATATCACCAGGCTTCTTTCGGATACTGCTGTCAGAATAGAAATGATAAGATTAAAGATAAAATCTGTCTATGGCTCCTTTCTCGATGAGGCACTCCTAAAGCAATTTGGGAAAGATGAGTAATTACAGTTTATGGCAATTGTTGGTAGCTGATGGTGAGTAGGTATAGGTCACGAATGAGCAATCAAGAGAGTTTGCAGAAGTAAAAATCAAAGATAACATGCAAACTGATGTTTGTAAAATGTATAAATCTGAAAAAAAGCTATTTAGAAAAAATAAAATAGTAGTAGTAAAACCTTCAGTTGCTTTTGTTACAGGAAAGTTGACCATAAAGCCAGCAATTGTTTTCCCAAAGATGAATGTTGTAAACAATGTAACAAAAAAAGTCATATCAAAATGATATGTAATAAAAAAAAAATGGGTGAACATGGTAAAGGCAGTAATGGTTGTAAAGGTGTGCTAAATAGAAAAGGAAATCAGTTAACCAATATAAAAAATAAGTCAACTACAGAAAGTGATAAAATCATGATGTAGTTAAAATTATATGGCAAACTTATATCAATAAAGATCGATAGTGGAAGCAACATATCTGTAATTTTGATGCATGAATGGACTTTTGTAATTGTCAAATATAAAAAGCTCATGATTGGAAAAAATGAGTTAAAGACTGTGAATGTAAATGGCAACTAGATTATTACAGTGTTAATTCAGAATGTGAGAGAAAGAATAATTAAGCTAAATAAGTCATCTTACTGTCTGAATGAATCCTTATACAGAATCCAAGCAAAACTAAAGATAACACTCCATACCCAATAAAATTAGTTATCTATTATCATCATGCTTCTGATGAGGTTAACCTAGCTGCATTAGAAAAGGATCACTGAAGCTCCAGTCTTAAAGTGCTTTTTTTAACGTGTTAATAGGCTTTGCTGTTTTTTCCCCCCATCAATTTTAATTTTGTAACAAAAATAAAAACTCATTATTATATTTTTGATTTTAACAAATTTTGTAAACAACATAACATTATAAAATGAGTAATGTTAAAAGTAAAAAAATATCAACTTTCCAAATAAAAAAAAGAACTGTAGTGTAATAAATAATCAAAAGATTTTACATTTCAATCTCCAGACAAAAATATATATATTTAACACACACAGAAAAAATTCTCTCCTCAGTGTGTATCTCTATTTTGCTACGAAAACCTTTTTTCACAGCTACTGGCAATTGTTTTATTTTAAAGATTAAATGTTTTATTTTGTATCATATTCCCATAATTTATAAATTATTTTAAAAAATATAAATTTGCAAATAAAAACCATTTTTAAAAAGAATATTTCAATTTTTCAAATACAGGGGGAAAAATTAATAAGTTGAAATATATAATCAAAAAAAAGAAAAGAAAAAGGTTTTTGTTATTTTGTGACTGCTGATAAAAATGCATTTTAAAATGAAATAAAATTCGAATGTCATTTGTAAAATCCAAATGAATTTTTGCTCAAAAACAAATAAAGCAATGAAATTATTTTAAAATTCCATTTATAATTATTAAAAACTGATAGAAAATAATAGCTTTATTATTATAGTCTTTTTTTAACCAATCATAATTATCTGTTCCATGTTATCTCTTGACTTGAATTCCATAAAACAAAATTTTTCAAATAAAATACTAATACTATATTCTCTTCAAAAAATAAATATTTCACAAATACTTTGCAAAAATAATCATAAATGTAAAAATAAATAATAGAAAACAAAAGTTTTCTTTTTTGAAAATCAAATAAAAGTACTTAGAAGATCTCTTGCAATCTATCTGGATCTGGCAGCAAAGTAACTATAAATCAGTGGCATTTTCTGCTGGTTTATATTAGGTTCTCTGTATGATATTGACCTCATCAAATTATTCTTTTTTATTTAATTCTAAGGCAGTATGTAATTTCCATATACTGAATGTTTCTTATATATGTAAAATAGTGAGTTCAAATCCTTCCATTTACATATTTTTTATTTAATAAATCAATACATATGGTGAATAATTGCAAAACTGGCAACCAAATATTACAGATAGCTGCGAGAGAATGGATTTAAGTGTGAGCTACTTGCTATACCATATTGAAAATACCAGTGAAAAAGTAATCATTAAAGCAAATTTTATTTACCTTCATAGGGAGGATCCTATGGTGGAAATGTTAACATTGCAATTGGCACAGAATGCCTCATTTTGGCAATCTGTAGTGTTCAGCTACATTTGATGGCAAAAATTAGAATTAAAATGCTTTGATTGATATTAGTTTTTAATAACATTCCTACGCGTCAGCATCTTCAAGTGCAAAATCAGTTTAGCAAAAAGATCAAAGCTTGCCTATACTAAAGGAATATAAAATAATCAGTATGAACAATTTAATTTCATCATTTCAGACACTGATTCTGCTTTTGGAAAATTGAAAAATGCCACAATATATAAAAATTATTTAATTATTTTTATAAAATTTAATTAAATATTTATTTCTCAATGAAGTGATGTATTCAGTCAGTTTTTATTTTAATATATTAGTTTTTGTGAACTTAAAAATGCAACTTTACTGTTACATATTTATTCTAATTTTTGTAAAAATTATATTTTTTTTCAATAGATAAGTAAATTCAGTTTTTATTTAAATATATATATATATTTAGTAGAAATATAATCATGGCAAACATGAAAAGCCTATTGTTAAAATTTCAATATAATTTTTAATGGGTTTTTTTGCCATTGTAAATGGAATTTTAATACTTAAAAAAAAATGATTTGAGTGCTTAACTATAATTTTTATCAAAAATTCATTTCTTGATAAAATCTTTGTTAAAAAGGGATTTATTTACCCATAAGGTTAAAAATGAATTTTCTTGGATTATTACTTTTTTTCTATATCTTCATGTTGAAATATTAATTTTAAAATTATTTTTTCTGGTAAAAAGAATAAAGTTTAAATTACCAAAAAAAAAAAAAAAAATTATAAAAAATAGTTACTAAACACACTTATTAGCTGTTCCACACAAGTGTAGCTAAAGGTTAAAACATAAATTCAAATAACAAAAGTATTCTTTGAATAATTAAAATTAACTTTTAATTAAAAATAATGTCAAAAATAATGTTAAAAAGCAAGCATATTCAATCAAAAAGCAAATGCATTCAATCAAAGTGTAAACTCATATTTTTCTATTATTTCAACACATTTTATCATTTCCTTTTAGATTGAAGCAAAGATTCTCAACAAATTAACTTATCATCATCATTTCTTCAACCATTATCGATTCACTACAGAATGAAAGTCTTTCCAAACTCAATCCTTCTCCAAACTCTAATTTCTCCTCACATCATCCCAGCACACTTCATTTCATCTATCCATCTCACTTATGGTCTTTTTCAAGGTCTTTTACAATCTGTCCATCTATTATTTCTTCTAACAATATGTCTTGCCCAACTAGTCTCTTAATTCTTTCAATGTCAGTGACACCTGTTTGTTCTCTCACCCATGAATTTTGTTTTCGATCTCTTCTTGTTACTCCTAACATACATCTCTCCATACTTTGTTGAGTGGTCTGAACTCACTGTATTGTTCGCCATATAAATATTATAATATTTTTTCTGTCACATATGTTATTAAATAGAAATTCATTCATTTCTCTACTGCTTAATGGAGATCATTTTTAAGACATGATCTTTAGTTTATTCTATATTCATATAAAATTACCTATTGAATTATTATTAACACAAATGAGTTTATCCATGACACTTTCCAGACTTCATGACTAGCAATGTAAGTCATTCTATACAATTAATAAAAGTATTAAGTGATTTAAGAAAGAAAATTACTTCAGAAAAAATGCAGTGTTATTAGTCAATTAATTTCCCAATCATGTTCGCAGAGAAGCATATGGAATTTACATAAATTAATAGCATTCATCCAAGGCAGTAAAGCAACTCTATCAAATCATATGCAAAATTGAGGAATGCCAGGACAAAATGAAATGACTACCATAATAAAATTTCTTGAAGGATGCATGCAACCAGTGATTTATAAAAATATTTGAATTAAAGTTGATTTTTCAATAGCTTTGTTTTATATCAGTGTTTAACTCATGCCATAAACTTGTCTCCTATTTTTTTCATTTAAATCTCTCAATTTGAGTAGGTTCTCCTATTTTTCTTTTTTTTCCATTAAAAAAGCTTTTCAGAACTTACCTTGATTATATGTCACTTCTAAATTTATTTTTTAGCATTGTTTCTTGAAAGTTACTGCATTTGTCCAAAATATAATCATATATGTTAGCTGCTTTTTTTTCTAGTTTTGTTAATATTGTGGTTAATTATTTCTTATTTCTTAATCCCATATTTCTATACAAGTTTCAATTAAATCATGCTATCTTAACTTGTTCATTAAATCATAATTTTATTCTGTGAATATTTATATTGCTAATACAACATCTTTATTACTTTTCATAAAACCGAGTTTAAAACAGTACTTGTTATGAAGCTTTTAGATTTAAAATGATAAATCTGCTCTTGATGAAATGAATTTTCCAGAAGAAAAAAGTATAACTGAGCATGTGTTTCAATCAATGTGATGTTTACTTACTATATCTTTTATTATTGAAATTCATAGATGTGTCAAGATTAATTATAATAAAAATTGTTTTGTGCAGTAGTACTTGCACATTTAATTAGTGCTTATGTTCTAACATTAAATTAAGAAGGTTCAATGAAAGAAAGCTTTTATTCCTTGTTGGAGTATTACTGTGCCAATAGCGTTAAAAGGTCAATTTTGATTCTCTTAGTGATTGGAATAGGAGTAAATACAGTTCAAAGTTATTGGAAATAATGGTATTGACTTTAGTGAATGCAAATAGTGTGTTATTGAATTTTTACACAATGTAGGGAATAATTATTATCAACATTTTGCTTTAAAAAGGAAAATCACTATAATAAACTTGGATTCATTCACATTCAAACAATGGCATCTTATGGGTTGGAAGTACAGTCATGAGTTGAATTTTAAAAGAACTTAATAATATATGAATATTTACAGATGCAAATTGTTGGCTAGATTATAGATTAGTATTAATAAAATTGTATCTGTTCTGATCAGAAGGTAAGAAATTAACACAATTTTGATTATTCTTTCAGTTACTGTTTTAATATTTATTGTTTAACTTTATTATGTTTACATGTCATTATTGCATATGAAGCATACAAATTTAATGCATATGCAAATTACTGAAAAGATTGTTTTGGGATGTTGACTTCTTTTTTCTTGATTTGGTGTTTTAATTATAAAATTGTCAAGATTTTGTTTTTTTATTTTCTAACAAAATAATTACATTAAGCTTAATAGAATTTTCTGTCTAAGAATTAAGACAATCTATTTCACTAAAAAAATGATTTTAATTTAAGAAAATTGTTTTCTATAAACATTCATACTATATCAAATTATAAGTCAGATCATTATGTTATTGCTAATTAGCATTAATCTATAAGAAGATTTTTTTTTTATAATAAAAACACTACTAATGCAAATCAATCAAAAAAAACCTAATAGGATTTTTCTTACTCATGTCCAGAACACACTCATTTAAAGATTTCCATAAATCAATAACTGATAACCTTGAAAATCACTTATAGCTATTAAAACTTAATACTAGAAACAGTGGCTTCTAATGAATAAAAATCAAATTCCTATCAATATATTTAACATAGAAACTATTTTTTTAATATACATATTTTAACATTTGATTATATTAATCTATAACCTATCCAATTATCTATGTCAGTAAGAGCTCATACAAAATTACTTTATATTCTGATTCCTAATTATAAGATCCTATTGTGTTTAGCATAAATAGATCCACGTTTTATTATAATAATTAATTAAACAAAATATTTGAAAAATCCAATCTATGTGTTGCATAAATATTCAATAACAGCAGATAATTAGGAATTTTTAAATAAAAATTAACTTTTTAGTAAATAGATTACAACTTGATTGTGAGTCATGAAAACCCTGTTAAGCATAATTATCGATACTATGGACACAATTACTATGGCTCAGAGCATTTTTTAATATTATTAGACTTTCATTGATACATCCCGAAATTCCAAAATGAAAAGATAAGTTAAATTTCACAGCACATTTAACATTGTAATACCCTTTCTTCTTGATTTATTATTCCAAAACAAATTGAAAGTATTTACCTCTTCAACTAAGCATTATGCTTCAGGAAGACTAGATTCATTAAGAACATCAGTATCAATCTTAAATTTTATAGTTTCTCAGTTACAAGCCATTGACTTCATTAACTTTTGAAGAATTTGCATCAAAAAAGTTTGTAGAATTGAGCATTAACACCAGTGTCATTATTAATATTGCAATTATTTCTACAGCTTTGCTGACTAATCTACAAGATGTTGCAACTTATCCAGATTTTGTGATACAAATCCTTTTCAGATCATCTTCCAACATTTTTGGTAGACAAGAGAACACCTAAGCAGGACTTACCAACTTTTGAATCATTTTCAAGTCTTAAAACCAGTTTCAATTTGTAACTCATTACTGAGTATATAAATGTGCTGCTTCATTCAAGTTTTCAGTCTGTTATATCAGTAAGCACCGAAAGTGAGAGCTTAAATAAAGGGGGGAAAAAAAGATTGGAATCAGAATTGCTGTGTGTGTAATTAAGGGATACAAATGTAGTTGCATGAATACATAAACTCATATAGTGCAGAGAAATGGATGATAGCATAAGCGGATCATAACAACTGTTTCTAAAACAGTTCTTTCATGTTTACAAGTCATGATGAACCTGTTTGAAGTCTGAGTTCAGCACTCAAAAAAAAAAAAGCACCAAGGACTTTCAATACACTGACAATAATCACAATCATATTTTAAAAATGGAAAGAACTAAAATCACTTATTAGAAGTAACAGAATAAAAAGATGGGACTGATAAATAACTAGCAAGGAAAATATTATAGCAAAAGAGAAAAAACTAGCTTTAATGAATAATATTTCTGTAGTGTAATTCTCGTGCAAGATAGAGATTAGGTTTCTATTTGCTTTTAAGACCATGTGATGGGGTGTAATCATAAATATATAATCAAAGAACATGTGAAAACTATGTATGCCCCCCAAGATGCATATTTTGTGCTGAGCCAGCACTCATCAGTTGACCCAAATTATAATCATAAATATCTTTCTCATCATTCAGTGTATACAGGTAGCCAATTACAACAGTTTAAGTGTCAAACTTACCACCCTCAAAACTTTGACATAAACCACTTACTGGAAGTATATTAATAATTGTTATTAGTCATTCGTTAGACTAGAGATTGTCCAATTAATGAATAATATTTCTAAAATGTAATTTTCACTACTCTAATCTCACATAAACTAGGTACTGATTTCTATCTGCCTTTAACACCTTATGGAGGAGTGTATTTATAAACATGACTAAAGATGTGAAAAAGATTATAATCTCCAAGATGCACATTTCATGCTGAATCAGCACCCTACAGTTAGTTCAGATCACAATCTCTTATAGGCTGTTAAATTTGTCATTTATCAATTAAACTGTAGTAATTGGCTATGTAGATATACTAAATAATGATGAAGATATCTGCAAGAAATTGTGATCTGGGCCAACTGACAAGTGCAGGTTCAGCACAGATGTATATCTTGGATATTTTGCATCTTTTTCACATCTTTGGTCATATGTTTATGATTACACCCTTCCACAAAGTGCTAAAAGTGCAAATGGTGTAGTGAAAATTAGAGTACAGAAATATTATTCATTAAGTGAATGGCTAATAAAAATTATTAATTAGCTTTACTGTTTCATCAACAATAGGCATATTTTTTAATGCAAAGACATATTTTTAAATGCAAATATCAAAATTGTAAGTCATTGCTTCCCTATGGATATCAAATTTAACACTGAAAACACAGTATATATATAAAAATAGTTAAGCTTTTTGGACTATAGCACTGGTTAGTCTACTTTTGAAAAAATCACAGACAATTAACAAAAAAAAAAACAACCCACAACCAAATGAATACACTTTCAGAAATTCTCTTATTATAATTATCCTATAATATGTCATATAATGAAAAGTGTTTCTTAGGTGCATGTAGATAAGAAATATTAAGAGAAATTACCGATTAAGTTTAAAATAAAAGTAATACATATATTTAGAATATTGTAAAAGCAACCTATAAAGAAATATAAAATAAGTTGTTTTTGAGAAAAGCTAATTAACATTTATTAAGAATTAATCATATAGCTATAGCTAAGCAAAAACAAGAGATTAAAGTAAAGAATTCAAAGAAAGATAAATCAAGACAAAATAAAAGAGGAGAGACAAGCAAAGCATGTACAAAGTTAAAGTGAGACATACTTGACTGGAACTTTACATGGCAAAGAACTGTTGAACTGGAAAAAAATGGCAGCAACCATCAACGCAGTAAATGATAGGTGGCATTACACACAAGAGTGAAAAAGAATAGAGGGCTATATTTAGACGATATTATTGTTTTTATTTGTCATAAGTGAAGCTGAACTATTGTAAATAATATATAAGTTCGCTAATAATATTTAATTATATCATATTCAATATTAATAATGTATTATTATGACTAACATTGCTGTAGAAAATTAATAAAAATCATTTGTTTCGCCTCCAAGTTATATCGTTTGTATATTATTAATTCAGCTTTACAGCGGCTTGGGGACTTTACATTGAAATACTCTGAAAGGTTAATATAAAAAAAGAATGATCAGTAACAAAAGCAAGCAGATAATAGATCATTCTGAAGAAATGATAATACGATAGCAGTAATCGACATTGATTCCATGGCACCTAATAAATAATATATATATAAACAGAAATAAAATCTTCCTTTCTTACTTCCAATTATCTAAAAAATTTAAAATAATTTCTGCTCAGTTCCTCCTACTTATTTATTTGTAATCATAACAGTAATTTTCTATTCGTTCACTTTGAAAGTATTATGGGAGGAGGTTACTGATTTAAAACAATTCACTGATCAGGCAATCAATTTGTTGTTGGCTCCAGAACGACTTGCCCCTGAAGGCATGTACTCATAACTTGTAGAGAATGCATGATGCTTGAAATAATGATCCTTGAATATTATTTGGAAAAGAAATAATTGAAAACGAGTATTAAACATTAAAAGTGATGATTTTTACAGAATATTAACAAGTTAATAATATACACATATCCAAACACTTATAAAAATATACGATATATGCAATTAAAACACTTTGTATATCTACATTGTTTTATGTATTTAACAATCAAAACTTATTTAAACATCAATACTTTATAGCAACATAAATTATATCAACTTGCAGCATTTAAAAATAAACATTTCTGCAACACTCTCACATATATAAAATCAAGATAGTTATACTTTTCTGAAATTAATTTATTCTTAAATATCGGTGAAAAAAGAGCAAATTGTGGTCGGCTCAGAAATCAAATTTTAAAGTCAGCTAATTAAAAACAGTATGTAGTGCTTTTCCAATTGATATTGCTTTAAACGATACTCACACAATCTACTCGTTCCTGCATAAATGAAGACAGTATATGTCCTCAGTGGGGGGGGGGGGAGGGATAATAAGGTAATAATTTAATAGTAATTTAAATAATGTTTAAAAAGTATATAAAAAATATTCTACAATTGATTTTATTTATATAACTTAAATATTTTTGAAAAATTTAAAATCAATTAGAATATCATCAAACTTGTGTATATAATAAAATCATGCCGTTGACTTTTTTGTTTTAAACAACGATCCATCTAACTATCTGTAATATGAGATATGGGGAAAGTTGAGGCGCCTGTAGAATTAAAACGCAAGAGATGTCATTATACATAGTTAAAAGCAGTTTAAACCCCATTATAAGAATGGAATAGGTATCTGAATTTATTTGATAATGAAGAGGAATAGATATATGAATTCATTTAAGACTGATGCGATATAATTTTACATGATGGAGCAATTTCCATAAGCTTGTCTTTTTAAAGCAAAGTAGGTTCTTTTCATGCTTCAGACAAAGGGTGAGAAAGAATAAAATGATTTAATTAGTAAAGAAGTGCTGACATCTACCACCGAATGGGCCACTCCAGTAGTAGTAATGACTAAATTAAATGGCAAAATCCGTATCTGTGATGATTACCATACTATTGTGATAAGATCTTAACAAAATGGCTATACCCACTGAATAATATTAGAAAAATTATTAGCTAACACAGAAAGGGCTAGATACTATGCTAAAATCGATTTAAGGTCAGCTTTTCATCAAATTCCAGTTCCAAATGAATTTCTGAATTATTAATGATTCCCACACATAAAGAGTTGTTTAATTACAATCTATTATCTAGTGAAATTAAGAGTAGTACCTAATATTTTCCAAGCCAAGAATGGATATGTTGTTCTAGCAAATGGATGGAGTGATACCTTACTATGATAATATTTTAAGTGACAAATTCCGAAGAGTAGTTGTGACAGAAACTTTTTAAAGTTTGCAATAAACCTAAGCAATACCTCTTGATGGTAACCAAAATAAAGTTCTTGGGGCATATATAATATCTAATAAAGAAAAGATATCTGATCCACAAAAAGTAACAACTGTTAAAGATGCTCCAAGGCCAAAAAATGTGAAGAAATTGCAGAACTGTTTGGGTCTCCTTAATTACTTCAAAATGTTGCTAAAAGATAAAACACAAGTGATCCAACCACTGTATAACTTATTAAGAAAAAGCCAGAAATGGTATTGGGATCAAAAACAAGAAAACCTTTTTAAGCAAACAAAAAATATGCAGTCATCGAAGAATTTATTAGTGCATCATGACAATAGTCTTGAATTAATATTAGCTATGAATGCACTAGAATTTGGGTTGAGACAGTTTTAAAGCACATTGTAGCTGATGGTGCAGAACTAATTGTATTCGCATCAAGAACATTAGCTAGAGCAAAATAAAATTATAGCCAATTAGATAAAGAAGCATTAACTATCGTATTTGCAATGAATAAGTTTCATCAATACTTGTATGATCAGTCATTGAAACACTTAACTGATCACAAGCCACTATTGAGAATCTTAGCTAAGAATAAGTGAGTCCCAGACTACTTGAGCTCCAGAATGCTTTGTTGGTTGAATTTATCAGCAGAATTATGATTTTGAATTAAATTTTAAGAAGAGAAATGTAATTCAACATGCTGATGCACTCTTGATGGTGCTGATTAAGTCTGAACCAGATGCAACCGAATCAACAACTAAATATATAGATTGATGGAATGCTGAAAGTGATAGACAGTAAAAAAATAGGGGTATTAAATGAACACTGATAAGGGATATCAACTACTAATTAAAGAATCCCAACAGAGATTAGCCAAGCTGTTGACCCAAACTACACCATCCTATGAATTGAAGCACTTGCCCATAGTTATGTATGGTAGCCTGGTATCAATAGACAAACTAAAAGAATCTGTTAAAATTTTGTGATAAATGTCAAACGACAACAAATGTACTAGAGAATAAATAAATAGCATGGCCATCAGTCACAAAACCTTACATTTGTGTTCATGTTGACCATGCTGAACCTTTTCATGGTTACATTGTCCTAGTAGCAATCAATGCATACTCAAAATGGATTGAGTATACAACAATTGAAAACTTTAAAAGAAATACATATCTTTATTCGTTACCTCAAGTAAGTGTTAAATAATAACACTAGTTTTACATTCAACAAATATGAAAAATTTCTTAAAAGAATGGGAGGATTAGACATATATTCACATACCATCTGGAGTCGAATTGCTTTACAAACATTAAAAACAGATATTATGACAGGAACTTCAAATATTCAAAAAATGTTATATACAGCCCTTCTTTATCAGCACAGTATCCCTTTGACTAGTACTGGTAAATGCCTAGCTGAGATGAAATTGGGATGAAAAATTCTCGCAAAGCTTATTCTAATTTACCCATTTTGATTTAGAGACAAATTATACTGCAGAAAATCACTATATTGTGAGAGAAAATTTATGAATCAGAGATATCATCAAAAAATACTCGGTGAAATGTCTAATTAAAAAGCATCCATCCAGGCAAATTGTAATCCTCAAAACTGAAACCGGAAAAATTTCTAGAAAACACATCTATCATGCCAGTTGATTTAGGAGAAAAATCAAACAAACTGCAAATATCACTGTACTTGATATTCAGCCACAAGTTCAAATATCTTACAGAAATCTGAAATAATAATAGTAAATAAAGAGCAGAACAAAGAAAAAATTAGCACAAATGGAGAAGGTGGTGCTGTTTGGAATTAAAAAAAAAAAAGTAATCTACTTAAATAATATGCTATGTTGGCACAAAATAAATAATATTGTAAACAAATATCCAATATTGCAATCAAATTAAATATTATTTTCCAGTTATATATTTCTCTTAGTTAAGAATACATTACACATAAGTTTGTACTTAGATATTTTTACTAGTATAAAATGTTTGTGTTTCAATTAATAAATAATTAAAGAACAGACATTTTTAGAGATCTAGTAAGTCAATTAAAATTAAAGAATAATTCGTGTTCTAGAAATACCATTATAATTAACTAGATTCTAGAAATTTCCTTGGGATGCAAAAGTAATTGAAAGATTATAGCAATAAAGGCACAAGTTATGAAAAATAATATATATGTGTGCATATTTGCATCGCTGCAAGACATAAATAATTGCAATGTCGAAGTTTCAAATGTACAAGAGGACAAAAGATCCAGTTAATTTATACCAGTGAAGGTATAAAAGTGGACCAGAAGACTTTTGCAGGCCACATCAAACTTGTTATTACTTTGTAAGCCTCCATGGCCATGTATATGTGTTACTTTAAATTTACTTTATATATTATTGCCTTGCTGGTTAATAAATGTCAGATTGTTGTTAAATTTTTGTATAGTAATTTATTTCTTCTTGTCTGTTCAGCTTTACCATGATTGAAATATTCATACAGTCAGTACATAGCAGATATCTCCCCTAGAGCAGTTTTACATTTGCTTTTTTCAGTCACATTAAATGTTATTTTAAGTCTACCTTTTATAATAAATGCTTGAGAATAAATTGTATAAAATGTTATACTGGCAGATATCTTCTTCATATTATCTAAAGCTCAAGTTATCAATTTACTTCATTTATCCACTTGTTTATAACTTTACCAATGAAAATAAATAATGTATTTTTTAAAAATTATTGTGCTGCATATGAATAATAATTTTAGCTATAGTTTTAAAAGCCAATTAATATTTGTTGTCAAAAATAATAATTTAAAAATAAAAAAATAATATTATAAAGAAGGAACATAAGTAGACTGCACAATATAAATAACAATATTTATTAAATAAAAAAGTAGTAAAACTATATATAAATAATCACAAATGCTATGATGAACATAGGTGGATGATGTAGCATATGCAAGCCATTTCAAAATATTTGCCATTTATATAATAATGTAGTAAAACTGTAAATAATCATAAATGCTATGATGAACATAATTGGATAATATAGCCTGTGTGACATTTTCTAAGATTTACTTACTTAATTTTGTTCACATATCTATTTATTGTCTTAAAAAAAAAAAAAAAATCCAAATGAATAAGCAGAAGTTCTAAATACTTAATAGCTAAATTAATAATCTGTGACTTTTAAAGTTTTTGGTTTATTTATGCTTTTGAAAGTTCAACTTAAATTCTTATTATAAGCCAGAAAAAATAGTAATTTAAAAAAAAAAAAAAATTTCAAATGAAAAAGCAGAATAGCCTTTTTGCATATATGATTGAAGATAAAATTTTCCAAGTAATAAAAATAAATATGTTGCACAAAGCTAATATATTATATAAAACAATGAAGCTAAAAAAAAAAAAAAGATTATTAAAAAAAAAAAATTAAACGTTTTTATGTTATTAATTTTAAATTTATTTTTAAATTGTTAATTTTATTTAATATATAAGTTTTAAAATAAGAATGGTTTTAATAAGTTAGAATTATTTTACATAAAATTGTAATCAAAATAAAATGTAATATTAAATCAGTATGTGTTATTTCATTTTTAATCTTAGGTTTTGTCTAAAGATTTCTGTGTTCCAATAGCGTTTTGTCTTTCAGTTTGGTTGATATATATAATCTTAGTATCAAACGACAGATAAAGTTTATATCTGTGCTAGAGAGAATCTCTAGTTTAGAAAATGATTAGTAATAATCATTATTGGATTTATCTCAGGTGGATGGTGTCAAAGTTGTGAGTGGAGTGAGTTTGACAATGGTAAATAGAAGTATACAATTTACACTTCATATAATATATATGGGAGATAGTGACCTGGGCCAACCGATGAGTGCTGGTTTGGGAGTCGTTTGTCTTTTACTGTATCTTCATTTATATGAATTTAAAAAAAATGGGAAAGTATGGAGGTTGCTTAATATATCTATAAAGATATTACACATGGGAAAGAGAAAGGTGAACAATCCCATGTGTGTGTATGTTTAAAATTTAAAAAATCAGATATATTAATTTTTAACTGAGGTTTAAAGTTTACATCTGTGCTAGAGATAATCTCTAGTTTAGAAAATGATTAGTAATAATCATTATTATATTTATCTGAGGTGGATGGTGTTCGAGTGGAAGGAGTTTAACAATGGTAAATAAAAATGTAACAATAAACTGCTAAAAAATTTATGATAAAAGTGTTTTTAAATAAAACGAAGAAATTTATCATCATCATTATTTTCAATCATTATCAATTCATTACAAGATACAGGTCTCTCCAAAGCTAATCTAGTACTTCAGAGAACTTAGTCTTTCTTATCCACAGCATTCTGACAAACTTCCTTATTTCATCCATCTATCTCACATGTGGCCTATTTCTAAGTCTTTTAAATCTTGTTGGATCAAATTTAAAACTTCAACTATCCATCTATTACTATTCCTTTTAGTAATATGTCTAGTGCAGCCTTATTTCAATTTCTTCTTTCAATGATGTTAGTGATACTTGTTTACTTTCTAGCCTACTTTGTTTTTGACCTCTTCTTGTTACTTCTAACATACACCTCTCTATACTGTGTAAAGTCTCTAATTACTCTTCTGTTAAGTGTCTAAGTCTCAAATCCATAAATAAGAACTGACAAAAGACATCTATTAAAAATCTTCCTTTTCAAATACATGGGCATATTTCCTTTTAATATTAAGTACTATTATACAATTAATTCCACCTAGTATATTTTCATCTGTATTAATAATCTGATAAAGATATTTGTATTTGTTAACTTCTAATTCTTGATTATCAATCTTTTATTTTCTTTTTGTGGAAAAATCCATTGAAAGTTACTTTATTCTTCTCAGCATAAATGTTGTTTTCTTGCTTTAATCTGAAAACTCTTGCAGTATTTCCTGAAGATTTGAAGCATTATTTAACAACAACAACAACAAAATCACATTATTTGCTAAATGTAGATGACATAGTCATTTATTTTTACCTCCTTAGCTTCAAGACTTTAATACACAAAATACTTATTATAATATTACTGTGAAAAGTTTTAGAGACAAGGACTCATTCTGATATAGACTCTTCTTAATGTCAATCTTTGTAGTGTCACCAAGTAACCTAATCGTTTTTGGATTAATGACAAATAATCTTTACAATATGATAGTATTCTGGGTCAATATCTTGTTCATTCAATTCTTCAATTACCATAAAAATAATTATAGAATTAAATACCTTTTCATAATCTATAATTCCAAAGCATAACAGTAATTCATTTTCAAGATCTTTTCTATACGTTCTTCTCTCAAAATGCTTAAATATAATCCACTATATTAAAACTACTTTTAAATCCAGTTTATTCTTTTGTTTGGCTAGAATCCAAAGTTTGTTGAAGACAAGTGGTAATTCTCCTTTATAAAGATTTTGTATGACAGGTCTGTAATTTCTAATATCTTCATCATTTTTCTTAAATATCAGTATTATCACTGCATTTCTTCAATCATCTGGTATACCTTTATCAGTTAGCCATTTGATATATAACTTTGCTAACAATTTTTTTATTTCCTCACTTTTTTTAAGATATCAAGTATAATTCCATCAATCCAGAACTCCTCTCCCTCTTCATAGATTTAATTGCATGTCTCACTTCTTTACTTATAATGCTGAGCAATTAAGAAAATATACAAATTGTAAAGGATATTTTTCTTGTTCTTTATTGCTATATAATTCCTTACAGAACTTTTCTACATATTTCATTATGTCATTTCTTTTTTAGTAGTAATTCTTTTTTTCTTATTACAGAAATAAATTTCTTTTCAATACCAAGATGTTGTTTAAATTTTCCTTGCCAATTTACAAACATGTTTTCTTAAATCACTATTAATTCTTTTTTGTACCATTTTACAAAACTCTAAATATTCAATTTTTCTAATCAGATAATTTTTAAATATTTTCATATTCCTTTTTTCTTCAATACATTATCTTGTCCCAGCAAAAAAATTTACTAGTAACTTATTGCTTTTATGTACCAGCTATCTTTTTGCAATTTTTAATAGGATATCTCTTTTTGATTTCAGTTAAGATTTGAACCATCTTCAAAGTTTGTTAATAATTTAAGATGATTGGCAAGTTCTAATTTAAATGTATAGGAGTGTTTCAGAAGATTAGGAATATCAATTGATAATATTGTTTTTTTAAAAAAATAATTTTCATTTCCCTAGTTTTGCATTAATACATATCTTATATCTCATTATTTGATGATCATTTTCTGTGTTTACAATACTGGAATATATATTTTGATCTAATTTTGCTGTATCTTCACTTGGATGTTTCCATATCCATTTAGCATTACAATTTTTTTTCCTGCAACTCTATAAATCTGTGTCCTCTCTCATTTCTATCATCATAGCCAAATTTACACATCATATTTCCATCTTTAAATGATTTACCAATTCCAGCATTAAAGACTCATTTGGCAGTTTTAAAATGGTGTTTGGTCTGATCAAAATCATTTTGTATATCAATATAAAATTACTCTACTTTATCACAATGAGAACTTGTTATAGTATAAACCTGAATTATCTGCACTTGGTATCTTTCATTAAATTAAATAGGTAATCTTGCCACTCTCTAGTAAAGTACATACCCATTTTTTAAATTGACTCTTCATTTTTTGATTCTAACATCACAATTTCCAACAATTTCTTATTTATAGTTAGACAATTCTTTACCCAATTTGTGCAATTTTCCTTCATTTAAAAATAACCAAGTATCTAAATAAAAGATCATGATCAAATGGCAATTTGTTTCTGCAAGCAGGATTCTTAGCACATTCTGCCTTTGGCCACCAACCACAGCCTTGGCTGGTGATTTTACAGCCTCTAGATTTTGTATCTTGATTGTAAATATCTACTGATTCATTCACACACATTCATTTTCTCTCCAAGAAAAAACTGATATCCTGATATTTCAGTTAAAAACTAATAGACAACTGAGAAGACTATGATGTTTCTTGATCTTAAACTCAGTCAAAAAGCCACTAAATTCACCATACTAGATTATATGCATTAGAGCAGCTCAATCATGTTGAATAACCAAATAATAATAATAATAACTGCAACAACAACAATAATAATAATAATAATAATAATAACAACAACAACAACTGCAACAATAAGAACCTATGGAGTTGACATTAGGAATTTGCCCTGCTTAATTTTTTAAGATCTCAAAGAGAAATGAAAGGTCTCCATTAAGTTAACAGCAAACTCCTTTCTGCAGCCCACAAAATTAATAACTTTTGCAATAAAAAATATATATTAAATACAAGAAATCAAAAAGTAGTCCATACATAGTGAGTATGAAATAAAAGTAAGGAAAAGATTAATATCTAATAAAACTTTTCCATCCTTAAATTCAACTATAAATGTATTTCAATGTGTTTTGGAATAAATAGCATGACTAACAAATGAGTTTCTGGAACCAATTTCATTAATTGTAGAAGATATACTATAAATCTATCTACCATTTAATGATTTAATGTTTTTATAATTAAACATTTTTACTTTAATAGTAGTTGAGGCAGGTTTAAAAAATTAACCGAAAGTACTACTGCGGATTTAAGGATTGTTTATTAGTTTGTTACTATTAAATTTATTATTTTTATTATAATATATATATATATAAGATTTCATTACAATAAGACACATTATTTCAAAAGCATATTGAGATTATTTATCTACCTTACACATTTATGCATTTACATATAGAGTTAGTAGTAATCTCATAGATTATTAACAATAGAATAAAAAATAGCTTAGACAGACTAAAAAAATTATGAGAACAGGTAGTATGAGATCATGAAATGTGAAAACATTAAATGAAGGCATAGTTTGGCCTTATTGCCCAGGAGTTTATAACAAGTTTGAGCATCAGATCTGTGAGTGTCAGAATCAATCTTGGGACCTCCTGATCCCAAATCAGAAGCTCTATCTACTGTGCCATATCATGCAAAGCACAGATTATATAAATAATATATAAATGAAGAAATAGATATATATATATTTGATAGAAGCAATAATAATTTATTTCAGTTACTAATATAACATGAGTTAAAGAGAAAAATAAAGATAATTATTGAATAACAAAATTAATATTGTTATAGCTAGAAGAGAAAATGGCTAAATTAAAATGTATTAACTGTTGGCTTCAAATTAATAAAAATATATGAAAAGGAAAAGTATAAAATATATGTGTATATTCTATTAATATATGTTTAAAATAGCAATGGAGAAAGTAATATCTCTGAAAACCTTGGGATTAACAAAAAGTATTATAGTTAATGATAAAATCAAAGTACAAAATAGCTTTGAAAAGTTTATACAATTTACTGTTGGTGAAATTTTAATGCTTTAAAATAAAATACATATTTTTCCATTTTGGGAAATTAGTCTTGAATAAATATGAACATAAATAAATTTCATATAACCATCATGTGTACAATTATAAGTGAAATAAAATATAAAATATGTAAATTGATTCTGTCAATTTTGGAAAACATCTTACAACACAAAAATAAATTTCATATTTTTTTTTTTTTTAAGAAGCTTACAAAAAATAAAACTGATCAGATAAATAAATAACAAGAAAATAACAAATGATTTTGATAAATAAAAAGAATAAATATTTGTCATCAGGCTAGATATAAAAAAGCAAATTATGACCTCCAAATTATATATGGATGAAAGGCTGGTTTATTTCTAATCCTATACTAAAACTGTACACTAGAGAGAATAGCAAATTATTTAGTGTCTTACTAGAAGTAATAAAGGAGATGCTGAAAATAGTTAATTAAAAGCTATTAATGAAGTTTCAACCAAGAAGAGCAATGATCCCAATGTATCAGTGGAAAATATTAGTCTACTTATTTAATAAGCAGTATGATTAAAAGCGTGTGTAAGTTCTCATTACTATTGATTGCAAAGCAAATCTTTCTTTGCATTATGAATTTACTACCTGAAACATAATTCTTAATCTAATTAAAAGTCTAACTCTTTTGGTCTACAATGAGTGAAATTCTGACTGATACGCTCACGAAATATGAGAGTTAAGTTGAACCTAAGATAGCTGATTAAAACCTAACTTTAATTCTGTAAATTAAATTTGCAAGTAAAAAAGCCAAAACAGATCTCATTTTGTGGATGCAATTTTTAAAAAAATAAACAACATTGTATCTAGAAAATCCTCTCATGTGCGCATAATTGTTGAAATATGTAGTAGGTAACAATTATAATGATAAAGGCCTAAAACATATTTCTTTTAAAACTATAAAACACTTTATTCTGATGAGTTAAATACTTATTACAGAATACTTTTATAAAAATACCCCCCTCTCCCTTTTAAAATTTGCTGTAGATATTTTGTTATTTAATATTTATTATATATGTTCTTGCCAAGATCTAAAGATATTGACTAGACAATATAAATTTCTCAAAATGCTACATTATCAATTTTATATTAAAACTTAAGTAATTTGTTTAATAAAGTTGACAACATATATATATATTGTACCTATATTGATATAGGCACATATAATTTTTATCTAAAATTATTATTAAAGTAATCTTTCGTAAAAGAAAAACATAAAATTAAATGTTGAAGAGTTTATTCAGTTTGTTTTAGAAAAAGATAGGAATTAAATAGTTTTTATTAGTATTCGTAAAAATATAAATATACAAATCTCTTTTCATTCAAGTTTAATTAAAGAAAAAATAATATTAAAACTAAATAGTAAATTGTATTAAAATATATGACCGTATATATGTGCGATTGTCAACAATAGAATAAATGTTATTATAAAGTTAAAGAAGATTATTATTAAAAAACACGGCAATGGTTATTAATTAAAATATAAAACAACATCTCTGCATGGCTATTACTAATTAAGCAATCTTCCAAAACACGTTTATCAAATGATTATCATTGGAATTTGATAACAGATCTTTGCCGGAGATATTAGAAAGACAACAAGGCGCAGGTATAAATAGACTTTTTTATCGGACAGTGAATCAGTTCACAAAGTTATTGAGAGAGTGCAGTTCGGAAATTGATTGAGTCAGTTAAGAAACAAAATGCGGTGCTGAGAATATTTTGGAACGCACGTTTGTCTCCAGCCCAGATGTCCGAGAAAACAGCAGATCTGCCCGTGAAATAATGTCAGCTTAACATCTTAGAAAATCTCCGCCAGTATCTAATTGTCTCCGATAGTAATAATCGTGAAAATCAGGAAACTCAGCAAGGAAACGTCCCAGCCGGCTGGAAGCATTCATACTGGAACCATTCATACTGGAAGAAAACAAAGTGTTAAATCTACGTTCAAAATCCTAGGTAAAACATTTGCTTATTTTCGTTTATACTGTAATAGCCATTGCATTTCATTAATTCGTGCGAATCCTCCAAGAGTCTAATTATATGAACTCGATATCATACATAAATGAACTATTGATATGTGTGTGATTAAATTTCAAATGCTATGTAGTCCTTTATTATCATTATTATGTGTGTGCATTAGTTAATATGTGCGTGATCATTCTATCAATATTTATTAATGAAATTAGAGTGTTCTGTTATTGAATCTATAGGAATATTTAGACTATTTAGAAATGTTAATTTAAAATATGCGTGTGTTTTATTAGAATTATAAAATGTTTAAATTTAGTAAATAAATGTTAGTTAATAAATTATCTTTAAAATTAAACTTTATTTGTCGGTCAATTCTTTTTATCAATTCTTTTACAATTCTTTTTATAAATTCTTTTTAACAAATTCTTTATCAAGTCTTTTAACCACTAATTAAGTATAATCTATTAGTGATTACAAACAACTGAGCTAGTCGTGGATTTAGGCGTTGGGTTAGTTGCCACTATTCAAAGTGCGTTGTCTATTCTTTTAGAATAAGCAACTGGCGCCCGTGTTTATACACAAACAAAAAAAGTGCTTTGAACTTGGTGTTGAACTCAACAGTCGAGAAGAAGTTATGTCCTGGAAATGTAACGTTAGTTATATACTTTATAGCTATCGTTTGGGCATACATACTCTCCGAGTATGTTCTTCTCTGCCTAAGAGGCCGGTGATTCGAATACACATATTCGAATACGATTCAATATATATATATATATATTATCTAACATTGTCCTGAATGATTTGGCACAGTTGTTAGAGCTTCCAATTTGGGATCAGGAGGTGCCAGGATTGATTCTAGCACTCAACTTCTTATGAACTCCCAAGCAATGAAGCCACAAGCATTTTTACTCTGCATGGTTTTAGCACTATTGGTAGAGATTCTGACTTGGGATCGGGAGATCCCAGGATCAACTCTAGCACTCAGAAGTCTGGCACTTGAACTATTTATAGCAATTATATATGTGCTCAGAAGTAGTAATATCACAATTTCATACAATCCTATTTTCTCATGTTATCAATTATCATTAAATTTTGTTATTTACAACTATTTATATCTCGGTATAATTTTTTATTCTTACTTTGTTTAAACATTCTATTTCAAAGTCATACATTTATTGTAAATATGCAAGATTGTATAATCATTAAAAGTTTGATTACAAACTTCTGAAATGCAGTAAAAATTATTCGTGAAAACAAAAAAAAAAGGGGGAATAAAAGAGTTAAGTTAAAATATTGAAGGCTCTTTTGTAGGTCAGAAAAGATGGTGTAGCCAAGATAAATTAAACTTTATCATGTAAAACGAATATAAGCTGATGTCATTGGATATCTTGTGATGGACTAATTTAAGAAAATAACTTGTCACTTGATGATAATCATACAAAGTAATCAGTTATTAAACAGATTATTACATCCCATTACATTTTTAGACAATATTCCATTATATATTATCAAGACATTAAACATATTTTGATTTATAATTAGACTATCATTTGGATGTCTGGTGGTTTATCATCAATCCCGTTTGATACATTGATATAGTGACATTAAATGTTCAAAATAGAAGTGCATAATTCTGTTCAAAAGTAATAAAAGAAATTTCAATTTTTGAAAAAGATATAGATATTTTATAATTTATAAATAGTATGCCATGGAACTAATCCCATAAAACTAATTACTATATGTGTGTGTGTGTGTGTTGTAATGGTTACGTAATTTCATACATAACTTTACTAGAAGGTGCCACTAGATAATAAATCTAGACTTCTTTTCAATAACGAATTGTAATTTAATATAAGAAAATATCAAAGAAAGAAGGTAAGTTTACTAGCAAAGTTACAATTACACAAAAATGTTGGGAAGCTATAAATTATATAGTGAACTCTTTAATTAATAATAAATCTTGAAGTAAAAGACAAGTTTACCCAACATGAGTTACATTTGGACATCCATTAATTTGGCTTATGAAAATTCTATATTTTATAATTCAAGTAATAGTAAATAATAAAAGAAACTAAATTTATTATTAAACAAAAGAATTTATTTAAAAAATAAAATAACAATAATGTCATTGTAATAGTTATCAATAACTAAATTAATACATCAAAATCAACAAATATATGTATGATCAACAAGCTGAGACATTGTCACAATAAACCAAGCTATCCTTAATCTCAATACCTAGTAACACAGTAACTTAAAAACTGAGAGCTATAAAATTAAACAATAGGAAAAATGCTGTTATATATAAGCTTAACTTTCTACTAAAATATTCTAGGTTAACAGCATAAAAATAACTAGTGTGAAAACTTCATATATAAGATATTTAAATATTAATTCTTCATTATTGCTGTATTATTTATAAAAATATAAACATTACCCATGTTTAAGAAAGTATTCACCACAAAAACGAAATCATTATAAAATGAAGCCATAGGAATTTATAACTAGAATTAACCAATAATATCAAGCTAAACATATCAATAATATCCCAATTGCCAATATATACAGTATCGGTCAAATCCCATATATATATATAATAAATATTTATTACTATTTAAACAATCATTACTTAAAATTATAAATATCATTAAATAACACAATTATATATTTCATAATCTGTATTGAAATGTGGCACCTATAACATGTTTTGAAAATATGACTTCCATATATTTTTGGTAATGACACATAGTGATCGATACAATATTTAACAATTGACGATTTATAAATAATTAATATTAGCAAGATATTTATGTAAAAAAAAACACGACTTGTTATAAATAAATATTTAATAAAGGTTTCTAAGTTGTTGGTAATTTTAACTTGTTTACCAGTAGGAAATAATAATGTTATCCAAATTTGAGCTAAAGTAGATGACCTTTCTTGGATAATGGTGCTTCATTTGAAATATAGAAGAAAGGCCTAAATGAAGATGTAAAAAAAAAATTATGATTTTTGCAGATTATGATTATGAAGTAATCCTATTTATGATAAATGAAATCATGAAGAAGTAGATTATCCATCTGAATCGTGGTTCCCAAATTCTTGGGATAAAAACTATTTATTTACAAGTTCATTTTGAGTTTTAAATTCCAATGTTTTCCTTTTTGAATTCAATAGCCAACATCTCTGTTCATGTGTTCAAAACAGTTTTCTTGACAATAAATAATTCTTGGCTACTTGCCAACAGAACAGTAAACAAATATATAGGCAATTTAAAAAATTTTTAAAACAAATAATTATCAATTCTTTAAAATATTAAATTAAACACTTGAATTTCTTTTTAAATTATCATTTAATAAAATCAATTTTTATTTATGAAAAAAAAAAGCCTTTAAATTAAAAATAACAACTGAATATTTTAAAATAGCAATGACATCACACTTCAAAATTAATAAAATTTCTTTCTATACATTTACTTAACCTACACACCAATGAAATATATTCAAAAGGAATATACTGTACTATTACTTTACCCCGCCCCCCGTTTCACAAAAAGAAATCTTATTAAATTACTATTATAATGTTTATTTTTTAAAAAAATATTTTTTTAATAATTATAATCACTATTCAGATCTGGGTTAACCACTAATATCTTATTAATTTTAACTCAAATACATAACAATTAAATAAAATATTTGCCTCTAATATTTAAAAATATAAATGAACTAAATATAGATATTTATATACATTCAAGAAATAAAATATAAATAAAAAGTATATGCAGTCCAATTTTAATCAAAAAATAAATAAATATTGGTGATGAACTTTAGAATTTGGAGTTCCTTTAATCTCACTAAAATTCTACTAATACAAACCATTTTAATTAGTTTATTAACAACCAATAAAATTAAATTCAGGAATAAATTATGCCTATTTATAATTTTAGATTTAAACTGAATGTATTTTCCATATGAGTCAACAATTACATTATACTGATTTTATCCATTTGTCCTTATATATTGTAACATTACAGGAGTTAGTAATGGTCACCAGTATGTGAATATCAACTATGCTAAATTGATTACCAATTGGTAATTCTCAGAAAATTGGGGTTTAAATCATGAGAAATCTGAGATTGTATATTTTTATCCTCAAGTTAAAAAAATAAAATTTATAATGACCAAACTAAATAAAAGGTAGTGCATGGACTTTAAAGAATATCCTCTTCACACCAACCCAGGAATCATTATCATCATCATCATCTGGATGCCCATACACTATACCCCCTATCCCATATAGCTGTTATGCCCAAATCTAGCTCAGGAAGCAAGAACCCTATAATTTATTATTGTGTGCAAGTGGAAAATAAATTAGCTTATTATAAATAATCTTAATCAATTCATGGGTTTCCCCTACTTATAAATAACTAGTATTGGGATCAAGAAAAAAAACTAAATATTAAAATATAAGCTGTCATGATATAAGGTCACACACATACTGCACTTCATGAAACAGAAATTGAATAGAATAAAGTAATTAAGACTAGAAATAATATTAAAAAAAAACCCAATTATTTAATATCTAATTAATAACAACAAAAAAACAACAACAATGACATGATAATACATAATTTTAAACATCCATTTCATCGGAAAAAATATATTTTTACAAAATTAAATAAATTTATAATTAACAAACTAATTAATTTTTATTCAGGGATTAACTTTAAATTAATTAGGTTCTTTCTTTAAAATTTTTAAGAGTTTGTTAAACATGTTCACACAAAAAAAATCAAAGATAGCAATCTTTGATTCTACCTAGAGGGCAAACTGAGAGAGAGGAAAAAAACATTACATTTATGAAACAAAAAAAATATTTCTAATAATAATATTATTATTTCAAATATTTAATAATAATAATAATAAAAAATAGTGTGCACACATAATAAAAAAAAAAGTATAGCCATGGCTCTCTTGTCTATAAAAGTCTTTCCTATTAAAATTTCAGTTTTTCCTAATGGAATTTCTTCTTGAAGGCTTCTAAACATGGGCCTGGTTAAACATCCTTTCCTGGGTCTGTAGCAATTCCAGGTAAATGGAAATAGCAATTTTTGTCCATTTGGTTTTCCTCTTGAATTTCCATGTGAGATAGATGTAGGCATACTTTTGTTGCTCTTGGTTGAAGGCCAGGCTGCAGACTGCTTAACAAATGAGTATTTAAGCCTGCAAAATGCAGACAATGATTTTAAAATTATAAACATCCTGGCTCAGGTTAAGATTAATGGAAATCTATGTAGGCTATGCATGCACTTTTTACACCCTCATTTCCATCTTTGTCTCTAGTTTCCAGAAAGGTAAATTTTATTTTTCTATGATAAAAAATAAAAATTTTATAATTTTTGTGATCAAGTAGATTGAATTTTTTTGTCTTTCTCTTTTTTTTTTGATAGTTACTGGAAAAGCATTCACCATAAAAAATACATTGGTAAAAAAATCTTTTACCAATGTATTTTGAAGACAGTGTTATGGGGGACCTAATGGTAAGTATTTATTTTTCTATATGTTTTAATTATTATTATATTTTTAATTATTATTAAACATATTATAAACATATTTTGCAAATATTATGAATTATGACCCAATTTAGATTTTTCTATAATGTTTTGTCTGCATTTTAATAATAATAAAAATATGCAAATGCTAAAAGTAAAGATTTTGACAGTACATAAACTTAGGTCGATTATACATTATTATTTTGTTTTTAATTATGATTAAACATATTATAAACATATTTTGAAAATATTATGATCCAATTTAGATTTTTCTATGTTTTGTCTGCATTTTAATAATAAAAATATGCAAATGCTAAAAGTAAAGATTTTAACAGTATAGAAACTTATGCCGATTATACACGATTGCATTATAAATTTCAAAGCTGCATATCAAATGAAAAGAGAGGTGGCAGTTAATGAAGCTATTACTAAATTTATGCTCATAGTAGCATGAAGCAATATGAGACCTCAAAACCTATAAAGATAGGATAAATAATACTACATCACACTGACTCTAAATTACTAACTTGTGTACCTCAAGCTTAACTCTATAATGAATTTAGTATCTCATTCACTTTTTATTTTATTTTGTATATAGTGACTATTTTAGTAGTACTTTTTAATAAATTACAAACTGTATTGCAGTTTTTTATTGTAATATTCAAATTATACTAATTATTGATGAATATTAACTTGTTATAAGGGATGTTATTAGGGATGACATACATTGGAAACCCCTGAATGGAAATACATTTTGAAGGCTACAAAGAAAAATGAAAGGTACTAATGTCTTTATTCTACGAGATTTTCAAGTGATGAATTACCTTAGGTAAGTGTTATTATATATTAATTTTTTTAGAAATTTTATGATGAATCTAATTAACCTACTAACAAAAATATAATTTTAAATTGTATGCATGATAATTTAGAGTTTATGAAATAATATAAAAATAATTATTAGAAATATTAACTTTTGTTCTTTTTTTTATTACTTTGAATATCAATGACTATATTTTCTTTAGTTTAATTACATTCTTTGGTGTTTGATCTTTAAAACAATATATATTATGTCATTTTTTATTAATAAAACTTAAAAGTTATGATAACATTTGTGGCTTAGCATAATTTTTTAAATATTCAATATGGCTGCTTGCAAGCGAAAAGGTTAAAGGGGTTTTTACCTTCCCTACATTTTCTTCAAGCGAAGGTAGGTTACATGGAGAAAGGTGATGCCTAGCTTTTAGCTGAATTTAGACATGGTTTTCATTGTACAAACTATTTTTAGTGCTAAACTCATGGTATGCTAAAAGCTTGATACAAAAAAACTGCTATTTTATTCAATAGCTGGGTATCAGCTGGATTAAGCTTGGATTGTTTTCTCTTCAACAGCTAAGTTAGGATTCTTCTATTGTTTTCAGCAGCAGAATTAAGATTTGACTGCTTTCTTCAACAGTTAAGCTAGCAATAACTCTCCCCAGACACTTGGGTATAATGACTAATTCATACCCCCACATATATTTAAAATGACCTTGCCCACAAGCCAATTACAATGTCTCTTACATTATAATTTTCATAATGACCAATTAAATAAAATTTCATAACTACAATTATTCAGGTAATTATCTACTTAATCATAGATTAAAAACAAGTTAAGAACAAGAATTTAACAACATACAATTCTTAAACATCCTTTATAATTAAAAATCACATCTTGCAAAAACCAAACAAAACAATAAGAAGATAATCTGTTAACTGCACTGATTTGATTTTTGTTTTTCATTAAATACAGATAAAGAAAGAAAAACAACTCTGATAAATTAAAATTTACAAAATTATTAAAATTCTATTTTTGCTCTTCCCATTCTTTTATTTCCTATTTTTTTTTTAAAAATATATACTTAAATATATTTAATGTTTGAGAATTTTCATACTATCATATGGGGATTTTACAATGATTGAGTTAAAAAACTCTTTAATAAAATAAATCTAAGAAAGTTTAAATATTATTTTTCCCCATTAATAAAATATATATTTTTTTAATTCTCAAACCTGAGGAATATGCTAATATGCTGCCAACTATCTAATTATTTATTTTTTCTAGTGCAGTTATGCAACCAACTGGTTGCTATATATATATGACAAAGCATGACTTTTTTAGGCATGGAAGCACACTACATAATCTTTTTTTAAACAATGTTTTTATTTTACTTGCCACAACAATTTTTACATAACAGCCAATATATACATATTACATACATCTAAAAAAAATCTGGAACTCTTTTATTTGTTAATCAAACTGTGATTAGTTTAAATCAGTGTTCTTCAACCCTTGGTCCGCGGCTCGGTGCCAGGCCGCGTGCTAGACGGGCAGTAAAAAGTTTGTAATAATAAATAATAAGAGTTTAAACTTTTAATTAATATAACCAATTTTTATTTATTTTTTTCATCTCATTTTTACCCAATTAAAAAAAAAAGAAAACAGAACAAAAACAAAATCTAATCAATCATTCATAAATTAATTTGTTTTTCTAGTTATCACAGATGTTTATTGGGGGGGGGTAGAATTAAATTTTTTATTACTTTTCTAAAAAAATTTAAAAAAAAGTTTTTTATTATATAAACTCCATATATATATATATAAAACTTTATCTTATATATTTAACATTGTTGTTTTGATCAGTTATAACAATTATGCTTATCTTTAAGAAAATTTATCTATAGACTTCTGCCGGTCTGCGAAATCTTATCCTTATTTTTGCTGGTCCGCGGAACCTTAACCTTATTTTTACCGGTCTGCAGGTGTGAAAAGGTTGAAGACCACTGGTTTAAATATAGATAATACATTATCAATGTATTTTTATCTTGCAAATGCTTTTAACATTCTTAAATTTTAATTGTAAATTAGATTTTAGCATTGTGCGAACTTCTTATAATCAACCAATAATGCACTGGTCAAACTCATTCCTTGCTGTATATAAAAACAATTCAACTGTTAGTAAAAAAATTGAAAGTCAACAGAAATTCTATAGAATAAAAAAAATTTGAATAGTTCATTCTTCTTTTTTTATGTTTAGAAAAATAGTTGATATTTTTTTTTTTTTTACATTTTTCAAAATAGCTTATATACACTAATGTACTTTTTGTTCTTATTACATTATTGTATGTGCAACTTGTTGGATTGATTTTGCGAGAGTGAATATGCACATATTTTAGTGAATTTTTTAAGTTGAATTTTAATTAAAGCTTTTGAAAGTTTTAAAGACTTTTTCTACAGAAGCATTCATTCCATTCAATACATGGATGCTTCATCCCTGGTATACATATATAATATTTGAAAGAAATATAGCATCCTGATACCATATAAAACTAATCTTATAATGACTATCACAAACTATATGCTCTGTTTTATACAGTAACTCTAACCATTTACTGCTTTGAAAATTTTTCCTACTTTGGAATCCAATAAGATTCATGTATTCACAGATAAAACTGCCATACTATGACTTTGTGATAGCAAAACCATTTCTTTTTATTACAATTTCCCTCACCTACAAACTCCAATAATTCTATATGAAATTTCATCTCTAAGAACAATTCTTTATGTTTATTACCATTATTCTATCTTGTTACACTTTTTCCTTTCATACAAACTTTGTCATTCGATGCACCTTTTTCTCTAATATTATTTTTGTCACATTTTTTCATGACAACACTGCTGCATGGAACTTAACACTGAAGCCATCACAAGTTTTCCAAATGATATAATAATGATGACTCTTATTGTCTATCATGTCACCAACTATTTAGGTTGAGTATTCCTATGACTAGCATGGGAATTATTTATTTATGAGTACCCTTTGAACTAATCTGATTCAAT
This sequence comes from Epiperipatus broadwayi, assembly GCA_028023455.1. Taxonomy (NCBI): domain Eukaryota; kingdom Metazoa; phylum Onychophora; class Udeonychophora; order Euonychophora; family Peripatidae; genus Epiperipatus; species Epiperipatus broadwayi. The sequence goes on along the minus strand of JAQFVV010006224.1, from coordinate 9,390,541 downwards.
AATTACCATTAGGTCTTGGTCTTTCATATTTACTGGAGTATTAAACAATGGCTGTTTGAGATCTTATTGGATCTTTTCTGCCCTTATTTATAGTTTTTTTAATTACATCTATTACTGAAATCTATGGCTGTAAGTATTTGTCATCTCTTCAATATTATTTTTACTACTTCCTAACAAAATTTGCTGTATGTTTTTTGGCAAATTGGGTGACTATTCTAATAATTTGTCCATCTGTCAAAATAAATGCAGCAAGAGAATGTAACTTTGAAACTTCTTTGTAGAAAAATTGGATATAAGTTTCATCAAAAATAAGAGGATATTTTTCCTAAGAAACCCAATACATAATATCATTGTCTCTCTTCACTCCAGAAAATTCTCAAAATTGCATTATGATAATCATGAAACATGCATCGTTTATTACCTAAAGCATACCACCACTCCTTAGATGTGCTATGTAAATGATTAGAAGTCACTGCAATTTGTTTTTCAGGTTTGCATTGATGAAATCGGAAAAATTCTCTAAACTTTCCAAATGTGTCAAAGAACTTTCACCAACATCACTTCTAAAAGCTCTTACTTGGCAGCTTTTTGGTAATTAATTGACTAGTTGGCTCACTAAGATTTGTACCTCTGGGTTTTAAACAAACAGTATTCATATCATTATTATTAATCACTGTCCTCTGTTCTATCTTTTCAGAAATAGTTTATTTATCCCATACATCCTTAAAACTATCAAACATATCACTTATCTCTCGTTTTAGATTATTTTGGAGTTGTATTACTTTTTCTTTCAAATTCATTATATTTTTTTTCCATCAATATCCTTGATTTGAGAATTCAAATGATGAAATAATTCTTTTTTAAATACATCTATTTTATCTTCCATGTCTCCCAAAACAATATCCATTTTTTGGGTGTTTTTCAAAATATCTCCATAATACCTTCATTTCTTCTACTTTGTCAATCCTTCCTCTTACTTTTTAAACTTTATCACTTAATTCTATCCTAGCCCTCTCTAATTGTTCTTTCATTTCAAACTATACTTTTCCTATTTTGCCTTTACTTGCTGTCTTTATTGTTGGATTATCTGCTGTATCACTTTCACTCCATGCTGCAGACTTTCCATCACTATTCTCAGATTTTCATCCATTTTCTGTTGCAGGTTTTCATTCATTTTCTCCATTCTCAGTTAATTTTGTAGCATATTTTCATTCATTTATTTGAATCATGCTCTTCTCATTCTATTGCATATTTTCATTCATTTGATTTTTATTCTCATCCATTTTCTATTGCAAATTTTCATTCATTTGACTCATAATTTGATCCATTCTTTACATGTTTTCATTCATTTGATTTGCTATTCTTTGCAACATTTGACAAAGTATTTTCATATTCTATTCTATATGCCATAATCTTCTTGCTTTTCACCAACTTTTATAGGTTTATTTTCCTGAATTATAATTTGAAGTTCCTTAAAGATTATCTTGGGATTTTCTGATTCTACTACTTCAATTTTTGGCTCAGGACTAATACTATTGACCTGCTTTTCTTGATCAATATCTTTTTCTATATTTCCATCTAAATATTATTCCATTAATATAAATAATTAAAACATTAATGTTTTCTCCCAAGAATGTAAACAAAACTGAATGACTTCTCTCCATTCTATTTTCATCAAAACCATCAACTAAAATTTTACTTTGTGCTTAATTTGAAAATTTTAAATTAACACAAAATATATTTTATAATAAAGAAAAAAATATCTGGCTCTACAATATTCAAACATATCTTTTAAAAATTTGAAAAAAATCATTAAGTTGTATTATTAACTATCACAAAGTTTTTATTTTAATTTTATTGTAAACTCATCAAATTAGGAAACCTCAATTTAAAATTTTAAAAAAAATTATATTCTTCAACGCTTTATTTCTATCTAATTAAAGATAAAGATAAAACTTATTAAAACCAGTAAGTAAAATTTATTAGACCTCAAACACTGGATAAATCAAAGTCATAAAACAAATCTTATATTTTTAAATATCAAGCTTTACACATTAACACCAAATTATATATTTATAAGAATTCTCTAATAACTAAGAGCATATCATATGAAAACGAAACAAGATATAAAAATATGCTAATATTATCTTTCATAGTATAGCTTTATCAAAATCCCTAAAATTAAAATGCCAAATCTCAAATAAACATATTATTCTTATCTCCCCAAGTACGAGTTTATCATAGCTCCAAAAGTTATATGAACAAAATGATAAAAATAAAACAACTATCTTTTTCTTCTCTCAAGGTATAAGTTTATCAAAGCCCTATGAATTGGCTCACCAAAATGATAAAAAAAAATACTCTTCTAGATCTCATGGTATACATTTACTGAAGCCCCAACGAATTGGTCACCAAAATGAAAAAAAAAACCCTCTATAATAGATATATATTTCCATATGCAACTTTACTAGAAGGCATTACTAGATAATATATCTAGACTTCTTTCCAATAACAAATTATAATTTAATATTGAGAATTAATATAAGAAAATACCAAAGAAAGAAGTCAAGTTTACTAGCAAGTTACAATTACACAAAAATGTTGGCAAGTTATAAATCTTGAAGTACAAAGACAAGTTTACCAAGCATGAGTTACATCTGGACACCTATTAATTTGGCATATCAATATTCCATATTTTATAATTCAAGTAATAGTACATAATAAAATAAACAAAATAATTTATTTAAAAAATAAAATAATAACATCACTGTAATAGTTACCAATATCTAAATTAATACATCAAAATCAAGAAATACATGTATGATCAACAATCTGACACATTGCCACAACAAACCAAGCTATCCTAAATATCAATACCTAGTAACATACTCCCTATACACTGAGGGCTATAAAATTAAGCTGAAAATTTCATTTATAAAATATTTCTTCATTATTGCCATATTATTTATAAAGATGTAAACATTATCCATGTTTAAGAAAGTATTCCCTACAAAAACGAAATCATTATAAAATGAAGCCATAGGAATTTATAACTAAAACTAACCAATAGCAAGCTATAGATATCAATATCTCAATTGCCAATACATATACTATTAGTCAAATCCCATATATATAAAATAAATAATAATAGCACAGATTATATATTTCGCAATCTGTATTGAAATGTGATGTCTATTAAATAAAAATAAGCTATTATTTATTACATCTATATTATTTTTAAATAACATATTAAAAAGGTTTTGAAAATATTACTTGAATACAGCTTTGATAATTACACACATAGTTATTGATACAATATTTAACAATTGACAATTTATAAAATTAATATTAGCATAATATTTATGTTAAAAATAATTTATTATAAATAAATAATATTTAATAAAGATTTATAAATTAGTTTGTAATTTTAATTTGTTTACTAATAGAAATTGTTAACGTTATCCATATTTAAACAAATGCAGATGATCCTTCTTCCACAATGGAGCTTCATGTGAAATGTGGAAGACAGGCCTAAATGAAAATGTAGAAACAAATCATAATTTTTGCAGCAGTTGATTATGAAATAATCTTATTTATGACAAATGAAAACATGAAATAGATTCTCCATTTGAGACTTAATTCCAAATTCTTGTGATAAAAATGATTTATTTAAAAGTTCATTTTGAGAGTTTTAAATTCCAATGTTTTCCTTTTAAAACCAATAGTCAACAATCTCTGTTCACATGATCAAAACAGTTTTCTTGATAATAAATCATTCTTGGCTACTTGCCAATAGAACAATAAATATATAGTCAATTATAAAATAAATATTTTTAAATTAAACATTTACATTTTTTTTTTAAATTTTCATTTAATAAAATCAATTTTTATTTCTAAAAAAGAATATATATAATGCCTTTAAATTAATAATCATAACTCAATATTTTAAAAATAAAAATATCACACTTTTAAATTAATAAAATTTCTTTCTATACATTTACTTAATCTACGCATCAATGAAATATATTCCAAAAATATATACTATTTCAATATACATATTGTAATCTTTAGCTTTAACAGTAAAAGTAAATCTCCAACTGTATACATGTTAAGTATTTAAAAAAAAATTCAATAATTTAATTTAAATGTTAATACATCCCATGAGTCATTTTTTATAAGAACTTTTGTAAGTTTTAATTGCTTTAAACCTGTATATGTAAATAACTTTCAATTGCTTAGTTTAGGGATATCCTTAATCTAAATATTAATGAGTTCATACTGGAAAAATATTAAAAGTTAAAACTATTTTAATATCGATATTAGTGTGTAAAAGACAATGTTAGAGTTATACTTTAAAGCTAAATTTGAATCTTTGTTAATGCTCATTATTAATAATTAAATTACTTGTTCATAAATATGCATTGTGTTAAAGTTTTTTTTCATTGTGTTTAAGTTGCTCGTTAAAAAATCATATTTTTTCATAATGCAGATGATTTGAATGCATTCTCTTGTAGTAGCATTTATCATAATAAAAAAAAGCTTGCATAGAACTTTAGCATGCTCTTATGTTTACACAATGCCAATTGTAATATATTAATTCAGTCCAGTAAGTTTTAAGCTAGTTAATAAAATAAAACAAAAAAATGAATTTATTAATAAAAGTAATGAATGATAAATTTTATTTTAATTTCCTTGTTGTAACATTAACTTATTCTTAAATATTTTATTTTAAAAGTCCTTAAAAAATATATTCTGGGAGCTACACATTTATTGAATATTGTATAAGATTGTTTAAAGGAATAATGTAAATTAATATTCTACTTGAAATAATGTAATCTACTATGTAATATTTTATTTTATTTTCAGTATAATTTTTAGTTTTATAAATAATTTATCTTAAAATGTAACATTTAATTAAAAGTCTAGTCAATTATGTAAATGAGTTCATTTTTAATTGTGTCTCCCAGAATACCAGTTAATCTTTGAACTTGAATTAACAGTAAAGAGTTGGTCTAAGAACCAATTTCAACCATCAAAATGAATCACATGATCAGCAATATAAATAAATGAAGACTTACACACATATGGAAACTTGGGTAATTTTACTGGGAAAATTTACTTGATAAATTGCTTGCAGAAATAACTATAATATTATTCAGTTTAATTATGTATGATAAATTATTTGCTTAAAAGTTAAATAAGTCTTGCTGATTAATTTTTGTCCAGGCCTGAACATTCTATGATGAAATTACTAAAAAGTTTGAAATCTACATCACAGTAAAACATAATGAAAAATTTAAGTAAATGTTTAACAATAACCGTTTAACTTTCTATTAAAATTTTGTACTTCAAAGAGATTCTACATGATTCATCATTATGTAAGAACTTTTGTTGATTCGTGTTTTCTCATTAATAAGAGACAATATTATTGATTTGATTTATATGCCAAAATATTAAGTCTGTTAAAAACTTTATACTATTTTTGGTATTTTAAAGCAGTTGTGTAAAATGCTTTTGCTCAAAATATTATATACTGAGAATAAAAAGATTGTTAAAAGACTCTAAAGTCATAATTCTCCAACAACCTACATTTACAAAAATGCTTTTGCTTCAAAATTTTTCATATTTCTAAATAATGGTTTTCTTTGGAGTTATTCATCTTAAAAATGAATAAATTTCAAATAGTAAAACTTGTTTAGTGATAATGAAATTTTATATATTTCTTATGCTAATTTATTTATGGTATAAATAAAAAAACATTTAATTTATATCGAATTGATGGCTAATTACTTCAATGTATCTTGTGTTACCTTTGAAATGACATTTTATTTACTTATCATTATTGTAGCAATGGGATGGAAATTATTCATTTGCAAAATGTCATATATTTCCTAAGTCTATTTCAGATTAGAGCCAGGAAAGATATTTCCTAAGTATGTGAAATTAAGATTATTGATTTAAGCTATTGTTCCAAAAAATTATTATATGACTAAGTGCTTTTAAAAATACTATTTTAAAATATGAATGGGATATTTGTTCAAAACTTTCACTATTATTCTCAAATTATTTTTTGTACTAAATGACTGAAACAAGTCATATCCTATATGAACGGAACAAATGCTCTTGAATTAAATTTTTTTAAATTCAAGTTTAGCATGCAATTATCCTGTTTTGTTATAAATCTGCTCTACATTTCATTGTTATCATTATTAGTTTAAAAATTTGCTCTACAATGGAATCTATGTTATCAAAAGAATTAATGCTCCAGTACATTGCCATTTTGCAAAGAATAAACAAAAAGTTAATATAAGACTATACAAAAGATTGTCAGTGCATTATTATAATACTCTACTTTGAAATATTCTTCATGAAATGTGAATGGTCATTAATGTATTTTGTGCTTGAGTTCATCAGTAAATTTATTACTTATTGGTAATAATGAAATGCTGTACAAATAATTTAAATATGCTGTTTCAACAAGTAGAAGAAATTTTTAGCATTTGCAGAATAGTAGTTACAGAGATTGTATTCTGTGGAATAGTAGAAAATCCAGGATGGGCTTTTATTTATTTATTTTGGTAAACTGGGTATAATTTTAAGTTTCAATATTATGCTATTCTAATTTATCATATATTTTTATTTTATTTATTTTATACATTTTGACTGATATTTTATGAATTATTTATATATTGAATTATCTAAAAGTTCGCAGAATATTTACCTTTACACAATGCTATATTTTAAAGTGATGTTCATATCTAATCATAAGTTATTTATTTGAAAGTATTGTCAATGCTGAATAAATCAAAGATGAATATATTCTTATTGCTTATTGTAGGCCATCAATTTTACACATCAATTAATTACTGTATTTAAGAAATGGTAGTGTTACTGTTTTTATTGTATTCTTATCTTGCCATTATTTTTCCAAAAGATTGTAACTTTGTCTCTTGTGGATATTTATTTTGCTAGTATGTTTCTAAAGAAATAGTTGCTATGTTTCTCTCTCTATATATATTATATATTTCATGAGTTATACCATTTGTCTCTCATATTGGACATAAAATGCTACTTAAGACAATTATTATTCCTATTATATTTTTGATGGTTCATTCTCATGGTTCTTATGTTCAGAGACCAAATCCTAGCACATTTATTGTTCCCAAAAGTAGATGTTTCCTTTTGAGTTCAAGCCACCACTTACTTATTTTGCATTACCTTATTTATATTTACATTGCAGATGTATTGTACCATGTATTCTTTTGTACATGACTATTTTTGGCAACTGATATTGTAGTTCTGAGGAACATCATTCTCATGGTTCTTATGTTTAAAGATTAAGTTCTAGCATATTTATTGCCCTCAAACAAAGGTGCTTCCTTTTGAGTTCATGCCATCACTTATTTTGCATTGCCTTATTTATATTTAAATTGCAGATGTATTGTACCATGTATTCTTTTGTAACATGACTATTTTTGACAAATGATATTGTAGTTAGTTCTGAGGAACATCATTTTTCTCTTCCGTTGCACTCTTTAATATTCTGAGTGTAGGCTGTTGATTGTTCTTGATGAGGTCTATTTGCTATGCTTTGCCACTAATATAGAATGTAAAACTGATAAACATTTATTTTAGAAATTAAAATTGTAATTTTGGGCCTAAATAAGTGATTTTCTTCAGCATTTATTCCTTGCTGAATTGATAAGTCCTATTTAAGATTTAAATATACACATTTTAAGGATAACATAATGGTATGATTGTATTTTTAAAATGAAGAATTCTTATTAGATGGTAATTTTAAAAAATGTTTTTATTAACCAGACAATAATTTTTATTATTATATTTCTCCTCGCATTGAATTTTACAGTAGAATGTTTAAATAATTCATTTTGTGATATTGTGAATTTCCAAGTTGTCATCTGTTTAATGTTTTTATTGTTAATTTTGGTTTCACGGTCTTTCTAACATCTATACATATTGTTCAGATATCTTAATATTATAAAATCTATAATGGAGTTATCTTTTATATTAAAAATTAAGAGTACATGGACATATAAAATTCAATACAATAATCACTTTGTTAAATTGGTTTGTAGATTTAAAGAAAACATCTAAGATATAAATTATTCATTTTCTTAATTACCAAATGATCACTTTAACCAATTGTATTCCTTAAAAGAAGACTGCTTTTTGTGATAAATTATTTTATTCAATATATGATTTTTGTTTTTTTTTACAATACAGGATTTTTATACCTGCACTTCAATATGTAATATATAGGGGGTTGAAGTCAGACTTTCACACAACCTCAACTATCCACCTTATCTCATACTGCTGGCACCCTTGATCACACACACATCAAAAAGATAAACAATCATCAATAAAAGTATTTTGTGCTGAAACAGCACTCATCAGTTGGTCCATATTATCATCTCCACACACATATACAATCAATATTCAGCCTATATTAAGATAGCCAATCTTCATACTTTAATGGACAGGCTTCAATCCACTCCACCTCACAACTCTTCAGCCATCCATTTCATTGAAAATCTGATGATGGAATGCTCAAAGCCCACATTGGTGCCAACCTTCTCATCCTATCCATGTTGCCCATAAGTGCTGTAAGGTCTGCCATCCCTCATATATGTATGTAAATGGATTACGTCCTGTATATGAGGGGTCAGAAGGACTTATGGTCAACATGGGTAGAATGAGAAGGTTGGTACCAATGTGGGCTTTGAACGTTCTATCATCAGATTTTCAATGAAATGGACAGCTGAAGAGTTGTGGGTGGAGTGGATTGAAGCCTGTCCATTAAAGTATGAAGATTGGCTATCTTAATATAGGCTGAGCATTGATTGTATATGTGTGTGATGATAATCTGGACCAACTGATGAATGCTAGTTTAGCATGAAATATGTATATTGGTGATTGTTTATCTTTCGACATGTATGTGATCAAATGTATCATCAGTAGGAGATAGTGTGGATAGTTGAGGATCATGTGAAAGTTTGACTTCAAACCACCTATTTATTTTATTCAGAATATTATTGTTTTGATTTGACATCATCAGTGCAAATGTGTAAATAATGAAATTATTTATCTCAAATCCATGAAGAAAGATTTGGTAAGAGTTATTAGTATGGAATCCTGCCATAAAATCCCTTATCCACTTATTATACCTGAATGTTATCCTGGTATATTCTTTGATATCAAATTGCTTTCCATATATTTATTTTAAGTAAAATATTTTCTTTAAATTTAATATTATTGTAAGTTGGATAGACATTATCTTATAAATAAGAGAAGTTTTCCATATTATTACTAGGATTCCATTCATTGCCTAATAATTCTAACAAGAGTAAATTTTTAGTGTTATGAAATTTCAATGTTTATTAATTGTTATTATTACCTTTGTGGCTCCTTTTTATTGTAGCATATAATATTTATAACACTGAGCTTACCCTATTATTATCTTATATCATATGGTTACAACTATTTAGAACTTATTGTTAGTGATTTACGACCATATAGTGAAGGACATATATATTTTAGAATATATATATTTTTGGCTTACTCAAAGTATTGGCTGTTCAGTTGGTTATATGATTCCAATTGGTCATCTTGAATATAAGGGTTGTAGCTATTATTGTTATTATTGTTGTGAGTTGACAAATCAAACTGATTTTATTTATTGCCTCATCAAAAATTTCTTTAGGTTATAATATATATAATAAATGAAATAAATATAACAATTAAACTATTCTAGAATTAACACTACAAAATTCAATGCCTATTTAAAATAAAAATCTTCACTATAGCCAACTTACAATATTTCACACTTGCAATTTATTCTAGAGTATTTTAATTATATATATATTTCATAAATTACTTATAATCATAATATACAAAATGTAATAGAAGGAAGATGTGGAACAGGAATATATCTTCCATTAACCTTTTATAAATTCATTTATTTATTTAAGTGCTTTGTGATTGAGGATGTTCATAACCTATTGGTTGATATTCAATCATCAACAATTGCCAATATCTCCTTACCAGTTATTAAATTCTGATTCAAACTCAAGCTACAAAATCAAGTACAAGTTCTTTTGTAAAAATATATCCAAACACATGGATAGCAATGTGAGAGGGTGGATTATAGATTATCAACCTATTTTTTTTTTTGTAGTGAAATAGACAGATTCCCATCAGTTTTGATATGCCTGCTTTTCATGTTCAATTTTTCTCTTAAAGAGGCATGTTTGTTTGATGACATGTTGTATTACAATTTTTTATTAAGTAGCAGAAGATTATCAAAGGCAACATGAAAATAAATCACAATGTATCTTAATACATCAACACAATCTTAATAACTGAACAGATAACCTCTAATTGAACACAACTAATTGTACACTAATTACATACATGTTTGCTGTGAATGCTTGAAACATGAACAGTGGATCAAGGCGGTACAAGATCACTTCTTTAACATCTTATATAGTGATGTTGCACTCTCTGTACACATATTTATAATTATATAAATAAAGCTATTATTTGAGTTGTGTTAATTGTACATTCAGTACTTGTATTGTTTCTCCCGGAAACTAGTTCACTCTAGAAAATGTTAAAGAACTAAATACTAATTTTTGTTAATTAGCATAGTTAATAAAGAGACAAACTGAGATCAAGCCTAGAGAGAAAGTAGTCAGAAAGTCAGAGCAGAAAAAGTTACAATTAGTCCAGCAGAGCACAGATCTGAAGAGAGAGTTAATTTATGTATTTCTTTAAAGAGAGAAACGATAATGCTAAAGTGCAAGTAGTATACATAATGGCAAAATGATGAAAACTAAAAGTAAAAGAAATTCATTTATATACTTTCAATTATAAGCTTAAATGAACTTTAATGTTAACGAACTCATAGTTATTTGCAGTGTGTAAAATAAAGTATTTTCACACATAAACCTTAAGTTAAAAAATAATTATTGGCAATATCTTATTGCTTATTATTTGTTTTATGTACTTTATTTATAGTCAACACAGATAAATAAACTTGCTGAAACACATTTTCATCTTGGTGTTGGTTTTTTTTTGCTGACATGTCTGGAATTAAATTCCCACAAGTACACAGCAAATGGCTGCAGTCGACAGCTTATGAAAAAACCTGTGCAAACATAAGATAGATGAAATTAATGAAGAGCCCATGCAAACAATGGCACAGTTAAAAATTTAACTGTGAAGTAATAACATTTAATAATGGCAGTTATCACTCAAAATCTTCAAAAATTTGATTTTAACAATCTTAAGATATACATGCTGAATATAGTGACCATTATATGAGGATAAATAAAGTAAGAGGATAATGTTAAAGTTTCAACCTTGTTGTTTTTTGCTGGTAGTGATGGCTTGCAAATAGTAAAACAATTGTGTGAACCAAAAATCCCAGAGGATATACTGTATAAAAAATGAATAGAAAGTGCATATTTTGAGTCAGTGGCAATAAAGAGAATGGCTTGTTTGCATTTCAGGATGAGGAAACAATTGCCTTGTGAACATTGTCAAGATTACAACCTTGCATTGCAAACATTAGCTACACAATGTGATTTCATTTTGGATATAGATGATATACTTGTAGATCAATTGCTATGAGATGTTAGACCACAACCTTATTAAGTGAAGTGAACTTAATGTATAGGACAGCTATTGCAAAATGTGTAGCACATGAGATAACAACTGAAAATGCATTAGAATTTCAGTTTCAAAATTTTTTTGAAAAATTTGACAAGTGTACATAGAGCTAAAATGTTTAAATCACCTAAAAAATTCTTAAAGAGTAATGTGTTATTGTTGCAGAGTAAAAGGACACACAAAGAAGTTGTAAAAGGCAAAAAGGATAACGTAAAAGACAAGCCATTCCCCAACTTTAAATTAGGAGGAGGTGGAGTTTGTAAAAACATGGAAGTAAAGATGTTAAATGATTCAGATAATGACTGACTACATCTTAGATTTGCAGTAATAAACTTAATATAGAAGTTGACAGTCATGCCGACTAATGGAATAAAACTAATGCTAAATGCAAAAATAGAATGAAATGGGAAAAGACTGGCCACAGATGTAAATGGAAACGAAATACACATTTGTGATAAAATTTCAGTTCCAGTAAAGATAAACAAAAAACAGAGACATTAGTCTGCTGTTCAGTCAAAACTGGTTCAGACCTTTCAGAATCCATATTGCAAAAAAAAAAAAAAAAAAAGATGATTTACAAGAGCATTATAAATCAGGGCGAGGAGCTTGGGCTAGGAAGCATGGAAGAATTTTCATAGATTTTGCTGGACCTATGAATGGATATTTATTTTTAATAATAGTAGTCATATTCCTGATGGACTACATATAAGCCTGTCAAACCATGAACACTGAATATTCTATCAAAGATCTACAAGAAGTGTTTGCTACTCATGGATATCCAGAGATCCTCATATCTAATAATGGAGCAGGTTTTACTTCTGCTGATTTCAAAAACTATAGCATATGAACAGATATGTCATGTTCTTAACCCAGCCTACCACATGCCTCCAATGGATTTGCAGAAAAGGCAGTTCAAAGTTTAAAATGTGCCATAATAAAAATTAAAGATATAAAAGATGCACTGATAGAAGTTATGTTCTACCAATATTTTACACAAATGCTTCAAATAGTAAACCAACTGCAGAGTTATTATTTGGGCATAAATGTTGTATGCTCTTATTGATGTTATTACTATCTAAAAAGGGAACAGAAAGTATTTCCAATGAAGAATTGTACAATACAAACTTCACAAAATTTGAGACTGGTGAAGCAGTATGGGTTAGAGATGTAATAAACAAAGAAATTGATCTCACAAACTATAGTGGAAGTCATATCTGAAATTATAAGAGTGATTCAACTTTAAAATTGATTACATATCAGAAGACACATCATTTTCATGTTACATCAATAGGATTGAATAGTAAAACTGCAGTAGCCAATCCCAAATGGGAAATTACAATAAATGAAGAGTGCAACAATACTTCCTCAATTGGCAGAATGCTGAACTGCCTGTTTAGCAGGACAATGAAACTGATGTCAAAGCAGAGGAAGAGGTTGCCAATCTAAGCAATAATGATCGATCATTAAGATCTGAAAAACCAACTTATGTAAATGCAATACTAGAGGAGAGCAGAAATACATCTGCTCCCAGACATCAGAGGAATCAAAGAGAGCTGACAAATTTTGAGATTATTTTCTAGAGAAATATTGTCTGTACAAGTATTCATAATTATGTAAATAAAGCTACCACTTGAGCTGTGTAAATTGTACTTGTATTCTTTCCCCCAGAAAGTAGTTCACACTAGAAAACATTATTGATAAAGAATTGAATACTAATTTATATAAATTAGCATAGCTACTAAGGAGCAAAACTGAGAACACAACTCATAAGAAAATAGTCAGAGAATCAGTGCAGTAAAAGTTGCAGTCAGTCAAGAAAAACACAGACTTGCCAAGAAGAGAATTACGTACTTGCAAAAATTGTGAAAACTAAGAGTGAAACAAACACATTTATAGATTTTCAATTATAAGCATAAATGAACTTTAATGTTAATGAACTGTATAGTTATTTGCAGTATGTCAAATAGAAAATTTTCACACGTAAAACTAATTCTAACATAATCACAAAGTTAAGGTATAATTATTGTCAACATCTTATTGTTACTGGTTTTACGCATTTTATTGCTTATTGTTATTTGTTTTATGCATTTATTTATAGTCTCAGCACAGAGAAATGAACCTGCTGAAATATATTTTCATCTTTGTGTTGATTTGTTTATATTCACTGACACAGCTGGATTCCATCGCTAATAGTACACAGCAGATGTAAAAACACCAGCTAATAATATCAACATTAAGATTATCAACCAATGATAAAATATTTAATAAGCATTTGATTCAAATTGTTATTTTATTTTTTCACTTAAATAAATAAAACTTCTGACTATGTTTGGATAGTTATTTTACTAAGGTAATAGTAAAAATTTTATATATTTGTGAGGATCTGATTTCTTAATTTTTTTAAAAGCAAGATTAATTTTCAATATTATAGATTATTACATAGAGTTGACTTATGGGGTCATTTGTTATAATTTTATTCTTTTCTCTCTTGCTCTTCCAATCAAACAAGACATCTGTTACTGTACACACACATATATTTTGCTTTTTAATCATTATTTTGGCTTCTTTTAATTATCTTCAATAGAGTACCAATATGTTAAATCTTTGAAAAGTTGTTCGGATATTATATTATTGCAGTTTTTCTTTAGTTTGTATAGATAGATTATAGTATTTACATTAGTTTTTCTTTTGATGTTTCTTTTTTTATTGTCTATTTAAGATTTTTTTTTAGTGATAGTTGGTAAATAACCATTTTTCATTACTAAGTTAGATTTCTCTTCTTTCAAATCATTGGCTTCTGAAAAAAACTTCTTTTGCTTTATTCCATAGTGATAGCATAATTCCACTTTCTGTATTTCTGTCATGATTGGATGTATGTGTTAAATATTTTTGGGTGTGTGTTAATATTCAAATTGTAATTTTGACTTTGCTATGAAGGATTCTTGTCACAAAAACATTTACAACTGCCAATTTTTGTTCTTATTCTAATTCTATTGTGAATTTAATTGTAAAAGATATATTATTGATGGGTATCCAGTATATATGTAATAATGTCTCAAAATGAAGTGATCTAATGAATATAGCATTTATATACAAAGCTAGACTTCAAGTAGGGATGAAGTAAGTAGTATTTATGGCTATAGATACAAATTCTAATTATTAATCAAGGATGGCAATGATAAACGCATAGACATCCTTTGTTTTTTTATAAAATGAATTCTATGTTGTATTGAAAGTAATTGATGTTATGCAGAATGTTAAAAGTATCACTATACTATCAACAGGAAGAATTATTCTGGATTATAAGCTATTATATCCACTCAATATTTTTCTGTAAAAGACAATGCTTATTACTAGTTACACTTATGAACAAACTTTCCACTTCAAAGCTTACTAATAGAACCAGTTTTTTTCTATTTTCATGACTACTTCCACAAAATGCTTAGACTCTCTGACAAAGGATTGTGTCATATTGTCAAAGGACTAAGAGCCGTAAGAAGAAATCTTGTACTGTGAATTTCTAGAACTAATAATAGGTCTTAATAAAATAGGATCTTTATAGATTTTAAATACAATGCAGAGATAAAATATGATGTTAATCTATATTTTTTTAAATCAGTGAAATATTATAATGTTTTCTAACTAATGCTCGTAGCTTTATTTCTATATCTGGTGAAGGATGATTTATTACCTTTTTTAAATAATCTATTAGGTGAGCTCACTTGCTTTGGTGTCATAATTAGTGTATTCATTACAATCGTAACACTCTCTTTATCAACAGGACCATCAAAAGAAAAACAAATGATAAGGATTATAGTGAATCCACACACACTAGATATAGCAGACAACTAAAAAAAATTTGCAATCAATATAATATCAGACCAGCTTTCTAAAGCTATAAAATCCTACAAGAAATCCTAATCACTACAAATCTAAACTTGAAATGCTGAAAAATAAAGACTATAAATACAAGTGATTGTAAAAACAACAACACATATTGGTGAAATCAGCCACCCTATCAAAAAATTTGGTATTCTATTTGCAAAAACACATAAAAATGTTGTTTATGCAGCCAAACTTACAGTCTATAGAACAGTTCTGTTCATATTAGCCATTGCAGGCCTAGATGTCATTGCACATCAATATTATGGCCCGCTGATGTGCTTCACGAAACTATGCAAATGCACACACTTAACAGATCGCTACTGTATCATGTGAGGGTGTATACAAATCAACTGGCCATAACTCTTGAAATGTACATTCCAAGTAATGATCTTACACCCTACCTGACATAATATTACATAGTAATAATTTTAAGCCCATTGCCACACTTCCATACACAAAGTGCAAGGTTTTTAACAATTGGAAAAGGATAGGGATAAGCACCATTGCACAGAACTCATACGAAAACTCACATTTGCGTGAGAACACAAATAAGACAAATAAAATGGTTGAGGTAACATTATATTTATATGTTTTAAACTGTATATAATGCCATATGGTATAAAAATGCAATACCAAAAATCCTTAAAAGAAGGAAAAATAAATATTAGAAAAGAAAAAAACAGATGTGTCTAAAATAGCAGACTATACATGTACAAATGAATATATATTCCATTGGAAAGATCATAAGAATGTTCAATAAAGAGGAAAAGGTAAAAAAAAAAGAAAATTTAAAGAAGCTGTTCATACAACCCATTGTAAATAACTCCATAAATCAACTTCAGGTGATAATCAATGTTTAATAAACCAATAATTAATATTGTCCTAGTTGGTTAGAGTATCTAAAGGTCAATGATTAGTTTCAATATTAATACTGTCACTAGTCAGTCTAGCAATACATAAAGAAGAGAGAAAAATAATATAGTACAAAATTTAAATTTTTCTAAAAGGATTTAACAATTAAATTAAAAATATTTCTAATATATATTTACAAATAAAATGCTATCTTCACAAACTTTCAGATAAACACACACACACATATATAATTTATGAAATCATTTGAATGGATCCCTAAGATAACAATTAAGCAGGAAAAAACTTGCATAAAAAATTCCACTAAACATTCTATAAACTTCAACTTATTTTGTGTATATAGTTTAATATAAATAATTTTCCTTTACTTTTTAAATTATTAATAAAACTTCACATTTATTTTTTTATAAATTGCATATTTAACAATAACAGTAAAAGCTGAGGAATGAAAGCTAAGGATCCCAGATCAATTAGTAACTGAATAAAGTAAAAAAAAAAATTACTTGTTGATCAAATTAAATGAAACTGTTGTGCTCAAGCCATCAAACATCATATATATATATATATATATATATATATATATATGATTTTTATATATATATATATATATATATATATAAGTCATGAAACTAACACATAAGTCTATATACAAATAATATTCTCATTTATATAAGTTGTTATAAAATAATTGTTAAAGTATACAAGTTCAGAAATCAAAGCAAAAAATTATTATATCATTAATCCATCTATATGAAAGAAAACTTTGAATACATTTTGCATAAATTACTGCCAAGCTTCGCTTAAAATCTCAATGTAAGCTGACACTCCCAAGATAGGTTATGAATATGGAGACCTAAGTTCCCCAAAAACGCTAAGCCTTATAATTTTTTTTCTAATGATACTAAGCTTCACTTTTTTGCATAAAGCGCAATTTAAAACTTAATTAATACTAGTAACACCTTGCTATTTCTTGCCATCCCCATAGCTCAATCTAATCTAGTATTTTGTATTTATAGCAATAAAGCAAACTTTAAAAAACCTCTTATGTTATATGTATGTTAAGTTCTCTGCTTGAAGACAGATTGAGTTAACAAGATAAAAGAATATTATAACCAAGTGATAATATGTGATAATTCCTCAGTGATAGTTTGGCATTAGGAGCTACCCTTTTAATGTAATTTATTTTAAGGATCTCACTTTTAAAGCTACATTATAAACTTTAATAACACCCATTATTAAAGATATGTCAAAATATATATACTTATTTATAAATATTTATTTAGAAATGATATCGCAATTGTATAAATGAACTTACTTCACTGATAGACTTTAATAGCCTTGCAATAGAACGACGAACTCTTGAAAGTTTATTGTTTGTTTCATCAGCTTCTAATTGATAACTCTCTACAAGCTACAGTAAAAATAAAAAGGTAAGCTATTATTTATAGACTAGGTACAAGGGAAACACAAACATAAGTTTAATATTAAAATTTGTATATACTACTGTTTTCTGTTTATCTTCAGGTTCACCATGTTGGTTTAAGAAAAATGCTAAGTAATTTCTAAATTTATTGTGCACATCCCTCTTTGAAAGCCATCGTGAATCATTTCTCAGTCAGTCATTTCCTAATATTGTGTACTCACTTTATCACATGGTTACTATTTATGTATTATTATATTCATTTATATGTATAATTACATTTATTCTATATTTAAATTCATTATTTCCATTGGTGTTTTAATGTGTATAATATTTTTAATTAAGTTGTACCATAAAATGTAGTTAAGATCTTACAGTGGGGTATTATCCATAGATTCTAACATTTGCACAGGTTCACAAGATGGGCATTTATACATGCAAGCACAAACACATATATAAATATTAGACAATGATTAAAGCACATATACACACACAAATAATAAAGTAATAATTCAAATTTTTTTAATAAACTTTAGAGAAGTGTATAGCAAAACTGAAAGATTTGATTGGGTATACATATTTATCAAGCATATTAGTCAATTTATTACATATATAGTGTTTACACTATTGCATTTATGTTCGACTGAGTATTTTAATGTGGATAAAAATTACCCTCACCTATTATGAGATATGAATATTGAAGAATTAATAGATTATCATATATAAATACGATTGACTGCTAAACATTTAAGCTCAAAAGTCAAATAGGTTATAATTAAGACATATATAAATAGAAAAGTCTATCGTCCAGAATGAAATTTTGGGTATTTAAAATCTCTAACTTACAAGATTAAAGTGGGTTCTTGCAAAAATGCATGAATAGTAAGAGATTGGATTCTGAACGTTTACAATGAGTAATAATTCAAGATTTATAACAAACTTTGGAGAAGTGTGTTGCAGATCTCAAAGATTTAAATGGTTAAAAATTAATTAATAAAAGCCCTGCATGGTTTAGTGAATTAGTAGAGTGGCAAACTCTAGAATTCCAACTCCATGGATTGCAGTTCAATTCTATCAATTCTAGTGCTTGAACTCCCAAGAAGCATCCCATTGACTTATTAATTAATAAAAGATATTTGTCAATAAAAAGACTGACAAGCCTATATGATATTTCATCCAGTTGACTAGAATTATTCAGAGAAAAAAGAAAAAAAAATGTTATTGCTTATTTCAAATAAAGAAATAATTATTTCAATTCAATTTTCCTTCTTTATATATATATAATTCTTATTACTTTTCTTACTTTCCAAAGATCCAGAATATATTTTATATATTAAAGTAATAAGTAGCTTATTTTTACTTCACTTATGGTTGATAATCATTTCCCAAGCTATTCTGCTCTTCTGTTAGATTATTTTTTAATCTTCTGCACAATCAACTAATATATGTTTTATAATTCATCTATCTCTAAGAATACATCTAATTCAATTGCAATTATATAATATATATTTTTTAATAAATACTTTTTTCATATTTGACAAACCAGTACTGCTAATTCTAGTCTTTCAAATTACTTTTTATATTTTCTTCCAATTTTTTTTTTCCTGAGTTTATAATCTAAATATAATAATCTCTTTTTATTTATTTCTTTCAATACTTCTATGTTTCTAATCTTCCAACTTGTCATTCTCCTCTAAATTTATGTCTAAAGCCTTTTCTTAACTAATTAAGTTTCTGATCCTATTATTTAGTATTCTACTCTGAAATTTGATTATTTATATCCCCAAATTTTTTACAAATCCTACCAATCCTACTAAAACATTTCATTAAACTCGTTGTCAACATATGCAAGCATTAATGTATCAGAAGCAAATCTGATACAATGAGAATTCAAATTACCAATTTATTATTATTTTTCTCAAAACAACATTCATTCAGCAGATCATCATAATAAATATTAAACAAAATAAGAGTCATATAATATATCTGCCATACCCATCTCTCTATTTCCATATTTTCTGGGAAAGTACTGATCTAACAAATATATTGAAAAAAAAAAATGAACGAACACAAAATTAGTCCATTTTCATGCAGCATTTTAGAGAATTAAGAACCTGAAGCAATAAAAATCTATTTGTGTAATAAATAATCAGGAAAATGTACTTAAAGTGAATTCTAAACCATAATCACATTTAATAAATATCTAATGTAAAAAGAGCAAACAAAGATTTCAATATTGTGTATGAAGAATATAATTTGTGATTTTTGTGAAGAAGCGACCAACCAGCAATAAGTGATTCAGCATTTATTATAACAATAAGAACAATTTTATTATTTTTAAGACATAAACTGCATCCATGCCTTTTTAGTATTCATAACCTCCAGTGAACTTTCTCTTATATGATTTTTTCTATTCTTTCTATCATTCATTTTGATGATCTTACCAACAACATCATCACTTGATCTTTCAGATACTCTCAAGAACAACTGTCTTCACTCTAGAGTTATCTATAGTAAGATTGAATAATTAATGAACACTAGATGGTATAGTGCTCTAAAATCCCACATTCAAAATGACTAGTTTCTGATTTTTGTCTATACCAGTGAAGCTTAAAATTCAAATCTAGCAGCATTAATTGACTTATGCACCTAACAGTCATCTTTTATTCCTTTATAGAATTCAAATTAATAACCTGAATTTTTTTAAAAAAAAAAAAAACTCTCTTGCATAATATATCAATATAACATCATGTCAGTTTCAATATATTTTTAAAAAAACTCAGTTCTTTAAAACTACAGCCCCTTTCTACTCTGTGACTAATAAGTATCTCTCATTCGCTTACCCATCGATTTCTAATCTACAACCATTTACTGTAAGTCTTATTAATTACAGAAAATCAGATGGTATATTTGAAAACGTAAGGTTTTTTAAATTTCAAATTAGTAGCTTGAATATAAAAAAGTAAAAAAATGGTTGCTAGGTACATAAGTGCATGAATTTCAGTTTGAATCCTAGTCTTCAATGGCAAAGCCACAACCTAGTCTGAAGATGGAGATTTTGTAGCACTATTTTTTCTGGTGCCTATTAATTAATTAACTCAAATTTATATTAGATGACTCTAAAGTGGAAGTAAGAGAACTGCTTTTTGATGATCATGTTTGGCATAACACAAAATTTATTTAGTGCTGATATACACAGTATATAGAAAAAATTAAAAGATATCAAAAGAAAGTTGATATGATAAACTTAAAGATTTCACCTTAGATCTGGTCAAACAATTTTAGTGCTTGAGGTAAGATTTAAAAATGCATATTCTAAAATTATAGAAAAATATTATTTAAAATAGTCTCATGAACAAAGCAATGACTATAAAAGAAATATATATATATTCTATGTAATACCTCATTGTAATGTCTCTCAATTTGGTGTCGGAGGCAAATGACTTGTCACCAAATCTATGAGACTAGCACTGATTTTAACAAATTCCTCAAATGGTACTTATATAATGCACTGTCTGTACACAAATTTATAATTATGTAAATAAATGTATTAGTTGATCTGTATAAATTGTGTTTCCCGCAAAGTTGTTCACTCTAGAAAATATTATTAAATAAATGAATACTAATTTATGTAAATTAGCATAGCAAATAAAAAAAACAAATTGAGGATGTGCCTGGGGGAAAGAGTGGAGAGAGAAACTGTGCCACAAAAAGCAGACAATGAAGAATTGCAGTTAGTCAAACGGAGAACAGAGCTGCTGAGCATTAATTTGTGTATTTCTCGAAAGAAGGAAATGACAGTGCTAAAGTGCAAGCAGTATATGTAATTGGAAAATGATGAAAACTAAGAGTGAAAGAAACTTGTTTATAGTCTTCCAATTATAAGCATAAATGAACTTTAATGTTGATTAATTGTATAGTTATTTGCAGTCTGTGAAATAAAGAATTTTTACCCACAAAACCTATTCTAATGTAATCTCGAAGTTAAGGGATAATTATTATTATTATCTTATTGCTTATTGTTATTTGTTTTATGTGCTTTATTTATAGTCTCAGCACAGAGAAGCAAACTTGCTGAAACATATTTTCATCTTGTTAATTTGATTTTCACTGATATGGCTGGGATTAGATCATCCCGAGTACTCAGCAGATGGTGCAGTCAACAGGATATGAAAAACCTGTACAAACACAAGGTGGATGCAGTTTATGAGGAACGCATACAAACAATAAATATAAAATGATGCAGTTAAAAGTGAAATAAGTATGTATAATAATGGCAGTTTCCACTCAAAATCTTCAATATATACATCATATATATCAATTGTTATATGAAGATAAATAAAGTATAAAAGGATCATATTAAAAGTTCAATCTTGTTGTTTCTTGCCCATAATGATCTCTTGCAAATAGCGAAAGAATTGTATGATGCAAAGATGATCACAGAGGTCATACCATATAAGAACGAATAGAAAATCTTAGGCATATTTCAGTTAGCGGTAAAGAAGAGAATGGTTTGTTTGCGTTTCAGGATGAGTTATGAGTGTTATCAGATTACAAACAAGCATTAGCTAGATAATGTGAATTTATGTCAGATTTAAAGGATATACTTTTAAATAAATTACTATATGGGATGTTAGTTCATAATTATAGGAAAAATTTGTTAAATGAAGTGAACTTAATACATAGGATGCTATTGCAAATGTATAACACATGAGATAATTGAAAATGTGTCGGAATTTCAAAAAGTGGTGAATGACTGGAAAAATTCAATAAGTGAACATAGAGCTAAACTGGATAAATCACCTAAAACATTCTTAAGGAATGAAGTAACATGTTATTGTTGTGGAGTAAAAGGACACACAAAAAAATTGTGCAAATTAAAATTAAAAAAATGTCATATTTGTGGTATTAAAAGTCACCAATTCAAGTTTAAAAAAAAGAAAGGATAATAATGTAAAAGACAAGCCATGCCTGGACTTTAAAATCAGGTAAAAGTGGAGTATAAAAATAAAGATGTTAAAAGATTCAGGCAATGGTGAATTAGACTGAACACTACCATTTGTGGTAATAAAGTCAATACAGAAGTTGACAGAGATGCTGGATTATCTATTCTATCTTTTAAAAAAATGGAATAAAATCAATGCTAAATGCAAAAGTAGAACAAAATTGGAAAACACTGCTATATAGCACCCAGATGGGAATATAAAGAGAATACACATTTGTGGAAAATTTTCAGTTCCAGTGAAGGTAAATAAAAAATTGAGAATATTGCCACTTTTTGTACTAAAAAGAGACATTAGTCTGTTGCTCGGTTGAAATTGGTTCCGACTATCAGGTATATACTTAAAATATTTTAAAAAGTTAAATTAGAAACAGATGTCAGAATTAAGTTAAGTTCCTCAGCTATTTAAACAGGAAATAAATTAATTAAGAATGCAACCAGATGTTAAATTATCCAAAAATGAAAAGCCTACAGTGTTTAAATCATGAAAGGTTCCATATTTTCTCAGGTCAAAAGTTAAAGAGACGATAGAGGATATGGTAAACAAATGGGTGTAATCATCTGTGGAAGCATTGTATTGAGCTATTCCTGTGGGTGTAATTGTTAAACCAGATGAGAGTATTCATTTTTGCAGAGATTACTGAATTGCTGTAATAAATATATTAATAAGCTATTTATCCTGTGCCAAGTACTTGAGGAGTTAGCGTCTTTATGGAAGACCTCATTCTTTGGAAAAATAAAAGTAAAGTTTGCATTCCATCAAATACCAATTACAGAGAGATCTGCAGAATTATTGACATTAAACATCCATGTCAGTCAGTTTAAATGTAGTAAATTGCCATATAGGATTTACATGGTTTAAACATCTTTCAAGAGAAGATGAATGTTTATTGCAAAACATAAATAGTCATTCCCTATTTAGACGACATTTTAATCACCACCCAGATTGAAGAAGAGCTGAAAAAATGAGTAAATGGAAATGTGCTCAAAGCTAAATAAAAGTGGAGATTAAACACTGCAAAGTGCAGTTGGGCAATTTTGGAGAAAATTTTTGAGGGGTGTAATAAAAGTTACAGATATGAAAGATGCACTGATAGAAATTAGGTACAATCAGCATTTTACATTGAGTGCTTCAAATAGCAAAATGCTTGCAGGATTACTATTTGGATGAAAATATTATATGAGCTTATCAAAGCTGTTACCATCTAAAGGAGGGGGGGGGGATATCCCAACAAACAAACTTTGCAAAATTGCAGGTTGGTGAAGCAACATGGGCTAATAAAAAAGAAATGGTTTCTAGGTATTGTTGAGATACAATTTAGAGCAATTAAAATTATTAAATTGGAAAATGAATTTCATATGCAAAAATACATAAATTACTTATGTGAACATTTTTCTGATGCATCGTGTTGAGTAGTAAACCTGCAGCAGACAATCCCAAATCAAAAACTATAATAAATTAATAGTGTGTATATTTTGTCTCAATTCAACAGATGAAAAGTTGCTGATTTAAGTAATGATGATCAATCATTAAAGTCTGAAAAAAACAACTGATGTAAAAAGAGATCAAGAGCAGAAATATAACTACTTCCAAACATCTGAGGAATCAAAGAAGTCTGACAAATTTATTTTCTAGAATGAGGAGGTGTGCACTGTCTGTATATGTATTTATAATTATGTAAATAAAGTTATTCGATCTGTGTAAATTGTATAGACAGTACTTGTATTACTTTTCCTGAAAAATAGTTTACTCTAAAAAAAATTATTGTTAAACAACTGAATATTAATTTATCAAATTAGTGTAGCTAATAAAGAGACTGAGAGCACACCTGGGGAAAAAAATAGTTAGAAAGAGTCAATGCTGCGAAAATTAGGTATGGAGAATTGTAGTCAGTGCAATAAAAGGCAGCAGTCAATCAAGTAGAGCACAGGGCTGCCAAGAGTTGATTACTGTATTTCCCAAAAGGGACAAATAATATCGCTGAAGTGCTAGCAGTATATGTTATTGCAAAATGTTGAAAACTAAGAATAAAAGAAATCTGTTTGTAGACTTCAAATTATAAGCGTAAATGGACTGTATAGCTATTTGCAGTGTGTGAAATGAAGTATTTTCACACAAAATTTATTATAAGATAATCTCAAAGTCAAGGGATAATTGTCATTATCTTCTTCCTTATTATTTGTTTTATGCATTTTATGTATAGTCTCCGCATAGAGAAATAAATTTGCTGAAATATATTTTCATGTGTTGATTTATTTTTTGCTGACATGGCTGGGATTAGATCCTCCATGTACACGGCATATAATATGATGAAAAAATTGTATTAAACTTTCAAATATGCAGAAAACATGTTTAATTCAAAATTTACAAAATAAACATTTGTTAAAATTATAATGATAACTACACATTATTAAATAATTTTGCCTTTTCTTTCAACTTGGAATGCATATTCATGTTCCTTCTATTAAATAATTCTGCCATTTCTTTCAACTTGGAATGCATATACATGTTCCTTCTCCTTACTGAACTGATTGTTTTTGTTTATGTGGGCTCATTATCTATTGTATTTGTTGTAAAATAAATTGTCACTCATTTGATTTTTTGTCAACTTTAAAATAATAAGATTTATTGAAAAACAAGTTAATTTAATCAATGTTAAAAATATTCTAGTAGTTTGGAATATAAATAAAATTACAAATGCTCTATTGTAAACAGAATCTAACTGAGTTTATACAAAAGATTTCCAATCAACATATTTCATAAAAATTCACTTCAATGTTATTAATACAGTTACTCCAACTAGTACAGACATTGCTAAGATTCTAATGTAGAATTATGTCAGTAGAACTTGGAACCTATTCTAGTGTTATTAATAAGCTTTCTTAAAAATACACATAACAATGATTTATTTATATATTATTTCATTTTTATATATGTAGGTAATAATTGATTTAGAAGTTATAAATGTTAGCTGAATTCAAACAAAAGAAAGTTACTGGCTTTTAATGATTTTCTGGACAAATCTGAAGGTTAGTTGAATAACAAGAGACTGATGATGATAATAATAATAACAACAAACAACAGTAATATACTTTCATAACTATTTGCTTCATATCAAAAATATTTTCTACAATCTAACTTAATTATAAATAACAACAAAAAAATGCTGGGGGGAGGGGGGGACTTCTTTCAACTTTAGTTGAATCCAGATTTAGATTATAATTTTATCTGATAAATTAAAAAAAAAAGTGGGAATAATTTTCACCATTTCCTTTCCTTGCATTTCTCAAATTTTTTGAACTCATGGAAAACTCTAGACTAGGCAAAAAAAAAAACCTGAAATCTTAAGTTTTGTAAAAATAATAAACCAAACATTTATTCTACATCAAATATTACATGAAAGATATTAATTTTACCACCAGCAATTTTTTTTACATCTTTACAAATATTCATTGCCTTTAAAATACAGAAATTATTGATTTTGTTTGCTTCTGTGCATATATATGTCAATGACAAACATGGAAACATTTTTTGCAAGCTATTAAAATCATTATATGACGATTATGTTATGACTTTATAAGCATTTGGAAGAAAACATTATTTTAAAGATTAAACAGAAAAATATAAGTTTATAATATAAAGATTATCATAAGTTTGATTTAAGTTTGGTTTTTTAAATGAAAACCAAGGAAGAATTCCTATTGTATAAGAGACATGGAAAATAAAGGGAAACATAATAAATTCAACTTTTAAAATTTAACATTTTATAAATTCATTATTTTTATGCATATTTATTTCTTTATTTTTCATTTATTTTATCAAATTTGATGTCTGTGTTCTTAAAAAAAAAACAATAACAAAATGTAGTGCAAATGGAATTAGTATTTTTACCCAAATCCTTAAATCCCTAAATATATGTAGTTTATTTCTCTGAAATTGGTTATGAACCAATAGATAGATCATATGAAACAATTGAATTCATTGAACTCAGTTTGAGAAATATTATTCTAACCTATACGTATATATATTTTCTTTGACAGGGATAAAATTCAAGTTTGAAAAGTTCTTTTGCATAATTATCTGTAATAACATTATTTATAAGACTAATTTTTATGTTAAGATCTTTATTTTGAAATTTGTTGCCTGCTATAAATTATTGCTCTTGATATAAACTTCCCCATAATTTAAAAGAATCATTTGTATTTTCATTTGAAGTAAATTGTTTTCCTAATATGCTCTGATTTTTATAGCATTCTAAATTTATATATATATATATTTAAAAGTTGAAGTTATTTACTATCAATCAATCAATATAGAATTAATTTTACATTATCAAGAACAGTTTACTGTTACACTATTCTAGAGCTATCTACTATAAGCTAGAGAAACATGGGAACCAGATATTATATTGTTTTAAAATCTTTATCTCCGGCCTGGTTTCTGATTCTTGGAAGCATATGAATAAGTATATGAGAGGGGGGGTCACATATGATGTTGTTGACATTAATTTTCTATTAATGAGATTTCATTTACTATATTAAAAACAAAACATTACTACAAATAAAAAGTTCACTAAATCAGATGAATAGATTTGATCGAATTATTATATGAAATATAATTTTTACAATGACTGCCATATTACATTAAAAAAAAAAGTTAATAAATCACTCCCTCAATCCATGCAAATGAATGAAAATTTAACAATAAAAAAAAAATTCATGAACTGTTGAAATCTATATTATCAGCTAGAAAGTCAATATCTCAAGTTAATTTGATTTTGTTAGATAAATATCAAGGTTTTGGCTCAGACAAAAAAAAAAGTGATTATAATATTTTGCAGATACTTATTATCAATGAAATATCTTATTCTCATAGGCATTGATCCTATAGTTTATCTTTAGACATTTTATGCTAAAATTCATCAATTTAATCATTTTGTCTATTAATCTTTTTTAGATCATATTTTTATTACATTCCTTACTTTCAGTCACATTAAACATATATCAATTAATAAACATTTAGAAAATTGAAAATTTTATGTATTTAATGATTTTTATTTTTCTTCTTATATTAGATTTGATATTATCATTCTTTTGTTTTAAATCATAACAATGTACTGATCGATGGATAACTTTAGATATATCCTCAAGATATTATGCAGCATATGATTTTATTTTATTTTTATGCTGGAATTCCTTTTACCTATGACTAATGATTATAGATGTCAGTATTACTTATTAATTACTGAATTTTCTTTCTTTTATATTTAAAAGATTTCAATTGTCTCCAATACTTTTAAGAAGATTATTACAAACTTCCTTGTGGTTAATACTCTGAGTTTTACTGATCAATTTATTCTGCTCAAGTGTACATTTTTGTAGTTGTATAAAGGGACAATATCCTCCTCTGTTTTACACTTAACTATTAATATAATGACCCATTTTTGATATTTTGTTGAATGGTCTAAAAAGTTAGGCAATCAAAAAAAAAAAAAATTGTATTAATTTTATAGAAAGGTATCTCATTAACAACATAGATATGACTTACTTTTTTGTTTCTAAAACTTTATCACAATTATGAATTTCATTTTCTAATTCATCTTCTCAGAAATATTGTAGACCACATTTCTTAATAGAATTTATCTTCAAGTATATATTTCTACATAAGTAAAATGGTTTTAGTTTCTGTTAATCTTTTCTATATTAGTTTTTATTTTATTCTTGACTTTAGTAGCCAATTAAACATCTAATGAATTTGTGATAATAGTTTTATCAATACACTCAAAAAAAAAAAAAAGATTAAAATAAAAATTAATAATGAAAAATTATCATTATTGTCTAAAATGAATATAAGTATTTGAAAACCGGACACTCTTCACAAACCTGGAGCTTAATTGTAAGTATAGGGGATTTGAACTTCAAGCTGCCTTCAACTATCCTTACTATCTCATTCAACTGATACACACAACCACACACATGTAAAAAAGGTAAATAATCACCAATATACATATTTCATGCTAAACCAACACTCATCAGTTGGTCCAGATTATCATCTTCCACACACATATATAATCAGTGCTCAATTTATATTAAGATAGCAAATCTTCATACTTTAATGGACAGGCTTCAATGTACAACTTTTCAGCCATCTATATCATTGAAAATCTGATGATGAAAGTTCAAATCCCATGCAGATGACAATATTATAGCAAATCCCTTATATTTACAATTAGGCTCCAGGTATATGAAAAGTGCCTGTATTTCAAATACACATGGGTCTCTTTTTACGCGGACTTACTTAACACGATTTTGAAGTTACGCGATTCGTATTTCACAGGAAGTCAAACTCCGATAATGCGCTATTACTTTAAATAATAAATTTCGAGCACTTACATTATATTGAAAGTAATAGCACATTATTGGAATTCGATTTTCATCTTAGTAATTTCAATATTTTCAGTGCTTTATAATAGTAAGATTTTATGCAATAATGAAATTAAAATCATGATTTTCACATTTTATGTATACACACATTAAATTTTACAAGATTATAATGTAAATTTGTTCAAACATTGTGCGTGTTAATTTTGCATTTTAAATCACATTCTGTTTTTGCTTTTTAAAAAAGAACGTATTCAATTATTAATATTGATCATTTAGTGTCCGCAAGTTTATTTTTAAAAGGTGAGTAATAGCAGTGGCACAATTAAAATTGAAAATTAAAGACAAAAATAAAAATTTAATTTTTAGTTGTTAGATTAATTACTAATTACGTTGTCACCAGAAAACCATTAACACAACATGATATAAAGGCTGTAGAGTTGACAAAGATTATGTTGTGGAAATGGGATGGAGCAGAATATGGGAAAAATTAGACTGGGGAATGTAAAATTAAGTAGCTAACAAGTTTTTCTTGGTATAATTGCTGAAAGATTCTTGACTTCGTTTAAGGAGTAGCTACATTGCATCACATCACATTACATCAGAAGAATCTGTTTTTTTTTTATCAGTTTGCAAATGAACCTGTTTAACGGCAAATAGCAATAATAATTAAAACATGTATAAAAAATGTAAATTACTGTAAATTATGCATAAAAATATATTGTTTTGAATAAAATTAAATATTATAGTTAAAAAAAGTTTGTCTTGTATCAATTTTTTTCAAATTTGAACTTTTTTATTAGTCATATTTTATTTCCTTATTTTTTTTTTTTGCGCGAATTTTAAAGTAATTTTACGTTGGTGCTTTGCTTTTACGCGAATTTTGAAAACTCACAGACTGCATCCCCCTTTTCAATGTAAGTTACGTCTATTTTTGCGCGATTTTGTTTGCACGTGTTTTCTGAGGAACCTATCTATCGCGTAAAACGAGACCTAGATGTATTTACACATGAAGCCTGCATCCAGCCCCTCCCTCTTCTATCTATTTAAATGAATAAGGTCCTATACATGAGGGGTCAAAATGACTTGAATTCAACATGGGGTATGACAATAATATTGGCATCAGGAGGTGACAGAGCTTTCCATCCTCAGATTTTCAATGGTACAGATGGCTGAAAAATTGGAGGTTGTAGTGAAGTGAAGCCTATCCATTAAAGTTTGAAGATTTTCTATCTTAATATAAACTAAACACTGATTATATACACATGTGGGAAATGATAATCTGGACCAACTGATGAGTGTTGGTTTAGCACAAAATACGTATATTGGTGATTATTTACCTTTTCTACATGTGTGTGGTTATGTGTATCAGTTGTATGAGATAGTGTGTATAGTTGAACGGTTCTTAAAAATCTGAGTTCAAATTCCCTATACTTAAAATGAATATAAGCATATTATTATTTTCCAACTAGTTACAAGTATATCTTTATTCCTCTTTAAATATAAAACATTCATATTTGACTTCCACACATCAAAAGCAAAATAAGAGAAAAAAAACAATAACATTATTGATATAATAAAAATTATGATAATTATTTCTACCTCTTTCAAACGTTGCTCATAGTTAGCAAAAAATTCTTTTAAAGGAAAATTGGCAAGTTCTTGTAAAGACATTGAATCTATGACATCTCTATCCATAATCCAGTCAGGTGGCATAAAATAACGAAGACATGATCTACAAAATTAGAAAAAACAAAACACAATAGTGATTAAAGTTAATATGTGTGTACGCACAAGTGTTAAACCCTTCACACACATTTACATGTAATTAAAATTACAAAATAACTTTGCAAAACTAGTTATAATATATCCAATAGCTTTTCAAACTTTTCCAAATATATAATATATAATTAACATTACAACCATTAGTAATAATTACTAAGAGGCAAAACCATATTTTAAAATTTGCAATTTACATATGTGACAAATTGGTAATAGGCAAAAAAAAAATGGTTTACTATATGTTGTGTATTCTGCTATGAAGCTGACTATCAACAATTATCAGAAAATTATTAATTGGCCAAAACATTATTAAATAAGAATACATCACATGATCACACATCTCTTATGCTAGCACATAATTGTTATTAAACAGGCAAAACTATCATACAGTACTGGCACCCAGAGAAATTAATGGATACCAGAAGGCTTGTGCATAAAATCCCCATCCAGACCCATATGACTATATAAGCTATTGAGCATAGATTGAAAATATTGTGTTTTCAATTTCATTCTCATAGTTTTGTAGTTAAGTAGAGATAAAAGGTAGAGGTACTGGAGGGTTGCATTAGATCCTAAGATCTAGATGCAGTGCTCTCAGATACAAGGCTCCTCACTGACGAAGGCCACAAGCCAGAAACTAGTCTGAGGATATTGGATAAGTAGGCACTAGATGGGGATTTTATGCACAAGCCTTCTGGCATTCATTGATTACTCTTGTTGGCACTGGATGGCACTACTGTATGGAGAGTTTTGCCTGTTTAAGAATAAATACATTTATTTACATATTATATATATATCAATTAAGATTTAACTAAATAGGGTACATTAGTTCATTAATATACACATTAACAATTAGACCATTTAAAAATCTTCAATGCTATAATTGTCACCAAGCAAACAAATATTGCCACTACAATAATGGTGGACCTAAGTGAATACTAAAAGTTATATACTCACAGTACTTAAAACACATTCCTAACTGGGCCTTCTCAGGCATACACAGAATAATAAGATACTGGTAAGGTCTATAAACATTTTCCCTAACCGGCTTTCTTTCACCTTCAGAGGCATAGGCTCTAGGACATTTCCATCGTTGCAGAAAAATCTATAGTAACTTTCCCATCAGCTTTTCTCAAAGGTTCTTTATGACAGCAATGACAACAGCATGTGATAGGTAAAGAAAAGCTGGTGATTGCACTCTTTTGTGGTGTGCATTATTTGTACTGTTTTCTCCTTGTTTGAATTCACTGATAAATTCCTATCATTCCAATGTAAAAGTAAATCCATTTGACTAATGCTATAATGATGATAAGGATCCAGCTTCAAATTACGACCGTTCGCATACCATAGTAATTAGCTTCAAATAGTTATCCCATTTGTTTTCTCCTAAAATAATTTGATTTTAATAATACACAATTTTCTTGGTAATTTAAATCCACGAGTTATATCCGGCCTTGAAAATAATCATTAGCATTATCTTCTGGAAATCTTTTAAGTCACAATCTTTATCTGTTTAAGTCTAATTTATCTGCAAACCAATCTTTCTTTGTTGAATGAGATTTAAACTCAAATTATCAAAATAAAGTTTCCATTATTTTTACAGAATTTATTTTTCATTACTTTTTAAAACTTACATATTTATTTACGTTTCCATTAATTATGAGCGATCTTTTTACTGCTTTTTAAACTAGTTATGTATATACATTTCATTACTATTTTTTCTCTGAAGTAAAAATTAGCTTTAGAACTTATAGCCCTCGAGTTACTAAAGCCTAATATATTTTCTGCAAAATATACTACTTTTCCACCACTTCAGAGAAAAACCCTATTAAACTTGCTACACATAATCGCCAAATCTATCCCAATTACATTTTTTATGAATAGGCTTGGGTGGTTTTTTTTCTACTACTGCAACTTTCTGTTCCAAAATGTTTTTTCAAGCTTTATTTTTCAAACAATTTTTACTCCATGACATTATATTTTTATTTCATGACTAACTGTCTTAGGGTTACTTATTTTCTTTTCAGATTTTTCATTCAACCTGCTATATTCAACAATGACTGGTCTACTCCATCCTCTATAGTGGCAATTGTGGCGTCTTTTTACACCATCATAGTCACCATTAATCATTTCTGGTTATTTCGACCAATATTTTATTGTTGCCCCTTTGAACCAAGCTTTAATTGACCTCTCTCTACCACATACTGATGCTACAATTCTGAAACTTGCATTAACCATTTTTCTTTTCTCATTATGTTTCAATCTTCCTTAGCTTCTTGCGCAAATGGCCACAACTTGGCCTTACCATTCATAGGCTTTACTTTCCCAATTGGTCTGCTTGCCACATTATTCGCAGCACTAACATTTATACTTAGGTTTAACTTGTGAAACAAGCCCCCTTAACGGACTGATTTTTTTTCTCTTACTATGTATAACAGCCATTTTAATATCCTATTTTTATGCTTTATAGGCAGGCACTGTAGCACAGCCTAGCATACGCAATTAGTTGCCACAGACATCTACAGCTCTTATATTTGTCTGTCTAATTGGAATGTCTGCGTTTCCTTTAATCACTTTCCTTAATTTCACTGAGCACAATGAAATGCCTGATCCGCTATCGATTTCCATTTCAAAGTCTTTGTTACAGATTTCTAATTTTAACGTAAATTTATTTCTCAGCTTACCTCTCATATTATTTATGCTCACAATATCATCTGATTCACTTTCGTTTGAATTAATATTATTATGCCACTAATGACTGGCTTTTGCCATACACACATTTTTTAAATGTCCTTTTACATTACAGTTATGGTACTTTTCACCCAGAAACCTACACTGGCTTTTATGTGCCCTTTTTTATCACAGCAGAAACAAATACTTTATTTCTTTGATCCATTTTCTGTAAATACTTCTTTACAATCTGTTTTCCACATGTCTATATCCTCGTTATCAGTTTATTTTTAAAACAGGCCGTTTATGCTAATATTAACTCGTAAGCTATTTGCTTCTTGATAGCTGATTCAAAGTTCAAATCTATATCACACATTTTTTCTTAGACTATCATGAAGCAACCTCATAATAATTGAGTAAGCAATACTTCATCCAAATAGTTCTTTTATAGATTTGCCCTTCTGATTCTTAGAGACAACCAGGCTATGTACTTCGATTGACTGGGGTTAAAATGATCGGTCAACTTTTTTACAATATCCTCATATGCTACTGTATCCTTTATAGGTAGCTTGTAATACTTATTTATTATCACAATTACCCCTTTGTTTGATAGACATGACAATTGCAGCTATTTTTTTCTTCTCAAGCAGCAATACTATTTAGGGAGAAAAAAATTTTCTGAGCAGCATAAAACAGCCATTCCCCAGCATCCCTACATCAAACGCGGCTGTTGCCGACTGTCCCAATGACATTTTTTATTAAATTGGATATATATATATTCACAAGAATAAAAATCCTAGTTTATACTAAACTATAAAGAACAAGTACCTCCTATATTTAATAAGTACTATAAGAACAAGTACCTCCTATATCTATTACATCTTCCGAATTGCCCAGAATTTTAAATGAAGAAGTGAGACATGCAATTAAATGTATGAAGAAAGGAAAGGCTCCAGGTAATGATGGAATTATAATTGATATATTAAAAGAAGCAGATGAATAAATACAAAAATTTTTAGCAAAGTTATATACCAAATGTCTAAATGATAAAGATGTACCGGATGTTTTGGAAGAATGCAGTAATAATATTAATATTTAAAAAAAGGTGATAAAGAAGATATTAAAAATTACAGACCTATCAGCCTTTTATCAGTTTTATATAAAATTTTTACCAAGGTAATTACAACTCATCTACAGAGAACATTGGATTTCCACCAACCAAAAGAACAAGCTGGATTTAAAAGTGGTTTTAGTACAGTAGATCATATCCAGATATTGAGAGAAGTTATAGAAAGGACAAATGAATATGAGTTGTCATTATGTTTTGGATTTGTAGATTATGAAAAGGCATTTGATTCTATAAACATTTCTTCAGTGATTAAAGCATTGGATCATCAAGGTATAGATCCAGAATACTGTCATATTTTAAAGAATATTTATAAAAATGCAACAGCAACAATTAGATTACATAATGATACTGGGAAAGTCAACATTGGGAAAGATGTAAGACAAGGTGACTCTATATCTCCAAAACTTTTTACAGCAGTGCTGCAAGAAGTATTTTATGGATTAAAATGGGAAAAAAAAGGAAAGAAAGTAAATGGAGATTATTTAAGTCATTTAGATTTCGCAGATGATGTAGTTATTTTTGCAAATAATGCTTCAGAGAGGCGGGAAATTGTTGCAGGAGTTATCAGATGAAAGTAGGACTAAAGATAAATGTTAAAAAGACTAAAGTAATGTTTAAGCGATTTGCTCAAAATATTAAAATAAAGATTGATTATGATGAATTAGAAGAAGTTAACAGTTACGAATACCTTGGTCAGATTATTAATACAGATGGAAACATAATGGAGGAAATTAATCATAGAATTAAACTTGGTTGGAGTGCTTTTGGTAGAAATAACTTGAAACTAAAAGGAAATATGCCTATGTATTTGAAAAGAAAGGTTTTTAACAAATGTGTTTTACCAGTTCTTACTTATGGATCTGAGATTTGGACACTTAATAGAAGAGCAATACAGAGACTTCAGACCACTCAAAAAAGTATGGAGAGATGCATGTTGGGAGTAACAAGAAGAGATTGAAAATGCAATATATGGGTAAGAGAACAAACAGGTGTTACTGACCTCGTTGAAAAAATTAAAAGACTGAAGTGGAGTTGGGTTGTACATATTAATAGAAGAGATGATAATAGATGGACAATTGAAATCTTAAACTGGATTCCAAGAGATTGTAAAAGACCCAGAAAGAGACCACATTTGAGATGGATGGATGAAATAAGAAAGTGTGCAGGGGTGATATGGAGAAGAGAAGCTAAAGATCGGAGAAGATGGATTGAACTTGGAGAAACCTTTATCCTGCAGTGGATTGACAATGGTTGATGATGATGATATTCTCATGTAATAAAGTAAGATGTTTTGGTCTGCTTATCGAAATACTTACTAGAGAAATGAAGATATATTAATTTTCGGTAAACCAGATCAAATTTCATTGAATAATTATTTTAATTATTTAAATTACATTTGGGTCATATTTAATTTCTCACAGATATTATGATACGACCTTAAAATTTTTTTAGCCATTTTTATTTATTTTAAAATTATTGTTTATTGTATTTAACAAAATTATTTTTTTGCGATACTGCTGATAATTATTTCATGTAAATATTTCACAAATATATTTTATTTTTCAAATGGTTCTACTAATGCAAGGCCGCAACTAGAGAAATGGAGAACAAGTAAAAATTTTATTTGGTATTCAATACATCAAAAATCAAAAATGGAATACATAAATATATTTTAATGATCAAACTTGGATTCAACTAGAGTTTGAAAGTAGAATACTTAAATATATTTTAATTACCAAACTTCTTAATAGCAGGACAGCTAGAGAAATGTGGAGAATTAGGAGGGTAATTTTTATTTGACGTTGAGCACATCAAAAATTAAAAATAGCATTTACACTCGGCCATTCTGTATCTTCATAAATACATGACCTACTCCAATGATGCGAATGTATAGATTAGACCTTGTATTCCCTTATCTGTGAGCTTTTACATTTTCCCACTGATAGTGGAATGTTCTAGAACGTAATTATTATTGTTCCTCATCATTTTAAGTAATCATTTTCTCACTCAGAAATACATATCAACATTTTGATCTTTAACATTCCTAACTCTGCAATACTTTATTTCTTATAACTTCAGACACATTTTCTTCTAATTACACTATCTCTTTACATTCTAAATATATATATGGCACTAAATATTTGTATATATGGTACCTCTTCCACTTCAGAAATTTACAATTTCTGAAGTCTCATATAGTCCTTCAGATAGCTTGATTCCTTCTTTATTTTTTGGAAACTATGTGAGGTTGTTTTATTTTCACCGGCAATGTCCTTTTCTACATTCAACCCTTTGTTTACTTCTGGCAAGTCCGATTTCTCTGGATAATTTGGAATGTCTGGCATAATTTAACTTCCAGTTTGTTCAATTTCTTTTTTTCCAACATCTGATATGATTTACATATTTTCATGTGATTTTCCCTGTTATTGTCTCAAGGAATACTATTTGCTTTGACACATGTTTTTTTAATTATGCCTTTCACCCAGTAATTTCCAAGAACATCTCTCAAACAGACTTTTTCTCCCTCTGCATACTGCAATTTTCCGCTGTTGCAAATAATTTTGATCTGGGTAAATTAGTAATAATTTTGTGCAGATTTTCCATCTAAATATCATCTCAGCTGGAGATTTACCCTTACTGCTTGTTGGTTTATTGTGCTGATCCAATAAAAGAGAATATAATGTTTCTTGTAAATTTGCAGTACCTTCCTTTTATAGCATTCGTTTTATCATATATCTAATTTCCCACTCCTTAAGAAAATCATCGAATTTAGTAGATGTAAAACAGATTCCATTGTCAGATACTACTGTTTCAGGAAAACTATAAAAAGCAAAAATTTTCTTGAGTTTACCAATTGTTTCTTTGGTGCTTGTATTTTTTACAATTCTATACTCAGTCCATTTGAGTATAAGTTGATCACTACTAAAAATATGATGTAGCCATGGAATGGTCTGCATGATCAATGTGAATACAGCTTCAAGCTTTTTCGATTACAGGCTAGGTAATTATAATTTTTTTTTGGAACATTTCCATTCGCTTGACAATTCTCACAGGTTTTCACAAAATGTTCTATCTAGAATTAATTCCAGGCCATTACATAATTCCAAGCAAGTGCTTTAGCCTGTATAATATCAGGATGTCCTTGATGAATAAGCTGAAGAATCTGACAACTACTACTAGGTATTAATATTCTATCACTCATAAACATGCATCCCTTATTCATAGAATTTTTCTCACCTGTTCCTATACAGCTTTATGAAGTATCTTGGGCCATTTTCTGGGCTAGCCTTTGTTGATCCACTTGATGAATAGTTTGTAACCATGCCCAGCTTTTGTCCAACCCATTACTTTTTTACTGTCTATGACTATATTATTCTAGTTGTCTATGTAGTTAATGGTTGGATCAAATTCCTGAGAAAATGATTTAACTGGGTCTCTCGACAGTGCGTCCTGTGTGCTTAATGGCATTTCTTTTTTTAAAATTTAGCTCAAAATCATAACGTATTTCTATTCCCAGAACATCATATCAAACCATTCCCTACCTATAAAAGGGTTAAGTCCACCTTGGACTATATACACTAATAACCTATGGACCTTTTTTTTTATTTCTACACATGTCTACTTTACCTAATATTCTCATAATATTACTACTAGCATATTTCTCTCTCAAACTAGCTCTCATTAATATAGAGAGTATCACACAATTTTTTTGTTTCTTTATCCCAGTCTTTGACTGCCATCACTGACACACCCAATCAGCAGTCAATTTCCATTTTCAAAACTGTATTTAATAATTTCACTGACATCATAATTTGATTGCCTTGAGTAATCTGGATATTATAAATCTCACATTTCTGATTCTTTCCCTTTGGAAAAGTTGGCGAGATACTATGATTTTTTCACCCATTAGCCCTATATGCTTTTTGTAAAAGATCTACTTTGCTACAGGCTCTACAATGCTCTTTATTAAATCTACACTTCTGTGCCATGTGGCCTTTTTTGCACAATAGTAGCAAATAATTTACTTTGGCATACTCTTAGCATGCTGATATTTATTTTCAGTTTTTTGTATAAACACAGTTCATTCTTTACTTTTGGTAAAATTCCGAAACTCCTTTGATTGGTCAATCACGATCTCATAGCCTATTCCCATTTTGATTGCTTCCTCGTACGTAGTCTCTTAAGGCCAGTAAATTGCATCTAAGCCTATCATCAGAGATGCCCCAAAGTAATTGTTCGAATAAATGATCCTCTAATGCATCGCCATAACTACAATCCTTAACAAGTTCCCTCAACATTTGATCATAATCACATATGCATTCTCATTTATTTTGCCAACTATTCCTAAAATATAAGCGTTCTACAAGCTTAAAGGAATTGGGCCTAAAGTAATTATTTAGTTGTTCAACTACTACTTTGTAAGGCACACACCCTGGTTGTTTGTAATCGCTTAGCCGATTTGTAATTTTTATCACTTTGTTGTCCAGCAAAACATAACAACATGGCAACCTAAATGGGGTCACTGACAATCCCGTTACTAAAAAAATTTTTTACAATCCTCTTGAGATAAATTGGCCAATCAATAGGACTATTAATATTACTCATTTATTGTCACCTGTGGCGCAGATGTCACCTTAACTCGCTAATCCAATTAATAACTATTAAATTAAAAAAAATAATTTCCCCCTATGATTATTGAACTACTTCCCAAATAGGCTGACTTATCCAGCCAGTTTAATCTTATATTGCAACAAAGTTCTAGCTATCGATCAAAATCCAATCTCCGACTACTACTAGACAAAATTACAGTTCAATTTTGATCCTATAATGGACCGCCATTTTTCTATATACAGCACCACAAATGCTGCAGTCATTATAAAAATGGTCAGATAAGCAGAAACAAAATTAATTCGAAACAAATTTTTTATAACTAAACTTTTGTCTTTATGGCCACAAATTAACAATACTAAAAATTAAACTAACAATGCTTAAAATACATTACAATTTATATCGTTATAGTTCA
This sequence comes from Epiperipatus broadwayi, assembly GCA_028023455.1. Classification (NCBI taxonomy): domain Eukaryota; kingdom Metazoa; phylum Onychophora; class Udeonychophora; order Euonychophora; family Peripatidae; genus Epiperipatus; species Epiperipatus broadwayi. The sequence continues at coordinate 9,350,688 of JAQFVV010006224.1, read as the reverse complement.
GTATTAAAATTACTACTTACTAATGCATGGCCATAAAGGCATAAATTAAAACATAATAAAGCTGGTGTGAGTTGTATAGTCCCTAGGTCCACTTTTGCATCTTCAGTAGTAAAATTCACTGGGTCATTCCGAAGTTCTCTTCACTCAGCCTTTTTGTATTTTCATATATAGACGATCAGTTTCAATGATGCGAGTGTATAGATTAGACCTTGATTCCTCTTATCTGTGAACTTTTTTATCTTCCTGCTAATAGTGGAATGTTCTAGAAATAATTATTATTGTCCTTAGCTTTTTGATCTTTAACATTCATAACTTCGTAATAATTTTTTCTTTTAACTTTCGCACACATTTTCTAATTACACTATCTCTTTACATTCTAAATATGTATGGCATTATATATATATACACACTCGGATCTCATTTTGTGCGGATTATTTTAATGCGATTTTGAAGTTATGTGATTCGTGTTTCTTCTTAATATCTTTGTATGTGTTTTTCTTTTATGCAATAAAAATTATTAGATCAAAAGTCGAGCTCCGATAATGCGCTATTACTTTAAATATTATAAATTTCATGCATTCACATGTCATATTTAAAGTAATAGCACATTATTGAAGTTTGACTTCCATCTAATAATTTCAATATTTTCAGCACGTTATAATAGTACTGTAATAGATTTTATGCAATAAAGAAGTTCATAATTCACTTAAAATCAAGATTTCCCCATTTTATATACACACATTAAATTTTACAAGATTATAATATAAATCTGTTCAAACATTATAGATGCCTATACTATACATGTTGTTGTTTTTGCATTTTAAATCACATTCTATTTTTGCTTTTTAAAAAAACAGTATGTAATCAATTAATCATTTAGTCTCCTCAAGTTTATTTTTAAAAGGTGAGTAACAGCGGTAGGCACAATTAAATTTGACAATTAAAAATTAAAATCTGATTTTTAATTGTAATTAACAATTTAAAACTTACATAATGTGATCTGAAATTAATGTGATATGAAACGATGAAATTTGGTTTTTTAGACCGAATTGAAAATTAAAGACAAAAATAAGAATTTAATTTTTAATTGTTAGTTTTAATTAAATTTTGTCCAACAGTGATGAGTAGGTGCCTTTTTATTATCATAAGTCCAAGTTCTTATTTTTATTTTAAACTTTTAGTTTACCCTAATGGAGAGAAAAAAACACCTAGAAAAATGAATTTCTTTGGAAATAAAAATTTCAAGTTTAGATCATTTAGTGAAATGGGAAGGATCAACAGCGATTGGAAAACATTTTAGTTTGGGAAAATCCACTATAAGAGCAATTAAAAAAATGAAGTTGGCACTAGTTGTAATTCCTCTTGTGACGAATCGGATTTCTTACCAGTTTACAAATGAACCTGCATGTCGTCAAATAACGATAATAATTAAAATACTGTACATGTATGATAAAATGTAAAATACTGTAAATTACGCATAAAAATATATTGTTTTTGCAACCAATCTGTGTGGCGTTGTCATCACAACATTTAGCGCAGTAGTCTCTGAGATGTCGTGTCATCATCACAAATGATAATCTGTGCTCATGTGTCTACAAAGAGACGCTCTGGCACAAGGAGTCAATCTCTGTTCTTCATGCTTTTTTAGTATTGTTTTAAAAGTTCTCCAAGGATCACTATGTCATTGTCTGAAGGCATGTTGGCACCTGGTGGTCCATAAAGCATGTAGTAGGCATGCCGCTAGCCTGATAGTCGCATAGTTTCCTTCTTTAATTGCTCAATCAATTGACAGGACATTGCGACAGTCAGAGGAAATGCTTGCGATAATTTTGTTTCTCGTGCAACTCAAGTATGAGCGAGCATAGAAGATGTGCTCCAGTGTTTCTTCATATATATTACAGAGTTTACACATGGGGCTTATTTGATGAAATCCTCTCTGCATCACCAAAAAGTGACTGGTGAGCAAGAAGGACAAGTTAAACTTAATTATAAAATCGACCAGCTTTGGTCCTATCCACCAGTATCTTGACTTCCTGAGCATTTGTTTTACAGTCAGTCTTAATCGGGTAGATAGCGGATTTTGATTTGGAAAAGGAGTTTGTACACTTCCCAGTATGTTTGCTTAGCTTTCTCTATTTGCTTGGTAGCTGAAAATATAGTCCCCAGTTGATACTTGTAGCTCTTTGACCCATTTACTGGGTATGGGTGGTGGAGTATCTGTGGGCTCCAAAGCTTCTTCACTCTGACCCTTTTCTCTTTTATTGTGGATTTTCCTGAGCATTGAAAGAGCTCTTTAAACATAAAACACCTTGACGGCATGGAGACCAAGTCCATTCAGGTCACGTGGTCTCTGCACCTTGGCCAGAATGATGCATACAGTTTTTCTATTCCACATCATCTTGGTGACGGCTGAATTTATAGCATCCTAAAAACCCTTGGTCGGTTTGAGGATGGGCAAGTAGTAGTTGATACGTGGAAACATCATATTTAACAATGTCACCTTGCCTGGGAGTGAGATCATTGAGAGTTTGTTACCTTCTTGGTTTTGTCCAAAAGATCCTGTTGGATGGCCCTCCTCATCGCTGTTTTAGAGAGGGCAATCGGGAACCCAAGGAATTTCTGTGGATTTCCTGAATATCTTGATGGTACTGTAACACTCCTACTGATTTTCCAGACCACAGATTTGCCTGGGTTGACAGCCAGATTGAATTTGCTAGCATATCTGTCCAGCAGTTGGTATAACCTTGGCAGGCATTTCTCAGAAGGGAGGAAGATGGTGACATCATCCACACATGAAATTTGGTGTAGTTCCTCCCTTAGTGCCAGCACAAAGACTCCTGGTAATTCTTTTCCACATCTTCTAGTAGTGGATTCAGGTAGGTAATGAAACAGAGGGTGCTTAATGGGGACTCCTGGGGGGGATTGATAGATGTGGTCTGAAACCAGGGGCCAAGGAGACATCAAGTGATGTGTGAACTGACCTGTTTAGCAATAAGTTAGCAATAATTTTAACATAGACAATAGGTACTCCATAGTGCCATAACAAGGATAGCAATTTTGCTGGCATCACGGAGTCAAAGGCAGCTGCAAAGTCTATCTGAACAGCTACAGGCCCTGATTTTCTGTGTTCTTACATGCTCCACCAGCAGCATGAAGCGCTGCACCACCTAAATGGTGGATGAGCCATTGCGCGCAAACTGGTACAATATGAAACTCTTGTAATTACCAAATGTAGCTAACTGACACTGTAAAATTTTTTCTTAATAAAAAAATATATATATTGTTTTGAATAAAATTAAATACTGTAGTTAATAAAAAAATTAAAAAAAGATTGTCTTGCATCAATTTTTTTCAAATTTGAATTTTTTTATTAGGCATATTTTATTTCTTTAATTTTTTTTTATGTGATTTTTGAAAATTACAGTACACACACCCCATTTTTCAAGGTTAAATTAAGTCTATTTTTGTGCAATTTCTTTTGTGCGCATTTTCTGAGGAACCTATCTACCGCGTAAAATGAGACCCAGATGTATATATAGCAATTTCTATTAAATTTTAATAAAATTAATACAAAACTACTTAGTATAGAAGCAAAAAAAAATCCACATATTATCTATACATAGTAGATCTGATTTACCTGTAGCCTTTAAAAATTTCCTCTGTATAAGAACTAGTTGGAGTGCTGGGTGTTGGTTGACTACTTGTTATAGTTGAACTTGATGGATCTTCTAATGTTGTTTCCCGTGAACTTATTGATGCTGAAGATATTGGTTCAGGGTCTTCAAAAACCTAGATGAAAACATTTTTCAAATATTATATATATATAACTATCATCATATATTTTTGAACAAAATTATATATATATTGCATTTATACTAAATAAATTATATAGTTGCAGAATTTTTCTTACTAAATAATGTTCTTTTATAATAATTTGTGAACTATTTTAAACATATAGCAATTTAATAACAATGCCTTAATACCTATAAAGGCATAAAAATAATGTATAGAAAAAGCATCATACTAAAATTTGAGAATGGTTAATACTGAACTTTTGTTTTTAAATGAGAGTCCTTCAAAATTTCAATTTTTTTATTCAGCTATAATTAACCGTTCATGCTTACATTTCCCTATCTAATAATAATTTAAAATCTTTAATAAATGTATTTTTTGTAAGCCAAGACAATATAATATATATAAATATATTATTTTATAATAAAACTAATATTACTTCAATAAAATATATTTTACAATGCACATCCTGGAATAAGTATACGAATATTTGCCAAATAATAATAGTAAGAAATCTCCACACTGTCACGGTTTCACAATTCAGTATTCCATACTTAGAAAATAGGAGATTTATAGATATGAATAAAAATAGTTAGCAAAGTCTAGATTTTCTTTTAAATGCAATTTTAATCACTATAAGAGGATCATCATCATTATTTCTTAATTGATGTATTTTCATTATTCTTTGGTATTCTTTAAATTCCTAGATATCTAATGCAATCTTTAGAGTATAACTTCAATTGTGATGTAGTAGACAGATCGTATAACTTGATATAGAACATATTTAAGAAATATAAAGATTATATCTGATATAGAATTTTAATTTAATAAGCTTACTACTAAATCACAGATATAAATTAACAATATAACTAATGCAGTTTTATTCCAAAATAAATTAAACAAATGTTTTAAATATATTATAATAGTTCTGTTATATGGCACACAATAATATAGTGTGTGTGCACATATATATATAAAGTTGAAAGAAAAAGTAAAAATAAACTCAATCATAAATTGTGTAGATATTTTACTACATTTTCCTGGAATAAGTATAAGATCAAATAATATTGGATTTAAAATAATATTTTTATTATAAATTAAACATTTAAAAAGGTCTAAACAAATTAATATTGTATTCTGATTTTGAATTTAAAAACAAGCATGTTTCTGATAATTGTAAAAAAAATTATTTATTTTTGAAATCTTTTAATTAATGCTTGTGTACAATTCTGTATCTAAGTAGAAACATGTAAATGCCACTTTAGTAGAAATCTAAAAGTAGCTTTTGATTAAAATTTTTTTTAATCAAGATAAAGATTAGACAGAAAAAACTGTTTTCAATGAAGGTATTTTTATCATCTCAGATGACTCTTATAAAAAGGGCTGATAAAAATATCAATTCAGTTTTGCCTGATAATATTTTTGAGAAGCAATGGCCAAATTGGCCAGCTGCAATGTCTGGTTTTTAGTTTTGGTTAATATTTCTGAAAAGCAGTTGGCAAAAATGGCAGCAATTTAGCTGCCCGAATTGACCAGTTGTAAGTTTTTTGGCTAGTATTTTTGTAAGAGTTAGTTGAAGTTTGTTGGTAACTGTAGCATCAGTGGCAGCAGTAGAATTGGCTAATAGCTAGCTGCAGAGTTGGGCAGAGCTTACATGGAGATATAAGGGAGAACAAGTCAAGTGACTGACCTATAGTTTAGTACAGAGTTTTGATTCACCTGAAGCCAGGGTTTACTTCTAATGGATCAATTAGCATTAAATGTGGACAAGACAGCTTGCTGGCTTGAAGCCTATCAAGTCCTAGACAGAAGAGAGCTCATGGCATGTCAACAAATTACCTGAATTATACCTCTCTCAATGATGACAATCCTGGATTGTCCCGGCAGACCAAAAAACAAGCTCAGCAAGAGACATTCAGCTTGAAGAAAGAATTGGTATACATATGCTGCTGTTTAGCTATACTTGCAAGGAACCACAGATCAACACATTGGCATCATATTTATATAGAGGAATTGGTGAGTTAATTTAAATAATTTCTGTAATAAAATGACATTTAAAAAATATTTAAAAGAAAGCAAGTAATTATGTTGTTTGGATTAAAAATAAAAAAGTTAAGGGTTAATAGATGATACTATATTCTAAAGAAAGACGGAATAATTAATTAACCCGTGATACTAATATATATATATATGTATGTATGTAGAATGATTTTATTTTTTGTTTATTTAAAAAAAAGACACTTTAAAAGTGAAACAAACACAAATAATGTTGCTTGGATTAAAAATCATTCATTGACTTTATTCTTTTTAGAAAAAAAAACTGTAATCAGCAAAGAGTAGAACTTGCACTGAAAATAGCAAGGGATTTTATATATTTTCAATATTGAATTAATTAGAAAAATATATAAATGCTAATGTGCACATACATTCCTATGTGCACAAACATATATGTTAATTACATAGTATAAAATTAAAAATTCTATTATTTTGACAAATTTAAATATGTTTTGTAAATAAATTAATATATCCCATTGATATGCATATGCGTTTTAAGTAAATCCATTAACAAGTATTGTCAATCAATGTAATAACTTGAATTTTGGATTAATCATGTAAATCACAAAATGTAAAACACAATGTAATAAATTGAATTTTGTTTTTAAGTTGATCAATACATATATATAAATTCTCATCATTTATTGTATTTGTATGATGAATGAAATATATCCATCAAATGTACTGTACATCTGTGTGCATAAATATTGAGTGTCATATAGACACATATAGATAAATTTTAATCATTTATAGCATTTTTATACAACTTAAAATTTTAATCTTTTTTTTATTATTAAACATCAATTCAGATATGTCCACCACATGTCTGTGTGCTGATTGTGTTTTAAATAGACCTATATGAACGAATATGTAAAACATAATGTAATAACTTAACTTTTGTATATTAAACAAAATCAGATGGCTTAATTTATATGTGAATAGCCTTTGAATCTTAATATCACTTATTTTTTATTGTTGATAATAAACTTGAATTCCATTGTTAAAATTGTATAATGTAAATCATCCTCTCTTTATCACTGTAACAGTAAGAGCTTATGTTCCCTGAACTAGATTTGTGCATAACAGTGTGACATATAAATGGGAATGTATTTAGTGCTTAAGGGGCATTCAGTACAAATGATATATCTTGGTTGGCACATAGGATAATAATTCTTTAAAACCCCTGCACTATCATTTCATTTTAGTTTAGTCTTATTAGAAATTAAGTTTATAATGGCAAGTACATTAATAGTACTAAGTGACTAAAGCAACGATGATGATCAGCATGTTTAAATATGGCAGCATTATTGTTGTTTTGATTACTGTATATTCTATGAATTAGAATTTAATTGGTGCATCCAAATTATGTTTAAATAATTGCCCCAAGTTGCCAATGGCTCAATAGTTAGCCTGGTTTCCAGTAGACCCAGTTTCAAATCCAGTCATCAGATTGACTGTTGATTTATATTTTGTATTATTCAAACCCAGTCACAAGATTGACTGTTGATTTATTTTGAGTATTACTCAGTAAAGTATTTCTATTTTTTATAATGCTGGTTGATGTCTGGTTAATTATATTTATAGTTTCTCTAAGGAGTTAGCTAGCTGATCACATAGAGATCTTTATGATCTCATGCTTTCTTTAAAATTTCAATCTCTTGATCTCATGATCCTTTAATATATAAAATTGCATATATATTTTGGATGTTAAACATTACTTTAACACTTTTTTTAATATCTTACTTCTTTGTAAATTTGATATTTTATGTTATACCACCACCACCACAACCCCCCATCCCATTACAATATATATATATATATATTGTAATGGGCACATACGTACGTTACATTGTTTTTTTTATTATTAAACATGAAAAAAATAAAAGTTCGCAAATAAAACTTTTTTTAAGAATTAAAAATTGAAAATTAAAAAATCATCTTAAACTCGTATATATATATATATATATATAATTGCACAGATGAAAAAAATTATTAAAATAAAACTTTATTAAAAATAGAAAAAGGATTTTAAAAGCAAAAACTTAAAAAGATTTAGAGATAAAATATATCTTTAAGTTTGGAAAACAAATTAATTAATGTTATTGAAAAATGGAAATGATTATTTTAATTAGTCAAAGTGAAGTAGCCCTTGGGCATTTTAAATGTATAAGCAACGGTCAGATAGGAAAACAATAGAAACTAATGGTCAATGAAAGAGATCCATCGGGGAATCAGATCTCAACAGAAGGATCATCATCATCGATGATGTAATGTCCATTGGATCCTAAAGTTACATATAAAAGAAAAAGTTTGATAATAAAATTTTGTTGAGTAAAGAAAATAGAAGAGATGTAACTATATGTTTTAGTGCTGAGTGAAGGAGAAGGGATTGAAAAGACGCACTCTTCAATCCCTTCAGTCTCATTAAAAAAGGAAAAAGAAATATTGTTTTCCTAGATTGAGGACCATAGGACATCGAGGGAATTAATGCTGGCTCCAAATGGCAAGCAATTGCAAGAAATTAGAAACTACGGACTTGTTAAAACCGTAAGAACTTTATGAACTCTAAACTTTAAATCTATTTCTAAAACTCCAGTATACTAAATAGTAAGAACTTTAATTTTAAAACTTGTTCCATCTTTAAAATAATTGAAATAGAATCCTATCTGACCAACTTTATTTATTAATAAGTAATTTTAATTTGATGTATTTCTTTTGTAAAATCATTTCCATTTATTTTTTTTTTAGTTCTTTTAAGTTTTATTTATGATTTTTGTTTTTTGCTAATTTAATATTATATAAATGTTAAACTTAAGTCGGGCGTGAATGGCTATATAGATTTGTAAAGTTATATTAGGGGAGGGTAATCTTAAGTTATTTGTTTCATAATTAAATTAGGTCAATGGATTTGGATATATTGGTGTAATTAGTAGATGTAGTACGAGATTTGCTACGGGCAGAATCGCTTTATACGCCGCACACTTCCTTTTTGGCCTATGGAATGCGATTTGTAAGTAGGCAAAATGACCGCAGTCCTTTCCTATGGAGTTTTTTTTATTGCTCTTCTTGTCAGATAGATGTAGTATTCCTATCTGACGAGAGGCAATTTCTTCTCTTAACCTTTTGTGCTGCCGTATTTCATATTACATTGAATGCATCGATATATCAGATGAATTGATGTTGGTTTGACTGCGAACTTTTGGCCTAAGGTTAAATAAGGATAGAATATTTTCTTTCAAATGCAAATCTATGTAGTCTATTCATACTCGACACTCTAAATAAAAATGCATTAAATTTAAGTTGGGTATGGATGTTGCATGGATTCGTTATCGGTTAATTATGTTTTTGGTTTTCATATTTGATCAAAATATATAGACATTCAGTAAATAATGATACCTTACGGTGAGTATCTAAAATGTATTTATTCGGATGTCTTTTAAGTTATTGGTGTCAATGCGGCATCTTATGATGAATGCCATTGGGTTTCTTGTATTCCCTCTGCAATTGACGGTATCAATGACTTTGTATTTTGATCATTTATGTTTATTTTGAAATGTTTTTTAACCGTGTAATCTATGTAACCTATACTCAACATTTTAAAACAAACTTTTATAAACCCATCTGTGTGAACTTATAAAAATTAAAATGTAAATTTATAAAAATTAAAAAGTAAATTAAAATCAAAGTAAAAAAAAAAAAAGTAAGTTAAATTTTAAAATGTAAACTGATACTAAGACAATTTTAAATATTATATATGCGCATAAATAAATGTTTGTGTGTATAATTACTGGCAGTGGCTTATTTTATTCTTTTTTTATATATATTCTTAGATAAGAATTTAATATAAAATATAAATCTCTGCTATTCCACTGAGCTAGTGACAATGGGCTAACGACCGGAATCAACCAATATAAATATTTTTTTTTGACTTACGTATCTGCCTACTTTATAAATTGTTCTAGGTTCAAATGCCTAGATGGCGCCCTTGTAGTGCAGATTACGTTAGTCTCATATTCTCCGGATCATTATAATATATATATATGTATGTATGTAATTATATAACTGAATATTTGTAAATACAATATTAATTATTTAGTTACTGTATTTACAAATATTCAGTTACATAATTACGTATATTGCTTTAAAAATACAGACATTGAATCATAATATTATTACATATATATAAATGATGTTGCTTTACTCCACAAATCACTAGGAAAAATAATATTTAAATATGTTATTAAATTGACTTTAATATCTGGGAAGTGATATATGTATGCTATATTTGGTTTCATAACTGAAATCAAATCATCCAAGTTAGTAAAATACCCACAAATATATCCCATTTTTCATCAGTATTATTTAGAAAGAAGTAATAGTTAACAAATAATTATTTATTTTAATCTAAAATATAACAATGATGTAATATGTTATGCTACACATTGATCAAACTTTACACACACACACAGATTTCACAATGATATAAAAGAATATGATTGATTTAAAAGCAAAAAATAATTATAATTATGAGTATTAAAAAGTACAAAAAAATATTCAAAATTAAAATATTTACAGATTAAGATTATTTTAAAATATATATTTAGATTTTATAACATTAGAATTCTCACCTACATTCCGTATTTTTAATTTATGCACTTAATAGGATTTTGACAGAGCTCTTACATGTATAATATATTTTCAAAGTCAGTTCTCTTAATGGTTTTGTATATAGGGTTTTCTTTTATTAATGATTTTTGAAGCATTTATATTTGTGTTTGATGGCTTCCATTTTCAACATATTGTGCCAAGCAACATATTTTAGATAAGCCAATTATTTATCAAACTCATGGTTTACCAAGTGATAACAATTGTTTTCTTACACATTTGGAAATTTATTTGGATATTCATTGCATAGTTTACATAGCTGTATAGAAATCAACAATCTAGAAAAAAGTGCCTTAACTGACCATTTTGATATATTTCTTCATTATGTTGAGATAAGCATAATTTTAGAGATACAGATGAATTATAATGCTTAGAATTTTTGTCTGCTATAAGTTCAGATTGGTAAATTATTTTATTTTTGTTCCTGATTTCTATATGCAGCTTTCATATTTACAACTTTAGTATGATGAAGTCCTTGAATAAGCAGAAAGGCTAAATTAGAAAATATTTAACTAATTACGGTCTTAACTAGAAATGAATATTAACTGCAACCAACATTGCTATTTATACCTAGTCATCTGCTCATATAACTGATACTATTTGGTAAATATAAATTAAACTGTTTTAATTTTATAATTATCTAATTTTTGGAATTGTTTGATAAACATGGTTAATATCTTACGTTTGATTTTTTCTTTTAATTTATATTAATCCAAATATTTTATGATTTAAACTCATAAATTGAATTTATAATTTTAATTTATATTCAATATTAATAAGTATTATTTTAATTACAAATGCAGTTATGAAATCAAAATTATATTACAATCTCATACTTCTGACATTATAAAAACTAATATTTGTAAGTAGCTCTACCAATTTCTTTTGTTTTTAATAAAAATAAATATCTCAATAAGAATGTTAGTAAATTAATTTATCATTAAAAAATTATTTAAAATCTATCTTGAAATAATTACAGAAAAATAACAATCAAGAGAAAGCATTCTTTTTCATTTATACATGTTTTATGAAATAGCAATGAGACACACTTATTTTTATAATTTATAATTTTAATAATATTTAAAGTCCAGGGATCGTCAAACCTTTTGTGCTAAATGTGTGTGTATATTTATGTATACACAAAATACGTATTACTAGTTAAATAAGAATTATAATTGTAAAACTTAACGGTAAACTAAATGTATGTGTGTGTATGCCAATGGTACTCACAATATTTTATAAAAGCAATTAAGCTAATTAAATAGTTGAATTAATGGAAAAACTATAAACTAACCTATCAAGAAAGTCAGATGAATCCGAGAGCAAAGGATTAAGATGTTAACAAAGCCATTGCAACCCTGAGTGTTTAGTTCCTGATAAGATTTAATGATAATAGAAACAGTGTTTAAAATAGACAATTCAAAGGTAATTATGTTCTCTGATCAGGAATCGAATATGGTAAATCAAGAGATGACCACCATGTGGACAGCGGATGGCCAATCAAAAGAGTCTACACTAAAACAAGGAGAGTGGAAAAAGATCTAGAATACAACTGGGATAAGACACTTGCTAAGTAAAGCTCTTGAAAGGCAAATGTGCCATTTCCCCGGGCGCTCCAGTCAGAAGAGTTGATAATAGATGGACAATTGAAATCTTAAACAGGATTCCAAGAGATTGTAGAAGACCCAGGGAGAGACCACATGTGAGATGGATAGATGAAATAAGAACGTGTGCAGGGGTGAAGTGGAGAAGAGAAACTAAAGATTGGAGATGGATTAAACTTGGAGAGATGTTCATCCTGCAGTGGATTGATAATAGTCGATGATGATTATGATCTTGTTTTACTTTAATATGCAAATTTAATTAAACTTTTTCTACCATTATTAAAGATAAATATGTATTCATTAGCTTTTGCAGATAATATACTTATGATAAACCAACAACCTTCAATTACTGAACAAGTAATTAATCATTTCTCAACTGTATCTAGCACCACATGACTCTCATTTTGATGGTTCGATCATAAAGTAAATAAAGTGATCTATTGCAAAAATTCTAATTAGATTTCAGCTTTCATTGATAAATTCTGAGCTTGGAAAGTATCTACTAAAAAAGTATTGCCTTTACTTTTTTCAAAATTCTTTCATAATGTTTAGACGTTCATCTAGATATATCCTATAATAAAATTAACAAAACTTGTAACAGAGTAATTATGAAACAAATTAACTCATTGTTAAGCTCTTATAATAAATAACATTACTTTTACAAGCTGTGGTGATATTACTAATTCGGTAAATAATGAAAGAAAAAAACAGTGCACTGGCAAAGAAATTTCAAAAATAATTCCTCAATCTGTGTTTGTTTTATCCTTGTGAGTATATGACACTTTTAGTTATTAAAATGATTCTAAAATTTTAAACACAACTTCAATTAATATTTATGCCTTGAATATTATTGTGAAAGGAAGTTTTGATAAACAGATCTTCGAATTATGCTTGCGAGTAACAGCAGCACGCAAACAACACTTTATTTTGTGAAATAGTAATCTATAAACCGAAATATAATTTGTATTATTTGAAAGTGTAAAAAAAAAAGTTTTACAAACAATCATCTTTTAAAATAATACAGTTTTGAAAGAAATACTGCCATAGGGAAAAAAAATTAGCTTTTTTTTAAAAAAAAAAAAAACACAGACCGATTTTTCGTAAAAATTACATTTTTTTTTAATTTAAAAAAAAAAAAAACACTTTTAGAGTAAATAATTAAAAACAAAGATTGCTTTTTAAAAAGTCATAATTTAAAAATACATCAATTCATGAAATGGTGAAATAGAATGTAACAGTATTACGTTTGACCGTATATTTAAATAGTTATGACATAAATTAATCACCCCTGTACATTATAGGCCATCAATGTTTTAAGTACTATGTACATAAACGCTATCAAGCAGGTATTTGCAATGCTGTTTTTCCATGTGTAACGTGGAGAAACAGCACCACATAGTGGGCTAGAATCTTGGTAGTGCTGATAGCAGACGACACACGTAAGGTAGATGGCAATCAGCTCCACCTAGGTTCTTGGTAGTTGCCAGGGCTGCCAGATAGCTTGTGGAAGGTTCCTGTGCATACGCATGGTAACAGCGCCACCTAGCATCTGGAAGAAGTGTCATCTGCTTTCGAGGCCCCTACCCTGTATGTTCTGTGTGCTAACACAGAAACAGTGCCTCTAGCGGCCATCGTGTAGGTGGGGTTGAGTACCTCGTAAAAAAATTACATTAATAAAATTTAATTAGTACCATGGTCCACTAATATTGATAAAGATCCAACATAATCGATAATCATCTTTGATAGATGTTAAGTATAAAGAGTATACGGACATACATTTAATATACATAATTTCATTATCATATATTATTAAATCAAATACTGCTTGAGAAATTTTGAAATGGTAGAACTTGCAGACATCCTTTAAATTAGACTTAATACTGGAAAAAAAATATGTTAAGAAACAAATGGGAAATTCTTAGATTAAATAAAATACTCTGGACTGTTTTTGCAGATTTAATGATTGCAAGTTCATCTGATCTGAACATAATGTAATGCATGAAACTGGTGCAGAATTTCTATAAAATAAAATAAAAAGCAATAAATTAATAGATAGGATATAAGCTCTTTATTCAAGACTGATAGAGAGTTAGATTCAGAGCAAAACCTTTTAACGTTACAATAAACCAGTTATATGACCCTATATCAGATAGCAGATGGGATAAAAGTTTTACAGGAATCTGAAACTACCTAAAAAGGATATTATTGTTACTAGAAAAAAATGGGGTGCTAAGATTAAAAGTAATAATGAAAGATGAAACATGTTAGAAAAAAATAAATAAACATGGTAAAAGATTTAAAAATTCATTTTAAAATATGATTCCTATAAAAAGATGTGCAAAAGATAAAGAAGGAGATCTAATGATCAAAATCAATATAGTGATGCTGCTTTGAGGGTTAAACACTGATCCAATTCAAAGCTTAGCAATTTCAAATATCAAGCAGAAATTCAAGCAATTGAATATACCTCATTTTAAACATGAGAGAGCTAAACAAAACTAAAACAGATTTAATAAAAAAGTAATTGATAGTATTTAAGGTATAAAATGTGAAGTATAAGTTTAAATCATAAAAATCTCAATAAGAATTTTAAAGAGATATTATTGTGATTATACTAAAACAAAAAATTAGGAAAAAAAAAGGATCAAACAATAAAAATTAAAAGAAGTCAAGAAAAAAAGAATCATGAAATGCAGAAGATCATTCATAAATTACAGAACTTTAGTATAATACAAAGTAGGATGAACAAAAAAAGGCAATCCAGAAGACTATCTAAATATGATTGAAAATTCAAGGGAGATCTATTGAAAAGTATAGTGTATATAAATAAAGAAGAATAAAAAATGATAAGAAAACTTAGTAGAAATGGTAGTCAAACAAGAAGGTTTTAATGAAAGATAAATGGAGAAAAATACCCACTAGCAGGAATAAAATTTTTTAAGTGATGGTCGAACAAATATTCTGAATTTTTTAAAGCAAATTTCAATAAGTACATATATAAATATATTGAACAAAATTACTAAAAAAAAAAAACCTTAATGAAATTTCACCATTATTTTATAATAGTAAAGACTTTATAGATGTTCTAATATTTTCAAATATATATATATTATTAGATTAAATATATCAGGTGTTACATATTTTTAATAGCCATAATTTATGTATATGCTTATTAAAAATTAAATTTTAAATCTTTATTTGAAACTATAAGTTGATTTGGTGAATACTTTATGATGAAGATTGCCACTAATATTAAGTTTCACCCCTATCAAATGGCAATGTCTGATTTATTAACTGTATATCATGATGATTAAATAATAGTATACTATTCTTTATCCAAATGATAAACTAGCATTAATACGAGAAAGAGCATTGTTTACAAATGGATTAAAATGAATCTATAGGGGTTTGATTTGTGAAATATTATTAGGGTAAGAGCATTCCTACTTTATTGTTCTGTGAATGTATTATAAAAGTTATTATTGATTAAACTGGTAGATAACAAAAGTTCTGGAAATGACGAGAGTGCTGAAAAAATGATAAATAATGTTAATTTATTATAAAAAATTTACTAATTGCAAAGTATTGGAAGAAAAGAAGATGCAATGAACAAAATCATTGTTAACAATAATTAACAAAAAAAAAAAAAAACATAAAAAAATTGACAGAATCATTGCACTAACTGGAAATTTAGACAGACTTAATGAAGATCTTGAGCAATACTTGAGATGAACAAGCTGGATTTAGAAATAAATAGAAATATTAAATAATATATATGCTTCCATTTTGCCTAATTGCAGAAAAAAACAAAAAACAAAACAGCATCTTGTAACTGTGTTTTGCTGATTTACAGAAGACAAAAATATGAGTATGAGAATACTACAATCACGTAGGATGGCAACTGTGAGAAAGTGTAAAAAAGTTACAATCTGGTAAAATCAGAAATGGCAGAAGATGAGATCAAATCTCTTCAAAAATATTTATCATGTTTGAATCGAATGAAAACAAATGGCAAAGAATTACAATAAATAATAGTAATAATTAAAAAAAGATGAAACAATGATAACAATATGAGTGATGCTAAATTGGGAACCAAAAAAAAAGATATAAATTATACAAAAATTACTAATGCTTATGAAAAACAAAACTGATGAAACTCAATTAAATGAAGTATAAAATACATCTTGAAATTAATATTACTAGTTATATTTGATCGCTAAAAGAAATAAAATTAAGAATACCCTAAATGGTTAAGCCATGAACAAACAGCATTTGAAAAAGGAAAGATATAATATTATAAATCAAATTAGATGTGCGGAACATGTACATATTGAAACAGTCAGTTTCATCTACCTGCCTGTTTCACATATTTTACCCCCACACCAATCTCTATGCCAGATTTGAACACTCTCAGAGTACCCATTGAAACAACCTTAAATTACTATATATGTGGGATCACAAATATATATATATGTAAACGGAAAGTCTGTAATTTAATAGTATATGTATATATTACAGATATGTGTCCATTTTAAAAGATTTCTAGTTATAAGAAATATTTTAGTCTAAGTTATTAGTCAATTTTATGGTTATATTACTGAAATCACATATGTATATAGATGCTTCCCAATGTTGTTATTCTACATATATAGTAATAAAATTAGTTTTATACTAATTATAAAAGCAGCTTTTAGTTTTACTTGTAAGTAACTTTTAAATTAAGTCACACAATAGTCTTAAAATAGCGTGAACTTAATTTTATAAATTTAAAATTTTAATGACAATTCTCAAAATTTTATAGAGTTGTGATAATAAACTACAGGGTGGAAAAGGTAGAAAAACAAAATCTAAATTAGTTTTGGCAATTAAATATGTTTTTCTAAAATAAATTAATAGGTTTTTCAGGTGGCCAGGGTTAAGAAAAATATAAATACTTCAAGTTTTGTGACCAAAAAAAGAGATATATATTTAATAAGTAAATTATAAACCAAATCCATGTTTATTTTATCTTTTAAATGGTCAGGTAAAGTAGGCCGTAACTCAACGCCTCTTGCTTCTTGCCAAAAATGGAAAGAACTTTGATCCGACAAAAGACGATGAGCCATACCTCAGCAAAGTGGCCCGTGGTAGAAGAATCCCCATTAAGGTCCAATCATTGCCAAAAGTGTTGACTTATCATCCCAAGTGCCCAGAACTGCAATGAAGACAACTGACCAGTAAATTTCCACTCAGAGCTCTGTTCATAAACTGTGACTTTCAAATTCTCTATTTTAAAGCTAAAACATGCCTTTACAAACACCTTTTCTAAAATCTGCAAACAAAACTGTTAAACGCTAATGTTTCAATCTTGTCTGATTGTAAAATTTGTAATATTAAATTCTCTCCTAAAACGTAAAACTATGATAATCTATTTTAAAAATGTATAAATTTCTGCAGTCTTTTATGCCTATTTCTGATCTATTCAATTTATTCTATAATTTTATCATTGTAATATAATAGGTATTTAATATGCCAAATAACTCGAAACTGCGAGTATTTATAAATATAATTTTAGCTTATCGCTCTGTGAAGATAATTTCAAATCTTCGCTATAATAAATATTAAATAATTGAACTATTATTTTTTTGCACTCGTTATTTCGAGATCATGTTATTATTTTACTGGTTAATTTTGGGTATTAATATTATAATAATCAGTAGTGCTCTAGTTAAAATTGTAGTTTGCTTAACTCTAGTTATAAATTATAACTATCTATATATGTAACTCGTACATTATAGGAACTAGCCACAGAGATATTCTCAAACCATATTTATAATGTTTTATCCATATTTACCCCTCAAATATGCTTTGTCCTTCTTAGATTTATATATGTTGATACACAGGTGATAATCTTAAACTAAGTAACTAATTAATTTAGTCCCTAAATAGTATATTTGAAATACTAGACTTGAGAAACTGGGTTGTATATATATGCAAATAGAGGCTATCTATTTTTAAGGCACACTAAGATAATTTACATATTTGCATTATGTCTATGTATAAGCTGCGGATGTGTCCTTACTAAGTACGCTATGTACAATTATCTGCTTGCAGTATGATTATTGATGAGTTGCTGGCAGAAGTCACACTTGTCCACTTAGTTCGGGTAAAACAAACTCTTTTAGAACCAAACACAGGATCCAGATTATTCATAATTAATGCTTATCCGACTCCCTGAACTACTAATATTCTTATTCATAGCAAGTTGTTCAGTCATAGGGCAAGTGAGCATTTGATGCTGAAGCCTGTGAATAATGATCCACTTGCACCTTCTAGTTTTATTAATATTTAAATATGTGCCATAGAGTATATAGGTAAACCTATAATAAACAAGTGTTCTCCCCCTTTATATTAAAACGCTTATCCAGCATCAGTGTATATCCTAATCTAGGTTAACACGCTAACCTGCGTATCTCCGAGCCTGATTATGTGCTCGACTTAACTTGGGATAGATAGACGCCATAACAGCGCTATTAAGTTAGTTATATAACACTGGCTATTAAGTTCCATATGATTTAGCAGACTACACAAGATCTATAAATTTTGCATATTAATAAAGGCATAAATTTAAATACCGCATTACACTTTATTGAACACTTATGATGAGATAACATGTAACATTAATCTCATTAGTTATGTAATGTCTGCAGGCGTAATCTTTCACGTTCCAATTACATAATTTTGTATATTTTAGTTTTATTATATTTTATTATCTTTATTTAAAATATAACTCGTTTTCATATCTTTATTGTCCGTGAATTCATTTTTATCCAACTTTATATTTATGTGTACATACCTCATTAGATATATATGTATATACGTAGACCATTCTATTAGATTTCATAATTAATCATTGATATATTAGCAGTTAACTTAGTCATGTGCATGTATATCTGACCAAACAAGTGTAAAGTTAGTTAATTTATGAGTCTCTTGGTCCATCATGGGTGACTGCCGGACCGAGGTTGAATTGAATGTCTGTGTAACTTGGAAAATGTCATCTATAGGATATTAGATCCTTGAGCAGGGGTAAAAGTATTGAATGTTGGCTGGATTCTGGATCCCAGCATCCAGATTGGATCAGCTTTAGTGTATTTTGCCAGAATTCTAGATTTTGTTACGTGGAGGGACAATTCTTACCATTACAATATATACTCAGGAACATGATGACAAATTGCTTAATGAAAAAAAAAAAATATTTAAAAGAGAATAACTACAGAAAGTTATCAAGATTTGGTTGGATATAAAAAAAAAATTTGCAACAAAGAATTGTGCAAAAATAATAATAAAACAGAGTGTCTGCTTGAAGAAGTTGTTTGATATTTAAGCACCAAAATTCAAATTAATTTTCCAAGGTTTTTTTTTTTAAATTTCAATAGTTGGCAATTGATAGTGGCACAGATAAAAAGTTATAGAGAAGAATTATTTAACCATTTATGTTAAAAAATGATGTCAAAACCAAAAACTCTTTATTTTTTATATTACACACAATATAAATAAAAAAGAAAGTTTCCATAAAGTATGAACAAATGCCACTTAAGAATGGCATGGTGATTATTGCTTTTACAGCTATCGTAACATGCTCTTAACAAATAGCTAAATTCTACAAAAAAATCAACACTTCAAAGATTTGGAAGGTAATCAATTTAAAAGTGAGATTTTCTATCACTTTTTAGCTTTAAAATGAGTGTAACTTTTGATCATTTAGAAAATTATAATGCAATTATGCCATTTCCTGCAGTTGACTTCAATGAAGCCACCATTACTGAATCTCCATTACAGCCGAAGAAGAGTATATTGAAAATAATTCAAATCTAGAGGATAGTTCAAGCTCAGAATCCAAACCTGGATCTAAAAATAAAAGTTCCTTGATTAAAAAAGACAGCTATCTCAGATAAAACTACACTAAGCAACATTGTTAGAGATATCACGATTCAAGATAATTTCCCTGAATTACAAATAAGTAACACTTCTTTTAAAAATTTATCACTATAACAAATACTAATCTAATTGATAAAACTGATACTAACAATACTGAACTGAACACAAAAGTAAAAAAAAAACTGGAAGTGCGGTAGAATCTAACAATAACCACATTTCAGAAATAAAATATAGTTACGTGAATATTTTAAAATTACGTGAAAAAAGACCTGATGTAAATGATATACAATCTGAAGTGATGTGTTCGGCCTATTAGACTATGAACATAGTTGATGCTCCAAACAATCAAAATTTCCACAATATCTATATCAAAATTGATCAAACCACATACCCTAAAAGTTGTAACAAATTTAACTCTTCTATTCCCGAACTGTTATTCAAATCATTTAAGAACTTCCACAATAAAAAAACTTCAATCCTAACAATAACTAATCACCAATGCAATCTTTTCAGATTCTCAATTGAAGAGTTTTATGCTGATCTTGGGGGGTAAAAAGTTATGGAGAATAATATATAAAATCCTAACACACCCCAATAATCCAGGGGTGGGCAATTATTTTGGCTCGGGGCCGCAGAGGTTGGCGGATGGCCGTGCATTTTTTTCATGACGTAATACAATAAACACACTGCTTTATTCCCTGTATTACCAAAGAAATATTTGTTTGCCCATTCCTCATTAAACACACGACATTCACCACTGATTTTACATTTTTTCGGAGGGTTCATGGTTTCACTAGTGTTGGAAATGAATATATTTGCTAATGCAAAGACAAAATTGAAATTAACCAGATCAACTGGAAAAGCACTGCACATGTGTATTGATGTGGCCATCCTAGTGGAAAATACGAGATGAATCTTTGGTCACGCATGAGAAGGAAATCTCAGTTCAAAGCAGATTTTTCTGATTGTCTTGGCGGATCACATAAAAACTCTTCGTGGGTCGCTATTTGCCCATCCCAGCAATAATCGATTCTTATCCATTGAATTTCACAATACTGCCCAAAAAGACATTTTAAAAATAACATGAAATTCTTCAATAATAAAATAATTTGTTACATTATCATGAACCGACACTCTATATTAACTGGCCAAATAAAAAATTATGTTAATTTCAATGAAAAATGATCTTCAACTTCTGCTTAAAAAATTTGGAGTGATTCCAACTTCAAATACATACTGAACAAAAAATAGAAGTCCCAGTGCTCAGTAATACTGCTACATTCAATATCACTATCCTCAAAGACACTTCTCCATCAGACATTCCCACTCTACACATGACAGATATCTCACCGCTTATTAAATCTTTCAAAGGAATGCCACCTCAATGTTTTCACTGTAAGGAAAGAACCGACCTAGTAAAAGATTGTCCAATTAGATTCTGCCACAATTGCAATATGGGGAAAACAAAAAGCCACGAATGTTTCTATTCATCCACAAAAGTGCAATTAATCAATTCAATTCGATCATAGCCAGTAGAACAGTTTCTGCACAAATAACAACTCCAACCTAAAATGCAAACAATAACTCCATAAATTTACTGACCGAACATAATAAATCTCAAATCAGAATTGGAAAATAATGTCTCTTCCAGCTGATGAAATTGAATTTTCCACATCTGAAGATCTCTCCCCAACCCCAAAATCAAAGAAAAGGAAAACTAAGAAAGTAAAAAACAATAGCAAAATTGATTTATTCAAAGAACTAAAGATACCACCGGAAAAATATTAAAAGTTAGTAAAGAAAATGAAAATCAAAAATTAAAACTGAAGGCAAAATGAAAAAAAAAACCTCACACCTAAAAATGACACAAACCAATTAGATGATTCTGAAAACAATCTCCACAACTTGCATCAAATACCTATCTATACAGCTACCCCTGCAAAATTACAGAGATCACAGCCAGAAAAAATATGGGAAAGATAATCAAGACAAAATTAGAAAGTCACCGAGGCTCTCACAAAAACAGATAGCAATCAACATTTTGGTGCAACAAAATACTACGAATCATCATAGAAAGATAGCCTGTGATAGCCTAAATGACATGAGTCAATAGAAAATCTAAATCACCCCTAAATAAAACTTTCCAACAAGAAACCACAACCATGAAGATAAAAATCTCAGGCATCAATGTTAGAGAAATGAACTCTTTAAAAAGAGTCCAAGCCATAAAGAATTGGGTAACACAATAAAATACACACACAACTGTCTTCTCAGAAACCAAAATTCATTACCAAGTTGAAATCAACTTTAAGAGGCTATTGGGAAAATTCAGCTTTATACATCATTCAATATCAAACACCCCAGCTGCAGGAGTACATATACTAATACATAATGGCTCGTCATTTACATCCTTCAAAATCAATCATAACAGCCAAAACCTAATAATTACAACCTTTCATCACCCAACCATTACCATCAACATATATCGATATTTGTACAAGAACTATAATCTTATCCACCATTTAATTCAGCAAATCAACCTAATGTTTTCAGCTAACTCCTACCCTATGATCATGTTTGATGACTTTAATATGACATCAAATCTTCACTAACAAATATCTATATCTTTTAAACTGCAGACTTATGTGTGGCAAAGGCTTCGTACCCAAAAAATGCCTTCTCCTTCTACACAGACCACCATACATTCCTAATTGACCTATTGTTTTACACCCAAATCTTCACTTCATGCTAAATCCCTCTTTGAAACCAATAGCCTTTTCAGACCATCTCTCACTGTCAATCAAACTAAAAATCGATATCCAATTACCAACAAACCACCATACACCACTAAGTGACTTATTATTTTAGACCCCAGACCCTCACTTCATGCTAAAACTCTCATTGGAACCAATAGCCTTTTCAGACCACCTCTCACTGTTGATCAAACTAAAAATTGATATCCAATTACTACCAAGTCTTCAATATACCAATACACTAAGAATTCTGCTGAAGACAGCAGCTCCAGAGACAGTGGTCTCCGAAATATACATACTTACCCTGCCTCCAATTGAAGCCGGTTTACATTCATCAACATCATCAAGCAATTATCAACAACTATACA
The DNA here is from genome assembly GCA_028023455.1 of Epiperipatus broadwayi. Lineage (NCBI taxonomy): Eukaryota > Metazoa > Onychophora > Udeonychophora > Euonychophora > Peripatidae > Epiperipatus > Epiperipatus broadwayi. The sequence continues at coordinate 9,327,531 of JAQFVV010006224.1, read as the reverse complement.
AAGAAGAATAAACCTCCTTCAACCTTATTAAACAAAATGGAAAACATTAACAACAAACACAACACCAAACAACCCAACCTCAATAAAGTCAACACTTGAACTCAAAATGCAATACAAAGAAACACAAAACATACTTGCTGAATACCTTGCCATGAAAAAAACAAAAATTTACCTAGTACAATCCCATAACTAGTACAGAGGATACATCCACTGGGCCCTGGAGCATAAAGGCAAAAACCAGTGCCTTCTTCTACATCAATCAATGGAAAAATGCACCCTGGATTCAATATGCTTCCAGAAATTTATAACTACCTGGGTTTCCTTTTATGCAGTAGACAGGTTCCACAGAAAACCTGCATTAAAAAAATTGCAAAAAAATAGACTTAACTTACCTTGAAAAATGTGGGATATGTTCCGTAATTTTTAAAAATCGCATAAAACCAAAGCAGCAAGTTACTTTAAAATTAGCATAAAAAAAAAAAAAGGAAATAAAGTATGACTAATAAAAAATTTCAAATATTTGAAAAAAATTGATATAAGTCAAACTTTTTTTAATTAACTATTTAATTTTATTCAAAACAATATGTTATTATGTGTAATTTATTTTACATTTTTTCATACATATTTTAATCATTATCGCTATTTGACAATAAGTGGGTTCATTTGTGAACTGGTAAGACATCAGATTCATTACAAGAAGAAATACAATTAGTGCCAACTTCAGTCTCGTACTGTGTTAATGGTTTAGCTGTCGACAATGTAATCGATAATTAAACTGTGAGACGATGATTTTACTAATTGTTTATGAAGCTCATGATATCCAGACTGCTATGTCTAGCTGTTAAAAAATTCACTTCCACAAGTGCAACTATATATATATATATAACATGCTTTCCATAAGTGTGTTTATTCTTTTATACACATATATGCATGGAGAAACTTTTAGACAGAAAAAAGTTACAAGCAAAAATATTTAAAAACTTTTGAAGATACATTCTTTTTAAGTAAAAATTAAAAGTTCTTAAATATTTTTACTTGTAACTTTTTTCTATCTAAAAGTTTCTCCATACATATATGTGTGTAAAAGAAAATATAAACATACACATACATAACACAGACATACATATATTTAGCTCTCATTGGAATTTAGTTCATAATTCGTAACATTAACAAGAAAATGATTTTCCAAATGATTAGAAAGTTGAAAACTTTCTCGAATCATTTTTGCTGTGAAATGAGCAGGTTCTACTTCTGTTTCATTATCTTTTTCTAAATCTTCTACTCTACGGTATCTAAATTTATTGCCAAACCTTTTTCCAACAGGCATTTAAAGTATGTAAAATTTAATGGGTGTATATAAAATGGAGAAATCCCGATTTTAAGTGAATGATGAACTTCTTTATCACATAAAAGAAAACTGCATAAAAAATATTAAGAAAAAACATGCATCGCATAACTTCAAAATAGCATTAAGAAATCAGCACAAAGAGACCCAGGTGTACTTCAAAGCAAAACTATAAAAATCCACTCAACATCAAATCTTTATTCCAGAAAAGACCTAATAAGAACATGAGCTTGAAATCACAGATGATATTTTAAACAAACTCAAATCCTTCCCCAACAGTACACATCCAGGCCCGATTTTAAGTGAAAGATGAACTTCTTTATCGCATAAAAGAAAACTGCATTAAAAAGATATTAAGAAGAAACATGCATCACATAACTTCAAAATTGCATTAAAAAAATCCGCACAAAGAGACCCAGGTGTACTTCAAAACAAAACAAAAATTTACTCAACATCAAATCTTTATCCCAGAAAAGACCTATGAAGAACATGAGCTCGAAATCACAGAAGATATTTTAAACAAACTCAATCACAGAAGATATTTTAAACAAACTCAAATCCTTCCCCAACAGTACGCATCCCAGCCCACATGCCATCCCAAAATTTCTCCTACTCCACCTAAGACATTTCACTGTACCAATTATCAACAACGTAACCAAGCTCTTGTCAGAAAATTATTACACAATTGATGGATTATATTCAATCTTCCTAGTTCCATTCTTAAAAAAAAAAAACCTTCGTTCCCCCACTTGAAAACCTCAGGCCTATCTCAATGACCCCAATTCTTATTAAAACCATAGAATCCATTATAAGAGATAAAAAACCCGAGCATTCTTCCTTCAATATCCATAAACCAATTTGCAAAAAAAGGCTCATCAATTACAAAAGTCATTACCCTCTTCAAATTCATTACAGACCATATTAAAACAACCAGAAAATCCAACCCTATCATCATACAGCTTGACATTACAGCTGCATTTGATTCTATATGCACTGACCTTCTCTTAGAACTACTAATTTATTAAATAACCATGAGATATACATCACCTTAAATGGCAAAAGCACACAAGGCTTCAAACCTCATAATTCAATCCCTCAGGGATCACTTGAGTGCACTTTCATTCATTACTTACATTAACCCTTTATTACTGGAAATAGAAAAGAAACTTCCAGGAATTTACATACCTATAATTAAAAAAATAATAACACACCTCTTTCATGGATGACCTGGCAGTATTCCTTCCATCAAAGAAATATCTGTCAATTATCAATGTTATTACACAACTACTCAGAACAATATAAACTCCAATTTAACCTAAATAAATCAGCAGCATGGAGAATTATGACAGGCAATTCAATTAAGTCTCAATTCAATGCCAAACCTCACAACTTCCTAGGGTTCCCAATCTTCAAATCCACAACAGCGATGAGAAAGACCATTCAAGACTCAACTACATCAACGATTCAAAACATTACAAAAGCCCTATTAAAGGTCTACCTCTCCATACATGCTAAAATCTCACTCATCCATATCCTCATCTTCTCCAGACTAAACTATTTTATGCCAACAATACACAAATGCATTCAAAAGCAAAATCAATTCACTATGTTCCAAATTAATATGGAACAAAAAAATAGTGGCAATCAGCATCAGAAATCTTCAGAGACAATCTAAACATAAAGAATTATCACTCTACTCAATAGACACCTTTTTATTACCAGAGAGCATACAACATCATCCACAATGTTAAACTATCATTGTAGTATCAAATTTATCAAAATTTCTCCTACTGACACTTCACCACCCTACTTAAATGAATGGTTTCTATCCTTTCTCAAACTCATGACAGAAACAACTAACACAACTAGCTCAACATATTCTCTCAAAATTTAACTTGTGGAAGGCTTACAATAGGGTAAATAAAATGTTGATTCCAGAGCAGGGCCTTCTGAAGGTCCACAACAAACAATTAATCCATAAGTTCAAACATTGGTTCTTGGAACCAAAATTCCTAAATTTCTTGATCAAAATTAACCTGGAAACTCTACCATCAAATCACTTCCTATCATTTAGAAGAGGAATCTCCACAATAAATCCGATGTGCTCTCTATGCCAAAGATCAGACGAGACCACCCACCACTTTATATCCCAATGCCAAACACTACTACCATATAGTATGACCATTTTATTTATCACCAAATAAAACAAATCCACAATCTCCAACCTCATACAGGGTATCAAAATAGGTCACTACCCATCAATAAGAATTGCTACCTTCATGCTATTTACAACTTGGACAATTCGATGCCATCTTTGCTTCAACCAAACTGCAAGCTTAATTCCTTCACTTTTCTTAAAAATAAATAAATAAAACCAAAAATAGAGACAAAATATTAGCATCTATACAGCTATATGGAGCCTAATAAGCATAGCAATTACCTCATAATGATAAAAATTGATAACTGATAAGTACAAAATAGCTAGCAAAGAAAAACAACAAACAAATTCAACTCCTCCTCCCCACTATTCTAAAACCCAGAAGAAATCTTTTAAAAAACAAAATTGGACAGAAATCATTATATACAACACTTTGCTTAAAATGACTAAAAGCAGGACCTATAAAGGGCATTACCATATGTAAAATAAAGTTCCAAAATAAAATCTGAAAAATTTTTAATTAAAAAAAAAAATGACATAGAGCTGATTTGCATTCACAGCCTTCATACAAGAGATAGAAAAAACTGACTGGTGGAAAAAAAAAACCCCATAATTTTTAGAGATGCTATGTCCATAGTTCCTGGTGAAGATGATTAGCAAAAATACACAATCATGACCATTCTAACTCCATTAAAAAAAGACAAGAAAGAACAAAAAATTTACAATAAGTTATATAAAAACTAAAAAAAAAAAAATTTAAATCTTGAATACATCTGCATATTTTTTTAGACTGTTTATTTGACATCTTGTGATGCCATATTTTAATTATTTCTGCAGCATACGTTTTTGAAATAAAATATCGAACCTAATTGCAAGTCTTCATTGTATTTTATCCTGCCATTTCCCTATTACATACTTTTAAAATGTCACAGAGATAATCTTTAAAACACTAAAGAAATGTGCCTCTCTCCTGAAATTTATATTCACAATCATCATATAATAATTTTTCAATAGTATATAATTATTCAACCAGTTCACACACCCAATACAATAAAAATGTGCCTCATATTTTAAATTTCAATATTACAATATCTAGGAAACTGAAAAACATACAGAGTTGTCACATATCTTGCCACTATATTTCAAAATATTGTAAAGCATCCTAAATGAACTGAATGAAGTTACTTAAGAATTTCTATTACTGATTGATAAACACTGTTTGTTTTTTTAAAAAGAAATTCTTTATAGCTTGTTTTCAAACATTAGGAATATTCTGAATTGACAAAGATAGCATAGTGATTAGCATAATGTAAATCTAGGAGCCAAGTAAGATGAAATTTTTGATTCTGCTATTAATTGATTTATATTCAAAATTCCACCCTGCAAACTGTTCCAAAGCTCTTTATCTTAAAAATAAAAAAAAAAAACTAGTTTAAGACCAATTTTCATTTCAAATGCTTCAGATTCGTAAGTTTTGGAAATATATATTTTAATTAAATAACAGCAGTATATATAACACTTGTTAGCAGATTAATTTTATAATTAAAAACAAAACAAAAATAATAAACATCATTAAGAAGTGATATTTTATACCTAAGTATTTTGCATAATTTATATATATATATATGTTAGCTTGGATTAATAAATACGCTTTAACAACATTTTCTGTCATCTTTTATATTTATTTTAAATATTATTATGGTCTAATTGTTGAGCTTGATGACATTGCTTATTATTTTCCGGCTATTCTGTTATTATATGACACACACACACACACATATAATAAGGAACTTTATAACCAGTATATAATTGTATCTTTATTTAATTAACCTAGTCTAGTATATTACAATGTTGTTTATCCTAATCAAAGTTATCAAACTACAACACTTTAAATAATATTTAAAAAGTCCACTATTTATTTATTTAAATGATATTGATTCTTTGATTCATCATAACGAGTTTACAATTTATAAATTATAATTTATCAAGTGCTCTTTTTGCACAAAAATTTATGTACTTTATTTTTTCTTTTTGATCTTCACAAACCACTTCAACAATACCTATATCAAACAAATCCCCAGGATTATAAAATGCTAACATATTTGTAGGGATTATTTTTTGCTTCTTTATAACACATAACAATGTGATTCTTGTTCTTAAATTTGCCTTGTTTTCAATAATATGCATATAGGCAGTCTGATAAATAAACAGTATGGATTAATTAAAGTATTATAATGTGATAATTATGAATATGATTCTAATGGCATGAAATACGTATATTGGTGATTATTTATCTTTTCGACATATATGTGTTCAAGTGTATCAGTGTTATGAGATAGTGGCGAGTCGTGTAAAAGTCTGTGCTCAAATACCCCCTATATATTACATATATTGATACAGGTTGTATAAAAAGTCTGTATTTCAGTTATTACATAGTAGAGATATCACCCCATCCCTTGTATGTGTATTAAATGGATTATATCCTTACATAAGGGATCAGATTGACTTTAGGTCAACATGATGTGACGAAAATCTCGGCCTCAGGGTGGCCTTTGAGCGTTCCATCATCAGATTTTCAATTGGATGGACGGTTGAAGAATTAGAGGGTGGAGTGGATTGGAGCCTGTCCATTAAAGTATAAGGTTTGGCTATCTTGATATATGTGTGGGCACTTGTGGCATATGTGTGTAGAGATGGTGGTCTGGATCAACTGATGATTGCTGGTTTAGCATGAAATACATATATTGGTGATTATTTATCTTTTCAGCATATATGTGCTTGAGTGTATCAGTATTGTTAGATAGAGTGGAGAGTGGTAGGTCGTGTGAAAATCTGTGCTCATAAAGGAGTTCTCTCCAATATTCAATTAGTTTGACTCTGACCTATTTGACTGTCATTGCGCTAATTGTTGTCGACTGACAATTGGTAACTTGCTCTGAGTTCTTCTCAGAAACTGTGACTGCATCAACACCTGTGTCCAGAGGCAAACTGTTGCTTTCTGGATTGCATAAATTAATAATAAAAGAAATACTCTGATTAAATTGCAATGGCTATGGCTAATAATTAGAAGTAATGAAGTTTAATTAACATAGGGTCAGATTCGAGAATTATATATAAACAAATATTTTTCTTTACATTCTAAGTTACACACTTTATATAAATATACATAACACAATTATATGGGCCCAAAGACTTACAAAATAATATTGAAAATCTGTACAATCAGTAATTAGTCCCTGAGTTTACTTTGGAATGTTCAGAGGTAAACTTCTCCGCGAGGCTATAGGTGGAGGAAGTGATGGCTGCAGCACCTGTTGGATAGCACATCTGCATACCTGGAGCTTCACCTCAAGAGTACCCTTTTCTCCTGGTTGTTCTACTTGCATATCTGGGTAAAGTTCATTGTCTCTTTTGATTGGCCATCCCATGTAGTGACCCGTATCTCAAGTTACCATATCCGAATCTTGGGATTAGATAAAGTCATTTACATTCCATTTATATATTTTTAGCAGACAGTTTTCACTATCATTGAAACTAATCAGAAACTAACATTCCATAGTTGAAGTAACTTTCTTTACTTAGCTTAGATTTATCTCTTTGCTATTACTTTGGTATAATAAGATTTAATTCTTTTAATTAATATTATTTAATTAATCTATAGTACTTTATAATTAATATGTATGTCTTCCGCATACATGCATATACATTTAATTTTACACACGTTTTAATAAATACTACTTTTATTTATTCTAACTTTCATTTACATGTGTATATAAATATACACACATACTTAACAATAACTTTTTACATTACACAGTAATCAAGTGAATGAGGATTTAATAATCGGCCTGATTGGATTGAAACTTTAAATGGTATTTGGTGTAATTGCATTCATATTAATTGCTAGTTTAACATTGAATATTTAAAGTTTATCTTAATAGTTTTAATTTATTTAGAGCACTAATAAATTTTGAATTTAATCAAATTTATCTTTAATATTTACTTGGCATAATTAAGAATGATTTGACATATACACAGTTTGTTCTAATAAAAGTGAATCCTGTGAAATAAAACTAAGTTACTTTTATTTATGTTTTATTTTATTATAGATTATTCAAAATAATCTCTTTGTGATTCAATACATTGCTGAAAATGATTGTAAAATTATTTAAAACACTTCTTGAAATTCTCCACTACAATTGTCTGCAGAAACTTTTGCAAGCTTTTAAATGTGCTAGGGTCATGATCAACTTTAATCTTGAAATAGCTAAAAACTGCAGAGTTAAATCAGAAAAATAAGGTGTAGTACTCAAGTAAAATGCTTTCTTTAAACAAGAAATCATGTACAATTTTGGCTGTTGTGTCTCTGGTGATGATGGTATTTTAATAATAATTATATGTTGGACTATTTCCATTATTTAATGTTAAATGTTTTTACAAAAATTTCAAACTTTACTTAAACTTTTCAAATACATTCAATTATTAATAATAAAACTCAGGTTAGCTTATAACATGCTTTCACGCTTTCAAATATAAGTACTTTGGACTGGCTTGGATATATATTAAGACAAGTCAAGAAGCGAGTGGAACCGCTCTTTTCTTATTAAAATTCTATGTCCCAGTGCTTAAGATTTGATTGGCTGGTTGTAGTCATAAGCGCTTGAGAGATTTGCACTCTCTCAATTATTTCAATATCGACTGCGCTTTATAAAAATAATATTATTATAATTGTTATAAAAAGGCAAACTCATTGACATAAAACACACAAATAGCAAGATTTGACTGTATTTCATATTTTTAAAATTTTAATTTATACATTTACAAAATCTATTTAGTTACTTCTGAAAATATTCATCTTCTTTATTAATCACCCTTAATACTTATATATTTTATAAATATAAATTTGCACAAATACTTTATTGCATTATACACACACACACAACACACCCTTAACCATAAACAAATTTTGAACAAACAAAAATATGTAACAAGAAATATTTCTGAATTTCTGAGAATAAAATTATTACAAAAATAGTTTAAACTTAGTGTATCTAGCTTATTTTAGTCTAATTCCAAATTTTTAGATATTCAGAATCAAAAAATCTATTAGTTCTGATCTGGTTTGTTGCTGATATTAGCTTTTTAAAAAAAAACTGAATCAAATTCTTCTATAACTTCAACAGTGAGATACAAAATATACGTGGATATAGATATATCAATGATAAGCAAACTGTGGTTCACAAGCCATATGCAGTTTCCAAAGCTACAACATGCAGCTTCAGAGATAATAATGATTTGTCATTGACACTTTTAAAAAACTTTTATTAATAATCCATAACAGTGTAGTATATAACAATACTAAAATATTTTATTTCATAAATGTTTTAAAATTGAAAAAACAATAACAGATATTTAGACATTTTAAATGTTTAGCTTTTAAATAGTACCAGTGAAAATAGTTGTTTTATTGATAACTAGTCTTTGGTATTTGATAGTGTGTAGGACTACAATATTGTATTTTTTTAATTATTTATAAATACAATTTAAAATTAATATTTTCTGTGACTCTTGCATATGTGGCTCTTACTACCAGAGAACTTGCCCACCCCTGATATAAATATCTATATTGTTATATAAATGTAAAAGTTTACTTGTGATTTATAACTCAACAAATATTGCACCAACCTAGAAGAATCTTGTATGATTTTCTTTTTTGCTATAAAATTTTACTAATATAAATTAATTATTTTACAAAAACTTTTAATTTGCAATATAAAAATGCATGAAAAATCTATATTGTAATTGTTATTCAAATTATGACCTTAAAGGGGAAGGGGGCAGCACTGATTAAAAGATTACAGTGTTGGAAATTTTTTTAAATAAAAAAATAGTTTTTAGATAAAATATGTCTTTTATAAATATATTTTAAATAAATTAAATTGTGTTTGGAATCACATATTTAATTCCTCATTTGGATAATGACAATTTAGATCAGTTATAATAATGAATTGGATAAACTTTTAGGATTTCAGTTTAAATATATATTTAGCATGTGTTATGTGATTCAATGTTTTCAGTGGTATGTATGCTTGTTTCACTTTTTAGGCATTCCAATGGTGCTGCAACCACTACTTTTCTACATTATTTTAAAGCATATGTATAACAATGTGCAATGGGTTGTAGCAATTTATTTATGAAGTTACAATTTTAATGCATTAATTTTTAAAAAAATCTCAAGATGTCAGCATTATATGGACCTTTACAGATCTATGTGGGTGAATGACAGCACTTTCTATTGTTATGATAAAGCAAAGAATGAGATGGCTTAGAAATGAGATTTGTGAATGGATGATGTTTGATTGTTTTACCCTGTTGCTAAATAAGACAAAAAAATATGATTTTTCAGTAATTGTTAATGATTATGACACAATATTTTTGTAAAACACATTATTAAACCAAAATTATGTCACAAGTAGGGGATTGTCTTTGAAAACATTTCATTGTGAAAACACTGCTCTTAAAAAATATATTACAAGAATCCCAAAGAATGGGAAGTAGTATCTTCTATGTAAAAAAAAAAATTTCTTTTATGAAAACCATAAGTAAAATATTCTTTAAAATTTTAATAACAATAAATAATTTACTACCTTTTAGATATTTTTGTTTCTTTGTTGACAACTAATTATAAATATATCATTTTTTAAATAACATAAAATTCTAATATTTCATTCTTCTAACTTTTTCAATAGTTACTAACGTCCAATGATGTTATATTCCATTGTTTCAAGTAAGAAATTCATTTAGATATTTATTTTCATATATTTTAAATGTTAATTTTTTTAAAAATGTATATTCATTTGAAAATTTAAATATACCTTTATAAAAATTAAAATGATTAATGTAATATAGAGAAAAAATGTTTAATTGTGAAAATAAAAGGATACAATATAGCATATTGTATAATGAAATATAAACTATTATAGTTTGATAGGCAAATGCACAGACAGGTAGTTAAAGTAAACTTTAAAATAGCACCAGTAAAGAAATACTATTGAATTTGATAAACTTTTACTATGAAATTGATACAATTTTAGGATATCAGTTTAAATATATTTAACACATAAAAAAGTAAATGTTAATATGCTGCAGGTGCACCTAAAGAAATATGGAATTTCATAGACATTTATCATTTCTCTTTAACTATATTCTCAGGTGATAAAGTAAGATAATGTCGCCTGCATATTGAAATATAAATTAGAAAATGAAGCGGTATTAGTTTTTAGTAAACCAAGTAAAATTTAATCGAATAAAATATATTTTAAATTATATAAATTTCATTTAGACCACATATTTAATTTCTCACTTGCACTTTTAAGACAAAGTTAAAATTTTAGTCATTATAAAATTAATAAATGAGAAATATAAAATAATTTACTTTAACGCTGTGACTGCCTATAGCATGATAGTCGCTAGCCACAGCTGATTTGTTGAAATATTTTCTTCTTAAAACTGCATGTAAACTCTAAGCATGATGTTTACAAAAATGTCAGTATTCGTTGCTGTTTGAATTCCTTTTTAAAATGGTAACTGTACGGTAAAATCGGACAAAATTTAGATTTTTTATTAGAATTTTAATTAATAGATTCATTTAATTTCTTTTCTGCTCAGTTTACTAGATTGCCCGAAGAAGACAAAGGCACAATTTTTGTTTCAGCAAGACTCTGAAATAAAATTGATTAAAAATGTCTTGATGATTCAAGGCCTTTATCCTGATAAAAACATAATACTGTAAGTATTCAATTGCATTTTTTTGGGGAGTATTTAAAATTTTTCTATTATTTGTATAGTATTATTTTAAATTTTTTTATTACTTGATAAATTATAATTTATCAATATGTTTGCATTTGTGTGTGTGTAATATGTATATTATACTTATATTCCAATATAACGTAGTGGTTTCAAGGCCTTTATCCTGATAAAAACATAATATCATAAGTATTCAATTTTAATTTTATTTTGGGTATTTTAAATTTTTCTATTATTTGCATAGTATTATTTTCACTTTTTTTATTATTTGATAATTTATAATTTATTAATATGTTTGCATTTGTGTGTGTGTAACATGTAAATTACATTTATATTCCAATATAATGTAGTGGTTTCTGTACAATCTAATTTTAAGGCTCTGATCCAAATTTGAGTTAACCTTATTTTATAGACATAAGGATTCTCAAAAGGATTATTAATTTATTAGTGTATTTATATATGTATTAGGGTGTTTGCACTTTCATGTCTGTGTTTGTATAACAAGTAATGATTTATATCATCAAACATTATCGATCCATTGCATGTTAAAGATCTCTTCAAGTTCAATCCATCTTCTCCGATCTTTAGCTTCACTTCTCCACATCATGCCTGCACCCTTTCTGATTTCATCCACCTATCTCACATGTGGTCTATTTCTGATCTTTTACAATCTCTTGGAATCCGGTTTAAGATTTCAATTGTCCATCTATTACCATCTCTTTTAGTAATATGTCCAGCCCAACTCCATTTCAGTCTTTTAATTTTTTCAATGAGGTCAGTGACATCTGTTTGTTCTCTTACCCATATATTGCATTTTCGATCTCTTCTTGTTACTCCCAACATGCATCGCTCCATACTTCTTTAAGCGGTCTGTAGTTTCTGTATTGCTTTTCTATTAAGTGTCCAAGTCTCAGATCCATATGTAAGAAATGGTAAAACACACTTATCAAAAACCTTCCTTTTCAAACACATAGACACACTTCCTTCTAGTATCAAGTTATTTCTACCAAAAGCACTCCAAGTATAATTCTATGATTGATTTAATCTATTATGTTTCCATCTGTATTAATAATCTGATCAAACTATTTGTAGTTGTTAACTTTTTCTAATTCATTATAATCAATCTTTATTTTCATATTTTGAGAAAATCCATTAAACGTTACTTTAGTCCTCCATTCCTACTTTCATCTGATAACTCCTGCAACATTTCCTGCAGCTCTAAAGCATTATTTGCAAAAACAACTACATCATCTGCAAAATCTAAATGACTTAAATAATCTCCATTTACGTTCACTCCTTTAGCTTCCCATTTTAATCTACAAAATACTTCTTGCAGCACTGCTGTAAAAAGTTTTGGGGATATGGAGTCACCCTGTCTTACACCTATCTCAATGTTGACTTTCCTAGTATCATTATGTAATCTAATTGATGCTGTTGCATTTTTATAAATATTCTTTAAAATATGATAATATCCTGGATCTATACCTTGATGATCCAATGCTTTAATCACTGAAGAAATGTTTATAGAATCAAATGCCTTTTCAAAATCTACAAATCCAAAGCAACTCATATTCATTTGTCCTTTCTATAACTTCTCTCAATATATGGATATGATCTACTGTACTAAAACCACTTTTAAATCAAGCTTGTTTTCTTGGTTGGTGGAAATCCAATGTTCTCTGTAGACGAGTTATAATTATCTGAATAAAATTTTTGTATAAAACTGATAAAAGGCTGATAGGTCTGTAATTTCTAATATCTTCTTTATTATCCTTTTTAAATGTTAATATTAATACTGCATTCTTCCAATCATCTGGTACATCTTTATCATTCAGACATTTTGTATATAACTTTGTTAAAAAAATTTCTATTTCTTCACCTGCTTCTTTTAATATATGAATTATAATTCCATCATTACCTGGAGCCTTTCCTTTCTTCAGAAGTTTAAGTGCATGTCTTACTTCTTCATTTAAAATTCTGGGCAATTCAAAAGATATAACAGATATAGGAGGTACTTGTTCTTTATTACTATATAATTCTTGATAGAAGTCTTCTACCCATTTCATGATGTCATCTCTCTTTTTAGTAAAAATTCCATTTTTTTTTCTTATTGCAGATATAAATTTCCTACTAATATCAAAATGTTGTTTTACACTCTTGAGACTTTTATTCTCTTCTACAGCTTTCCTTGCTAGTTCACAGTTATATTTTCTTTTATCATTTTCAATTCTTCCGCACCATTTTACAAAATTCAAGGTATTCAATCCTTTTTAATGCATTATTTTTGTATATCTTCATATTTCTTCATAAATTCTCTAATCTCAGTAGAAATTTTTGGTCAATTGCTGCTTTTTTCTACCAGCTATCTTTGTTACAGTTTTTAAAAGTGTATCAGTTATTTTCTTATTAATTTCATTCAAATCTGAATCATGTTCAAAATCTACTAATACTTGAAATCAATTTGTAAATTCTAATTTAAATTCATTAGAATGTTTCTGAAGATTAGGAACATCAACTGTAAATATTGTTTTTCTTAATAATTTTTGTCTCTCTAGCTTTGCATTAACACATATCTTACATCTTATTAATCGATGATCACTTCCTGTGTTAAATTTATTAAGAACATTACAATCTTAAAATATGTATTTTCTGTTAGTCAAAATATAATTCAATTCTGCTGTACCTTCATTTGGATGCTTCCATGTCCATTTCCTTTTAATATTTTTCTCAAAAAAAGAATTCATAATATAAAAATTTTTCTTTTTCTGATGATTTATATACATATAATTAAGGTTTTATAGAACAGTGCAAAGTAAATTTTAAGACTGATTATAAATGTACAGAAAGGTTGCAGCTGATAAAGCAATCACAAAATTTACTGGGCATAGTGCCATGTGAAAATATAAACTCTTAAAACTAATAGAGAGATTTCAAGTGGTGTCTGTGGTGATAGCCATAATGGTTATGTATATCACATGGAATTGTACGCAGGCAAACAATCCAATCCTGATTCTTACCTATGCCTTTATACTCATGTTGTGGAGTCAGTAGTTTTGCCACATCTTGCATCACATTATTTTCAAGTCTATAACTAGCAAATGAGCTATATGCAAATAAATTATATCTCTGGGGGAGAATAAATATAACAAAATAGCATCAATGATGTGCACAAAGAATATAAACATCACTGGTGTGCACAAAAAATATAAAATGAAGAGACTAGCCTTCAATTTCTAGTTTTGGATAGACGTGAAGCCAATTTTTATGATGATAAATGTATATCCACTTTCTGGAAATGATTTATTTTGTATCTTTTATTAAGATGAATCTTTTTCTTATAGATGCCTTGAGATTTGTTAACTTTTGGGGTATAAGATAAAAATAAAAAATTCTTATGTAACTATTTTTGTAGATTCTGAAGCTATGGATTCTCTCAGGTAAGAAATATTATATGTGGTTTGAATGAGAATTTTGTGAGGATATAAAAAAATTATCAATGAAAATATAATTTAAACTTAATTAATGATAAATTAGATATTATGAACCAACAATAAAATTATAATTATTTCAGATGTTGAAATTTATTTTTTCCCTTATTTTTTTAATGGTAATCATTGTTTGTCTTAGCCTTAGTATTTTCCTTAGTTTTTCTATTTTCTGTCAATATATAGCATTTTGCTCTAACATTATTATTGTGAAAATTGTGTCTCAAGTCAGTTTTTTTTAAATTTTATATTTAAAGTAATTTTTTATTATATTAAATAATCGTTATATTTTTTACAATACTGCTATTCATAATTATTTCTTGGAAATATTATGAGAATATAAATTCAATTATCAAACTTTCTACTAAGACAAGGTGGCAGCTAAAGAATGGAGAGAATTAGTGAATAAAAATTTTATTTGGTATTCAATACATCGAAATGGAATACATAAATATATTTTAACTATCACTTTCTATTAATTTGAGGGTAAAGCTGGAGTTCACAAGCAGAATATGCAAGTATATTTTAATTATCAAAGTTTGTTATAATGGCTATGGGACAGTTACAGAAATGAAGAGAATTAGTGATGACAATTTTTATTTGATATTTAATATATCAAAAATAGAATTCATATAATAAAACATTAAAAATTGTTTTAATAATCAACTGCATTATATTCCTTTATACTTTTATTTTTATATTCATTTTGCTGGAGTTAATATAATAAACAATGTAATGTAGTTGAAAACTAAAATATATTTAAAAAATATTTACATGAAATAATAATACATGAATTATAAACAGCTGTTAAAAATGGCTTACAAATAAGTTATTTTTACCTACTGTTGATAACTCATGCATTATTATTTCATGTAAATATTATTTAAATATATTTTAATTGTTAACCTCAGTACATTCTTTTAATCTAATAATACAAATGAATAATATTTGTTTATAAGCTATTATTTTAAATGGAAGGGCAATTTGGGAAATATTTATTTGATAATTTTGTAATATTTTATTTACTTTTATGTTGAAAGCATTATCCAAATCTATTTCAATTAGATTTTATTCAAATTTAAAAATAAAGCTACCCCCCCCCCCAAATCCATGAATCATCATAAGGATTGCATCTTTCTTATAGTCTAGTTTAATTAAATAGCCGGACATAATGTATATAAAGCATATTCTTGCACACATGTATATTTCTGTAGTTAAACCTTTATGCAAAAAAAATTATATATATAAAAATCAAACCTTACCTTTGAACTATTATCAACCCTAAAAAAAAAAAGAAAAAAAACTATAAAAAACAACAAAAAAAAAGGATGTTAAGTTATTGAAAGGAACAAATTAGGATTAAAAACAAGATTTAAAATGCTACTATAAATTTACACAAAAAATTAATTTAATAGCTATATAATGTAAATATCTAATTTTAATATATGGTACATCTGATCATAATTTAAAACTATTAAAAATATTAATATTAAAATGATAAAAAATAAAAAAATACAAAGTTTAAAAAAATTGCAATTTTAAATTTTCGGTTTATACTAACAATGAGAAAGTGAAATTTCAACAAAATTAAAAAAATAGGTTGTAAGGGACAATATACATATATTTGAAAAAGGGGGAGCATTTCAATAATTTTATTGTATGGCTCACTTCCAACCATAGAGGAATAATTGATGATAGCCAAGAACTCAATGTGGTTTTAGAAAATTGAGAAATACTATTGAGAAATACTAAAGATATAGTTTACTTGCCAGGCAATTACAAGATAATTACAAATGAATAATTTGATCATGATATTGTTTTGATTTAGGTAATTGAT
Source organism: Epiperipatus broadwayi (assembly GCA_028023455.1). Taxonomy (NCBI): domain Eukaryota; kingdom Metazoa; phylum Onychophora; class Udeonychophora; order Euonychophora; family Peripatidae; genus Epiperipatus; species Epiperipatus broadwayi. Next base: position 9,310,900 of record JAQFVV010006224.1, on the reverse strand, counting down.
AATAATTTGTGGCAATGTTTAAAAATAGGTAGATGTCTATAGAAATTAATCCATGTTAAATAGTACCTAATGGAATAGAATAAAATATTATGAAAAATCTGAAGCATTTGAAATAAAATTAATGTTGTTTTCCATTTTTATGAAGTGTCTTTTTTTGTAACAATTTATAAATAATTTTATGAAGCAGATGTTAAAAGATAATAAAAGTTTGATGGGGCAAAGGATTTAATTCAAACTGATTTAAAAGTAAAAGTAATAATTTCATTTTTTGGCTTCATGTTGATGATTGCTTTATTCTTACCAAATCAAAGAGTTATCTAAAAAATAATCTTTAATGTTTTGAGCACAAACCATGAAGACTTTGTTTTAGTAATTATTGTTTAAAATCACATGATACGACCAGTAATGGAAGAAATATCTTCAACAACATCTAGCTTGATGTCATAAACAAGAATCAAAGACCAAGTATTTCATCCAAGTAATATAAATATTTCAAAAGAATTATTTATACCTAGGATCCTTTTCTAATAAATTTATTATATGAGACATAGATACCTACTTAATGGCAGTTATTATAATATAACTCAGTAATTTTCTTCAACTTGCTTATTGTAATCATATTTAATCTACAACATCGTCTTCATTACACTGAACCAAAAAAAAAATTATATGGTGAATTTCATGGATAAGATAGTTCCTATTTACATTATAAAGATTGTTTCTTCAAATAAATTCTAAAGAAATATAAGATTGATTGCTTTCATCAGAAGCATATAGCTAAGAATATAACAGAGAGGTATAATTAGATAAGGGATTGAAATTTTTCAAAAAAAAAAACATAAAAGAGATTAAAAGGCAACATTATAATATATCAAACAAAGGGCAAGCATGTGATATATATGAACATATTTAGGATTCAAAGATTGATTTATATGTCATTGCAAAAATTCATCTTTAACTTTTTGTTGTTGTTGTTTGTTTCTCTCTCTCCTTTTTTCTGTAGTTGAGATGGCTATATTCTCTTATGACAGATTGATAAATAATGAATGATAATGAATTTATACACAATAATAATATTATGCTACATTTTCTATTATAGCAAATTGAGCTAAAATTTGTGTGGATTTGGAAACAGTAGCAATAGCAAGTACTAAATTAATTGAACATTTTAATAAAACTGAGATAAAATGATTGATAAAATAGCCAAAAAGTAAATATTCTAACCTTAACTTGAGGAAAGTAGATTGAAGATAATATTGAAAATGAATAAGTACTGCTGGTATATTCACCTAATAATCGCAATAATAATGTGATATATATCCGGGCGCCAAATTGTAACTATTAAATTTTAATGCCCACCAGAGATCATCAACCATGCTTATTACCATAAGATACAATGAAGAAAGTAATTAAAATGTCTTCAGAAGAATATATAATGCTAATACATCCAATTTAATTTATTATGGTCTTATTTTGGAATTTAATAATAATTATGTAAATAATTACATGGTAAATTATAACTACTAATAAAATAATATAGGCAACGTTTTCCCACCACTTTATATAGATATATGATCTCTAGTAGTAATCACAAGAATGTTACTGTATATTTCAGATATATAAATGACCAGAAATAAATTAGCAATCAACGCAGAGAACTTATAACTTATGTTTACAATACATACTAGTAAATTATTATCTAATTCAAACTAACATAAAAGAAAATGTCATAAATCCTTCCCATTTAATCCTACTACTATTATTTTCATTCTCAGCATCTATTATTCTTTTCTTAACAGCCACAATTATATAACATTGAATGTCTGAGTTGCATTCTCTTTTATATCTTCTTAACAGATAATTCTTAATCTTATTTCCTTATGCACACACATACATTTTATTCCATTTAACTCCATATTCCTTATTATTATCATAATAGTGTTCCTAATTTTTAATATTTATACCATTTGACTACCAAGCTAGCTCTCTTAACTTTAATAATAGAAGTACTTTAGTTTCTCAAGGTTTTGATCTGCTAATGAGGTGCAATTATTAACTATTATTAATTTATTATGATCCAATAGATATGATTCCCTAAATTTTCTAAAATAAAATTTAAGATGAGTTTACCAGTGGGAATCATATTAAATACCAAAAGTAGAAAAGAGATTTTATGTCTACTCTTAATACTCATTAAATGGCAACAAACAAAGTAAATAAGTTTAACATATCTGAATTGATTATTTTCTCTTACTTTATTTTATTTCGTATTATCTGTGTGCTAAATTGACTAGTAATTTTTAAATCTATGACATTTCATGAATCATGTATCCTATTTATCCACATGAAATGATTGCTCCCTTTTATAAAAATAAAAAATAACCTTTTCCTAGTTAATATTTTATAGATGTGAATTATGGAAATCAACAAATATAAACAATTCATAAATTTAAATGTAATCTAGTATTAACACATTGTATTAGTGTCACATTTATAAAATTGGTTATGGTAGTATATAGTAATATAAATTTTATAAGGTGGTGTAAGGTTCTAGATATCCAAAATATTAAAGCATAAGACACAAATATGAATTTATAACAATAACAAATGTTTATTATAATTAATTAAGAAAAGATACAAACATATGTGATCGATATTGTATCATAACAATCTCAAATATTATATACATTGTGTGAAGCAAAACAGAAATTTAATTTCTTTCCAATGAAAGTCCCATTAACTACATTATCAGATTAGCACAAAATCATTCCAGTAAGGTATACTATTTAAGCACTATATAAAAAAATGTATATTTCCATATTATCTAAATTTCAAAATTAAAACTTAATCATTGTTTTGATCCCTGGTTCAACTTAAATGTTAATGCGCTTAAGTATGGAATTAGAATTCCACATTTTAATATAAATATGATATTATCATATAACTTTAACCAACAGCCTATTCAATTTCTTGGCTCACTTCACTACAATAACTATAAATTCAACTACTCCACCAAGCAATAAGATATTTTATTTTCTATATAAAGATAATATTATATCCAAATTTTCTGACCATTCATTAATTAAAAGTAATTGTTTAAAATATAAAGCAATAGTTCTATTTTTATGCCTACTAAATATTCATTGCCCATCCCCTTGTAATCGTGATCATTATGTTATCAGTCTAGCGATGGTATTCATTTGAATAGGCTAGTATGTTGCTACAGCTTGCCGATGTTTATTTATACCTTCTATAAATTTTGATTACATATCGGCTTGTGTATAAATTAAAGCAACTTACTGTCATTCCCCACATCAATACACACATATGGTTATATTTTATACTACACCACAAAGACCATCCATACATTCTATATCACTACGCAGTACTTTACAACACACACATTAGTGTCTTTGTAAGGGAAACTAGACAAATTATTCATAACTTTCAAATGTTAGCATATACCAGGGAACTGCCTTCTTCCTAAGGCTAAGCATTATGTGAGGAACTAGTCTCTGTACATTTACTTTTAAAAGGCATGCAAAACATTTTACCACAACTATGTAAATAATTTCCTAATTAGATAATAAGTACAAATGGAGCTGGGATCAAGTCCTCAATCTCTCAATACCTGTATACACAATAATTAAATGATAAGATAGCTATTCACTATCTATCCCTTCAAGGTGGTATGATAACTCTACCTCAGCAATAATCGACATTTACAACTACACATACACCATGCAGGCTTATCATAGTATTGATGCAAAATAAGAAGTTTTAACCGACCATGAACTACATTAATTTTAAAAGTTAAACACCCCGTAATACTCAACCAAGATTTATGATCAAAACAGATCGCATCCACTTGTGAAGGCATAGTAATGACTATTCAAATGAAATTAACAAATCTAACAATAGGCATATAATTTTGATTTGAAAATTTTATCATATGACAAATATAAGCTTTCATACTTTCTCACTTTAATTATACATTAACAATTTTTTTTTTAAAAAAAAAAACTTCAATAGTTTCTTTTGGGGTCAAAATCATATTTTTTTTAAAAATTTCCCTATAAATGTTAACTATCTACTAAACATAACAACAAATATATAAATAAAAGGTAAAGAAATAAATGAATAAAATATTACGCATTGACTTATTGTGTTCTTTCAGAGTTAAATTTGAATCTTATGCGAAGTTAATATCAATTTATCAGAAAACATGTGCTAATTGTACATAAACACTATTTACCATTATTTAATTCATGACCATTGCAAACACATTAGATTTATCTCACTTTAGCGATTATTGGAGTACATAAGATTATTTTCTTCCAGGATGTAGCTACATTAATAATCAGTATTATCACATTAATCCCAATAATTGCAAACTGTTGATAAATAATCCTGCAGGTTTGTTTGTTTTTAAACCTTTTATTCCTGGGTTCAAATCCAGATGCTTAGTTTAACACATTTAATCTATAACTTTATTTTCCATGATTTTCTGAGTTTTTCCTTTTAAAAAGAAATTTTAAACAAAATTAGTGTTATAGATGCTATATTCCCATGTATATTTCAAAGGTTTGATTTCATAAGTGATGAAGAAGATTTGCTAATCTATTTTCAGCAATTATTTCCTGTACATGTGACAAGTGTCACTTGCATATTTAAGTGACTCAACTAAAAAAATATTAGCACATTAACCTTATCCTAGTGCGTTTTAACTGTGCAGACATGTCACAATCAAATAATAATAATGATGATGAGTATTTTAAATATATCTCCAATTCATTGTATTAAAAATCCAGTTATTCCTATGAAATTTTTAATTAAGCCACGGATAAAATACATAGTATTAAATGTTTGTTCCTGAGATATCTTCTTTTAAATTAAATTTTAAACACCAAATATGAAGATTGAGGTATAATGCAATAAAATTTTGTTGCAAATAAATCTTGTCATCATCAATTTTAAAGGAGAGGAAGGCACACTTATCTACATCTTTTAGCCCTTCATATCAATTTTATAACTATATACTTCTTAAGTTTATCCAATAGTTATCTGAGGCAGACGATCAAAACAGAGAAACAGGAACTGACGGTTCCTTAGCACTAGCTTTTATAAAAAGAACCCCCGAAAAATTTGGCCTTCTCTTTTAAATTTACTGATTCTTACCCCCTCCTCCAGTATACCTCAGATAACCTTTGACTCCATTTATTAAATTTTGATTGATTTATTAACTTCAGTTCTCATTACCTTTATTCTATTCTTCTACCTTTATTTTGAAACATTTTCCTCGCTTCAATCTACGAGAAATATACAACTAAGAAAAAAAAAATAATGGTGGATATTTTATTGAAATGATTTTTAATAAATAAATTTGTTTAAAACTTAAAATCAAATTTAGAACTGAAAACAATAACCAATTCCTTTAAAACCCATACAAAATAATTTTTTTTTTTATTATACAATCAAATAGTAAACAGTATAATGCATAAATTTCCATGATAGAAACAAAACCTATATATTCATCACACACATCAATGCACGCATGTATTCATAATACTAAATAATGATTTTACTTGTTCATATTCTTATTAGTACAAAATATCCTTCATAATTTCCTAAAAATCTAAACTTATTCTCAAGTAATGAAATGTCAACAAGTGCTATCTATAATAAGTTCAAATTTTATTCGTACTATCATTTTTATTTATAAATATTATGATTAACAAGACCCTTTTGTTTAGACTTATATAAATCAATATTTTTAAGATATTATACTGTGTGCAACAGTCAATTCTCTTTCCCTCTACATAATAATAATACATTATAATTTTAGATAAAAATACATACTTTTATCTATACCTTAAATTCAAGCATACGGACATTGGCTTCTCTAAATAAAGCTCACAACTTTTCTTGAACAAAAAAAAAATTTTGTTCAGAGATAATTATCTACTAATCCTACTGTTTATTAACATATAGATTTTTTAAAAAGATAATTATAATCAAAATAACATTAAAAAACTTGGGAGATTCCAATCAGGAAATAGATTGACTATTACTTTTATTAAATCTTTAAACTCTGACATTGTAATGATAGATTCAACAGTCATTAACTTTATGTTTCATGTTCCGTTTGTCTACATTTGCATACATCAATGATTGTTAAATTACATTTATGAAACAAAGGAATGTAATGATTATGGATTATCCTGAATCTATTAATGAGACTGGTTGTGCCTAAAAAAATCAAATCCCGCTGACATTATTGTAGGATTTGGAAAATACAATTTATTTGGAACCTCATAAAAAATCAATTTTTTATATTATAATTCTTTGATTTCAGATTCTTGGTTGAACATTATTTACAATTGCTAATTATAATAATAACTGTAGCTTACTTCACTGCGCGTGCTTTACAGATCCAATGCTAATTATAATGAATACTCTCCTTTCCAAACACAAAATAAAGTCTTTTTAAAAGATAGAATGGATCACTCTATCTTTTTCACCCGAACTATATGTATAGGCAAATCTGAATCATTTGGAACTGAGAGTGTGAAGATTTAATTAATGACTTTAAATTACTTATAATCTGATTTTTGTTGATAACGCTTGCAAAGTTTTTACTATTTACGAAACGTCATTATTAAATGAAAACTTTAAATATATGTAAAAATTTAATTTATATAGTGTGATGTTTTTTACAAATTATAATAACTGTAGCTTGCTCCACTGCACATGCACTTTACAGATCAAACGCTAATTATAATGAATACTCTTCCAAAGTTTTTATGAATTTCTTTAACAGTTAATGAACAATTTGTTTTAATGCTACAAGTACTTAAATGATCAGAATTTATTGATACAATGACACAATCCTATTGCTATTTTTTAAATAAAATATTAAATAAAGTGAAATTCATGCAATAATTGGGAAGCTATCATATCAGATTTTGCTTCTGCAGATCTTTCACAATTAGAAAAAAAAAATCTAATATCATTTGTCATAGAAATGTGTCCTTTTTTTGTTTTGTTTTGTTACTCGCATAGTGAACTTTATTATGATAGAAATTGTGATACTTTTCTACAGAATTTATCTTCAGGTTTCATTCTCCTATCTATTATTATATAAGTTTCATATTTCAAGGAATTATAAATCTGATTACTAGCTGTTATGTCAATTGATGTGTAACTATTGGTTTCTACATAATTGATTTAATAAACTTTACATCATAAACTATTTAACTAATCATAGATCGTGTAGTTTGGCAAAGATTAAAAAATTAATCTAGGAAGAAAGTTGATCAACAGTAATCAATTGATGTAGTAGGAAGAATTATTTTAACTGTTCATTCTCTTTAGAATATTTCTTTGAGCAGTTCTTTTTATAAACTTTCTAACTTTACTATTCGTTACAAATCATGAAATAATAAAACAAAGACAAAAATTAAATAAAACAATAGAGTACTGATATTCTTCTTTTTCTATAGTAATAATGAAATTTTAAATACTTTATATATAGACATATCAAAATATATTAAACAATTCTAATGACTAGATTATTAAGACCAAAAATTATTTATAAATTACTAGATAAAATCAATTTCTTAGTCCCATGTAATATCAAATTATTTGTATGGAAACAATAAAATGAACAGATTCAAATTATACAATTATTACTTTTATAATAAGTTTGCATTTTATTACAATATGCTAATTAAACAAATCTTGAAATAATTGTTTTTGGTCAGTGTTTATTTTAAATATTTTAAGATTTATTTTATTAATTTGCAGAGGTTTCTTAATTAATTTTGTGAACAAGTCTACATCATATAAATGGTTTACAAATAGAGAGATTAGCAACTGAGAAATTTAGTTAGTTGTCTTTAATTAAAACTGTTTACTTGAATGTCTAACTATCATCTAGCTAAAGCAGTTGTATTTAAATAGACTCATCAGTTCATTTAATCAGTTACAAGCATTCTATAAAACAATTTATAAATTTAAAAAAAAAAAAAAGACTTTAAATAAATATAAAAAAAAAAGTCAATTATAGATAAAGACAATAAGTAAATTATTATTGCTAAATCAATTATCTTTTCATCATATTTATGTGTACAAATGATTTGCACTGTAAATACAAAATATCACAATTAATGTTGTCTAATTACATCGATTAAAAATTCTATTTTTTCCAATGTAATTTTAACAGGGAATATTCTTTTCTTAGCTAGCAAAAAAATGAGAGAAAAACAAAAAAAGATCAATTTACTTGATCACAAAAATTATCATAAAATTTTCAATTTTTATGATAGAAAAATAAAACCTATATTTTCTGAAACGTAAGAAAAAGACAGATCAGAAGATGTAAAATGCACATGTGTAGACTGAATAGTTTTACCAAAATTATAAACTGAAATTGAATATTGCAAATTCAAAAATTCTATAGCGCTCTGTTCTCGCGAAATTTTTTCTTGAATAGAAGCTAATTAACATTGTTCTTTTCTTTTAGATTACTTTTAAACCAAAATACTAATCATTATCTTTAAATTTTTATTTTAACTTACTTTTAAGTTATTATTTAAGTTTTCCATCTATGTAATTATATATATTAATTTAAATAACTTTATTAATTTTTTAATATATCAATTTTATTTACCGACCATTTTCCCCTTTTATTTTGATTTTAAAATAATATAACAGCATATGTATACCCTTACAATATATATATATATCTCACACATTCTTTTATATCTGAATAAGATATGTGGGTCCTCAATATTGTTGGTGCCAATGCATGTAATAAACACTGTTATTTGATGCTCTACATTGTAGGCACTAATTTATGTAATGATAATGATGGTCAATATAAGTAGAAGCAGCAAAAGGTAGAGCTCATTCTTCATACAAATATTCATTTGCTTCAGCTATTGTACACTCCAAACGTAACACATAGAAGAACATGTTCTCAGATCGATGAGGGTAGGGTTTTATTTTACAGGTCATGTGTGTGCTAATTGCATATATTTTATTAGCAAGTATTATGCACAAAATAACAATTAATAAGCTTGTAAATAAATAAATAATTTATTAATGTCAAAATAAAATAAATATAATAATAGGTAATAAAATAAATAACTGGAATCTTCTTTGAGAGATTTTCTTTCTTGAACGCTTTTCAAGTTAGATATTATAATAAAAGTTCAAATGTTTTAATCACTTTATGACTTTATGTGATAACTTCTCACATAAAAAAAAGTTTCATTTAATTTATTACTAAAGATTACAGTAGAGTGCATGCTATAAATAATTCAAGTTCAAATATTATATCCTTATAGTTCCTTCATGAATAAAAACATAATAATATCATTTGGACAAATTCCAATATAGTTTTCATGCTTGAATTCTTTAATTAAAGTTTGTAAATATTCTTTTCTTATTTGCCTTGAAGTTTCACAAATAATAAACAGTATCATGCATTGGTAATAGTTGATTAGATACCCAGGCCATTTTTTTTTTTGATTTTCTTTATTTTTTCTTATAAAAAAACAAACAAACACAGAATTTATACTTTTTCAATATTTTTTTGTTATTAACCTCAACAAATTTATAACAAAAAAAATCAAACACAGAATTTGTAGTTTTTAAAAGTCTTTTTTTATTCACATCAACAAATTTACAACTTATTATGGGTTTTTTTGGGGGGTGGGGGTTCTTTTTTTTGTAAATGTAAAACTTAGTACACTTTTCTTATTATCATCAAAAAATTTTCAATTTATTACAGTTGTATTTTTGTTTTCCTATTTTTGTTTAAAAAATAAATCCTAAAGTTAGTAAGCTTTTTTTTTTGTTTCACTTTTTTTTTTAAAATAATATAAACAAATCTAAAACTTATTACGCTTTTTTTTTTTGGTTTCACTTTTTGTTTTTTAAAACATCAACAAATTTAAAACTTATTACACTTTTTTTTTTTTACTTCTGCTTGAAACGGTATTATTTAGCCCACATCCCATTTCACCTACTATGTTCCATAATAGTATCTTTTCCACCAGTTTGAACTCTCACAGTCCACGTATATAATCAGAATAATTTATTTTGATATGTAATAGCGTATATTTACATGTATGTGCGGATATGTGTGCACATTTAATATATTAATGTCTGTATGCATATAATGTATATGCAGTTATAAATTTAAAATTAATAAAATGATATAATTAAATTAAGTTGTGTGAACATTATTATATGTATGTATCCACTTACATATATATGTGAGAGAAGCCGTAATGCAATAGATTTAAAGAAGCATTACAACTCTTTTAAATTAATATCAATTTGAAATATTCTAGTTAAAAACTCTTTATTTAAATGCATTGGTATATAAATTTCAATTCCTGGGATAGTCTCACACACATATATAATAATATGTTTACAAAGTTAAACTCTTTAAAAAAAAGTTGTAAATTTTTGAAAAACCATCTGTAAGCAATCAGCAACAACCGAAATCAACCCATCTTTAGAGTCTTATAGACATTGGCCCACTTATGTATTCCCTATTTAGTACATTCATTGTAACCTTTGAACAATAATTAGAAAACAATACATTTCTTAAAATAGCAATTAATGAAACTTGGGATTAAAATTTTAAATGTATTTTAAAAATAAAAACTTGCCTATTTCTTAAATTAAATTCTAAAACTCTAAACGTTTGTTAAATAATAGCTTATTCAGTTATTATTCTTCTATTACTTGCTAATATTTGTTTTATATATGTTTACTTTATAACTTATGCTATGCCCAGTTCAGAACGAAGATTGATTCTATGAATAAAATTTGAGGGGGGGGGGTGATTGGATGCTCTCTCTCATAATTCAGTAATTTCACTCTTTAGCACAATCTCCGCTCTGAAAACCTAAATATATTGGTTAAGCTATTATGTTTAGCTTATTATTATTATTATTGTCATTAGAACTTGGTATGCACATTAATAAAGTAATTAGTTAATAAATGCAAGAATGAATTATAAAGCATAAGATGTATTTGCTCAAATCCCAAATATGCTTTAGCCCTCTTTTGAGTTATAGTATAAACTATGCAGATTTATCAATAAATTAGATTACTTTAAGTATCCCTTTTGCATGTTTTAAGAATGCTAATTATGAACTGGCATATGCTAGTTCCGCGGAACAAAATTATAGAATTTTATATACCCTAAGTTATTAGTTAATATTATATTTAGCATGGCTAATGTGTCTTTGGGAAGCACATATGTGCATTTACATCTTGCTGTATGTTTCTTATATGAATGGGCTTCTGGTTTTAATGGCCATCCCATCGGACAGCTCTTCTTGAGAACTAAAACACGAGTGTCCAGATTTTTTTATAAGCTGCTCTGATCACCTCTTGTAATATATGTACAATGCCGTAGTATCTGAAATCATACTACAAAGCTCCAGTTCATTCTTCCATAATGTAATAAGATTTCAGCATTGATCTGAATATGTAGTCTGGTTTTGTACGTACATAATCTGCATAGAGAACCTATTGCAGCTCATTAAGTATTATTGAATGATCTTTATTAAATGTTATGGTCATAAATCATCATTCTTTCACTGACTTAACTGTCGCAAACATAATAGAGAGGGCATAGTAAAATAAGGCATGAATAGACCATAGATTATTAAATTTGTAATAAACTCTTTTAAATTATTAGATGAGATTCTGTTCTCAAACTTGCTCATCATTATTACCCACCTTCATGTGTTGTTCAATGCCTTATATTTATTTAATCTATATTTAAGAATTAAAATATATTAAATTATAATCAATGTGTTGTGTATCATTTGTAGTCCATTCCAAATCTTAGTTAAATTCCTTAATACTAGCATTAATTATTAATGTATGCATCAACAAATTTAACACTTATTATGGTATAAAGATAAATAAATTAAAAAACCAGCTGTTCGCGGCTACTGTAATATATCAGATGTATAGCTTGAACAAACTGATTGTTAATTGTGAGAATCGACCGTCTACGTTTTCCTGTACTGTGTTCTTTGTCTCATTGAGGTTATTGAGAATACGTTATTTGACGTGTTACTTCCTTCAAAGTATTGTTCAGACATACCCTTTGACAAGGTTTTGCATCTTAAAACTTGACTACAGAAGGGTGTAAACTTTCAGATAATTATTGCATGGTCAAATCATGTGATTTCAATAAGAAAAAAAATGCTAAATCTTAATATACTAAGTTTTAACCACTATATTATGACAGCATCTATTGGAGATAGCTTATTTCAGCATCTTACTGGAGATCTTTGTTACAAGCACATTGAAATTATTAACATACATGGATGATGTCATAAGTGAATGAATAAACTGATGGATAACATTAAAGAGGATTATAACAATATTATTTGATAAATCCTACAGAGATTAGCATGTTGACACCTGCATTCTAGCTATGCAAATATTAATAGGAATCACCAATTTTTAAATTATAAACATCTGATTTCAAATTAAAATTACCAGAAATCTACGCAATCTATGCATGGGCTTTTTACATCTTTCTAGTTTCAAAAAAAGTAAGTTTTATTTTTCCTCAATAAAAAATTAAAAATTTTTGATAATTTTTGTGATCAAGTAAATTGAATTTTTTTTGTCTTTCTCTCAGTTTTTTCATTGTTAACAGAAAAATATTCACCCTGAAAATTACATCAGAAAAAATACAGCCTTACTCTGATGAGCTTTGTGGAATGAACGTTATTGGAAGCTAATGGTAAGTATTTATTTTTATATATTTTTTAATTATTATTTGAATATATTTTTTAATTATTACTTTTTATATTTGATAAAAAATATATGAAAAAATTATTATTGAAACTAACATATATGCTAATCAAAAAATTATCTCATGATTGTGTAAATTAATATCGTGAATTATCTGCATTTTTTGGTATAATGTGGGCTTGGGCCCAGTCCCGTATATCAATTAGGTAATATGAGACAAAGATAAACACATTTTAAAATATTATGACCTGATTTACATTTTTCTATAACGTCGTCTGCATTTTAACAATAAAAATAAGCAAAATGCTAAAAGTAAAGATTTTGACAGTATATAATTAGGCCGATTGTACACTACTGCAATATAAATTTCAAAACTACATATCAAATGCAAAGAGAGGTGGCAGTTGATGAAGCTATTACTAAATTTATGATCATAGTAGCATGAAGCAATATGAGCCCTCAAAACCTATAAAGATAGGATAAATAATACTACATCACACTGACTCTAAACTACTAACTTATGTACTTCAAGCTTAACTGTATAATAAATTTAGTATTTCATTAACTTCTTATTTTATTTTGTATATAGTGACTATTTTAGTAGTAATTTTTACTAAATTACAAACTGTATTGAAGTTCTTTATTATAATATTCAAATTATACTAATTATTGATCAATATTAACTATTTGTTATAAGGAATGTTATTAGGGATGACATATTCATTGCAAATCCCTGTATAAAAATACATTTTGAGGGGCTACTAGGAAAAAAAAAGGTACTAATGTCTTTATTGTACAAAGTTTTCAAGTGATGGATTACCTTAAGTGTTATTATATACGATTTTTTTTAGAAATTTTATGATGAATCCAACTAACATACTAACAAAATTATATGTTTAACATTTATACATAATTTTGAATTTATGAAATAATTTGAAAATAATTATTAGAAATATTAACTTTGATACTTTTTTTCATTACATTGAATATCAAAGACTATATTTTTTCAGCTTAATTACATTCTTTGGTGTTTTATGTTTCAAACAATATATATTATGTCATTTTTAAATAATACAAACTTAAGTTATGATAAAATTTGTGGCTAAACATAATTTTTTAAATATTCAATATGGCTGCTTCGCAAGCGAAGAGGCTGAAAAAGCGGAGTGCCTAATTGCTTTCATGGAAATCATACTAGTTCATGCTAAGAACCACATTTAAATTTCCATTTGTATTATTATTGCTTAGCTCTTTACTATATATTCACAAGATTATATACGGATTTCATTATCTGACAGAGTGTGGTAAACTTTGAATATGCAGAACATTTGGTTTTATTTAATTTTGTTATATATATTGTGCCCTTTCTACTAGGTCCAGATAGGTTTAATGAGTCAATTTTTGAAATATTTTAAATTAAGGGTACATTTTAAATAGTATAACTGCTGTATAATATTGGTAATATTTTAAAAACTTTGTTAAAGTAAAGTGAGAGTAGTAAATATATAAAAAACTATGTTAATATGTTAAAATAATAAAGCTAAATATTATGATTTTTGTATGACTGGGAAAACTGGCCATAATGAAATTATATACTAAAAGTCATATTAAATAAAGTGTTAAAAGTTAGTGTTAGAATAATGATTTAGAATTAAATAAACTAATGTATTTTAAATAAAAAGTAGATTTAACATTTGTGTTATAAATTATTTATTAAAGATATAATATTTTATGGTGGACAAATGTATTTAATTTATTACAGTTTAAATATATTCTACATTTATCTATTCCAAATTGTATTATTATATTTTACCATTTTTTTAGTGTAATATTTTGTAATAAAATGTTTAAGATAATTCTTCTTTCAGACAGAAATTATAAAAATTGCTACACATTGTCTGTTTTTAAATCATGTGATCAGCAAATATTCATACTTGTGCGCTTACAAGATTTCTAAATAAAGTTTCAAAATTACTTTCAAAATTGTTTTAAAAATTGAAGACATTTGTTTATTATAAAATAAAAGTAGATGTTAGAAAAATAATTTATTGGGTAGTTTTAAAATAAATGTAGTTAGTAAAGTTAAATTTTAAAAATAGATAAAATTAAATATTGGATAAATTAGTATTATTTTAAAATGTTGTTTTAAAGTGTTTAGTTTGTTTAAATGAAATTGTAAAATTAATTTAGAATTAAATAAATTTTATTCCTAAATTTTAATTACATAAGCTTGACTAATATATAAATTAGATCACAAGTTGAAGACTTAATAGCCAATCAAACTGTCAATTCAATTTGGTATAAAAGTAGATGCTCTCAATTTTTCTGGGGTGCTTTTCAAACTTAATAATTGCTTAATAATTTAATAACTGGTTTATTTATTATCAATATTATTATCATATATTAGAATTGAAGTATTGCTTAATTTACTACTTACAATTATTTTTTTAAAAGACAAAAAAATTTACTAAGCTAAAGTAGTCATGCATTGCTAAATTAATAAATTTTCTATAAACTGTTTTATTGAAGCTTAAGCCAACTTCACACAAACTATAGATTTAATACCAACAAGAATGTATTTAAAAAAAGTTAAGAATGAAAGAACAGCTAATGAGGGAAGATACAAAAATGTCTATGAGTGAATGACAAGATTAGTGTCACTAGGTAAATTTGTAAAATATATTAATTTCACATGATGCATATTTTATTGTTTCTAGAATTGCTTGGAGTGTTTTATAGTATTACCTTATATGAATGTATGAAAATGTGTGTGTGCATTAATTACACATAAAACTTTATTGTGATTCTAAAGATATGAGCTGAAAATTTTTTTTAGAAAGGTATACATACTTTTCTTTTATATTACTAATGTAATATAACTTACTGATACATATAATTTTTATATGATTCTTTAATGGATGAACCTTATTTTAGAAATATTTTAAATATTGAATTTAATATCTTAAAACAAAATCATTTGTATTTTTATTGCTGAGATTAAAAGTGAAGAAACCTTTTCTTGTAGTAATTTTGGATTTGTTAAAGTCATACATAAATTTTGTTTATTATTTAGAGTAAGGCTAGATATTTTTGTGATGGAGATTGTTAAATCTATTGTGACGTTTTAAGTGATAGAGACCTTAGGATTATGAAAAGAAACCATGGGATGCTTATATGGAGGATCTATGAAGAATAGGAAAGTAACTTATATTATCTTAGTAGTTTATGCAAGTACAGATAACTTTAGCCCTGTGACTTGTATATATTTTCCATGGGCAATGTCTTTCTTGGTATTATGTATTTTAATGTTCGAATGAGCCGAATAAATAGCCTGGACATTTGTATTACATTTGAGGTTATTAGACAGAGAAGTCATACCTCGTTGTTTACACTGTATCCATGTAGATTGTCCCATATATTTTATACTATTGAGTCTATACTCTAGTTAGTTCTTCATGCCTATTCATCATATCGCTATCTTAATTTCATGTTATTGCATTGTATAGTGTTGTATTTATGGAAAAAAGTAATGAATAATTTTGAATTGTAGAATTGTTATTTTGAAAGAAGATGAGATAGGTTTATCATGTTTTGGTATAGGTTAAAGTTAAATACAAATGAGATTGAATATAAATGTTAACAGTGAATAATAAAGAATCATAAATATTTTTCATGTTTTATTAAACTATTTTTAAAAAGACATAAAAATAGATGATGATTATTCACGAGATTTTTGAATAATTTTGATATTTAATTTTACGTGTTAATGCATATTTTTTAAAAATGGAAACACCAAAAATGAACAACACAGTATAGAATGAATGCTTATTTTTTGTTAATATTATTTTATGTTTTAAACATACATGAAACACACATATAAGGATTTTATTTAGAATAGTGCCAAGCAAAGTATATAAAAGAACATCAGTAATATTATTTGATTAAAGTCAATTTATTTATTGAGCGAACCAAGATAAATGTAAAATAACTATAGCACTATCATACTAGAAGTTTGATTAATTTATTATAAAAATCTCTGAACATATTTTTAAAATGAATGTACCATAGAAAAGCTATATATTTTAACTATGTCAATTAATGGATATCATATTAAATAATAATAATAATAATAATAATAATAATAATAATAATGTGCAAAAGTTAATAAGTTGGAGTAAAGGCTTATTTATTTGTTGATTTACTTTTTATTTTCAATGTGGAAATATGTAATTTTAATATTATTTTCATTAGGTTTTATCCAACATAATTGTAAATATTGTTTATAGTTTGTTAAAAGCATAGAATAATAAAATTTGTTAAATTTGTTTTTTATAAAGCTTTGTGTTATGTGATTTAGTCACCATTACAAATACATGATTGCCAGATACCAAAATAAACATAATATTTGCACAGTACAGATATAATTATTTACTTAACCAATCATAATGCTTCAGAATATAATATATTTGAGAAATTTCATTTTGCATTAACATTATTATTATGGTCATAATTAATTGCACAATTTATTGCATATAATTTTAACGTTATTTGTTGCCACATGAGAACTAAAAGAATTATATTATTATTGTTATCATTATTGTTAGTTACCATAATATTAAACAGTGGATAAGATTAATAATTATTTAATAAGGAATAAGATTATTATTTATTATTATTAGTTAGGTGTAGTTGAGGATGATACAAAATTCCTTATCAGACTTGACTACAGAATATTATAAATTGATTCGAGTTATTTTAAAGAACCTGAAATAATTATAGTTGTATTGTTTTAATAAAGAGATTAGAATTTAATTAGTAACATTATATTAAATTGATTGTTATTATTTTAAAGTTATGAATTTATTATTTGAAATAATAGGGGGGATAGTATTCTTATGCCATTGAGGTGGTATCCTGTGGGATATTAGCTCAATGTAATTCTTTACTGCTTGTACTTCACTTCATTGTTTCATGATTTATTAATATTTTATTTATTTAATTTCTTATAAACAGAACCATTTATTATTATAATTAATCAGTTAGAGCTAGATAAATAGTAGATATTATCATAGAAAATCTTTATTATTGATTATATTAAGTTTATAAATATGTTATCCTAGCGTAATCATTTTATCTGAGCTAGTCATATTTTCTTATCATTATATTTCCACATGGTGAGAATACAATATATACATAATAAAAATTATATCATGTATGTAGTATGTTAACACAAGTTAAATAATCACATATATATTCTATTGGAAAAAAACAAATAATTTGTTAAGAATACAAACAATCATTAACTATTCTGAACTCTACCAGATTTCTTTGTTCTCACTAGGTCTAACTTTTAACTTTCACTTTGATATTAAACCATTATTATTTATCAGAATATAATAAATTTTAAATAATAACATTTAAATTTCAGAATTATTTACAAATATATTGTTTACAACTTTCTCACTTTAACAATATTATATTTTTATAAAAACTTCATTGCAATAGTTTCGACTGTCTTGCAGTCATCATCAGAGCTACAATATTCAAATATATAATTATACAATTAATACATTTTATACGTATTCATATACATAATTAAATACACAAATAAAAGTGCACATTTTAACCTGACTATTATAAATAATCATTTCCCATTTTATTACTTTATTTTGTTTTTAAAATTATTTATTATAATTCTAATTTTAAAAAACTTTAACCTTTAATTCTACTATTTAATACGTATTGCTTTTTTTTTTACTTATATTTTTAATCAACTTCTAACATTTTCTTATTTTTATTAAATATTTTATAATTAACTTTTTCCACATTACAAATTACCTTTTTACGTTAAAAAATTACTCATCTCTTTACAATTCTATTTCTAAAACCTCAATTGACAAAATTTTTTAATGTTTATACTTGCGTAATACCTCCCTATTGTCATTGTCTTCAACTTTATTCTTTTAACCTTTTTCATATACTTGCTTAAAACCTCCCTATATTAACAATATAAGATATAAAACAAGTATAAATATTTTGAAAATTTTGTCACTTGGGTTCGATTAAAAGAATAAAGTTGAATAAAATGACAATAGAGGGAGATGTTCAGCAAGTATAAACATTTTGAAAATGTTGTCAATGGAATTTTTAAAAATAGGATTGTAAAGAGGTGAGTAATTTTGTAATATAAAAAGGTAATTTGTAATGTGAAAAAAATTAATTATAAAATATTTAATTAAAATAAGAAAAGCTTAGAAGTTGATTAAAAATATAAATAAAAAGACAATATATATTAAATAGTAGAATAAAAAGTTAAAGTTTTTTAAATTTAAAATTATAATAAATAATTTTAAAAATAAAATAATGTAAAATAAATGTGGATAGAATTAATTGTTTATTTATAATGATCTGCTTAAAAATGTATGTTTTTATTTGTGTATTTAATTCTATATATGAATGTGTATATAATGTATTAATTGTATAATATATATATATATATATATATGGATATTATAGCTCTGATAATGACTGCAAGACAATTGAAACTGTTAGAATAAAATTTTCATGTAAAATACTATTGTTAAGATGTTTAAGAAAGTTGTAAATGGTATATGTAAAAGTAGAAATCAATACATAAGAAAAGGAAAAGAAAGAAAATTCTTTTAAAAATTAATTTTAATCAAAACAAAGTGCTATCACATCATCAAATTTCAGGTGGAGCAGATTCAATTTGCAAAATGAATGAAATTTTTGTTTGATGTTTGTATTAAAAATCTGAAATTATTTTTAATATCTAGTATATATATCAATTTATGCTTTAAAAGTTTAAATTTGTCTTGTAATTTTTACAATATCACTAAATGTTATAACAGAGTATTTAGTGACAACATATCTGATAGTTGTATTTCCCCAGCATTAATCTCTATGGTAATGTTACACAGAATATATTCTATTATATTTAAAAATAAAACATTTCTGTAAAAAACAAATATATAATATTATATAAAAAGTAATCATAAACTTTCCAAAAAATCAAGTTTTTAAGCCATTGTAATATTTTCTCAAAGTAATTTTGCAAGGTTTGAGATTGTGAAATATACAATGACTAGGTATCAATGTGAGATTACAAAAACTTTGAAATGCCTGCTCTTTTGAATTTTTATGAAATTAAAATATTAAAAAATATATATGTGAATTTTAAAGCTGTAAAAAAAAATGTTAGCAATTTCTCAGTACAATAGATAGTGAAAAAGCCAATTTTAGTTTATAAATTTCTCAGATATGGATCAGTCACTTGAATAAATGGATTGATTAAATGAAATTAACCAGAATAGCTTATTTATAATACTTTCATATAGATTTCTTTATTAAATCAATATTAACAAAATTAGACTAAATGTACACTTTTCTCTAATTTGAATTAGGTCTATTCTCAGACATCATTCATAGTATAAAAATGCACAGTGACTATATTTCATGCTCTATTTCGATAAATATATTAGGTTACCTAGATCATATTTATAAAGTTTAAATAAATTAACATTATTATTTATTGAATTCAGAATCATCTTATTTATTTCACTTCTTACATCACACAAGCAATCTAGATAAATCTTAACTCACAAATTGCTCAAAATCATTATAGGATTTTACATAATTAATATTATTTAGAATTCACCTATTAATGATCGACATATTCATAAGGGCTAATAACTTCAATTAATCAATTAGATTTTAAATTGTGATGGTTGAATAAAGGATTTAGGTCCAATGCACACATATACATATTCTTTTTATTGACATATAATTTTGTATTTCACCAATTATGAATTCAATCCAATTTAGTAAAATCTCAGGTAATATAGACTACTGGTTTATCATATTGAGCTCCTTGTTTATGCCCATTTATATGAAATAAATGTTCTGACCAAATCTATAATTATATTTTGCCTATTTCCCCATTTCTATCATTACAATATATATAATAACTACTGTTATATATATATATGTGTGTGTGTGTGTGGATGCATGTTAAAAGTACTATCCACTTGCAATTTAATAAACAACGTATTTTTATTCTAATTAATGATTCTTCACAAAATATGAGCTATTGTACACAATATATATGTTTGAACACAAAGAATGCTTGGAACAAAGTTTCAGTCTCTACTTATATAAATTAACAAGTTTAATTGACATGACCATCATATTTCTTAATTCCTTAGAAAATAGCAACTAAAAATTTTAATTATAGCAAAAGAAAAAAAAAATGTTAATTTTTACAGAATACTATTGGAAATAAATATAGAAAAAAAAAAGTTAAATAAAATATGCATTTTTTTGTAAAAATAAGAAAGGTATAAAAATGAATTTTTTTTATTACTATAAAGAGATGATGCCTATATAAAAGTAAAGTTAATATTAATAACAGAAGTATATGGAGATGATAAGAGATGTATTATCTTAATCCCCCCCCCAAAAAAAAATTAATCCAGGAACAAAAAGTGCCAAGATTAATCACATTATAACTATGATTTACAAGCATTCCAACTTTGAGACCAATGACTTCAGAGCAATAAATTAATGATTATTACTAATAACATATTAAACTAAAGAGTATCCCTAGATCAAATATAAGCTTTAAACATCTAGGCTAGGGATAATCTTTAATTTTATAAATGATTAAAATAATCATTATTGTGTTTATCTTAAATAGTTATTGTCAAAATTTTGATTAAAAAAAAGATTGACACTCATAAATCAAACTGTAATAATTTAAAATTTGTAATTATTGAACAAATGATGAAAACATTTAAGCCAACAGAAGAGTGTCTCTGTTGCAAAAATGATGATCTTTTTCATGATTATACAATGTTAACATATAAATTCCTAAGTGACATCATATTTTAAACTTTTTCAATATGAATTAAAATATTTAAAGCTGTTAGAATATTTATAGTGTAGTCAGTACAAGTTGAATGTTTTAAATCAAATCATCAATTTGACAATTATAATGTTTCATGTCTTTTTTGAACTTTAAGCAAATTATTTAAATCATTGAAATATATGAATTTTAAATATTTTTAATTGTGGAAGGGGGGATTATGACCAACAAAATAATCTTTCTTTTTCCCTATTAATGATGAATAGCTAGTACTAAAGTGTCAAAAATAAGTTTTAATTTTTGTACTTAAATTTACCATTTCTGATTTCGATCTTTTTATCTTTATTAAAGTTTCTTCATCAATAAAACTTAAATAACTATATATTCTTGGCAATAAAAAAACAATTATACAACATTTATTGATACATTAGTAAATTTTAAAATTACAATTGATTTAAAATATTGAAGTGATCAGTGTGTATGCACACACAGAGCTTCATGTTAGTTGTTGGAAATAGTATACATCTAAAGATTTTTAAAGATTAAATATATAATTTTTCATTTGTTTTTTTTGTTAAAAAGAATAAACAGATGTATGTGTGTGTGTTGACGTATGAGAGGGCTCATATATGTATCTTGTTTTATTGAAATGCATTTTTTATATATATTTAGAAAGGAAAATATATTTCTTTGTCTTATATATTTTTCCTAAAAGACAATTCTTTCCTTGCAAATAACATTTTTATGGTTCTGTTTTTTTTTAACATTTGGGAAAGATATAGTTGCATGGAAATGTTAGTTATTTTCTCATCTTTAAAGGTCATTAAAAATGCAATTAAAATTTTTATACCTTGGTTTAATCTTAAAGTAATTTTGCCAACTGGTTGAAATTAAAGATCAAACAGTCTGTTTTCATTTCTAACAAAGGCAGTTATAATATAGGCGAAGAAAAAATATATAGGATTAAACAAAGACATTGCTGGGTAAAAGTTTTCATATAAATACTGGGCTAATTTTTCTAGTGAGGCAGTCAAAAAGAGTCAAGTGAGTCAAAGAGTAAAAATAAAGTTGTTGACAGTCAAGTTTTTAAAAGCAGAGAGTTGTTGGCAGTCAAAAGTAAAAGAAAAGTTTTAAGAGTGAAAGTCACTCTTTCTCTAATAGACATTGAAATTAAAAGCTGATGACAGATAATCACCATGGTCTGTGAGTAGATAAAATTTACCTTTCCCCTCTGGGAAAATCTCCAGAAAAATGCATCTGTAAGAAGAAAGAAATCCAATTAGTTCCATGCTGCTGCCACTGGGAAAATAGAGAACCAACTTCGAATCCAGCCTTTCCTGAGTCCAGTAAAGCCAAAGGTCGATCCTAAAATAAATGAACCAGTAGGAAAATAGCTGCCTCATCAAGGTGACAGAGTAATCGTTGCAAATCTGTCTTTAAAAAATATTTATATATTAGAATGCCTTCTATAAAAAAACTCTAGAATACACCTGGGTCTCGTTTTACGCGGATTTATTTAATGCGATTTTGAAGTTATGCGATTCATGTTTCTTCTTAATATTTTTGTATGCAGTTTTCTTTTATGCGTTAACACTGTATTAGATTGGAAGTCGAACTCCGATAATGCACTATTACTTTAAATAATAAATTTTGTGCACTTACGTCATATTTAAAGTAATAGCACATTATTGGAATTCGACTTTCATCTTAATAATTTCAATATTTTCAGTGCTTTATAATAGTAAAATTTTATGAAATAATAAAATTAAAATCATGATTTCCACATTTTATGTACACACATTAAATTTTACAAGATTATAATGCAAATTTGTTCAAACATTATGGATGTTAATTTTGCATTTTAAATCACATTCTGTTTTTGCTTTTTAAAAAAGAATGTAATCAATTATTAATCATTTAGTGTCCGCAAGTTTATTTTAAAAGGTGAGTAATAGCAGCGGGCACAATTAAATTTGACAATTAAAAATTAAAATCGGATTTTTAATTGTAATTAACAATTTAAAAATTACGTAAGGTGACCTGAAATTAATGTGATGTGAAAAGAAATTTGATTTTTAAACGGAATTGAAAATTAAAAAATTAAAGACAAAAATAAGAATTTAATTTTTAGTTGTTAGATTAATTACTAATTACGTTGTCACCAGAAAACCATTAACACAACACGAGAGTGAAGTTGGCGCTAGTTGTATTTCCTCTTGTGAAGAATCTGATTTTTGACCAGTTTGCAAATGAACTTGTTTATCGGCAAATAGCGATAATAATTAAAACGTGTATAAAAAAATGTAAATTACTGTAAATTATGCATAAAAATATATTGTTTTGAATAAAATTAAATATTATAGTTAAAAAAGTTTGCCTTGTATCAATTTTTTTCAAATTTGAAATTTTTTATTAGTCATATTTTATTTCATTTTTTTTTTTGCGCGAATTTTAAAGTAATTTTACGTTGGGGCTTTGCTTTTATGCGATTTTTGAAAAATCACAGTCCGTATCCCCCATTTTCAAGGTAAGTTGCGTCTATTTTTGTGCAATTTCTTTTGTGCGTGTTTTCTGAGGAATCTATCTACCGCGTAAAACGAGACCCAGATGTATTTAATTTCACAGATTTATAATTGATCACTAAAAGATTCTATCTTAAAAAAGATGTGTTTCAAAAGGACAGTGATATATATGAGTGTTTTAGTTTTTTTTTTATAATTATTTTTAACAAGTCAATTTGTGTTATAACTAGATTACTTATCAATGGTAGAAAAAAAGAGTGTAATGTCTAATTCTAAGTGGAACAAAAGATTACTATAGAGTTTATAAATACAGCTTTTATATATTTTATTTTGAGATATGCCAGTATGTTTTTTTTTAGGTATAAAAATATATATTTGATTAATTTATTTATGCCAATCCAGTCAAGTATGGGGACAAATAATATTTTACTATTAACCCAATTTATGTATAAATTTGTTTGCTTTATCTCGAATCTAAAGTGGGAGGGGGGTAACGATTTTTATAATGGTAAAATAAGAAACAGTCAAACTTAAATTTCTTAAATCGTGTCTAATTCTGGCTTAGTTAAAAATGTCATTTATTTAAAAGAGAGAGAGAGAGAAAAGAAATCAAATATCTGTATTAAAATCCGCCCTCTTCCCATCTATACATAATTACAGTACCTTGTTAAAAAAAAAATTAAAAATATAAATGAGTGTACAATTATTATTTATTTTATTTAGATTAAGATTATTTGTGACAATTAAAAAATGAAATAATATATATATGCGTTTCTTTGTGTGTAAAAATAATAATAATGATAGTGCTTCTTTTCTTAAATATAAAACGGGCAATATTACTTATTACAAAGATATGTGTTCATCTCACTCTATATATATTTAGTGATGCATGCATTTGGGGAAAGAGTAATATCTCAGCAGTAGTATCTTTTTTTGCCTCTAGCATTTTTATGTTTAAGCTTTATATTTGAAACACTTGGGCATTTTATAGCCTATAAGATATGGTTATCTTAAATTTTCCCATTATTACTTATTAAATACAAGTTTAAGAAAATGTCTATACAGATATAAGTTAATGCTTTTTATGGGCAAATATATCAGTGTTGCTTAATAGAATGATCTGTGCCTATATGGCTTTTAATAATGAATATATGTCGAGTAATGCGAGCTGCCAGACGGATATTTTTACCGATCCTGGAAATATGAGATAGCCATGTTTTTGAGCCGATAAATGGGTATACTCTATGACGATAGAGATTCAAAGCTCACGCTCTATTATTTCCTACACAGGCCAAGCTGATTACGGATGTGTTATCATAGGAACTTATATATATTTTATTGCTCGACAAAGGAGATTGGCTCATGTTTGCCAATGGCAATAATAATATAGCCGGCACAGGATTCGAACCCAGATGCCACTGAACGCTGTAATTAGATTTCTTGATCATGCCTGTTGGTAATGCCGGGTGGGATAGATAAACCATATAACTATTGATAATGAAGGTAGCTAGAATTATGCTTTGGTCCATAACTCCTGCTGGGAATACTAAAAATAATTATAATAAAATATATATATACTTAACTTTCCATATGTATGTGAACACACACATAAATTTATTACATATATATTTCTGGCCTCTAACTTAATATAACCAGGTATTGCGTTTATTCTTGACAATTGGCATATTAATTTTACAGTGCCATATTTCTTAATCAAATATTATCATTATTAATATTAAAATTTGTTTTATGCTTCTTACACACACAACGTATAATACTGATATTTACTATGTGTTGTAATTATTGTTTCTGGTTAATTTGTAATACCCTTACAGTATTCATAATTGTGGTTGTCATGAATGCCAGTATGACTTCATTGTAATGCGCACACACACATCTAATACTAATGTTTAAATACTATTGAAATTATTATTTCTTGTCCATAACTTCTGTTGTCATTATTGATTGTATTACTTCATTGTAATGCTCACACACATCTAATATTGATGTTTATTATTGTAATTGTTATTTTTAGTTCATAACCTTGGTTGTCATTATTGACAGGTAATTCTTTGTAAAAATCATACATTTATCCTAGTGATATCTAAATACTGTACCTTTATAAATAACTGATGTTTGAATATTGTAATTCTTTCAAAAATTCATACATTTATCCTAGTGATATCTAAATACTGTACCATTATCAATAACTGATAATTAAACATTGTAATTATTATTTTTCTGCTTTAAATGTAACCCCATACATGGATCATAATAAGATCCAAACATTGTTGTTATTATTTCTATCTTCTAATGAATTGTGTTAATAAATCATATACATCTATACATTGTCATGTCATTCCCTGGTTCATCATATCCACCCAACTATGTCCACACTTAGTTAAGTCATATATGTATATATCCAAAACCTATGAAATATTTGAAATAATATTCTAAGTTATATCAAAGTATTTGGTGAATATCTTAGATAAATTTTATAATTCTAGTGCATGACAGGCTAAGTTCGAGTTGATAGAGTCCTTGTTACCACCGGTACTGAAAAAAACGACCATTAGTGGCATCAGGAGCGTTGGTTGGATAGTGGAGATTTTGGAGCACTGGCAAATAGGTTAAAGCTGAGTACTGTTCCGCGACTACCATATCTCAAACATGCTGGGTTTGAAGTACTTTTGCTAGGTCTCTGAATCTTGTTGGCTGATCACACGATTCTGACCGTTACAATATATATATAAAAATATACACAACATGAAGCAAAAAGCAAATTGAAATATTACTCTTATCTTATTGATAAATGATACTATAATAAAATACTTTTAATAATACTTGAATGACAATAGCAAATTTATTGTAATGTCTTGAAGTAAGTTATGCAGAATGCAGGAAAAGATGCTTCATAGGTTCTTATATATGCCATACAATGATTTTCTGGAAGAATCATATGTTGTATTGAAGGTATGTTGTTATTATGCAAAATATTATAGTGTTTTGATTTACCTATTAGTCTCATTTAATTGTTTTCTATAATGGCCAATGAAAAGTAAGAGAATATTAAGATTTAAATTACTGAATGGTTCAAACTATCTCTTTATATCAAAAACTTTTTGGAAAAATTCTTATTGTTTCATATGAATTACTATCACAATATGATTGGATAACTTTATACTGTACTACTTTGTGAATTTGATTTAATAATTTCTTTCACAAGAGTAAAAACTGCATAACCCACAATGGCAAATGATGATATAACTTCTTGATTCAGAAGTTGCTTCCACTATTGCTCACATGAGACAAAAATATGATAATGTGAAAAAATGTTAAGAGAGCAAAGTATCCTGGAAGCAGAAATTATATAATATTCAATAACTAGCTAGAGTAAATAAATATTTGATACTGTCATTTTTATTGGAAAAAATGAATATGTAAAATCTAGATTCTGTCATTTTTTACGAGGAAAAAATTTGAGCAAAATTTATAAAATATTATAAATATGAAAATATTGTGCAAGATATATATATAGACGTAATCCTTCCCTTGCATACATAGACCACATTCTGCTGCTTTCAAGGCTTCAAAAAAATAAATAAATCTAAAACTGCAATCACCAAATCACTATCTCATTTGCAGTTCTAAACCGTCATTTAACAAATTTTTGATTTGACTTATTTTAAATTTCTATATCACTCATGAAGCTGTATATTCTTTTGAAAAAGCTGAGAATATTGCATGTTTGTTTTAATCAAGTTACTAATAATGCAATATGAATAATTTGCTTAAATGATTTTTTTTTTTTCATATGTCAAAGCGTTGACCGGGAAGTGAACCCGGGCCAGCTGTTTGGAAGACAGCTATGCTAACCACAAGGCCGCCAACGCTTCACTGCTTAAATGATTTTTATGGTTATAGAGGCAAAGTCGTGAAATTTAAAAAATAAGTGACGAAAATTACAAGATATAAATGATAAACATAGTATATATGACTTTAAAAATAGATTGATAAATAAAAATTGGTTAAAAAACAATTCGATAAATTATTATATTTATCTAAAAATAAATATAAAAGCATATATATATAAATGAATTAACTTTTTTTTTTATATAAAATTAATGAAAGAATTAGTAATGCTTTAAGCCATAGAAAAAGTATTTTAATTGGTAATAAACAAATAGATGATGATGATGTTTCATAGGATAAACTTTATTCGCATTCAAAGAAGTTACACAAATTTAATTTGTCAACATAGTTCTTACATATAAATTGGTTCATGAAATTATATATGTAAAATGATTTCATCAATACATTGTATACGTTAGTAGACAAGAAATATTTAAGAAAATAAAGTGAGAAAAATTATATATGAAAAAAAAAGGAAAAAACAAAGAGTGATCACTTAATAATAAGATTGTATACAATTAGATATACTCCAACCAAACTAAGTCAAGAATATGTTCTATCTGTGTCAGTTGCCTTCAATACTGGTACAAGGATGCATGCCAGGTATGGCTTTTTCTTTTGTCAGTACTTCTATATCAGTTGTAGAATATTCCAAGTGTCAATGTATATAGTGTGACTTGTGATCATGCCTCTTTCTTGTATGGTTTGCAGTTTATTTTTGAATGTGTTTGGGTGCCTTCTGGGGTTATAGTTATATATGAAATTACACCTTGTAAATCACAAGGTATAGAGTATAAATGTGCTGATTCTTATTTCAGCAAAAATATCTTTAAATGAGGTACTAATTATTTCACGTATGTTTTCTAGACTTGGGCATGAAAAAAATAGGTGATTTTGTGTCTCTGAGTCCCTATGGCAAAGATTACACACATCATCCATATCTTTGCAGTTTCTTTGATATTTCAGAAAATGCTGCATGGGTAGAGAGTCAAGATTTATCTTTAGGGAAAAGTGAAAGTATTTTGTTTGAAGTGACTATTGTTTGAATTTGTGACACAATTGTTTATTACTGATATAAAGTGGAGTTTGTGCATCATCTTGACTTAGATGTAGAAGTTGACGAACTTGCCAATATTTATATTTGGCTTGTGATGGTTTGAGAAATTAAAATTGTGGATTGATAGTATTGGTGTAAGTAATGTGTTCAGATATCTCTGGAAAAGAGGTGGCCTGTCTGTAGGGGTAATCTTGGCAGAAACTTCTAAATATGGGAATTTTTGTACACATGTGGATATTATATTCAATGTTTTTTGTATCCTGAAGGTGGGTATTGAATGGAGACCAAGGCCCTTTTGTGAAAGGGGATTTCTTAGATGTTTTCCAGATACTGAGATTATTTTTTTCCCCAGAATAGTTTACTGCACAAGGAATCTATTTTATTGGTAAATGCCTTAGTATAGATGATTGTTGGAGTATAATAAGTGACTTTTGTAATCACTAGCATGTTGAACAGGGTCAATTTTCATATGGAGAGAAAGGTAGGCTTTAGAGAGGGAATTGATAATCTTTATCACTTTCTCTATTAAATTTTTCTGTGTTAGCAGTCTCATAAGTAAATGGCATAAATAGAAATTGAACCCAAAAATTGGGCTTGGTCTATCTTTGAAAACTTTAGTAATGGTATTACTGGTGAAGATCTGCCATGCACTCTATTTCTCCATATTAAATGTTAGTATATATTCTTTTGTAAAATTGGATAGTATGTTCAGAAGTTTGGGAATTTGCTTTTGGGATGGCAGAAATACTGCTATATCATCCATATACGCAATGCACGAGATATTGGTATTAAAGCTAGATATGTAGACTCCTGAGAATTCATTTTATATTATTTTTAAAAGACGGTTGATGTAGGCAGTGAACAATAAGGTGCTGAGAGGTAAGCCTTATAGAATGGACTGATATGGCAATATTGGAGGTGAGGTTTTTCCATTTAGGGCAACATAAATCTCTCGGTTTGAAAGAAGATTAGCTAGCAAGTTTAGATAGGCATTGAGAACTGAATATTTTTGTAGAGTATTAAGGAGAGTACTGATGGATATCGCATCAAATACAGCTTCAATATCTAGTTGAACAACAATTGAACTGTATTTTTTTCCCCTAATAGTTTCTATAGTTGATTTGAATAGAAAAGCTGCCTGTCCTGTCGAGGATTCTTTTTTGGAAAATTGCATTTTTGATAGGTTTGGTATAATGAATGGTTCTATTTTGTCTTTTATCACTGTTTCTATTATCTTTACGCCAAGGGAGAACATTGAAATAGGATGTAGGTTTGTAGTGCTTGAGACTAACTGTTTCTTTTTCATGAATGGCACAAGCATAATTTGATTTAAGCCCTGTATTTTAATTCCAGAATCGCAAATGCTGTGTATCTGATGATTATCTTAGGAGATTTCAACATGATATACAAGACCTTCACCAATAAATGGTTATATCAACTATCATTTCTGATGATGAGTGGGAAAGGCTTCCTGCCAGGGAAGGCTGTGTCATTTAACAATGGTAAACATTTGTCACTTATAGATCTGGTTTTCTATTTGCCATCATTAAACAACATGATAAATATTAAATGAAGAACTCCCCCCTCTCTGATCATACAGCTATTTTGGTGTCACTGAATATTAATTTTGATATCAGGACAACAATTAATACAGGAAAAACCACCAGAGTTCTTCTACCATCATGTACATCAGAATACCTTTTCTCAGAGATATACATATATCTTCACAAGTTGAAAGGTATTGCAATGGATCCAGTCCAAGCATGGTGTGCATTTATTAATCTACTTTCATTCAACATCAATCATCTCACCCCCAACAAAACTACTAAAGCTAATGGATGATACTTACAAATAAGTTATTGTTACTTCTCATCAAACTTCGACCGTCCCAGTCTAATAGCTTTAAAGAAAACATATCAATTGCTAATAAACCGGCTTAAAGAATATATCTCTATTAAAAAGGGAACGATATACCTAAATAAAGCGCATATGTATACCAGAAACTTCATTAGATGGGCTCTGGGACCCCCCCCCCCAAGTTCAAGTCCCTACAGCTATCAAAATTCAATCCGACATTTCTGTGATTTTATGTTGGAGAAATGCTACACATTCTACAGAGAGAAATTCCAGGGAGTTTCCTCACTAAATCTAATGACTTTTTCACATGATAGATTAGAAAATGAAATTAATGTTACTTCAAAAGACTTCATTCAAAAAATAGAAGTGATACCAAACTCATGTCATCCCGGTATAGATGGAATTCTCATATTTGTATACAAGCATCTTGATAAAACAGCAGCACATCATCATCATCATTATTATTATTATTAGAAGAAGAAGAAGAAAAGAAAATGCATATTAATAGATAAAATTTCTGAATGTCACTGGGCTGGATATGAACACAATTTAGTTTGGAAAATATTGAAATAGATCAACAATAAGATTAATTCCATTTTTCTTATAATTATAAATTATGCTAGAAAAAAAAATAGTTTAGATTGAACTGAATGTAAATCAAATAATATTGTTTGCACATCTTCAATTATTCATGCTAATATTCTTTTTCAATCTTTTTCTTATTATAAGTAATTGATTTCATATTTTCTTCTCTGAATCAATACGATAACTTAGAAAATAATTAATCTTAAAATGATTTTTTACTAAAATTCTAAAAAATAATAATTTAATAATAGATATTTTTTTTAAATAGCTAAATAAATAATATTTATGATTTTTCTTTTTCACTAACCGATTACTACTGCATGATTTAATGCAATGATAGAGCAACAGATTCTGGAACTCAAGATCCATAAACTGCAGTTCAATTCTGTCAGTTTTAGCAATCAAACTTAATATTACTAAAAACAAAGTTTCTTCTGAATGTACTACTGAGCAAAACTTATCTTCATGGCTACAGTATCTCTCAATAATTCATTTTATAAAAATTACAAAATGATTTTACTTCATTAATCCATGCTAAACTGACTATTAAGAAAAAAAAAATTGTTAACAGTATCTCTAAAATAGTATTCTTTCCCCAATGGTCATAACTCTTTCTAATCTCTAGTTAAAGCAATTAATTGTAAAGTTTGGAACTTGTTAATTTTTATACTTTTCGATAAATAAAAAAACTTTTAGAATACCAAAAAAAAAAAGAAGCTATCATTTTAGCTACTTATACCTAACATATACTCTAAAACGTATAATCCCTCTACTTTTTTCACCTTTTCCTATATTGTGCCCCTATCAAACATGTTTTTTTTTTTTTTAGTTTCAATAGTATCAAAGATTCTAGTACTGAATCCAGATACTGTTCTAATAGCATAAGCCCCCAACTTAACTTTTAATAAGCCCTCATATAAATAAGATTCCTTTCAATTGGTGAAAATCTTTCCTATTAATCTACATTCAAAAATAATAAATTAATGACAACCAAACTAAACTATCAGCATATTATTCAGATATTTCTTCCAATTAAAAAATAATAACAATTAACTTGATTTTTTTTTTTATCATGAAAATCACAATGTTTAAATAGAATGATTATTGATCTGAACAAATAGAATGATTATTGACCTGAACATTTTACTGGTCAAACTATGTGACTCACTTATGGAAATTGTCAACTAAAAAATTACTTTGTTTCCAAAGTAGAATACTTTTTAATAAATTGCATCATATTTTTCCTCTATAAAAACATGAATATTATTGCCGTTTCCAAAAATAATAATAATAATTATTCTTCTTCTTTCTTCTTCTTCTTCATCGTCATCATCATCATAATAATAATATACACACAAATATATTCATATTGGAACATTCATGAACAAATTCAACAGGGAAGAGACCTAAATGATGATAACACAATACTCGGAATAAACAACAGAAAATTACTACATCAATATAAAAAGTGGTCACTAGAACCCAAATTTTTTTGATTTCATTCTAAAAATAAATCTCATCGCAATGCCAACAACCTACTTCTTAAACCATAAAAGGATGTATGTTTCAATAGATCCTTTTTGTGGACTATGCCACAAGGCTGAAGAGACCCTACAACACCTATTGTATCAATGTACTGCATTACACAACGTAAGAACAATGATAGGTGCAATATACCACCAACAAATCATGACCATTTGTCAAGTAATTAAGGTTTTTCAAGGCAGATCAATACCCAACATTAGGGCAGCAACCTTTGTATTATATGCCTTTTGGTGTACCATGTGTACCTATCTAATGGGCAACAACCCCAGAAGGTATCCATCAACCTTCTACAACAAATTAAATCATATATGTAATAGAGACAAGATAATAATAAATCCCCATATTTATGCAGCTACATGGTCTCTTATCAAACAACAATCAATGCTATAAGCACCAAAAAATTCAAGAACACTGAAAATTCAATAACAATAAAATAGACAATTTTTTCCTCTCTCTACAATA
This sequence comes from Epiperipatus broadwayi, assembly GCA_028023455.1. Taxonomy (NCBI): domain Eukaryota; kingdom Metazoa; phylum Onychophora; class Udeonychophora; order Euonychophora; family Peripatidae; genus Epiperipatus; species Epiperipatus broadwayi. The sequence goes on along the minus strand of JAQFVV010006224.1, from coordinate 9,277,275 downwards.
AATATTTTTTTATGTAAGAATTAGATAACTTTTCATTGAAAACATGTAACTGAAGACTATAAAAATGCTTGTATACAAAACCAATGGTCAAATCACTATAAAAAAATCAATGTAAAAAACTCTGTATTTCTTTGAATAATAAACTTCCTTTATTGAAACATCATCATCATCATCATCATCATCATCATCATCATCATCATCATCATCATAATAATAATAATAATAATAATAATAATAATAATAATAATAATAATAATAATAATAATAATAATAATAATAATAATAATAATAATAATAATAATAATAATAATAATAATAATAATAATAATAATAATAATAATAATAATAATAATAATAATAATAATAATAATAATAATAATAATAATAATAATAATAATAATAATAATAATAATAATAATAATAATAATAATAATACAGCCCTTCATTTTAGTTTTTCTTTGCCACAATAATCATCATTCTTTTCTGGCTTGATCAACCAAATAGTTTCTTGAATTTCTCAATTAAATCACAACTCAAAAATCACCCAGAGCCATCAAAAAACTGTTGACTCCTAATCATATGATTACCATCATATCTATCCTCTATATGGTTTTTCAGACTGTTCAAATACATATTTATTATTGTGATAATAGAGATCATTTGTCTCATCGTTGGTTGTCATTTTCTTCTTTACCAACAACCTTTCCAAACCATTTTCTAATAAGTTGTATGACTCATAGCATGGCCAACAATTTCATTCTGATTATCTAATGCATCTTGAGAGAATTTACACATAATCTGACAATTTTTTTAAATGAAATTCTAAAAAATAATTTTGATCTAGTCTTCACTTATTAATCCCAAAATTTGTAATGTTAATTTGCTCACCTTCATCTTTTCTATAAATATTAAAATCACTACTTTATCAAATTGTTTTCCCTGATTCTTTTCACAAAAATGATTTGTTCTTATTCAACATTTCTACAATAATGACCATTTTGTTACTTAGCGCAGTATTCCATATTTTCTGGTAATTTCCTAAACAGTTTTCCACGTAACATTCAATCTTTAATTAAATAGTGTTTTTTTCTCTCTCTCTGTTTAATGTCTAATGTATTCATTAAATAACAACAGATTCACCTTTCTGTAAAATATTTTAAAAAAAAATAAAAATTGCAGAATTTCTAGTTAATCTTTTTTGATTTATTAACAACTAAACTCATTGCTATTTGACTTTCATTTTGTTTTAATCTCTTGAGACTAACCTTATTATATATTATTAACAAAATAATAAAAAAGTATAATTACAACATTTGCACTTTCATGATACAAAATTGCTACTACCATAAAATTTTTAACATTAAGTACAGATGGCTGATAGTCAAAGTTAAATAAAATAATACATATAAAATAATTAAATAATTATTATTTGATATACAAATGTCAAACTTTCAGCACCCACAACTTTCACATGATTCACTTCAAAATATTATTATTAATAATCATTACAAATCATTTATTAGATTAGAGAATAAATCAATCATATGACAGGTATAAACTTTAAACTGAATTAAAAATTAATAATAATCATAAACAAATATTTCATCTCTTTTTTTCTGTCCTGTGTAATATCTTTTTTAGATATAGCTAAAACTTTGGCAGCATCAAATAATGAAAACATGTTTAAGAGATTAAAACCTAGGTCACTTAAAGAGTTTGGTTCAGAATAAAATGCATCTTGGAATCTTTTTTTTTTTTGAGATGTATTAATTCATATGTTTCAAGAATTGGTGGAGTGGAAGTTTTAAGAAAATTTAAAATAATTAAACCCGAAATAGAAAAACAAGGAGTAATATCTATAAAAATACATTATGCCTTAAACAATAATTTCTAGTTTTCATGTTTTCACCTCTTTTTATTCAAATAAAGTTTGTTCAATATACTTTTTTTGCTTTTTTGTAATTTCAAAATATTCTTTAATTCTATGCTCATTCATTTACAACCCAAATGTTCGCAAACTAATGCCATAGGATCATTGTCCATAAGAAGATCAAAAGAAGATTATCTTTTTGAAAAAATTTCCTAATTAAAAATTCAGTATCTTTAAATTGGTTTATGAGTGGGATTTCTGTTTGATTCTTGGCCTATCAGACTATATAAAAAAAAAAAAAATTTAAATTTTTATTTTCATATTTCATCAAATAATTTGGGATTTTTACTTTTCAATTATATTTGTAAATTATCATACAGTATTCTTAATCTTGGTAAATAACATTATTTGTAGATAATGGATTTAATTTCTCCCAAATATAAAAACCAAAATAATAGGCATTTTCTTTTATTCATTTTATATAGTAATATAATTATTTCTTTATTCATTCAGATTAAAAATAACTGTTTTTGAAATTCTTTTAAATTCATTTAAATAAAAGTCACTATCTATATTTGTAGTACTTTGTATCAAATGTAAATCATCATTAAAACCTGCAATTAGTTTTGATTTTGAGTTATAATTTGTCTTTTAATATTTTCATAAAATATGGAGGGTCTGTTAATATTAAACCTATAAAATTATCAGGAATATCTTTAATTAAAATTTTTAAATCACCTAAAAATAAAGTACCCAATAAAGTTTCATATATTACTTAGCTCAGTATTTCAGTTCTAATGGTTTTTAATTTATTAATAATTTTATCATCACCATATTTCTTGGCTGATACCTTTAATTAATAATAATATTTTGTTTCCACTTTTATTTCTTTTTATAGCAATAAATTTTAGTGTTCTGAAAATATAATTACTTTCTTGTTCTATTATAGACACAACTCGATGAGCATTTTTTAATTTCAAAAAGAAAATTATCTGGACTAACTTGATAATAGTTAATTACTACATCTTCAATTGAATCATATATGCCTATTAAATTAATCTATTAAATTATCATTGACATCATATATTTATTGCATTTATAACATTTTAAATTAGATCCATAAAATTTCTTTCTCATTATCTTAATATTTTTTATATTATTAAATTTATTTTCAACTGATACTTTTTCTAAATCATTTATTTGATAGACATAAGCATATTTAATAGCTCTAATTTATTTCTCAATAAATTCTTTTAATTCAGAATCTAATATATGACAAGTCACAACTTTATTAACTTTAAAGATAAATTCTTCATATAATTGGTTTGGATAAATCGTTAATCATGCCTGATTAGGAAGCTGCCAAGTCAAATACGTTTTTTAGGATATAATCAACTAGCACCATACGTTTTTGGTGAAATATAATGTACACATTAAAAATGTCAAACTTTACATTCCTGATATAGTTTATATTTATATAGACAGTTACTTAGTAAATTTAATAAATACAGAAGTAATTGGATTGTATCAGTAGTGATATATTATTTATAGCTAAATATTAATCAGAGAATAACCATTAAATTATTATTTCAATTCAAAAACAGTGTAGAATATTATTAACCACATTTAATTAAAATTTTTAAATAAATATATGCATAAAATTTAATATTAATAAAGAAAATAAAATTTTAAAATTCCATATTTGTAAATAAAAATAATAAAATAAAGATTTACAACAAAACAAAGTCCTAAAAATAAGTTTAAAACATCGCATTACATTTTAATTTCCTCAATCCACATCCTCAAAATATGACAAGATTTTCTTAAGACAGCTTACAGGTAAACTACATTAATTTAAAAACAAACAATGTTCTTAGTATGTCTATCAAAGTAGAATTCATTTCATCAGAACACCATAACAAGGCATTAATTCTTTTGAACTTTAACCTTAATGATGGAAAAGATAAGAATTATAGTCATTAGTACAGACTTAACCAGGGACAGCAATTTTTAAGGCCAAAGAGAACAGCTAAAAGCATTATGGGTAACTACCCTTTAGAATTTAGTTATTGAATGTAAAACTATTTTATATTATATTAGAAGAGAAAATTTAAATAACATTTTGCCTAATTATATTGAAGTACATTTATTTTTATTAAGAATAAAATTATTCATATAATATCTAAAAAGATTCAATATTTTTATCTTTCCGATCGGAACCTTCTTTAAAATTTGCATGCGTTTATAATTTGTTAAAATTAGTTGCATACATACATACATAGATAAACGCTTATAGAAAAGTGAGTGATTAATTAATTAATAATAACTTTATGTAAGAAAAAAATGACGCTGACTTTTTAAATTTTAATTTATATATATATATGTAAAATATGTATGCATGCATTCTACAATGTGTGAATTATTTATAAATAATATATTTGTATCCTGTTGGATAAAATATGCATAGAGAAAATCAAAAATAACATTCTTCTATCTTTTGTTTTATTTCTACAAATAAATAAACCTAACGTCAACTCTTACATATACTGTATATGACAACACAAATATAAAAAGAGAAACGATATAGAGAGAAAGTTTAAAATTACATACACTTAAAGGGGGAAAGGAATAATATATATTTTAAAAAATCTTATTGGCCCCGTTCTACAGATGTTTGAAAGTTAATCCAGGAGATTCATATCTCATTATTAAGTTTTTAAGCCAAGATTATTCAAAGTAATTCAAGATTCGCATTAAAAAAAAAAATCCGCGAAGACTGCACCCAAAATAATAAATATAGTATATATATTAAATTATGGAAGAGTCCTAGTTAAACAGGCTTAGTAGACGGATCAGAAATATCATAAAAACAAAAAGTTATGGTGTTTATTTTTATTTTTTTACTGAATAACAAGAAACAATAATTATTTCTATTATTTGAAAACTTTGTACTAGTTCAGCTTCATTTACTAAATTACTTACCTCTATTTCGATGCTTGGAGTTGTAAATTGCAATAAATTTGCTAGAAAGTAACAGAATCTGTACTTTGATTTAATTAATTTCATCACTGAAAAATGCTTTTTGCAAGGTTAAGTGCTTTCAGTATTGAGAACATCTTTCTCAAGTTCAGATAACTCTCTATTGATAATAATCTAATTACATATATATATATCCGTTTTCATTTCTATTACTATAAAAAAAAAGTCTGACTGCAAATTGCACAATTCCAACTGAAGGTCAGATCTTATATTTTCAATACTGACAGTCACAGGCTGAGTAAAAATTGAAATATCTTCTTCGCTTTTCTTAAAAATCATCAAATCGGTTCTCAAAATCCTCAATGATTATCTCAATATACTTTACATGAGTTGAAAAAGATATTTCCTCAAAATATTTTATTTTCAAAAGATTATTTGCAATATGAAAAGATTAAAAACATCATTAGCGAGTGCCATCAAATAATCATATAAATTAGCAACATTTTGATGTTTCTCTGCAGTTTTAAATAGAACTCATTCAAATAGTTGATCCATTCATTTCATTCAAGGAACTTACAAAAACCTATTACGATCTTATATATTATGAATTGAAATAAAAAGTTTCTAAAGTGCTTCTTAATGAATTATGCAATGTATTATAGTTTCAATTAATATTATTTCGTTTCAATAATCCATAAAAGCCACTCTCAATCCTCATCATTGCTTTGACCGTGTCTGTTCCAATGCAGGAACATTAATGGAATTCTTTATAGTTTATCTTTAATGGTTCCAAATAAAGATATGAGGCCAAGGAATTCTTCATTAACAGTAAAGTCTTCATGAATAGTTCAAACAAAAATTAAAAGTTGATTTATATCTGCTTGATCAGTGCTCGCATTTTATTATCAAATCATACAGCTTTTTTTTTAAACATATTGATCCATGTGTCATGTGTGACTTGCAACAATGTGTTGAAATCAAACTTCTCAGCTATTTTAAAGTCTTTAAATTGTTTTATATTTCAATTGCACATTTATTCAATAACACACAGCCATTTGCTATCATCAAAATGGCAAGACTAAAACTTTATACAGCATTAGGTTTCTCAAAATAACTACTTTGATGTATCAATTTCTTCTTATATTCTGCAATAATAATGCTTCTAATTTCTCCGATATGTACCTCAAATGTTTTATTGTGTAATACTCACGACATTGCAACAAAATTTATTATATTAAAGCAGATTATTTAACACAAATATAATTCACAATGCGTTTTTGAGTACAGTGTTTGAAAAAACAAACTATAACTGAAGATAACTAATTGTGCGCTAATCAAGCACACATTTATTGAGAACACTTGAATCATGCATTTTGGATCAAAAAATGCATAGCCATTACTTTGACACATCTTATATTTGAAAAATGAATATACAATAACATGAAAAACAAAAACAAATAGTAATACCCAATATCAAAATTGTTGATTAGCAATAGAATTAAAATATTTAATAAGGTATTTGATTCAAATTATTATTTTATTTTTTCATAAAAATTCTAGATGGGTCACATGCGGCCCATAAACTTTATTTTGGCAAGCTTTGTTCTAACCTACAAAAATTGTGAACTCTTTAACATGTTTTAAAAAAATTTAAATTTAATGTCTTTCATATTCTTTACTTTCTAAACATTTTCATGTAAAATAAGAAAAATATAATATTTGCCCTATCATTACAAATTATTCCAAAAATTTACAAATATACCTATTAATTTTACAATAGATTGTGAAATACAATAATAACAATTCATTATATTATTTGATAAAATTATAACTTTAACTGAAGAATGTTTAAAATAATAAACCAACTGAAAAAGCAATAGAATAATTGAAGTACTTCAATAATATTTAAAGTCTCAAAGACAGTGAACATGAGCTATATATCAAGATTATTTGCAATATTTAAATATAATAGAAAACCCAATTGTGTAAAACTAAAATAAAAAAATACAAAACTGTAGTTATTAGAAGTCATGAAATCAAGATTATCTGCATGGAAGAATATACTAAACAAATACATATACATGCACACACACTGTATTATTGGAATTAAATCAGAAAAACAAAATCTATCAATCTAAAAACAATTAATAGCTCCTCTCTTCATCTCTATACTATTTAAAAGATAAAAGATATTTGATATCATTGATTTTCAAAGAATAAATTTAAAAAAAAAAAAAAAATTAAAAATCTAAAAAAAAAGAAAGATGTTGCTTTAGAATATAAATGCTATATCTTCAATCAAACTGCAAATTGATTTAGATATAATTGGGGTGGTCGTCATGCTGAAAGATTACATGATGAATATGAACAAAAAATCAGAGAAATAATAATCACTCTTGGCAAAAATAATAAATAAAATGTCATTTAACTTATTTTGAAATCAGTGTTTTCAAAAAAAAGTTAAATATCCGTTTGCAGTAATAAAATATGATTTTTCAAAATAATTACGGGAATAACAAAAAAATTTTTTTACGATTTCATTATTAAACATGAACAATTTTTCAACATTTGGGAAAAGATTGGATTTATAAGAAAATTCTAAAAATGAATAAGAATAGCAATAATTATATTCGGAAAAATAGCAAAAGAATATGTTTTGGCTTAAAAAAGAAAGAGAGAGAGATGAATTATAATATAATTTTAAATTGTATTGTTCCTAAAAATCAGTTAACATGAATAAATCCTAAAATTGCAATTGTTTTAGCTAATAAGGCTAAGGGGATAGCTAAAAAATACTTTTGACAAGCATTTCCTCAGGAATTTGATTAATAGCTAACTTGCATTTGTTATATGAACTGAAATGAATATAATACAATTTCCTCTATTTATTGAACATGATATTTTTATAGTCGAGATTCATTTATTTAAATAAAAAAATAGAAGGTCCTTCAATAGTATTCTTTGAAGCTTTTTGTCCATTGTTCTAATCTTCAAATAAAACAAAACATTTTTCTTTCATTTATGTCAACCAATTTTTTTCTTCTTCTACATCTCTTTTGCATACATTCTTTCATAATTTTTTGATTCTAAATATATATTTAATTCAATATCTCTATCACTTCATCTAAAAAATTGAAAGAGAGAGGTATGTATAAAGAGTTTTAATTAATTAATTTAAAAAAGTATTTACAAATAAATAAACAGATTATGACATTACAAAACAATCTGAGTATGAAAAACTTCTATTGCAGTATCAATAAACAATCAGACTAACTTAGGTAATTTAGACATGGTAGAGACATGAAAATGAATGATTAACAGAAAATCAAAATTATATATATAGTGATGTTGGAAATAATGTCTATAGGGTAAAGTAAGACAAATGATATTATAAAGATAATTATTTCATCTATAGGGTAAAGTAAGACAAATGATATTATAAAGATAATTATTTCATCTATCAACTGACCAAATGTTAGTATACCAAATGTGACATAATCTAGCTAGTGTAACTCTATATTGTATATATAAACTAAATTAAACATAGTTCAATGTATATGTAAACAAAGTAAGTAAATTATCCTTTCCACAAGCTATGAATTAAAAACACTTTACATGTTGCACAAAGATTCAAGAAAAGAATGAATCCACATATTCTTTGGTAATTCAGGGTGAAATTAATTTATTGTCATACATACATTAAACACAATTCAATCTATATATGTAAACAAAGATAGTAAATCATAAAATCAATAATAGACTGAATTTAGACTTTTTTTCTTCTGCCTAAATTTTAATTAATGGAGCTTTATCTGAATTAAGTAATATTAAAGAATGGCTGGCTAAAGAAGACTTGCTAGCCGAGAGATTTGTTTCCTCTTTGCTCTATATCTTTACATCTAATTATCACCTGAAAGAAGAATTATCAACAAACATGTAACTGAAAAGAGAAATTATTTTAAAAACAAATCACTATACCTGTCCTGAAGATTAAGATAAGAATTCTAATAATAATCTATTAGTTCATCTTAGCTTAAAAAGCAGAAAGAAAGCTTTAAGGAATGTTAACTTTCATTGTACTTGAAATTTGAGCTGTCGTCAACTAAAGATAAGGTGACATGTTAATCTGAGTCAAGCAAGATTAATCCTAAACTTAAAATAAATGTCAATTCAATAATAATAATAATAATAATAATAATAATAATAATAATAATAATAATAATAATAAAGATCAATCAAAGTGATTAAGTTAAAAAAAATTACAGTGTACATGTGTTTTTTGGATAGGGAGGGGATTGTCATGGTAAACCACTAATCTACAAGGTATTCTTTTGTTGTCTTTTTGGTTTGTTTTAATATATATCTAATATATTGTACCACTAATGAATAGCACTCCATGTAAAATCATGTTTACAATTATTAAAAATAAAAATTTTCATAAATAATGCAAAAAGTTTTAAAATTGATAATGAATAATAAAATCACTGTCAGTAAATGACTGAAGTAAAAACATCTCGTTTAAACAAATAGTTAAAAGTTTAATATAAAAGTTTAAAGAGTTTTCTTCATATAAACATAGATCGCCAAAAGGCAAATGTCAGTTATCAATATAAGTTTTATAAATTAATTAATTCAGGGGAAAAAAAATCTAACTTAGAAAAGTTAAAGCTATAAAAGTTTGAAATATAAATCTTTTACATGAAATTAAAAATACTCTCTTTTCATTTAATTTAAAGAAGAAAAAAAAATCTTAAAAACTAAAAAAAAATCTTTTTCCATTTATTTAAAAATAAAATAGATTTATGTGTGTGTGAATAATGAAGATTTTAAATATAAATAAAATAATGAAATGTATGCATGGTAAAAAATTAAATATGAAATGTTTATAAGTTAAAATTTCCCTCAAAGACTGCATATACTTATAAGCTACATAAAAATGGAATTAGCAATGGCTACTAATTAAAATCTATAAACAATGGGTTTAATTAAACACATATAAATTTAATCAAAAGCAGTGGATGAATTCTAAACAATGAAAATAGCTGGCAGTTTAAAGACTAATTAAAGAAATGACAACAAGGTCATCACATAAATAGGGCTGAAAATTAGGTTGTTCAATCAGTCATTCACGTATCTAAAGTCAATCACCTGTTATACATATTTCTTAATAAAAATAATGCAGTGTTGAGCAGTTTTCAGAGCATGCGATGAACTCTAGCCTCAGTCTGACAGAACATCAGCAGTCTGCCTGATAAAAGCAATCAATGCCCATCTAACAATTTGAAGCCACCAGGAATGTCTAACTGCCTGAAATAGAAATAGCACTGAATAACAATCATTAGAACCTCAACAGAAGTCTAAAATCCAACTGATTGGTAAAACACACATGAAGCAGCAAACAGCAAAAAGCCTCAACGTTTAAAAATCCTATAGGTAATAAATAACATTTGCTTATTCCAATTCTGATATTAATTTAAGTAGCCATTGCAATCTTTGAAGCCTCCAGAGTCAGGAAAAAAAATGAGCAAGCATAAAATGAACTATTAATGTGCATTTTAATGCCTTGTATTTATTTAATGCTTTATAATATATTATGTGATTTATTAAGAATGTGTGTGGTTATATATAAAAATCATAATTTAGATTAATTAAAAAAATTTATAATTAGTTTACAATTTTTAGTAAGCATTTTAGTTAAAATAAATTATCTTGAAAATTAATAATTTGTCGGACAATTTTTTTTTACTCATACCACTAATTAAAACAACAATTTATTATCTCATTCTTTTGATTGAGTGAGCTAATTGGGATTTCTTAGGCACTGAATTAGTTTGCCACTATTCAGCGTACATTAGTTGCTTTTGTAATTAATTGGCACCTGGAGTTTGCAGTCAAAAAGATCTGTGGCCTTGAAATGTAGTTGTAGTTATGTATCTTATATATAGCTTGGTCATAGGTACCTCTGGGTAGGTATTATGCTTCTCTGCCTAAAGGACAAGTGTGAAGCAATACTTAAATTGCAGTGGAGTAGTTAGAGTTTATAATAAATATTATAATAATAATTGTATCATATGTTACATGTATAAGAAGTCAACAATGTGTTCATCTTAAAATTTGCTTTTCAGTTTCTATTATATTAAAGAGTTGAAATTTTATACTATAGATGGTGTTTTCTATTCGATCAACTTCCCCACCCAGTTCAATATATATGGCATATATATATAGTACACAGATAGTATGCTTTACAACAATTTTATTAGTGTTTGTTCTCATGGAGATAATTTGTATTTACATAAATGTGTTGATGTTATTATCATTAATGAAATTTATTTATTTTCCTTTGACAAATAATTTGTAACTATAATCAAGATGAGTTTTGAGAGATAGTTTATTATACTATCGCAGTTTACACGCATATTCTTGAGGTTATAGCCTCAGTAAATATTACTTATGTAATCAATGTGCGTTTAATAAATTTATAATTACTAATTTTTTATATATTATATGTATTTATATACATAAACAAAAGGAATTTTTTTATCATTTATGGGAGTTTAGTATATGTAGATATTTATTAGAGGCATTCTAATTTAGTGACAAATCTCTGATTAGATGCTGAAAAATAGATATGATCTAGAGGAAAAAAAATTAATTGTTTTGTCCAGAATTGAGAATCATCTATAGCACAATAGAGATCAGTATAAAAAGTCTGCATCTGGCATTCCATAAGACACAATTAAGGAAATATATATTTAGATTTAGCATAGTATAAGAAGAATATTGATATTTTTTTGATTGCAAAGTCAGTATGATCCTGCAAAAGGAATGTGTCTGATTTTGAACCATCTGATATTGTCAAATGATATTCTTTTTATTATTGCATCTTATTTATTCTTAAAGAGTAAATGGTCTTCATTCAGATACAAATGTAGCTTCATAAACATATTGTTACTAAGCATTACAAACATGAATGTCATAGAAATCGAATGAAAACCCTATAAAATAAAAATAAATAGTATGCTTTGATAATTTATTGTATGCCATTCTTAAAAAAAAAAGAAATACAGATCATAAATAAAGATATATAACTTGTTTTACTTAAAGTGACTGGGAATTTTTCTTTTTAATCACTTATCAGTACACTTGGGTCATTGAGCAATACTTGAATTTGTTAATTAAATTATTTCTATCCTAAGAACATTTAAAGACTAATGACCACTTGCACAAGCACTAATAAGCAATTATAGAATATTAATGATGTATTAGTAAAAATTCGATTCAATAAAATATTCCCTTTGTTTCTACTTTATATTTTGGCAAGTAATCAAGTCTCATTAATTGTTTTTAATGCTAAACTTGAGAACAGACTATTGCAGTATTGAGAGAGATAATGTTGAATATGTTTTTTTTTTTAATTTATATTATAAATTTGATTTAGTTAATTGGAAGGTGACATTTCAAACGTTAGCTTATTAGCATATCAACTGCCAGTAAAATTGAATACATAGCTGAGAAAGCTTCTTGTGAATTATATAATTAAAAAGGCCACTTTTCTGTAATAATAATCTAGATGTATAGAATTTAAAGGACATTTGAAGTAGGGAACTTTATATAGGATTTGAAGAACTACTCATCCTCTCTCATTCCTAGTTATGTACTATTTTAGTATGAAGTATTGGTTTCCTTATTTTCATATTATTATAGCAGGGCATTAGCAAACCTGAACTTTTCAATTTTATTGTACCATTACAATTTGCCAAACAAATCTTTGGAATATAATAAAAATTATATCATTCTGCCAAACAAATTTTTGGGATATAATAAAGATTATATCATTATAATCCTGTTATATTTCAATTTAGCTTTCATTTGTGATGCATATTTGTAAATAAAGACTTTTGTCTTTTTATTTTACCATTTCAATTTGGTGCAATTCACGGGCGTATTAAGTCAAATCTTGCCCACCTGTACCATTACAAATATATATATATATATATATATATATATATATATATATATATATATATATATATATATATATTACTGTAACTCGCTCCACAAACACATTCTGAAGCAATGTAAAGACAAAATCTGATAGATTAAGTTCACAAACTCATTCTAAATAAAGTGCTACATACTTCATAGTTGAATATCACAATACAGCTATCTTCGAAGTACTTTTCTTAGTAAGCTACATACCTATACCAGTGCTTCGTCCATCCTCCAAAGTAATTTTGGTACTCATCTTTAAGAATGGCCATAAGAACTGGTGTCCTAAATGTTATCAAAATATTTTATTTTCAATATTTCCTTTATCTTTGGAACAAGAAAAAAGTCATTGAAGGTGAGCTCTGGTGATTAGAAAGAAATTATATGTTAACTGGCCAAAAACTTGCTTACAGATAGTGCCATGTGAAATGGTGCATTTTTGTATACACCTAGTTTTCATAACAAGATTTAAAATTAAATTTTTTCTTTCTCTATACATGTTTGCTTAATCTGCTTTACTTCTCATAATCAGTCAACGATTATGATGCACAATTTGTTGAACTTCTGCACTGTTTTCATCATTACTGAATGTACTGACCTCTCTTTATCAGTGAACATTCTCTCAGAAAAACTTTTAATCCATTTCTACATAGCATTATATCATAAACTTGATGACATGTCCATGATTTCATTTACACTCTTGCCAAGTTTAACAGTAAATCAAACGTTTCATTTATTGATCGAATTCAAGCTATAATATTCTTGCAATAGCACACAAAAATATGCAACAATAATAATAAATGCCATTCATCAAGACACTGCCAAACATCAAAATGAACATAGCTAAGAGACAATGATATACCAAGGTTATGGAGCCATACTGAGTTGTTTGTACAATGCAACTAATGTACATGCATGGTGGCAAGTTCACAAACTTAAATGTCAGACTTCATAAATGATGTTTGATATTCTCATCATCCATTAATGGTCTCTTTATGTCTTGAAACATATTAATCAGAAGTTGGTCTTTAATTAACAATATTTATTACAAAAATATGACATTATAAACTTGATTTTTAAATTACTAATGATATTGAACAACAACATAATTGTTCATTCAAATAATATAAAGAAAATTGACAAAAATATAAAACACAGTTGTAGATAAACATATCCTAGGATTCTGTCAGATATTTGATATATTGTTAAACACTAACTGATTCCTAATTAATTTCATTATTATCCATCAGTATATGTTGAATTCTTATCTACTAAATTATAGATGTAGCAATATTTGAAAGATGAGCTGAGTTCATCTATCTGATAACTTAAACATATATATAAATCACATTTCCATTTCACATGCAACTTCATGATTTATTTCCAAAACGAGAACACTCGTTTCACAATTTTAACACAGCAAATCAAACCAATAACAATAAAACTTACATTATATTTTTAATACCCTATATCAAGCTAAAATTTTTAAACAGAAGTATTTGCATTTCTTATCTATATTTAAACATGTAAAAAATATATTATCAAATACTTTGCATATAAAAGACTGAAGTTATTTCGTAGCACTTTGAACAGTTAGCTTCTTTTTATTTATTCTGAAAGTTTACTATTGTTTTCTAATTTAGTTGGTTTTCATAATACAGTCATTTTTAATTCCATAAATGATTTATATACAACTTGTGTTGCATGCCAATTTCAGTTCTTAATTATTATCATAAGTAAACATATTACCAGTAAACAAAATCTTTTCTGAGCTAAATTAACACACTTTTTAACATGGCAAATAAGCAAATGCATTTCAGACTTCATACTTGGTTTAGGGAGATCATTCATTTTCTTAGATAGAACATTTCTAAAAAGTAGTGGGCTGACCCATGTACAGTGTCCCCTAGCTGTACATCTTGTGAAAGTTATAAGCATAAAAATAGTTTATTATTTTTGCAATGGAAATATTTTAACATCACATGATCACTATCTCACATGCTTGCTCATAATGGTGTTAAAATAGGCAAAACTCTCTTCATACAGTAGTACCACTGTAAGCAAGACATCTTTGATAGTTAGCTATTTTGATGCTCCAGTTCATAGTCCAAGGTTATAATATTTCAGGATACTCTTGCTTTAAACAGGCAAACTCTCCATACAGTAAGTGCCACCCTATGCCAACCAGAGTAATCAATGGATGCCAGAAGGCTTGTGCATAAAATCCCCATCTAGTGCTTACTCAACCAATATCACCAGACTAGTTTCTGGCTTAGTCTGTGGATATTAGATGAGTAGGCACTAGATGGGGATTTTATGCACAAGCCTTCTGGCATCCATTGATTACTCTGGTTGGCACTACTATATGGACAGTTTTCCTGTTTAATAACAGTTATGTGCTAGAATAATAGATGGTGATCATGTGATGTTTAGTGGTTTAATATTCTTGCTTTCCATGTTTGAAAACTCTTTTCTATTCATTTTTAGTTTTTTAATATTAAAAAGCTTGAAATTTTAATTCACAAACTGCAGATTGACTTTCTGTTTTAATAACCGATCATGGTGTCTCCCAACAAATCTCAGACTGCTGTTAAACACAATACTAGATCTTTGTCCAAGGCAAAATCTGAAGAAAAAGGCCTCAAAACAATTCCAAATGCCACAAGAATGAAAAAATGTCCTAATTCAGAATAATCAAAAAAGTTGAATTCAAGTGAAAAAATTACCCAGAATAACCATCATGTCTAACATCAAAAGTAATGTGGAAGAAGAACAAGGAAAAACCCACTTAAACCTGGGCATAGCGCAAATGACCACATAACTAGGAGAGATCTTGACTCCCCCCACAAGCCTATGCAAAAATTATCCAAATCGGCCAATCCCTCATTGAGTTCAGTTGAGAAATCTACAGATTCCTCAGTTTTACATAATGAAAACTCAATAGTGCCAATATGCATCAAAAACTAGCAGGATGGAAAAGTCGGTCTGGAATATGGTTCGATCTCCAGATCACTTTCAAACAATATGTATTTTGACCTTACCTACATCCCTGGCCAAGTATCAGATTTTTCTGAGGTCAGGGAGCAAAGTTATGCACCAAAAACCATCACAGAGGTGGAGCCATTAAAAAATGGAATTTTTTCAAATGATGCTAATAACAACAACACAAGCAGAAAATTTATATTACCAAGTGCCAAAACTATCAGAACTGACAAAGCTGACCTTCTTGTTGCTGTTAATCCCACTCAACATCATCCCAAAAAAAAGTTCCAAGTTTATCCAATTTTTCAGATAACTCCCAAATCCCCAATTTTCACAAACCTTCCAATTCCCGAGGGCTCAATGGGTCCCATGATTACCCAGTAAATTTGAGTATCCCGATTAAGGACTATAAAGATGAACAATTTCCCAAACTTAATGCAAATTTGTCACACAACTCTCAGGGGTCTGTCCCAAGTTCTGAAACTAATAACCAAAATCCCCGCCTAAGTAATATGCCCATAAAGTTGCCAGGAACCCCCCCAGATGGCTAGACAAACAATAGCCATGGCTCAGAGTAAAGCCATTACCCACTCTGACTCAAAGCTTGGGATATTTAGCAGAGCAGTGAAAATAATTGGTGGCGATGACTCACTCCCTGGAGAGGTCGGCAACGATAATCATTCTCATGGAGCTAGTGACAAAGCACACCTCTATTCATTTGGTTCAGTGATAAGGTTGTTTCTATTATTATTTTAATAAATGTTCTGTAATTAACTGTTGGTTGTTGTTTTGCACTTTGAATAAAATTGAATTGTTTTTTTTTTAAATTAATATTGCTTCTTTAATTTTTCTTTCTCTTTGATAGCTTAAGATCTATTTTTATTCTAGGCAGATCTTTTATCACATTTTTGTTGCTTCAATTTTGTATTAATGGAATTTTTTGTTTCATTTATGTAAATACTCATAACATTTTTTGTCTGCTATTTTTTGCATTTTATCTCGTAAATTCTATGCAGTTTTAATATTTTCATTACTATTTTTTATACATTTATTATCTAATATATCAAGTATATTTGTCCATTTTTAATTTATTACATTAAAATTTATTTAACTTATTGATAATCTTATTTATATTTCTTGAAATATTATTATAAGTTTTTATTTTCATATATGTAACTTTGTTTTCTTTTATATCTTTTTTATTTTTAATATCATTTATATTGTTTTGTATTGATTTTGTTTTATCTTTTATAATCTTTGTTGGGAAATTATCATTACTTTTTGTGTTGTTCTGAATTTGAAAAATAATGTTGCATTTTTTATTTTGCTAGAATATTAATTTACAATAATTAGTATTCTTATTACATTTCTTATATATGTTTCTATATTACACTTACCCATGAAATGTATAATTTAATAATCAATGTATTCTAGAGTATATAGAGATAAAAATTATTGTTCAAATTCAAAAAATACAAAAAGCAAATAAATTTAATAATATATTTAAAAATATTTTCCCAACAAAGATTATAAAAAAAAATATATAAAATCAATAGAAAACATAATATTAAAAATAAAATATAAAGAAAACATATATATATATATATACAGAAATAAATATTTACAGTGATAATAATATAGCAAGAAATATATGAATATAAATAAGTTAAACAAAAGCAAAATATATTTTAAAGTATTAAAAAAAAAGGAAAAATATACTTGGTATATTAGATAATAAATATATATATATATATATTGTAAATACCCAGTATGTCACAGTATTTAAAAAAAAAAAAGAAAAAAGTTTGTTGATCTTATTTAATTTTCATTTCACTTGATCCATGGATAATGGATGTTTTGAAATATAATGTTAACTAGATAACCATGGCAACCTAATATTTTAAAATAATATTATTTACTATTAATACTAGCATCAAATCATAAATCTGTTGTGATCAATTTCAGAAAAAATATAAACAAGTAAATAAATAAATAGATTTGGAAATAGTTAAGTGAATCATAGAAAGATCACTTGAATGAAATCAATATTATTATTCATTACTACACATTTCAATTTCTATTATTACAATCACCATCGTAACACATGTTATAAAATTAAATGTTTTAGGTTTCATATATGTTCGTTTATAAATCAGTCTATTGGAAAATATTAAAAACATATGTATATATATATTGTAACGGGCACAGATGTTGTTACATTGTTTTTTTATTAGTAAACATGAAAAAAATAAAAGTTCGCAAATAAAACTTCTTTTTTAAGAATTAAAAATTGAAAATTAAAATTCTATACTAAACTCATATATATATTTAAATCGCACAGATGAGAAATTAAAAAAAAGAAACTTTATTAAAAAAAAGAAAAAGTATTTTAAAACTAAATTATCTGTAAAGATTTAAAGATAAAAATATACCGTAAGTATGTACAAAACAAATTAATTAATGTTATTGAAAAAATGGAAATGATTAATTTAATTAGTCAAATGAAAACTAGCCTTGGGCATTTAAAATGTATAAGCAAAGGTCAGATAGGAGAGAAAAACAATGGAATCGGACCTCAGTGAAAAGACCATCACATCGATGACGTAATGTCCATTGGATCCTTAAGTTACGTATAAAAGAAAAAATTTGGAAATAAAAAGTGATTTGGTTTAATTAATTAGAAGACGGAGATGTGTTAAGTCGGAGAGTGGGAGGTGAAGGGATTGAAAGACGCACTTTCAATTCCTTCAGTTGTTATAAAAAAAAAATGAAACATGGGGATTTAACATGGATTCCAAATGGCATGCAATGGATAAAGAGGAATGTTTTAAAAATCGTAAGAACTTTAAAAACATTTTGAAAGACTAAGAACTTTAAAATATAAACTTTCTCAGTATTTAATTTATAAGAAATAGAATCCTATCTGACCAACGTTATTTATTAATTAGTTATAATTTTATTTAATGTATTTCTTTTGTAAAATCATTTCCATTTATTTATTTATTTATTTATTCTTTAAGTTTTATTATGATTTCTGTTTTTCGTTAAACTAGTTATATAAATGTTAAATTTAAGTTGGGTGTGAATGGCTATATAAATTTGTAAAGTTATATATATAGTTTAAGGGAGGGTAATCTTAGGTTATTCGTTTTGTAGTTGAATTAGCTCAATGGATTGGATATATTTGTGTAATTAGTAGATGTAGTATGAGATCCACTACGGGCAGGATTGCATATATATGCCACACACCTTCTGTTTGCCTATGGATAGGTTTGTAAGTCAGCAAAGGACCGCAGTCCATTCCCATGGAGTTTTTTGTTTATTGTTCTACTCGCCAACAGATATAGCATTCCTGTTGGTGGAGACAATGTCTTCTCTAACTTTACTTAGTTCAGATGTACATTCCGGACAGTATAGTATTTTGCGTTGTCGTATTTTCATGCTACATTGAATACATAAATGTATCAGATGGATTGGCGCCGGTTTGACTGCGAACTTTTGGCCTAAGGTTAAATAAGGGAAAGAATATTTTCTTTTCAAATGCAAATCTATGTAGTCTATTCATACTTGACACTCTAAATAAAAATGCATTAAATTTAGGTTGGGTATAGACGCTTGCATGGGTTCGTTACCGGTTAATTATGTTTTTGGTTTTCATAAGTGATCAAAATGTATAGACATTCAGTAAATACTGATACCTTACGGTGAGTATCTAAGGTGTATTTATGTCGGATGTCTTTTAAGTTATTGGTATCTTGCGGCATCTTATGATGAATGCTATTGGGTGCTTATAAATTTCCCTCTGCAATTGACGTTATCAATGACTTTGTATTTTAATCGGTTATGTTTATTTTGAAATGTTTATAACCATGTAATCTATGTAATTGATCTATACTCAACATTATAAAACAAACTTTCATAAATCCATCTATGCGAACTTAATTAAAATGTAAACTTATAATATTATAAAAATTAAAATGTAAATTTAAATTCTAAAATCAAATTAAAATGTAAAATAAACATACTAAAATAAAAATGCTAAATTTTATATATAAGTGCGTAAATAAATGTTTGTATGTTAATTACTGGCAGTGGCTTATTTTATTCTTTTTTTAAAATATTCTTAGATAAGAATTTATTGTAAATATAAATCTCTACTGTTCCACTGAGCTAGTGCCAATGGGCTAACGTCCGGATATCAAAATATATAAATAAATTAAAATATTTTTTTTGACTTACGTCTCTGCCTACTTTATAAATTTTTCTAGGTTCAAATGCCTAGATGGCACCCTGTAGTGCAGATGACGTTAAGCTCAAATTCTCTGGATCGTTATAACTGGCTACCCAACTTGGGCCGATCTTTGATAAACAACCACAAGTGCCCTGAGAATTTTAAAAATAAATCATGCCAGTAACATTTTTCTTTAAAAATCAGTGTATGTATTTTTTTTGTATTAACGTAAGGTTATACTTGGAATTGTGTTTTAAAGGTACTGCCAGTAAGAAAAATTGCGCATATGTAAAAATAAATGTGAGGAATAAAACGTTAATTTTAAAATCTAGATAATAAAACGTAATAATAAATATAAATCATAATTTTTTTTTTTAAAAAAAAGTCTTGTTTAAAATCTAATCGTTTAACTTGCCTAAATAATACTTAAAAGTAGAAGAAAAGAAACTTGGAAGGGAGGGGGCAGAAATTTAGCTGGTAATAGGGAATCAACAGTCAACATTTTTTAATCATTATATTTGTGTGTAATTACTGTTTTGTCTTTTAAAAAAAAGTTTTGTCCTTTTGAAATTTTCATATATAATCAATTTGTGTAACATAATTACTAACACTAAGTAAATTCTTTTTTTTTTTTAATGTTTTTATTTTTTTGAGGAAGTTTACTGATATGTAACGATATATAAATATGCCGTTACATTAATTTGAAATAAAAACTTTTAAGTTCGCAAATAAAAATAAAATCTATTAAAAAAAACTAAACGCTAAAATTAAAATGGTTGTTAAACGTATATATTCGCACAGATGCTAAACTTTAAAAATATTTTTTTTATATAAATAAAAAAAAAAGGATTTGAACGTACTTTTTTATAAAAAAGGTACAAGATTTAAAGATAAAATATTTTTGTAGATGGAAATGATTGTTTATTAATTATCCAAAAGCTGTGTAATTAAAAAGTCAGATAAAAAATAGATAAGAGAATAAAGAGATTTTAGCTTGACCAATGGAAGCAAATAAAGGCCCAGACCATAACAAAAAAAAATGGAACAGTGACGTTTGTGTTCATGGAATCCATAGGACTATAAAAAGAAAAATATTGAGTTCCAGTCAGTTCCAACTTGATTTGGTGAGACGAACGATGGGATGCACATATCGTTCTCTCTCACTTATTTTAAAAAGGAAAAGACTGTGATTCCAGAATGAACCAGCTAAGGTTACCTCCAGAATATCAGAACGGTCTTCCATGAAAGTCTTCGGGGGGAATTGCCAACAGAAACCTGGACTTTTCTACCATAAGCTATATGAACTAAACAATTTTTAAAATCATAAAAAAAAATAATAATAATTAAGATCTTTCGTCAGAGTTTGACAAATTTAATAAACAAACCAACTTAAATGTTAAAGTGGACTCTTATCTGATTTTTGTAAGTTTCAAATCAATTAATAATGTTTAATTTTATATATTTTGCGTTTGATAAAAATTATTTCCATTTATTATTTTATTTGTATTAATATTTATTGTTTAAATTTTAAATGAGGAAATTTAAGTTGGGTATAGATGTTGCATAGATTCGTTAGCGGTTAATTATGTTAAGTTTCAAATCAATTAATGTTTAATTTTATATATTTTGCATTTGATAAAAATCATTTCCATTTATTATTTTATTTGTATTAATATTTATTGTTTAAATTTTAAATGAGGAAATTTAAGTTGGGTATAGACGTTGCATAGATTCATTAGCGGTTAATTATGTTGCTGTTTCATAGTCGATTGGAATATATAAGTCATCAATGTCATTGCGGCATCTTACGATGAATGCTATTGGGTTTTTTTGTATTCCCTATGCAATTGATGTTATCGATGATTTTGTATTTTGATCGGTTGTGTTTATTTTGAAATGTTTTTGACCGTGGAATCTGTGCAGCCAATCTATACTCAACATTATAAAACAAATTGTATAAAATTCATCTGTGCGAACGTATCTAAAGGTTAAATTTAAATCGGGTGTGAATGGCTGTATAGATTTGTAAAGTTATATATATAGTTTAAGGGAGGGTAATCTTAGGTTATTTGTTTTGCAGTTAAATTGAGTCAATGGATTAGATGTATTGATGTAATTAGTAAATGTAGCAGGAGATCCGCTATGAGCAGGATTGCATATATATGCCACACACCTTCTGTTTGCCTATGGATGGGATTGTAAGACAGCAAAAAGGATCGCAGTCCATTCCTATGGAGTTTTTTGTTTATTGTTCTGCTCGCCAACAGATGTAGCATTCCTGTTGGTTGAGAGACAATGTCTTCTCTAACTCTACTTACTGTTCAGATGAACATTCCTGACAGTATAGTATTTTGTGTTGTTGTATTCATGCTGCATTGAATACATCGATATATCCGATGGATTGACGTTGGTTTGGCTGCGAACTTTTTTGGCCTAAGGTTAAATAAGGGATAGAACATTTTTCTTTTCAAATACAATCTATATAGTCTATTCATACTCGACCCTCTAAATAAATATTAAACTCATTATTGCAAGCTATTTAAATGTAAAATTAAAAGTTAATATAAAAATCTAAAATGTTAAATTTATTCCTCAAAATTTAAAATGATTCAAAATTTATATGTGCGTAAATAAATATTTTTATGTATTAATTTCTGGCAGTGGCTTTTATTTTTTTTATATTTAAGATATAAATTAAAGATATAGATTATTATCTCTGCGTCTCCACTGAGCTAGTGACTTGGGCTAACGATCTGAATATTTAAATAAAGTGGAATCTTAACAGCGCATATCTGCCTACTTTATAAATTTTTCTAGGTTCGAATGCCTAGATGGCGCCCTTGTAGTGCAGATATCGTAGATTGCGGTTAGATTCGATCTCCACTTGCTTTTGGATCGTTATAATATATTAGTTAAAAAATATTGGAAATGTGATATGAATTTTTTTATTTTGGTTTAAAATGAAAAACGATATTGAACTTGCAAAACAGGATTTTATTTTCACTGTATCCAATTATTTTAAAATCTCCATTTCACTTGTTAATTGGAGGCAAATTTCTTGAACAATTTTCTTATATCATCGAGTGAAATTTGAGTGATTTTCAACACTCGTCCTGACAACATTAGCATCATCAAGGGTATGTTATAAATAGAACTGAGATGCTGTAACTTGAGTTCTTGTAATTTTATCATTGCTAAGAACAGACACATTTATATTTGTCTTTAAAAAACCTGTTAAAATTTTATATTTTTAAGTGATTAATTACTAAAATCATAAGAGGCTGAACCCAACTGCCTCCTCATTCAATTGAGGCAGCTTCTTGATGAAATTGCAAGAGATATGGCAAAACATAAAACAAAAGAAACTATCAAATGCATGTATTGCAGATCAGCTATAAAAAAAATATTCCATTGTTAAAATCTAGAATTTAATCTATTTATTTGTGATGAATACAAATCCAATGATGAGTATATGAATATCATATTTCAAAGCAATGAATTTCACAAGATTGATTAACTCAACTTATGGGTGATATTAAGCAATTCATATTTTACTTTCTTAATTTGGAAAGAAAAAGCTAGCATTTATTATTCCACTTGGATATAATCGAATTTTGTCAAGGATATTCCTTTTATGCATTATTACCAATGAAGAAAGAAAATAAAGTCAGTGATGTGTGATTTTGCATCGACTAATTATCTGTTGTTTTAAAAGCTTGGATACATTTATATGCTTAATAAAAAAAAAGGAATTTAAACGCAAAATTGGATTCATATCCGCGATAGTTATCATGCATGCTTGTCTTCTCTACTTAAAGAAAAATCATCTCTGTGCATTAGGATCAGAAACAATGAAACAGAAGCCCTAATGTGCGAAAATGGACAGAATTTCACTTAGATGGTATATCTCTGTATATATTTTTATTTGTTAAAAGAAAAAATGTTTATGTTTATTCATATTTTATTTTAAAACATAGCTTAAATGATATATATATATATATATGTTTCACATGATAAAAAGGATGGAGAGATTTATTTTTGTTCTTATTATTTAAACTCTTGCTGATGATATAGGTTAATTTACGACCCAAGGTTTTCAAATATTTATTTATTTATTTTTTATGTTGAAGATTTAACTTGGGGATATTTTGATATAGAAGGGTTTAGAATATAATGGAATTTATGTTAATTTAATTATTTAGAAATTACATTAATGAATAAATAGAGATCTTTTTTTTTATTTTTATCGTTGTACATTCTATTGAAAGTCTGGGGAAGATGTTTAAAATCTCTCCAGTTTTATATAGTATTATTGTCACTCAACACACTTTTGAGTTTCATATATACATATTTTATTACGATTCTTATTGATTCTATATAGTAATAGACTATCAATTACTCATATATTAAAGAAACCTAGTATTGTATTTTTTTTTTTTTTTTTACTGGCTACGATTTTAGTCTATTGCAAACATCGTTTGTTTGTTCTGTTATATATTATTATTATTATTATTATTATTATTATTATTATTATTATTATTATTATTATTATTATTATTATTATTATTATTATTATTATTATTATTATTATTATTATTATTATTATTATTATTATTATTATTATTATTATTATTATTATTATTATTATTATTATTATTATTATTATTATTATTATTATTATTATTATTATTATTATTATTATTATTATTATTATTATTATTATTATTATTATTATTATTATTATTATTATTATTATTATTATTATTATTATTATTATTATTATTATTATTATTATTATTATTATTATTATTATTATTATTATTATTATTATTATTATTATTATTATTATTATTATTATTATTATTATTATTATTATTATTATTATTATTATTATTATTATTATTATTATTATTATTATTATTATTATTATTATTATTATTATTATTATTATTATTATTATTATTATTATTATTATTATTATTATTATTATTATTATTATTATTATTATTATTATTATTATTATTATTATTATTATTATTATTATTATTATTATTATTATTATTATAAAGCAATAAATTTAGAGTTGATTTAAAATCCAGTGAATCTGTCTAATTATTTCTTTTAGATGTGCAAGATAATTTTGGTACTTGAAATTTGATCCAAGATCAAGCCCATCCAGTAAGTAAAATAGATTTAGATACATGTATATTTTCTTAGATATTACCATTATTATTAGGTCTGATTAGATATAAATGTTATATTTATCATTATACTAAAATATTTGCTTACTTATCTAAATCAACATTACTGGTAGAAATAATTTCATTAGTTTATGATTGATTATTAATGAGCTTATCTTGTTTGGTTACAAAAATCTTAATAGATTTTGTTCTGTTATTAGTCAGAATGATTTGTCTTAATTACTTTTAAACTTCTTTGAAATGGGGATCATACATTTTATGAACTAGTAATACTTAACATCTATCTGGTTTGGATAACTACCAATTTATCTTCATATATAGTTTAATTGTGATAAAATCCATTTTTATAATCAATTGATTGGAGATTTAAGTAGATGAATAATATCAGTGATTGTAAGTCGATAAATATCCAATAGAAATCTACAGCATATTTTATGCATAATGCATTGGGTATTGTAAAATGTGAAATTATCTAATAGATTTATTGATGATAAAATCCTATAGAATGTTTCATTTTAAAATGTAACTTAAGCAATAATTGCATACTGATATAATGTAGAATGTGAAACTAAATATTAATATTATGTTTAGCATTTTATTAAATTAGATTTGAAACTGAATAAGGGTTTATTTTAATTAAACATTATAAATATCGTGTAGGTTTAGAAAATGTTCTCAAAATGTTACTATAATTATTTAAGAACTAATTTATTTAAATGGAATATCATTAAATTTCAACTTAGATTTATTTTACTATAACAATATTAGATTAGTAAAGTATGTCAAAACTTAGTGATTTATTGATTTGAATTTGGTTTCATCCAATAATAAATCAAACAGATATCTTAGGCATACAATCATTGTTTAGGGGAATGATATATGATTTCACTGCTTATTGCAGTTAACTTTGGAATTATGAATAGATTTGATGACGTCTGAAGTGATGATCTTGTTTGCTTTCTTTTGTTTTAAATACTATCTGAATAAATTAGATTTTAATAGAGATTGTATTTTATGACAGTGAACAATCTAAATAATTAATTATGTATGGGAAATACTGACATTGCCTAGTGTGAACAATAACAGCAAGATAATTTTACACACGTTCTAACAGAATTATTATTTGTAGATGCATGCTTTGTTCCGTTATAAATAATATAAATCTTAAGGGCATTTCTTCATGATCTTTTATTTCCATAGACTGTAAGTAATAAGTAATTGTCTAAAAATTTATAGATCAATTTCCATGTGACAAATGCTGATTGAACAAATGTAGAAAGGCAGCGAGATAGAAGATCCATTATTATTGTTACAAAGAAGCTATCCAATGCTAGCCAATGATGATCATGTACAGGTGGCAATTATTACAAAATGCTAAATCAACTTTAGGGCTGTTATAAAATGGCAATCCGCATTTAGGCTAGATCTATATTATTATGGATGACATCTCAATTTTCAGACATACTAAAGTTTTTATATTATCATCCCATATTATAATTAATATTCCATTACAAAATGGCGATCAATGATTGGGCTACTGTTATTCAGATTATATTGATCACTTTCCCAGCATCTCATTTTTATCATGTTACAATATATATAAAATAGGAAAGAAAATATTAAAAATTGCACAAATAAAGTTTATGAAATAAAATGAAAAAAATGCTAGCTAAATAATATTAAAAGCAATTTCATAGGTGAAATGAAAAATTTAATCAATACAAAGCAGAAACAACATAAATGTAATAAAAGATTTCTTATACACATGCAATAAAAACAGGCCATAAATTTAAAAAAGATGGTATAAAAATGATATGCTTTAGTAATAATTAACGAGAAAGAAAGCTATAAAAATTTTAAAAAATTATAATAATTCAAGTTTAAATAAAGATTTAGATATAAAAACATTATTAATTTAATAAAATAAAATAAAAAATAAAATAAATTGAAAATAATAATAATAAAGTTAAATAAATAAGTAAATAATTATATAGTGAAAAATTAATTTAAAAAATTTGAAAAGTTCATAAGTTTGGCAGAGAAAATACTAGAAGTAAACTAAAAAATATAAAGACTAAAATATCGTGAAATATATGATTCAAGTATAAAAATTTATATTAAAAATAGATTAAAAATTATGAAATATAAAATTAAAAAATAATAAACATAAAATTGATCATATAAATATAAAAAAATATAGGACAAAATATGTAATTAATAATTAAGTAAATCAAAAGATAATAAATTTAAGATCGGGTATAATTATACTGTTTTTTCTATGTAATTGGGTATTTAAATATTTTTGTAATTCTGAAGAAACTGTTACATGGGTGAAACTGTGACAAAATAAAATAAAATTTAGAAACAATACATTGCATTGAATAGTGTAAATGTAAGGAATATATATTTGTTAATAAAATCAATGCATAGAAAATTAAGAAGAATATTAATATATTTCTGCTTTGGATTTTTTTCTAATATATATAAAATTTAGGTTGTCATCAATGAGCCACCATATCCCACTGGATGGCGCTGTTTTTGCGCTAAAACACATAAAAATGCTGTTTCCGCGGCTGATATGTTCGGACCCGTGTTTTCTATAATACAACTTTTTTGTTGTACTACAGATTGCAGGCCACTACGTCGCGTCGCAGTACAGCATGTATGTTTACACAGCAAATACATTTTCCCAATTCGCACAGTTTATAAAATTGTTACAGCTTGGGGAGAGGGTGTGTTTTTTTGAATTGGATGGAAATGTTATTTTCATTGGTTTTTTTTATTATTTTAAAGTATTGAAATGTTCAGATTTTGTAAAGTAATAATTAACAGAATTTTTACACCATAGTGTATTGAAGTTTTAAGTAGTAAATGTTGACGAGATATATGTATAAAGTGAATTGGAATTAGGTAACACGTCAAGTAATGTACTGTTCGTAACATTTCCATGAGACATTTTAAGATTGTACTGTGTATATATTTTTGAAATAAAAAAGAGCGTTAACACAAAAATATCCGGAAAGAAAAGTACAATTGTACACTGTTTTTTTAAATGTCATAAAAAGCATATATTATAAACATTATATATATATTTGTCGTTGTTTAAAAAAGTTTTAGTTTCTTTCTTTTCTCCGACTATTGTTATACTTTGTTGAATATAGTTTACGTTTATTGTTATCATTTATTTTATAGATGTTAACAAAAAAAAATATTTACAAAAATACGATTTTGATATTTTTTATTTTAGCATTACAAACAACAGAACACTAACCGTAAACCTAACCCTAAAGCTAACCCTAAAACTAACCCTAAAACTAATCCTAAACCTAACCGTAACAACTTTTACTTTTACATTAGATTTGAAATAAAAAATAGCGGTAAACAACAACAACAAAAAAAGCCGTAAACCCAGTAAAAAAATTTCCGATAGAAAATTGATTTTTCTAATAAAAAGCAAACTAAAAAAGACGAATCAAATTGTAATTTGTTTCCTAAAACTAACCCTAAACCTACCGTAACAACTTTTACTTTTAGTTGTCATTCGATTTGAAATAAAAAATAGTGGTAAACAACAACAAAAAAAAAGCCGTAAAAAAATCTCCGATAGAAAATTGATTTTTCTAATAAAAAGCAAACTAAAAAAGACGAATCAAATTGTAATTTGTTTATTTTATTTTACATTTATTATTATCATTTAATTTGTATACGTTAATAAAAGAATAATATTTGAAATTAAATAATATTTAAAAAAGACGATTTTCTTTTGTTTTTATTTTCGCCATTACAAAAAACACATCAAAATGATTATAATTAACGGCCCGGGAATGATCATATTTTATAGTTTAAGTGTGAAAAGTGCGCCATCGAGTGGGATATAGTAGCTATTCGACAACAACCAAAATTTATAATATAGAATTTTTCTTTTTCTATAAAGACCATAAGTCTGTTTTTTTCTTTTCTGCCTTCACAATCAAATTTACTCATAGCAGTATCATCTTTAAAATGTTTTCAATATTAGCATTAAAATCTTACTTGATAATCTTAAAAAGTTGCAAGATTTGATTAAAAGAATTCTATACCTAAATAAAAAATTCTCTCCTTTTTCATGCCAATCTTTAATATCTTGATAGTGCACAAATCTCATTTATCTGTAGTTGATATTTTCTATTAAATTGAATAACTAATCTTGAGACTCTCTTTGATATATCACTAATTTCCATAATGTCATTCTTCCATCTCATATGTATAATAAATTTTGGTTCACTTGTGCTTCTACAGAAAAAGTACATATTCATTTTTTTCAAATCAATTGTATCTACATTTTCTTCTAAATCCCATTTAATATTAGATAGTTCTTCCAAATACTGCAATCCTGCTTCTTTTGAAAATTATCTATAGTTGTGACCAATTAAAAAGCATCACTTAAGTCCGTAATCCTATGTTTCCACTTGAAAACTATTACTTTCACGAACAATGTAAGGTGTTAGTGAAAACAATTTTATTAGCATAATTGTAAATACAAGAGAGAGTGTAAGAATATAATATGAACTGCCTAAATAACAAGATTATACATTCATGTAGCCATGTGTAAAAGACTGATCTTAAGGGTATATTGCTACTAATGGAATGAAAAATATCATACAATAGAGTATCAATTGTGGAATTAAAATACCATCTCTTAAGCATGGAGATAAACTTATTTTGACCAACAACTTTTATTTTTGAATAAAACTCCTCTAGGACAAAAATCCAACATTATATTATACACTAGACACCATAATTGCATCTGTATCAGAGATAAGATTATATAATTATCACTTGTGCTATTGACAAAATATAGGGAAAGAACAAAGATCTAATCATCTAGAATATATTTTAATATCCATGCATATTGGTTCCAAATAATAATAAGGAAATTTAATCTGGGAAATTAAACAAATCACAAAATAATAATGGCAATAAAGACCTATGCAGTTCAAGGTTATGAAAGGCACAAACATATATAGAGAATCCCCCCCCCCTCCAAAAAAAAAAAGAATTATTAATAATTTCTAGAAATACAACTATAATATTTAAAATAAAATCTTCCTATCTTTTTTTGCAGTGATGACAAAGCCACAATAAAAACATCAGGTGATGAGAGGATATATATACTTTATGAGACAACTAAATTTGTTAGAGATTTAATCAAGCTGGACAAAAGAAAAAAATGCACAAAAAAAGTAGAAAATCAACTATATTATAAAGAAAGTAATTCCTGCCCAAATAATGAACTGTAAAAAAAAAAAAAAAAATCTCTATGATACTCAATGTGAGTGGCTTGAATGGATGAAAAAGACCCCCAAATTTATTAAGTTCTTTTAATAAAATATCTTTTGTTATAAATGTGATAATAAAAATAAAACTCAGTAATAATAAAGGTAAAAACATTTTTGATAAACAATACTTAATATAGTAATTTATTCTTTTTATTAATAATAAGTTAGGAGAGCAGCCATATTAAGTAACAAGGGAAAAAAAAGCATTTTGAACATTTCATTATCAGCAAATCCTAAGCTAATTTTTTGTCATATTGTTCTGCCCTACTTATTTACTTACCAAAGAGAAGGATAATTCTCAATATACCAAAGTTAGTTTATACATTATAACATTCTTAACACTTTTTTGTTTCATGATCCAATCATTTTGTCAAATATTAGTAACCACAAGCAAGTCTTATACTAATCTAGATCCAATTTATGTAGTTTTTCCAATTTAAAAGGTTGATATGAAAGTAGATACATTCATTTTGATTTCAATAATCAGTAATAATTAATCTTAAGCATAAATAATCACCATGAGAATGAAATCTAAAACCACAAGTTTAAGGCTCAAGTACAACATGCATAATAAAATTTACTAAATGTGTTTTCTGCTGTTTATTAATAATTCTAAACTTATTCATTTTTTTCTTTTATGGATAGTGAAATGTGCAATGCTATTGTATAAATTTCATTGATTTGTTTTTACTACCTTCACTGTTCTCGCATGATTCATTTGCTCTTTATGATACCGAAACAAAACCCATATAAATAATATTACTTCCTGGCTTTATCATTACTTGAAATATCATTTTATCATCACATTAAGTGAGCATTTGAAAATACTAGTGTCAAGAGCCCTTATTCATCATGAATGGTTGGGCATATTCACATAACTTTTTAACTTTAATTTATTACAAATATATTTTATTTATATATTTTTATTACATTGGTTCATCATGTTTTATTCTCTTTATAAACAGTATAGTATTTACTTCAATAAAAGAATTTAAAAAATGGTGAAATTGAAGTTGTGTCAAACTTTGACATGAAGAGCTAACAAAAGTAAAAGTTTTAAATAACAAGTCAGCCACAAAAGTGAAAGAGTTAGGCATAATCCATATGGATTTAAGTACTGGAATCTGTCAGTCTATCATTACAGCAAAACATGCAGGGCAAAGTTTTCTATGAATATGTTATATTATATTACATCTTTTAAGTGCACAATATGAAAGACAACTAATATAAAAAATATTTTTAGGCCTTGGGTATCATACTTTAATTGAAGTACGAAGTTAGGACAAATTTGAATTATAATTTTAAAAAGCTTCTACTTTATATTTTATTGGCAAAATTAAAACCAAGACTGTTACAAATATAAATATAAAAGATTCGGAGTCTGCAAATATTTAATCATTAAACTTAGTATCAATATTGCATGCAAGTACTAAGATATTCAATGTACACATGATCTGCAAATAATAAGTGTGGAATATTTTAATTATAAACCTTGAATTGTACATAAAGTTAACAAGTAAATGATACTTTATGTGTAATGAGGCTGCAATATCCAAAGCTCCTGCCCTAGTTCACACTTTGTTGTACAAACTATTTTCTATTCTGTATATATATCATAGTTTTTCAACACCATGCATATTAATAAACACAAGTAGTCGAACTTTGAGTCTTCATATAGAATGCCATGGATGATGTGATTTAAAATATAATCCAATTCACTCCTCTATTAATAACCTCGTTACTCTCGGAATTCGAGCTCAGAGTAGAAATCGCAATTGACTCTCTATATATAACTTTATTATAAATATTAAATCACTAAGTTGATTCAATATATACATATATATATATATATATGCATATTTATAATTATTGGTTTTATAAACTGACTAAATAAAATAAACCAACGAGACCTGTTTAATTTTAAAATCAAGTTTAACACATTTTAATCCGTAATAGAAACAAAAATATTATCACATAAATAATAAAAATATTAAAATTTAGAATTATAATCTGTGCTTATATATATACAATAATAAACTATTTAACATTCAGAAAAAGCATAATGTAATTATTTACATATATATAATTTAAAATCATGTGTACAATAAATAATACCACCATACATTATAAATCTACATATTGTGTCATTAAAATGATTCAGTGTGTGTTATATGTCTATATAAGATAACATCCATTCACACTAGATTAATAATAGAATGTATTCTGATATTAATTATGTATGTTTAAAAAGAAATTATGATAATTGTCAGGTAAGATTCAATTTGGAATATAATAAAACTTACTCCCAAATTGAAATAATTTAAAAACTTTTACCTTAGTCAGCCTTCACTTTCATCAGAGCATATATCAAAATATCAACATCTAAATTTTATTAAATAAATAAAAATAAAATGTTCATCTTATCAGTTCTCCACTTATTCTGTTAAAATCAATTTAATATATGAAATAATTTCTCCATGTAAATATAGCTATCCACAAAGAAATAAAGTTTAAGAGTTATTAAAGTGCACAACAAAGTATTCCAAGATGCGAAAGAGTAATGGTTTCATATTCCTCCTTAGACGAAATAAAATGACGATGAATGTTAAAAAGTAAAGTTCCCTGATCATCCTTCGAAGAGGTAATCCAAATATTCATTCTTTTAAATATTTGTGTAGTAAAATATTTAAAATCTTCTTCAATATAATACTCCATTATTAAGGCAACTTTTTTAGTGGAAATTACAATGATTATACTTTAGGCATTAAGTAGGAGTAAATTTACATGTTCAGGTTTAAAACATCAGCAGAAATCCTTGGCATAAATTGTCTAGCCAGAGAATATCTTTATAAATTTTTGTCTTCTTAAACATATATTTTGAAAACTCATTTCGAAGAAGTTGATTTCTCTTATAACCTTGTCAATTTCAATGATTATTTTTTTATAGTTCTTTATAATATTAACAGTAAGTAAATTAATTACTTGAAGCAGGTTTTAAAATAGTGAATCTTCTTTTTTTGTTAAATGTGTTCTAAATTCGAACACATTTAAATTTACAGACAAAGTTCTTGCCTTGATAACTAAATAGAAGATTATAGTTATAACAATATTAGTTCGTTTTTATACTGGATTAATTTCTGCAAGCATATCACATATTCATGCTCACGCTATCTATTGTTTAAAATATATACAATTTGTAATGAACTCCAAACGTTTATTTCCTTTGTTTCAACTGATAAAAATGCAATGTTGACTTAAGGCTTTGTCAAATGTCAAGTTTTAGTTAATAAAAAAAATACTATTAGTTAGAAACATTTGTGTGTATAAATAAATTAGAATTATTCATTTTTAGAATTATTCTTTTAATACTAACTAGTTTATGTATATAGCTGATATATGAAAAGCTTAAGATAGGTGTATGTTATTTATATCTGTTGATTCCATATAGGCGCAGTTAAATTCACAAAGAAACACAAATTGTTTTAGACGAGGCTCATGTGGTACTCTCACAATATATATATTTAAAGAATAGAATAGTGCAGATAATACATAGATTTACCCCTGCAAGTTATCATCATCATCAACCATTATCAATTCACTGCAGGATGAAGGTCTCTTCAAGTTCAATCCTCCTTTTTCTATCTTTAGCTTCTCTTCTCCACATCCCCCCTGCACACTTTTTTACTTCATCCATTCATCTCACATGTGGTCTCGTTCTGGGTCTTTTACAATCACTTGGAATCCAGTTCAAAATTTCAATTGTCCATCTATTATCATCTCTTTTAGCAATATGTCCAGCCCAACTCCACTTCAGTCTTTTAATTTTTTCAATGAGGTCAGTAACATCTGTTTATTCTCTTACCCATGCATTGCGTTTTCAATCACTTCTTGTTACTCCCAACATGCATCTCTCCATACTTCTTTGAGTGGTCTGAAGTCTCTGCATTGCTCTTTTATTAAGTGTCTAAGTCTCAGATCCATAAGTAAGAACAGGCAAAACACATTTATTAAAAACCTTCCTTTTCAAACATATAGCATATTTCCTTTTAGTATCAAATTATTTCTACCAAAAGCACTCCAACCAAGTTTAATTCTACGATTAATTTCATCCATTATGTTTTCATCTGTATTAATAATCTGACCAAAGTATTTGTAACTGTTAACTTCTTCTAACTCATCATAATCAATCTTTATTTTTATATTTTGAGAAAATCTATTAAACATTACTTTAGTCTTTTTAACATTTATCTTTAGTCCTATTTTCCTACTTTCATCTGATAACTCCTGCAACCTTTCCTGTAGCTCTAAAGCATTATTTGCAAAAACAACTACATCATCTGCAAAATCTAAATGACTTAAATAATCTCCATTTACTTTCACTCCTTTAGCTTCCCATTTTAATCCACAAAATACTTCTTGCAGCACTGCTGTAAAAAATTTTGGAGATATGGAGTCACCCTGTCTTACACCCTTTTCAATGTTGATTTTCCTACTATCATTATGTAATCTAATTGTTGCTGTTGCATTTTTATAAATATTCTTTAAAATATGACAATATCCTGGATCTACACCTTGATGATCCAATGATTTAATCATTGAAGAAATGTTTATAAAATCAAATGCCATTTCATAATCTACAAATCCTAAGCATAATGGCAACTCATATTCATTTGTCCTTTCTATAACTTCTCTCAATACCTGGATATGATCTACTGTACCAAAACCATTTTTAAATCCAGCTTGTTCTCTTGGTTGGTGGAAATCCAGTGTTTTCTGTAGACGAGTTATAATTATCTTAGTAAAAATTTTGTATACAACTGATAAAAGACTGATAGGTCTGTAATTTCTAATATTTTCTTTATCACCTTTTTTAAATATTAATATTAATACTGCATTCTTCCAATCATCTGGTACATCTTTATCATTTAGACATTTGGTATATAACTTTGCTAAAAAAAATTCTATTTCTTCACCTGCTTCTTTTAATATATCAATTATAACTCCATCATTACCTGGAGCCTTCCCTTTCTTCATAAATTTAGTTGCATGTCTCACTTCCTCATTCAAAATTCTGGGCAATTTGGACGATATAATAGGTATAGGAGGCACTTGTTCTTTATTACTATATAATTCTTGATAGAAGTCTTCTACACATTTCATGATGCCATCTCTCTTTTTAGTAATAATGCCATCTTTTTTTCTTATTGCAGGTATAAATTTCCTACCAATACCAAAATGTTGTTTTACACTCTTTAGACTTTTATTCTCTTCTACAACTTCCCTTGCTAGTTCACAATTATACTTTCTTATATCATTTTCAATTCTTTTCCGCACCATTTTACAAAATTCGAGATATTCAATCTTTTTTAATGCATCATTGTTGTATATCCTCATATTCCTTCTTTTCTTCATAAATTCTCTAGTCTCAGTAGAAATTTTATTGGTCAATTGCTGCTGTTTTCTACCAGCTATCTTTGCTGCAGTTTTTAAAAGCGTATCTGTTATTTTCCTATATGTTAATCATTCTTCCTCAAAATAATAAGTCTTACAGCATTTTCTTTATTGATATAAAAGTAGCCTGGTTTTTCTCTTTTTATTGTTTCAAAAAAAATATTCAGTTTTTATAAACAAATAACTGGGTTTCCCTTCTATTTGTACTGAAATTCAATTAATTACTTTTTTATGACTTTACAGGATGTGTTTCATGAATTCTCTTACATTATGAATTCTACATTTACATTATAAAGCAATTAAATTTTTGAAGAAAAAAAAAGGAATAAAATTTACATGTTAGATTTGATTTGTAGAAAGAAATTATAAAGATTGTAACTTTAACACGATAGTTATTTAGTATGCTTGTATTTAAAAAAGGTAAAGATTATTTGTGCAATTTAAAGAAGTTGAGAGAAAAAATAAAAATATTTAATCTTTAATAATTTCATATTTATTAAGCTATTGTTTAAGTTTGATTTATCAATTATGTTATCTATCTAAATATGCATTAAAGATTTCAGCATTTGAAAAAATGACACATTATTTATAGTAATGCAAAAATATGACTGGCAGATTCATATGGGATTCAGACAGTTCATTGCAGAAAAATGCAGCTACTAATATAAAGACCGTTTAAAGAAGAGCTTTCATAAAATTCGTTGTCAAATAAAACAAAAACAGTATAACTTTCTTGTTAATTTATATATTTTTATGTTATTTTTTGTTTATCTAATTTCCTTTTTCTTTCTGCTTAGGATATAATTGAAGTAGATGTTAAGGCTCAATCGTACTTTAGAAAATAATAATCATTAAATTGTTTTTATCTATAATTGAAGCAGATATCAAAGCTCAATTATACTTTAAGAAATATTAATCATTAAATTGTATTTATTTATAATTTGAAATAGTTTCCCAGTACTATAATATTCTCTGGTATTCAAGAACTCAACATTCATAGTTTGAAAAAAATATTAAATAAGAAAAAAAGACAAATTCATAAATTTAAAAATATCATAGATTTTATATATATCGGCTTAAGCAGCATTATGAAACATCTCTCAATCAGTTCACCTGATTGGTATTAGGATTAAAACATTGTTTTATATTTGTATAATATCACTGCTGTGAATTATTAAAAACATTTTTTAAAAAAAGTCTCCAAAGTGCAGAATTGCCAATGACAATTCCACCAAGAACCTAATAGAAACAAAGAAGTATTTGTGTGCGTGAAAATAATCAATTAATAATGAAAAAAAAACTGTCATATATCATGCAAATACATTTTTGAACATTTCTCATCATTATCTCACTGTCTTTTCCTTAACTTTATTATTATACTTTTGTGTTAATAATTTTTGTTAATGACAATATTTATGCAGTAATTTTTACATTAAACTGTAGTATAGATTTGTGCATTTATGTTAGACTGATAAACTTGGTCAGATTTGTTTATTATTACATTAAGACTTGGAATCGAATGGTCTAAATATATAAGACTATCTAGCACCCTTCAACTATGCATACTATCTCATATAACTGATACACATGACCACATTTATGTAGAAAAGATAACTAATCACCAATATACATTTTTTGTGCTGAACCAGCACTCGTCAGTTGGTCCAAATATTACACACTAAGCCTGCGTTCTGCTCATCCCTGTTCTATGTATTTAAATGGATATGATCCTTCACATGAGGGATCAGAGTGATTTCAGGTCAACAAGGGCATAACAATAATATTGATATCAGCATAGGATTTGGGTTTTCCATCATCAGATTTTCAACAGTATGGATAGCTGAAGAGTTAGAGGTTGGAGTAGATTCAAGTCTGTCCATTAAAGTATGAAGATTTGTTATCTTGATATAAACTGAGCGCTGATTATATATGTTTGATAAATGATAATTTGGACCAATTGATGAGTTCTGGTTCAGCACGAAATACACATATTGATAATTATTTATCTTTTGTACATATGTGTGGTCATGTGTATCAGTGATATGAGATAGTGTGGATAGTCGAAGGGTGCTTGAAAGTCTGTGTTCAAATCCCCTATATTTACAATTATGCTCCAGGTATATGAAGAATGCTTGTATTTCAAATATAGGAGGCTATCATATATTATTCTCGTTTTCATTCCCAAAAGGCAGATAAAAGTTTCATCATCCTTGAACCAACTTGACAATTAAAAATGAAATCTATTCTGTTTTAAAATTCAAAAATATAGACTTTTAGACATTTTGAATAAAAATATACACACACACCATTGGTTCATAATGCTTAAGCACATTCAAATACACTGCTATTAAAAATTGAAATAAAAAACAGAACTCATTTATTTCCACTTATTAATTAACTCAGTACTAAATCATGTTTATAAATTATTACTTAATGATCTACTTTAAAAGAAAGATCTTTTTTTTTTATGCCTCAACTTGTTTAAAACTGTTTTATTTGATCATTTCAATAATTAATAACAGTTTATAAGACGTAACAGCTTATCAAGCAAAGAAAATAGTGCCTCCAACAATCAGTATGGTAAAAACCAAATTCGTAACCTTTGAACTTGTTAATATAAAACATGTAGTCATTATCTCCATTAATTAAACAAATAGAGAATGACAAGTTCTTTAGAAAATAAAATTCTATTCTAAATACTATCTGTATAAAAACAAATATCTACTATTTTAAATAAAAACAACTACTTTTCCATATATTTTTTATTTCACTTAAAAAGAAAATGAAATGCTTGAAAAGTTTGAACTTAATGGAAACCCTATCATTAATTTGTTCAAACTCCCTGATTCCTCTCCCACCCATTTCCTAAGCAATGAATATCTATCTTTGTCAAAAAGAGCCAGGGCAAATTTTTGTCATTTTATGTCTATACTAGCGCTATGTTAATCATTTTATTAAAATCAATAATCTTACTCCAGTACAATTCACAATACACTCTATATATTTCATTTATTATTTTAAGTATCATGTATGAATATATATTAATAATAAACAGGCAAAGAATTTAAAAAATACAAAATTTATCAAAAAAATTTAACATAAAATTCTAAAATATCTAACTACAAATTATTTGTATATAAAGATTTTCATGATAAAGATAATAATAGTGCAATCCAACAGTATATTTATTAAAAATAGCAATGAATTAAAAAATGATTAGCAAACAAAACAACAAATACTAAGAGATAATATCTTTGAACTTCATTGCAGATTACTAGCAAACTTAAACTTTAATTTTAAAAAATATTTTTATTTGTTTATGCAATGTCTATGACCATGTATATATCTAAAATTAATTTTAGTGTAATGTTATTTTTCAAATATAAAATTAAAAATAATTTGAAGATTTAAATAAATACTCTAAGTGAATCTGAAAAGAGGGAGGTCTTCAGCCAGAAGGAATAAATTAAAAATATGATATGACAATAAAATAGTTTTCACCCCAGCATACTGAAGCAGTTGAGCTTTATTGCTACTGTTAACAAAATAAATAATTTGAAATTATAACAAAAAGCTTTTTTTAAAAAGACTATTCCTTCTGATTAGAAACTCATATTACTAAGGATGTAGATCCTTATCCTCTAGCAAAAATATTATTTTTTATAGTTAATATAACAAGTCTCACAAGTTTTGACTAAAATTTGATAATTTATTTATAACCAATTTTTAGAAGCATTTTTAGCCCTGAAGAAGAAAGTAAGTAGTTATTTGCTAACATATCATTTATTGCATTCATCTAGAAAATAATTATGAGTCTGTCTGAGAATTATTATAAGAGCATCTAAAAAGTTAACTCTAGAACGTTTAAAATAAATAAATAAATTCGTAAATACATTGAGAATTTTTTAAATATTGAAGCACATGGAAAAATTATCGTTAATTGTTTGTGGACATTTAATTTGGTAATTTAATAAATAAACTGAGTGACAGTCAAAAAAGTGAAATGAATATATCTTTATAAAGCTGGTAAGTGTACTCATGGTGTTTACAACAGGTAATTCTTAGATGAATTGATATGTATATAGAGAGTAAAAAATGAAACAGTAATTAAATTGCCTATTGCAGAACAAAAGCCTATTCAAGAGTCTCTCCATATTTAGAGAAACAAGAAGACATTACTCATTAAACTTATCAAATGACAAATAATAAAGATTTTAGGATTTTTTCCATCCTTGTTTCATCTTCTAGTTATAATAGTATGAATGGGGAAAAAAATCTGTTTAGAACATTAAAAAAAAATTTATTGTGTGTCTAGCAGGAATCAACCAAGGGCAAGTGAATCTTTTAATCACTATACATGAATCTTTTATATTACCTGTCTTTCTAGATGTTTTTTTTTTTTTAATTTATGAAAAA
Source organism: Epiperipatus broadwayi (assembly GCA_028023455.1). Taxonomy (NCBI): domain Eukaryota; kingdom Metazoa; phylum Onychophora; class Udeonychophora; order Euonychophora; family Peripatidae; genus Epiperipatus; species Epiperipatus broadwayi. Next base: position 9,236,838 of record JAQFVV010006224.1, on the reverse strand, counting down.
ACTACATATATTAATTCTAATCCTACTTGTGCACTTTACTATCTACCAAGCTTGGCAGCCATTTTTTTTAAAAAAAAAAATAAAACAGCTTCAGGGAAATACAAAAATGTTTGCAAAACAAATGGCTGATAAGAAACAAACATATTCAATAGTTATTTAAAAAAAAAAAAAATCTGCAAAAATTAATTATAATATTTACACTTTATTATTATTATTCGTATTAAATAAAGTTATTAAAAAAAATTTAAAAAGATATGAATGTCTCTATATAAATTACTTTCCAATAAGGGTAAAAATTATTCATGTTGACAGACTGAAATCCCTAATGGTCTGCAAAATCAACATAAATGAATCTTATTGCTGGTGCTGTCGGCCCCATATAAATTCTGCTAAATAAGAGAATCTAGTATTGTTGTGCTTTCCCTTGATACTTTTTGTTTCATCATTTGGCCAGACCCCATAGTCTTTCTATGTTTTGTGTATGCACGTCGATAGCTGGATCCAAAAAATTATAGCAGTGATTAACTTGGAAATGTTCAATTCCTGCATGCCTTAATTCATAATTTTTATAGCCTTCAATAGTCTAAATAAATTGTAGATTTATCTGTGACTTTTTTTTTATAATGTCCATAATAATAGCCACTGTTCTACCTCGAACAGTTGCACTGAAACATTTATTGGCCTCTCTACACAAGCCATCGATTAACCACTACTATGGAAGTATTCTTACCCGTTGATTTTTTAGCTTTGTAAAAAGTTTTGTCAATTTTAACAATTTTGTTAGGCCTCCGATTTTGCATTAAAACAAAGTACAATAATGTTCAGATAACTCATTGTTTAAACACTAAAATAGAAATAAAAAATTTTGAAATAATCTTCTGAATGGAATTTATAATCGATTCATTAATTTTTTAAATTTAACAACTAACACATATTCAAAAATAGAAAACTGAAAAAAAAAAATAAATTCTATGACCTTGAAATTATATATTTCTATAAAAAAAAAAAAAGGCTGTCAAAACTTGGTAGATAGTAAAAAAAAAAACAACTATCATCATTTTTATTAGTTATTCTTTAGACTGGAGATTACCTATTTAATAAATAATACTCTTGACACCATTCTCATACAAGTTGGGTCATATTTTATGATTACACCCTACCACAAGGTATTAAAAGCAAATAGAAATCAATCTCTACCTTGCATGAAAGTGGTGTAGTAAAAATTACACTACAGAAATATTATTATTTTACAAAATATATTTAATAAAATCTTAATAAATAATAAAGTTGTTATTAATAATTTTTTTAGATACTAAAATTTAGATATGGAACTAAAAATGCTTTTTAAATAATTCAAGTGACCATAAATTCCTCTTTTCCTAGACAAATTAATTTATCAACATTAGTTATTTATAAAAAGTAAGGTTCCAGGCATCAAACCAAAACATCTTTTACTAAAACTACCTTCTGAATTAATACAACAGGCTTCTCAATCAGATTTTGATTTGGTAATTTATTTCTAATCAATTTTTTAGAAGCTTTTTTAACATGAAGAAAAAACTAGTTATTAGCTAATATGCCATTTATTGTTTTCATCTATTGTCCAAGAATTAATATAAAAACATTTTTAAAGAAGTATTTCTTCTCCTATTACTTTTTGTATCTGCTTTCTGTGGTTCCTACCAATTTTTTCTCAATCAAGAATCTTCTTTCCTCATTTATTTCAATATTACTATATTGCTAAAATTATTCTTCCAATTTAACTTTTCTATCTTTTTCCAAATCAATATCCATAAAGCATCCATTTTTTTGCCTTCTCCTTTTTGTCCAAATAAATAAACTACAATGCAGAAATAAAATTTGTTTAAATAATATTCTCTTACTTGTTTCACATGCCAATTTGCTAATACAATTTTTTAATTATTTTATATTGTATGTACTTATTTACTTAAAAATCTCAATTTTCATTATATTAAAAGTATGTTTTGTTTGAAATGAATCTTCTACAGATTTTCATTCACTAAATTTAAGTTTAGAGCTTTTTAATTTTCATTTGATATTTAAGTTAATACTGTAATTTTATTGACAATGTTGTCAGAATTTCAAGCAATTAGTTTGTTTAAAAAATATTAAAAATAACATATATATATATATAATTAACATTTATGAGAATAAAATAATACTTGATAAAATTTGTGGATAAAAATAATAGAATTTATACAGTAACAGAGGAAGATAGTTATAGGCAGAACAAATATCAAGTTTAAAAAAAAAGAAAATAACAGTACTTCAATACAAAAGCTACAAGAATAACATGCACATATGTACCCAAACTGATACAGTAAATCTTAAAATTTAATAAGATATGGAGGATTTTTTAATTTGATTATATTAAGTAATATAAATGATAATGTTTTTCTTCATTAATAATGCACTGGTAAATAAAATATTAAAATTGTTTAAATGTTATAATCAAGTTTAAATCAATTAAAAAGAAAAACGTAATGAATGATAGAATTAAATTTATAACAAATGAAATTTTTTTTATTTTTATAAAGCTTTGAAGGGTAAGAAAATAATATTGCTTTCCAGAAAATTAAAAAGAAAAGGAGAGAAATGATACCCTCTCCAATGGTACTACACAGTATCTAGAGAATGTGAACTGTTCAAACCATCCATCTATTCAGTTTATATTGGAACCATTCAGCTATGAGCAATTTCGATTATTAACTAATTAGATAATAACTGATTTTAAAAAAATATTTAAAACATAAAACTCAAGAAAAATAATAAAATACACAAATAATATCAATTTTATCAGTTTTATATAAAGTTTTCTCATATATGGTGGCTGGAAGAGAATAATGTAGTGGGGGAAATGCAAGAAGGCTTTAGGTCAGATAGGCGTATAGGAGATAGTTTATTTGTAGTTACACAACTTATAGATATGAGTAGAAATTCAGGTAGACAGTTATATATGAGTTTTATAGATATAGAGAAGGCATATGATAAGGTGAATAGAAGTAGATTATGGATAAGTTTAGCAAATCTGGGAATGGATGAAGCTTTAGTGGGTGTTATTAAGAAATTATATGAAAATAATTACTATACATATCAATTAGAGGATATAGAATCAGTTAAAGTTAAAAATGGGGTGGGACTGAGGCAAGGATGCCCTATGTCACCTATTTTGTTTGTGTTGTATTTGAGTGAAATGGAGAGAGCAATAGAAAGTCTTGGAAGAGGGATAAAGATACCGTTAATAGGTGGCAAGAGAGTATATACATTGTCGAGTCTTTTTTTGCGGATGATGTCTTTTTGTGTGCAGAAAGAAGAGAAGATATGGAAGTTATGCTGAGGACATGCACAAGGGTGGGTAAAGATATGGGGATTAAATTTAGTGAAGAAAAATCAAATATAATGATGGTGAATATTGGGGAAAGAGAAGACAAAGATTTCTTATTGGGGGATATAAAGTTAAGTGTGGTGAATAGATATAGTTATTTGGGAATCATCTTGAGTAATAAGAAAAATTGCTTGGATGAATGGGAGAAAAAATTGATAAATGAAGCAAAGAAAAGAAAGGGATTGATAAAGAAATTAACAGTGTTTTCATATAATAAATATGATGTAGCTAGAATTGTATGGAAGGGAATGGAAGTAGCAGCGTTAACATATGATAATGATGTGTTATGTGTTAGTAAAGGGGTATTAGATTGCTTAGAAAAAGTACAAAGGGAAGTAGGAAGATATGCATTAGATGCTGAGGTGTGGACAGCAAAGGAGGTAATTCAAGGAGAAATGGGATGGTCAAGTTTTTATATGAGGGATGCAAAAAGCAAATTGAAAATGTTTGGTAGATTGCAGTTTATGGATAATAAAAGAATAGCCAAAATATTATTTAATTGGGTTACAAGTAAAGGGTAAGCAACAAGATGGGTGAGAAAGGAAATGTGATATGCAGAAGATTTGGATAAAGAAGTTATGTCAGTATACTTGTACAAAAGGTGGGATGATTGTGTTAGGAGGATTGTTGAGTGTTATAGTGGTAAGGAGTGGGATAGAAGAATAGATGTATTAATAAAGAATAGGGAGTTGTAGAGATTGAGAACTAGTATGGAGAGTAAAACGAGTTTAAATATATATAGAAGTAAACAGAACATTGGATGTGAGTTAATTTATGATAATAGTAAAAAAAGTAGTTTATTGTTTAAGGCTCGAACGGGATCTTTAGCAACAAGGGAATATACACGTAAATGGAAAAATATGGATGATTTAGTCTGCAAGTTGTGTAAGGAAGGCATAGAAAATATTAGGCATCTGTTACTTCAATGTAAATGCTTTGAAGCAGAAAGGGTACAAATAATGAAGTTTTGGAAGATTAAATATGAGCAAAGTGATTATACAGAAAGTGAGTTATTGGTTTTTATGCTAGGTTTGGGAAAAGATAAGGGGGATTTAGATATGAAGGTCATGGAGTTGACAAAGATTATGTTGTGGAAATGGGATGGAGCAGATTATGGGAAACCTTAGAGTGGACAATGGAAAAGAAAGGTAAAGTGGCTAACAGGTTTCTCTGAGCATAGCTGCTGAGAGATTCCTGACTCCGTTTAAGGAGAAGTCACAATGCATCACATCACATTCACTCATCCATTTTATAGAAAAATAAGAAAAAAAAACGTACTACAGCATATTTTACTCTCTAAATAAAGTAAATAATGAAATGTCTGAATTCCACTGAAATTAAATATGCTCTGGGCATTTTTTTCCCCTCAGTAACTTTGTTCACTTATAGAAACATAATAGACCAGTCACTTTATCAAGATATTATAATATCTCTAATTGTTTTAATCTTCTAAAATTTTGATTACCCTTAAAAAATATTTTTTTTACGCAGAATGCTGCACATCAAATTCAAAAAAAAAAAAAAAGGTCCAGCATTGGTGGTTGAGAGGTCAACGACAGCTGCTTTACAAGCAGTTTGACCCGGGTTAGTGGGTTCGCTTCCCAGCTGATGCTATGACACATGGGGGGAAAAAAAGAATAATAATGGAAGAATAAAATATGTCTTTTGAACATAAATTGAAATTGTTTTACTAATAAACATGATTGTTTATAGCATTCCAAGATAGAAAAACAGCTGTTACTATGATTTAAAATTTATTTACAAATTGTATTTTTAATGGAAAGGACTTGAACTCAGCTTTCAAGCTCATCACTACTATCCATTCTATCTTATACAATGATACACATGACCGCATAAATGAGAAAAGGATGAATGATCTCCAATATATAAATTTTGTGCTGAACTAGCACTCATCAGTTGATCCAATCACCATCTCCCACACATACATACAATCAGGGCTCAGTTTATATTAAGATAGCAAATCTTCAAAAAAAAATTTTTTTTTCCATATGTCATAGCATCGGCTGGGAGGCAAACCCACAACAACTGTCTGCAACCAACTGCTTGCTTGCAAGGCTGCTGCACTGACCTCTCAGCCAACAATGCTTGACATCTTCAAACTTCAATCTTCACAACCACCCAACTCTTCAGCAATTCATTTCATTGAAAATCCAATGATGGAACACTCAAAAACCCTTGTTGACTTTCAAGCTTTCCACAACTATCCATTCCATATTAAACAACTGATGCACATGACCACATACATGTAAAAAAAATAAATGATCTCCAATATACATATTTTGTGCTAAACCAGCACTCATCATTCGATCCAGATCATCATCTCCCACACATATATACAATCAGTGTTTAGTTTATATTAAGATAGCATGCAATACATATATTGGAAATCATTTATCCTTTTCACATGTATAGGGTCATGTGTATCAGTTGTATAAAATGGAATGGATAGTTGAGGGGAGCTTATCATTGAATTTTCAATGAAATAAATGGCTGAATAATTGGAGGATAATGAAGATTGCAGCTTGTCCATTAAAGTTTGAATATTTGCTATTTTAACATAAACTGAGCACTGATTTTATATATGTGTGAGATTATGGTAATCTGGACCAACTGATGAATGCTAATTCAGCATGAAATATGTATATTGGAGTTCATCTTTTTCACATGTATGTGGTCATGTGTATTGGTTGTATAAGATAGAATGGATAGCTGTGGGGAGCTTGAATGTCTGAGTTCAAGTCCTTTCTATTACATTAAGTTAGTATACACAATATACATGTATTTAAATACTAAATTTTAATTTTATAAATATTATTACATACGGCATCTAGAAACAAAAAATGGTTACTTGATTGTTCTAAAATGTATTAAATTTGCAAATCTTAATGTTTTTTATAATTTTTTTGTTCATATATGTATATATTTTTAATAACATATAATAGAAGTTGTGTGTTTTCATACAGCATAGTTTTTGGCTTTACTGTGCATGTAACACCTACTGATTTTCAACTATACATGATATACAAAAACAAAAAAAAATACATACTATGTTAAAAATTTATTTTTGTTAACTAAAAAATAAAACAGAAATATATAAGTTTGTAATGTCACATCACAATTATTTTAATTGAAATTTAAAAAGAAAAACCATATGGTCAGAATTTCACATCTGTAATATTTTTATGGGAAAAAAAATCAAGCTAATCCATAAGCAGAATAAAATTTCCAATTGTCTGAGTCAGTCCAAAAATAAATATTTGCAATTCTATGTTAAGCTTACTTTCAATAACAAATGAAACAAAGACAATATACATTGGCAACTATTATTGTCAGGTTCATAGGAATATTGCATTTGCTAAAGTTAAAAAGAAAAAAACACATGCTCAGAATTTAATAACAATAACACATTTTACAAATTAGTTAAAATTAATCCCCAAGTTATATGTAATTCTTAACTACATATAATAAGTCAAAATAAAAAAATCTGCAATTCTACATAAGCTATAGTCAATAACAAATAAAACAGATAAAACATATCAGCAAGTTCTATGGTCTGGTTGATACAGTATTACATTTGAGTTAGAATTTAATACCTATGATACATTTTTATAAAAAAAAAATTGAAACAATCCTTAGCTTGCATGAAATTTCTAATTAATAATATGCAAATGAAAATAAAAATTTTTTTTTATTTTACACTAAAAATTCATTACTAAATAACAAATAAAAACTGTAAAAATACAGCGAATAGTTAAATAAACAAAACACTATTATGTCAATCTGTATGCACAAAGGATTAATTTATAAAACACAGCACAATAAAAATGCTTGACTTCATTCACATATTTTAAATTACAATTCATACAATTTAATGATAATTTAACTTCTAATGCTAATAGTGCTGAAAGAGAAAACATTCAAATTTGATAATCCATCCAAAAAAATAAAATTAACTACTTAAAAAACAGGATGGTTTCTCAATACACTAATTGTATGAATTATAGCATTTTGGGCTAAATAATTATTAAGAAAATAAACGAGGAAAGTAAAAATATGAGGAATGTTATAATTAAATAATTTCCTAGCATTGTAGCAATGGAATAATTTGTCATAAAGTATGATTATCAGTCAGGCAAAGTTATCCACAAAAAGTTTAAATTACATTTTAGATGTAAATACAATATAGTGAAGAATGGTTTTACAGATTTAAATAGTGCTATAACTTTTCATACATAAAATAGCTGGAAAAAAACACAATCATAAAAAAATTGATGAATTCATGATTGAATTTGTTAAACTTATTGCTAATGAAAGTATCTATCCAGAATAAGTGCATATAATATTGAAGAAGCAGTCTTATTCTGGAGATTCTACTCTTAAAGAATATTAGCTATGGAAGATAAAAATTATCTCACAGGATTTAAATAATCTATGAACAGAATGCAGCAAATATTCACAGATACATATATACCCAACTGTACACATACAGTGAAAATAAATATGAATATATTGTTCATATTATTATTTGACCTTTTTATTTTACAATATAATATTTAAAAATTTATCTAATATACAAATGATTATTTTAACAGAAATAAAATAAATAATTAAAAGTATTACAAATATATAATAATTGAAATTATACACAATAAAATTCTTCCATTAAATTTATTGTAAAAGTCTTCTAAATTAATGGACAATTTTTTAAAAATATCTTCTACTAATATTGCTGTTAAAATTATATACTACATTGGCATGTTTTTCCCCCTAAAATGTGCACAAAATTATCTATTAGTTGATATACAATGTGTACATAAACATGCAAAGTTTTTTAAAGTTTTTCAAATGATTAAGCAGCAGATTGATGATACACATTAGTAAAACACTATGTGGAAGAAGGAAGCTAAAAGCATATAAGTAAAATTGATAAAAAACAATAACAAAAAATATTACCATCAAGAAAAGCATATTTGACTTTCAATTAACACATGCTAAACCTTCTTTCAATTATTATAGGTAATGAATATTTCTAACTCTAAACTATCAATAATAATGGCAGCCTATATCCCAATGTATTTGGCATGAGCAACATAATTTAAATTTTACTATTTCATTTGCTGATGAAATATGTGAAAGAAATATCTGAATAAATTTTGCACAATATAATTTAAACTTTGTGATTTTGATATATTAATAAAATATACAGATGAAATAGAATATCATACAGAAGAAGCTGGGAGAATTAAAAAGAAAAAAAAAACTGATCTAACTGATAGCATTCCTCACCAAGAAAAATATTAAAGATTGTAAAACCAATATTGAAAAAATTAACCAAGCCATTAAATGTAGCCACACAAAAAAATGTAATGCAATAGAATCCTAAATTCTTAACCAACATTTCACAGAATACTGACCAAGACTCCCTTTCTATATGAAAATTGTATAACTAAGAAAAGATGTCATTTTAAGTATGTTATTAATACTTTTGATCAGATGGATCTAGATAATGATATCTGTGTCTTTTGTTTATGGATAAAGCAATATTTTAAGTGTCAAACAAAGTGATATGTTACACTAATACTTTTGATCATATGGATCTAGATAAAGATATCTGTGTCTTTTTAAGTGACAAACAAAGTGATATGTTGTTAGTACTTTTGATCATATGGATCTAGATAATGATATCCGTGTCTTTTGTTTATGGATAAAGCAATATTTTAAGAGTCAAACAAAGTGAATAACCACAACATCAGAATATGAAGGTCTGGCAGTAATAAAAATTGATCTGATGTGTTCCACACAACTAAAGGCTTACAAATAGTAAAATATGTGAGTGTAAAGATATTTATTTATGAGTAATCCTAACAAAATTTGTAAACCCCATGTTTCCATTGCATATACTTTTATTAAAATAACTTTTTGAATGTATTTGTAGTTGCTAGCATTTAAATGATACTATGAAGAATTTCTGTCACATTTCTAATTACTACACTTTGGTTAGTTAAGTCAGATATTTATATTTTACTTGTTGATAATAAACAAACACAAATAAAGTTTTTTATTATTATAAACTTCTCAAATTGTATTTGTCAAGAGTTTTAATTAAACTATTTAAGATTTATTTTAAAATATAGATGTAAAAATATTTATTAAGATTTGATTGTTTTAATTACCAGAAAACTGACTCTAATCACAAAAATTTACTGTTTTAAAAGTATGAATATTAAGAATAAGAAGAGCTAAGAGTTGATTATAACTGACAAAAAAAATAAAAATCTATATAAAAGAGAGGATAAATCTTTACCATCATTATTCATTTTTTATTAGCATTCATATGAGCATATATATAAAAACTTGATCATTATTAAATTTATGAATGATTATTTTTTTCAACAAAGTATCAGTAGAAATCATTTTCTTTGTATATAAAATTAAAATAATAAAGTGAAATCATAGATGAATACCACTGAAATTGATATCTTTTAAATATTACTCAAAAATCCAAAAATTTATCAACTTTAAATATGATTTAAAAATATTCATAATTATCTTTACTATAGTTTACAACAGGGGTCCCCAACCCTATGCCCGCGGGCACCATGGTGCCTGCAGACCATTTTACATGTGCCCGCCGCTATCCGAACACAATAAAAAATTATTTATCTGATATAAATAAATTTAATTTTTAAAATTTCTTATAAATTATTGTATTATATTGTAATCAAATTGTAGGACATACTATACTTTTACAGTGTAAAAATATAAACGTTAATTATATGTTAAAATTTTATTTTTGAAATAAATATTTTTTTGTACATTATGTGTATTATTAACAATATCCAACTATAAATTTACATTGAAAAAATAAATGGTGCCCGCCATCTGGTTGAAAAAAATAAATGGTGCCCGCCACCTAGCCGGTATTATAGAATGTGCTCTTAAGTGCAAAAAGGTTGGGGATCCCTGGTTTTCAACATAAAATAAGATGACCCAAGTTTAAAATTAGATGGTAATCTTTTGAATTTTCCGTTCAATTAATTTAAGGGTATTTACTATCCAGAAGAAGCAAAATAAAAAAAATAATAATAGCCTTTACATTCATATACATATATATATAAGTATATGTATTAGGGATATACATCTATTACTATTTTAATGTCTGTCAATTATAGATAATAAAATGTATATATTTGATTAATATAACAATTAATAATGCTATGCATTTATTTATATATAAGCTTACTAGCATATGTAAATAATAGAAATGATTAGTTAAAGTTATTGGATGGTGTAGCCAATAAAGTAAATATTCATATTTAACAACAAAAGAATGTAACTCACACTCAAATGACTTCAACAAACACTAAAAAATATTTGTAATTAGTGAATCAGAAGTCTTAAATTATACCAGTTAGAGAACAAGACCATATATGATCAAGTAAGGTCAAAGTCAAACCATATCGAGTCATATCAAACATATATTCCAAACATCCAGCAGAACAATAAACAGGGGATATAAACCTCAAACTACATATAAAAGGGAGTTAGCCTAAAATGGACTCAGAGACATCTGGAAAGGTGGTCTAAGTTATTACAGGTCACCTAGACCTTTCATTATTTTGTACACTTTTACAGCTTTACTATAAATTGTATATATATATGTTAAAACGAAGATTTGCACGGGTTAAATATATAAAATACATATTTTGCGGGTTCATCCGTGTTAAAAACTTTTAATATCAATATACTGACGTTTCGACTTGGTGTGACCAAGTCGAAACGTCAGTATATTGATATTAAAAGTTTTTAACACGGATGAACCCGCAAAATATGTATTTTATATATATCTGTATTTATTAAATTATTTTAATTATCTAATTCATCTCTTTCTCTTATCAAATATTAAATTAAGGCTGCTGCAGCTCATGGCTCTGAACTAAATAAGTAAATAGGCATGAAGTATATGTTTGGCCTTGCTTGGACATAGCACATTAGCACAGTCATTGACAAATCAAAATCACCAGGAACAAGCTCCCCAATCAGAATTAGGTAAAGAAGCCCGTAGTATGGCAACAATGCCCAAGATAAGCATTGGCAAGTTTGGCATAAATAACTCAATGGATTGGGCCCTATATGCATAGAGGCTCAAAATTTTTTTTATCTAAGTAATAATACCAGCAATAATGCTGTGATAATTGCCACATTGCTTTGCTTCACTGGCAAGGAAGTAATACAGATTACAAATAGATTATGCGAGCTGGAACTTCCTGAAAACAGATTATGAACAAGTAGTGACAAAACCGCATGTTCTTCAATCCTCAACTGTCCAAATACAATGCCCAGTTATATTTTAGAAACAGATGATATTCCAAAAATGAGGGTTAGACATTATGATGTGGCTTCATGATTCATGGCCAAATCATGCCTTTGTGACAGTTTTCTCAAAAAAGCCCTCCCTGAAAAATTACTATGCAGATTGTTGGATGATCAAGGGAGAAAACAGCCACTTGCAGTAAATGATTTAACATAGTGATGCCACCAGTTGGAGAATAGTCCAAAAGGTTATACTGCAAAAAGCCAGGGAGTTTAAAAAATTATCCAGACTGGATTCTCTTAAGTATTAATCTTTAAAATCATAGGTTTATCAAAAGAAGATAGCCAAACAAAAAAAATAACCTGTTTCCATTGTGGAAAAATAGGTCACATGGATTAAAAAAATAAACAAAATGCATAAACTGTGAAACTATGAAATCTCTCACCAAAAATGGGCACCATAACACAAACCAGAAATGCAATCAACTTGGCAAAACCAGTGGATAATAAATATAGTTTCACTAAAAACGCAGTTACTATAGTTATAGACCAGTTCAGGTTAAGAGTAAGAATTTTTAATAAACTAGTGACCATAGAAATTGACCATGGTTCTGGAATATCCCTCATGATCAATCAAGAATGGATAAAATGATCTGGAGAACAGGCTGCTAATAAAAATAAATCTTAAAGATTGGGTGATGAACAGCAAACCAATAAAGTTATTGGGAATGGTCAGAGTAGCAGCTAAATCAAAAAAGTACAATGAACCTCTATCATCATATGTAGTTAAAGAAAAAATAAACCCCATCATAGAAAGGGAGTGATTTAAACCACTAGGGATTCAGATTAAACAAACTTGAAATTGATAGACTCTGCAAAAGAAACATCTACAGAAAAGGCAACACTATCAAACATATTGATGTGCTACGCAGATTTCTGGACAAGGCCAAAAATCCTGTAAATGAACATAAGCATAAATCACAGACAAACTACACTCCAAAATCAACAACAGCAAGAAAATAGTAGGAATGAACCAAAGTAAATCCAGATTACTAACTCCAACTAAAATGGATTGCCCACAATATCTTCACAAAAGTTTATAGAGAGTGCATGAAAATTTATCAATTAACAAAGATTGAATGCTTATGGATAAAATAATGATTCCAAGCATTGGCAGATAAAAAAAATGTTACTCACCAAGGCCTCCCTGGAATAGAAAGAGGAAAAACTCTAGCTCATGGTTATGTCTGTTGGCCAGGAATTAATAGTGACTTAGGGTGGAAAATTTATAAAAAAAAATGTGATGCATGCCATGCAACAGCTAATCTTCCATAAGAAAAATACATTGCATGGCCACTTGCTCAAACATCATGGGAAAGTATACCCATTGACCAAGCCATGCCAGACAACAGCAAGGACATTTATAACTAATATTAATCGATATGTCTACCATGAACTCAGTATAGAGTAATCCAAAATGCAGACAATGAAGAAAACATTGCAAAACTTGAAACTTTTTTTGATCCATAGAGCTCCAAATAAGCTTGCATCTGACAAAGGAACAGTATTTGCCTCTCAGAAGTCTTCATGAAAAAATGTGGAATAGATCACATTCAAGCAGTATTCTATCACAAAGAATCAAATGGTCTCAATGAGAAAGCAATCATAAAAAAATAAACACTAAAAACATAAGTGAAGCCCTCCATGAGGTAGTGTTTTATCAACATAATATGCCATCAGCAGTAAAAAAAAAAATACTAGAAGCACGAGTGAAGACTTCCTTAAGGTAGTACTTTACCAATACAATATTCCATCAATAGCTAGAGAAAAATCTCCGCAGAAATGCTATTCAAAAGAAAACTTACAAACAAGACAACAATGCTACTACCAATAGAGATAAATCCAGAGTGAGCTGGTAAAGCAGTAATAGTTTAAAAATTTTTGGCAGCATTTGGGTTCTAAGTAATTTAAATATAAAAGTGGAAAAGCTAACTATCTCCAGATGCATTGCAGAACAACTAGCTATAGTTGGAACAGAAATTGCTGTGACATTCTTCAGACATCTTAACCATCAAAAGAGGCACTATCAAGATGACAACTCTCGATGCACATTGATCAAAATACAAAAAAAAATGAACCAAGCCAAGAAAGCAGACAATCACCAAGCAGAAAATTTATTGAACAATAAACCAGAACCAATGAGTCTACAAACAAATCATCCAGAATTACATGTACCCACAAGAGCAAGACAAGTTAACCTACAACCCGAAGACAAAAGAGACATAGCAGAACAAGAAAACCACACCTAGCCATCTGACAGATTATGTGATCGTATCTTCTAGACTGATGGAGGAGTACTAAATACTAACATAATAAAAAAATAATAGCCTATGCATTCATATATATATATAAATGGTAGTTGGGGAATATCTGTCCTGCCACTGCTAGAGACGTCATTTCTGCAAAAATTGCAGAAATATTCAGAGTAGGGGGCCAAAAGCAGACGATGCAATGTTCCAGCCGCTAGATAGTGCTATTCACCATGCGTACGCACAGAAACATTATGCCAAGTAGCAGCCAGCACTACTACCCGCTTGGTGCCGCTGTTAGCCATAGGTAAACCGATCCAGCTTACATCGTCTGCTAAACAGCAGGTGCTTGGGGAATGTAGTATTAATATTAATATTTAAAAAAGGTGATAAAGAAGATATTAGAAATTACAGACTTATCAGCCTTTTATCAGTTTTATACAAAATTTTTACCAAGATAATTACAACTCGTCTACAGAGAACATTGGATTTCCACCAACCAAGAGAACCAGCTGAATTTAAAAGTAGTTTTAGTAGAGTAGATCATATCCAGGTATTGAGAGAAGTTATAAAAAGGACAAATGAATATGAGTTGCCATTATGCTTTGGATTTGTAGATTATGAAAAGGCATTTGATTCTATAAACATTTCATCAGTGATTAAAGCATTACATCATCAAGGTATAGATCCAAGATATTGTAATATTTTAAAAAATATTTATAAAAATGCAATAGCAACAATTAGATTGCATAATGATACTATGAAAGTCAACATTGAGAAGGGTGTAAAGCAGGATGACTCCATATCTCCAAAACTTTTTACAGCAGTGCTGCAAGAAGTATTTTATGGATTAAAATGGGAAGCTAAAGGAGTGAAAGTAAATGGAGATTATTTAAGTCATTTAGATTTTGCACAACGCTTTAGAGCTGCAGGAAATGTTGCAGGAGTTATCAGATGAAAATAGGAAAGTAGAACTAAAGATAAATATTAAAAAGACTAAAGTAATATTTAATGGATTTTCTCAAAATATGAAAATAAATATTGATTATGATGAGTTAGAAGTTAACAGCTATAAATATCTTGGTCAGATTATTAATACAGATGATAACATAATGGATGAAATTAATCATAGAATTAAACTTGGTTGGAGTGCTTTTGGTAGAAATAACTTGATACTAAAAGGAAATATGCCTATGTGTTTGTAAAAGAAGATTTTTAATAAATGTGTTTTACCTGTTCTTACTTATGGATATGAGATTTGGATACTTAATAGAAGAGCAATACAGACTTCAGACCACTCAAAGAAGTATGGAGAGATGTATATTGGGAGTAACAAGAAGAGATCGAAAACGCAATATATCGGTAAGAGAACAATAAGGTGTGACTGATTTCATTGAAAAGATTAAAGTGGAATTGGGCTGGACATATTGCTAGAAGAGATGATAATAGATGGACAATTGAAATCTTAAACTGGATTCCAAGAGATTGTAGAAGACCCAGCAAGAGACCACATGTGAGATGGATAGATGAAATAAGAAAGTGTGCAGGGATGATGTGGAGAAGAGAAGCTAAAGATCTGAGATGGATTAAACTTGGAGGGATGTTCATCTTGCAGTGGATTGATAATAGTTGATGATGATGATCTTGTTTTACTTTAATCAAAATTAAAAAAACTTTTAACAGCGTAATTATGGAACAAATTAACTCATTGTTAAGCTCTTATAAATAAGTAACATTACTTTTACAATCATTTAAAAATAACACGATTTTCACACTGAATAAATCACCACACACTACAATCTGTTTGATGTTTTATTGCTTATACATATATTAATTTTAATAAATTTATTTTTGAATTGAATAGATCTTTTAATATATTTAAAGGAGAGTTTTATTTGTTTTCTCTCCAGTAATTTAAAAATATTTATTGTGTAAGAGATCTTCGAATTATTGTTCGCGCACGTAACAAAACGCAAATTTATCTTTTTAAAATAACACGTTTGCGAAATAAAAGATCTATAAACAGAAATGTAATTTGTATTATTTTAAAAGTTGCTTGAAATATTATTTTAAAGTATAAAAAAAAAGTTTTACAAACAATTACTTTTCAAAATAACGAAGATCAGAAAGAACGATTTTTAGCAGTTTTGAAAGATTGAAATAAAACAGAAGTCGTAAAAATTACTTTTTTAAAAAAATTAAAAACATTTTTACAGAAAAAAAAAAAGATTGATTTTTGAAATAAAATAATTTAAAAATACAGATTTATCAGAGAGTGAAACTCAATGTAAGAATATTAAATTTTAAAGCAGATTTAAATAGTTATGGTTTTCTATATTATTCACACCTTCACATTACACGCTATGTTTGTTTTAAGAACGTGGATATAAACCCGAACTAGCAAGCGAGTGTAAATATCGCTTCTAAACGGTGCCATTTTTCCACAAAACAGCGTCACCTAGTGGGCTAGATTGCTGATTAGTTGCTGTTTAGCAGACGATGTAAGCTGGATCGGTTTACCTATGGCTAACAGCGGCACCAAGTGGGCAGTAGTGCTGGCTGCTCCTTGGCATAATGTTTCTGTGTGTACGCATGGTGAATAGCGCCATCTAGCGGCTGGAACTTTGCATCGTCTGCTTTTGAGCCCCTACTTTGAATATTTCTGCAATTTTTGCAGAAATGACGTCTCTAGCAGTGGCAGGACAGATATTCCCCAACTACCACATAAATAAACAGTATATACCTGTTTTGATGATATATATAATGATATCTACTATTTTAATGTCTGTAAGTTATAAATAGCAAACTACATATATTTTTGTATAATAAATAATTGAGAAAGCCATATATGTAGATATAGATATTTGTATAAATTAGTAGAAAGTTGAAAGAATAGAATAAGGTAAGAAGATTTTATATGGAATAATTAAGAAGGTAATAGAATGGAAATAAGTATTTAGTTAGAATAAACGATAAAGAAAGATTATATTGATAGTGATTAATTTTTTTGGAGTAGTGTAATTAAAATTACTTTATAATATAAATGTTATATGTATTAAAGTTATATGTATAGGTATATGTTTATAGAGAAAGAGGATAGAAAAGATTTTAAAAGAATATAAAATAGGATGGTAAATATGTTAAAGATATTATATGAATTGAAAAGGTTAGGAAATATTTTTTAAAAAATTTAAAAGTTTGATAGGAATTTATTAATTTTATATAAATAATGTATTTTAATGGTTGTATTTTTATGTGTGCTCAAATTTTGTAGATCTGATGAAGACTGCATGGTACAGTCGAAACTGTAATCAATAATAAAAGTTTTTTTGCTGAAAAGTGAAAGCATGTAAGATTTTTGAAATTCAATATAATATTACTAACATATGTAACTAATAGAAATAAAGAAATTAGTTAAGTATTCGGATGTGTAGCAAATAAAGTAAATGTTCGTATTTAACAACAAAACACACATTCAAATATCTTCTATATTAAATAATACTTGTAATTAGTGAATCAGAGAAGTCTTAAATTGGTATCAGGTAGAGAGTCAGACTGTAAGTGATCATGTAATGTCAAGGTCTGTCCATATACTATGAATGTTAGACATCCCAAACCTCAAACAAAAAAAAACAAAAACAACATATGTGTAAAGGGGATATAACCCCAAACCACATATAAAAGAAAGTTAGGTAAAATGGACTCAGAGACACCTGTCTGAAAGTGTGAAAGTAAGACTAGGCACCTATTATAGGGCATCCTGATCCTTTATTTTGTATGTTTTTAGGCTTTTCATCCCCCAAACCACATATAAAAGAAAGGTAAAATGGACTCAGAGACAAAAGTGTGAAAGTAGGACTAGACTACAGAGCATCCTAATCCTTTACTTTGTATGTTTTTAAGGCTTTTCTATAATATACCCAATTTTATTAAACCGTTTTAATTTCATCTCTCACTCTTATCAAATATACTGATGCTGCGTCAGCTCGTAACCTCTGATGGGAAAGCAAATAGGCAGACTATATACTATCATATTTATGCCTGGACACAGCACTATCAAGTTAAATTTACAGTATTAAATTTTATTTCATTAGTATAAAATACTGAATTGTACAATATAAATCATTTATCAAAATAAAAATTAATAAAATTTATGTTCATTTTATTATTCTAACATTAACAAGATCTATAAATAAATAAATTACTATAATTAACAACTAACATTACACATTAATATTAGTAATTTTCTAAGTTTTAAAGCTTATTTTCTATAAATAAAATTAAAAATACTTAGTATTTAAATTGTAATATGTTTATAATATTTTCAAAATTATTTATACAAAAAATAAAGAAAAACTTTCAATTTTGTTATAATTTTAAATCAATAATCAGTCAAAAAAAACTTAATTAATTTTCTTAGTCATTCACTAGATATTTTCTTAATGAATAATATTTCTGTGATGTAATTTTCACTATACCACTCTCAGGCAGAGTAAAAACTGGATTCTATCCGGTTTTAACACAGTGTGGATGGGTACACTCATAAACATATGACAAAAATATGTGAAAAAAATATATGATCCCTAAGAGGCACATTTCATCCTGAAACAGCACTCATCAGTTAGTCCAGATCATAGTCTCTTACTATTTTAAACTTATTTTTAATCTAATAAATCCTTAAATGAAACTGTTTTTAATCTTTATTAAAATAAATTGTTATATTGCCAAATTATAAAATATATACATATCTAGGAATATATATATATATGCCTGTTGATAAATGAACATAAAATGAATATTTTACAAATTGAACAAATAAAACTTACCATTTTTCATCTAACCTGGTTTCTTTTATAACATCAATACCACCTAAACAATAATAATGATATATCAAGTAATTTATTAAAACATTTATTTAATAAATAAATAAAAAATAAACATTTTGCTAATCTTTAAATATAAAAATAATATACAAAATGAAAACTGAAAAATGAATTATATATATTCTTTGAAATGAAGATGCAATAAAAATCAAAAAACCAATAACTAAAGAAAGAAACTGAAAATAAAATCCCCAATGATAACAATTGTCAGATCTTATAAAGTGAGTTCATATATTAAAATGTAAAGCAAAAAAACTCATAATAGAATCTTCATCATCTTATAACTACAGAAAAGTCAATATTTTATTTAGATAATATAATCATAATAACAGTAATTCAAGAATGAATATAAAAGACTGAGTAATATTTAAAATATAAATTGACCAATTCTTTAAAGTCAAGATTATAAATATTTTAGTTTTTCCATCATAAATCCATTATCAATAATCTATATCACTTAACACTTTTCATTTATCTTGATTTCTTTTTTTATAACAATTTCAAACATCGATTTCATTTAAACAAGTTATAAGCCTTATAAACAAGGTACTTTCAACTATATTTCACTTCAAGCATTCTTATCTTTCAAGCATATTTATGGATTTAATTATAATTTCCTATGCATGTAAATTAATTTTAATTTTTTAAAAAAAGGTATTAGATTTATGAATCAAATTTAGTCAAATTTATTACTCTAAAAATTCTTAATTTTAAAATCAACTTATTTTAAACAATCTTCTATAATGGAATTTATTTTGTCAAAATAATATTGCAATCTTAATATCATAATTATATAAATGACTGCAAATATTAAAATAGAATCTATTCATTATTTAAGATTGATTCAATACAAAATGAAAATCTCTCCAAGTTTCATTCGGTTTCTCTAAATCATGACTTATCTTCCCCACATCATGCTAGCAAACTTCCTTATTTCATTCATACATCTCACATATGATCTTTTTCTGTCTTTTACAATCTCTCTATATCCAGTTTATTGCTTCAACTATCCATCATTATATCCATTTCAACTCCATAAATCTTTCAATGATGTCAATAATAGCTTCTTGTTCTCTAACCTATGTATTTTATTTTCAATAACTTTTTCTTAGTTCCAACATATATTTCTTCATACTTAATTGAGTGGTCTGAAATTTTTGAATTACTCTCCCGCTCAGCATCCAAATTTCAGAATCATGAATAAGAGCCAATAAAATATCATCTATTAAAACCCTTTTTTTCCCCTTATACATAGGTATATTTCCTTTTACTATCAAGTTATTTAGTCTATGATTAATTTTATTCATTATGTTTGTGATTTAGTGCAGTGATTGAAGGCCAAATTCTGAAGTATAAGGTATTTGCATCAATTCCAGTTCTGATACTTCCATAATCAAACTTCTTATAAATTTCCCAGTAATGAAGTCATTTGATTATTAAAGTTTTTTATTTTTGTAATATCTAACCAATAAAACTTGGATTTTTTTTTTTTTTTGCAGCATTGTTAAGTTTTTCTATTTTTAAAACACTTTTTTTTACATAAATACAATGAAATTAAATATGTATGTAAAGAAATATAATGTATAATTGATAGCTCTAATTTTAATAATGTTCGTAAATAATTAAATCTTTTTCCCCTTTGCCAATATATGTCTACAGTAAAATTGTAAGAAAGTCACAAATAAATTATGAGATAGTCGACTTAAAATTGAAAAAATAAATTGTGTTTTAAATATTTCAATCTGAAAAGTGGCAACATCGAACTGTGTGTTTATGTTTTGGGTGTTACAATGGTGTTATGAATGCCACATCTTCTCTATGATGTTTTAAGCTTATTTATAATCGTACATTACTGTGCAGTTTTATTTTACTACAGTTATAATTTTAAATTTATTAGTTGAAAAAAGAATCTGAAGGTATCAGTATGATACAGATGTTTTAGGCATTACAATAGCTAATTTGTATATCACGCCAATGAGGCCTGTTCCTTTAGATGTTAATAGAAATTCCAATTTTAAATTGATGGAGTATTTTAGTCTGAAGGCAAAAACAGAAAAATTTACATTCCTGGAGAAAAATTGTTATTTTCAGTTATTTGTTTACATATTAAAGGTTACTTATGCAATATTTTAGTAAGATATTTATTTAAAACCAAAAAATTATGTTATTACAATTAGATTTTATTTCAAACATATTTATTTTTAAATTCATAAAAAGTTTCTTTCTACCAGTGAAAATAGACTGACATTTTGTCAAAATGGTATATATATATATATTAATTTTAATAATAATATATTTAATCCTTATCTTTAAAATATATTTTCTTTCTTTCTTTAACAATAACTAAACATAATTTTTTTTTTGATTTTAAAAAATGGAATTCAAACTTTCTACTAACTTTTTAAATAGATAAATTATATTTAATGACACCAAGCACCATTGTCATAGATAAGAACTCCATTTACAAATTTATTTTCATATTTTGCAATGCTCAAATATTAATTTCTAAAAGGTAATAAATCAATATATGATACAAAAAAAAGGTTTAATTGCAAAAATAAAATATTCAAATATAAAGAAATATGGACAAGACTCATTAAAGACCATTCAAAACAGAAAAATGAAATTTGCAGCTTAACAAGTTAAATTTACATTTAATAATTTTTGATCATTCAGATTTTATTATTAACAATATAATGCTCCCCCCCCTCAAAATAACTTATTTTGCTGCAGGCAAAAGAATGTTCTTAAGAATTTTAATACATAAAATTGACTGAATAAACAAAGTTTAACTTAAAACTAAATATTAATATACTTTGTTTGTTAGACATGGTCAAAATATTTTTGATTACTTATTGTGCTGAATGAAACTGGCATATTTTTTTTGATTTTATAGTCATTAAAGATGAAAATCTTCTTTACTGAAAATATATCATAAATGAAAGTACTGACTATCTTGAAAGGTACTTGATGAAAATTAAATAAAGTATATTTATCATATTTTAATTCTATAATCAAAATATAATATTGGATACTGTACATTTTTAGCATGCATGTTGCCATTTTA
Organism: Epiperipatus broadwayi; assembly: GCA_028023455.1. Classification (NCBI taxonomy): domain Eukaryota; kingdom Metazoa; phylum Onychophora; class Udeonychophora; order Euonychophora; family Peripatidae; genus Epiperipatus; species Epiperipatus broadwayi. The sequence continues at coordinate 9,214,839 of JAQFVV010006224.1, read as the reverse complement.
TTTTTAGAAAACTTAGCTATAATGAAATCACTGGCATACATCATTAATCTTACAAAATAACCATCACTTTTGGACCACCATTTTTCAAAATCGTAATTGTTTTTTTAGTGAATAATTGATTGTAAATCAAAACAGTGAATACAAATTGATGAAAATTAATATGGCATTCATTGCATAAAGATGTAATCTTCATTTACTTTTACACTCTATTTCCTATTTTAAGACATAAAATATTTCTTGTAAAACTGCTTAATAAGTTTTGGAGATATGAAATCACTCACTCATATATTCATATCAATGTTAAATTTCTTAGTGCCTCCATCCAATCTAAACTCTGCTGCTGTATTTTAATAAATATTTCAGAATATGACAATTTTCCTCATCTATACTTTGATGGCCCAAAGAAACAATTCATATTCATTAGTCCTTTCAATAACTTCTCTCAATATTTGAATGAAAACCACCATGGTAACACCATTAAAATTTGGCTTGTCTTTTTGATGATTTGTAATTATCTTGATAAAGATCATGTATAGAGCTTATATAAGGCTGATAAGACTATGATTTTTCATATCATCTTTATCAGTTTTCTTAAATACTAATATTATCAATGCTTTCTTCAAATCATATGGTACATCTATCATTTTGGAAATTAGGTATATAGTTTTATCAAAAAAAAATCTATTACTTGCACACCTGCTTCTTTTAAGATATCAAGAATATTATTTCATCATTACCTGGAACTTTTCTTTTCTTCATAGATTTAATTTATCTCATATCTTCACTCAAAATGCTTGGCAATTTAAAAGATATATGAATAATATTAATTTTTTTTTTTGTTCTTTATTGTTATATAATTTTTTAAAAGTTTTCTACAATTTCATGTTTTCCCTCCTTTTAGTAATAATTCCATTTTTTTTTCTTATTGCTGAATCAATTTTCATTTCAATGTTAAGATACTATTTTATAAAAATAAAATCCTTTCATCATTATTAATTCTTTTTCATATAATTTTACAAAACTCTGGACATTCAATTCTATTTTAATGAATTATCTTTAAATATTTACTGGTGGAAGATTGTTTTTATACTAATTATCTTTGCTGCATTTCTTCATAAAATTTCAGTTACCTTCTTATTGAACTCAATTAAATCTTATCATTATGATTCTCATCTAAAGTTCTTAATTTAAAAAATGTTTTTCAGTAATGTATAATTCTTTTGATAAAAACTACTATTAACACTTCTTGTAATGCATATAGTAAAATTCTCATTTAATTATTATTATTTGAATATATCTTGGATCATAACATTAAAAATAAGATGAGTACATCCTTAACCTATAATACACATTTAAGCTAATACTTTAATTCATTTTTTTAGTTATGATATTGACTATTTGAATGCATATTTTTGAAAATTTTTAAAAACATTCCACATAACTATATGCAAAAAATGGACCTAAAACAATAATGAGCATTATATAAATGTGCATAACTCCGAAAGTTCAACATAAAGATGTAAATATGCTCTCTACATACATGGTGCCACATTGGGCATCATTTATAATAGAATCAGAGTAACAAAGAGTGAGCAAATATAAATATCAATGCTAAATAAAGTATATCTCTTATTAAGCATTATTTGTAATAATATAAGTGAAATAAAATCTCCGTCATCGTTATCAGGCAAAGGCCAACCATGAAGAAAATATAATGAGGGTGATAATCATTTGTAACTGAATGGAAAAGAGACTACTTATAAGCAGGTGTAAATGGTACTTAATAGCTAAGCATACATTAAATCCTATATAGATGTGCTACGATCATGAAGATAATCAGCTCAGGGCTATACGGTGCCATTAGTGAGCTGGCCATAAATAAAATAGTAGTATATATTGTTAATAACATGTGTATACTTTAAAGATGATTCTTAACCTCCTTAGCGCTATTCATATAACTTTAAAAAGAATTATGCAGAATTCATAGATACCTACATCAAATTCCATTAACTCATGCTAGCTATTTGGTAGCAAAAGACTCTGCTAAATATATGTTTATAAGAGTAAAAGGAGCAAAATATTTTATTTTGACTTATTGCTATAGTAATACTATATTAGAATGAATGGGTTAGATTGCATACCATATTATCTAAGAATCTCATGTTTAACAATTTAAAAAAATAAATAGAAAAATTATCATTAAAAAGTGCAATTTAGTATTTAATTTATTTTTTTTGGATATAAATGATATCTTATTAATTACTTCAAAAATTTCATATTTGTATATAAACTTAGTAATTGTAATACAAAATTAGGTTGCAATAGAGAAATCATTTAAATCAGGGATGAGGAACTTTTTCTCTGCCAAGAGTCATTTGGATATTTGTAATATCATTCACAGGCCATACGAAATTAACAACTTAAAAATTAGCCTCCTATATTTGATCAAAAATTTAATTAATTTACTTCTAATCATTAAAGGACGGCAACCTTTAAAACAGGAAAAGGCTAATTTCAACTTTCTCTTTTTAAACAAAGGCCATATTTTTTTGTGAATTAAAATAACATCATTATTATTAATGACTGTTCCCATTTAATGACAATTTTTCCATTTTGCCTTGTACCTATCTTTGTTATATATTCTCATATTTCTTTTCATGTTTTGAACAGTTTAATTCTACTTCCCTTTAGAAAATGCTTTCAAATTTTGGATTTTTTATTTTCAGGTTTTCTATTTTAGTTAATATTTCTTTCATCACAATAATTTTGTTAAAATCAGAATGTTTTGATAAATAGTGCCTCTTAATAATGGGTTCTTTTTAAATTGAAATATTTTTTAGACCTATTAGGCATATCGATTTAGTACTTCTAAAAAAAAAAAAAGCATTGGTCTAATTTCTTTGAAAGTCTATATTTAAAATTCCCATTAATTACATCTAAGGTTCAGTACATTTCAATATACTTGTATTTAAATGTTCTAAATTTAATAAATAAAATGCATATTTTAAAATTTTTAAACACCTAATATATAACATTTTCAAAAGATATTAATATGGTTTCTGAAATACAACCATAAAACATACAATTTCACTTGATAGAATTACATATGCTAAAATGAAAGACAAATATACATGTATATATATATCTAAAACAAATAATCACAAATAATTAATCATAAAATGGTTAACTCTAAACAATAATATTTTATTTCCTTTACTCTCATTTAGTCTAAATCTCAGGAATAAATCCATTCACATAACCCACTGGATTTTTACATGAAAAATACATTCATAAAAAAAAAAAAAACTGATTTACTTTACTCCAATATTTTAAACATACTTTTCGAGTAATTTATTTATTTCATTTTATCTTTAAACACATTATAAATTATAATCCTAGATTTAAATTCTTTTGCTACTCATTTATATTTAAAACAATGAATCACACAAACTATATCAATTCTTATTTTTATTGTTAGCAAATTACACATTAAAAATAATTTACACATACAAAAAAGTTACAATAAAATTTCTGTGAAGATATCAATTCACAAGAAAATCTGCATTGGTCCAGAAATTAACGAGAATTAAATCTATTTCAATTTTGGTTCAGTTTTTTGATCAATAAAAATTTTGTTATTGATTTAGTTCTGTTGACATGTTAATTGTGAATCCAGGCGTACAGTATTTAGTTGAACACAGATATTTCAAATATGTAGTAATAGCTACAGTTTTATCAAGAACATTACATTTCAAAATCTGTATCCACTGTGACCCAGAAGTAGACACATCATTTTACCTTCTATTTCACTGTGGAATCCAAAATTCTGTTAAGCATTTAAATAACAATGCCCATCGAATAGGTTTCATCAAATGATGGACTCAAGTTATTGATAAGATAGAATAGAATGACTTTCTTACATGAGAGCAAATGATGAAAAAAATAAAAAGCAATGCCCATTTTGTAGGATAAGATGTTGGCCCATCAAAAGTTAATGCAGCTTTCTAATATAAAATGACTATTCTATTTCACCTTTGTGTTCCTTTACCTTGGCACAGGACCTAGTCATTAGTAGTCTCTCATACTACCAATATTATCTCACACTTCCAATCATTAATCACATTATATAGTAATTCTAACTTCAATATTTTTTTTTCTTACAAAAGCCCTTAGTGATGAAATATAATGATGAGGATTGATTATGTAAACTGAGAGTGTTTAGTTGTAATCTTCAATGACATAGTGCAGTTATTAATGAATTGTTTTTGAAATAAATTTCAGCCAGAAATTTCACATGGCAAATTATTAAAATTCAAATAGCCCCATATTCCCTACTATCTGATGAACAAAGGATCTAGTATATAATATAAAATTAATCAGCTTCACACAATCTGGATAGTCATTAAGTCAAAAAAAATGTTCATTAAAACAGCAGAAATGGGTATAATATTCAAATATAGTCATGATGATAAGGCAGGAGTCAATAATACAAATAAAAGTTATATATATATTATAACGATCGAAATGAATGTGAATGATCGAATCTAACCGCAAACACAATATCTGCTCTACAAGGCGCCATCTAGGCATTTAAACCTAGAAAAATTTATAAAGTAGGCAGATATGCGCTGTTAAGATTCCACTTTATTTAAATATTCAGATCGTTAGCCCAAGTCACTAGCTCAGTGGAGTAGCAGAGATAATAAAGTATAAATTTTATATCTTAAATATAAAAGAATAAAAGCCACTGCCAGAAATTAACACATAAAAATATTTATTTACGCACATATAAAATAATATTTAAATTTTGAGGAATAAATTTAACGTTTATATTTTTATATTGATCTTTAATTCTAAATTTAAGTAGATTGCAAATAATGAGTTTACTATTTATTTAGAGGGTCGAGTATGAATGGACTACATAGGTCTGCATTTGAAAAGAAAATATTCTTCCCTGATTTAACCTTAGGCAACAAATTTCGCAATCAACTGGCGCCAATCCATCTGATACATTCATGTATTCAATGTAGCATGATACGACAACACAAAATACTATATTGTCAGGAATGTACATCTGAACAATAAGTAGAAATAGAGAAGACATTGACTCTCCACCAACAGGAATGTGACATCTGTTGGCAAGTAGATCAATAAACAAAAAACTCCATAGGAATGGACTGCGGTCTTCTGCCGACTTACAAACCCATCCATAGGCAAACAGAGGGTGTGTGGCGTATATCTATAATCCTGCCCGTAGCGGACCTCATACTACATCTACTAATTACACCAATATATCCAATCCATTGAACCAATTCAACTACGAAATGAATAACCTAAGATTACCCTCCCTTAATATAACTTTACAAAACTATATAACCATTCACGCCCGACTTAAATTTAACATTTAAATACGTTCGCACAGATTTGTTTAAAAATGTTGGGTATAGATCGATTACATAGATTCCACGGTCAAAAACATTTCAAAATAAACATAAACGATCAAAATACAAAATTATTGATACCGACAATCGCAGAGGGAAACTTATAAGTAACCCAATAGTATTCACCATAAGATACTTGCGTTGTCACCAATAACTTAAAAGACATCCGAATAAATACATTTTAGATACTCACCGTAAGGTATCATTATTTATCGAATGTCTATATATTTTGATCAAATATGAAAACCAAAATATAATTAACCGCAAACGAATCCATGCAAGCGTCTATAAACAACTTAAATTTCATGCATTTAAATAATCTTTACAATAAGAAAAAAAAAAAAAAAAAATGGGAATGATGTTTATCAATCGGAAAACATATAAAACTAAACATTATTAATTTGATTTAAAAACTTACAAAAGTCAGATAAGAGTCCGTTTTAACTTTTAAGTTGGCTTGTTTATCAATTTATAAAACTTGACGAAAGTTCTTAATTGATTTTAATAATTGTTCATTTCATATAGCTTATGGTATAAGAGTCCAGGTTCCCGTTGGCAATTCCCACGGCGTCTCCATTGGAAGAAAATGTTCTGGAGGTAGCATTAGCTGGTTCCATTCTGGTATCACAGTCTTTTCATTTTATTTTTTTTAAAACAAACAAAAAAATGAGAGAGAACGGCAAGTGCGTCTTACCGTTGTCATCAAATCAAGTTGGAAAAAAAACTGACTGGAACTCAATATTTTTTCTTTTTATAGTCCTCCTATGGATTCCATGAACAAAAACGTCACTGTTCTGTTTTTTCGTTATGGTCCGGGCCTTTATTTGCTTCCATTGGTCAAGCTAAAATCTCTTTCTTCTCTTATCTAACCTTTCATCTGACCTTTTAATTAAACAGCTTTTAGATAATTAATAAACAATCATTTCCATTTACAGATTACAGGAATTAATTAATACCTGTTTTTATTTTAACTTACGTTATTTTTTTATTAAAATATTTTTATATTTCAATCTTGTATTTTTTTATTAAAAAAAATACGTTCAAATACTTTTTTTTTTTTTGTTTATGAAAAAAATATTTTTAAAGTTTAGCATCTGTGCGAATATATATATATGTTTAACAAACATTTTAATTTTAGCGTTTAGTTTTTTCCTTTTATTTGCGAACTTTTAAGTTTTTATTTTAAATTAATGTAACGACATATTTATATATTGTTACATATCAGTAAACTTCCTCAAAAAACAAAAAACAAAAAAAAAGAATTTACTTAGTGTTAGTAATTACGTTACACAAATTGATTATATATGATCACAAAAACAAAACTTTTTTTTTTTACAAGACAAAACAGTAATTACACACAAATATAATGATTTAAAAAAAAATGTTGACTGTTGATTCCCTATTACCAGCTAAATTTCTGCCCCCTCCCTTCCAAGTTTCATTTCTCCTACCTTTAACTATTACTTAGGCAAGTTGAACGATTAAATTTTAAACAAGACTTTTTTTAAAAAAAAATTATGATTTATATTTATTATTATGTTTTATTTATTAGTTTTTATTCCTCGAATTTATCTCTACATATGCGCAATTTGCACTTTTTAAACAAAACTTCAAACTGCAACTCCACGTAAATACAACAAATATATTTATACTAATTTCAGAAAAAATATTACGGGCATGATTTATTTTCAAAAGTACTAGTGGTTTATTAAACCTCTGGCTATAACTTTACGTTAGTACAAAGTGTACTTATTTCAGAAAAAACAACAAATGTTATTTGCATGATTCCGTTTTAAAATTCTCAGGGCACTCGTGTTTATTAAAGATCGGAAATTTCATCTTTCAATTCCCCTTCTCAGGGTCAATCTCTGAGGTAAGGCCACACTTGGGACGCCAATTATAACGATCGAAATGAATGTGAATGATCGAATCTAACCGCAAAAACAATATCTGCTCTACAAGGCGCCATCTAGGCATTTAAACCTAGAAAAATTTATAAAGTAGGCAGATACGCGCTGTTCCGCTTTATTTAAATATTCAGATCGTTAGCCCAAGTCACTAGCTCAGTGGAGTAGCAGAGATAATAAAGTATAAATTTTATATCTTAAATATAAAAGAATAAAAGCCACTGCCAGAAATTAACACATAAAAATATTTATTTACGCACATATAAAATAATATTTAAATTTTGAGGAATAAATTTAACGTTTATATTTTTATATTGATCTTTAATTCTAAATTTAAGTAGATTGCAAATAATGAGTTTACTATTTATTTAGAGGGTCGAGTATGAATGGACTACATAGGTCTGCATTTGAAAAGAAAATATTCTTCCCTGATTTAACCTTAGGCAACAAATTTCGCAATCAACTGGCGCCAATCCATCTGATACATTCATGTATTCAATGTAGCATGATACGACAACACAAAATACTATATTGTCAGGAATGTACATCTGAACAATAAGTAGAAATAGAGAAGACATTGACTCTCCACCAACAGGAATGTGACATCTGTTGGCAAGTAGATCAATAAACAAAAAACTCCATAGGAATGGACTGCGGTCTTCTGCCGACTTACAAACCCATCCATAGGCAAACAGAGGGTGTGTGGCGTATATCTATAATCCTGCCCGTAGCGGACCTCATACTACATCTACTAATTACACCAATATATCCAATCCATTGAACCAATTCAACTACGAAATGAATAACCTAAGATTACCCTCCCTTAATATAACTTTACAAAACTATATAACCATTCACGCCCGACTTAAATTTAACATTTAAATACGTTCGCACAGATTTGTTTAAAAATGTTGGGTATAGATCGATTACATAGATTCCACGGTCAAAAACATTTCAAAATAAACATAAACGATCAAAATACAAAATTATTGATACCGACAATCGCAGAGGGAAACTTATAAGTAACCCAATAGTATTCACCATAAGATACTTGCGTTGTCACCAATAACTTAAAAGACATCCGAATAAATACATTTTAGATACTCACCGTAAGGTATCATTATTTATCGAATGTCTATATATTTTGATCAAATATGAAAACCAAAATATAATTAACCGCAAACGAATCCATGCAAGCGTCTATAAACAACTTAAATTTCATGCATTTAAATAATCTTTACAATAAGAAAAAAAAAAAAAAATGGGAATGATGTTTATCAATCGGAAAACATATAAAACTAAACATTATTAATTTGATTTAAAAACTTACAAAAGTCAGATAAGAGTCCATTTTAACTTTTAAGTTGGCTTGTTTATCAATTTATAAAACTTGACGAAAGTTCTTAATTGATTTTAATAATTGTTCATTTCATATAGCTTATGGTATAAGAGTCCAGGTTCCCGTTGGCAATTCCCACGGCGTCTCCATTGGAAGAAAATGTTCTGGAGGTAGCATTAGCTGGTTCCATTCTGGTATCACAGTCTTTTCATTTTATTTTTTTTAAAACAAACAAAAAAATGAGAGAGAACGGCAAGTGCGTCTTACCGTTGTCATCAAATCAAGTTGGAAAAAAAAACTGACTGGAACTCAATATTTTTTCCTTTTATAGTCCTCCTATGGATTCCTTGAACAAAAACGTCACTGTTCTGTTTTTTCGTTATGGTCCGGGCCTTTATTTGCTTCCATTGGTCAAGCTAAAATCTCTTTCTTCTCTTATCTAACCTTTCATCTGACCTTTTAATTAAACAGCTTTTAGATAATTAATAAACAATCATTTCCATTTACAGATTACAGGAATTAATTAATACCTGTTTTTATTTTAACTTACGTTATTTTTTTATTAAAATATTTTTATATTTCAATCTTGTATTTTTTTATTAAAAAAAATACGTTCAAATACTTTTTTTTTTTTGTTTATGAAAAAAATATTTTTAAAGTTTAGCATCTGTGCGAATATATATATATGTTTAACAAACATTTTAATTTTAGCGTTTAGTTTTTTTCCTTTTATTTGCGAACTTTTAAGTTTTTATTTTAAATTAATGTAACGACATATTTATATATCGTTACAATATGTATATATATATAGTTAAAAGATAGAAGATGCATGGAATGCACAAATTTTACTCAATATAAATTCCTTAAAATGAAAATGAAAAACAGTACTTGTGGGTAAAGCTATCAAGTTTGATTAATAGTTTGTTAAAAAAGTAATTTAGTGAATGAAAAAAAAAAAGACAAATTGATGTTGGATTTGCAATGAGATCTAATTTGGTATTTTCAATTTTTAAATTTTTTTAACTGTATCAAGTTTTGTGCAACTATAGACTGAATTATTTTATTAATGCTTGTGTTTCAACATTATATTCTCAAAAAGTTCAAAGAAACAACGCTTTTATTCTTTATTGGATAGTGTTGACAATACAATTAAAAAAATCAAAGTTTTTATTTTTTTAAATTTTTAATGCACTTGCTGAATTTTATTTTAATGAATATATTATTAATAAAATTAATAAAAAAAATTATACGATTATTTTGTTAATGATGAAGATAACGCAGTATATTAACTTTTGATATTAGTTGTATGATTCAAAATGATACTTTAAAATAGCTCAGTAGAAAATCATATTTCAGGCATCACATTTGAATAGATTTACATTTTGTCTTCCCAATGAAATGAAAATTCTTATCTTATTCCAGATTAGATCAAGGACATACATAATGATAAAAATTGTGAAATTCATACTAAAGCTTGGTTTGAAATTCATGTGAATGCTAAAACTATAGATAATAATGTTGATGATAAAAAACTGGATAAATACAGATCAAATGTATTTGCAAAGTACTTAATTAGAATTTGATGAAATGAGTGTTATTGTTTTCTAAAGCAAGCTTTTAAAGTGAAAGCAGATATCTGCAACATTAAAAATTTTGATGATAAAATCTTAAAAACTATTAAGTACAAGTTTAGAATTTTGGATGATAATAAAATCTATTAAAAGTTCAGATGAGTTATCAAAACAGTTTGTTACTATAAGGATCAAAATAAATGTGAATACTCTTGAATGTTAAAGAAAAATAAAGATTATAAAAATAATTCTAATATATATTCTGTTTACAATGAATTAAAAAATGAAACAGATGCAATAATTAATGACTCTTTAAAAAATAGTGCACAGATTGAAAACCTGATACAATAAAAATGGAAGGCAAAACTAAAACCAATATCTAAATATAAGACTCTTCAAAGATTGATGAATTTTTACTAGCTTAGATGTTACAAGATAAACAACCCATATAGAAAAAAAGACTAAAAGTAAGAAGTTAAAAAAATAAAAAATAATAACAGATCTTTTTTCTTTCAGGAGAAAAAATAAAGAGATGATCTAGTCTCATCTGATGATGATGAAATTAAATAATTTATATATGCATAATAATGAAATAATAATATATAATACATATTTGTAATTATAATAATTATAAGTTCATATATTCACTTATCTTTGTAAATTTCATTTTATGTAATCAAGGCCTGCTTTTAAACCATTGACTTAAAAATAAATAATTTCCACATTTATAAAAATTCAGTATATGTTTGCATATTTGTAAACAGAAAACATTCTGGTTGATTTATTTATTTCTTATCACAAATAATTCTAAACTATATAATTAGTTTTATTAATTTTAAATTAATTGAAGAAAATTGAAAGTGAGAGTTATTTATTATTAGCAGCACTGAACTTTCAGCTCATTGTGATCAAATCCTACAATTAATACTGGCCATTATTGGTATTGCATGGATTTTGAAATGTCATTCATCTAGAATAAGTTTTTGGATCAGTTACATTATTACTTTTCTTTGTTTAATGTTTACGGCTACCAAAATTATCATCATGAAAACTATATTTAACTTCTTCAAAGATTTACTATTATGATTATGAAGTTGAAAGCTGCATAAAAAAATTAACATCAATTATTTATTTTGAACTCTGAGATATCATGAACAAATTTATCCCTAGCATAAAGTAAAAAAATAGAAATGATAATTCTTTTAAATGGATATTCATCAATGCAAATGGCATTCTTTAGCAAAGGTCTTTACAAAATGTCTTTAGATAAAACTGTGGGGCAAAATATGAGTTCTACAATCTAAATTCTATAATCACTATTGTCAATATTTTCTTCTTTTATACAAATAATCAATATAATATAACATTCTTATAGATATGAAATAATTGTTTCATTATTATTAATTCTTAACTCATAAATGAATAATTAGGCCAACTGCTTTAATAATTAACATTTAAACTGCATCAAGACCCAATAACAATATTCCAATAATTTTATTCTTTAAAAAAAATTATTTATTTGTGTTTGTAAATAAATTTTAAATAATCAATTTAAAAATTCTTCACTTTCCGTTCTTAAATTTGATTTAGATGGTAAGTACTTTATTTTCTAACTCATTATTATTATAAATTTGTTCAATCTTTCTATAAACCCATTTGAGTATTTAATAAATTTCTTAGATACAAAATCAAAGTAATATTATCTATAATGATAAAATAATTCAACACAATGAGTAGCTGAACACATTTTCATACATTAATTCTTGTACAGAGTATCACTTCTTTTAATATCATAGTGCTATCAATTGCAAGGATCATTTATTCACTTAATAAGTTTTAGAAATAGATACTACAACATTATCAAAGAAATAAATGCTAAAAAAAATTAACTTTCATTTATTTAATATCAATTGTTCTTAATCTTTTTAAAAATGAAGAATTCTTTTGATTATAAAAATATTTTGAAAAACATTATTAATCAGTAAAATATATTTATACAATGACTCAGTCATATACCAAAATATAAATGTACTGTGTTCACATCTTTTAATAAAAAATATAGATGACATATTAAATTTTTTTTAGAAAATCCTTTATTAAAAAATTATTATATATTTAAATTAATTTCACTATACTATTTGAATTAAGTGATTTTACAGCTTTCAGCAAATCCAATCTTGCACTATCATGATGATAAATAATTATTTTTAATTTAATAAATTTTAAACAATTATCAAAACATTTAATAAAAAAAGAAAAGAAAATACTAATTATTGAATTTACATAAAAAAAAAATAAAACATTATATCAGATTTAAATATCAGAGAAATGAATTAAAAATTTCCAGATGATTCATTTGAAAATGCAAGTTCCAACTTATCTCTGATATAAAATTAAGTGTGCTATAGTTTGAGCATTGTGTTAATACATTCCTTTGAGATAATTCTATGTTTGCAATAATAATCTTTAAAAATTTTGAAAAATAAGTATTATATAAACTTATTACAAAATTTATAATAAACAGAATACTACTGCTGTAAAAACCACCAATTGAGAATCATTGTTTTGAAAAGAAAAAAAAATTTAAATAACTGCAAGTCACTATATATATATGTGAGAGAAGCACTGGAAACTGTTCTTATAATAACAATGTCAGATTCATACAAATAGTGATATTATTTTATTAAAGTTGACCATCATTAACCAGTAATGGCTGAATAGTTGAATCTAAGATTAACACATAATAAATAAATCAGTGTTAATTTTTAGAATTTTTTTTTTTTTCAAGTCCAGCAACAATTCACCATCATTTATATAAAAAAGTATGAACTTATATTTTTATTAAGTCATTTCAATTCTGACATTTTGTAATAAACTGAATAATCATTAATTGTATATGAAATAAAATTGGAGTTGACTAAATTCCATCTAACTATGAAAAATATGTCCATTACTTTTATATTAGCAAACTGAAAAATAGAGCTGATCCATCCATTTTTTGTGCTTTTAGTGTAAATATGCTAAGTTTACTGTATTGAAATTTCTAAGAGAATTAATATCAATGCTGATCTAAATCTGGTATTATTAATTATAAGATAATAATTAAGCAGAAAATAGAGAATATGTCTCATTTTTAACAACTCTTGTATTAATAATCAATTAGAAATCAAATAATAAAAATTAAATTGTATAGCATTAACATAAATTAATTAGAACTGCATTAACTAAGATCCATTTAGCTATGAAATGGCTAAACAAATCCACCACCAAACTATAGAAGAGAGCAGATCCATTTATTCTTTGTGCTTTCAATGTAATTAAAGCTAAAGTTTGCTAATAAATTAAGCATGACCTTTTAAGTAATTATGATCCAATAATTAATAATGCCAAATTTAAATCTGGGATTAATATTAATTCCATTATAAAATTTCAACACAGCAAATTTAGTTTTTTATATCGAAAGCACAAAGAATATACAGATTCATTTTATAGTTTGCTGATATAAAATAGGGATGCACATGATTATTTATTTCAAAGTGAAATGAATCATAGTCAACTAGCTCTATTTTCTCTACATTAATCCTGAATTTAATTTAATACATATTATTTGACTTGTAATTTATTATCAATACAGGAATTGTTAAAAATAAAAATTTGTACCCTCCACTTAATTAATTATGACTCATAATTAATAATTCATAGTGCCATATTTACATCTGGGATTAATATTAATTATTCCAATCCAAAATTTCAACAGTTATAAAGTGCAAAACTTAGATGGATCTGTTCTCTTCTTAATTTGCAAACATAAATGTAATGAATATTTGTATTTTTATATTGGACTATTTCCATCATCTAATATGAGTATTGAATGTCTTTAGAAAAATTTAACTTTATTTAAATATTCCAAATACATTCAACTGTTAAGCATGTTAGTATATGCATAACATTTCGAGAGATATTATTCTCCCCTCTTCTTCAGGAGTTGCTGGCCTGACCAGTGACAGTAATAGCATGGGATTTGAACCTAGATACAGTACTTAGATTCTTGATTATTGATTTTTACGATAATGCTCTAACCAATTGAGCCATCCTGCCAAAGGCAACAGTTTGTAGAAATCTCATATACTTATCTATGAGGTTCCTCCTGATTTCTCCACTTTTTTTACTAAGAGCAGAGCTGATTAGTGGTTTCCGTACATTATGTATATTGACATTATGGGACTTTTTGCCATTGTCATGTGAGCAGCTTCTTTAAATTTTCTTCCTTGTATCTTTTCTTCTCTATCCAATATTTTTGTTTTCCCAATTGGCACATACATGGTCTACTACCTTAGACACATCTGTTTTCTCTTTTCTAATCGGTTTTTGCTCTTGCAAGCGCTTTTCAATGGGACAACTGGTCTCATCAATGTTTTTCCACATTCACATGGTATTTCATAGATACAGTTTTTTCTTTTCAGCATTTCAAGTTTAAGCTTTGTAGATGTTAGAATTCTTTGTAGTGCGGTATGGCAGTGGAAAGCTGTTCTGATGTTATACTGATTGCAGATTTTCCTTAATTTGTCTAATATTTTTGGAATGTACGGATACACTACAGTACCAATAATTGTCTTTTCTCTTGATTGTTCTTTTTGTTGTCTATTTAATATTTTCTTAATAACAGCTGATGTAGAACCATTTTTCATAAGAGTTGGTTCTATAAAGATCTTTTCTTTTTCCAAATCGCTGGTTTCAGAACAAACTTCTTTTGCTCTGTTCCATAGTGATAGTATAACACCATGTTTTGTGTTTCTGGTGTGATTGGATGTATAGGATAGGTATTTACCTGTATGTATAGGTTTTTGGTAATCTGTAGTTTTGATTTTGCCATGAGGGAGTCTTGTCACAAAAACATCTAAAAATGCCAATTTTTGTTCTTGTTCCAATTCTATTGTAAATTTAATTGAAGGGGATATGTTGTTGATGTGTTTCCAGAAAGTTTGTAGCAGTGCTTCACCATGTAGCCATACACCAAATGTATCATTTACATAGCGAAGTCAAAACTTAGGTAGGTATGGAGTAGTTTTTATGGCTAAGGTTTAAAGTTCTTCCATCTAAATATTGCTAATCAGAGGAGACAATGGTGAGCCCATAGCCATTCATTGATTTTGTTAGAAGAATACTGGGTTATATTGAAACTAGATTGTTTTTATGCAGAACGTTAATAGTTCCATTATACTATCAATAAGAAGAGCTGTTCTGTTTTAACCATTATCACAAACCTTCAGGAAACCAATAATGAATATGTTTAATTATTTCACAGCTAGATAAAGCTTAATCAACTCCAGTTCTATTTCATCTATATTAAGGTGGTCTCAGTTTAATATTTAAAAATCATTAATTATGTTGTTCATAGTTATTATTTAACCATACTCACTGAACAAAGAAAACTCTCCATTCAGTAGTGCCACTCTGTGCTAACCAGAGTAATCAATGCCCAGACTAGTTTCTGGCTTGTGGCTTCGTCAGTGAGGAGCCTTGGATCTGAGACCACTTCGCCTAGATCTTAGGATCTAACGCAATTATGTGCTAGTATGAGATGATGAACATGTGATGGTTAGTGGTTTCATATCAACTGAAGTTAAAAAAATATAAAAAAAAATATAATGTTGATTTGAATCTATTGATGAGATTCTCATAAAACCCTGAAAAGATCGGATCCAGCTGCCTTTATTATTGAGCCTGAAACAAAAATTAGTTTGAGATTTGGTATAATAATAATTCCTTGACAAAATTCTCTTCTTTAAAAATTTTCCAAATTGAATATTCATTAATAATATCTTAGATTTGATATATGTGTTATGTGAAAAACCCCTTTAAGTCTAATCTATTTAATAGTTTTTTACACATTTTCTGAGAAGTAACTTGTTTAATATATATGGTAAAAAAATATATGAGAATACTGCTCATAATATTTACTTGAATAACCAAATATTTAACAAGAATATTTTTTTCTATGTATTCAGCAAAAAAATTTCCAAGTATTGGCAATGAGTTATCCAAAAAAGTTATTTCTGGATTCAAATCTACATAAAGCTGCTGTAAACAATTTTTATTTCTAATAATTTACATGTAAAATTTGCTTACGAAATAAAATTATTGCTTCAGTTTTTATCAACAGTTTGAAAAATGATCTCTCACAAAGGCTTTAATATTCTTAAATGTAGAAAAAAAAAAAACAAGAACAATTTACCTGACATAGCACTTAAAAAAAACAACAACTTAATATTTGATAGAAATACAACTCTCAAGGTTCAATTCTTTCAACTATCCTATGTAAAAAGAATAAAAAATTTGTGTTTGTTGGGCATATTGCCTTGGCTTCACAAAAACATTTTTCCAAAAAATAGAAAAATCAATCTTTAATTTAATCAATAAAAATGTAACATATAGTAACACAAAATCTGCAAATAAAAAACTAATAAACATAACTTATATAATTGCAATTTAGAAATAAACTTTTCTTCCCTTTCAAAAATTAAGACCTAAAATGTTGGCTAGTGGTATCATTTTTAATAAGTGTTAAATTAAATCAAAGCTATCATTTAGATCATGCTTATTACCATTGGTTTTACTACAATTTGAATTTTGTCACTTATTTTTCCAGATTATGAATTCACTTTCTGAGGCACTTAGAGAGTCCACAATTATGTGGTTACATACAAAACATGAGCATTTTCATGAAATTTTTCAAATGCATACATTAGAGATAGAGTAATTATAACATTTTTCAATATTATTTGGCTTATTGTAATGATTTATATAATATACATTATCACTATCATCATTAGCCATTACCAATCCATCACAGGATGAAAATCAATGAGCTTCTTTGATTCACAGTTCTAGTTCATTCTAGAAAATTTCATTGATTCATATAATCATTTCATGTGTTTTTTTAGCTTTATTATAATCCCTTCTCATCCATTGCAATCTATTCTAACATTATATTCACAGTCCAGCTCCATTTTTATTTGTACAATGTGATTTCTATTTGTTCCCTAACATATATATTTCATTTTGGATCCCTGTTGTCAATCCTAACATTTATCCATATTTTGCTATATGATCTGTAGTCTCTAAATTGCAATCTATAGACCATCCAAATCTCAGATTATTAAGCACTGATGAAACACATTTATTAAAAATATTTATTTTTGAAATGAAAAGACATTTCTCTTTAATATTAATTACTTTTCCCAAAAGCAATCCATCTCAAGCTAATTTTATGACTAATTTCATCAGTTATGTTTTTATTTATATTAATGTTATGACCGAAATATTTATAGTTTTTAATTTGTTGTAATTCATTACAGTTTTATTTATTTCTTGCTTTTGTTTGCCAGTTTTTATTACATTTTTGGAAACTATAAAGCATTAGTTGCACAAACAACCACAACATCTGCAAAATCTAGATGACTTAAATTTAATCTTCTTTTATTTATTCCCTTAGTTTATTTTAATCCACAAAATACAATCTGTAAAACTGTTGTGAAAAAAATCAGTTACCCTTCCCTTATCTCTGTTTACCACTTTAACATCACTATGCAGATTAATCATTGCTATTGCATTTTCATATATATTTTTTAATTTTACCAAATTTGTACTGTTCAAGTTAATATGAAAGAGTAAAATAAAACTAATAAGAAAAGTCTTAAAAGCACTCAAGTAGCTTTCAGCAGATCGCTGCCAGAATCATAGTGCTAAATAGAACTGCACCCATTAAAAATATGCATATATAGTGAAGGACAACATGTAAATCAAGCATAGTATATAAATTATTGTTCCATTGTTTTCATAATGGGACACAGGAATATTTTTTTATTAATGGAATGAGGATCCCTTGCAATATCCGAAGGCTCTTTATAGTTCCTCTTCCTATTATCCCTCTTGGCACAGCATTGGAGGGAGAAAAGGTATGTTCCACAGCCTAACACTTTCTCGAGAACTTTTGGCATTCTCAAATTCATAGCAAAATGAACTATAATTATAATGAAAAAATGAATGTAATTATATATATTTGAAGGAAATTAAAATTTATTTAAATTCAAAGTTAAATGTTTAAATTACAGCATCCATTAATGCTATCAAGCGAAGAGATTCATCCTTCCCTCTTTCCAAAAAATTGATGCTCTAATTTAAATATTGAACATGGAATTTAAATAAATTTTAATCTCTTCAAATACATACAATTACACCCATCTCTCAATTATAATTATAGTTCATCTTGCTATGAATATAAAAACACCATAAGTTCTTGAAAGTGCTAAGCCTATTTAATTTATAGAAATAATAAGCTTCTCTATAGTTGCTTTTAAGTGCAATTATTATATTTATTCATTTAATATAATTGGCATGTTAAAAGATGTATTCTAAAAGCTACTCTCTTTTTTGTTCATTATTAAATAGTTCTTTGGAGAATTTTTTCATATATTTCATAATTTCAGACTTCTTTTATGTTATATTTGTAAAACTTTTATTCTCTTCTATAGCTTTCCATGTCATTTCACAATTGTACTTCCTTATAACATCATTAATTCTTTTTCATACCAATGTCAAATATTAAGTACTAAATGTGAAATTTCAAAATATTTTCATATTCCTTCTTTTGTTCATATAGTTCTTGCCTAAATTAACAATTAATTGGTAAATGCTGTTTTATTTCTTGATATAACTATTAGTATGACTAACATGGCTGCAGAAAGGAGTTTGTTATTAAGTGAAAGGAGATCCTTTGATTCCTCTTGGAGGTCTTAAAGAAACAGAGCAGGGTTTATGCCTAATGTCCACTCCATATGTTCTTGTTGTTGCAGCTGTTATTACTATGCGATTATGTATATAGTATACAAACATGGTTGGGCTGCTCACCAACACGCATTAGCCAGCGTGGTGAGTTTATTGGCTTTTTACTTCTGAGTTTAAGATCAAGAAACACCGTGGTCTTTCTTCTCAGTTGCCTGATAAGGCAGAATAAATATTTGTGTAAATGATAAATATTTTTCCAATAGATATATATAATTATGACATACAAAAATAAATCATGGCCCTTTTCCGAGGAGACTGTAAAGTCACCAACAAAGGTAGGGGTTGGTGGCCGAAGATGGAGGGTGCTAAGAATCCCCTGATTACAAACCCAGGCTGTCATATGCTTACAACCGCAGATCACTTTCAAGTGAAGGAAGATTGCAAGACTTAGAAGAAAAAGTCTTATATTAAATGGGATATTATTGGACTTTGTGAAGTTAGAAGAAAAGGTGAAGAGACAACTGATTTAAAAAGTGGACATGTACTCTACTATAAAGGCACAAATATTGGAAATACAAGTGGAGTGGGATTCATTATAAATAAAAAGTGGAAGAACAACATTAAGGAGATTGATGGTGTATCGGATAGAGCGCAAGATTAGTTATACAACTTAATAGCAGATACTAAATGCAGATAATTAAGGTTTATGCCCCAACCAGTTCTCATAGTAATGAAGTAGTAGAAGATTTTTATATGGATGTACAAAAGACTTTTGATCAGAGTAAACAACATTTTTAAATTGTTATGGGGGACTTTAATGCTAGAATTGGCAAACAAAATGCAAAACTAGAGACAAAAATTATTAAGGGAAACAATATTTACAGTTGATATCCTTAATCTTCAGAAACATTTTAATAAATTTAAATTAGAACTTACAAATTGGTTTCAAGTATTAGTAGATTTTGAACATGAACTGATACACTTTCAAAAACTGGACAAAGATAGCTGGTAAAAAAAAGCAGCAATTGACCAATAAAATTTCTACTGAGACTAGAGAATTTATGAAGAAAAGAAGGAATATAAAGATATACAAAGTGATGCATTAAAAAAGATTGAATATCTCAAATTTTGTAAAATGGTGCAGAAAAGAGTTGAAAATGATATAAGAAAGTATAACTGTGAACTAGCAAGAAAAGCTGTAGAAAAAAATAAAAGTCTCAAGAGTGTAAAACAACATTTTGGTATTGGTAGAAAATTTATATCTGCAATAAGAAAAAAAAATGGAATTATTACTAAACAGAGAGATGACATCATGAAATGGGTAGAAGACTTTTATTAAGAATTATATAGTGATGAAGAACAAATATCTCCTATATCTATTATATCTTCCAAATTGCCCAGAATTTTAAATGAAGAAGTGAGACATGCAATTAAATGTATGAAGAAAGGAAAGGCTCCAGGTAACGATGAAATTATAATTGATATATTAAAAGAAGCAGGTGAAGAAATAGATTTTTTTTTAGCAAGTTATGACTAAATGATAAAGATGTACCAGATGATTGGAAGAATTCAGTATTAATATTAATATTAAAAAAAAGTGATAAAGAAGATATTAGAAATTACAGACCTATCAGCCTTTTATCAGTTTCATATAAAATTTTTATCAAGATAATTACAACTCGTCCACAGAGAACAGTGGATTTCCACCAACCAAGAGAACAAGCTGGATTTAAAAGTAGTTTTAGTACAGTAGATCATATCCAGGTATTGAGATAAGTTATAGAAAAAACAAATGAATGAGTTGCCATTATGCTTTGGATTTGTAGATTATGAAAAGGCATTTGATTCTATTAACATTTCTTCAGCGATTAAAGCATTGGATCATCAAGCTATAGATCCAGGATATTGTCATATTAAAGAAATATTTATAAAAATGCAACAACAACAATTAGATTATATAATGATACTGGGAAAGTCAACATTGAGAAAAGTGTAAGACAGGGTGACTCCATATCTCCAAAACGTTTTACAGCAGTGCTGCAAGAAGCATTTTGTGGATTAAAATCGGACGCTAAATGAGTGAAAGTAAATGAAGATTATTCGAGTCATTTAGATTTTGCAGATGATGTAGTTGTTTTTGCAAATAATGCTTTAGAGCTGCAGAAAATGTTGCAGGAGTTATCAGATGAAAGTAGGACTAAAAATAAATGCTAAAAAGACTAAAGTAATGTTTAATGAATTTTCTCAAAATATGAAAATAAAGATTGATTATGATGAGTTAGAAACAATTACAAATACCATGATCAGATTATTAATACAGATGGAAACATAATGGATAAAATTAATCATGGAATTAAACTTGGTTGGAGTGCTTTTGGTAGAAATAACTTGATATTAAAAGGCAATATGCCTATGTATTTGAAAAGGCAGGTTTTTAATAAATGTGTTCTACCAGTTCTTACTTATGGATCTGAGACTTGGACACTTAATAGAAGACTTCAGACCACTCAAAGAAGTATGGAGAGATGCATGATGGGAGTAAAAAGAAGAGATTGAAAATGCAATATATGGGTAAGAGAACAAACAGGTGTTACTTACCGCATTGAAAAAATTATAAGACTGAAGTGGAGTTGGGTTGGACATATTGCTAGAAGAGATGATAATGGATGGACAATTGAAATCTTAAACTAGATTACAGGAGATTGTAAAAAGACTCAGAAAGAAACAACATGTGAGATGGATGGATGAAATCAGAAAGTGTGCAGGGATGATGTGGAGAAGAGAAGCTAAAGATCGGAGAAGATGGATTGAAATTGGAGAGACCTTCATCCTGCAGTGGATTGATAATGATTGTGACAAACATCTGATTGGTCTTATTCAAATTTGAGTTATTTCCAAAATCTATTAATATTGAAAAAAATTATTGTTTAAATTCACGGGAATATTTCTGGAGTTTAAAAATATTAATTGTCGATATGGGTTTCTTTAATAGTTTTGTTTATAGACTTTAAAATTAACACTTATTTTACATCTAATAATTGATCAATTCATGTGTTGAACCTATTACGTGCATCCAAAACAGAATGGAAATACATTTTTCTTTTAACTAAAATATAATCCAAATCTGATATGCTTTTATGATGCCTCTGTGTCCATTTCCATTTTGAATTTTAGCATTAAATTTTTTATGAGAATTTAAAATGTTAAAAAACTTTTGCATATCTATATAAAAATCCATCGCATCTTCATCACAATCTAAACATGCATTTCGTATTTCTTCATTCAATGGATAACTAATTTTGCTATTCTGATATATCATCAATCCATAATATTGTTCATTCAACTTTTATTTATAATGAATTCTACCCAATAGGTATTTTCAATATAAATACGTATACAAATTATGTTCTCTTTTCTTATAACTACTGACAGTTATGATAATGTTCTAAGAGACAATATGTCCTCCAATTCATGTAATATTCTTTCATTTTTTAAAAGTGATGTATAGTTTTAAGCATCAAATAGAAGAAGATTATCAAATAACAAGGTCCACACCCCAGTGATCCTTAGCACCAATTGCTTTAAATTATTGACGACCATCTTGGTAATAACTTGAGGTTTTAAAATATATAAGCCATATTTTATTTCTATCTGTCATAATTCTAAATATAAAAAGAGAATAATCATTCACACACACATACTAGTTATAAACTACTAAGCATTGAAAAGAAAAATCATGACATTTTCTTGATCTTAAATTCAGAAGTTATATCAAGCAATTTCATTTTGCTGGATAATCTATATTAATGAATAATTTAAGCACGTTCCCTTACTATGTGAATAATTATATAATAATAATAACACCTGAAATAATAAAAATATATGGAATGGATATTAAAAATATATTCTTCCTGGTTCCTTTATAGCCTCAGAAAATATAATCTTTTTTCAGCTAATAGTAAATAAAAAGTTGCAAAAAAAAAAAAAAAATGCTGTCAACTAAAAAGATCCTTTGATTCATAGTGAGTATTTAAAAGTATAGACAAAGGCAAATTACTAATGGCCGCTCAATTTACTAATATTGAAACTGTTACCAGTATGTGATTGTTTACATGATAAATGAAAAATAATAGGCTGTTCATCAAAATCTTGGGATAAATATAACAACAAAATTTTATATCTTATAGAAGTTTGACAGTTACATCAACTGCATTTTCTTAAAGGAATAATAAATTATGCATATTTTGTGGGTATATTTAAATATTTACATTATACTTGTATTAATGATTGATAAACAATAATTATTTCCCTGGAAATTAATGCAGGTTGGTTTGATGAACACCTTATACTTAAAAAACTATATATGTAGGTCACTTTCAAATGAAGCAAGATTTAATGAATTGTTAAAAGATTCATTCCTTATTAAAAAATATTTTGAATAGTAAAAATAGAAAAAAAGACGAAGAAACAATTGAAAAGAAAGATACAAATTTTATTATAAAAGCATAAATAATGGAATTATAAGTAAAATGAATTTATTAAAAATAAAAAATGAAAAAAAACAACATTGTGGAAATTTAGAATATATCGAACAAGATATGTTGGACATGACTAAAAATAACAATCCTAATGTGATAATATTCAACTAGCTGTGATTTTGATAACAAAAACAAATATATAGAATTTTTATACAGATTCACAGAATGCTTTTGAATAGACTATAACATTTTATGAATTGCCATGCAACTAAAAAAATGTTTGAAGCATGGGGAAAAAATTGGAAGGACAGAAATGAAATATGGGTAAAATTTGAGAGGAAAAAGAATTCTGCATCAGAATTTGTTTTTAAAAAAAATCAAAAAGATAAATAAATATAGAATCATTCAAATGAAGTACAGTAGAATCTGATTAAAGTCTACAACAGATGTTTTTTTAAAAAAAAAGCTTATAAAGATATGAGAAAAAAAAAAACAAGATTCAACAATGTTTTCTATCAAATCTAGACAATGTATTCCCCCCACCTCCAAGTACAAGTTGTATCCTGCTATTGCAACACCTTCATCCAAACCAATTTATAATGTGAGGATAGCTTACAAGCCTGATCAAACCAACTAATAACTACCCATAACACTAATTGTGTCCATCTCAAATATTAAAATTAGCTTAAATAATAAATTTTAATTAATATACAGATAATATAAATATGTTAATAATATACTTGTATTTATCGTCTTATGCGTCGCTAATAATGAAATGAATAAATGTCAAAGCAGTTTTTATTAAACAAGTATGAGAATAAAATGATGTTTTATTATATGACTTTTAAATCGATTGTCATGTTATAATATCCACAACAATAAACATTATGGCAACAAAAAGCACATGAAAATTTGGATACGTTGAATAACAGGAATTAAGTGAGATATGTAAATATAACATCTTTTTACTTTCATGATCTTCGCGAATTACTTATGCGCTGAAAAAAAAAAAGACAAGATAAAAAAAAAACATTTTCAGAATACAAGAGAAAATGGATCTGTTATTCCAGAAATTGCTATTTTCAGACATATAATTATCATGATACTGCAATAAGTAAAAAAAAGTTTTTGAAGTGAAATAGAATAAAGAATTTCATCTGAGTGAATAAAGTCGGAAACTCATTTTGGTTGTCTTTTGATAGCCAGTCCCAGCTGCTTGTCGGCGTTGTTTATGTGTTAAAACAATAAAATGTAACGTTACTGGGCAGCGATTTTAAAAATACGGTGACTTTTTTTGATCTCTTAAATTTTTTCTACTCCATCTTTTAATATTTCATTTTTAGTGGGGGGGGGGGGGGTTGGGCTATACGGTGATTTTTTTTTCTGGCTTTAACTTTTATTTTTGAAATCAATTTTTATTACCTTTTTTAAAAAATAAAAACAACCAAAAAATAACTTCTGTCTCTAACTTTTACAAAATATTTCTCAATACACCCCCCCCCCCCAAATTAAAATAAAATAAAAACTTTTGACTTTTTCAAGTTTCATTTTCTTTTTTTTTTGTTGTTTGTTTAAAAATAGGACCACTTTTTTTTGCTTTATAAGGCGATATTTTTTTTGCCTTTATTTATATACCGCTCCTATACTAAAACTTTTATTTTTAAAACCAATTTTTATTACTTTTTTTTAAAAATAAAAACAAACCAAAAATAACTTTTGTCTCAGTGAAGACAAAGTATTTATTTTTCACATCAGCAAGAATTAAAACTTTATCAATTGACCTACCTTATTACAAAGATTCTATTCCAGTAAAATTACTAAATTCCCTGTGCAGACCGGCTTCTGTGGATGGCAGTTTGCCCGATTTTGATCTGTCAGTCATTTTGTTTGTCACGGATGTGTTCTCGCGAAAACGTGACTATTTGCGTGAGCTTGTAGAAATGTTGCTTGGACCTATCCTTTCCAAATTGATTTGAAGATTCCATGTTGAGTAGGGAAGCGTGGCAACAGGTGGACAATTGTTAGGAGGTAATAGTAAGTCAAATGATGTGTAAGTTCATTCCTTTGACATGCATAATTGAAGAGTTGTAGCTGGCTGAAGTCCAGACACCCTCATTCAATACTGTAGCGAACATTGAACTGTATTAGAATAAAGTGTGTAACATCAAAACAGGACATCTGCCGCTAAATGGGGCTAAAGGGTATTAAACAGCCTCTTTCTGTGCTTTTTGGTATAGATATATAGACCTAAAAACTGGAGGCCAAAATGGCATATTTATGTTTTTGCATATAAATAGCAAAACTATCTCAATGTGAAAACAAATACACATTAAAAACTGAAAAAAATAAATAAATTAATTATTTATAAAGTATGATAATACACACACACAATGAAAAGTTACTAAACTTAGTTTTCAATCAACTATAACGTAATCTTTATATATTTTGTGCTGTTAATAAAATATATAAACATTGTAGCACATGATATACTAATAAATTTTATATATGATCAAAATCTTTTCATTTTTGCATTTATACATATTTCTTACTTATTACAAGTGACTCTGGAAAAATAATGAAATAAATGAATTCATAATGAACAGGATATTTAGTTGGTATAGTAGCAGAATAGAACTATTATTTATTTCAACATACTGATAATAATAGACATGAGCAATGAATGAATATTAATATTTTTCTATATATATTTTTATTTAAAAACAAAAGCATAAATTAAATAAACTCCCAACTTAGCAGGTTTTGTTTTAAAAAATAAATATAAATTATAGATTAAAAAAGTTAACATTTATTTCACTCAGCTCATATTCACTTCTTATATATATAAAAAGCAATTAAATGCCATCATATCCCCCCCCCCCCTGTAATTTTATTGCTAGCAATTTTATATTCATATTTAAAAGCATAAATATAAAGTGGATCATTTTCTTTAACATAATGAAGATATCTTTGTGATTAAATTTCCAAATAAATAACAATGATTTGGCAATCTTTTTCGAGATTTCTGCTTATATAAACTAGAAGTTGACTTTTTTTTTAGTTATCAGTATTATTTTACTAAAGAGTGCATACATTATGTCATTTGAAATTAAAATTTTGCTTTGAGTTGCAATTACATTGGATTTTTTTTTTTCTCAAAGTAACCTTTATTAATAAAAGATTATAAAAATTTTCGGGTACACTTACCCATTGAGGATTACACAGTCTTCAATGTAACAAGGTAAAATGTACATATGTTCAAAAACAATTACATCCATAAAAATTGCTGTAATGTGATTAATGTGGATCTGTACATGGATCCACATGGCCCGGCTGTCAAGAAGTTAACCATCACTCAATGATCCCACCCCTGGGGCTCCGAAGCAAAGACTCAAATGCTTCAGCTGAATAGGTCAAGTCCAGCATTGCGCCAACCACACAACAGGCAGCGAAGTCCAAGGCCCAAGTTCACCAAGCAATAAAGTCTCGAACCACAGCCAAGCCATTTCAAGACCATTCCAAATACCTCTGCCTCCCAATTAGCAGTCCAAATGAGCAGGGACCATAATCGATCTACATGCCCAAAATTGGAAAGCCAACTTGGGTAAAAACTAAGAAGTAATAAGTAATGAGCCAGATTGATACTGCCCAAAGCCAGTCTATCAGGGGACACAGCAGCTAACCAGAGCAGGAATAGCACTGAGACTTTGACCATGTACTCCCCTGGCAGGTATTCTGGGCAGCAGCAAAATTGTCAACAGCCCACACCATAAACCAGCCATCTCACGTCTACCATCAGCCACCCCCGAGGAAGAAAAGAGGAGTGCAGACCGATGCCCACAAAATATTACAACAAAACTCCATCAATGTTACAAAAAAAAAAATGGTGGTGGCCCAAAACAGACTAACCACTTTACAAATGCACTGAATTTAAAGCTAACAAATGAAACCTAATAACAGTGAGTGCAAATCAAAACTGACCTATCAAATAATCCATCAAGGGGTGCAATTGCTCTTCATGACAAAGTCCATATGAAAGTAGTAACTTTCACCCTCCTGGCAGGTATTCCCAGGCTAGACAATGATTGGCGATCATCCCCTCAAATGAACCAAGCCTCTTATGACCACTATCACCACACTTGAGGAAAAGGAGTGTAAACTCACACCCACCAATACAACATTTAATTCATGTAGTCTTGAAATCAAGCCAGATTTACTTGCACACCATGAGAATAAATCATTTGTCCATATCATCTTGCACACTGAGGTCAATGGAGCTGAACATCTGCCCTTAATTATTATCAAATTCCTGTGTCTGCAAATGTTCACAGCAACTGCCCAACCCACCAACGAAAGTCCTTCAGGGTTCACAGTGATTTTTATTTGTTGATACTAATTGGATCCTGATTCCTTTGATTGAATTTTAGGTCTTGATTAGTAATCAATGATTCAAGTATAATCTGAAAGTTTGTTGTTAAACTTTGGAAAATTCTCAATAATTATTGCTTAAAAAAGTATGATTAATTTACAGCTTCAATATCTCTGTTTAGGTCTAAACATCATTTGTACTCTTTTTGTCTTTAGATCATTATTTTTAGGCTCAGGAATCACTTCATTGTAATTCTGTGTTGATTTGACAATTTTTTATTTATTGATTTATTTATTTTTTCGGGGGGAGGGGGAACCCACCAGTAAGGGGGGGATAACTTCTGTTCTGATCATTGAAGAAACCTGATTTTTGTGCAGGGCGATAGCTTAGGTTATTTTCTATAATGTTCAATTCTAAAATTGAGATCAAATTAACATTTAAAACTTGTTTAACACTGCTAAAAAATGATGCAAAGATAAAATTTCTAAAACCATCATTGTTAACATATTATATTCCACGTTTTCTATGCAATTTGATGTGCAAATGAATTTCCTCTTTATTTGATCAATAAAATTAGGATTTCTAGTGTCTATTCTTTTTAGAATTATTTGGTTTCATTTAAAATTATTTTTAAAAGGTTTATGATATTTTAATGATTCCAAGAATTACTTAAGCTAGTTTTTGTCTATTTCTAATGGCATCCATTTGCATAAAACGGAATGATAGATAATTTCAATTATCACTGAATGAAAACTGTTTCAAAACTTCTAAAGATCAAAAAACAATAAAACAGATATTCACTTACATTTTGGTAAACTTTTTTTCTATGAATCGAACAATAGACTATGACTTTGGTGAACAAAACAGGGAGCCTGAAACAGTGAAAACTGGAGTCCTAGGCTCCCTCTAGTGGACTCTACATCGGAATTGTTTAGATGATATCTGCTTTAAAAATTTTTCTCTTTATATCCATTAAATCAAATTTCTATTCTGTCAACTATAATTTGCTTTTTATTCACTTATATTAAAACAATTTATAACAAAAACATTTGTTCTCTGACTGATGATTTACAGGTTATTGAAAATTACATATGTATTAAATCAGTCTAGTCAAAAATGGGTAATATTATAATTTAATTAGGTACTTGTGTATATAATTCAACCGATGATGTTTTTGACTTACCGAATTCCCTTCCGGTAGACATCGACGTTTTTTGCATGACAACCAAGTGACTGGCGTGATTAATCCATCAGAGAGTCAATTTTTTGATTTTTCTGTCTATTGCAATTTTGCTATCCACGGCATCACAGTTACTTTTTTGAGCTGTTAATTCGGGTAAAGTGTTTTATTTATCTGTTTATTTTAAATTTACAAAAAAATTTTGTTAATATTTCTACAATTATCAAACTTACATTGAATTACGTTTAATGTGTAAATAATTTATTCTCCGGTAAAGCGTTTTTTATTTATCTGTTTATTTTAAATTTACAAAAAGTTTTTGTTAATATTTCTACATTCTGAAACTTACATTGAATTACGTTTAATGTGTAAATAATTTATTCTCCGGTAAAGTGTTTTTTATTTATCTGTTTATTTTAAACTTACAAAAATTTTTAGTTAATATTCCTACAATTCTGAAACTTACATTCAATTACGTTTAATGTGTAAATAATTTTCAATAATTTTTTAAAACAAATTTGGAATATACATTACCAAATGCATGTGATAACAAGGACGCCATTAATGCCAGATTCGCATTAATTCGGGTAAAGTATTTTATTTATTTTAAATTTACAAAAACTTTTTGTTAATATTTCTACATTACGTTTTTAATGTGTAAATAATTTGAAATAATTTTTTAAATCAATTTTGCAATATGCAGTACGTTTTAAATATTACCAAATGCATGTAAAAGTTCGACGTTTTCTGGACGCCATTAATACCAGATTTGCATTAGATCACGTCTTTTTTATTTAGGTGTTTATTTAAAATTTACAAAAAGTTTTTGTTAATATTTCTACAATTCTCAAACTTACTTACAAAAAATATTTGTTAATATTTCTACAATTCTCAAACTTACATTGAATTACGTTTAATGTGTAAATAATTTTCAATAATTTTTTAAAACAAATTTGGAATATACATTACCAAATGCATGTGATAACAAGGACGCCATTAATGCCAAATCCGCATTAATTCGGGTAAAGTGTTTTATTTGTTTATTTTAAATTTACAAAAACTTTTTGTTAATATTTCTACATTACGTTTTTAATGTGAAAATAATTTGAAATAATTTTTTAAATCAATTTTGAAATATGCAGTACGTTTTTAAAATTACCAAATGCATGTAAAAGTGCGGCGCCATTAATACCAGATTTGCATTAGATCGCGTCTTTTTTATTTAAGTGTTTATTTAAAATTTACAAAAAGTTTTTGTTAATATTTCTACAATTCTCAAACTTATTTACAAAAAATATTTGTTAATATTTCTACAATTCTCAAACTTACATTGAATTACGTTTTAATTTTATTTTTAATTTCTGAATTATATCATACAGCTATGAGAGTAATACAATGTCTGATATACGTGTACGCCGGGCCTGCGGCCCGACAAAAACATCCGGAGCCCCCCCCGCCAATTCCAGCGCTACGCGCTGCTGTATTTTAAAATTGAGAATAATATTTTGACGCATGCATGTACATTTTTTTTTTTAGTATTTGCCTGACCTGTGTCAGATATTTTTCATTTTTGAATATTTTTTAGCATGTGACTTGGATAATTCAACCGATGACGTACTACCCTGAAGGCATATAAGTCTAATCTTGCGATTTTTAACGTACCGTTTTCACGTGATCTGCGGACACATTTTAGCGATTACATGTGTCCGCAGATCACTTGGAGACGTTATCTTAAAAATCGCAAGATTAGACTGATATGCCTTCAGGGTAATACGTCATCGGTTGAATTATACACAAGTACCTTTAATTAAAATTATAATACAGGGTTAAACTTAGTAGTTATATATTTTTAGTTTCTGGAATATTATAACTAGCCTATGAAATATATACATTATTTTCCAAAATGGATAACATTTTCAAAAAATATTTCTTCTTTTGACAGCTGGCACAGATTAATTTAATCAAAACAGCAGTACTCAATACATGATCCATGATTTCTAATGATCTTAATCAACCATTAATGATTCCAAATAATCCGAAAATATAAAATCAATTTTAAAAAATTTGCTATTTGACATTAATAAAATAAGATCATTAAAAACTAGCTTGCAAATAACTTAATTAAACAATTTTGTTTGCCAAAAAAATAAACTTCAATTAACCAGATTAAAAAGCTCACTATCCAAAATTAAACAAAAACAATTAAAACTTAACAATAGACACTATTGTAATAAAAATAAATTAATGACATACTATGTTTTTAAAAAATAGTAAGCTGTTATTTGATAATAGCAATAAATTAACAATATGTTACAAAGTTTTTTCAAATAAATAAATCAAAATAATAGGAAATAAATTGTTTGCAATTCTTTAATTTTTAGATGCTGAGTATTTAGATATAATGCAATTCATGCAAATACAAGGAAATAGTTACTTATTAATAATAACAATTATTAAAATGATAGCCTTTCAAAAATATTAAATAACAGTGATTAAAAAAACTGCTTAAATAAGCAAATTTCAATTGTATAAAATCTGCCAAAAAAACTAACAATGCTGTAATTCAGAACATTGCATCAATTTTAGCCATTTAACTGGTTGTTTGCAAGAGTACTTTTAGCGATTGTTTATTTTTTGCTTCCCATAAAAAAATATTTTTAAGATAATGAAACATTTTGAAATAAAAAACTGTAAAGTTAAAAATGAAAAATAAAATTCCAAAATAAATATGGAATCATATGGTCTTAATTTACAAAACAAAAATGCAAACATTTTTTTCTTTTTTCTTATGCATATTTATTACTAAACCAGCAAAACAATCTAACTACGCTAAACACACACCAATCTTTTGAATAACTGTCAAGTATAGGCAAACATTTAGACTATTTAATAATAAACAATGTATAAAAAAGTTTAAAGTTGTATTTGCAAATTATGGAAATATTATGCTTAAAATGGTGATGATGAAAAGTTTTTATGAAATTAAAATTAGAATACCAATTGAACCTGATATTTTTTCCATCAGAATTAAAAGTTTTATTCAGATTTAGTTTTAATAAACATTTTAATGAAAATAGTTTTAATAAACATTTTAATGAAATACTTGAATAACATTCATAAAAAGAAAAGTTAAGTCTAATTGTTTATTATGCCTCCAATAAGTGTTAAATATTTTTCAATTTTTATTTACTAAGAATTCAAACTTCAATCTCTACAAAATTTTTAATTGAAGAGCAAAAATGTATGTCAACAAATAATTTATACATCTATTACCATATATTAATATCTTTCGTCTCCAAAATCATGTAAACTTTTCAAACTCTCTTTAATATTGTTATAATGCTGCAAGTCAAAAAAAATATTAGAATTCTCTATTGACATTAATATATTTAAGTATGAAGTTTTTTTTTTTGGTACTTATGTATTAGTCCTGCAATCATGTCAAATAAACCCTGCAAGCTAATCCAATCTCGTTCAATAATGTGGGTTGTTTTTATTTTTTTGTGATAATTTTACACCCAGTTATTGTCCAGATTTCGTTTTGACAAGATGTTCAGTGCTGTCAATTGCATTTTAAAACTATTTTTTATTTCATTTGCATTTGTAGTTTTAGTTCAAAGATTTTTACTTTAATTTGAATTCATAGTTTTGATTCAAAGATTTTTTTATCTGCTACTGAAATGAATGCTGTTTTATATTTTCAAGAAAAATTGGATGCCCTAACAAAATTGACGACAGCCTTTTCAAAACCAAGCTGGATAAAATGTGGAAGAGGGATTGAACAGTTTATTGCAACTGTTGGAAGGCCTATAAATGTGCTGAATTACGAAGTGCCAATTATGATCATTTTCATGTGAATCACAAATACAAAGTATGAAGTAAGTGTTTACATTTTGGAAAAAAAAATAAAATTTTACTTTTAGCTTTGCACTTGGAAAAAAAATTATCCACTTAAAATACAATAGAACTGGCAAATTGATTGTTTCATCGTGACAATTCCAGTTATATATTACACGGTAACTACCGTATGTGTATATCTTACTATTTTTTGTAATATTTTAGGGGAATATATTCAGACCATTGGAAAGTCTATAAAAGTGCTGAATTACTAACTGCCCGTTATGATCATTTTCGTGTACCGTGTTAAGTAAGTATGCATTTGGTAGAAATACAAATTTTACTTTTAGTCTCCATTTTGTGAAAAAAAATTATCCACTTAAAATAAAGTAAAACTGGCAAATTGGTTGTTTCATCTCGACAATTCCTGTTATATATTACATTAAGAACTGTATGTGTATATTTTACGGTTTTTTGATAATATTTTAGACCATTTTTGTAATTTAGTGATTGTTTTGTCCGTATTTTGGCATGAAATTCATATTTTTTTGTATATTGTTAGAAATTAATATTCTGAATCATAATAATTTTATTATTTATTTATTCTGATGTTGTATCCTGCGTTACTATCTTAGCAGCATGTATGTATATGTGTATGTATTGTAGCCCAAGTCACACAGGAGTGAAGCTTCGCCTGTGTCCGAGCACTGTTTTCCATATAGATCAATTGTAATTTTCCAATTTAAAAGTAAACATCACGAGTTTCACAATTGTGAATTAATGTTGAAAAGTACATTTTTTTAATAATACTAAAAATACGACTTTCACACAAGCTGTAATACATACCCACACATATACATGCATGCTGCTAAGATAGTAACACAGAATACAAATATTGTTTTTTGGTAATATTTTAGAGTATTTTTGTAATTTAGTAATTGTTTTAATATTAGATCTGCAACATCTTTTTACATTTGTATTCAGGCTGCTGATAACTTTGTAAATGTACACGTAGTCCATTTTGACGAATTTACCATTTTAAGCCTGTAGAGGATCCTAATGTACATGTTATTTTGGTAATATTAAAAGATTAGAAAGTTGTGAACAGATTGATACGAATGTGAAAAGGCACTGCAGGTCTAATATGTGTTGTGAATTAATACATAAGTACCGTTTTTATTTATGAATTATATATTACTTTAACTGATTTTATATATATAACTGGAATATCTATCATACCATATTTTACAATGATGTTTTGTGGTTGATATGTGAATGGTGAAAGAATTATAAAAAATAAATTAAATTTTACCATAGGATTAAATTTTTAAGACTTTGTCAAAGCAATAATGGGTAGTGTTCTGTTTTATCGTATCAGCCAATTGATGGTGCTATTTCCAACTAAATTGCTAGAAATAAGCCATTTATGCGGCCACAGCCAAGCCGATAGCCTTCTTTCTACAATAAAACAGAAAGAGGCAGTTTATTTGGCTGCCAGATACTGCTGTGGCTTCTTTCTATGCTAAAAGCACAGAAAAATGACTTCATTGGCTGCCATAGTTATCTGTTACACACTTTATCATAATGCTGTGTTGTCTATTTTCACTACCGTATTGTGTGAGGATGGATTGACTGCATCGTGTCTAAATAATTGAACTTTTCATGTCAAATGTCTTTATTTTCATGCGAACTGACCTACTGGTACCTTCTAATAGTTTTAATAGTGTCTTCACTGTTCCAACAGATCTGTGTAACCCTCACAAATTGGATTTTAGAATGCGGCATAGTACTATTTCAAAGATCCTAATGGAAGTAATGTATGCGCGAGAAATCGTCCGAGACAAGTAAGATAGCTGCTTCAAACTCTGAAAATTGGCAACTGCCAGACACTGGAGTCGACTTTCATTTTAATAGTTTGCTATAATTATTAACTTAAGTGGGCAAATTGCAATCTAATTTATGTTTTTCCCCAAAATGCAGTGGTTGATTAATTACTGTCCAAAAAAGGAGTAAAATTTACTTTTATTTTTTATTAGAAAAGTATCGTAACTTTTCCTATCCACACACACACACCCAACAGAGCCTGTCTCTGATTAATTACTGTCCAAAAAAGTCTCCGCGATATTTAGTATTATTTGATGTTAAAAAAGTAACATGGGTTTTTATATAGACACACACACACAAAAAAAAAATGCCAGTCTCTGATTAATTACTGTCCCAGAAAATCACCGTCAGCTTTCATTTTAAAATTTTTGCTTGAATTTTTAAATTTTGTGGAAGTTGTAATATAATTGACTTTGATATCAAAACACAGTGTCGGATTATTTAATGTCCCAAAAAGGCTAAAATTTATTCTTATTTTCTATTACAAAAGAAACATAACTTTTGATATCCCTCCACATACACCCAAAAAAGCCAGTCTCTTATTAATTCCTGTTCCAAAAAGTCTCTAATATACTATTATTTGCTATTAGAAAGTAAGGTAATTTTTTATCTACACACACAAAAAAAAGTCTCTGATTAATTACTGTCCCTAAAAGTCCAAAAAGTTGGCTTTCATTCTTATATTTTGTTTGAATTTTTAAATTTTGTGTAAATTGTACTATAATTTATTTTTATTTCCTATTCCAAAAATAACTGTCAATAGTTCTATAGAATCGCTGGCCCGGAAATCTTTTATTTATGTTTTTGCTTAGCATCAACGTCATCAAACAGCTGATGCGATAGAACAGAACACTACCCAATAATGTTTATTCAAATTTTTTTTGTTTAAAGGTGAATGGTATTTAGAAGGCCAGAATGAAAAAGATTAAACAGTTAAGAAACTGTTAAATGCATGTTTTCAAAAACTGAATTCAACCGATAAGTTAGTTATTATTTATTTCTATATATTAGTATTTTGAATACCGTATAGTTTATTCCAGGATATTTTTTGTTGTTGCTGCTGTTTATTATTGTATTATATACAGACAAATGTTTTTAAGACATACAAAGTTATATTGTGCAATTCTGTTAAATTATTTATTAATTTAGATTTCTTTTTCTTCATGAAATATTCTTTAAAAGTTTATTAGTGTACTCATTTGTCTCATTCAGACATATCCATTTTGTTATGTGAAATCATTCAAATCTGAATATAGATATATATCCAGATTTGAATGAATTTAAATAATAATTAAACACAGTAATTTTTATTAATATCATTCATTTAATTCAGATATTGATGTAAAAAATTTCTTTTCTGTTATTTTCTCTATGAGATTATTATTATTTTTTTTTTGCAACTTCAGGCAGATATAAGTTAATTCTATCAATTACATTTTTCAACATATCCTTTAATTTCAAAAAATATATAAAAACGGAGGACACTAAGTTGAGAAGTTTCTGCAGCTGATGAAAATTTATATCGTATTTTCTCTGACACAATTTGCCAATGGGAAAAAAAGACAAGAAGACCTATGAGGAAAAGTGAGTGAATTAAAAGATAAAGATAATAAGGAGGGAGCTCAATCTGTATATACTCGCCTGAACAAAAAAGCCAACGTTAGCATAACAGAAAATGGTGGCTCAAACATTCAGTAGTCGTCTACTAACACTAACAATATTAAGCTAAAATTAAGAAAAGTAATTAGTAACCCTGATTTAATTAGCAAACCTGAATTTAATACTTCCCAAAATGGTATGAATATGAAATTAAATTCTAAAAAAGCAAGATATGCTACCTCATCCCCTGTTAAGAGTGCTGGTCTCCCAGAGTATATGAACTTAAATGGTAACATTGAAGCTTGTCAAGATGCTGATTGGAACGTCCTCTGTCGGCGTAAAAAAAGGAAACCCAATAGCCACAATGAAGATTTTCAACCTCAAACTTTGATTAACGAAAATTAACCTAACAACCAGCACGATGCCAGCAATAACACAAAGTTATTAGATGATAAAATTGAATCAAATAAATCAGCCGAAAATATTAACAAACTGAATGATAAATTATGGCATGTTCAACCGTTATCGCGACTACCCTCAAAAACGTTCATAAAGTTAAACTCGTATTGGAAAAAAAATTTTATTAACTGCATATTCCCTAATACTGCCATTTTTAGTTTGATAATACAAACTAATGACAAAAACGATGAGCACATCTTAGAGAAGCCTGATTTAAATGAATATCTAATCTTGTTGAGTAATAATGGTTTAATACAATCGATTAAACATAATGTGTTCTCAGCAAGAGGCTTTATTTCTATCGAATATATTAATAACAGAAAGATCTAGCGAAGAGTCTAATAAAAGAGATATAGGGTCATAAGATATATTATGTATCAAAAGATCCTAATCCTTTAGTATTCGGTAGGGTTTTGCACACTCCCCCTAACTTTAACGTAGAATTCTTTAAAACCCAATTAAATAATTATGCTGGTGTCATTAACTTGGAAAGAGAGCTGATCCCTGGTATCTCTTTTCAAATTCCTTCAAACTCATGGAAAGTTGTCCTTAAGGCTAGAAAAAGGTATTGTGAAAGATCAAATACCACATAGGTTGTTCAAAGACCAAATGCCAATTTCTATTATATTGAAAGGAAGATCCCCTCCATGTTTTAAATGCAGCAGAGTTGGACATATAGCTGCACTGTTCATTACTGAGAATTGTGTAAAATGCAATAAGTTCGATAGAAGCAATCACTTGTGTGGAATTAATAACGTTAAGTCATGGGCAGACATAGTAGATAGTAATATTAATAAAAATATTGATAATGATTTTTGTGATGTTAATGACATTGGTGTGAGTCTCAGCTAATCTTCTGAGCCTACTGAAGTATCACCTTATGTAAATAGTTATGTTCAAGAAAGTTGATGAGGTGGTCTGCCCCAGTGAGATTGAGTGTGTTTCCAACAATGTAAATTCTGATATAAATATTGGTGAAGGAATAGACATCAATAGTGATACCATTAATGAGTGCGTTTATAGCAATACTGATTCTAGAATAATTACAGAAGAAGAAGTTGATATCAATACCAATGATATTAAGAATAACCCTACGATGCTAGATCGGTTTGGTAGTAATTGTGAGTTTAATATCGAAATTGATTATCACAAGGATACAAATGAAATGATTAATGAAACTATAAGTGATATTTGGTGGATAAAGGGTCAATTAATTCCAGTAATTATGTACAAATCTCTCAGTATACTACTCTTAATATTAGAGGTTTAAATAGCCCAGGTAAAGTTGATAAAATTGTTGACTATCTAAAAAAAAAAAATGAAATAGTAATTTTAACTGAGACTAAAATTAATCATAATACACCTGGTTATATTATTGATAAATTATCTAAACAGAATATTTTGCTTTTTAAACCTAATGATAGACCTGCCCAAGGCACAATTGATTTAATATACTTTTATCCCGCTTAGCGATTGTCTACTTAGTGATATTTTGCAATAGCGATCATCATCAATTTGTACCCACTACTTCGATGCACAATCGATTATTCGCTATATCGATCGGGAAAAATTAAAAAAAAAAAAAATTGGTAGCCATCTTGAATTTTGCGTCACTGATGATGTCAGAGATAGCTATATTATACCCAAAAGCAAAAGTATATTATTGTAATATATATATATAGGTAATGACTTTGCTGTAATTGTATACACATACAATATTTTATTCATAAAACCCTTAAAATATCTATAATTACTTTATCTATAATACTGTATACATCATATATAATAAATAACACAGCAAATGTTCATCCACTTTTTCTTTTAAAATACGTATATATGTTCTACAATAATATCGACAAATTAAAAATCCTTTTTCTTTTCAAAAACATTATTTTCTTATCTCAATACTGAACATATACAGTATATATATTTATATAATACAAAAACTCCAACGTTTCAACGTTGATTTGTAATTAAATAATGTAAAAAAAAAGAGTAATAAAATATAGCAGTGGGAGAGAAATATCCTTGAAAATGACTGTATGAAGATAAACAGTTGAAACGGAGTTTTGTATTATATAAATACTGTATATACAGTATATATATATATATGTTCAGTATTGAGATAAGAAAATGAAGTTTTTGAAAAGAAAAAGGAGGATTTTTAATTTGTTGATAATACTGTGTACAAATACTCCAATATATAAATACAATACAAGACAAATAAAATACCATTATCACAAACGTTCAGGAAAACACTAAATATGTATATTAAACTGTGTGTGTGTGTTTCTTAAATAGATATATTATTTTTAGAACACCTGGATAATTATGTAAAAATAGTTATTGATTTTGTAACTTCGTTAATAAACATGTTGTTTACACTCAAGATGTTTGAAATCAGAAGAAAAACAACATTTTAAAAC
Source organism: Epiperipatus broadwayi (assembly GCA_028023455.1). Lineage (NCBI taxonomy): Eukaryota > Metazoa > Onychophora > Udeonychophora > Euonychophora > Peripatidae > Epiperipatus > Epiperipatus broadwayi. Next base: position 9,175,565 of record JAQFVV010006224.1, on the reverse strand, counting down.
GATGTCGAATTAGAAAAGTTTAAAAAAAAAAACAGATTGCATTTAATTAAAAATCTTTCTACTCAAATGGGGGGGGGGGGCATTATTACATTACTAAAAATATACAGTAAGAAAAATAAACCTACCTGTATGTTTTAGAAAATTAGAAGTTAGATTTTTTACTTTGAAAATAAGTTGATTTTTTTTTCTATATGTTCAATTAAATAATTAATAATTAAACATTGTTTTTTAATTTGAATAATTTCACATAAGTAATAAAATAAATGTATAGTAGTAATATACACTGTTATACAATTTTAAAAAAAAGCACTTCAGTATAGATTTTTTTTTCATTACGATAAAAAACTTCAGCGGAAGAATATAAAAACTTTTAAATTCAAATTTAGTTTCATTGCTGTTCTGTACTTTTTAAAGTGAAAATATGCATTTTTTTTCCTAGTGATATAAAACTTTTCTTTTTACATACCGTATTTAGTCATCATTATCATGAAAAAATCAAGAAAATCTTTGAGCTTGGAAATCAATGTGGATATTTTACATCACTAGAACCGACCAATTTTTTCCCCATAGACCCCCATTATAATTACGTATTTTGTCTACAATATTCTTGCTTAACGATGAGTTTTGGAGGACCAATTGCCATTGCTAAGCAGGGTAAAGGTATATATGCATTCAGAGATGGAAAAAATTCAGTTATTGTCTTTACAAACAAAGTATATTGTGCTTGCCTTTGTTTATCAGGCCAACTTGCACTATCTGATTGCTGCATACTCTGTAGCTAAGAGTAATACTATTGTAAATATAATCCATAATGTTCAGAATAGGTTCTTACAAAAACCAGGGATTATAATTCTGAGTGGTGACCTTAATTGTATATTCCGATCTCTTCCTAGTGCATTACTAAATAAAATGAATAAAATTTCACTGTATCCATTGCATGAAAAATATCCAGATAATGCATATACTTTCTTCAATAGCAGATTCTCTTCTCATATAGACCTTTTCTTTGTGTCTGGGCATAATCTCAATAAGTCAACGATTAATACATCGCCAGTTGGTTTTTCAGATCACCTCTGTGTAAAGTTAGAACTTGATAACTACTGTCAAATCAAAAATCCAGATAGATTTTCTATTAGGAGAAACATAAAAGATGGTGTTCTGTCCTTGATTGACCAATTATCTGTTATCTTGACTATCATTAATTATTACCCAAAATGTTCAGACCTACTACCCTGTATTTATTGCTTGGTTTAAAATTAAAAAAGATCTTTCTAGAATATGTTACAAGAATGCACAGAATATTTTATCAATGAATCAAATAAAAAATAGAATCTCTGAAATTCAGAGAGTTTTACTCAATGTTACTAACCTCAGACCTAATCATCAATTAATAAATAGTTTACAAGAAGAATACAACAGCTTATATTAACATATGCATCATCTGAAATTCAGAGAGTTTTACTCAATGTTACTAACCTCAGACCTAATCATCAATTAATAAATAGTTTACAAGAAGAATACAACAGCTTATATCAACATATGCATCATGATGCTCATACAATATGATTCAGGAAATTAATTCATAACTTGAGTAAATTATCAAAACCCATGATAAACTATGCTAGATTATACATCCCACACTATAAGGATATTGCCAGCATCACCAAAGATGATGATAGCATTGCCTCTGGAATCTATATTGATAATTACATATTTGAAAAGTTAAAAATGAAATTTGGCGTAAGCAGTATCATTACCGGGGAACAGAAAGAGTATATTTCAAATCAAGATATTCAGGATGAGATTAATATCCTCAAGGTACCATCAACAATGGCGAACGACACAATCCCAGCCTCTGTTTATAAATAGCTTGACTATGCTCCCAGATTTGCAAGGTGGAGATTTTTTAATCAGTCGTTGAGTGGCCCTTTATGAGCAACAGGCCTCAAAAAAGACAAATTAGTGCAAAGTCCATCAATTGATGAACTAAGACATATTTCCGTAGAAGATATTGATTCAAAGATTCTGGCTAGAATTCTCTTGAAGAAATTGCATCACTGTATCAATACTAAAATATCTTTCGCTCACCATGCCATTAAGGGTAGACGTACAGTAAATGCAGCCTTAAAAATTCATGAGACTATTAAATATGCCAGGGATTTAAACTTAATGCAATATTATGCTGTCCACATAGATTTTAGGGCTGCTTTTGACCTGGTCAATTGGTCATATTTGATTCAGTCCCTCCGCCTTTTAATCCCAGATCACATATCATTGGTGAATGCAGTTGAAACCTATATTAAAAATAGTAGAATCTCTCTTAAAAACTTTATGAGAAGATCTTAATTTTTTATCCCTAATAGGGGTATTCCACAGGGTTCTCCCTTGGTGGCTCTTCTATTAGCAGTTTATATAGACCCTCCCGTTCGTAAGATTGAGAACCTCATTCCCGGCCTTTATCTTTCGCATTTGGAATTGCAGGTAGCTGTTACAGCATTCACTGATGATATAATAATAATATTTCAAAACAGCTGTAATATCCAAGTCGTGATGAATATCTTAGAAAATTTTCAGGCTGAAACCGACTCAGTTATTCAACCAATAAAGTCTGCAGTCTGGAAGTTAGCTACAGATACAAAAATGCCATCTACCTTTATGGCTCTCCTGTCTGCTTTCTTGGGCATACCATTACATATGTCCAACACAAAGATGAACTCTTACTTTAATAAATTAATTAGTAAAAAATTAAAGATGAAATAAGTAAATTTTCTTCACTTAAATTATATGAAATTACAAGAGCGTTAATTTTTAATTCCATCGTTTCAGGAATTTTGGCATACTATGCACCCTGAGTAGCATACATAACAAAACAAAACTCAGAATAAACCAGATTGCAAAGAAATATGTCCAGGGTAAAGCTTCAAAATGGATCCCAATATCAACCTTGTAGGTGCCAATAGAAAAAGAAGGTCTTGGCCTGATTGATCCAGGGCTATACGTATCTTACATCAAGGTAAGTACATTTATTAACTTAATTAGAAGTCAATTTCTTGGGCCTTTGGTTGATCATGCTGGCACCTTTAATGAAATTGGATGTAAGGAAAGATCTTTTATAACCAACCTGTCATTTTTTATAGGGATCTCCAGGATGATCTGAATGTCCCCAGTTTGGAAGGTATTAAATATAAAGACTTAAATAATCACTTTAAAAGTCATGACAATGAATGGTTGGATATATGTGTTGAAAAAGTTCCACTCTATATATGCACCCCAATTCTACTTGAAATTTGTTTCAAACTGATAAATGGTTTGTTTCCAACAACTAAGGTTCTAAATGAAAGACTATGCATGAATTTGGATCCGATATGTTTACTATGCAAATCTGGTGATGAAACTTTTCAGCATTTATTCGAAGAATGATCGGCATTTGGTCAGATAAGAACTAGTGTTCCACAGGTCAATTAAAACTTTTACTTAGTCAATAAATTGAGAAATTTAACCCCCATAATGCAATGGTAACTGTGCATACCCTTAAGACAATATGGTATATAAGATGTACTATGATATTCGATAAGAAATTCAACTGGCTGAGAAAACTCTATAGTGATTGGGAAACTTATTTCCACCAATGTCTGAGATACTTGCCAAGGAAGTGAATCGAATCTGGGGTGGTCCTGGAATAACTCTATGTGATATTATCAGATAAACATTTGTTTTGAGTAAAAGTTGGAATTCTTTTGGGTGGCTTATTCATTAGGCTAATCAAACATTTTGTTATGTGCTTCGCTCTTTTGAGTTGCATTTGCTTAATGTCTTAGAGTCTCCTTCTATTACAGCATTACAGGTCAATTTCCTTGAGTTGAAGATAACTATTTAATAGGCTGCAGCCTTTTTGTCTTAATAGTGGAATATTACAAATTCTTTGGGTTTTGGTATACAAAACTGTAACATATATTTATCATTTGTTTACTTACTTGTATAAATTGTAAATATTTATTTTATTAATAAAGTTTTTATTATAAATTTAAAAAAAACCCAAAGAAATATTATACATTAAGTGATAATCTCTAGTCTAATGAATGATTAATAATAAAGAATATATAAAAATCTCAGATTCAATTTGCAATTTCTTGATATTGTCATTGTCTACATGATGGTGCAATAGTTGCATTTCTAATGTTTATTCTCTACAAGAAAAAGATGTTACTACATTTCACATTTCAAGTAATCTAATATTACTTTAAATTTCACATAAATACCAATAACTTTGTGTTTATAAGATTCAGATTTTTTTGCAAAAATATCAGCACAAAGATTGATTAGCTTTTCTTCAATATCATTGGTCTGATTTTTAGATAGGAGCTATTCTAATGACTATTTGGTATAATTTGAAATTTTTTTAAAAAACTATAATATTTGTTAGAATTATTTTTTAACATTGTATGTTGATGTATATACAAAAAAGACTACTTCATAATTTTTTTATTCCAGTATTCATTTAATTGCAGTTTTGTCCATTTATAGGTTGCCAGATTTTAATTGCTCTCTTTAATTTTTTTTGTATTTTAACAAAAAATACTATATATTCTATGCTGTTCTTTTAGGATACAACTATAAAATCAAAAATATTTTTGAATCCCTTTTAAGTAATAATTTTTGTTGTTATTGTTGTGTTTCAATTTAATGAGCAAAATCAATTTTGAATATTCCTGAATTTTTTAGAATTCAATGTTAATTTGTGCTTATTCCTTGTGTGTTCTTTGTCTTTTTACTGATAATCAGTTTATATTTTCCTATTGGAATTTTAATAGCATTTTAGTTTTGATGTAAATGAAATGCTGGATTACTGTTTGTTCCCATTCTCACATGACTCCTCCAACTTATCATATTAAGATTTGTGACAAATGCTTTCTCCTGCCAGCCATGTGATTTGAGATTTAAATATGAAAAGTGAGTTGGATGTATTTTAAATATTCCTCATTTTTCAGAACTACATTTTAAATTGGTGTTCACTTCTTATATATTTCATATTTCAGAACTCAGTAGTTCATATTTATTTAAAAGTTGCACATTCTTCCAAAAGATCGTAATATTAATAAAAACAATTTATAACAGTAGTCAACAACAACAACAACAAACAAAAACTCTGTAATACTCAAAAATATATAAAAGGAAAATAAGAAGAAAAAAACAGAAACTAATTGACTCAGTGTAAAATTGCTAAAGTAAGAATCTTAAAATGTCTGTCAACCATGCAAATAAAATTAAACACATCTTTTTGACTCATAATTTTAACACTGGCTATAAGTTTCCAAAAACATTGATAAAAAGTATAATAAATCACATAGATTATTTTAATAATTTTTTGTTATTCAATTGGTTTATTTTGAAATCAAGAAAAGTTTGGGAAGGGAGGGGAAACAAGAAACTTCAACTAACTTATCTTTATCAAGTTAAAAAAACTCACAAAAATGTAAAAAAAACTTATAAAAATACCTTTGACTAGATATTAAAAATAAGTATACATGTACAAGGCATACACACAGATATATATATATATACACAAAATATATAGGATTATTTATTTTCTGCAAATGAGGATGTGAATTTTTGCTTTGGCTTAACATTAACTTTCTAAATAATAATCCACATAAAAATTATCATATGTAATTTCTTTGTGACAATAAACAATGGGTCTATTTCATTTATGGATTTTATTTTTATATCAGTTTTGCAAATTTAAATATATATGTATTTGATAATTAAAAAATAATTATGCTTACTTTGGGTATCAGCTTCAGCTGCTTGTTTGGTATTACTTGTGAAGACATCATCACTAGAAGCTGCCTTTTGCTAAATAAAATAATAATTATTATTAACTTATATACAAAACTATATGCACAAATCCCCTTCCCCCACTGACAATCAGAATTTTCATAAATACATACAAAAAAGTACAAGTAATATATGATAAAAAAAAAAAAAAATACTGAAAGGTGCTTCATATAAAGGTTTAAATTGCAATAATATGTATCTACTCAAATAAACTAATTAAATATATATATATAACATTAGTGGCAAATATCTAAAAGAAAACATCATTAAAAAAAAAAAAGTAATTATCACATAAAAATAAATCTTTACAATACAAAAACTAATCAAATACCATTAAGAAAAATATCCAAAATGGGTATAATTACAATTATCAAATGTGGAAAATGAATACAAAAAAATAGCAGTAAATAGTTATGTTATGTTGTAGTACGATTAAAATTAAGAAAAATACGTTTTGAAACTGTCTGTACTCCAGAAGTTAAAAGTGTTAAATAATTACATATGAAAGTAAACGAGTTGATTTAATAAAAATGAAATTAGAAATTACAAATGGTTTTTCATATATATATATATTATAAAAAGCAAGGAGTAAAATAAGATGGAAGATCCGAATAAATAATTAATTAAACGAAGGATTAAAAATGTAAAGAACAATTTAATTAATTAGTTCAGAAATAATCCCAGAATATTTTTGTGATTAAAATTGATAAGGAATAAACAATAGAACTAAAAGTAGACATAATCTAGCAGAAAAAAGACAAATCAGTGTCAGTCCTGATTCTCTGAGAGACTTATGGGTAGCGTGACTTCGGAACAGGACCAACGATGGGAGGAGAACCAGATATTCGGGTCTGAAGGTACCAAAGACCGACCTAGGGTAATTATAACGACTATACCTGTCTTATTATTATTTTTGTAAGCCTTACAGGCGCTAGTAAAACTAACGATAATTCTGTTTATAAATAATTATTATTTTTCATACTAATAAAATCTTGTATCTGTTAAGTGAGATATCTTAATTTTATGCAAGAGAGTAATAGTTACTTGAATTAGGTGTATTTGTTTATTTCTCGTAAGTAACATTAAATCAAGTACATCACAAGTTAAAATTTAATAATTAAAAATTTTTTGTTAGTATCATGATAATACAATAAAGCTAATTATAATTTAACAAAACAGAATAGTAGCAATTAACATAATATTGCCCATGAACTCATTGCCCATGAGTTCATGCCCATGATCTGAAAATAATATGGATTCCAGCAATAGATATAATATCTAAAATTCTCTTCTAAACTAATCCATCATTCATTGTATGAGTGTTGGCTTGATGAACTCTTCCATTAAAAATAGCATTTGTCAGGTAGATATGTATATAAACACACACATACTTTTTACCATGGATAGCAAATTTAATTGGTTTCCCAAAATGTCTTATAAATTAATCTCTTGTATAAAAAATAAACTATTATAATGAGTTCCTATAGGAAAAAATATTAATTTGTTACTTTAAATTTTAAAATTTGTAAAAACTTGATTAAAAAAATAAAGCTTAAATTGAAAAAAAAAACGTTGTGTTAATTAGTGAATAAACATTTTTATTAAGCACATCATTAATGTGTAAAACATTTTAACAGCTATAATTTAAAAAATAAATAAATATTGATAGTTCATTATTTTCCTTCTTACATTCCCAGAGAATATTTCCTATATCATTTTTGTAAATTAAAATATGGAATGTAGGGGAGAAAAAAACTAACCACAATGTATAACTAAAATTTATTTTTGGTGCACTTTATATTCTATTATCAAAGTTTTTTATTTTGTAATATTTAACCAATAAAACATTGATTTTTTTCTGCAGCACTGTTCTTTATAAGCAACTGTTCACATATTTATTTATTTTATATAAATACAGAAATTAAATAAAAAATTAGACAAAGAAATGTAATGTACAGTCGACTGTAGTTCTAATAATGTGAATGATTAAATCTTTTTCTTTTTTGTGGATATTGTAAGGATATTATTTTGTTTGTTTATAATAAAAGCCATGATTATTTTGAATAACTGATACAAATTACAAGATTACTGATTTAAAATTGAACAAATAAATGATAATTTTTAACATATATTTAGCAATGTATAATTATAAGAAGTTGATTAATAGTTGCATAATGCTCAAATCACCCACCCCCCTTCAGAATAACTTACAATTATGATGACTGTATTTTAGAATTATAATAAACATATTCGGTACTTATAACCTAATCGGGCTTGGCCATTTGATGGCGTTCTGGCTTGCCAAAACACCTAACAAATGCCGTTTACAAGGCCTGACTTATGGCTATAAAAAACATCTAATGTTTGTCTTAGCCATTAGAAGGCCGTTGATGATGACGTAACACAGAAATAATACGGCCTATTTCTGCTTCACGACAGTTACTGTGAATCCACACACTTATCTTTCGTGTACAGTTTGATATATATGTGTGTGTAGTTTGATTAGTCAAATTTTTACAATATACGTTACACAATCTTTGTATTTGTAATGAATTTAAGAAACCTGACTTTATACTAATTTTCCAAATGGCCACACCCTTATTTAGAGAAGGTATAATGTGTAAAAGCTTGCTAAGGGTACGTCAACAGAATTCGGCCGAGTTCGTGTGCGAAATCTCGTTTTCACGTGAAATACCACGTAGTTCATAAAATGGCTGGCAATCGCGTAACTTTTTCCGCAGTTGCCGAAAACAGAAGTCGAGTATTTCTGCTGTCCAATAAAAATATACACAATTTTTTGTAAATTTCATAGAAAGCACATATTATAAAAATGTTTAATAAGTAAAGAAGAGATTTATATGTGTTTGTTGTTGTTTAAAAAAGTTTGAGTTTCTTTCTTTTGTCCGACTACGGTTACGATTTTGATATTTTTTATTTTAGCATTACAAACAAAAGAACACTAACCCTAACCCTAAAACTACCCCTAAACTAAACCCTAAAACTAACCCTAAACCTAACCTAACCCCACACAGTTATTTTGTTATGTAGAAAGCAATAATTAAGCGAAAGACATTACTAAATAGACATCGCAAAAAAAGTTCTAGCAATCAATCAATTAATAACTAAAAAAAAGAAATGATGATAATTTGTCCAAAAACAGCGATTTAAAAATAAAAAAAAAGGTAGTCGTTTACTAAATACAAAATTAAAAAGGCATGAAAAAAAAAGTTATAGCAATCAATAAATTAATAAATAAATAAAAAACAGCAATTTAAAAATCACACGGCCCCGTAAACCGTACATTGTATTGTTTTTGACTGCCAACAACGCCATCAAGTGGCCAAGCCCGATTACGTTATAATTACCACATATTCATTTTTGTTGTAGGCAAAATAACATTCATAAGAATTTTAATCCAAAAAATTGATTGAGTGAATAAATTTATGCTTAGGTACACATTTTAAAATTTAATAATAATATACTTGTTTGTTGTATCTAATAAAATAGCATTCCTTTTTTTTTTTTGCTTTTACAGTCATTAATGATAAAAATCTTTACTTTGGATATGTCATTAACATAACACGGCATGAATTCTATACTGTACATTTTTTGCATAAATGTTGATATTTTGTCTTTTGATGACATAGCATTAATAAAATCACTATTTTATGACATCATTAATCTTACAAACTGGCTATTATTTTGAATAAATGGTGGTTGTTTTAAAAAAAGTTTTGAAATTTTTTTAAAAAAATCATTGTAATGAAAACTGATTATAAATCAAACAGTGGATGCAAATTGATGATTGCTATAATGAATCCTTGCACAATGGTCTATCACTAACAGAATAAAGATATATATATATCAACATATAGAGAATTTGAACACAGACTTTCAAGAACTTTATCAACATATAGAGAATTTGAACACAGACTTTCAAGAACTTTTCAACTATCCACACTATCTCATATCACTGATACCCATGACCACGTACATATAGAAAAGATAAATAATCACCAATAAATGTATTTTGGGTGGAATCAGCACTCATCGGTTGGTCCAGATTACCATCTCCCACAGACATATATAATCAGTGCTCAGTTTATATTAAGATAGCAAATCTTCATACTTTACAGGACAGGCTTCAATCTACTTCAACCTCCAACTCTTCAGTCATCCATACCATTAAAAATCTGATGATGGAAAGACCAAAACTCATGCTGATGCCAATATTATTGCCATGCTCATGTTAACTTCAAGTCCCTCTGATCCCTCATATATAGAACCTTATCCATTTAAATACATAGAAGAGGGATGGGCAGGATACAGGCTTAATGTGTAAGATTTGAAATACAGGCAATATTCATATACCTGGAGCTTAATTGTAAATATAGGGGATTTGAACACAGACTTTCAAGCACTCTTCAACTATCCGCACTATCTCATACCATGGATACACATGTCCAAGTAGAAAAAATAAATAATCACCAATATACATGTTTCGTGTTGAACCAGCTCATCAGTTGGTCTATATATCATCTCCCACATACATAGATAATCAGTGCTTCAGTTTATGTATTTAAATGAATAAGGTCCTATATATGAGGAATCAGAGTGACTTGAGGTCAACATGGACATATTAATAATATTGGCATCAGCATGGGTTTTGACCTTTCCATTATCAGATTTTCAATAGTATGGTTGGCTGAAGAGTTGGGAGTAGATTGAAGTCTGTCCATTAAAGTATGAAGATTTGCTATCTTAATATAAACTGAGCACTCATTATATATGTGTGTAGAAGATGATAATCTGGACCAACTGGTGAGTGCTGGTTCAGCACGAAATATGTATATTGGTGATTATTTATCTTTTCTACACGTGTGTGGTCATGTGTATCAGTGGTATGAGATAGTGGGGATAGTTGAAGGGTGCTTGGAAAGTCTGGGTTCAAATCCCCTATATTTACAATTAAGCTCCAGGTATATGAAGCATTCCTGTATTTCAAATCTTATATATCAACCTTAAAATAAATATTAGAGTATCATCAGTATTTTTAAAACACAAAAACTTATTTATTTGGCTATGTTTTCAAAAAAAGAATGTACAGATGGTTTGCACTGAACATAATGACATGAAATATAAAATTAAAAAGAGATAGTATATTAATAACTCAGTAATGAATAGAAAATATAATGTTCAGCTGAATATATTTTAGATTATGAGCAATTAAATGTATAATTTCAAATTTCTATTTTTATTTTGCCCACTGAACGTGCATTGAAAGTTAATATTTATTATATAATATCAAATTTCTATATTATTCTATTTCTTCAAGAATTATTATCACTGATGTTCTATCCATTAGTCTTAAACTTTCTCATTAATTACAAATATCTTTAGTAACAGATTCATATCATTTTTTTTATTTACAACAAATAGCATATTATCTGTAAAAAAAACCTTTCATACTAATATTCTTCTGGTTCCTATAATAGAATTTGTCATCTATAATCTCATATTCTAACTTTCATAATTTTAATAATTATCATCCCTATTTAATATTTCACTTGTGATTCTATATCTTTCAAGTCATATTTATAAAAATTACCATTGTAAAAAACCTTAATCAAAATCTATTTTCATATTTTTCCATAAACAACCCTATTCAGCCTATTAAGGTAAGACTTTTTTATATTTAAAAATAATATGATTTCTTGTATCATTTAAATCAAGTGAAAAACAATGAATTTATTATCTCTGAATAAAATCCATTCCAAATCTCCACCAAGTCTTCTTCTATTTAAATTCTCATTCTATCAATTATTTTATACTTGAATATTTCATACACAACAAATATTATTACTACAAATCTATGTAGTTAATAATCAATCTAAAATCTATACCTATTACTCTAAAACTTCATCAATATATATAATTTTATTAAAAGCTTCTCTTTAAACCCCAACCTACCGTATATTCATTTTAACTATTAAAATTACCCATCCCATTAACTTTTCGTTTTTTTAAATCTACTTATTACTCTGTTGGCATTATATCCATTTTCTTTTCTCCCTCCAAAAAGTACTTCAGTACATATATAAGATTTTTTTTAAAAGTATTTCCTATTCTCAAATTCTGTTAAATCTATATTCAATAATAAAATAACCCTTTATTAATCGAACATTTTTTCATCCTAAACAATTATTCTAACTAACTTTAATTTCTCTCGCAGTTATTTTTTTAAATATATTCCATACATGTTCTTTTCCTTTCTTTTACAATATCTAAAGTGTGTTTTCTCCATTATTTCCTGTTCACTATTATTTCTAAAGAAATATTCATCTGAAATTTTCTTAAACACATTATCCCACTCTGATAAATATATAAACTAATAGTGAAAAAACATAACATGCATTAAATTCATTCTTTTAAATGAGATATTTAGCAAATAAAGATAGAAATTTCATATATTATAATGGGTAACCTTCCTCTGCAAGCATGGTAAATATCTAATATCTAAAACCAGTGGTCTGCAGATCGGCAAAAAGTTTATAAATTTGGTCATATCTATTACATATTTTTTTACTCTTTTAAATTACGACTAATGTTATTAAATTTATCTTTAATTCAGTTCTAAGATTTTCTTTTATTAGTTAGTTGTTTTATTTACAGAATTCATAGAAAATAAATTAAGAAACAAATGCTGTGCTTTTTTTAATATCTAGTACTCGTGTTTCATTCTAGTTATTTTCCAAACTTGCTGATATGACTCATACAAAGGAAACTGCTCATAAATCTACTGGTGGGAAAGCCCCACATAAACAACTGACTACCAGGGCTGACTACAAAATGCCCCAGCTACCCAAAGTGTAAAAAAAACCCATCATTACAGACCTGGAACCATAGCTCTTAAAATAAATCCATCATTACTAGAAGAGTACCGAACTTTTGATTTGTAAATTGCCCTTCCAATGTCTAATTCATGAAAATGTCCAAAATTTCAAGACTGAACTCTGTTTCCAAAGTTCTATCATAATGGCCTTGCAAGAAGCTGGTGAAGCTTACTTGGCTGGATTGTTTGAAGATGCCCAAAGATATCCAGCTAGCCTGTTGCATCAGAGGCAAACATGCTTATATGCATTTAAGTCTTTAAATAAACTAAGAAACAAAATATTACAAGATATATAAAAAAAATTCTATTTCCTCATATCAGTCATCACATAGTAAAAACATCTGCTCCATTAACAATTTTGCGCATGCTTGTTTCATGCGCTGAGGTGGGCTTTATTATATACAAAAATAATCTAACAGTTGTCAGTCGTATGTTCTATGTAGTTTGCCATAGCCAGCCGATCAGAATTGCATTGGCTTGCAGAGATAGGAAGTACTATATAATAGGCTTATATTATAAATTAAAGTATATTAAGTAGTTGGTATTTACTTTTTTGATAAATTTTAGCATTTAAAAATGAATAATAACAAGAAAGCATTAAAAACTATTACAGACTTTTTTCAAAAACAAAGTATAAGTACTTTGAATGCTAATGAAAATATTATTTATTCACAAAATGATTCTCCTCAGGCAAAATGAAAATGTTGTTCGTGAATTTAATCCTAATTATTAAAAATTTAGTTTCATTTCTTGGCCCGAGTTGGAAGAAAATTTACCCAGACATCAATGCGTTATTTGCAGAAAAATTGTATCCAATGAATGTATGAAGGCAGCAAAATTAATGTGCCTTTTATAGACCAAACATTCAAATCTACAATATAAACCGCTGAATTTTTTTGAATGTAAAAGTGCTGAATTCAAAAAAACAAAAATCATCTTTTAAAACATTTATTTTAGTCAATAAGACTCTGATAAAAGCAACATATTTAGTTGCTTTAAGGATTGTTAGATGCAAAAAGCAGTATTCTATTGCCGAAAACTTAATTAAACCATGTTTAATAAACATGTGTTGTGAAACCCTAGATACGGTTGCTAAAGAGTACTATTCAATGCAGATTTAGAGACTGATGTTGAAGATCAATTAATTCAAAAAGTAAGAAGTGTTCACAATTTAAATAGATGTATCTACAGATGTTATCAATAAAGCCAAACTTTTATGTTATATTTATTATGTTCATTATGAAATCAATGATGTAACAAAATAATTTTTTTGTTGGGTTTCTTAATCATACAACTAGTTTGGATATATTTAAAGCAATTAATAATTATATCAAAAATAACTCATTTAATTGAGAAAATTGTGTTGGCTTATGTACTGATGGAGTAGCAAGTATGACTGGAAAACATTCAAGGATTGCAAAAAAAAAAAATAATTCAAGAATAGCGGATGATAAAATGATTTTTACTCATTGTATTATACACTGCAAGCATTTAGTTGCTAAAAAATTGTCTCCTGACTTGATCAACATTCTTACTCAATCGATAAAAATAATAAATTATATTAAATGCAATGGTTGTCAAGAGGGAAAATATTAACAAGATTTAATGAATTAAGAAAAGAAGTTGAAACATTTCTAAAAACAAAAAATTCAAAATTGAGAAATATTTTCCAAGACAAAATTGGCTTACTTGTCAGACATCCCCTATAATTACATCTAGCTTAAGTATATATATTATACTTGTATTTAAATATTAATAATAAACTAAATTTAAACCTACAAAGAAATAGTACTATTTCTGATTTATGGAATAAAATTGATGGATTAAAGAAAAAAAAGAAAATTATAGTGTAAACTGTAGAAGGAAACAACTATGGCACGTTAAATTCATTTTCAAAATTGATAAATGAAGTTAATATAAATATCGGTAGATTGAAATATTTAACAGGATTTTTTTGTTGTTGTGTTTTCATTTAATATTATTCACAGGAAAAAGACACATGAAAAGACAATACTGTATATGGATTTTAAATCCGCTTAATGAACACGAAAATATCCTGATTTGAAAGAGAAACAGTTAATAGACTTAAGTTGCAATGATACATTTAAGTTATTATTAAATTCACAAGCATAACTCAATTTTGGGTTAAAATTAAAACTGAATATCTGGAAATACATAAAAGAGGTTTAAAAGTGTTGTTGCTGTTTTTGACGACTTATTTACATGAATAGACACTTCAACAATGACATTCATAAAATCCAAAGTAAAACATTGTTTATTAATAAATCCAGCTTTGCATTTAGCAGTCACAAATACATCCCCAAGACTTGATATGCTAATTATTGAAAAAAATCAGCAACAATCGTATTAATTCTTGGTTTTATAATCATATTTCATTCATTTATTTAAATATTCTTTGCTGGGTTTTTTTCAGATTTCATTATTAGTTTAATATTTTATTAGTTAATTTATTTTTGTTAAGTTTTGCAATTATTCTATGGGTTTATTATCATTCTTTGAAAATATATATATTAAACTTGTTAAACACTACAATAATTATATTTAATTATAAAAACACCTGCATATTCTTCTATTTTTTGTGTTCAATACTTTATTTGGTTCATAGTAAAAACATTTAAAAATTTATTGGTCAACAACATGTAGTCAGTTGAAAAACATCGATATAGAATGTCTTCTCAAAAGACATTATATTAAAAATTTACTGGAGAGAATATTAAACTATAAACACCTACAGTCACATATTATTACTAGTAGATATTTTAATGTCTCTAGATCATGGAGAGCAGAGATTCTTTGGAAGCTTCAATTGGCAAGAGCAGACTACAGTAAATGAATGCTAAGACTGATCTTAAGTTCGAAAAGAGATTGTTTTAAATATGGAGTGAAGATTAAATTTATGCAAGTACATTTAAATTTGGACATGGTGAAAAAAATTCTTTTGTAGTTCACTTGTAAAATAAACTGTTGATATTTTTACAAATTTTGTCATGATAGAGTTTTCACATTCAAGATAGAGTTTCATTGCTGAAAAGTGTGTTTATTAAAACAGTGGTGTTATATACATGTAGGAGGTTGGCATGAAGTTCTCATATGTCATAGCATCGGCCGGGACGTGAAACCCACACCCGTCTGCAACCAACTACTTGCTTGCAAGGCAAGTGCGATGACCTCTCGGCTAACAATGCTTGACTTGACATGAAGTTGAAGGTAGTTTATCACATATATTTAGACATCCTGATTGTGGATAAACATATTCAAAACAAAATTCTTTAACAGATTGCATGAAAAGGTTTCTTAAAATACATAGTAACAGCAACTACAGTCTTGGTAAATGATGGCAAGTCAGCAAGCAAAGACCAAAGACAAAATGTATTTCTGCACTGACTATGTGTATCCCTTCCTCTTTTTTTTTTTTTGCAAAACATTTTTTTAAAAATATATTTAAAACAAGCCAGAAACTATTTTTAATTAGCCATGGTTACAAAATTCCTTAGATGATAAAAAAATTTGCAAATATCAAACAAAGGAATTTACCTTACTATTGTGATACATCATTTTATATCAAAATTTATTAATTCAACATTGCTTAAAAGAATTTTCTTCCTATAGCATAACTTTTAAACAAGTTTAATTGGCTGAAATAATTAGATTTAGTTTTTTTAAACTGAATCAAAAAAAAAAAAAACTACTCCATTTTTTAAATTTTGAACACACATATTTTACCTATGGTATATGCCTATAATATAAAGAAATCTAGCTTTAATGATAAAATCCAAATTTAATTAAAAATATCTGATTTCAATTCATGATTGCCAACTACTTTTACTTTCTTATTTATAAATTGCAATGGGCAATTCATATGAAATTTTCTTAAACAAATAATTCTACTCTGATAAATATCTGAACTAATAGCAAAAAATAAAAATAAAAACATAAGCATTCAATTCATTCTTTTAAGTGAAATATTTAGCAAATATGATATATATAATAATAAAACAAACTATGATATCAAATGTGAAATTTTAAAATTCACTTTAAGTTCCATTCTAAATTAATTTTTAAAAATTTAAATTTGTAATTTTTTTTTTTTTGCAATTTAAAAATTGAAATATAAGTAAATATTTAAAACATTAATAAATGATTGAATAGTATTTATCATTTGTTTGATTAAAAAAAGATAGATTCTTGACAATATAAATATGAATAAATATGCATGACTAGTGGATACAACTTTTGTTGCTTTTTTAATTATTATTATTTTGAATCTCTTTCAGACTTCTTAAAAAATCAATTTATACTACTTGTAAAAACAACAATAATCATAGCAAAATTAATTTTCTATAATATAAAATCCAGTCGATTTGACAAAACAGAGACCCGTATAGATTATTTTTTTAAAAAATAGAGTAAATCCATTACACTGATAAAGATTTATTTATCCATCATTTTAATATTTCATAAATCTCATTGTGATAAAAAGAATAAAAATTAGAATGTTTTTTTTATCTGTCACAAATGACAAATGACTTTTTTTTTGCTACATATGTTAGATGATAGAAAGATGCACATTATCATTAAAAAAATATTCAAATTTTGCTAATTATGCGATTAATAAATATTTAGAAAAAATAAAGATTAAAAAATTTCCTTTTACAAAATTTACATTATAAAAATAATTAAAATCATCTTTAAAAACCATACACATTATATATATATATATTCACATTTATTACCTTAAAAGTTTTAAAAATATAAAAGATTTTGAACTAGATTTTTTTTTTATAATACACTATTAAAAAGTAGTTGCCTGCACAGTATGCATACTATATTCGATTTTCTTTTCAGTTTCTGTTTTTACTACTAAAACTATAATGGGAAAACTAATCAATAAATGAGAATTCAAAGCATTTAAAGATGTACATAATGAAATGTTGAGTTTAACAATCTAAAATTAATAGAACTGATTTGTATTTTTACAATATTTATTTGTATTTAAATAAAATAATTGTATTTTTTTTTTTTGTAATTTTTATAAATAAATCAAAAAATGTAAATAATTACAAAAATTGAATATTAATGCTTATTTCATTATGGAAAAATACAATAATTTCTCAGAATGTTAAATAGTTGGGTTTTTTTTTATAAAGTCATCTAAAAATAAATAAATGACACTTTTGTAGAAGATGTATGACAAAGTTCACCATCTGTGTTTGTTTCTATTATTCATTTACAGGGTCATCAAAAAATCTTGCAAACAATATGGTTGACTACAAGCTACTGTATTTAATATTATTTTTTCAACAGGATTCTAAAAAAAAAAAAAAAGAAAATACCCAAAACTATAAATGTTTGTAATTAAAGAAAATTTAATATAAATAACAAATAAAAAAACTAGTCAAAGAAAGTATAGCAAGAGTATGTTACAAATGTGGGTCCTTCATATTGGCAGGTAGAAAACCTTAATAGCATGCATCATCACCACAAATGCATCTTCAATTTTATACAGTCAGAACAATAGGAGTTGATGTGTTGTCTCGCAGTTCCTCTGTGCTTTTAGTTCCTTTTGTCATTGGAAGATCCCAAATTTTAATAAAAAAAAAACAAACAAGTAAAGTAAGAGCTCAAAAAAATTATACTAAGTATATTGAAAGGTTGCTAGTCTTTCACATGTGCCTACTGTTGTTTCTCAGACAGCCAATCAGATGTTAAACAGCGGTCTGAAGAGCAATCGGACCTTGACACATGACAGACATTTTGATAAGAAAAAGATGATACCACCTTTCTCTTTACTTAACTATTTATATATATAAGCCAGTCTTAAGCATCTTGGCTTGAAATCATGAAGATATAAACATATTCATTTATTACTCACTGAGTTTTTAATTTACGATATTGCAGCGTAAAATCTTAGATTTACTACATCCCAATTTTCTAGATGTTAATATAAGTTAAGTAAAGAAAAGGGTGGTATTATCCTTTTCTTATCAAAATCTCTGCCATGTGTCAAGGTCTGATCGCTCTTCAGACCGCTGTTTAACATCTGATTGGCTGTCTGAGAAACAACAAGACTAGCAACCTTTCAATTTATTACTAATTTAATAACAACATGCGATTTAGACAAATATTATATACTAAATGTAATAAAATGCTGCCAAATAATGGTAACAATATTTGCAATGTGTTTACATTCATACGCTATCATATATATAAAAAATTATTAATTATATATTGTAAAATGGAATTTACAAGTCATTTTGTAATATTTTTTAATGATAACAGTAACTTATAATTTATTTTCATAATATTGTTTAATTTTAATAAATAACACATGGTTCATTAAAATATTTTTGAAAAAATAAACCTAAACAAATAGTTGAGGTCTCTGAAAATGGATAATGAAACAAACACAAATGGCTAATTTTCATCGTATAGCTTCCACAAAAGAACCAAATATATTTGTACTTGTACAATAATAAAATATTCTTTGCTAAGAAATTGACCATTTACATGTGTAGTTCATTATTGAAAAATAATGCATTTCCCGTAATGATAACTAGACATTCTATCTCCAAACATCAAAAACATTATGCTGATCCGATGATTGGAATAAACAACCACATAATTGAATGTTTATGAATTAAAGTCAAATTCTGAAGAAGAGAGGCACACCCTTGAAAAATTACAGTCTTATCTGTATCACGTATGATGTCTTGGCAATAACACAGTGATGAACTGGAACCTCTTTCTAGCCTTTCTTCAGAATAATTGCTCTGTTTATCATTAGTAATCCAAAACAAATTAGTTTCCATTTTACCTTTTTTTTAAAAATTGTTAACCCGGTTCATTTTATTGTATTATATAATGATTAAGTAACGCATTTTTTTTTTTTATCAAAAAGAGAGAGGAAAAAAAGGTAATTTACAATTGATTTGTGCTTTACATAATGTATTTCATAAAACTCTACATTTACAATTGTCATTTTTTCTGTTTTGAAAGACAAATAACAAAAAAATTTGAAGAGCAAATAAGATTTTTAAAAAAAATGTTATTTAAGATTTTTTTTAAAAATATAATTTACAATTAATTTGTACTTTAGAATTATATAATTTTACAATAATCAAAATTTCAAAATAAGTGTTCAATATATCAATTACTTTTCCCAATATGGCTTGAGAGGCTCCAGGCAGTGAGTAAAAGCAGATAACTGAAAGGAAAATGAAATGTAACAGCTGTACAATAAATAACTGGTAACTAAAAAGTACAAAGTTTCCTAATAGCTCAACAAATGAAGTCCATTGAAAAAAAATAAAAATTTTACTTTAAGCACTTTTTTAAAAAAAAAAATGCAATGGCAAAAACAATGTAAAGCTTTAAACAAACATTATAAATAAATTTACACATTATAAAGAAAAAAAATGAAGATAAGATAGAAATACAGACACTAAAGCAGTTAAGTGTGTCTGGTCATTTGGTATTATTTGATAAATAGTCTTTAACATTTTTATAATAGTTGATTAAGTTGGAAATGCAGCAAAACAATTATAATACAGAAATTTTTTAAGCACAAGAATGTATTATTAAATATTTAACAAGAAATATAAAAATAATGTAAGTAGCAAATATAAAAAGACTTCTGAAAATGATTACACAAACTAGCTTGTGAGAAAATGATGTTACACAAAAAAAGAAAAAAAAGTAGAGAAGTGAAAATGAGTCTGTTGAAGGATATCACAAATTGGATTCATATTGTAATTTATGAAAAATGTTTACAGAGAAGTTTTACATAGTTAATGTTTAAAGAAAAGAAAAAAGCCATATATGTATATCTCTAGCCAACAATATTAATAGACTTAATACAATGGCTAAAGCATTTGAAGTTGAAATAATGTATATTTTAATTATTTTTGTGAGAGAACAATATATAATTGTCCAAAACTGCTCATATGTAAAAAGGCTATTTTTAAACCCCTGTAAAATAAAGTGTTAACTTTTCTAAATCTATATGCACAATATTTTTCTTCATTAATCACTGTATTTTCAATATTACAATAAAAATCCATTTTTCACAGAATATGTCTTATTATGAATAGTATGGTTACATTAGATGTGATATGTTGGACTATTTCCATCATCTATGAGTGAATGTTGAATGTACAGAAAATTTTAACTTAATTTAAACTTTTCAAATACAAACAGCCTGTGTTGTCTAATTGTGTTTATTACTCACAAGTTGTTTGTATTTGAAAAGTTTAAAATTTTCTGTACATTCAACATCCACTCATAATTAATAGAAATAGTCCAACATATTACATCTAATAATATATCATCATCACAAACTTTCAGACAAATAGTATGGTTACATGACTCTAAAGGAAAAAAGATATATATATAATTTAACTAAATAACATCAATCTCATTTTGAATATTATCAAACTCATTCTATATCCATTTTCAATTTTTTTTTTTTAAATTTCAATGTATTAAAACTCTATATTGCCATCCTAAGTTTTTTTCCATCATATCCACTAATAAATTTAACGTTATTATGAGATCGCATACAATATCTCTCTTACATCTCATCAGAAAAATGATTATTCAACCATACAAATATCTTTTAATTCAAATATAAATTTCCTAGTATATGTTTTTCCTTTCCAATTTATATCTTTTTTAATATAATCAACAAAATAATCCAATTTACTTTTTTCTCTCTTTGTATATCTACAGACAATAGTTTTCATCATTTTAATTGCATTTTTCATCTATTATTTCTAAATCCAAATTCTCTCCAAATAAAAATGTATTTATTAGAAATCTGTTTATTCAATATTCCAACAACACTAGATTCTCATATGAGATTAAAGCTGTTTGTCTAAAATCTTTGCACTTGATTACATTATGCTCCCCCCCCCCCCTACTAGAATCATTATTAACTGCTAAAAGTACATAAAGTAACTACTCTATTGAATAATAAATTATATTACAAACATGAATTTTCAAATATTTTCTTCCTCATACAACTTTAATGACTAAATTGAAATTTCATAAATTCCTTGTGCTTTTGATTGTTTTCATATCAGTTAAGTTTTATTAATTTATTCTTCACTCTCCAGTTCATTTAAATTATGTCTATCATATAAATCATTTATACTTTTTCTCCATATTTTCAATGCATTAACTTTCTTTATTGGAAAATAATTATTTCTATCTGCAAACATTATTACATTCTTGTGACACTATTTTTTCCATATAATCTATTTCCTTTTTTAAATATATTTTAATTCAAATCCATTATTATTTTTTTATTTGTTTGTTTAAAATTTCTATATTATCATGTTCCCTTTCTAGCTATTTTCTCTTAGCTTTATTTGTCTCATATCCAACTATAAAATTCATCTTTTTACATTTTCTCTTTAATACAAATCCCCAATTTTAATATTAAGCTATTTTTACTCTAATTCTTTTTTCAATACCTAAAAACTTCTCACAGCATCATTAAAATTACTATCTATTAAATAAATTTATCAATTAGCCCACTATTAATTATGCTCATTTTCTTTCCAATTCTAGCTAAAATAAAAAATCAATTTTAACACAACTAAATTATAAGCCAAATCTATATGAGTAAATCTCTCTATTTATTATCACCATATTATTTTTTCACCAACTATTTACCATTTCTATCTCCAACTTGACCATAATTTGCATCTAATTTATCTCTGTCCCATTATGATATTCCTATAATTCATTATCATTACACAGTTATATTTCTTTTCAATTTTTTTTTTTTTGCAATTTCTTCTTACATTTTCTATTTAATTATCATTATAATCAATGATCAGTATATATTCCTGAATAAATATTTATAAATGTTTCAATCTAATCATCAATATATCCTATACTTAAGTGCTATTTATAAAAACTTTTTTGTTCTTGCACTTAAAACAATATGTATACTGTGACTACATTTCAAGAATTTCTTCATTTTTTTCCTTACAATCCTTCAATCTCTTCCATCACAAAGTACCACGATATGCATTCTTTTCCTTTTCAACTCACATAAAAAATTTAGGATCTTTTCTGACTTGCTTGTAATCCTAACAATCCATGTATCTTTTATCAACAATAATATTTAAAAATTGCTTATCTAATAGTTTTGTTGGTTGGTTGTAACTGGATTGGTATTTCAATCGAATGGCATTATATTTCTCTAATGATTTCAATAGAACTATTAAGTTTACTTCAACAACAAAAAAGTAACAACAGTAATTATTTAACTTTTTTTTAACTCTCTATATATTTAAATTCTGATTAAATTATCAATAAATTTAAAGGGAGGGGTAAAGTTCATTTAATTGAATTTTTAATTATATTTGTAATTTAATATAAATATTAATGTTTTTTTGTGAATAATTTATATTCAAATAAAAACATTAAAATAAAAATGCCCATTCCTGTGTATATATATATAATAATAATTCATAAGATTACCAAGGCCGAGGTAATTTTAAAAATCTAGAAATAATGTCCATGCAGAAATGTTGACAACAGACCCTCTTCATTTTATGAATCTATTCTCTGAAAAAATTATTTACTTGATTAACATTTTCAATTTCATCCAATAATTTTTTTAATTAATTTACTAGCAATTGAATAACAAAAAATTCCTTTTACAATTAAAAAAAACTACAGTTGTCTTAATTAATGTAATTGCACAACACATGTACATAAGTTAAAACAGCAGCATATCAAAATTCACAAATATTAATGAGTGAAGATTTTAATAAAAAATTAAATTATAAATGAAGATATTAGTGATTGGCTAATAAAAGTAATAGATTTAACATGCAAATCAAATTGCAAATAAAAAAAATCAAAATAATATTCTAGTTAAATAATTAATAAAGCCAATTTAAATAAATGTATGTAATGGCTTTGGTCCACAGGAATTCATAAAAATATGAAATTCAAAAGCAGAAATTATTAACATATTACATTTCTTGCAACAAGAAGATTTAGTATTTAGATATGTACAAATAAGTGAGAGACAACAGACTAATCCCACTATATAATTATTTTCATAAGGCTCAAAACAGTTATGTATTCTAGAATTAATTATTTATTATCACTTCATTCTGGTTTATATTTTATTAAAAATAAGAAAAACAAAAGCAATCTCCAAATTTATTTTATAGCCATTGCATTCACAATATATATATATTGTAACGGGCACATACGTCGTTTTTTTTTTTTTTTAAAATTAAACATGAAAAATAAAAGTTCACAAATAAAAACTTCTTTTTTAAGAATTAAAAATTAAAAATCATCTAAACTCTAATATATAAAATCACACAGATGAAAAATTATTAAAAGAAAACTTTATTAAGAAAAGAGAAAACGTTTTAAAACTAAATATTAAGAAAAAGACTGGAAAGATTTAAAGAAAAAAAGAATGTACAATAAATTAATTAATGTTATTGTAAAATGGAAATGACTATTTTAATTAGTTAAAAGTAAGCTAGCCCTTGGGCATTTCAAAATGTATAAGGAATGGTCAGATAGGAGAAAAAAAACAA
This sequence comes from Epiperipatus broadwayi, assembly GCA_028023455.1. Lineage (NCBI taxonomy): Eukaryota > Metazoa > Onychophora > Udeonychophora > Euonychophora > Peripatidae > Epiperipatus > Epiperipatus broadwayi. The sequence continues at coordinate 9,151,241 of JAQFVV010006224.1, read as the reverse complement.
ACAATAGAAACTAATAGTTAATAAAAGAAATCCCTCAGAAAACGGACCAGAATGAAAGGATCATCATTGTCATGACGTAACGTCCACTGGATCCGAAAGTTTATTATAAAAGGAAAGAGATGTGAAAAAGAGAGAAGATATGTATTAAGTCAGGGAGAGTTGGAGGAGAAGGGATTGAAAGATGCACTTTCAATTCCTTCAGTTGTTCTAAACGAAAAATGAAACATCGTTTTCCCATATTGCGGACTATAATACATCTGGGCCCGGCAATTAAATACCAGCTACAATAAAAGACCAATGGCTAACTGGACACAAATCTCTTCAGGACGGCGTGGAAATTCATGTTCAAAATTACAAGCAACTACAAAATATGGACCTTTTAAAACCGTAAGAACTTTAGAAAATTTGTGAACAATAAATATAAAACTTTCCCAGTATTTAAATTATAGCAATAGTATTGCCTATCTGACCAAACTAAATTATTTATTAATTATTTTATTGAATGTACTATTTCTTTGTTAAATCATTTCCATTAATTTATTTTACATTCTTTTAAGTTTTTGCTATGATTTTTTTTTTTTATTTATTAAACAACTTGTAATAAATGTTAAATTTAAGTCGGACGTGAATAGCTGCATAGATTTGTAAAGTTATATATGTTAGTTTAAGGGAGGGTAATCTTAGGTTATTTCTTTCGTAGTTAAATTGGGTTAATCGATAGGATATATTGGTGTAATTAGTAAATGTAGTATGAGGTCCGCTACGGGCAGAATCGCATATTACGCCGCACACCCCCTTTTTGCCTACAGAATAGGATGGTAAGATGGAAAACACAGTCCCTTCCTATGGAGTTTTTTTTATTGTTCTTCATGTCAGACAGATGTAGTATTCCTGTCTGGACGAGTATCAATGTCTTCTATTAACCATGTTGTTCAGATGTGCATTCCTGACGGTGTGGTATTTGTGCTGTCATATTCATGCTACATTGAATAAATCGATGTATCAGATGGATTGACATTAGTTTAACTGTGAACTTGTGGCCTAAGGTTAAATAAGGGATAGAATATTTTCTTTTCAAATGCAATCTATGTAGTCTATTCATACTTGACACTCTAATAAATATTAAATTCATCTGTGCGAACTTTTAAAATAAAATAAAAACAGTTAAATTGTAAATTAAAATCTAAAGTAAAATAAGTTATAATTTTTGTAAAAAAATAAAAGTTAGACTAAAATAATAATGCTAAATTTTATATATATTAAATAAATGCTTGTGTGTGTGTTATTACTGGCAGTGGCTTGTATTTTTTTAATATTGAAAATATTTTTAGATAAAAATTCATATTTTATAAATCTCTACTGCTCTGCTGAGCTAGTGGCATTGGGCTAACGGTCAGAATAAAATGTTTAAAAGTAGGATCTTTAATAGTGCATATCTATCTACTTTATAAATTTTCTAGGTTCAAGTGATCTAGTGGTGCCCTGTACATCAGATACGATAACTCATTTTCTTTTCAGACCGTTATAATTGGCACCCAACATGGGCCAATTATAACTGTCTGAAAAGAAAATGAGTCTTACCGTATCTGCCGTACAGGGCACCACTAGATCATTTGAACCTAGAATATTTATAAAGTAGACAGATACGCACTGTTAAAGATCCTACTTTTACACATATATTTTATTTCGACCGTTAGCACAATACCACTAGCTCAGCAGAGCAGTAGAGTCTGCAGAGGATCTACCGTCTCTGCAAAAGTGGGTGAACCCCACAAGACGATAGAGCACTCAGAAGAACTGCAAATGAGAATATCTGCAAATCCTAGGTAAATGTTTAGCTATAGCAAACAAATATGCATGCATGCATTGTCTTACTTAAATGTCACTAAATATATAAAAAAAGAAAAAAAAAGTAAGAACTATTTGAAAAGAATAATCCACAAGATAGAACTGTTAATATCACTCTAATATTCAATGTATTCCTTAGTATTTTTTTTATTGTCATATAATATAATATCAGTATGTGTGTTATTAAATATTATTATTCTTAAAGGTTGAGTAGACTTGCTTTATTCTCCTGTCACCAAGCTACGGGGGGGGGGGAATCAGCCAAATTTGTGGGTTAAAGGTTAATGATTTATTTGAAAGGAATGAATAAATAAACGGGATGTACATATTCATTGTGCTTCTTGTATTGTGGTAATCTAAAAATTTAAAAATATATTTCAAGCACTGGATATTTGTTAACTTATTCTTGGGAATAGTTTTTTTTGTTCAGCAGTCAAGAGTTCTTGATTGGGAAAAATAACGTCGAGGTAATATGTTTGTGTTGCTTCGGTTGTTCGATCAAGGGTACAGATATAAAGTTAAATTCATATTGTATTTGCTCTCTGCTTGAATTGTAATGTCATACATTGCCAATATATATAACAGGCGGATTATATTGAAAATTTTACCATATCCGTTACAATATATATAACAAAAGTAACACATAGTGAGAGCCAACAATTATAATATAAGTTATTCCCATTGCATAACACTCTTACAGAAGTCATAAAGTAGTTATATTTCTTGGAATCTGCTATATATTACTTTATTCAGGTTTAGGATTTACTAAGAAATGAAATTTTTAAAAAAATTATCATTTTAATTTTTATTTTACTACACATATTTTAATCAAATGGAAAGTATCTTTGGGCTAGAAATGATATAATTTATAGACTAAAAATTATTAATAGTTATCATTAAAATATTTATCTGAAGAGAATAATGTCATAATAGTGTGCAATAAGTGTGTCACTTTCATAATAGTGTGATTTACTAAAAGTTGAGATAGCGTAATTATGTCTGCTGCTAGAAATTTATATTTCTATGGGTTTGCACTGCTGACTGCAGAGTTATTAGTGTTTTCCTCTCTTCCATTATTCTTTAGTATTTAAAATTATCTTGATTTGTATTTTCTTTTGTGTCTTGAAATACAATCACTGAAAAACAAACTATATTCCTAATAATTATTGTCATTACCATAAATTTTTATTGATATTTCCTTATAATAAATTATCAGGAGACAATTAAGATTTTTGTGAAGTAAATAATGCTTTTGACAGTTTTTCACTGTTCTGCATGCTTTAGAGCATAATAGTGGTGAATTAGTGAGCTAAGTGTTCATGGAGCATAGTTGGGTCACACTCAGTGCATGAATGTCGTATAACTTGCTAAATGACAAACGATTTGATTACTTTTATTTTTTGTGAATTTTACCATGTGCATAACCTTAATATATTTAAAGAATTATAGTTTTTTTTACCATGACGAAATGAAATACAATAGGGAAAAAATGTGCAAGTTTTGTGTGTGTATACATTTTAAGGCCAATTCATTAATGTGCGACAGATTTTTAAATATTATCCTAGAATTTTGCCAATCTAGTCTATTCATCTATGTATTTTAATCTTTAAAATTATTTTATATAACTTGAAATAACTAATAATTTATCATCATCCTTTTCTCTTGCTGCATTCTTCACTTTATCTATCAATGAAATTTTTATTATCTTGCACTTATAATCATTTGAAAACAATAAAGTTTGATTCTTTCATCTGCCCTCATTTTCTTCAATGTAACTAAGTTAAAGTCTATTCCTTCAAGCATTTTCCATTTGATGTGATTATACTTATTAATAATAAATAACATATGTTTTAGGTATTTTTATTTTCTAATCAAATAATCACTTCATTTTCTTTACATCTTGCACATATTACAATTTTTGTCTTTGTTTTAATTGATTTTCATGGTAGACAATCTTTAAATGTCTATTCATACCTTCTAATAAAGTTTCTGTTTATTTTCTTTTAAAAAAATGATATCAATAAAACAAATTGTGTTTTATATTCCTTTTTAATGTTTTTTTTTTTATTTCCATAAATTCTTAGTAATATTAATAGATGTGTTGGATGCAAAGGAGGTGTGAGATGTTATTCCTATTGCATGCAAAAGAGGTGTGAGAGGTTATATCCTTGTCTCATTTCTGTTGTAATCACCAAATGCCTTAATTGGATCCATGAAAACATAACTGCCTTCTCCAATGGATGTTATTATAGAATAGAAAATGAGTGGTCAATGGGACTGTCCACCAGTGGCATAAAATTTAGCATTGTGTTAAACATTTTCGAAAGTGAGATTCTCCTAAAACATTTCCAACTCACACCTGGCATTATATATATGTTGACGATGTCTTTGTGCCCCAGAACATCAAATTAATAACTTAAAACAGGGAGGTAGCACAAAAATTATTGCTCATCTGGACTATTTAGCATGAAGATACTCTCAAATGTACAAAATTCCTCGACCTCTACACCCCGAGGGACAACGATCAGAAACTACAAAATGATAGTAAAACCTATCCAGGTTAGAGGCATAATATATCCAAAATCCCTTACACCCAATTTGCATATATTTACTGGCCTTAAAGTATAGAAACTTTAATTTGTGTATACATGAATCGGATCGCAAAACCAATATTGATATATAAGACTTATGCCAATTTGGATATAAATATAAGCTGCTCATTAATATAGTTAAAAGATTTTATATGAAAATCAAATCCAGACCTATGCCAATCAACAGAAAACCCTGTATTTTGCTTCGATATATACCCAGTATGTTCTGACACTTACAGGATCAGTCTCAGCATCCCACCCAACTTAAACCATTTAATTATTAAATCCGAGGACAAACTCACCCCCCCCCAAAAAAAAAGAACCTTCAAATGGTATAAAAAATTCCCTGCAATCATATTAACTGCAATGCAGTCTACTTCAGGGAATCTCATGCTAACCTAGCAACAACAGTCACCCAGGACCTATACATGTATAATAGGGCTAAGAACAATTCTGTCTACAAATAAACTCAGCCATACATTTGAATCTATAACAACCAGGATGATATGTTTGGAACGCAATGATGTAAAATAAATCTGGCATACAGCTAACAAATGGAATGGTATTGACAAAAAAGAATCCTGTTTCCCCCCTCTCTAAAACGTAGACTGAATAAACCTACTCATTTACATAGTCTTTAAATTACAATATCTGTCTCTACTTTGCAGCTATGATTGTGATATCATTTTAAAAATATTGAAAGCATGCATAGCATACTATACTAAGAATATAAGCATTCCAGTTTAAGCTTTTCTTATTTTTTCATTTCCAAAGGGATTATTCCAAATTATTATCTTGATTATTACTTTAATTATTATTTAATTCCTATATATAACTGGGTCTTGTTTTATGTGGTAGATAGGTTCATCAGAAAACGCGCACAAAAGAAATCGCACAAAAATAGACTTAACTTGAAAAATGGGAAATACATACTGTAATTTTCAAAAATCGCACAAAAGCAAAGCAACAACATAAAATTACTACTTTTTTGTTGACCTGTCTAATTATGACCCATTATCTATTTTTTGCATTCCCCCCCCCAACCCTATACTAATTTGTTTATACGTGTGATCATCTTTTTATTTCCCGAATCTATGCATAGTATATTTAATATAGTAGTACACTTAAAAGAGAATGTGAATGGTTTTTTGAACTACCATATTGGGAAATATTTGTAGTCTTAAAAATAAGATTTGTAAATGCTTTAGGTATTTGTGCCACCGTGTTGATTGACATTTTTAACACTTAGAAAGAAAGATATTAATAAGGAATATAGGATAAAGAAGGTGGATGGATGTGCTATTAAACAATAAAATAGTAAAGAAAAGTAATTAAAATTGAAAAAAAAAAAGTATTGAAGACAACCCAAGCTAAAGCAAAAATGCAAACATAAGTAAAAGAAAATGAGAAGATGCAGATAAAAAAACATGAAGTCTCAAAACTCTAAGGAGCAATACATGGATATGCTCAGAACAGATAGATTGAAGAGAAGCTATAAGCTCAAATATTGATAATCTATACTCTTATAAACTGGACAGTACTAGTCTGTGCATCAATATGTTTATATATGCATAGTATTAATATTATTCATTGTCATACAACATTCTCTATATATCTGTTCCTTTTGAAATAGCATATCAATGTGTGATCATATATAAGTAATAGACATTTAAATGTGTCGACATTTTGCTTGTTCATACCTTAATATTTATATTTCTTGATGTTCTTTTCACCACCACTCTCCAATACCATCTCCCAATCATTACAATATATACACATATATATATGTATATTGTAACATTGTGGACACTAACCATGAAAATATTACAAGCTTCCCAAGTTCAATTTTCTATGAGGTTTTTTTTGGATAATAGTGGCTACTTACCAAATGATAAAATGAAAATTCCCAAGATAATTTTCTTTAAACAATAGTGAGATTATTTTAATAAATTATAAACACACCTGGGTCTCGTTTTATGCGATAGATAGGTTCCTCAGAAAACACGCGCAAACGAAATCGCACTAAAATAGATGTAACTTACATTGAAAAAGGAGAGATGCGGTCTATGATTTTTCAAAATTCGCGTTGAAGCAAAGCACCAACATAAAATTACTTTAAAATTAGCGCAAAAAAAAAAATAAGGAAATAAAATATGACTAATAAAAAATTTCAAATTTGAAAAAAATTGATACAAGACAAACTTTTTTTAACTATAATATTTAATTTTATTCAAAATAATATATTTTTATGCATAATTTACAGTACAGTAATTTACATTTTTTTATACACGTTATAATTATTATGATTTTCTGGTGACAACGTAATTAGTAATTAATCTTTGAGATGATTTTATTGTTTACGAAGCTCGCGATATCCAGACATACAACCATTTAGCTCTCGTTGAAATTTAAAAGCACGTTAATGATTAGTGTTATTAATAAGAAAATAATAATTGATTACGTTCTTTTTTAAAAAGCAAAAATAGAATGTGATTTAAAATGCAAAATTAACACGCACAATGTTTGAACAAATTTACATTATAATCTTGTAAAATATACATAAAATGTGGAAATCATGATTTTAATTTCATTATTGCATAAAATCTTACTATTATAAAGCACTGAAAATATTGAAATTACTAAGATGAAAGTCGAATTCCAATAATGTGCTATTACTTTCAATATCACATAAGTGCGCAAAATTTATTATTTAAAGTAATAGCGCATTATCGGAGTTCGACTTCCGGTGAACACGAATCGTGTAACTTCAAAATCGTGTTAAATAAGTCTGCGTAAAAAGAGACCCAGGTGTAGTTGAAAAAGAGGAAGAAAAATATAAAATCAAATAAATAATTTATTTTGTTCTCTCTCTTCAGTAGTTATACTTACTAGTAATTTTTGAAAATGTATTAAGAAAAGAAATTTTTCTCTTCAGTAAATTATTTCATAAATGTTTATTCTAACTTTGGGAGAAATAAATAAATAAGTTTATAAAATAAAGGAGAAAAAATAAAAATTTAACACTCTGTTAAATTTTGTTTTGGATAATGGGAGTTTCTTCTTCTTCTTTTTCCTATCTCCAAAAGAAAAAGCATTATTTTCAAAATCAATGTAATTAATCTGATCATCTTTTGTTTCATTTGGCAGAAGAAAAAAAAAGTAATTAAAGAGAAATTTCAAAACTTTAATTGAAACTTTTTTTTAATTAAAAAAAAAAGGTGGAAAATATCTAACAATATTTTTTTAAAAAAATAGACCTAATTGGTCAGTGGTTAAATGTTGTCATGTAGGATATTGAATTGTGATTGGCTTGGAGACAGGATTGTTCCAAAATTAGAGATGTGGGATAGTCAAAGACCTAAGTGTCTTCTAAGTACCTTATGAGATGCATTCAGTCTTGATCTAATTGCTGAAAAAGACAGTAGAAGCTGAACTCTTATTTAAGCCGCGGAAGTTTTAACCAAGCTGTTAGCACACTATGAATTTAGTTATAAAAAATATGTTCTACAATAAAAACCATGTGCTAAATTTAGCTAAAAGCTAACATCATCTTCCCTCATGTAATCTGACTCTCTAAAAAATGTAAAGAAAAAAATGTCCCTGAAAAAAGCTGCAACTTGTCTTCAACCACGAGATGAATGTCTCTAAATGTTAGTCCCTTCTGGAAATTTTATTGGAAAGAAAATGGACATATTTTTGCTTGTTAACCTGGAAATATGCTGATGAGTTTTGATGATTATTCTTCTTTACTTCTGGTGATGATTATTATAACTTGTTTATTTTATTCTGACTCATGTACTGGTTTTACATTTATTCAATGCTCAATGATTAGTTATTTTATATCTGTTCCATCACCCCAGATTAACCCCTTCTTGTTTCATACCATTACACATGGCAATTCAACTGTGAATCTGGCAATAATGTTCTTGTAGTCAGTAGCCACATAACTTGAACCACATAATTACATCTGGAAAAACTGTATTTTGATGTAGAATTAATTTAAAAATATATTACAGTGGAATGTGACAAGAGTATAAATGATAATTGTTATAATTTTATTATAAATTATAAAATAGCAGATAATGTATAGGAGTTCATGTTTAAAATAGAATAAAAAATCAAAGAATTATTTTTGGAATTCGGATTGAGTTTTTGATTGTTGGAGATTGCTTAGCTATACTTTCATTACTAGTGATGGCTGGAAGGTTTGTCAATGGCTTGGAAGTGCAATGTTTTTATGCAACTATATCAAGCACTGCTTCAACCTATGTTCAGGTTTTTATATTTTCTATTATCATGGTCAGTTAACATTTCCCCAGATCTCCAGCCTCTAAGCTTCCAAGAAAAGGAGCAAGGTATAGTTCTGTATTTACCTGCCCCTAAGGTAAAAGGAGCAGGGCTTTGCAAAGATGTTTGTGCATTATTTCCATTTTAAATTGTAGGCAGTTTAGTGTCTAAATTCAGATAGACCTTTTGATGTTCATGCTGCATTGTCTACTTATACTCCAATGACTAGATTCTGTATTTATCCCATAATTCCAGGTCACTGCATTCTTTTGCTGTCAAATTCTCAACAGATCTCTAAGACAGATTTTGATAGTTTGTGATGTGAACCTGTTTTTATACATGCATATGTACTCAAAGAAAAAAAAAGTAATAAAAGTATTAGTGAATAAAGAATTCAGTCACAAACATATGAACAGGATAGAAATGGAGAATAAAGCAGGGTAAATAAATACCTTAGACAAATAAAACCAGGTATTGCGACAGTAAAGGTTAAATAAAAATAGATTAGGGGTAACAAATATAATAGTAATATTAATTAAGCTGAAGGGATACATGGAAGGGTAGGTGATATTAAGTTTATTTTAGGAGATATTTTTAAAAAGTTCATATCTGTATTTCCTGGGTGTAAAAATTGTTTAACAGTTTTTCTTGAAGATTAAAAGTTTTATAATAAAAATATACATGCTGACAAAAAAAATTGAAAAAGATGGAAGAAGAACATGATCATAAAAAAGAATAGCAATTAACTGAGGGAACACAAAGACTAGAATATAAGATCATGTTAACCCAGTAAGTACAAATGTTTATGGATGGTCAAAAAAGATGTGAATAAAGTAAAAAAAATATATAGAATGTTTAAACAAATAAGTTAACGAAGAGATTAAAATAATAAAAAAGATAAGAACAAAGAATAAGAAGTCAGAGAGAACATGAAAGGAGTCCAAGAAAAATAAAGACACTTTTTCAGAGATCAGAAGAAAATCTGCAAAACATAATAGCAGAATGCAATCAACAAAATGAAATCAGTCAAGAGGAAGAGATTGTTTATGAAGATAAACAGAATATAACCTAAATAATAAATGAAAATAAGAAAGAACAAGACAAGAAAACAGATAGTTACACATTATGTGCATGATGTAATACAAGCTAAAGCTGAAATAATAGCTCATATTATAGATGACCCAGATGAGTTAGAACAAAACATAAATGGATCAAAACAATTGGAGGAAAATAGTGAGAATGAATAAAAGTTTAGGAGAAATAATAAATCAAGGGATTGAAAGATGGAAAGGAACTGAAATGATAGTCCAAAAAGTATAAGTAATAGAAAAAATGAATCAAGAGATATACAAAATACCTTAGACCTATACTCAGTTTTTTTCAAAGCCAGATATTTCAATTGAAAGTATTGATGATTAGTTCTCTGTTGAGTGGCAAATAAAATTTGTTATGTATAACCTATCACATAAGATAGACAAAATGATTTTATGTATTGGCAAAAGAAATATTGAGCTGATAATAGTGGAAATGTTCAAGCAACAAACTCATGAAAGATTAAGAAAAAAGGAATTTTGAGACTTCCAATTGACTCTTCCAATTTTAAATATAAGTGCTTTCCAAAAAAGAAGTAATAAAAAAAATCCAAGGGAAAAGGCCTGGATGAGAAGATTAATAGTAATTCTGAGAGTAGGGACAATTTGAACAGATCTTTACCATTCTATCACAGCTTGACTCAAAGTTTACCAAATATGCATGGATTAGAATATTTACCAGTATATCCCTATAACATGGGCCATTACCAATGAAGAAACCATTAAAATATGTAGCTAAAATGATGAGAAATGAAATGTGAAATCCCATTCCATTGTCTTGTCATTTTAAGGGCAGGATATTCTAACAGTGTGGGTTAGTCATGCCAACATTACAAGCTCCCTAAGTTTAAATCTAATTAATAGGGAACTAATATTTAATTTTCTATATTTTTAATAATAATGGATAGTTCATTTAATTTAATGTTTTACTTACAAAATATAAAAATTCTAGATAATTTTCTTTAAACAATAATGGGATTATTTTATTGAATTATAAATAGTGGTAATTATTAGTTTTAATTATAATTTTTGAAAATGTATTAAGAGAAGAAAATTTTCACTTCAGTAAATTACCTCAAAAATGTTAATTCCAACTTTTGTAAGATAAATAAATAAGGTTTTTAAAAAAAAGGAGAAAAAATAAAAATCTAATATTGTTAAATTTTGTTTTGGGTAATTGGAGTTGTTTTTATGGTATTAATTGGCAGGCCAGGCCAGCCGCTTGGTGGTGTTTACTAAAAACACAATTATATCGATCCAGGGACAACTATTTTTAAAATAGTTCTACATTTTCTCCGAATTTTATTAAAATATTTTCCCAATTTGTCCGACTTTTATTAAAATATTTTTACATTTTCTCTGCCCTTTTTAAAAATATTTTTACATTTTCTTCACCTTTTAAAAAAATATTTGGACATTTGATATGGCTTTTTTTACTAGTATTTTGACATTCTTGTAAATAATTTACAATACAAGATTTTATTTAAATATTTGTACATTTTCTTGTTCAAAAATGGACATCGCGTAATACAAATAAATCCAAAACAAAAATTGCCATTATAGTCGCCGTATTTTAAAAACAAAAAAGAAAATGAAAGTTGAAAAAGTCAAAAGTTTTCATCTTATTTTCATTTTTTGGGGAAGATGGGAGAAATTGTTGTCACTGAGACAAAAGATAGAGACCAAAGATATTTTTGGTTTGCTTTTATTTTTACAAAAAAGGTAATAAAAATTGGTTTTAAAAAAAAAAATTTTAGTACATCAGCAATATACAAATAAAGGGAAAACAAAAATCGCCATATAGCCAAAAAAAAAAAAAGTCACCATTTTTTTTAAAAAAAAAAGTAAACGAAAGTTGAAAAGGTCAAAAGTTTTGATCTCATTTTAATGGTTTTGTTAAGGTGGGTGGGGTCGACATCTAATTTGTCATCACTGATCAAACAAAGCATATGATTTCCAAAACTATGTACAACCTCAGACATTTTATTTGTTTCATAATTTACGTGACTTTTCGCATGAGTTCTAAGAAAAGGTGCTTGGCCATCAGCTTTTGCAATTTTTTTCACCTTCCAAAATTTGTAGGGAAGCCTGGCGATGGTCTTACAATTATTAGTATCAACTAATACATCGGGTAGAGGATAAGACCTTTAATTTAAATGCATATTACAACAGTCATGGCCACTTGAATTCTCTACACCCTCATATCATGACAGCGATCTGTTAAATCTGCCTATTTGCATAGTGTCAGGAAGCATATTAGCAGGCCATAATATTTGTGTGCAATGCCATATAGGCCTGCAGTGGCTCATATGAACAGGATTGTTCTATAGCCATAAGTTTCTCTGCAAAAGCACAGAAATATTGGGCCATGTAAATGGCATATTTCTGGGTTTTTATCAAAGAAACAATGCCACCAAGTGGCTGGCCTGACCTACCGATTAGTACCATTTTTATTCCTTTTCTTTTTATTTCTCTCCAAATGAAAAAGCAGGGCTTTCAAAATTAATGTAATTAATCTGATTATTTTTTGTTTCATTTGGCAGAAAAATAAGTAATTAAACAGGAAAGTCAAAACTATGATTGGAAGTTTTTTAATAAAAAAAATGAAAATATCTAAACAATGTGTTTTTTTGGTAAAATAGACCTAATTGGTCAGTGATTAAAGATTTTCATGTTGGAGACTGATTGTGATTGGCTTCAAGACAGGGTTATTTCAAAATTAGGGGTGTGGGGTAATCAAAGATCTAAGTGTTTTATGAGATGAATTCAATCTTTAAAAAAGCTTCCAAAGAAGAGAGAAGAAAAGTTCCTAACACAGCTACTAAAGAAGAAAGAAGCACAACTTTTATTTAAGCTGCTGAAGCATCAAGCAAGCTATTAGCACACTATTAGTTTAGTTACAAAAATATTTTCTACAATGAAAACCATGTGCTAAAATTTAGCGAAAAGCTAATATCATCATCCATCAGGTAACCTGCCTCTCTAGAAAATGTAAAAAAGGCCAAGAAATCTGCAACATTGACTTTAACCAAGAGCAGGAATACCTCTAAATGTTAGTCCCTCCTGAAAATTTCATTGAAAAAAATGGATATATTTTTGCTGTTTGCTAAGCCAAAATACCACATAAAAATGAACCAATTAGTCATGAATATTGTGTAGAGGCCTTCAAAAAGAAAACTTACATGAAAAAACTGGAAATTATAACTGCAAAAGATTCCAAAGAAGGATAAAACCATGGTTAAAGGTATTTTATGTGCACAATGTATTTTCATTTATAGTTAATTATATAAAATTAATAATTTTATAAAAATAATAATTGATAATTTTGAATAATTTTATTAAAACATGTTTTTTTTTCAGTTGATTTTTCTCTTCAAAATTATATGAGTTTTTGTCAAAAATTTATCTTTTGAAACATGTTTTCTTTTCATTCATTTATTTTACACTCCTCAAAATTACACACAAAAAAAAATAAGCAAATTTAATTTCTTATCTCTGGTTGAAATTTTTTTTTTCATCTTTTGTTATTTAAAAAAATAACTTAATGAAAGCAAAAGTTAATTAATTTGATGAATCAAAATCAACTGGTTAATTATAAATTTTATAAAACTATATTTTTTTGATAAAATGAAGTTTAAATTTTCACATGTCATTTTAAAACTTTTAATTATTGTTAATCACTTAGTTATTAAATATTTGTTTAAAAATATTTGTGTTAATGTCTTTATTCCTCCAGCTATCTGTTTCATGAACTGGCAGTGCATGTAACTTGATTTTAATACAGCCTAGTATTCTAGGGATTTTAAATTATCCCAGTAAAGCTAGTTAATTATAATAAACCTATAAATTATTTACAATTATTTAAATAAACTGTTATATTTATTTATCTCTTACTCACAAAAACAGTTCAGAATTTTTTCTTCCTGAGCAACATTAGAACATAAAGACTAATTATATAGGCATGTATGGTGTTTGGACATACAAATGATAACTCTGGATGGTACAAAGATATCACCCGTAAAATCCATTCATTTCATTTTTATATTTTGTTTTTCTTATTAGATTTAGTTTGTAGCTGGTCAGTACATTAATAGTACTATGTGGCCAAAGCATTGATGACACAGCATGTTCTAGCATTTATTCTTTTTTATATATATATTCTGATGGATAGCACTTAAGTATATGCATTCAGATAAATAAGTTGTATTTCTGCCCTAAATTTGTCATTGGCTAAATAATTAGCCTGTCCATAGTGAACCCCTTTCAAATCCAGTCATGAGGTTGATTCTTGATTATATGATTCTTGAGTTATCTTTGTTCTTTGTTGATTGTTTATGCTGAACTTACGCTTATCCCTTTTATATTTGATTTCTCGTCTTACCATATCCACTCTACATTCAACCATTCTTCTTCCATACTGTTACAATATATATATGTTGTAACTTAATTAATTGCTCAAAAAAATTCAAATATAAATATTACCATAACTGAGTAGTAGCTATAATAGTCATGGAACAAATATATTAAAACATCATTGGATTAAATGAACAGATTTCTATAATTAGATTTCTAAAGATATCCTAATATCAATCATTAGAAACAATAATGCCTGGAGACTAGTCATTTAAGGTGTCTGGTCTATTTCAAACCCTAGTTAGACAGCCATTATATCATCAATAAAATAGTAGAAATGATAAACAAATTATTAAAAACAAACTACTATAACTCAGGAAATAACATCAAGTAGGTGAGTACACTGGTAACTCAATAAAATAACTTCTCAGGTATAGACGGTAGATTTTGTTCACTTTCATCTCTTGGTTTGATGTCAAGTGCATATTTAAGTAAATAACAAGTGAATATGGTCTAGCAGGGCACCACTAGATTATCTGAACCTAGACAGTTATATCTTATAACCTTTTCACATGTACCAGGTTTGAATCCCTTTTTGGTACTTTATTTCTAATAAAAATGGAGGATTTTGCTTTTAGATCCATATCACTGTATGCACTAATATTTAGGTAAACATAAATCATCCTTAAACGAAAGTGGAGTATATAAATTCATCATACAGAAATCATTTCCTAGATCTTAAAATAATAAATGGTTTCAATATCTTTATAAGTTTTACTAGCTCAGATTACTATTAAATTAGTATGGCAATTCACTCATCCTGGCATGATATAGATGATGGGATGGTGGTTATTACAATTACTCACAAATGTCAACTAAATAACATGAAATCACTATTTATTTATGGCCTTTAAACATTTATCTATCTCATTAAGTAAAACGTGATGACGACGATGATAACAATGATAATGATAATGGTTTCAACCACAGCTTTAGGACAAAGCCTAATCATAAAATTTAGTTTCAGAAATTAATAATTAATGGCTAATCTTAGTATATCTAATTGGAACTTAAATAGCTAATATTCACCTTGATGATGAATGATCACAACTAATAAAAAAATACTCTTAATGAAATCTATACGCCTCTGTTTAATAAAACAAATTAACATTTATTACTGCATTTCTAATGTATACATAAAATTTCTATATCTACATGAAAATTGATATTAACAATAACAACAATAATCATAATTGACTGTTTTAAAATCATAACATTAATTTTAAATTCTTCCCCCTTTCCTGTCAAATATATATAATGTATTTCAAATTGCATACTAAGTTTGCTAAGTTTTCAATTCACAAGAAAATATTTCATAAAAAAAAATATTCACTCTTTTTTTTTTCTCTTTTGCACACATACTTTTACAATCTAACCTGTAAAGTAAAATGATTAAAAATAAATGTTAGTAAAATTGGAAAGAGCAAGTTTGTTAGAAACAAGTTTTAAAGTACCTTTTTCTCCCCCTCCCTTCTAAGCTCTGAAATGCTATACTTTAACTTAAAACAGAAATAATCCAACTTTACATTCCCACACAATTACATATATGCAACAAGTATTATTATGTATGTGCATGTTTATCCCCATGAAAACTAAAAGATTATTTAAAACCAAAATAATAATACAAAAAAAAAAAAAATATTTTACATATCAATAACATTTCATAACTTTAGGTTAATAGACAATTATAATTTTAGTACATATAAAATCATTAATGAAGCCTATGGTTATCACTAGTAAGAAATTCTTGGTTTCAATCGATCTTAGCTATTTTAAAAGTTCTGAGATAACAAACGAAAATATACAACTTTATTGCTAAAGTTTTACTAAGTCTCTGATATCATAAAGAAAATATATATAAAAAATTCATATTACCAGTTCTAATCTTTGGTAGCGACTTCCAATGATACAAATTTATCTTGTTTAATATCTATACTTTGGCAGCAACAATTTCCATGTTTCTTTGGAACCGTCTCTTTAAGTGTATAATTATTTGATGGTGATCATTCTACCGAGGTTATTTGCTTTAATGGGAATTGTATTGGCACTGGAACTTTTCTTCACTTTCTGTTAAGCATGATTCTTTTAATTGATGAAGTATATCAGTTGTCTTCAGGTTTATACTTTTTTCTTGGGTTTAAACTCAGTCACTGGATTCAATTTGTAGTAGATGATTCAATTTGTACTAGATGATTTAATACTTATCAATCGATTAATCATTTTCCTTCAGCTTTCTTATGCAGTTGAATCTTTTCTCTTACTGAAAATATCGCATTTTTTTCAGTCATCAGGTGTACAATATTTTAATTTCAGACAAGACTTTTTTATTATTCCTTTTTTTCCACTTCCTATATGATGTGCTAGCTCTGGGGGCCAGAAAAGCCCAAGATGACCTATATATTTTTCCTAGCCTGACATCCTTATATTTTAATCTTCAAAAACTTTATATTAAAAAAAAGATTTTAAAATTGATATCTGATGAATCAAATGCTTGTCTCTTAGTTTCAATATTTAAAAAAATCTTCCTTTGATTTTTCCCAGACAGGTTTTATACTTGATTTTTGAGTCAACTCACCCACTTAGAGTGATAGTATGACTTTCTCTATCTGCTGGTTAAAGAAAAATATAAAAATCACACTATCTCGATTATTCAGATTAATCCTGTTTTGAAGTAAAAATTGTCTTAATCCTTTTTTTTCTCATGTATCTGTCACAACTGTCTGAGTTTTTAACAGAAAACCAACTTTTATAAAAACAAAATTGTTTAAAAATATATATATCCAATTTAACAGATTTTCTCTTTCTTTTTCAATATGTAATAAAATATACATTTATGTATGTAATGTACACACACACTTATTCAACTCATGTATAAAACTGGCCTATAAAATAATTGAAATGCTTTCTAGAAATTATAATTTTAATATTTAAAACTAAATCCTTAACTTCCAAATCCCAAACTATAATCATTTTGAAATCATAATATTACAATCATAGAAAAACAAAAATAGACAGATAAAAATATAGAAATAGAATAAAATATTAGAATTTAACAAATATAGGTTAGTTTTGAAGAGAGTTTAATATTTGAAATATACAATGATAATTAAACCGTTTACACACATACTTCCTGTATATGTATTATTTTACTTTTTAACAAAAAAAATTAAATATTAAATAATTAAATGTGTGGACCATTCTGTTTGAGTTTTTATCAACACACAAACAAATAAAGAATATAACTGTTGCCCCACTCTCTTTCTGTCCTAGGCTTTGAGAACTGGATCTTGTAGGGTTTAAACTTGGGTGCCCTACAGCCCCCTTTACTATATAAAAATGTGATGATTATTTTTGTTCCACATTTTCTTTCATACACATTACTACAAATTTAGCTAATGACTAAATTGTAATGGCACTATATATATATATATATATATGCAAGTAACACCAGCTTACAGCAAGTTATGTTCCAGCCAGACTATTGTAGGTCAATTTGAATATAAATTGATAATACAATTTTACCATTTGCATATTGTGACAATACTTTCAATTTGATGACAATAGTAACTATCCTTTATCTTCTTCCTCTATGGTTTCATTGTAAATATAATTTATTACAATAAACAATACACACAACCACTAGATATAAAACAATAATGGAAACAAGAAATGTGAGTTGACAAGATGAAATAAGATTAAAAGAAAATTTTCATACCTTTTTTTTCTTATAGCTGTTAGATGCATATATGTATTGCATTATTAAATTATATATATATACTCCCATTATTGTGTTGGTAAAAGAATCAGGTTGGTTTTAATTAACGAAGTAAATAAGTAAATACTTACACATATGATCTCATTACATATTTCTCAATAAAGGTTACAAAAGCTCTATATAATCTCAGTGATAACCACAAACTATACATGTAGTTCCTTCAATCATAATTCAATGCACAGTTTTACATATGCATATATAATTATTTTCCCATTGTCATATTTATGTTTTTCAGGATTTTCTCTTGACATATTTTCATCTATCTCTTTACATCTTTCTAAAAAGTAATTTTCTCTAGCCTCTTTTTTTAGTTAATACTGACCTTGTTTCTGGAAATTATATATCTTTCTAGTTTTTTTTATTCCATGTTCATGATCACTTTAAATTTTTTCAATGATCAATAACAATCATGATGCTTTTTCTTCTTTAATAAAACATTGTTCTATTACTGAAACAATTTCTTTTTTTAGCTACTTGCCATGGTTTTTATTATTTTTTCTTAAAATCTTTTTAATTAATCTTATGTTTATTGACATATTTATTTTTCATCTTTTCTAAGCCACAACAAATTTCTTAGTTTAATAAATTTTTAATTTGCTCTTGAGTGGTTTGGGGGCAAACTGACTGGTTGAGTATCTTCCTTTAATTATTATGTAAACTATCTAATATAATAACAAGAACATAAGACTAAACATGTCATTTAAGTTATTGGATGAAATATTATAGAGACCACTATAATAAAATAACAATTTCATTGGATTGGACATGTGAAATGAATGAACCAATGTGAGATTTCCTAAGAGTATTTTAAAATGAATTTCAGCATGGTTTTCATGGGAGATGCAGATCCCATTTATATGATAAAGATATCAAAGACATTATACAAAAGTGCAATATTCATTATTCTTATTGAAAGATTTAAGTAATAAGTTTTCTGTAGAAATTAAAAGATAGCATAGAATTTATTTAGATTGGGAGTCCGATAATGCGCTATTACTTTAAATATTGTAAATCTCCGTGTACTCACACCTCAGTAAGAGTTTAAATAACCTAAGAGAATCACTTAAATTTAGAGTGCATTTCTATATAGCTAACTATTAAATAAACATAATAGATCAGCATGTTCTACAAATGGGTGATTCATAGACTGCTTTGTATAATCATAAACAATTTATTATTATAATTATTATTTTGTCTTTTTATCTTCCCGTTTTTGTTTTTTGTTTTGCTCATCGGCAAAGATAATCCAAAACCCTAGCCATTTTAAAAATCTTTTCCCTCTATATAATGTTAATGCATTTTAACTGCAAAATATTGATAGTTTATTGAGACTATCGAAACTCATGTACTTGCTCAGAAATTTTCTCTAAGCAATTCTGACACCAAAATTAATTTATTGATCATGAAATAAATACATAATAAAAAATTGTTCGTTTTAAAGCAACTGTGCAATAATTTACACACACACACATTTCTAATAGCTTAGACAGACAAAATATATCATTTAACATTACTAAAATTAATTATTTTCTTTTATTAAGTATAAGATATAAGCAAGACAATCATATGTGTAATTAGAATGAATAAAACTGGAAAAAAAAAACAACAGATATAACGTACTTATGTATGTGTGTAGATATGGTATTTAACAGTATTAATTTTTTTTTAAAAAAAATTGAATTTATCATTTTCAGTCAACATCCCAATTAGATAAAATTTTCAAGAAGTGCCGCTTATCACTTTTAGCTAGTAAGTCGAAGCAGGGTTATCAACTGCAGTAAAAAAAAAAAAACAAACAGAGGTGGTTCATGCTGCCAAAAATATTGCCTCCAGACAAGTAGCAAGTTTCAGTTTTCCACACTAGAGCTTTATATAGTCTTTTTAAAGTAGAACTTTATGAGGCAGCCAGAAAAGATTTAAAGCCAATAGTAGACAATCTCAATAGAACTCCTCAATTCAACCACCTATTAGTCTAGTAATGAGTGATCCTTCGAAATTTCCCGAGGGTCTGAAAATAAAAAAGAAACAAGTAACAAGGAGGAGAAATGACTGGAAGGATCAAGGACCACAATTATAATGGCACCAAGTGGCAATCATTATTGTCTCTCAGGGGCGTAAACAAGCAATGCCAGGGGTGGGACTACAGTCATTTCTTTACAGTTAACAAGCTCTTTAGAAGAGGCTAGAAGCAAAACATTATAAACAGCAAATAGTCGGACCACCAATAAAGGGCAAGACAAATATAAACTAGACATACACTCATAAAATATATGTTTGATGTCATCAGTTTAAAGATACCTGTATTTTATTTCAAAATATGAAAATAAAAATAAATTTTAATATTTCATGGAAAATGGAAATTATTACAAGCTTACTTAATGACTTAAAATATAAAATTTACATTAATTATGTCAAAAATTTTGTCTGTATGTAAATACATAAATAAGATTTTAAAAAATTTCTTTGATAGTCCTCTATTTACAATATAAAATCTGCATAGTATAGATATCTATGAAGGTAGACTAGCTAGACAAAAAGCACTAAGGATAAATAATGACAATTGATCATCATTAGTGATTAAGTGATCTCAGTTTGCCACTTTCCTAACAACTTATTTTAAAATTCCAATTTTAATTCTTAATAAGCTCTTATATCATTTAAACATTAAAGATGCACATTAAATTCATGAAAACCCTTGATACCAAGATATCGATTAAACAAACTAGAGTTTACAATATAGTAGTGAAACGGAAAGACTTTAGCATGACATTAAATGTAACATATAGTAAGATGTATGCTGAAAAATAGAAACTATAATTACTTGGATAAACGTATTTCTAATGTTTTGTATTTTAAATACAATATATATGTAAACAAGTTAAAAAGTAAACTGTCTCACCATAAATATTTTTCTTTATAATTTTACTAACAATAAAATAATTAGAAGAGATTTGAACTCAGATTTTCAAGCTTTCTATAGTTATCCACTCCATTCTATACAACTGATACACATGACTACATATACATGAAAAAGATAAATGAACTAGCACTCATCAGTTGGTCCAGATCATAATCTCCCATATATATATAATCAGTGTTCCATCCATACTAAGATAGCAAATTCTCAAACTTCAATTGACAGGCCTTAATCCTCTCCATCCACCAATTCCTTAGCCATCCATTTCATTGAAAATTTGATGGTGGAATGATCAAAGCCCTTGTTGAAGCCAATATTTTCAACATAAATTAATAAATACTTTCCATTTTGTTGTACCTTTACAACAGAATAAATATTTTATAAAAACTATTATATAAACAGCATTATGCAGTATATATATATACCTACACAAAAATTGAAAAACAACCTAAAATTTTCATTATTTTTTTAAAAGTGAATAATAATTCATTTTATCTTACTAACACTATTCACATACACATAATTTTTTTTTAACACAAATTCTTCCAATAAATTATTTTTTAATTCATATCAATAAAATTATTTTTTAATCCATTTCAATAGATTTCAGTATTTATTTCTATCTCTTATTAATATGTAGGGAAAAGGGGGGGGGTAATAACCGAAACTTAATAGTTTTAAGTAGCGGCTAATTAATTTTACGTTTATTTGGACTTACTATTTAAAATAAAGAGATAAAAGATTTCACATCCTTTTATTTATTGAGAAAGAATTACATTATTATTCAATTTAACAACAACAAAAAAAAAATTACCTTTCTCTTTTTAATATTTGAAATACAGGCACACTTCATATATCTGGAGTTTAATTGTAAATATAGGGGACTTGAACTCAGACTTTCAAGCATCTTTCAACTATCCACACTATCTCATACCACTGATACACATGACCACACACTTGTAAAAAAGATAAATAATCACCCATAAAAATTTAATATCAATGTATTAATTAAAAAATTATTAAATATAGGACAATCGTTATTTTGAATTTTATTCAAATATGATGTTTCAATAATATGTTTTTTTAAATTTAATTTTCTCAATAATTATTTTTTCCACTTTCTACTTTTCAAAAAAAGGTATTTCTTTCAACGTATATGCCCTTCAATAAAGGGATTTGTTTGTATGTGTGTGTAGAAAAACAACAATATTTTATAGGAATTATATACATAACTTTATAAAATATTAGATAATTAAAAAAATGATTAATAGTCTCACAAATTTATCACCGAAGTTGTATTTATAAACAATATCAAATTATATATAAAGGCAATTTTAATTTAAGCACACACATTCATTTATTAAATTTTATGGACATTAATACTTTAAATCAAAATACCATTTACGTTTTTTTTTTTTTTTGATGGAATGTCCTCTAATGATGTTTACCGAACTTACTGCCTTCCAGCCTATTTCATTTTTATTAATGCAAAAATATGGTTTCTTTTTGCATGATAAGCTATTTCATCTATTGATTAAAATTATAATTAAAGTTGAATAAGTTTTATATGAATAAAATTCATGATTGTCAACCAGCTATATTGATAATAGGACATCCCAAAGTATCTCAGGAAATAGTATAACATATAGACTTTATAAAATCAGAGAAGAGTTAATATTTTTGTTATTAGTGGTGTTATTCAAGTTAACAATCCAAAAGAAAAAAAAAATGCCTTTCTTTTAAAAAAAAAATTAAGTTTATTAATGTAAAAAATGTTAATTATTCAGCATCAACTAATTTAAATACACTTATATCCCACTTAGTGCTTGACCTTTATGTGAGATTCATAATAGTGATCATCATCAATATGTATTCACTATTTTAATTTACAATCAATTATTCACTATAACATTCTTTAAAAAGTTTCAAAAAAAATTTTTTGATAGCCATTTTGTAAGACTGATAATATCATAGGATAGTTATTAACAAATGCTATATCATCCCAAAGCAAAGTAGTGACTTTCATGTTAAAATTGTACAGTTCAGAGTTTATTCATAATATACAATATAGTACCCAATATTGCAGTGCTGTATACAATATTTAGATTATAAACATAAAATACAAATAATGAATGTACAATACAATATTTTATTTAATTTCCATCTAGTATCCTTTGCAAGACAATCAGTACTTCATTAATGTCATATGCAAAGTGAAGATTTTCATTATTAATGAAACCAAAAAAAAAAAAGTGATTCATTCAAATATATTAATACAATTTTAAAATTTAAAATGTGTATATTAGTTTAAAAAGTATACACTATATTAAACTTACCACTGCCCAAATCGTTTGCATAGAGAAGAACGATGCCAAAAGAGAGATTAAAGAGGCTTATTGTATAGCAAATGACATCAGCGCCATTAACAGAAGAGAAGCTTAGGTTGCTCTCTCCAAAGAATGGACTAGTTAAATATTCAAATACGTTTGCATAAGTGAATAACAACTTATAACAGAGTTATCATTTTTAAAGCTATAAGTATGGGATCCAAAATTATATCTCAAAAGCGCTAAGCTTATAAAATCTTAAATATTAAATAACTACAGCTTCACTAATATATGCGAAGATGCATAATTATAATTGCAATTTTAATAGTGAAGGAAAAAAGATTACCTATTTAAATCATTTTTATGGATTAAAATTTTTTCTACCAGTACTGTGCTTAACACATCTTCACATTTAATTGTGCTCTTAGTTCGGAATGCTTGGGTCTGACTTATTTACAAATAAATTTAAGTATAGAAGAAGGTGGGTCCCATCTTTTTCTCATTTTCTGGCTTATGTTCTTGAATTGAGAGTTCCACGTGCAGTCATTATTACATCTGATTGGCTGTCGCTTAAGCATTTTAAGGCGCTTCTGTCGAAGGTTTTAGCCTTGCATGTTATTACTAGATCATCTCTGCTAGCGCTCAATAAATTTATATATTTACATTTGTTACTATCATTTCATTAGATTTAAAAAAATTGCTTTGTTGTAAACCGAAAGATTTCGCGTTGTTTATTTATATATAATATTTAGTGAATAAATGTGAAAATGTTTTAAGCTTCGCACTCTTAGTTTGGAATGCTTGAGTCTGACTTATTTATATATATAAATTTAAGTACAGAAGAAGGTGGGCCCCATCTTTTTCTCATGTTCTGGCTTGTGTTCTTAAATTGAGAGTTCCACGTGCAATCATTATTACATCTGATTGGCTGTCACATAAGCATTTTAAGGCGCTTCTGTCGAAGGTTTTAGCCTTGCACATTATTAATAGATCATCTGCCAATGCTTAATAAATTTATATATTTACATTTGAAAATAGATTAAATAAAATAGTATTTAATTGAATTAATGTAGCTAGGGAAGACTTTCCAATATGCAAAGATAAGAATGGACAATTTATTTCCATTTATGGGTCAGTATCATGAAAAACAAGCCTATGAGTTATAAGAGAATATAATCAACAAAAAAGATGTTTATTGTAGAAGCATTTAATTGAATCAACTAAGACCTAACAATAAAAATTAATAATAATACAGAAAAAAAAAAAGCCTGGCCAATGTGGCTATCTACCAGTGGAATTACATGCAGCCTAGGACTGCCAAATACTGAAGAGAAAATAATAACAAGATACATTCATAGAGAAAGATCATAATATATAAAAAATACATCTATGATGTGTTCCTAAACAAACAATTATAGAAATGCTTAACTTATTGGCCAATGTATCAACGGTACACATAACATAAAATATCTAGACATGATAATCCAAAAGAGCAAAAGAAACTTGGTTCACAAAATGGTGATAAATCCATGCAAAATAAGAGGCACTATCCATCACAATCTAAAAGGCCCATGTCGCACAAATTGACAAGTTCCAAAAAATTTCTTAACAGAAATCAACTGATTTATAAATATGAAGCAGACAGAAAAAAAATAATGTAGATGAATATATGAAAGATCTAAGTGGCATGGAGCACAACAACAAAATAGTGATGAAAAATATTTAAAAATTCAATGAAAAAAAATCAAGTAAAATGTAAAACCACAAGATAATACAAAGCTATTGGTCAGCATGCCTTATACCACAAAATTAGTGAATGAAATAAAAAGATCCGTGAGACAAATAACTTGAGTTTACAAATACCAGCAAACCTCAACAAGTTGATAAATAAC
Source organism: Epiperipatus broadwayi (assembly GCA_028023455.1). Taxonomy (NCBI): domain Eukaryota; kingdom Metazoa; phylum Onychophora; class Udeonychophora; order Euonychophora; family Peripatidae; genus Epiperipatus; species Epiperipatus broadwayi. The sequence continues at coordinate 9,126,100 of JAQFVV010006224.1, read as the reverse complement.
ACAAAAAGTATATTACCCAAGGAAGAGTCACTTTACACAGCTGTATACTACAGTGAATCAAGGACCAACATTGCAACCAGAATAGCACAGCACAAATAAAAGGTCTGTATTCTGGATCACAAAAGAAAACACAGTCGTAGATTTGATCCGCTGTCTGTCAACTTAGCATGCATAGATAACCGAAAAAGGAAAGTAAAAAAAACTTGGTTCATAGCCAACTACAAAACATGATAAATAAAAATAATATTCAATTATCACACAGTTAGAATATTTAAATCAAATGATTTACATATTATGAATATCAAGATGCAATATAAATAGAGCAGCAACACTATCATTATGATGCTTGTCGCCGAAAGTGCACTCATCTAATAAAAGAAAAGAAATAAAATCCGCTACAAAAAAATATGCACATACATATGCAAAAAAATTACATAGAGAAAATTACAAAGGAAAAATTGATATTAAATAGCCAGATATATAATTACACAGAATTATCATATAGCAAATATGATCATTCAAATAAGATTTGCTTTAATGCATCACAGCAATGAAATTTTATAATTTTCCTGCAGAAAATAGGTTAAGCAAAAGGTTATAAATGAACTCCTACAATTAATTATTTTACCTTAGTATTATAGTTTTTTTAAATTTTGTTTATTCAAGTTTAATTAATTATGCTAACAAAATAATTAATAAAATATATTAATTTCAATAAAATAATATGAAACTTTAGAAATTTTTGGCCTGTTTGTACAATAACAATAAACTGCTTTGATAAGTACTTAATGCACCAGAAATGACAGAGCTGTCACTGTACAAAGTCACACTTGAAAAAAAGATCCACCTCATTCAACAGTAAAAACAAATCACCATTTTGAAATTATAATCTGTCATTATATATTTTAATGTTAAAATGGAAACATTTTTGTCAAAAACTTTTAATATAATTATAATAATACTTGCAAAAATATTTGGTGTCAATATTAATTGCACCTACTCCCCCCCCCTTCTCATTTCTCTCCCATTATTTTCTTCTTTCTTCCTTTTTACCTCTGTCTACCTTTGGTGGCCTAGTGGTTAGCATAGCGGCCTTCCAAGCAGTTGGCCCAGGTTCGCTTCCCAGTCAATGCTTTGACAAATGAAAAAATATATATATTTGCTAAATTTATTTAATAATTAAAACCAATATAAACGTGAAGTATTGGTAGCAACAAATAAAATTAGTCTAGAATTAATTAAACATAACTAAAAACAAGGTTAAGTAACTTTGAACATTCTCTATAATTAAATGCAATGGAAAAATAAGAAATCAATTGTTATCCAGAGAAAACATTTCAGATAATAAAACTTAAGAAATACAGATTTTATTTTACAGAAGTTAGATTAAATTGACTAAATCAGCAAAAGATATTTGGCTTTATCCCAAAGAATATAATACTTAAAAAAAAAGTTATATAAATTGTTGCAGGGCAAGAATGATAGACTTCTGCATCAGGATCTTCAGAGAACTGCAGTGTAAAATAACAGAAAACTTCATTGAGGGACAACTGTCCCTAGAAACTTGCCTCCATAGATCAGAAAGACTTGGGAATGAACAGGCTATCCTAATCATTATTATTATTATTTTTTTAAGTCTTAACTATCCCATACATTATTTATCAGAATATAATAAATTTGATTTCATTTGATAAATATTTTTGTTTAGAAATCAAATAAATTTTAAAAAATCACATTTGATTTTCGGAATTATTTTAAAAATTAGATTTTAATCAAAACAAAGTGTTGTTTTGTCATAAAATTTCAGTTAGAGCAGATTCAATATGCAAAATGAACAGAATCTTCTTTGTTTGATATTTGTTTTAAAAACTTGAACAAATTATTTTTAATAATTAGTAAATCAATCAAATTATCCTTTAAATGTTTACAATTTATTAGTAATTTTTACGATATAGCAAAATATTATTAGATTGTTTAGTCACAAGTAGACCATTGAATTTCCAATGATTGTAATCCCTATGGTGATGTTACTCAAAAAAATATAAGTTTTTATATTTAAACATTAAACATTTCTGTAAAAAATAAATATGTAATAATAAATGTTTTTGAATTCCAACAATTATCATACAATTTCTATACAAAAATAATCATAAACTTCCCACAAAATCAAGTTTTTAGACCATTGTAATATTTTCTCAAAGCAATTTCATAAAGTTTGAGATTGCCAAATAAACAAAAGGCACTCATCACTGTAGAGTTTAAGAATTTCTGAAAACCCATGTATTCGATTATCCTGACATTTTTTGAAATTAAAATATTAAAAAAAAATATTTATGTGAATTTTAAAGCAATAAAAAAAAAAAGGTTCAGAAATTTAACAGTAGAGGGAGAAAAACACAAATTTCAATTTCTTGACTTCCATCTGAAAAAATACCATAATAAAAAAACTGCATGATTAAGAACCAATAGACTAAGTAAGCTGTGACAATAATATAGAATTATAATCCTAACTTACATATAGTTCTCTGTATAAATCACCATAAATATAGCAGTCATGGTACAGTCATGGTAAAGATGGTCAAACAAGCAGAAATAATTACAATTCCAAGAAAACTTCATAACTAAAATTTGAAGTTAATTGCCAACAAGATAACAATGGTAAAAAGTTAAATTAGCAATGCTTAATATATATACTTATAATAATGCTTACAAAGATTAGTATTAGACTAACACTTATGAAACTTGACCATATAGGCATATAAAAACATAATAAAGCTAGTGTGAACTGCAAAAAGGCCCTAGGTTCACTTTTGAACCTTCAGTAGTGAAATCACTAGGTCATCCATAGCCCGTTGAACATTTGGCCATTTAGTTCCTTCAGATAACTGTGACCAGCTCCATCTTTAACAGTGTGTTAATGAAGACTTACATTCTTCTTACAGATAAGCTTTCATTCATTTCAAAGTTCAATCCCAGGTAGCAATACTATAACAATGGAAAGTTCTAGTTACCTTGTAATTATTTACCATTTATTTAATTCTTTAGTACAATTATTTATTATATTGAGAACACATTATTTTATTTACGTTCTATATATAACATTCCACTTCAGATATTATAGTTTCGAAGTTTCATGCAGTCTTTCAAATAACTTGGATTTATGTGGGAGAGTATCCCCTTCAACTGTCATGTTCTTGTCTACTTTGTGCTCTTCATTTACTTTAAGTTCGATGAATTTCTTCTTTACAATGCTGGACATGATCTGGATAATTACTATTTGTCTCAACAGATGTTCTTAGATTAGCCTTCACCCAGTAATTTTTGAGAACATCTCTTATCCAGATTTTTTCCCTCAGTGTATGCCATTTCTGCAATATTGTTTTTGTCACTCCCAAATTTTTTCACCTGATGAATTAATGATAACTTTGTGCAGATTTTCCATCCAAATATCACCTCAGCTGGAGATTTACCAGTGCTATATGGCAATGTAATATTCTGATATAATAAAGCAGAATATAAAGTTTCTTCTATATTCACAGTATTTTATTTATATAACATTTGCTTTAACATTTGAACTGCCTTTTCTGCAATGTTATTGGATTCAGAGTGTATTGTCTAAATCCCAATTCCTTACGAAATTCCTCAAACTTAGTGGGCATAAAACTGATCTTGTTATCTAATACCAACATTTCAAAAAAATCATGGAAAATAATAATTTCCTTAAGTTTTCCAATTGTTTCTTCAGCACTGGTATGTTTAACGATTCTATACTCAGTCCACTTTGAGTATGCATAGATCATCACCAAAAAAAATGGTCCAGTGTGATCAATGTGAATACAGCTCCAAGCTTTTTTGACGATAGACCAAGCAATACAATTTCTTTCTGGAATATTTGCATTTGCTTGGCATTTTATGCACGTTTTCACAAATTGCTCTATCCCTGCATTGATTCTGGGTCACCATATGTAATTTCGAGCAAATGCTTTAGCTTGTACTAGGCTAGAATGACCTTGATGAATCAATTGAAAAACCTGATACCGACCACTACTAAGTATTAATACTCTATTATCCATTAATACACATCCCTTACTTATAGATAGTCTTTCTCTGGCACTCCATACAGCTTTATGAAGTATCTCAGGCCATCTATTAGGACAGCCTCTGTTGAGCCACTTGTTTAACAGTTTATAACCAAAATCAGCTTTTGTTCAACTCACTACTCTTTTACTGTCTATTACTTCATGATTCCAATTGTCTATGTAGTTAGTGGTTGGATAATTTTCCATTGGGTCTGTCTTAATCGGGATTCTCGACGGTGCATCTGTGTATTTGATCACATTTCATTTTTTAAAATTTAGGTCCAAGTCATATCCTTCTAATAAATCAATAATCATCTTAAATGGTCACACTACAACTAGTATTGGTGAAATTTTTTCACCACAAATATTACAGCCAAAGCCTCTTTATCTAATTGGCAGTAGTTTTGCTCTGCTCTGGTTAATATTCTAGAAGCAAATGCAATCGGTCGCTCACCATCAATTGCTGTGTGATATAAAACTGCTCCCACTCCCAAGTCTGGTATATTAGTAATCAGTATCAGTTGAAGGCTCTGTCGTAGATGTACTAATAGACTACTTGAAATTAATCAATTGTTTTACAGCACTAAGAGCTATTTCTTGGTCTTCATCCTAATGTTATCTTTGATCCTTTTTAAATAAATTATACACTGGTCAATGCTACAGGTGTTTTCCCCCTTAGGAAAGTTGCCGCATAATTAAAGACGCCCAAAAAGATTTGTAATTCTCTCACATTTTTGAGACTTGGAGCTTCTTCTAGCGTTGTAATTTTCTGAGGAATGGGTTTCTTTCCCTTACCAGATATGACATGCACCAAGAACTTTATCACAGTCGGCATACAGATACATTTTTCTGGATTTATCCTTGCTTCAATACATGCTAACTTATCACAAACTTTTAAAAGTTGTTCACGCAATTTCTCTTTTGACTTAGCAACTATTAAAATACCATCGAAATACAGAGTTACATCATCAATTTGCTGGAACAGCATTTCCATCTTGGCTTGGAAAATATTGCATAATTCCATAAGGTAGTCTATTACAATTAAAGAATTTCTTGTGTGTAATAACTGTTAATGATTCAGGTGTATGTGGAAATCGGAATCTGGTGAAATACAGTCCGTAAATAGATTTTAGTGAAATGACTTTCATTTTCCATATTAGCTAATATTCTCTGATATCAGGCACTGAATACTGGCTCCGGAATCTGGTGAAACACAGTCCATAAATAGATTTTAGTGAAATGACTTTCATTTTCCATATTAGCTAATATTCTCTGATACCAGGCACTGAATACTGGCTCTTTTTTAGATTCTTATTTAGTGTAGTATGAGTCTCCATAAATATGAATTTATCCGTTTGCTTTAGATATTACTATGATTGGAATGGCCTATTTGACTTTTTCAACAGGCATCAACACTCCCTCCCTTATTAACTAAATCATTTAATTTTTGTTCAAGTTTTGACTGTAACATGAAAAGAATCTTCCACAGCATGCAAATTATGGGGGTTGCTCTATCTTGCAAAACTATATTTAGTGGTTTAGTAATAATCTGGCCCTGCTCCTTAAATAAATGTGTATATTTATTCCTTATTTCTTGTTCAATAGCAATTTTGTTAACTATACATATTTCTATTGCAAAAGCATCGAACCATTTCCTATCTATAACAGGATTAAGACAGCCTTGCAGTATACACAATAATAACCTACAGACCCTTTTTTTAGTTTCTACAGTTATGTCTACTTTCCTAATGTTGTCATATTATTATCACTAGCATCTTTCACTCTTAAACTAGTTTGCCTGAATATAAGAAGTTCTTATAATTTTCTATTACTCTATTGCAGTCTTTAACTGGCATCATCGATACACCTGCCCCACTGACAAATTCCATATTCATTTTTGTATCTAATAATTTCACTGCCAGCATAAATAGATCACAATTTCTATTATGAATCACATTTTTGCTCATTTCTCTTGGGAAAAGTTGGTGAGCTGCTATATTCTTTTTATCCCTTAACCCTACATGCTTTTTCTAAGTGACCTACTTTGCCATAGGCTCTACATCATTTTTTTTGTTAAATTTACATTTCCATACCATGAGGCTCTTTTACATAGAATAATAACACACTATTTCTTTCATCTTACTCTCAATGATCTGATATTAGTTTTCAGTTTTTCTTATAAAAACTTTTGTCCCTATTATTCCCAAAATTCTGCAATTCCTTTGATTGGTCAAGCACTATTTCATGGCTATTCCCATTTTGATTGCATCTTTATATATCAAGCCTCTTGAGACCAGCAACTGCTGTCAAAGCCTATCGAGCATCCCCAAAATAAGTGTTTGAGCAGAGTGTCCAACATTACAACTCTTAATAAATTCCTTCAAAGCTTGATTATAGTCATGCATATGTTCCCCATTTTCTTTTGGCATTCATTTCTAAAATGTATCCATGCTACATGCTTATAGGGCTGAAGACTGAAATAACTATTCAATTTTCCAAATTTACAGCAATTTCTCTGGTTTTTCACAATCACATAGCCAATTTGTGATTTCAATTACTTGCTGCCTGGCATAACATAACAACTGGCAATTTTAATGGGGTCATTCGCAGTTCCAGTAATAAAAAAAAAAAAATCTCGATCCTCTTTAGGGAAATTGGTCAATCAAAATGACTTTTAACATTACACTGATTTAATGTTAACTTGCAGTACAGACATCATCTTGATAGTAATCCAAATTAATAACTACTAAATTTTTTTTTTTTTTTTCATGATTACTGAATTACTTCCCATTAATTAGCCTTATCCAGCCAGTTTTAAAGTATGGCATTTAACCTTATATAATACTAAATTCTTGCTACTGATCAAAATCCTATCTCCAACTAAAATACTAGACAAAATTACATTTTGAATGCAATCCTGTAATGGATTGAGCCAGTTTTTTTAAATACAGCAATCATAATAAAGGTAGTTAGACAAGCAGAAATAATCACAACTCAAGAAAACTTTATAACTAAAATTTGAAGCTTATTGCCAACAAGATTATAAAGGTAAAAGTTAAATTAAAAATGCTTAATGTAATAACACTTACAAAGATTAGTAGTAGATTAATACTTACGATACTTGGCTATATAGGCATATAAAAATATAAGAAAACCAGTGTGGACTGCAAAAACTCCCTAGATCCAGTTTTGAACTTTCAGTAGTGAGATCACTGGGTCATTCGTAGTCTTTTGAACATTCGGCCTTTTAGTTCCTTCAGATAACTGTGACCAGCTCCGTCAATACGAGTGTCAATGAAGACCTAGATATTTCTTATAGGTGAGCTTTTATTCCTTTCTCAGTCCAATCCCAAGTATCAACACTATAGCAATGGAAAATTCTAAAACACTAACTGCCATTGTTATTTATCATTATAGTTGATTTGTATCCTGGTCTATTCTTTTAAAAATTTCCATTATAGAAATGCCTATCTTATCAATATATTTTAATTTTAATATTTTTTCTTTATAATACTTAAAATTTATTTCAACTTTAGTATGATTATTTATTATATTCTAAATACATTATTTAATTTATGTTCTATATATAGCACATGATTTGTGGAAAGATTTTACCAGTATGGAATTATAATATCTATATGAAGTTTATAGAAAGATTTTAAAAGTAATATGAAATTACAATATTAGTCTATATATTGTTTAGGAAATGACAACAAAATTAATATCGAATTATAATAATAGCCCAGATACTGTTTAAGGAAAAACTGTGAAATTAATATTGATTTATAATACTCATCTATATGTGATTTCAGAAAGGTAGTGTAGCATGAAGAATAATACTAGTTATAATGATACAGATAATAAAAATATTGAATTCTATGATCAATGTAAGTAGTAGATATTGAGATAGATAGTGATCTATTTCAATCTTTAATTTATTTTTAAAAAATACAGTAGTTGGCAAATTATAAATCAAATTCATATTTGTAAATTGGATTAAGTTTTTATATAGGTTTGAATTATAAAAGCATAAATCAAATTACATCAATTTTAGTTTAATTTTAAATAAATAAAAAAATAGATTTACTTTACATATTTCAAATTTATTTGATAGGAACAAAGCTTAATTAAATATTAATCTATAAAACTTTCACTTAATTATTTTGTATTATTATTAGTTAAAATTCTGGAAAAACAATTTTTTTAAAGCTATGTTCCAGGATTTGAGCATGTCAATTAAATATTTTAGGGATTAAGATGACTAAATGTAAACATGTGGACTTATTTAATTAAAGAATTGTATAAATATGCAGGCTGGTTTAATTAAGTAAAGAATTTTGTAAACAAAGGTAAATAAAATAATTACTGACTTGTTGAATTAAAGAATTTTGTAAGCATGTGGGCTTATTAATTAAAGAGGAAAATGCCTTTTGTAAAGCTGGTAAAAATGAAAAAAGACCAATTTTGAAAGTAATTCAGTTCTTTAGGTTTTCGCTTTTGGCCTGCCATCATGATATACATGGAACCTCTATTAGCAGCTGAATAAATATGCATTGCTAACCTCTACAAATGAAATTCCTGTAACATGTAGCCCATAATCATAGGATGTCCAAATCTTGCTAAATTTGAACCAACATTATACCAACTATCTTCATGTATGTAATTGAACAGATGCACTTCCAACAGTAAAAGGAAAAAAAGTCAAGAGAACTCTACTTGAAAACAATCCAAATGTGACCAAGATGGGAAAAACTGTTAAATAAAAAAATTCACTCATTAACCCTAAAGAATTATATTTCGCCGACATAGAATTTCATTTTTCAAGAAAAATCATTTCTACTCAGCTGTGTTTTGGGCCTTAAAGATAACAATTTATTTAGTTTATGATTATTTTATAAACTTTTAAGCTTATGTTGCCAAAAAACCAGTGATATTTATAATTTAATTTAAATGATTTTGTGTATTTACCTTTTATATTGATTTATTTTAGTATTTAGGCATTATAAAACTTGATTTTGTCAATGGATTTGATATCATAGTGGGCTTTGAATATTTAAATATTTTTATCTTCGCAGATGCTATAACAGTTCATATTTCCTTCTAAATAATTGTGATAAAAGAAATTAGTCATTTCTTAGGTAATTTTTTTTTTTTTTTTATAAAAAGTTTTAAAAATCACTTCCATGATTTTTAATAATCACAATTTAGTTTTAAAACTATTGACATTTAGTTTTAGATTGATCTTCCTCCAAAAGAAAAAGTTTAAAAAAAAGAGAAAGATATATAAAATTTGGTTATTTTTTTTTCCAATAGTTTAAATTTAGTATAATTAAAATTTAGTATTTCTCTGAAGATAGTTAAAAATCATTAATGTAAGCAAATATATGTGCGTATCTAATGCGATGTGTCTGTAGCTATATAAATTGTATAAGAAGTTGGTTTTATTGTGCAGTTTTCCCTAAACTTTGTTTGCTTCACAAATGTCTGAAATTAAAAATTGATATATATGTGTCTGTGCATTCTCATATGGTGATCCCGAGATATTTTATCCACCATTCTCAACTTTTCTGTATGTTTACTCACGTCGCTATGAGTTATTACTCCTGCTTGAGATACTCGCGGATGATTTTGATTTGTTATGGGTAGAGTTATTTCTTCCTGTGGATTATATTTTTGCTTTGTTCTCCTGGTGATTAAGAAGCTATTTATTTATTGTTGTTTACTTTTAAAGTGGCATAGGATGAGATGTTATAGTGTATAGGTCTAAATTTGTAATGACCCATGAGGTGAGAACATTTGTAGTGAATTCAAGCTGCTTTATGATTATTGTTTTAATACAAAAAAATATGTACGTGCGCACATCTTAACTTAGAACACTTATCTAATAAAATAAGATCAATAATAGAATACTTAGTAATCTTCTAAGATGATGCAGCATAATAATGTAAAGCTACCAGATATCAAATGCATATGTTGACATACAAAAAGGGCAATCAACATTGGAATACACTTTTATTTCAACTATATTATACTGTATATAAACTTTCTTTTGTTTATTGCTAGATCTGTTTTAGCATTTGATTACTGTTGTCTGCTCCTCCAATTGACATTTCCACAGAATCTCTGCTCTCCATGAACTAGAGACAATTTTACATGGCAATGAGTGATGGAACAGCTGTGCAAGCATTTATACTTTGTATCCAAATCAGTACTTTCATATTCTTGAATATAGGTTTAGTGATACTCTTGCTGTTGGATATTAATATGCCTACTGTTTGTTAATATATTGTGTATAGTAAACTTATTAGTGTTTATACACTTTGTTTTTGTTCCAAGTAATTTACTTACTAGTTAGTGAATTACTTATTTATTAGACTGCCTCCTAGAACATAACTTAATTGGAAAATCAGGAAATCTGACATAATATAATTTCTATATCATTTGTCATAGCACTGTCCATAACAAAACTGGTGAAGTCAAAATTGGCAATCATAGTCAAAATTAAAATAAGTAAAGTGATGCAGAGAAATGGCATCATTTGGACTAACTTCTGTTTTTCCAATTTTGATGTAAATAAAACTGCTGAGTGGCCAGTATATATAATATAACTAGATTTTTTTTTTAAAGATAAACACAATTAAGGACATACATATAAGATATCAACACCTTTAAGTTTTTTAATAAAAGAATTATTGAAATAGATCAGATGCTCTACCAGATGATATATCTTATGAAGAAATAATAAAAAGTTGAAGAAATATTTAGTCCTTATCCACTTTTGCCATATAACTTGCCTAAAACTAAAAAATAGAAGGCAAGCAAAGAAGGAGAAACAAAATTAGCTAGTGTGGATATAAAAATTTTATAGATGAAATTCTCATTGATCAGCTGCTATATGATATATTCTGATGACAGACTCAGACAACTCTTGACTGAATTCGATTTAATCTATAAGATGACTATGAAGAAAGAAATAGCTTACAAGCTAATATTGGAATAAAACCCCAACATAAAGAAGATAAAAACCAGAATATAAAAAATTTATATAACAAATAGGCAAAACAATCATTTTGAAAAAATTTAACTCATAAATGATTAAAATTCCATGTTATCACTGTGGGAAAACAGAACACAGAATAAAAAACTGCAGACAGCAAACAAAAAAAATTTCAAATGTGGACATGAAAAATGTTTGGCTATGTATGCTGGAATATGGAAAATGGACTTTCAAAAAGCAAACATAAACTCAATGAGAGAAAAATAGGGAAAGAAAACATCCAATAAGCAATTTGTAAAAAACATGAATGTTACTGGAGTAAGGCAATTTATGATTAAATTGCAAATCTAGGGGGAAAATGTTAACATGGAAATAGATAATGGCTCAGAGATTTGGATAATGGTTGAGAAAGATTAAAAGACATTATTGGCTAACACCACTAAAATCCCATTACAAAAAAAAAAAAAATGTTAAAACCCAATGGAATGAACACATGCTAAAATTAATCAATCAAATACGGACACGAATAAAAATATCATGAAAAAATTATTTGCTACCATTAAATAATTGGCAGAGAATGGTTTTAAATTATAGGAATTTACATTAATATTTAATGAAAAACAAGAAATAATTAATATAAAAAAGGAATTTTGCCAAATAAAAATCAGATCGAAAGAGATCAGATAAAAACAGGTACAATTAACATTTACCATGAAGAATATTCATAAAAGAGATAGAAATAAATCTTAAGAAGAACATAGATCACCAAGATATCAAAGGAAAAGGGAAAAAAAATTATAAGATTATATATAAAAAATAATGATTCACTTTCTAGAATAAGGGAAGAGATGAAATATTGGCAGCAAACAAAATTAAAAGAACAATAAAAATAAACTATAATTATTTAGGTATAATTTAAAGCAAAGTAAAATAAAACTACTCTAAAATTAATTAGGCTAATTAAAATCAAAGTTAAATAACTTTGAGAATTATCTATTAATTAATATGTAACAGAAAAATAAGAAATCAATTGTTATTTAGAGGAAATATTTTAGATACCAAAAGAATTTAAAGAATGTAGATTTTATTAAGGAGTATATGGTATATTATAATAATAACATTAGGAATATAAAATTGCCAAAGTCCTTAATAGCAAAAAATAAAATTACAAAGAAATCAAGTCATATATTACATAACCTAATTTAACAAGCTTGTATTACAAATGTTATATATAGAGCTTGCAAATAAGCTCTTAACAAGCTTTGCAGAATATCCCCAACCCCAGACTGGTTTCTGCCACTAGCTTCCTCAGTGAGGTGCTAGGATATTCAAGCATTAGATTAAAAATACCAGGATGAGCTTAGCACCTTATCTAATGGATAACCATTAAGTAGAAAATCTAAATTTTTCAGACATCCATATGTTTTCTAATCCAGCTATCTAACTTAAATAGCCATATGGGATTGAAGCAAGTTCAGATACACCATATATTAATAACTTTAGCAATATAAAATAAAACCTTAATAGCAAAAAATAAAATTACAAAGAAATCAAGTCATTTATCACATAACCTAATTTAACGAGCATGTATTACAAATGTTATATATAGAGCTTGCAAGCTAACATTTGTAATGCAAGCTTGTTAAATTAGGTCATGTGATATATGACTTGATTTCTTTGTAATTTTATTTTTTGTTATTAAGGCTTTGGCAACTTTATATTGCTAAAGTTATTAATATGTGGTGTATCTGAATTTGGTTCAATCCCATATGGCTATTTAAGTTAGATAGCTGGATTGGAAGACATATGGATGTCTAAAAATTTTAGATTTTCTACTTAATGGTTATCCATTAGATAAGGTGCTAGACTTGTCCTAGTATTTTTAATCTAATGCTTGAATATCCTAGCACCTGAGAAAACCAGTGGCAGAAACTGGTCTGAGGTAGTGGATATTCTACAAAGCTTGTTAACAGCTTATTTGCAAGCTCTATATATAACATTTGTAATACAAGCTTGTTAAATTAATCATGTGATATATGACTTGATTTCTTTGTAATGGTATATATATATATATATTAGATTAATTAAATTAATTAATCAGCTTAAGACATTTGCATTTACCCCCAAAAATAGAATATTCCAGAAAGAATAAGAACAGATATATAAATCATCGATCGCAGAGAAAGAGTCATAGTTTTCTTCTGCATTGGATCTTCAGATAACTGCAGTTTGATGTAGTAGGAAAATTCAACAAGAGATATCTGTTCCTCCATAAGTCAGAAAGCTGATTAGGAAACTGAACACGTTGCCTCGATCTTTATTATAAATTGTAAGTAAACAAACTGTAATGGTAGTATGAATTTATATTAGCCTATATGTAGTTTATAGAAAAACCTTAATGGTAGAATGGGATTATAATAGCCTAATGTTGTTTAGAGCAGTGACTGGTTTAGAGAACAATGAGAAAATTATATTAGACTATATATTGTTTAGAGAAAAATGTAAAATTAGTATATAATTATAATACTCATCTATATATGGTTTAGAGAAAGACAGTAAAATTAGTATGGGCAAAAATACTAACTTATAGAGATATAGAAAATAAAATTATCAGATCCTATAATTGCAAGAGAATGTGCATTCGTTTACAGTGTGTAATGAACGAATTAAATTAGTATTTCCATAGTTTATTTGTGTTTTGCGAAAATTACTTATTAAAATATTTATTTGTTAGGGAGACTCCTAACATATAATTTTCTTAATAGAGAATTAGAAGATCAGACACAACAAAAGATAAGACCAATGAATGTTAATTGAAATCATTAATATTAATTCTCAGAACGTCTTTACAAAAACAATTAATATAAAACAAATATTATTAATTACATAAATCATTTATATAATAAAAGCAAGTGAATTACAATTTGTTTTTATTGAGATTCTAACTACAAATTAATTTAGTTTTTCTTTGAATTAAAAATTTTAATTCCTATAATTAAAAAAAAAAAAATGCACTTAAGACATTATTTTAAATATAACAAAATAATTTCTAAATAAAATTTTATCATTTTTGGGGTACTAAGCTATTTATGAACAAAATGTAGAAACTAGCAGATAGACTGCAAGTATTGCTATTGTAGATAATTATACATTCACTGAAAGTTAAGTGAACTAGGTATAATTATAATTTTAAAAAAAAAAGATTGTAATAAAAAATACCTATCTTAGCTAGATATATTATGATACCAAATAAATTCTCTTTGAATAAACTTAATAATATAAAACAGTGACTTGTAGTGTTCATGCTATCTTTATGATAGTAGCACCAATTACATTACCTTATAATTAAAATATGTTGTTAAAAATACACCGTTAGGAAATGAACAATTCACCATGGCAAAAATATCTTGGAAATTATATTTACAAAAATAATGAATCAGAATAGAATACTAACAGACAATCATGCAAATGCATAAGTGATAGCCTCATAATATAACATTGGATAGGTAAATTCATCTAATATGTTCATGATCTGGCATTGAAATCCAGATGAACTTTGGAATTTTTTTCAGATGATTGAGGATTTATGTTTAGAATACTTTTAGGTAGTATATCCATTTTCCACTATTTAGAATAAAGATACTGAATTATTCTTAGTTACAGGATAAAAAAAACACTAAAACCTCACTAACTAAAAACTTATTAATTTCTGTCCAGCAATTCTGTAGTTAAGAATTCTATATATTCTTCAATATTCTTAATTTTCTTTTAACAACTCTATTATAAATAATAAATCTCACAGACTTAAAGAAGAGAAGGAATAAATTATATGATGCTTTTATTATAAAAAATTAAAAAATAAATTAAAACTTTTATTATAAAAATATGCAAATATTGGTAAAAGATAAAGAAATTAATACTAAAAAAACAACAACAACAACAACAAACATATTTCGTGATGTAGCATAAGCACATCTGTGTGTCATGATTAAAACTAAAATTCGAATTAGGCCTTGTATTTTTTCCAGTTCCAATAACTTTATCTGCTTTATATTGAATCGATAAACTGAATAATGAGTTTCCTTTTACTGATCATGGCTCAAATATTCAACATATTTAAATAAATAATTTATACCAAAGACTACTGACAATAATAATCACAAGTAATATCTCTAATAAATAATGACCAACTACTTACTGAAACTACAATATACGATGTATCAAAATGCACTACTTCAATTACATGCAAAAAAAAGGAAATTGAAAAAAAGCAAAAGCAAAATCCATAAAATTAATAAATTTTATGATACAATAGTAATCATTTTTCCATATCAGAGCACTAAATGTGAACATGATTATTAATGATTTTTCAGCTTACACTGAAAACATCACAATGATAGAAGGGCCTAATTTCCTGGATGAGATTGTTATTTTACTTCCATAGAAAAAAGTTATTGAAGAAAAAATATATAGTTCAATATTATTTTAATTTTTTTAAATGAATGCAAATAAATAAACACACAATAAATATGTATGTGAATGTGCTTTCTCAATTTATTAATAATTACATTGTTACTTTTTTAAAAATTCTGTTTACAATTTTAATTTATATTTTCAAACCCAAAGAAGGCATAAAGTACTTCCTTACGATAAAATAAATACTTTTTTTTTCCTATGAAAAAGGGAGAACGAGCAAATGACTATATTCCCATATGTGTTCACTCATCTAAATTTGAGAAAACATTAATTACTTTTGTTAATGTCATAGCATGTATAATTTTAAATGAAATTATAGTATAGATATATACAAGGTAAACATAATTTATGACACTACTATATTTCTTACTAATCTGTTTTCTTTCAACAAATTATTTTCACTAAATAAATAAATGAATCTAAATCATTAACAGTCAAAAATGAAACTGGAGCTTTCATTATGTGATAAAATGATTTTTTTCCCCTATAGCAAAAGCATGACTATATAAATATTCACCTGTCTACATTTGAATATATATATAGATGTGAATTTTTTTTCATTTTATTACTGCACAGACTTTTACATAATTAATTATTCTAATCTTATAGTAATTATTTTTGATATTTTTGTATATAATTTTAAATCAAATTATATTACAGGTATGTATGTATTAATTTATAATATGCCATTAAAAAAAATTGTTTATTTCAAATAGTAGTTTGATAAATAGACAAATCATTCTAAATCATTATCAACCATATATTGAAAATAAATGTAAAAATAAAAACAACTTCTATAAATGTATGATACAGTATATATAAATAAGTTTTTGCTATTAATTGCTTTCAAGCATCTATTTGAAGACTTACTACATCACCTTTTTAAAAAAGAAAAAAAGTAGAAAAGACATAATTCTAATCATATTACTTACTTCATGACAAAAATAAGACTTAAACATTACTAACTAAAAATCACAACAAGCTTGAATTTTATATTAAGAAGATTTTACTTGATTTGTTTTGATATGTAAAAAATAAAATTCATATATTATTTGAATAAGAAGGAATTATTTAGTTGATAAAAATTACTATTATTAATGTGATATGACTCACACAATTAATAAGCTCATACACATATTTTAGACAGTTAAGAACTTAAATATAGTATTTATTAAAAATAATCAATTATACAGTTCATACATGACTGAGTAATAACTTATTATGAATTAGGACAATTGAAATTTCTCTATTACTTCATATAAAAAATAAGATATAAGATGTTTGATGTAATTAAATTTTGAATTGTAAACCATGAGAAGATGACAAGGCTCACAGGACCATTTCAAAGGGAACACTTTTCATCAGTTGTGTAAAACTCTAAACATTATGAACCATAAATCAGAATTAGCCTGAATCCCATTTATCTTAAGCACATTCCATTTGCTTTATTTTAAATTTAATATAAATTCTCACATACAGGACTGGTCCGATTTGTATGATCATTCAAGAAGACTTAGAACCTGAACAGAAGTGCCTCAAATCCAATCATGTCCGAGATACACAGGTCAGGAGCAATCATGAATTCTAACCTATTTCCCCATTCCCCAAATCTATAACAACATCTCTGGTGATACAGATGAATTTAATTCATTCCAGACCCAGAGGCACAGCCGAGAGACATGATATCATACGGGTAAATACGACTAACTAAATTACGAATGAAAAGCTGAATATAGATGATAATATAATATTTATAGATGGATAGATTAAGGAATAATGAGACTAAATTGATTGGCAAATGGCTAACAGTCTAACGAAGGAACAAATAAATTATATTAGAAGGGGTGTCTAACTATGATAAGCAGGATATCAGATAACCCAGATATACTGAATTCTTTATAATAACAAATTATCATGAACAAATATTAAGATTAAATTGAATAATGATTTGAACACTTGAATAAATTGAGATATGAGCTTTAATAAATGGACTTTGACATAGTCATTGGTATATTATAATCATAGGTTTCACGCAAGTAATCTTAGGTTAATATTTATATAAGACATGACTTTGACAATAATGTATCATTTTAAAAAAATGTGAATGGAGAACTAAACTCAGGATAAATAATACATATATAGTGTATAATCAATATAGTGCAATTTAATATGCTAATAATAATTAGATGTCACTTTACATCACATAATCACCATCTCTTATGCTACCACATAACTGTTACTAAACAGGCAAAACTCTCCATACAGTAGTGCCACCCTGCCAACCAGAGTAATCAATGGATGCCAGAAGGCTTGTACATAAATTTCCCATCTAGTGCCTACTCAGCCAATATCCGCAGACTAGTTTCTGGCTTGTGGCCTTCATCAGTGAGGAGTCTTGGATCTGAGAGCACGCTGAGAGTTTTGTAGTTAAGTAGGATAATAAGTAGAGATAAAAGGTGGCTGCTGGAGGGTTGCATTAGATCCTAAGATCTGGGTGCAGTGCTCTCAGATCCAAGGTTCCTCAATGATGAAGGTTACAAGCTAGAAACTAGTCTGGGAATATTGGATGAGTAGGCACTAGATGGGGATTTTATGCACAAGCCTTCTGCCATTCATTGATTACTCTGGTTGGCACAGGGTGGCACTACTGTATGGAGAGTTTTGCCTGTTTAATAGATATCACTTTCTCATAAATAATTTAATAATATTAACGCCACTTTAGAATTAAAAGAATATGTAACTAATGACCGTCACGACATATATATAATAATAATACTGCGGTTGGTGCGTAATTTCTAATGTTAGGTAAATATTATTAATGAAAGAAATAATATACAATGATTATGGGACATGAATACACAATTATTCGTGTATTTAACTTAATAAGATTTTATTTACCTATAAATTTAATCGAGTTTAATGATAGAGAATTACTAATGCATCCAAGAATCATTTACCTTAAAAGGTGGGCAGCTTAATACAAGCTTTACTCGCGACATTCCAATAAAATTAATATTAATAAATAAAGAATGGGTTACTATCGTTGCAGCTTTATGACTTGCAGATATGGAATGGGCATAAATATAAAATAGTAATATGTTGCTGGGCTAACATGAATGCCAGCAGTAGAAAGGTTTGGTCCACTTGGAAATGAAAAGATGCTTCATCATATACTAGAGAAATATGAGAGTACATCTGCACTTTTGGCGGAACGGTACTTCAAGACGTGATATGTAGCAAGTATGATGGGCTGGCTTTCTGGGGTCATCCCACGCAGAATATTCACTATATTAACCTAAAAGTGTTCCGGGGCAGGAGCATATACCTATGGTTGGAACCAATAGGTCGAGATGGGTCTGGAATTCCCGATCCCAAAAAGACAAAGCAAAATATGATAATTAATACTGCTGGCATATTTTAGCAATGCTAAAGTAAGTTAATCAGGTCCCTAACATCATTGATATATCAATTAGAGCCCTAAATAAATCTAATATCAAACGTAATGGCATGAGTAAATATTAAACCATAACTATAGGTATGAATATGATCTTAAATAACAGTTAGAATGTCATACACAAGGAAGGAGCATATTATCCCTTCTAATTAAACGATCCCACATACGTTTTAAATAGGCAATATAAATATAACATGAAATGTAATGCTTGACTGGTGTTATGAGTAAATGGTTAACTTATTACACTAAAAGAAGTGAAGGTCATTGAGATTACTTTCAAAATATTGCAAAATGTGATTTAATCAATAGCATTAGGCAACTAATGAAAAACTGATATTACTAATAGAAGGAAGACAGTATTAATAACAATCTGCCATTAAAATATATATAAAGTTATATTCAATCACTACTCAACTGAGCGAGCATGTGTTTTGTAAGAAAACTTATGAATATTAATTAAACCTCCCATTAATAGTGGGATTGAATATAATAATAAATTGTGCTCGCGAGGTTGGGTCTAACTGGCATATTAACTCAAATCCAAATACGTAAAACATAATACAATATTAATTAATTAAATTTGCCATACTAAAATAAAAAAATATATACAGAGCGTGAAATAGATGAAAAGAAATTATATATTTATATATTTATAGAGTTATAGAGAGACATTACATAAGAAATTCAAATACAATAAATATAACTGGCACTACACCACCAGTGCATTGGTAGACAAAGAATTACATTTATAAAGATTAGTAAAGTATATATAATTGAAATAGGAGTATGAGAGTTCTTTAAAGCGGCATTGAAATGGTTACCTTCTGACAATGTGTAGACTTGCTGGCCGGATTAACATTCTTGCAAAACAGTTTATATTAAAGCATAGGTAGTATTTAGTTCATTGGGTAGCAGGTAACATCTCCATAAAATCACATTATACATTTAATTTGGTAGTTCAAATAGTTTTATATAACAGAAATGACATTACTGCTAGGGGATGATCTTTGGAAGAACGGGGAAAAGGTGAATTTTGTCCCACTACTCAAGCATCATATTATTAAAGTTTTTAATGACATGGATTCTGTTAGCGACATAAAATATATCTTCTCCTTTTTCTTGTCCAATCCAGCTCTATTATCTCAGGAATGCTATTAAAGAATCACCTGGGGCAATACGGATACCAAGTTACCTCGTGTGATCTCAATCAACAGGAAATATGCTTTTGTCTTTAAACATAATAGATTTAACTGAATGATAAGTTCCAGAAGGTATTGTTCGAATCTATTTCCAATTTGGAAACAGACTCCAATAGATATAATTCTAATTAAATTATTAGACTGGCCAAAATTAATTAAATCAGCAACTTTTTATTCAACTAATATGTTGCTCTTTTGTTTACTAAATTTAAGTTATGCTAATTACCTTCCAGAACTTTCTCAAATATTGCATCAGCTTCTATAACTATTTTATATGAGCTAATGCTAAAAAAAAAAAACAATAATAAAACAAATGTAATAATATTTTAAATAATATTATAGGTATCAATCATACTTACACACATATACAACTACTTATGGTTATGGAGTTAAATATTCCCAGTATTTAAACTATAATTACCTTTATAAATCAAACACCTACAGAGAAATATTTAAAATTATTATGGAAGAATGGGAACAGCCTCTGATAACCCAAGCACGTGGAAGGATGGGTTTGAACCCCAAAAATATCTATCACAGATTTACGGCTTCAATATTTAGAATATATATGCATTTTTGATGGAGAATAGTATTTGGCACAATAACGTATTTCCACTGAAACTAGTTTTCATGAATCTCATATAGTAAAAGTTTATAATTCAGAATATGACTTTTATATCATTACCATCATTAGTTTCTGTGTCAAAACTTCTAATGATAAATCTCTATAAACTACAATCTTTTACTATTTGTTTTAATTCACTATAATTCTGAATAGTAATATCTCTGCATAGCATATATAAGAAACTGATTTTGAACTTCCAACTTGGGTTATAACCCCAGATATTTTCTCCTCTATTAACTCTTTAAATAAGTTGTATCTTAGTATTCAATTTTCTAATCTTAATTTGGGGGATAAATAATTTTTTCTCATCTATTAAACACTTAATCTCATCACTTAATTTTTTTCTTAACTATCTAATTTCAATTTTTCTCAATGCCCATATTTAAAAAGTCTTCCAATATTTTCATACTATTAATTAAAAGAATTCAAGTCTCTGATTCATATAGGGCAATAAGTCAAATTTAGAACTTCATAATTCTTATGTGAAATTCTTGAATTTTGGTTTTTGTGCTCTGTATAGAGTATACAAAATCACTTTGTCAAAAGTCAATGAAATAGATATAAAAAGGTGTTTAAATACTGAATTCTTTATCCTAATAATCTCAATGCACCTATAGAACTTTTGTAGATATATTTTTCTAAATCCAAATTGACTGCAATTAAAATATTGTTCAACACATTAACCTAATAATTCTGAGAATTTTAAAAAATATTTTTGATACATGAAGTACTAAATTTAGTTCTAAAATATTTACATTCTCTTGCAAAAAAAATTTTTTTTGGTGTGAATCTACTTTCATGTGGCTTTTCCCAATATTGAAAATCTAATCTTCCATATTAATTATCTTATCTTTAGATTTGCATCTGTTTAAAATTTCCTCCAGATAATATTATATCGTATCCACTTTATCCTATACATCACTAGATCTTGGCATATAATATAATCATAAAATCAGCAGATGCTGCTGCAAAATAAGGTCAAATCAATCTTTCTTTAACTATTTTAACGTCAAGAAATTAATTAAAAAGATAAAATCCTTCTACTAATGCAAATTCACTACATTTTTTGGTAACAAGAGTATAATTTGATAATTTCCATTCATCACTCACCCTCATTACCCAATCTTGCTTCATATAATCCCAAAATTTGTTATCTTATGACTGCATTTCTTTATCAAGTCTTCACTTTTCTGATTTTCATTATGATTCTAATGTCCATTTTACAAAGCACAGATTTCACACAATCTGAGAAATTTTGTTTTCCCCTGCTGTATCTAATATTTCTCAGCAAATAACAGATAATAGTATCAGAATATCCAGTAACTAAAAAAATTTCCATCCATTACTATATGTGTACTTGGGATAGTAATTTCATGATTTCCTGTTGCCTTTTATACTACAACCACCTTTTGATTCGAATTATCATCATGTTAGTAAATGTTCAATTACAACGAGCCCAACTTAATTAGCTTTCTATTATTGTGTCCATACTAATAATATTGCTTCCTATATGAAAAAAGATTATTCTGTTCTCTTTGGCATTATGACACAATTCCTCTTTTGCTTTAGAAACAAAGATCAGTTAAGACAACTTCTTTCTCATTAAAGCTAGAGATTGGCAGTAGCTGAGTTGACCATATGTTGTATAATATCTTACTTTCATGAGTTAATAAAAGGCGGTGGCGGCGGCAGCAGCAGCAGCAGCAGTAGTAGTAGTAGTAGTAGTAGTAGTACCATAGCGTATCAACAATATAATTAATTATATACATATTTAATTCAATTTGTCATGTTTACATGTAATGGAATTAATAATGTTCCTACTTAACTACAGTATATTTGCATGCATGCTTATCAACTATCAAAAACATTTATAATTGTGAATCTTATAAAATAACTTTCTCTACATACACGTACATATATATTGCATTAATGGTAATGTTTTCAAAAAAATGGAAATGATTATAATTCCTGGCAATCCAAAATACAACTTTAATGTTTATTTATCACAAAGAGTATCATATTTAAAAATTTTGTGCATTTCAATTTAATATAAATAAGATTCAATCTTATTCTGACATATAATTACTAATATTTAGGTTTTGGCACAGCTGATAATGGAGGTTCATTTAAGATTACAAGCAATCATTCCTTTTTTAAGCCTAGTAGAGGAAAATATGTTATTTCAGTCCTATAATATCACTTATTAGTTTTCTCAAATTAAAAACCCTTATAAAAACAGAAAAAATAATAGATTGGTATACAGACAAATTAAATATAAGTCAATTCTTTTTAAATCTTTTATGAGATTGAATAAAATTATAATACTTTCATTTTTTATTTTTCTTAAATGTAAAAAAAAAAAAAATGAATAAATTATTTTCATTCTTTTATTTTGACTATTAATGTTTTAAAATAATCCAATAGATTCTTATACTGTTAATTTTTCAAAACATGTTTATTTTTGTTAAAAGTTAAATTAACCATGAAACTTTCCATTAAGTGTAATTTTTTCTTTTTTACTTTATGAAATCTTTTGCTAAAGTAAATAAATGTATTTAACAAATTTTATAAGAACATTTAATTAAACATTGATATCATTTGTGTGTGTGTGTGTGAACAAGCTCATATTACATATTTAGTGATTTGTTGTTGCAAAAGCAGGCGTAAAGTTTAATTTTATCAGTAGTTATTGTTTGTTAATTATAGTACAGTATTAAAATTTTAAAGAAGTGGCCTGGCTTTATAGCTGTTGCCTACACTTCTTGCAGTATGATAGGATAAAGGTCATGTTGAATTGTCGACTGATTTGATCAAATAACCAAAAATAATAGCACCAAGAAAAGTGGAATCTCACTTTAAAGTACAGCTAAAGAAATGTCTAATGAAAACTATCATTTAAAATTTCAAACAGAAAAAAAAATCTAGTTAATGTTTAATGACCCCAGAACTCAAAATCATATTTCTTTTCTGGATTATTTATATGAACTTTAGAACTTAACTGTTTTATAATATATTTATAATCAATAAATGATCATTCAACTAATCATCTAAATTTAAGAAATAAGCAATCCACTTATTTCTTGCATTTAGTGACATATTGTTGTTTATTCATAACTCTTCATTTTAAGTCAGGGAAATGACTAAATTTTTGAATGTTTGAAATATAAGTTCATTATGTTAATCAATCATAATGCACACATTAAGTATATAAAAGAATAAATAAAAAAAAAAAAGTTAAAATTATTTTATGCAATAAACATATTTAATTAGTAACTAATTAATCATTTATAACGATAGAACATTGATTTACATATATATTTGGATTAAATTGAAAGAGTTAACTATTTCATAAAACTTAGCGTGACTGCAATTAAAATTTCTTTGTTTTCCTTTTACAATTTCAGGAAAATTAAATGGACCTTCCATGTTCCAATACCATTATTCTCTACAGTTTAAGTTTCTTTTTAAAATGATGTGTGGCATGTTATTATCAGACAAAATTCTGACTTTTTATTAATATTTCTAATAAGTTCATATAATTTTTTTTTCTGCTCATTTTATTAGATTGTACAGAGAAAACAAAGTCGTAAATGTCTCAACAGCTGGAGTTAATAAAATGGATTCAACATGCTTCAATGATTTTGCAATTTCAAGGCTTTTATCCTGAAAATAAACGTAACACCATATATTATATGTAAGTATTCAATTTTAGATTTTTTTATTAATTGATTTTTATTATTTTAAATTTTTATTTTATTTGATTTAGTAACGTGTTTGCATCTGTGTAGTATATAAATTATACTTGTATTCAAATATAATGAAAGTAGTGATTTATATACAATATAATTTTGGGGTTCTGATCTAAGTTTGAGACATTCTTATTTTACAGACATAATAATTCTCAAAAGGTTTATTAACTTATTAATGTATCTATATTTGTATTAGTGTGTTTGTATTTGAATGTCTATGGTTGAATAACAAGTAATGATTTTCATTACATATATAAAATTAGGCTATTACAAGCAGTGCGATATAAATTTTAAGATTGATTATCAGATGTACAGAAAGGTTGCAGTTGATGAATGAATCACAAAATTTACTGGGCATAGTACCATATGGAAATATAACTTCTTAAAACCAATAAAGAGCGGATTCAAGTGGTGGATATGTGGTTATAGCCACAATAGTTATGTGTACCATATGTAATTGTATGCAGGCAAAGAAACAAATCCAGATTCTTCCCTATGCCTTGGTATTCATGTTAAGGAGTCAGTAGTTTTTCCACATCTTACATTACATTATTTTCAAGTCTTTAGTTAGCAAATGAACTATATGCAAATAAATTTTATCTGTGGGGCAATAAATAAGACAACATTAGCATCACTGGTGTGCACAAAAAATATAAAATGAAAAATGAGACTCATTTTATCATTGATACTGACAGTTGCTTTCAATTTCTAGTTTTGGATAGACAAGAAGCCAATTGTTATGATTACAAATGCATATCCAGCTTCTGAACATGATTTATTTTGTATCATTTATTAGGATGAATCTTTTTCTTATATTCACTTTGAGATTTTTTAACTTTTGGGATAGAAGATAAAATGAATTCTTATGCCACTACTTTTGTAAGTTTTGAAGCTATGGATTATCTCAGGTAAAAAGTATTATATATGGTTTGAATGAGAATTTTATGAGGAATTCAAAGAAATTATCAATGAAGATATAATTTTAAACTTAGTTAATGATAAATTAGAAATTATGAATGAACAAACAAGTAATGTTTTTTCTGGATATTGAAATTTATTTTTTTCCCCTTACTATTTGTCTTACTTTATTTTTTCTTTAGGTTTTCTAGTGTCTATCAATGTAAAACCTTTTGCTCTAACATTATTAAAACTGAAGTTATTGTGAAAACTGGTATCAAAGCAATTTTTTTTAAAAATTCAATACCCTGATTGTGTTTTAATCATTATTCTCATACATAATATCATTTGGATTATTTTGATATTATGTTTGGTTTAAATATTAAACTGTCCAATAAGAGCCAACATTTATATAAATGGATGATCAGCAGCAGCAGCCAAATTCTTTTCTATATATTTTTAATAAGACAAATGTGAAGGTACATATATATATAAAGATATTATAGGAATCTGCATACTATTATAATATGTATGTATTGAGACATTTTGATCTACCATTATTAATTTTTTTAAAGTCTTTTACCAGTAAAACAAAATAGACTACTGTAAATTAATACACATACATTTTATTGTATTATATAAATTTAACATAATACACATACATTTTATTGTATTATATAAATTTAACATGTTAATTTTTTGACATTTGTAAAAAGGAAAAAAAAAAGTTTTTTATTATTATTTTAAAATACACTGATAGATTTCCTATGTCACTTTAAAAGCATAATTACTTTCATCAAAAACAATATAATTAAAACTTTCTTCTTTTAATTGTAATTTTATCTATTTTTCAAAAATTAATTCCTGAAGTTAATTGGAAATGAAAAACACTTGTTTTGAAAAAAAAAGAGAAAATTTTTTTGTCAATGTTAAAAAATTAAGTCTGGCTATCCAAATTTTCTATATACAACCAATTAAAATAAATGGAATTTTTTTTATTCTTTTTGATAGCTAAACTTTTTTTTTTTTTTTCAAAGCTAATATTTAATAATAGAAAGTGAACACACAAGAAGCCTCTGCAAATTTTGAAAATTCAGCTATTACTTGTTCAGTAGTAATATTCAGAATGAAAGTTAAAAAACTCTGCCAAGGAAGAGCAGATGAGTAAGTTAATCATCACTTTTATTTCCAATCCCGAATTGATGACTAGCAAAACAAAAATTTTGTTAAAATATTTCATACTTACATTTCATAAATGTCTGAAAGATTACTATCTGTTGTAATTCAACTCCCAGTATAAATTACAATGTACCTGAATAGTTCATCTAAAATATAGCTACAAATATGTGTAAAGTTTATCAAAAATTTATTTCAAATATAATTACAAGAAGCAAAAATCCTATTAAAACTATTTCAAGCATTAAAATTGCTGTTTAAGATTTAACAACTCAAAATTCAATCTATTTATATTTCCATGCTAACTTAAATTTGTATAAGCAATTTGTATAAGTTATATATAAATAAATTAAAGTCAATCTAAACTACAAGAAAACTGCCTTCATTTAAAAGATAAAAAGAGCTGTAAAATTAAGGCATTAAGATGCTAGAAAAAGTTTTCAAAAACTTTAAATGGTTATTAAATAAATGCTTATACAAATTGGTATTATGCATTATTCTAGGTAAGATAAGAATTTATGAGCTTCATTTATGCATTTCAATTTATATTTTAATAATTTCTGTTTGAAAATTATATAATATTTAATATTTGTAGCATGTTGAATTATTTATGTTTTTCCTATTACATAATGAAATGAATAATTTAGATACTTAATAATAAAAAGGTATTTGAATTAAAAATTGAAAATAATGTATACCTGGAAATACATTTTCAATAATTCATTTACTGTATACTGTTGTTCAGATTCAAACAAATATATCTACAAAGTGTAGATGTATATTATTATATATAGATGAAATACTATCTTCATTAATTTTATAGCAATTAAATATTTTATTTTTAAAAATATACTCTTAGTTCTTTATTCTCAGTTCATATTGTGATCAAACAATAACTGACATTAAATTTTCATAAGCCAAAGAATTTTACATTTCCATCAAATTCTATACCCAGTTTGTTACAAGTATCAATGTATGTGAGACTATACTGATTAATTGCATTGTACATAGAATAGATGGGATTCCAATATATTTCTTTTCTCTGCAAATGTGTGTATGATTAGGAAAAGTATCTTAACCATAAGCGGAAAATATATGTACATACATTATAAGTGATTATCATCATTCTTTACAACCTAGTTAATGACCTAAGTTTGTATCATTACAAGACAATAATATAATACTATCTATACTTATATATATATATATATATGATTTTTAAAAAATTAAAACTGATTATAATTCCTGCCTATCTGGAATATGATAAAATAAAGAAAGTAAAATATGCTTAATATAATTAAGATTCAAGTTTATTTTCATTTGTGATTAATGATGTTTAGGATTTAATACAAGTGATGAAAGGGATTTCACTTAAAATAGATCCTATAAGTCTTGTATTGTTACAGTTTATAGTTGAAAATTTTGGCTATTATATGGCATATCTTATTTTCACATTAGGCTAATACAGAAAATTTAAATGCATTCATTCATCATAATTTATTTTATATTGTTGATTGCAACAATTGCAATAACGAAATTTTTTTTTTCATTTGATTGAAGATACAATTTTCACAACAACTACAATTTATATAATGTAAAACTTAAAATATTATATGTTCCACAAAGCTAACATCATAGAAACAATAAAGCAGAAAAGTATAATCATTACTAAACAACAAAAATTAAAAATAAAGCTAGAATTTTTAACAATATTAATTTTGAATTTATTCATAAGTACAGTAGTTAACTTTTGCTACATAAGTTTTAAAATAGGAGTTTTGTTAATAGTTTATATAAAATATTGATGAAATTTTAAAATGACATACAACAGTAACCACTGATCAGTTGATTTTTTTTAATATTGTGAAAATAGTTAATTTATTTCATTTTTAATCCTAGATTGATCTGTGAAATGAGAGATAAGTCTTTTTTTTAATAAAATGAATAATAGATTTTATAACAATTTTTCAAATATTTATTTAATATTACCATTAATAAATTATAGATTAGAAGAGCAAATATCTACACTAGGCAATTTATACACATACATAGATGTATATATACAACATTGGCACAAATATACATTTATATGTAATTGCATTGAATAATGGCACAAATATACATTTATATGTAATTGCATTGAATAAATTGCTAACAAACTTTTAATTTAATTTTTTTTATAATCAACAACAATTAATTTTATTTGTTAGAAAAGAAATTTTAAATAATTCATTAAGAATGTAAATGTTAATATTATAAAAATACAATAAATAGTAACTATACTTAATGTAAAAGTAGCTATCAATTCTTTCACAATGTTCAATTTATAAAAATTAACCAAAATTTCATTTATAAAAAAAAAAAAGTTTTATAAAAAAATTCTTAAAAAAAAAAAAAAAAAACAACTTACATAACAAGTGAACTAAAATCATTATCTAAAGAGTATACCCTCTAAAGACATTTATTGAATTTACACTAATCCCATGTAAGAGTTGTTGTAGAATAAGTAAAAATAAATAAATGAAAAAATAAAGTAAGCTAACACTAACAATAAGCTAAAAAGCTAGAGGGTGCAATCCTGATCAGTATTCTGCTTTTCTGGTGCTAACTTTTGTATTAATTTTGCCTCATATAAATAGTTCTTTCCTTCAAAACTATTAAATTTTTTTTATTAACACCGATTCTTTCTTCCAACTTAAGAATGGAGCCTTCATTCATCATGAAAGAAGGATTTGATAGTGATAATAATTGTCTTATGGATTTAGATGAACAAGTAGCCATTTGCATGGCTAAGAACTCATTAGATTCTCAACTTATATATGGAAAAACCCAGTTAAAGCTAATTTCATGAATGAAAACATTGATCTTAATAAAAAGTTACCTCCTGGGGACCCCACCCCAAATTTTTATGAAGATAGAGGGAAAATTGAAGACACAGAGGAAATCATTGTAATGGAGGAATTTGCTGCATTAGAAGTGAATAACGTTAAAAAATCTAATAATGTTTTAACCAAAAATAATAAAAAATTTTCAGCCAATGATAACATAAAAAATAATATTCGCAATGATGTAGATCCTATAAATATATATCCCTCCTCCCCAAACTCAACCAACTATAGTTTTCTCAAATAATATCTCATATGTTAATGCTTTGCAAAGAAATTCCAATAGGTCTAAGACATCTGCTTGGAAGGATCTTCAGAATGATAAAAGATATTTTCAACATGTTTAAGGATGAAATAACCTCAACCACCCAGGTTGAACCTACTAATATTAAGTTTCCTTACTTAAATTTGGATCCACACGCTTTAAATCATTTAACTCACAGGTTTAATGCTATAATTCCCTCAAAACTCCATAGATCATTGTTTAATTACAATAGTAATAAAACATAAATCCTTGCTGTTACAAACTGGAATTGTCATTTATTTAATTTTCCAGTTGATAAATTTTGTAATGAACTTACAAGAAAGAAATTATGGAATCATGTTTTTTAAGTTATTAAATCATCCTAATAGCAGATACCTAATTGTTGAATTTCATGATTCATCACAAAAGGTAATTTTCCATAAACCAATTAAAGTCATGGGTCACAAAATATTATGTATGGTTGATATGAATAGGCCAACAATCCTTAGTGGCCAAATCTGCAATTAACCCCTTAAATTTAAAGAGGTTGATCTTCAACATCTTCTCAAGCCATTTGGGTCTGTTTCAAATTTTCGCTATCATTTGGAAAAAAGGGCTGGAACATTGGTCCTGACCAATATGGCAACTTTCGCCATTACTCTTAAAATAGTGACTAGTCCAACATCTATCCCTGCTATGTACTCTGCTGATACTGCTCCACTAATATATATCCTTTCGAGGTGTCTACTGCAGTGCTTCTAATATAAACTGTGGGCATCTCCTTAAAGACTGCCCTTTCCAGGATATGACTTATTTGTAACATGAAAAAAAACAGGTTGCACAATTGCAGACCCCTTAATACTCCAGGCAGCAAGGACCTTACTTCCGCTAAGAATGATACTATAGTACATATTATCAGCCTTGTACCTCTTGAACCTTTGGTCCCCACTAATAATAATAAACTTCCTGTGACAAAGTTTGGTTGTTTTACAATAGCGTGTTGAAACCGTCGGAGGGCGGGCTTTGTTTGTAAACAAAGATAAATATAATGTTTATGGGGCCGCCGCCGGGTTTGTTTATTATCACATTTCAAAGTAAAGTAATATCAAATAAATTTTGGAATACGCAACAACAACAAATAAAAAAAAAATGCAGAAATCAAAAAATTGAATTTAAAAAAGTACTTAACTTTTTTTTTTTGTTGTTGTTATTCTTTTCATTACTTATATTGGGGGGCAGGAATTCTTTCTTTTTTTTTTTATATGTATGTTTTTGATTTTTTTTTTTTTAAGTGTCATAGCATCGGCCGGGATGCGGACCCGCAACCCGGGCAACTGCCTGCAAGTGCAATGCAGTCGCGCTGACCTCTAGACCACCAATGCAAGACTATGTTTTTGATTTTGTTGATCACATTTAACCAAAACTACTATCTATCAAACAACAATTTTTGGAACGAAAACAAACAAACAAACAAACAAAACAAAAAAAGGGTACATTGATCGAAATGAATTTTAAAAAGTAGTTTCTTTTTATTCTTTCTCATTACTTACATTTTTTGTTAACGGCGGCGGTCAGGTATTCTACGAAAAAATCAGCTTCTTTTTTATATTTTTGTTGTTTTATAATAAATTACAAATACCAAATCGATTTCCATTTAACGGTTTATCAAACCACATTTACAACTGAAAGGTCCAACTTTGGGAAAGGTGGTGGGGGTGAGTGGTTACAATTCCTAAGCGAACGTAACGCTCCGACTCGAAGGTTGACCAACTTTTTACTGTAATTACCAAAAACCCCACATAAATATATTTATGGCAATTAAAAGCAACTTTTAGGGCTGTTCAGGAACAGCACCCATGCAGCTTCAAAGCTCTTTCTTTTGTTTGATAACCCGTTTCCAGCAGCAGCAGCAGCAGTCAGAGAATCTTTGACATTCGCAGCAAGTTTTCCGATTTCAGCCATTCGATGAAGCTCACCATTGTTCTTGCAAAAGCGGGACTTAGAGCATGATTTCATCCGAATCGCGCTGGAATCCTACACTTGCCGAATTTTTTGAGCAGGAAATGGGGGCTAGGGAAACATGAGACTCTGCTGATAATTGTTAGTAGACATTCCTAAAAGATGGCAGTTAGAGGGGGAGGTGGTCTTAATGAATATTAAAATAGTTTTGACAATCAAAATTCCAAACACCCTCACCCGATACTGTAGCCAAAAGTGAAATGTGATCGCACATCGAAAATGCTCAGCACAAATCTGAGCTGTAAGCTGACACGATAGCTTCTGCGGCAGATTCAATGTCATGTTTCTGTGCATTAGCATAGAAATAGACCCTAAGCAGCCACCCCGTACCGAACGGACTATACGCTCGCTAGCGATGCTAGGCCACCTAAATGGCATATTTCTGTGCGCTATCACAGAAATAACGCCCTCCGGTGGTTTCAACACTCTTGAAGAAGCAGTAGCACATCTCCTAGGTCAGATTCTACAATCATCCAACTTCCCACCAACATAACTAAAAAAAGTAAAAGGAAATCCAAGAGGGCTAATCAAGACATCAGTGATTCTGGATTAATGGTGATAAGCAAAGGTTTGATGAGTCTAGCAAAAGCTCATCTGACCCCAAATCTCCCAGTGCAATCAAGAAAGGGACAAAAATAAAATCAGACCCTACAACTGATAAAGGCCCAGATCACGATACACCACCTAAAGATCTCTATGCGGATGTTTACTCAGGAATCAACGCAAAAGAAATTGTCTGACCAAAACAGTATAAATCAAAAAAAAAAAAAAGATTCCACTGGAAAACCTCAGATCCATGGTGGTCTCAAGGTTGATGGTAAGGAATCCAAAATCCCTATTAAGAAAGAAATGAGTTACCATTTTCTCGGCCCTCTGATCCCCGACTTCTTTCATACTTCGTAACTTGTTTCTGGTGGAGGTTTGCCTTTTGCCCCAATTTTGACCTGATGAAACTTAAGATAGTTGGTTTTAATGATAGAGGCCTTAATCAACTAAAGGGTCAATGCAATTTCAAATTGGATTTCTCAATATTCCCCACATATAATATGCTTTGCTGAAACAAAATTGCATCCCTTTTCACATACAGAAATTCCAATTAGATTCAGCAAAATTGGTTCTCAACATCATTCCATTTTGACCCACCCCTCTGCAGGTGTCACCATTCTTATTCCCAATAATTCCCCTTTTAAAATATTATAGAATAAATATTATTAATCAGTCTCCTAATTGCCACCCTCTTTCATCAGTCCTTTAGATTAAATGTGATCTTCATTTATTTTAAGAGAGACATATCACTAATTCACTCATTGATACAACAAATTAACTTGATACTTAACTCTAACCCTTACCCTACGATAATGTTGGGGAATTTTAACACTTCATGCCAGCACTTTAATTCTAAGTATATTCATCTTATAAATAGCCGCCTTATGGGTGCAGAGGGTTTCTTTCCTATGGGTATCTTCTTTTATACTAAAAATTATTCATTCCATTCTCTGATCATCTCGCGCTTGTAATTAATTTATCAGTAAACCTGTTCCCCGGTCCTGTGAAGGCTTGAAATCCACCACTTGAATCCTTCTTAAAACCTCGGCTCCAGAGGCAATCCTCTCAGAGTCCTACATCTATTTTAGGAAAATTGACATTGGGTCTATCTTCGACAGAAGCATGGTTTACATTCATCAATATACTAAACTCCATCATTTCATTTCACACATCCAGAAACAAAGGTCCAACTTCAATTCTTCGAAAGTTGGGGTTGATTAATAACCCCCTGAAACCTGAGTCTCAATCAACAAACTACTGCAGATTACCTATCCACCAAGAAGTCAAGAATTTTCCTCAGCCAGCCTCACAATTGGTCTAGGGGCTATATTAGATGGGCTCTGGGCCATAGAGACAAATTGAATACTCCTTCTTCTATAAAGTTGAGAATAAACTTTACTCAGGGAATAATATGATTGATAAAATCTTCCATTTCTTCAAGGCCAAGCTGACAAATTGTCCTCGTGAGCCAATTCAACCATTTTTTAATGAATCCACAATTTTAAATCATAACATCTCAGAAAAAGATATACCTAAAAAAATTCATCCAGGTCTGCATGCTATTCCTTGATTCATCCTGGTGCACCTTGAAAATTTATTTATAAATTGTTCAATACTAATATTTAATATCCAGAATGAAAATCGAAAAAATCTTACTTAAGAAAAGGCAGATGAGAAAACTAATTATCATTGCTATAATCTTACAATGACAATTATCTAAGAAAACTTATTAAATTATTTGCTGCTGCATATTTTTTATAAATAACTGAAAAAATACTATCTATCAAATCTCATTAATACAAGCTGCATGAATAGCTTATCCAAAATATAATTACAAATATATGGAAATTTACCAAGAATTTATTTCAAATGTAATTACAAGCTGCAAGAAAAGTGTAATATGAATTATTTCATGCACAAAGAAAGCTGGTAAAGATTTAACAACTTGAAATACAATGAACTTATATTTTCAAGTTTTCTAACTTCAATTTGTATTCATTCAAATATCAGCCTTTTAAGCTAATTGTGCATACGCTTTGCGAGTGTTAATAATAAATGAATACTTTCTCACCAATACAAGATATAATATTTATGCAGGAATAAAAGGAATCCTCTTATTCCTATGACTCAAATGCTTATATATGAGCAAATCTGAAGTACTGGCAAGTAAAGCATGAGGATGGAACCGTCACTTTAAATATAAGTTTAAGACAATCTAAACTACAAGACAACGGCATACATAGCTTCCAAAACATAAATGGAAATATATGGATAGCTCATCAAAAACCTATTTCAAATATAATTATAATCTGCAAAAAAAAGACTAGTAAGAATAATTTCTTGCATAAAGAAAGATGCTAAACATTTAATAATTCAATTTAAAGAATTTACACTTTCATACTGGTTGACTTCAATTTGTATAAGCTATAAAGATGATGTAAATCATAAGACAACTGACAGCATTAAAAGATTAAAAAAAGCTGTTAAATTAAATCACCAAAAACTTTTCTTAATTAAAGTCATAACCCATAAAATACTAAAGAATTCCCATGCCAAAAAAAGCTTTCAGAATTTTTAAATTAAATGAATATACACACTAATTTCAAGTATTATCCTAAGTAAGATAAGAATTTAAGTCAACTCCAATTTGGCTAATTTATATTTATGTATTTTAATTCATATTCTAATCATTGACACGGGGAGACTCAAAAATAACCGGAATTTTGTAATAAAAAATTGTATATTTATTTTTAGGTGTTTAAATTGAATTGCTTTAAAAAGTATAGTCAATAATGCAATGCATTGGTCTAAACCAGTTTGTCACTTTTTGAAGTTGTCCGAAAATCACTTGCAAAGTGATACGTTTTAATGTATCTGTCATTTTCTCTCTCAGTTCTAAGTCCACATAAAAAAATAAATAATTGACATTTTTTCAAAAAGATTTAAAAAAAAAAATCGAGTGAATACCACTAATAAATAAGCAGGGCCATGCTGAATTTCATTAAAAAGTGTTTCACACTCAAGGCTTTGTGAGATGACATTATTGGGGGGAAGTTTGCACTCTTCTTCGCACAAAACATGTGTTTACATTTTACGCATCATGTAAATGTTTCAAATCCTTGCAGATAAAATGGCTGACCATTACGAACTAAATCTGAAAGAAAAATGCCATTTCTGTCAAAAAAAACAAAAACAACAAAAATCAGTGTTAATTATTTGAACATTTCAACCATTATAAAAAATCGACAAATACAGGAAATGCACATTACAGAAAAATTTGCTATGTAGCCCCATGATTTCATATAATGATGTCATTTGACAGATTGATGCAAAAAGATCCCTGAAAAAAGTACATAACAACTGAAGCATATACTACAACAGGTGAGCAAACCAGAGAACGATTTCGATTATTTTTATTTTTCATATTTATATTAGATTAGTTACATTTTTAAACAATATTTCAAAATGTTTTTAGAAAAATTCAAACTTTATTACTTTTCTGTACATATTCAACTCAGTAATAAAACACAAGTTAGTAAATGACCTGATCAGAGAGTAGTAATTACACAGGAATCAAAAAATACCAATCAATTAAACCAGGTTCTAAAAATATATTGTTCTTCCAAAACTGAAATTCTTAACATCTGTTATCAATAAAGTATCAATTACACTACAGAATATTTCCAGAACTTTTGTCACATAAAATCCCAATGTCTGCATTTTCATTAATCTTCATGCTAAATAAACAACTAGCAAAAAGCATTCAATGCAAAAAATATATATAAACTTTATTATCCCTGAAATTTAGTGTAGACATTGTAAATTATACTACTAATCTTTGGATTTAGTTTTCATCTTAGTAATCAAAATGGACAATTTCATCAAATTTCATTGGTTAGATAATAATACATAAAATAAATATATCAGAAATATCAAACTTAAAAGTTATCTGACCATCATCAATCACAGAATCACATTACCCAAACAATAAACCAAAAGCTTAGTCAATCTATATTCAAAGTTAAAATTAAAAGGTGAATAAAATATTTATCATTCATTAATCTTCTGACACTACATTATTACTTCAATGTTATCAACACAAATTTATGATCACACTAATACACATCAAGTCAAATTTTAATAAAACTGGTTGCCAATGATAACTTGTAGACAAGCAATTTCATACAGATTGTCATATAAAACTTATCAAAATTTTTAAAAAATTACTTTTAAAAGTTAATAGTGAACCTATTAATGTAACATATCTGTAAGTAGGAAAAGCGCAAATGTAACAGAAGAGAATGCTAATAATATTAATGAAGTTATCTTGGTATCTGCAAAAATAAAAATTAAATGCCCCAAAAAATAAATAGATCACTTGTTTTAAAGTAATATCAAATATTTCACTTATTATTTAAAATAAATATAAATTTTTGTATTTATAGTTTTATTTATAATAAAAGAAAGTAATTCATTTTGTTATGAATCTCTCTATTTCTAAATATTCTTGTTGCTTGATACTTCCAATTTGTTTATATTTTATACCATTATAACTATTTTAAAACTTAGCATGTGCAAATAAACAAACCATTTATTTATTCATTTATGAATAAATTAGAATGTAGTTTAATAATTTCTCTTATATTCATTTTTCTTTCCAAATACAAACTATATAAGACATTCAAAGACTTTTTATTTTCATCCATCTTAGAAAAAATAGATTATTATTTGAAATTTCAAATACACCTGAGTCTCTTTTTACGCGGACTTATTTAACACGATTTCGAAGTTACGCGATTCGTGTTTCACCGGAAGTGTGTTAAATAAGTCCACGTAAAAAGAGACCCACGTGTATGAACTTCGATAATGCGCTATTACTTTAAATAATAAATTTCGCGCACTTACGTTATATTGAAAGTAATAGCACATTATTGGAATTTGACTTTCATCTTAGTAATTTCAATATTTTCAGTGCTTTATAATAGTAAGATTTTATGCAATAATGAAATTAAAATCATAATTTCCACATTTTATGTATACACACATTAAATTTTACGAGATTATAATGTAATTTTGTTCAAACATTGTACGTGTTAATTTTGCATTTTAAATCACATTCTGTTTTTGCTTTTTAAAAAAGAACGTAATCAATTATTAATCATTTAGTGGCTACAAGTTTATTTTTAAAAGGTCAGTAATAGCACCTGGCATAATTAAATTTGACAATTAAAAATTAAAATCTAATTTTTAATTGTAATTAACAATTTAAAAATTACTTACTGCGACTTGAAATTAATGTGAAATTTGATTTTTAAACCGAATTGAAAATTAAAGACAAAAATAAGAATTTAATTTTTAGTTGTTAGTTTCATAAACAATTAATAAAATCATCGTCTCAAGGATTAATTACGTTGTCACCAGAAAACCACTGTTACAACATGAGTGTGAAGTTGGCGCTAGTTGTTTGCAAACGAACAAAACGTGTATAAAAAATGTACTGTACTGTAAATTATGCATAAAAATATATTATTTTGAATAAAATTAAATATTATAGTTAAAAAAAGTTTGTCTTGTATCAATTTTTTTTAAATTTGAAATTTTTTGTTAGTCATATTTTATTTCCTTATATTTTTTTTTGCGCGAATTTTAAAGTAATTTTACGTTGGTGCGCTTTTACGCGAATTTTGAAAAATCACAGACCGCATCCCCCCTTTTTCAATGTAAGTTAGGTCTATTTTTGCACGATTTCGTTTGCGCGTGTTTTTTGAGGAACCTATCTATCGCGTAAAACGAGACCCAGGTGTATTACTCATCTACACATACACAAAAATTATTTATTCATAAATAAATATGTAAGAGTTAATATGCTTGATGCATATAGTGAAATTAAATTCTTAGTTGGAATAATTATTTCTCATGGCTAAGCCATGAGAAATAATTATTCCAACTAAGAATTTAATTTCACTATATGCACCAAGCATGCCGTGAGAAATAATTATTCCAACTAAGAATTTAATTTCACTATATGCACCAAGCATATTAACTCTTACATATTTATTAATGGTGAAAGAAATATGAAATTAAAATAAATAAATAAAAATTTTCTCAACTCAAATTATGAGAAGTGCTTGTACAATTTTAATTTTTAAGCATGTTAAAATAAATCGTTATAGAAATTAGCGAGTTATAATATGGTTTATTTCAAGGTTTAAAAGTTATCTTCTGCACAAATAATTATATTAGTCTTCCAAGATTATAGTCCTTAATATAACTCATGAACTTTTTTATGCATTTCTTTTCAGAAAAAATATGCCTTTATTACAAGTTTGAATTGTGAATATATATTAGTAATAAGAAAAGCAAATCATCAAACTTCATAGTTTAAATAATATAAGAATACTGCTCCTCTCTAATGCCATTAGCATAAATAAAAATAATTATCGATAATTATATACATATAAGGTCCCTATCCTTAATATTTAAATTTTCATCCTCAGATTAGTTCATGGATTTTACCTTTATTAATGAGGCTTGAGATTTAAAATTGGAAAAAATGTAGACATGCATCCAGCCATCACCTTTACTTCATTTTATCAGTTTAGATAACTGCGATCTATATAAAGGTTCAAATCCAGAATCAATTTGAGAATGGGAATTTCAATACTAAGAATATGGAAATCATTGATTACTCAAGCTCACCCTAGAAGGCACAAGAGTGGAGAACTGTTCTTGACTTTGTATATATTATTAATATAATTGACATATAATAAAATACTTAACACAATTGAGATTCAAAAAAATATATTCCAAAATACTAAAAAATCAATAGCATTCTGAATAAATATATAAATAACTAAAATATCTATGATTCCTTTTTATTTTTGAGGATATTATATTCATGGATACATTGGAAAATATCTTAAATAGATTGAATCAGAAGCATAATTATAATTAACAAGAAAAAAATGTAACTCAATCTTTAATTACGAATAAAGCTAATTCATATCAGAGTTTCTGCACTTTAAATATCAAATGATTCAATAAATTATTTAAATTATATAAATTAAATTTCTTAAACTTTCAATATAATATTTTAATTAAATGATTCAAACATCCCAATCATTTGCAAATTGTTTAGAAAAAATTAATATATGATATTCAATCAAAGAGAGAATCCTAAACAAATTGATGTTACATTCATTATCTATAAGTCATACATTCTTAGGACTACTACCAAAATCCAACCTCATCAAACATTTTAAACTAACATGGAACTATACATATTAATTTAGCTAATTTATTAATAAAGAGAAAATTATTCAAATAAATATTAAGTAACAAGAACAAATTATTTAGTTCAATGAAATGTCTGGCAAATTATTTCATTTACATTTTAGCATCAAAAACATTTCAAGATTATAAATATTTACTGTCATTTGACAATTTACATTTTTATTACAATAGAACAATTTTTTATATGTCAATAATAAAATAGTATACCATGCAACTGTCAAATTATTTAAATAAAGATCAAACATCTATGCTCTTTTTTTATAACAGAATATAAACTTCATTATATCAAGATATAGAATATCAAAAAATTATAAAGTCGTATTCTTTGGCTTATTTAGATACTTATTTATATTTGATTAATATAAAATAATAATGAAATGTTAAATTCATCACCTAGGAGAAAATAGAATTTTTTACACTGCCTTGATAAGGACTCGTAAGAGTTGAAAGCGCTTGGAAATATTATTTGTTATTATTTTATTTATTTATATTAAACTCTGTATTAACAATTGACACAAATTGTTATTTTATATTATTTTTATATTATATACAGAAGTATTATTTATTTATTTATTTATATTTGATTATAAATACTATATATCAAATCTGTCAGTGAACTGATAATCTAAAATAGAATATCTATACTAAAGACATAAAATATAGAGTGCAGTTTTCAATATATGTTAGATCTCAACTTAGCTTAACTTCAAATTTTGCAATCTTGGCTGAAGCTGTCCTTATAGATAATTATTCTATCTTTAATGTACATAATCACTTCATTGATTCTTAGATACTATTGCTGACATTTATAAATGATATTCTAATTCATTTATTTTGTGATTAGAATTTTATTTATCACCCAGAAAGTGATTTATCAGTGCACTTATGAATTCTCCAATTTAAAAAAACTAAAGATGATATATTTTAAGTTATCCAAAGATCTTAAGCATTAATCAATTTCACAATACTGAACAGTTTCAATAAGCAGCAGATTCAAAAGCAAAAGTTTTGTGAATTGATTCTCAACTAAGTAAAGTAAAAATTCAATCAGAACACTGTGGTGCTCAACCTGTCATTGGATGCTTGAATATCATATCACCTCTAAAACATCTAACATTACAATTATTGTATTTTTATTATAATAATTTTATAACTTTATAACTTTTATTATTTAAAAAAAATTTGCTTATTTCATGGACATTGATTTATTCTATTTTATTTCTGTTAAGCTTTAGATTGATGCCTGGTGTTCTTTAGTAACTTTTAGCTTGATTATATCTGTATTTGTTGTATTTTATATAAGTAATAAAAATCAATGATTTAATTTATAATAAAAGTAGGAAATAAATTAATACTTGAGATAGCTGAATAAATGATTGTGAAAAAATTGAAGTGCAAAAGCAGTAATGTAAAAAAAAAAAAAAGATGCTACTTAGATTCAATGATCTGAACTTAAAAAGACTTAAATGGGATCTAAAATATAGCTTTGCGTGAAGTAAATACTTTAACGACTAAAAATAAAAAGTTTCTGCAAGCTTTTGATATGTTTAAAGAAAATAAAAATAATTATTAATGAATGAAGTTAAATAAGAAAAAATGTGCAAAAAATATTTATTCAAAAATTAAGATATGAAAGAGAAATTGGATTAGTTAAATTTTTAGTGAGAATGACTATTAAAAAAGGTATATTAAAAAGGATAATATTGAAGAAACACAAAAAGGAAATAAAGATTGAAATATGTTATTAGAAGAATGAAAGACTTGAAGAAACATAAATGATAATAAACATTTGAATGTAGTTGTTAATATATATTAAACGCCTAAAGTATGCTCTTTAGAATAATATGTTTCACTGCATTTATATATTTTTTTTCTATTATAGTTTTATAAAAGTATGATCTTTTAATTGAATAACAAATTAAAAATCTAAAAAAGTAGTCTAACATCAAACTTTAATACAAAAACATTCAAGACTTGGTAAATTCATTACCTTGATTACTCTTTTTGGTTGTTTCCTAAAAGGTTCAATTATTAATATCTCTTCTACTTCTTCATCTTCTTCAAAATTTGCAATATTCTTTGTGACTCGATGATGTGATCTTTTTACAGCAGGAGCTTTAGACTTTACAGGAGATGGCTATAAATATTTAATCATTATGTTATTTTCAGAAATTTTATCACAGTATTAATATTATTTATAAAATTGCTAATTATAGCTATTTATATTCTCTATATATACCTGTATGTATGTGCATATATATTATTATTATTATTAGATATAATTAGGTCAATATCACCTGTTAATCATATGAATGACATTCTGTTTTTCTATAAAATTTTCAGAATATACATAAATTAAAATAATTGTAAAAACATTTCAATAAATCTCGTCAACTTACACATGCATATTCTATCCTATATGAACCAGGGAATAAGAATCATATAATATATAGAGAAACATATAGCTAATAATTTTTAAAATCTTATTTAAAGGTGGTGATAGTTAGACAATCAAATTGGGTCAAAAAAGACAGGATCAACACACAATACATTAGAAAAAATTTATTGAAGTTTGAATAAAATGAATGTTTATTAAACATTACATATAATGTTAATACATATAAAAAAATTATTACTTACACAATAAAATATTTATAAATAAAAAGTATTGAATAAAGAGATAATTTTTTTATCTATATTTTTATTATTTATAAAAATATACATTTATATATCATTTAATAAAGCAAAAATAAAACTTTGGAGGTCAGCCCACCAGACTTCTCTTTCATTATTATTATTCTATATGAATTAAAAATCAAATGGCATAGGTTAATGCAGTTCATATATTGTAGCATATGCTGTATTTGCCCCCACCCCCAAATATTGACACATGTATGTATAAAAAAAAAAAAAAAAGGACAAACTTATATAAAATAGATTTTCCCACATATTAATAGAATAAATTTATTTTGAATAAATAATAAAAAAAATTTGTAAACTAAATAATATTTTTTTTTTTATGATATATAAAAAATTAATAGAGAAAACCAGATTTAATTAATTAAATAAATAAAATATATAGATAAAAAAGTATTTAATTAATCCTGAATATTGACTACTTTGATAAAATTTGATTAGGTAAAAATTTAGGCAAAAGATTAATAAATACCACAGTAATTAACAATGTCATTAAGGCAGTAAACTAATTAAATAAAGTAAAAAATATATAGATAATTCAAAAATTTATTTTCAAGATTGATGTCAGATTACAAAAAAATACCTTTCAAAAATCAGTGACAAGAAAAGGATATAAAAAAAAGCTTAAAATATTTTGTCTCTTGTCTTGTTTAATTAGTTTTTTCTGTTGTTGCCATACTTGTTGTTTGCCTCATCTCTGCAGTCAGAATCCAAACAACTTTCTAATGTAAAATGCAAGAAGTTGAAACACATAAATGAAGCATTAATATATTAGCTAGCAAATAACTGCATATTCTGCAAAATAAAAAATGTGATGTCTTATATAGATATCTGTGAGATGACAGGCTGACT
The DNA here is from genome assembly GCA_028023455.1 of Epiperipatus broadwayi. Taxonomy (NCBI): domain Eukaryota; kingdom Metazoa; phylum Onychophora; class Udeonychophora; order Euonychophora; family Peripatidae; genus Epiperipatus; species Epiperipatus broadwayi. Next base: position 9,082,912 of record JAQFVV010006224.1, on the reverse strand, counting down.
TCGTCATGATGTAGCTAATAATCATAAAGAGAATGTCTTAGGACAGAGTTAAAAAAGTCAGTAACTTTTTGAAAAATATTTGCTGTTATCCGAAATACCCATCTACCAAAAGCTCAACAGCTAAAATAAGATGATAAAGAAAATATATGCATAAACAAAAAACTAGAGCATAATATTGTATCTCTAACTAGCAGAGATAAAAATTGTTTAAAAATCAAAGCAAATCTAACTATGGAATCTTCTCAAGCATGGAAATTAAAAATGGACCAAAAAGCAATCAAAAAATAATGACAAGGGGCATTACATGAAATTATATAGCTAATCATAACGGTATTAACCCAATATCTGTGTAAAACCAGTTCATCAACAAACTAGCTGAATGAATGATCCCCTTAAAAGTTAAATCTGCGGAAAATCAAGCTATCACATACCTGAGCTCGAAGAATAAATCCAAATGAAACAAAAGTGTGATCACAGAATAATAAATTGCTTAGACTTTACAAGATCATTTTTTTTATTAATAGAACTAAATTTAATAATTAAAATACACAAACTCTTAGAAACAACTAAAATAAAATGTTTTGTAACCTATTTCAAAATTAATATTTTTATCTTATATATTTCATAAGTGCACAGCCATTAATATTTCCATAGTATATTTTGTAATTAATATATATATACCTCATGGGTGCATGTCGATTGATATATGTTCTTATATTTTTTTATTTTAAAGTATTTTTATTTTATGTTTTTTCATTTTTATTATTAGTGTTTCTTTTGGTATTCTATTTTTTTTTTTTTATTATCATGTTGTGGATGAACTTTGTAGTTTATATATATCTGTAAATATTCAGGACTATCCCCATTATTATATATTAATAAATTTGATTTACTAACTCATCAAAAGTAACCATCAATCCTTTCTCCATGAAGTTCTCAAAATAATCTGTATAATTGAGATATAAAGATAGCTGGTTAGTTTTTATTATAGTTATTATTATTTTGATTAAAAATAAGTGATGGTTCATGTATGCTGTATCAAATACAGTGAGCACCCTGTGATGCATTGCCAAATTCATCTAAATCAATTGTAGGATAATGGAGGGATTAAACATCAAAGAAGAAAGGATTTGAACTTGACCTATAGATATTTCGCATTAAAGAGATGGCATCTTAATCTGCAGTATTGCAGATAGATTAAAAATAAATAATATCTATAATGAAAGGAATAGACTCCCTTTCTATTTGAACGTATTTTATGAGAATGGGGTAGAAAATATGGCTGACCATCATAGTTAGTGAAACATTCATTCCGTAATTGTTCCTAACACCCCAGTAAGTAAAATTATAGATATAAATTTAGATATAAAAGGGGCAAAGCTTTTTTTTTTTTTTTTGTGAATAATTTAAACAAATTGTTTGAGTTTTGAACTACAAATAATTTGATCATTTGATTGGAAAATAGAAGATTGGTCAAATTGGCACAACTCATTCAAAGACTTCTAAAATTAATTCATTTAAATAAATGATTTCAGAATAAAAATTTTAGAAATAGCCAACTTAACATTTTTTATCCTGAGTCAAGTGAACTGACCGCTTATAATAATAAATACAATAAGCATTAGGAGATACAATTGAATAATTTCATCAAAATTAATTAATAAAAATAGAATGATTTCTACAAATAAATTCAAGAAGCGTCAATTTAATGCTCATAAAATAAAATAAATCATCAACATCCTGACCATCGATTTTTCAATAGTTATAGAAGTATCAGATCAACTTCTTGTCAATAAACAAGATAATTGTAAATTCGAGCATTAAACAATAGCAAAAGATTTCTCATAATAAAACAAATGTGTAACTGAAAATTTATTACTAACACCAAATGTTTTTTTTTTTAGTCTTTTGCTGTCCCTATTTAAAATGTTTTAAAGTTATTTAAGAAAGTATACTTATGGCTATATGTGACGCCCAAATATATTATAGTAATTGTAAATAAGTTATAACAAAAGAAGATGTATGACTGATTAAATATTTTAATTCTTAATGCATTGGAAAAAAAAAAGATTAAATGAATATATGTATTACAAATACATATTTTTATGTCAGGTTGTAATTAGCCAATAGTCTTCTAGTATATCACACTTCTCCTCCACTACACAGAACTAGGAGTAAACATGAAAAGGAATACATTTTGTTTTTCTCTATATAGTCTGGCATAGCATTTCCTTTTTTTTTCCTCTCTCTTCTAACAGACATAGTCCTTTAAAAATTTGGGTTTGTCAGCATTTAGTGTCGCTCCAAAATTCTTAACCCTCCTGCACACTTCTTTGGTGTTAACCGTAATGAGAATATCATCAAAATATAGAATAACCCCCACTAGTCCACTGAGCAACGTGTCAATTTTTGCTTGAAAAATGTTTGGTGCCATGCTGATTCCAAATGGAAGATGGTTATATCTAAATAATCCTAAGTGAGTTGTAATTGTTAGTATTTCCAAAGTTTCCTTACACACTGGCATGGAGATCAAGTTTAGCGAAACGTGATGATTTTTGCAATAATGCTGAAATTTCTCGTGCATTTGGAATAGGGTACGCACTTTTACAAAGATTTTTATTAACTGTTATTCTATAGTCTCAACAAATTTGTATTTTCCTATCTGGTTTATTAACTATAACAATTGGTATGGCCCTCTCAGAGTCCTCTGTTGAACTTATTATTCCCTTTTGCATGAGTTCATTTAATGCTTCTTCTACTTTAGTTCTTTGCGCAAATGGCACCTCCGCACTTTATATATGACTGGGGTTGAATGGTCCTTAAGTTCTAATTGCACCTGTGTTATTTTTAACTCGCCCAGTTTTGGCTTAAATAGGTTTGGGAATTTATTTTGCATTTCATTTTCAATATTGATTTTTTTTATTACGTTTATGGTAATCCAGAGTGGTCTAAATCAATTCTGGCCTATTAGCGCCTTATATAGAAGTGGCCGGTCATAGATGTACACAGCTTCCAGTAGGTTAAAAACCGTCAGTTTTGACATTACCGTAGTGAATTTACAGTCATTTTAAAGCTTAAAAAAAGTACCGTAAGATGCTACCCTCTCTCGAATTATTTTACAAGTATAAAATCAATAATATTCAAATTTATGTTTTAACGATTGAAGAAGGCAGTCTTTCATAGTCACTGATTGGTTGTTGCTCGTAGTGGTCAAAAGAGACAGCCTGTCAATAATTTTCATCGCTACAACTTCTTTGTTTCGGTTTTGAAAATGAAAGTTTTAGAGCATTTTTAAAGTATTTTTTGACATATTATAAATTATTTAGATAAAATATGCTGAAAATAAAATTATTTTAGAAAAATAGTTTAGTAAAAATTATTTACTTTTACACAATGTAAAATTGAGAAAGAAATCAATTAGGTCCACAACACTTTGTAATAGGTTAAGAACAATTCTTTTAGGTTCTAAGCTATGGAATATTTTTATAATTATGAATAGAAATTTATTTTCGAAAAAATTTTCATTCAATTTCATAATCTGACAAATTATTAATATACTTTTTACAAATGAAATTAAAACAAATATAATATTAAAAGATGAATATATTTTTACTGCTGATTCTGTAATAAACCAATCAAAAATTTAGTTTCACCTCATTCAACCAAACAAAATTTTTGACAACACAAAGGTTAGTGGATTTGTTTATAGACTATGTAGGGGTAGTTTTCTGATTTTTGAATTTAATTTTATACCCTTACCATTCAGACTGTTTCCAGCATACTCCCGTTAACGTCTTTGGCAGTTACATTGGTTTTTTCCATTTTATGTGCAACGTTTCTTTGCACAGTGAGAACTTACTAATCGCTAAGGGACATTAGTATAATTCTGGCGCCACTGTCAATTTCTATTTTAACACATTTCCCTCCAATGAGTATTGGCATTTTGAATTCTGCTTCGCTGTATTTTAGATTTTTAATACATGTATTAAAGTTTCTTTTGTCTTTATATTCTGGTTTTGGTTTGAGACAGACTTTCGCTATATGACCTTTCAATCCACAATTTTTATAGTACTCTTGATATTGCTTACAATTCCGAGCGATATGTCCCGGTTTGCTACAGCAGTAACGGTTTGTTTTTTTATCGTTTATTCTTTACTGTTTTGTCATTTCATTTCCCTGTTCAACAGTTTTATGAATTTTTAGTTAATAGTTTGATGCTGGTGTGTCAAGATTTTCTTTAGCCTGATTCTCATAAACTTGTGTGCAATTCCTCTTTTAATAGCGTCTTTGTAAGTTAACTCCGAATCGGCTAGTAGTTGTTCTTGAAATTTAGTGTCATATATGCCCATAATAACTGTTCCAACAGGGTTTCTTTGTCCATAGACACAATTTTTTGCTAACTCTCTGAGTGCTGTATCGAATTCTTTGAAAGTTTCAGCCTTCATTGGCCGACGATTTCTAAAATGCAATCTTGCGATGTGTTTCAACGGGAGAGGGCAGAAGTGTGCTGTTAATTTTTGAACTATTTCGTCATATTGAAAACTTTCAGGCTTTGCCGGTTCACAGACGGTTTGCAATTTCCAGCACTTTCAATCCGGAAAATACTAGCAATGTGGCCACCTTTATGTGGTTTTCCTTAAAATTGTTAACAAGAAAAAAAAATTTCTATGTATTTGACATATTGTGACCAGTTGTAAGGGTTCTCCACATCAAATTCTCCTATTGGCATTTGCAACATGCCGGCCATTGCTGATTATGTTTAATGTGTTTCTTTTGTTTCTACAGGTTCTGTACTTGACAGCGCCAAATTAGTTTAATTGCCAAGGTTAATCAATGTTAGATTATTGTTAACTAAAACAACATCCAACTGGCTATGAACTAGATAATGTTCGCTCTACTTCAACAATTAATTTATAATACTAGCCGATAGTTCTTGGCATGAGCCTTCAAGTTAGTAATCCAGTATGCCTTTATGTTAGCAACAATGAATACTCCAATGATTATTATTGTTGTTGTAACTACTAATAATTTTACAACCAATCTCTAGCAAATAATCATTTTAATAGCGAATAACATTATCGAATACCTCATTAGCTGATGTACTGACTGGGAATGAATATGACCTATCCCATCTGTGCACTTCCGTTGCTCTGGATAGTATCTCATGTCAGGTTGTAATTAACCAATAGTCTTTTAGTATATCATATACACGCATACATGATATGAATACTATTTATAGAAATAACATGCAAGATCGAGTTAAAGAGAATTTTTACAAATTATTGATTTTTTGATGCAACTAAAAATTCACATACATATATATTTAAAGAAATATCTGAATTAAAAGGATAATAAGAATATTATTTGGGGTTTTTTTTTTTTGAGCCAATGAAAGTCAGTTAATCAAAATGTATTAATTGATACACATATTTAATCTATACAATAAAAGTAGTCTTACTCTATTAATGAGGAATAGATTTATAAAATGTACATCTATATATATTGCTTTTTTTTTTGTTTACATTCATAATTAATAATTGCATACTGTATTTTTTTGTGTGTTGTTACAATATCATATAATACATGTGGCTTAGTTCACTAGAAATAACCAAAATTAAAGGTGCAAGAACTAAATACTTCATTGAAAGTTTTTTTTTTTTTATTTGCCACAGATGACTACTATCAAAAGAGATTCTGTAGATAATAATAAAGATATTTTGGATATGCACATAATTATTCATTGATCGCATATTAATTAATAATGTGAAGACAGTAAGGAGCTTTCATTTCTTGTATGAGAGCATAGCAATCCTATTATTATAAAAGCCAATGTTGTTGATTGCTTGTTGATAACAGCAATGTTAAAGAATAACAATTTTAAAAAGAACAAAAATTTTTGTTTATATGATAAATGCATATATATATTTTGTAAAATCATCTTTGTAACACAAATCACCACATGCCCTTTCCAAGATACTCATATTTCATATACCTATTAATATATATCCCGTTAGTTTATGAAAATAAATTCTCATTAAAAAAAGTAAGATTCAATCAAATAGTCTTCTATATATCTCACAATCCTCTTGGAAAATTATAGCTATGAATATGATTACCAGTTAGTCGAAAGCATGCTCAGCATATTATATTAATGTATTTTAAAGTATTAAACAAGCTTTCCTTAGTATATGTTGTAAAATATTCAGTTTTGGTTAAATTTATTAAAAACAAATTTACCATGTATGTGATCAAATAAATTCATATAGATAAAAATATCTTTAATTAAACTGATTTAAAAATAAATTTAGCTTGTATAGGAAATAAATTCCTAAAGATAGAATTATCCTTAATTAAACTGATTAAGAAATAAATTTAGCTTGTATAGGTGATATGTATGTACATGCTTAAATGCACATACATATATAGGTATAAACTTATAGAGAAAAAAGTAATAAGCTTAATAAATTAAAGAATTTTAAAAGACTTATTCTTTTAAAATTAGTAAGTAAAAGATTTATAACTTTAAGATTAGAAAAAGATTATTTTCTAAAATGAATACCAGTCTAATTAATAAGACTTGAATACGTTAATGAAATAAAACAATTAAAGGAATTCGAGTTAGATTCATTTATAAGATAAACGACAAACTATAAAAATAACTCATTAATTAAAATCAGAAAGATAACGATGTAAATTCTTGTATGGAGATTAAAATGAACAATCACCTGAGCAAATGAACAGGATTACTAGCCAATCAATTGCAGGGATTGAAAAATGAATGCTTCAGTACTAATTTGATGAACAAGAGAACATTTGATTCTTGGAGCTTCATCTGTGCACATGGATATATATGTCTCCTTTCGCACAGTGACTTGCAAGTGCGGAGGTCTGGCCTCCACATGTGAGGACAGCCAGCTAAGACTCTTACAGGTTGTACTGATCTAAATTATTATTTATGTATGCCTTCAGGTCTTATTATGTTAAATGATTGTATATATGTAAATAGTTAAAATGCTATTAAGGATTGTACATTAAATTATCTAAATATTAACTGTTAGTAGTGATTTGTACTCGTGGGTAATGCACTCTTAGATTAGTTAGACAAAGAGATAAATGGGGAAAAAAAATCTTAATTAAATTTATTGGTAAATAAATTTTGTCTGCACAAATTTACTAATTTTTGAGTAGATAAAAATATAATGAGTCTATTGCGTTAACGGAAGTAAAGGAAAACTGAGAATAGAGTTTAATTGGTTCAGTGAGAAACTAATTAAAACCAACAAAATAAAAAAAAAATATTTATCACCTGGATTTCACAGTAACAGTAGTTACTGCAGAACAAGAAAAGAAAACACAAAATAAAAAGAGGTCTAAAAACAAGAGAAACAAATTTTGTTCTCATTTTCTTTTCGGAACTTTACTTCTCATCGTGCTCCTGAAGCAGCAGAAAATCATCGGTGGATCTCATTCCCAGGGTCTCAGTTCCTATAGATAAACAAAAAGACTAGGGACAAAGCAGATTGCCCTGATCTTATAATTATTTTGTGAATGCCTCAAGGGCTCATCTACGGTTTAAGAGCAAGACTGTAGTAAAGATAAACTATACCTTTCTAAATTGTTGAACTTTATAAAACCGTATAAGCAAGCACTTTTTATATTAAGTAGTTTTTTAATTACATATCTTAAGTAGTTGGCAGATAAGAGACATATGTTTGCCTATATTAATGTATAGTTTATATCATTATTTTTTTGCGTATATATTAATTATTGTGTTGTAAAATATTAAATTGTTTTAAAACTAAGTTGTTCAATTTTGGTTGCGTGTGTTTTAATTAGTATTAGCTATTACCTTTTTCAGGACATAACATATGTGTTGTGTACATATTATTGATATTTAATTATATTTTTTCAAGAAAAATATAAAACTACTGGAATTACAAATAATCTTTATTAAAGTAAATTTAAGGTGGAATGGCATAATCTAGAGCTTTTACAAACATAGCAAAAAGAGATTTTTTTTTTTAATTGTTTGTTATTCAAATTTGGTGCAGTGCTCTCAGATCCAAAGTTCCTCACTGATAAACGCCACAAGTCAGGATATTGGATGAGTAGGCACTAGATGGGGATTTTATGCACAAGCCTTCTGGCATCCATTGATTACTCTGGTTGGCACTGAGTGGCACTACTGTATGGAGAGTTTTGCCTATTTAATAACAGTAATATGCTAGCATAAGAAATAGCGATCATGTGATGTTTAGTGGTTTAACTTATAAAATATGAAGATTCTCATAATATGATACAACTGTCTACAAAAAGAAATTATCAGATCTTAGTAATACTTAACTGAAAAAAAAAAGGCAAATCAGATTAAAAAAACAATATGATTCTTTCATTCCGATATTATTTCTAACTTTCTATATTAAATCCTATTCAATAATTTTTTGTTGTTTTATTTTAGAATAATTTGCTATATTTTAAATATATATATATTTACATCTTTTTTTTTTCTTTCAAAATCTAAAGTAAAACCTAATAATATTTAAATAAATCAGATGGCCAACCAATGATAAATCTCCACAAGATATAACAATACATAGGTATATAATCTAAAATGACTACTCAAGCAATACTATTCATATGCTTGGATGTAATTTAACCAAAAAGTTTTGACTCTAGCCAGGTCATAAATCAAGTAAACTGATGATAAAGAAATGTTGGTGAATGTTGATAATTGAATGTTAAAAAACAGTGACCACCAATGATCATAAATTGCAATAATAAGTATATATTTATAACAGGTCAATTGAAAGTCAAAATGCTATGATGAAGAACTGTGCCCATGCACCATATCTATAATATACTGTTACATATTATAATTACTGATTTTATTGAAACAGCTAAATCTAGCATGGAATTTAAAAATTGAACAGTAAGATGTTATTTTATTTTATTAGAAAAATTATGTTGTCAAGCTTTGAACATTAATATACAATTATGATATATATAAACATTTTCCATACATTACAAAATGAATGCATGTGTACATATATAAAGATTTTCATGGAATACAGATATAAATGATAAACTTTGTGGATTCAACCATATATGATTTTTATAATTAATATACAGGCAATTTCGGCTTGGTTATACAAGCCATCAACTAGATGATAAATAGAATATTCAAAGCAGGTTGTAGAAATGCTGTGAACTACTGGTTTATAACAACGTTAATGCTCTACCAATAGAAAAACAGGTATATAAAATTGCAAAAATAAAAATCAGAAACTTTTTTAGAGTAATATGTTTTTAAAAAATTCTTCCAAATAGGAGGAAGTTTGCATGTGTCATCACATTTATTGATAAAATTTAGTCTTTTCAGTATCCCAAAGACTTTTCTGACATTACATTGGTAGACTGTCACATCTGGATAGAATCCTGGTATTAGAAAAATCAATATTGTGACTTGAATCCATAGCATAGAGTGAGTACTGATGATGAGGAGTGTTGTTTAACTGCATTAGCATGTTCATCTAATCTATTACTGATGTGATGATTGCTCATACTGAAACGGAAACCTCCAATCTCTTTCCGTTTCACCATCAACCTAATGACCTACTCGTCTGAACTAGTTTCAAACCTATCTTCAATGTAAAAATGTCATATGTAAAAATGTTATATATAAGTCGAGCGGGAAAACTTTGCTATAATGGCCGCTTGAATTGCATCATCCATTTACATATGAAAACACGCTATAATTAGACAGGTTTGATAAAGTTATAGCAGAGAAATGCTCATAATTTATTATAAAATGTTTTATTAATTTTCAGTCAATTCTTAATTATATTCGCTATTATTTCGTATGTGGATGGATAATTTAAACCTTGGAATAACGGCAAAATGATTTGTATATATATATATTTAAGTTTAAATAAAGAAGATATAATGTAAAACATTTTCTTTAAATTATATTTAACGGTTTTCTGATTTAATGTTTTACATATATAATTGAAACTAAAGTATTTTCTTTAAATTTGTTTTTTTTTAATAAACAAATAATATTGTAAAAACAAATATGTTAAAAGTTATTTATTTCAGTAAAATAAAAATCATCCATTTGTAATTAAAAATGAGAATTTTGTGTAAACAAGATATCAATTAGTGACTGCACCCCGGGTAAAAAGTAAAATCTAGTTTACCGATTGATTTTTGTTTGCAACAAAAAAACTTTATCATTAAATCAGAATACCGTTCCTTCTGCTAAGCTTTAACATTCTTTAACACCTAAAAAGGAATTTAATTAATGAAACTGAATCAAATTATATAATTTATATATTTTAATAATTTTAAGTAATTAAATGTAACACCTCGGAGACGTTATCTGTTGTAGAAATTGGATTATATTATTTTGTTTAATTAAAAGTCAATTGGTCCCGAGGCTAATGAAATTCCAAAAAGGTGTTAAAGTTTAGTCAAAATGTATAAATAGGGCTTATTTTAAGCGGGAAGATATACTCCATCTTGCTTTTGAAGAGCTATTATTATCCAGGTTATAAATTGTTTAATTTTACCATGTCTGGCTAAAGTCAGGCACAATTTTGCTGCCGTTCCCATGATGGAACGCCGAGTTCAATCCATCAAATGCCGAAGCAACAACCAACAAGCTTTCACCAAATAAAAGATGTCATAAGCCACTAAAAGGGAATTGCCTTCGTTCCAACACCATTTTAAATCGTCTCGCAACTGAACAAGAACATGCCATAAGCCGCCAAAGAACTCACCTTCGTTCCAGCTCGAATCTATCCAGTCCAGCTATAGAACTGTTATAATATTATTTAAAATAGCAGAGCTCTGTGAATTTCAAAAACAATCATGATTTTTTCAAAAACAGGTTAGCTAACCATATTATCAAAACTTCTTTCTAAATTGTTTTTCAAATAATCTTTAAATTCTATAATATGAAATACTTTTGTAAATTTCTGTGTTAATTAATGTTTTGCTATATAATTTAATCACTGCAGTTATATTTTGCTTTTCTTTTGCTTATTTTTAATTATTATTAGTTGTGCCTATGTTTCGAAACGGCGTGCATTTAATTATAGAATATGTTTTAAACATATAAATTTAACATCTTCGTATTATTATTTATATAGCATCATTTCGTGCGCTGTTTCGAAACCCAAATTCATATTTTGTCATTTAGTAAATTAATTAATATAAATATAAAATGTGGCTTTTCAACCTTTAATTATTATATTACTAAAGATTAAACTAGCCTGGAGTGCAATCATAAGTATATTTTTTAGTAAAGTATTCGTAAGTCCCTTATTAAATATACTTTTCCTCCTTTTTAAAAGTTTAGTCGTTATAGATAACTAAAGAGATTGAACGGGATAAAGTAAAGTTTGTATATATTCCCATCAGTAGCATATACATATTTCTCATGCTACAGAAGAGTTGGCTCTTTTGATCAAGCTGATAAACTTGCGTTCATTTAATATGTGATATTTCATCTATAATATCCTTCGGCTTGGCGGATGTGAAACTTATTAATATTTTTCTCGTTGTGCTGTTTTATATATAAGATGGAGCCACGGCGTTGCCAGCACATCTCTTATAGGGTAGTGCAGTAGCGAAGTCTGAGCTACGGGCCAGATTAGCACGTAAGTCCCCCGCTTCTTATGAACCAAATAAAGGTTCCCTTTTGCAGCATGACGACCAGTTATTGGGTAAACCGTTGTTTGTCACAAAAACCCTAAAACTATTCTTCCATCCGCAGAGCCACTTTATTATTATATTTTACTTGTGCCTAGCGTATTAGTAAAATCGTTATAGCCAACTCTTTCCTCCCTAATATGCAGTCTTCGGCGTTGATCCGAAGCAATCTTGAAAACCCGTTCGATCTAAAGCTATCTGGGACGCTTTAAAAGCCCATAGTTAATATAAATTTATTATAATTAAGACGTATTATTAAGCTTCACTCCAGACTTGGTTTGATTTCACGTACAATAGCCACACGAACTGATGATGAAAGGGCATAACTGGTAAAAGTTAATGTAGTGATTAGTTATATAGCAGGGCTATTTGTTTCCATTAAATAATATTGGATCAATTAAATAATAGCCAACGTATCAATTATTGTTTAAATGGCCTAGAGTAATGTTACTTTATAAATAAAATGCCTGCATGCATTTGCCAACAACAATTGTCAATAAATATATTTTAATTCATCATATATCAGTTTCTGTCTCATTATTAAATCAATCCAATTCACTAATTTCCCATAGCTATTTCATTAGTAAAACCCCTATTAACTAATTATCTTAGATTTTATCTTTGAAATGTCTTTAGTGTTTAAGTTGTTTATATAGATGTTTAAGTCCATGAGTCTTTTGTTTCTCCGATTTGCTAGTGGGCCGGATTAAGAATTAATTCTCGTGGGCCATCATTGTTATGTTGTCCATCAGGTGTTTGATCTGGGGCTTGGAGAGTGGGTTCGAATCCAGGCTGGTCCCTGACCAAAATCTCGGGCTCGACTGGGTTTGAAGTACATTTTGTGAGTTCCAGCTCGTGTTAGATGGATAAGCATATTTTGACCGGCACAATACCTATGTAAGAAACTTTAAATGCCACATGAAATTTCATGAACTCCATGAATTTTAAGAGGGATTGAATATTATATTGTAGCACTTTAGTATAAGTCCAATACTATCATTAGTTCCTTTTATATAAGGAACACAAATTCTAATAGTTGTTTCTTCTTCTTTTTGTTTTTTTATTCTTGTTAGTAATTTTTCAATGCAGCAATTTGATGGACTATATTAATGCTTTAGTTAAACATTGTCTTTCAAATATGTATTTCGTATACAATGAACAAACTTTTATTACTCAAATGGGCTCACCTATCTCAGGAATAATAGCTGATTTAATTATAGAAAATATAGAAACTCTTCCTTTAGAATCAACATCTTTAAAATCTCTTATTTAGCTCATATATACAGATGACACATTCATCATATGACAATATGGTAAAAATAAATTAAATAATTTTTTCTTACATTTAAATAATATCCATCCTCATATTAAATTTACAATGGAGACAAAGTCTGATGGAAAACTTTGCTTTCTAGATATACTCATCACCATGAAACAAAATAATCTATCATTTTCAGTTTTCGGAAAAATTATACATACAGATATTGATAATTTTCATCACATCATCATCCAATTCAAATTTTTCTGTAGCCAACAACACTTTTCACATGACTAATTAACCTTTCAGATAAATCACATCTGAAAGAAGAAACAAATCATATAATATTTTAATAGCTAATGGTTATAATAATAAAATTCTTCACCAAGTTTTGTGCTCATTATATAAAATAAACTAGACAGTATTGAACATATACTAAAATGCTACAATATAAAAACAGCATATATTACTTCTCAAAAAATTAATAAGATCATAACAAAGCCTAAAGATTCAATCCTTCCTGAGGTTCATGGAGTTTATGAAATTTCATGTGACATTTTTAAAGTTTCTTACATAGGTATGAGCAATTGTCCTATCAGTACTAGACGAGATGAACATGCTGAAGCAGTTATAAACACACATCATCAGCAGCATTTTCTCTCTATGTTATGGATTCAGATCACAATATTGATTTCTCTAATAACAGAATCCTATCCAGATATGACATTCTCTCTTAATGCAAGATCAGAGAAGCCATTGAAATATACGACCAAATTGTATCAATAAGCATGATAACACATGAAAACTTCTTCCTATTTGGAAGAATTTTTTAAAAAACATTCTATACCCAAAAAAATTTTTGCCTTTTATTTTTGCAATTTTATATATGTTTTTTCTATTGATAGAACTTTTAACACTATAATAAACCAGTGTTCACAGCATCAACCATTTTTAAAATATTCTATTTGTCATCAAGCCAAAATATTGTGCTAAACTTATGGCATAATGTAAAAGCAATAATCTGCATAGATATTTAAATTCTAAAGTTAATCACAATAATTCACATAAAAATCTTGGGATTCTGAAACATGCTGATCACCATCAATGCTCTGGCCATATTGTCCCATGAATGAACAGGCCATCTATAAACAAATTTCCAATTTGTATAAGTAAAATGCAATGAATGGATATTAAAAATATTCTTTATCTTTGCACCATTCAGAGAACTATCTGGATGTCTAAACACGAATGTATACCCAAATATTTATATATATTAACTGTTACTGCTTATGAATCAGCTATAGATCACAAGGATACTAAAGGCTATGTTTGTGAGCAAGAGAAAATATTTATGTACAACCTTAATCTATTTTACCTTAAATACTTTTATAGTTTTACTGGTATAATTCTACAAAATCACTTAAGACACAATACTATGATGAAGAAAATCATACACATGCCAATCCATCGAACAGATAATTGGAGGAATAAATGAATCAACACAAAAAAATAATTTCAGAAACTTTTTTTTAATAATTATTTAATAAAGTTTACTTCTAAATAATAAATAAAAAAATTCAAAAGAATATGATAAGCAAATCCAAATTTAACACATATCCTATACAAGATATATTTTCATATATTAAGTAAGATTATTTCCTGTTGATTCCTACTAATTAATTAACATTTACTCTGAATTATTCCACTTTTTTAATAATTAAATCTGAAAACACCACATAACACAATAAAAAAAAAAATTAAGATTTACTAAAACCTTTCCCTTTTTCTCGAAAATGATAAGGTTCCATATACTTTTATATTTTGAGAGGAAAAAAATATAAAAAATGTTTCAACAAAACAAATTTATTCATTACTCCTAATTATTACCTATATTATATACAATTATAAATGCAGATGTACACTCTACTTTTTTTACCATGAATTTTTTTTTTTAATCCTTTTGAATCTACAATTTTCATTCCTCTCATGTTAGTTTTCTTTCATATAGTTTCAAGTGTTCAGTTTAACATTATCTGATTTCAGATAAACATAGGTTTCCAGCTTAACTATCACTTTTTATTTGAAGTTCTTTCCTTGGAGCTAATTTGCTCCAAGTTTGAAATTGACAGGTGAGTTTTTTTCTTTGCAGCTACCATTTTAAAACTGAGTTATTTCATTTCAGGCTAATATAGGTTTTCAATTTATCAATCCTTTTTAATATAAGTTTTCCCTTAATTTTTTCTTCTTACAGTTGTCATTTTACATTGTAATTTTCAGATCAAGTTAAGACAGTCATAGTTTTGAATGGACAGACATGACTTATTGTAAATGACTCCCATGAGTATCTTTACCTACCTACTACTGGTGAAGCAGATTTCTATTTCATGGTTAGATTGGTGTTGCTCAAATTTTAATTAAAACATTATATGGTTCTAAAAAAACTCCATTTTAAAAACAATTTTTTTAACAATTAGTAGAGGCCAGTCCAACTAAACTAAAAGCTTGCCTTCATTGTCTTCCTCTCATGAGCTGAGCTTACTACAGGTATATCCTCAACAGCTAGACTGAGACTGATCAGACCCTGAAATCTAATGACTTCACCCCCACTATTTTATTTTTTGAAAACAATCTTGATGTCCATCAAATCACATACTACCTCAGAAATGACGGTATTAAGCCCTGACCAATTGATTTTATTTTTACAAATCATATCTTTAAAAAAAAAAAAATTATACATTATTTCCCATTGCTTTATTATCCATTTCTATCCTGCTCATGAAGATGCAATTTATATAACAAACCATTTGCTCAAAATCTATTTCCTGATATCTGACTGGCATCTGGTGACAAAAAATTAAGTGACTTGTAATCCTGGAATAAATTTAGTATTCAATCACAGACTATAAGTACAAATGCAGTATGAAAATCAGAACTATCTCAAATTAAATATTATAAACCACTTACAACCCTGAATATGAAATAATGAAAAATCTTTGCAAAGCATTGCTGATTTGAATCTTAGAAGCGGATAAATACAAAACTTTAAAATTATGCATTGCTTTTCTTTAAAACTTAAAGATTGGGGCTCAAGGCACAGAAGTATGTTAACTGTCTATAAAAAACAACTTGAAATATAAAAACTCAAAAGGGGGTTCATATACTGTTGACATAGAACACTCCAAGAAGTTACATAAAAACACTGCATTTCAAACAAATGGCAAAATCCTCAATTCATCAATCAAAAACTTCATCTAATCTCCAAAAATTTATGCTTTGCTTTTCTGTATTACTTTAAATATGAACTGTTTTTAAATATACATTAACATGTATATTATAATTCATAAATCAATTATGATTTAATAAAGAACCATCATTTATACTCTTGTCACATATTTCACAGCAATATACTTCTATTAATTCTGGATAAAAATTGACTTTTCTTTCTCAGGTAGTTACATTTGAGCTTCAAATTATGTGACTATTTTGTAATAATAGCCACCAAAACTCAATCGTCATCAGGCCCACAGTCAAGTATCATTTGTAAAAGAATGAATATATGGGATATATACAGGATAATGACAAATCTCATCATCCCCACAATAGTCATCAACAGATATAAAAATAGCATGAGAAACAATATTGCGCAAGTTACAAACCTATATCATCAGCGTTAAACTCAGTCATCCTTTGTGACTGGGTCTAAAAGAAATAATCTAAAGAATGATTGTTGATTAATAATCATCTAGTGCATGACATGTTTATGACATAATATAAAAGCAATAATCAACATACACATATTTATTAAGTGCAAAAGTTACAATATCACACAGAAAAATTCTGAGATCCTAACATATGCTGATCATCATCAATGCTATAGCTATTTGACATCATGAATGTGCAGGCCATCTATAAACTAACCTTGAAGGTAATCATTGTCTTTGGGTCATCCATCTGGATGTACAAACACAAACGTATGTTCCCATATATATATGTAAATTAACCCTAATTGCTAGAAAATTAGCCCAGATTCACAGGATCTAGGGATTGAGACTGTGAATAAGAGAACTATTTTATCTTTGATTACTTTCTTCTACTTTTATTAGCAGCATGCATGAACATACATATATATTTGCTTAAAAGTTACTCTTACAATTCAAATTTACAAAGAAATGAATCCTATGATAAATTTACTTCATTTAGGCCATGCCTTCATATAACTCTTCAAATGCTAAACATTGTTTTGTATTTATTGATATACATTATTATTATTTTTTAGTAAGCACTTGTCTATATCTTCATATTAGTTTCTAGTTTATGACTTTCACTAGGGAAACTTTGTATTTATATATAATTTACGAGAAAAACTAATGTGATGTTTGCTGGTACATTTTTTGCTTTTTCACCTCTTTCTATTTATGTATTACAATCTCATTTATTAAATTTCAAACATATGGCTGCTAATATTAAAAAGTAAAACTAATAACTTCTACTGTGCATTTTAACCAATTATTTATTTTTAGATAAAGCATGCTATCACAGTTCTTCAAATGTTATAAAAGATTTACTTTGTAATAAGTGAAGGACATTACATAAATTTACTTTAAAAGTAGTATATATTTTTTTGGAAGCAGTTATTAAAGACTTTTACTTTTTAAATTATATATATATGAATAATTATTTATTATTCTTCATTAGAATAACTGAAACACAGACTTATTATATACCTGTGTCTATATATGTAATATATAGGGTATATTCTTCATTAGATTAAAATTTTTATATTTCATTTAACTTTAATCTTTAAATTTAATAAGGTTCAAATATATCTATAATATTCTTTTCTACTTTTTTTTTTTACCTAAGGCTTGCAATAATAAAACGCAAATTTTTTTCATTATAACTGATTGTAAGAAAGCAATTAACTGAATCCATTTAAACAAAAGTAATTTTATTATAACATTTTCACAATTTTATAGCTATATTTTTTAAATTTTTTTATACAAATATTTCAATATTTATAATAAAAAATAAAATAAAATTTGAAACAATATTTATATAAAAGAACTACTC
The DNA here is from genome assembly GCA_028023455.1 of Epiperipatus broadwayi. Classification (NCBI taxonomy): domain Eukaryota; kingdom Metazoa; phylum Onychophora; class Udeonychophora; order Euonychophora; family Peripatidae; genus Epiperipatus; species Epiperipatus broadwayi. The sequence goes on along the minus strand of JAQFVV010006224.1, from coordinate 9,064,872 downwards.
TTCTTAGGAAAAAGTATGAGATACAGCTTCTAGTGTTTATGTCACTATATAGTATAGTAGCCATTGTGAGTTAAAGGAAATGTATTAATTTCTAATTTAATAACAATGATTGATAATTGTTAATCTATTAACTGAAAGGTTTTTGTTATGAATAAGTGCTTGCTAAATTAAAAATATAAAAAAATTTATGAAAACAAATTTTACATTTTAAGACTATATCTAAAAATGAGTGCTCCATACTTTTTTTTTTTTTTTGGTTCAATAATATCAAGAACAATGTAAAAGTTGAAGATTTTTTTTTTCTTTTGCTTTTCACAAATGAAAACATTTCTTTAAAACTTATTATTTTCTACTTTTTAGTTTTATATATTATTATTGCCATAATGTCAGTATGCTGATTTTTTTTTTTTTTTTTCATACTCATGACTTTAACAGCAAATAACTATCTATAAATAAAAAAAATTCATTATTGATCATAGTGTAACTAATTAAAAATACCGCCAATTTAATTTCATTCTAAATAAATAGCTGCATTAACATTGTGTTTTCAACTAACCATTCAATTTTAAATTACAAGAAGTGCTTCTACTATTGCTAACATCAATGTTATTTATAAAATTAAAAAATAAAAATTTTTTATTAAGTTTTTGCTAAAACAGTTTGCAAAGTCTAAAAAAATATACTGTTGTCAAGATCGGAAAATGGGAAATGAATGAAAATTGGATTACAAGATTTTATCTTGATAGACTAAAAAACAGAAAATAAATATGCATAAAAGTAAGTACTTGCTTTTAAAAAAAACACATAATACATATAAATTTATATATCTCAGATAATAAATTCAAGTAAGCAATGGAGTCAATTACTTAAGTTGATATAAAAATATATTATGCAATCAGTTACTATCTACTTAAATAGAGGATTTACACCTTAATTGCATACACAATACTTATTGCTCAAATATTTTCTTTTTCCTATTCAACTACATAAGAGTATATATAGTATAAAAGATCTTGGCAATGCAAAAGATATAAAGAGAAAAGTTTTACAGACTGAATGGCTTTAAACTTATATAAAGCAAACTATCAATAATATAAAAATATTACAGTTTAATTGCTTGCGAATTGATAAAAAGAGACAGACTGTGCCATGAACAATGAATGAGCCTTTAACTCCAGAGTCTATCACTCCTCCACTGCAATAAACCATGCAGAACAAACAATAATCAGCACTTTGGAATTGGATTTAGAATTACACCTGGGTCTCGTTTTATGCGGTAGATAGGTTCCATAGAAAACCCGCATTAAAAAAAATTGCACAAAAATAGACTTAACTTTCCTTGAAAAATGGGGGATAGAGTCTGTACTTTTCAAAATTCGCATAAAAGCAAAGCAACAAGGAAAAATACTTTAAAATTCGCATTAAAAAAATAAGGAAACAAAGTATGACTAATAAAAAATATCAAATATTTGAAAAAAAATTGGTACAAGACAAAAACTTTTTTTACTTTTTTTTTATTACCTACAGTATTTAATTTGACATATTTTCATATGTATTTTAATCATTATCGCTATTTTCGAATGTGCAGTTCGTTTGTAAACTGGTAAGAAATTAAATTCGTCGATGTGATGTAGCTTCTTCTTGAACAAAGTCAAGAATCTCTCAGCAATTATGCCCAGAGAAACATGTTAGCCACTTTATTTTCCATTCCCCACTCCAATTTTTACCATATTCTGCTCCATCCCATTTACACAACTAGTGCCAATTTCAGTCTTGTGCTGTGTTAATGGTTTTCTGTTGACAATTGATTTTTACTATTGAAATAAATTTTAAATGTTCACATTTTGTTTCTATATTTAAAAAATGAGGATCGCAATCAAAACAAAAAGATTATACATTATCATTAAAAATATTATTTTCAGTTTATAAAATCAATAAAATCTTCGTTATTTATTTTAAAAATCTACATTATTTATTTCTGTTATAACTAACAAAATACATTTTAAAAGTTTGAAATTTTTGAATATTTATTTGCGATATTTTTATATGTAAGTATAAATCTATTATTATTATTTACTCATTAATATAAGTAGATTATTTATTCTAAATATAGCTTCAGGCCATATTCACGGTAGCTGCTAATATAATGTTATATTTTTGAAAAAAAAAAAAGTATTTCAAGTCAAAATAAGTTATTAATAATTTCAATTTCTTGATATCTAATAAATATAGTGAAATATAAAAAATATTAAGAAGAAACATGAATCGCATAACTTCAAACTTGCATTAAAATAATCCGCATAAAACGAAACCCAGGTAAAGTTTCATTTGATAACTATTTATTTTAATGGCCTACATTGGAAGACTCTAGAACCCTCTCCCTCCAAATATGGAAAAACTTGAGAAAAAAAATCTAAAATTAGTCTGTCTATAAAATCTGGCTAGACTACTATATCTTACAGATAACTCTCATAAAAAGTAAAATAATTGTGATATCACTAATAAAGATAAAAATTTTAATTTTTTCCTAAAATATAAATAGAATATCAAACGTGCATATGTGAACATTATTTAATTAATGAGAATTTGTCACCATAAGACAGCTCCTATTGCTAAAGAATTAAAAACATGATTATTTTTCTTTTAAATCCGAATTGTTCTATGGGTACAAATTAATATCATCTTGTGATTATTATAGCTACATAAATACCAATAAATTCTAAAAAATTATAAAATAATATATAGCTATGGGCAAAGACTTCTTCCTTTTTTTTTAATAAGCCTTCTCATTTTGATCAATTATATAAAATTTATAGAGAAAAAAAATATTAGCTATTAACAATAAATGCATCAAATATTATAGATCTTTCAAAATATTATTGATTTTCTACAAATGTGGAAGGACATAGAAGAGGTAATCTAAAAATTTAGCTCATCTTAGAAAATTCGGCTGGATTACAGCAACTAACATATTGCTTATTTATGTGATAAATATAATTGCTATGGTCATAATGGTAATGTTGGCAAAGCATGTAGTAGTATTATCAAAAAATGAATTTTCATTTTCACCTCCATTTCTTAATTACTAATACATGGATCATAGGAGAGTGCTTATACCTAAAAAAAAAATAACATTTAAAATTGATATGCTGCTCTTAGTAAAACTTATTTTTCAGAAAATTGAAGTTGTGACAGTTTACTGAATAAAAAGAAGCTGCTTAATATTGAATTCATAATGAGGTCTAACTCTGTACCTTTTAACTTTTTGAATGTATCAGTTTAATACTAATGATTTTAAAAATTATTTGGTGCAATGATACCAGTGCTGCCCATTTATCAGAGGTTATGCTTCAGTGCTATTAACAAGTCCAGAGAAAAAACTTTCATTCTTTGTCAGATAACAATGTTGCATTGATACTGATAAATAAAAACCAAATTTTTATACTTGGAAACTTGTGCTACAAGTAACCGTAAACTACGATCAAAATTATTAAATCCACCAACATTTTTACACAACAAATCGATAGACTAAACAATCACTTTTGCTTTAATTTTTCTTTCTTTGTTCTTTTATTTAGCCCTTGTGGGCTTTTTCATTAAAAAAAACTTTTGTCTATACACTAACTAAAGAAAAGTATAATAATAATAATATTTTTTTTTTCTCCTCCTCCTAAAAGTGCTAAGCTTTAAGTTTCTATTTATTTTTGTTTAATAATGCTAAAATTTAAAGCACTATGATTCTATTAAGTCTTGATTAACTTCAATTATAACACTGACATATGTACACACATTCTATGCACTCACCGCAGTAATTTTTTTAGCATTATAAGATACCACTTTTCTTTTTGGTCGAAATATTTGCTCCTCTTCTGAAGATTCACTGTCTGATGAGAGTCTTCGATTAAAATTTTTATTCTAAAAACAAACAAAATTAAGTTTATATTTATGCTTATATTTACTCATGCATAATTTAAATGTTTATTGTATTATATATTAAAAATTTTTATTAACTATAAATATAACTGATGATTTCTGAACAATTTATTAATGAGCTAAGGTATTTTCAAATTTTTACTGAATAAATTAAACCTTTAAAAACTGATATTAGTTTCAAAATAATAAATGCTTTAGATGCTAGAATTAATGAACTGCTTCAAATCGATTTGATAACACTGCTTTTTTATTTGCAGAAACCCCAACATTTATCAACAAAAACAATACCTTTTCTTTATCGACAAAATCTGAAATAATAAAATTGTCATAAAATTTTTTATCAAGAATATACCCAAAATCAAATTCATGTTCCAAAATAAATTTTGATAATGAAGCTGAAAATAAAGATATCAAAAATATTACCTTAAAAAAAAAAAAAATAGAAACATCTATTCAACAATTTACTAAGGAACCAAAAGAAAAACCAACAAAACCTAAAATGTTAAAAATGGAGTTTGCAGTTTATGAAGCAACAAATAAAAAAACAAAGAATTTAGATTTACTATTTGAAGCTTTAAAATCAATAAAGCCAAGCTATTTGGCAACTTAGTAACTAAAACTAAAACAAAATTAAGTCATGTATCTGTAGATGCATTATGCCCTTTAAAGTCATACTTTCTTAACAAAGCAACTACAATCTAATAATTTCTATATATATTTTTTAGTTATTTATTTAAAATATATTTTTGGTTATTTTAATCATTCTTTATTATATTTTGTTATTTTAATATGTGAAATTGTTAATTAAATGATATTTTTAAATTTATGTATAAAATATACTTTTTTAAAAAAATATTTGACTTGTTAATTAATTTTTGTACATTAATAACATGCATATTTTGAAATAAAAAAAATTTATAAAATCTTAACTTTATTTTTTATAAGTATTCAAAAACCAGTTTTAACCGTTTTTTTGAATAAACGAGAATTCAAAAAACGTTTTTTAAAAGTCAGTTTTTGTATAAATTCTATTTTCATCTTTTCCAATTTTAAAATTCAGAAATGAATTATTGTAAATCTATTCATTCAAGTCCTCAAAAACAACTCTATTTATGTGATTTTATGTTTTAAAATTGTTCTAAAATTTTCACATTTAGTTGAATTAAATAATGTTTTCCTTATCAGAATTATAACTGCTCATTTATAAAATTTTCATTCTTATTGCACAACCTATTTAATCTTAATTTATCTAATTTCTTTTCATTTAAGAGAGACTAAAATTTTCTGATTCAATTATAGAAGACATTTTTATAAATTTTTTCTCTTTACAATCAATGCTTTCATTTTCTTTACTATTAATTTAACATTTCTGAATTAAATTATTGGATCATTCACATAAGCCTAGATTTTATTTCCAATGCTTTTTGTTTTACTATGTATTAAATCAAATCTATTTTATCTTTATGATTCGTCGTCTTATTATACTTTATAAATATTTTCTGTTAGAGTTAATTATTTCATGCTTCCACTGTCATTACTTTTGCAGAACTATCTATGTTCTATATAATTTATTTATTTTTAATCTTCTTAGCTTTAATTGTTATGCACAGTCTTTGTCTGATATCTTATTTCTTTCATAACATACTTGCAACACTTTTTCAACTTTTCTTAAATAATCCGCATCTTTTATTTGAATTTACTTTAACAATCAACTTATTGTAATTTATACTGATTATTTTACCTTACAAATCTGAAAAAAATTCCCTATATTCCTTTTCAATTTAGCAATAACTATTTTTTTTAAAGCTAAACTCTTATTCTTTAAAAAAATAATAATAATAATTTAATTACATCACTATTAACTTATCCGAAATGATATCAATCCAGTAATATTATTCCCAAATCCGCTCTGCTTAAAAAAAATATATAATTTTTGAATTATCTGTCTATTTTAATCTTGCTATTTTCTTTACAAAAATATATCGTTTCATATTTCTAATTAATAATTTCTAACCACTTTCTTATCTCTTCCTGCAATCACAGTATTTTAATTTCTCATCACATTCTTTTTCAATTTCTTCATTAATGAAAAAATTAAAAAAGAATCATGATCATTAATTAGCATACATACTTCAATAATCCCCTGAAAATAGTTTAAGTCTAATTATCAACAATTTATTTTTCAGACATATACTACTTATAAAACTATTCTTTGTTCTTGGACTTGAAATAATATTTACACTAATTATCACCATCATCATCAACCTTTATCAATCCACTACAGGATGAAGGTCTCTCCAAGTTCAATCCATCTTCTAATATGTATGCTGATATTTCAGGAACAATTTATTCTTGAATATTTTTCATTTTTTTTATAATTTATCTACTTTCTCTCAAAAAATTCTACAACAGTTGTCTTTTCTTCTTCATTTCTGACAATAAAATTGCAATATCTTCTGGTTTATTCATAATCCTAGTTAATACTCTACTTCTAAAAGCTTTAGATAAGCATTGCTAGATAGATTAAACACATAAAACAATTTTTTAAAAAAAGCTAAAAAGACAAATTCAGAAATTCTGAAGTGATGAATATATTTAAAAACTATATATGATGAAAAACAAAAGAATTTAGAGAAATTCTGATAAATATTTCAAAGAAGATTAAAAAAAAAAAATTGAACAAAAGATTAAATAAATGAGCTTAATTAAAAAGAAATTCCAGATATAAAAAATCAAGTGTAGTCTAAAAAATTATTATAATACTGGTTTTTTTTTTTAAAAAAAAAAAAGGATGAAAGATTTAATCAGAAGAATGATTATAAATATATTCCATCATTAGTACATCAAAAAGTTTGCATGCACACACACATACATATATATATATATATTCATTTCAAACAATTATAATTAATTTTTAATAATTCTATTTATTTCTCTTTATTTTAATGATCATGTAATTAATTTCACAGTGTATCAAATATGTAATTCTAAGAATACAAACCTATTCACACAAAAAACAAATTTAAATACATTATTATTCTCAAAGAATCATTTAAATGAACTTGTAAATAACACCACCTTTTGTTATATCAATGTCAATCTAGTTTTTATTGGCAATGATATAACAAAAGACAGGCACTTCATTTAAATGATTTTTTGAGAACCTAACTTACAAGTTATCTTGGTAATGTATTTGGATTTGTTGTCATGTGAATAGGTTTCTACATATTTTATAATAGCGAAATTATTTATATTACCTTTCGAGAAGAAACTACTGGTTCAACTTTTAATTGCAATGCATTAGCCTCCCTACTTGATAATACTGCTCTGGTTTTCTAAAAAGAAATAAAAAGGCCATATGTACATACATATATTAAAGCAAAAATATTCTTGGATAAAAAATATGAGCATAAATTTCAGATTCATCTGAGTTTACATTTGCCTACTGTTAATAATAACATTATACTAAGATATTGACTGAATCATATTACCTATCATCCAAGTAATAGAAGTCATTCAAGAATAGTTACAGATATCTAAAAAGTTAGAAAACTATTTTAATTTAAGAATGTTTTAAATATCTGATTTTAAATATGTCAGGTACAAATTGATATACTTTATCCAATAAAATTCAGAAACAAAGTATGTATCTGCGTGAGAGAATTAAATTAAAAACTAATCTTGAATCTAATGGTTTTTATATACTGAACCTAGCAATGGTTAAAAACAAGGGAGAGGTAATGCAAATGATAAAGTAAAATTTGAAATTAAAGATAATTTTATTCAATATGCTTTATAAAATTCACACAAAAAAAGAGATAATCTTATCATGTTTATTAATGCAGATTAATAATTTAAAATTTTTTATAGCAAGTCTATATCAAAAAAGAATTTGGGTGTTAGTAAAATCTATGTTAAGACTGTTGTCTAAAATATAAAGAGTCCAGAGCTTATTAATCTTTGTTTTATTGCATTAGCATGTTTATTTCTTGTCCCTAATGTGATGATTATTCATAGCCAATTGAAGAGGAGTTAAATGCTTTTTTGCAATTGCGATTTTACAAATTATATAATTTCTTTATGATTTCTTTAGAAAGAACTTATAACTCTGAATTCTGTATTCAGTTATTCATAAGCCATCCATATGGTTCATATTAATGATACATTTATCATATGAACATTTGAAAAAGATAAACTTGAGTCTTTTATCACATATAACAAAAATCTTAATTCTCGTATCAAACTTACAAGGGAAATAGAAACTGATAGGTGTTTCTTCTCTGTTGTTACTGATGTACTTCTTTATAAAACACAATAATTATTTGGAATTATCTATTTTCAAAAATGTTATACACTGAGATTTTTAAAAGTATTCATATCATCACTTTCCATAAATCATTTCAGTAATGAAATCCCTCATCGTGACAGCATTTCTTCTTTCTGATAAATTTCTCTGGGAAAAAAAAAAATTATGTCTGTGATATTTTATTAATAAATGGATATAACATTAGAGTTATAAACAAAGCTATCGCTTGGAATTGAAATCATGTCAAAAATTTAGAGATAAAACTTATATTGATAACAATATTCACCACTTACTAAAAAATTGATAGCATTTTGATTAACACTAATAATTTAATCCTTCTCAAGATCCAAGAAATCAATAAAATGTTTTCTGGTATTTTTAAGATTTCTTACAGAACTATGAATTTTTGTTATACCAGGTTAGAAAAGATGAATATATTATTATAATCAAAGAGCACTCAACATAATCACTACTCACACTTATATTTTAAAAAGTTTACCAATACTAAAATCTTGTCCAGATATACCATTTATTATTAAAGGGCATTAAAGAACCCAATTAAATTCCTAAATGACCAGATTGCATTAATAAATGTGATGATAGTCAAGCATTGTTAGCTGAAAGGTCATCACAGCCGCCTTGCAAGCAAGTAGTTAGTAGTTGGTTGTAGACGGTTGTGGGTTCGCGTCCCGGCCGATGCTATGACATATGAAAAAAAAAAAATGTGATGATATTGTTATCTTCTATTTTCAAAAATTATTAATTTCAAATTCCAGGATATGATTCATTATTATTTCTCCTTTCTATTTTTGAATCATTGCTATATTTTTATTAAACAAAAAACTATTTCTGTTTGAACTATTTGCATAAGACATATTGGTTGATAAAAAAATGCTTGATGCAAATATGACTTTTAGTTTGCCATTACTCCCTACTTTTCCATCCATCCATACATAATCTGTTTCTGGATTTTATTAGACAAAATATCTCAATCACATATTAATAAATTTAAAATCAGGTATTTTAAAAGTTTTTAAATAAAAGAATTTGGGTCATCTTTGTGACACCCTCAAATGATCTCTACTATCAAACAACTTTTGTTTAGGATCCAGTCAAAACATTGTGAAAATGCTAATATTAACAAAAAGAAAATCTATAAGTAGTCAAATCTAAAATGTATATTCACACACACATTGTAAGGCTAAATATGGGTTAGTTGGGTTTATATTTATGTTAAATGGCAAATGTATTTAAACTAGGAACCATATACAATCCAAGATATATATACACATATATAATGAGATCTTCAAGGTGTATAGTGTAAACTTTGGGTCAGATAAATAATAAGTTGAATGGTTACTAAAATTCAAATAATTTTTTTAATTCAAACATATAATAATATTAACCAATGTTATGATGATGATTTATAATTTAAAAATACAAGTACTTCCAAAAAGATTTTATTTGTTTTAGAATTTGAATTTTAAAAAAATCGAAAGTGCCAAACCTTTTAAAAAGAAAGTTTACTTTTGGAAAAGTTTTTAAAGGAATGATCATCATCAATTATTATCATCATCCCAGTATATACCCCTAAGAACTGCATGATTTCTCAGAGCTGTGGATATTAATTAGCATATGGGTGTAAAAAGTATATATTTGAATTGAGTCACAAACATAAACTAATTGAATGATTGAAAATAAAAATTTATTAATAAACAATTTATTAATAATGAAAAAATAAAATGGTTGCATATATATTCTCTATTATCAACATATACACAAAAATATTATAGTAACAAAAGATATTTTGAGTTTAAACTATGGTTCAAGTTTAAGGCTAATTTATGATAAGATCTTATCACGTTAAATATATTAAATCAGTCACCTTTTTTTTTCAGGTACCATTCTTTTAATATTTACTGTTATCTTCCTTAGTTTTTCCGAGGATGATTTTTCTCCTCGAACACTGGTGATATTAGAGTAAATACAGCAGTACTGTTGACATTCTATGAGGTATACTATCTGTACTATCCACTTCTTCCTTTGTGGCGGTTTTTCAAATGTCAGCATTAATTTCTGGTTCAGAATGCATTTTCTGGCATTTTTGACTGACATGGTTTTTGGTTATTTGCCTCACATGGTAGATGGAATTCTTCTAAATAAATTCATACTGACTGTTGTAACTGGAATATTGAAAAATACTTTAACAAACAGTCAGTAAAATATGGCATATGATGGAAAAATTTTAATCAGCAGTTGCTTCTTCCATAGACCACAGGAAAACTGTTTCAATAGGAGACTGTACTCTAATGCAAAGCAATATGGAATGAACTGTTGGGCTTCTAGAATTAGAATGATAGTAATAAGAATTTATAGTTGCTTGTTATAGATCTATTTATACCAAATTGATGTTCAAACATGTTCAAACAACATACATGTTATCAGCTAGGGAATGTATGACTTAAGCATCAATATATTTTTTTGAAAAACACATCCTTTACTCTCTCCAAAACATGTTATAGATACAAATTTTAGTACATTATATTATGTTTTTTATAAATAAAAGAAGATGAAAAACAAATAGCTTGTCTTTTTCTCTCTTTCTTTATTTACATTTTGTTAACATAGGAAGAAGAAATATTCACTGTTGATTTATAATTTTTTAATTATAACTTCTGAAATGTTATTAATTCTAAAATTTTAATACGAGATTCAAATCCATCAATAGTTTTTCTACATAAATGAATAAGTTATTTAATTAAAATTTCCATTTGAAAGGCAGATTAAATAAGGTTTGAATTTAGATTTTTTTATTTTTTTCCTTTTTTAAAAAAAAATACACAATTCTTTTGTGTATTAAGCATTTTTCTTTCTTCCTTTATGGTATTATTATCATTCCATTGTTTGTCACATATTGCAAAATAATACTTAATAATCTTTAATAACGTGCATGAATTAAGTTTTCTTTTAACCTTTAGTCAGTTTACACTTTTATTTCTAAAATGCCAAGCACACACACATAAATGGCAGTTTGTATATTTATTAGTCAGTCACTGAGTTTTTATTAAACACATTTTTTCCCCCTCCAGAGTGGCTGTATAACCCTTGTTACAACTACAATACATATCAATGTAATTTTTTTCATGCTCTTATACTATATATGGTGAGATTTCCCACATTTGATTATAATGGCTCATTCATAATTCACAAAGCTATTCAGTAATAGGCAAAATGTGAGTGACGATAAACATTTCTGATTGGTGATATTAATTTTTAATAAAATAAGAAAATATATGTACTTGCATTATTTCTTTTTATGTTTATTTACTTTATTAATAAAAATTTTGTGTAAGTAATAAGATATTTAGTCATTGATATAAATATATTACCACAAAACTTATCAAAACAATAATCATAAGATTTAATTATACAGTTTTAACAATTTATTCACATTCCAGTATAAAATAAAAAAAAGATTGAATTAAAATTCTCTGTAATCTTAAATTATTTTTAAACTATATTATATTTATTTAAAAATATTTATGCAAATCTAAATGTATTTCTGAACTGATAGTTAAAAAAAAGAACAACTAAACTCAAATAACCAATTAACTTTATCTCTATCATCATGCACAAATATAAATAAATTATAAATAATTACTGTGCTAATCTTGTTACCTTAAAAAAAGATAGCAAATTAACAATCAATCAATCCTCATATAAAATCAAACAGCACTACAATCAACACAAACTGTCATATCATACATTATGTGGGTAGGTTTTTCTTTATCTACCAAGCAAATCCTTTAGTAAGAAGACTACATCCATTGGCAAAACTTTGCTCATTTCACTATAGATCACTTTATGCCACATTAACCTTTATCATTTGAAGTACTATTTATTACTTAATAATAAATATATTTTAAAATTTCTGTTGCAATTTAACAATCACAAATAAATAAATGAAAGGATTCATATTTTAATGTGTATATCTTTTTTATTTATTTAAAAAATGTACATATTAATAATAAATGATCATTGTTGCTCATAATTAGTAGCTATTCATAAATAGTTGTGATTATCCTAATTGCAAAAAAAAAAAAATGAAATAACTTAAAATTGAGTTTTTGTGATAACCATATAAAACCATACATCAAACACAGTCATGTTCACAAATATCATAACTCAGGCCTTTAGTAAATTTCTATGACATATTGTGCTGCTGACTTCTGCAGAAATTTTTCAGAATTTGATGTATTGCATAATTTTATCTCTCCATTATATTTTATATTTAAAAATATTCCTCTAATAAATGCACCTGTTTGGGAAAACAACACTCCAAGAGATGGTTAGGCCTTGCAATAGTTTGTTCAATTTTCTATTATTATGAATAGACAACTATAAGTGACAAGAGATAGTAAGAGTATTCTTGTCATTTTGAGCAACATTATCTACCAATTCAAGAACTTAATCAGTTAAATACTCCACAATACAGCCAAGTAAAATAGGCCTCCAGGATTAACATGCTCAATATAGTGGTTTTTATTTAGAAGATGATGAATACAACCTACAAGAAATTTGATCCTGGATGGTTAACTGATTCTTGCATTTTCCTTTAACATTCTTTACCATAGTGAGACATATTTACTTCAAATCTTTATAAATGAGATTTGCCTATATTTTTTTACAACAATTTAGTAGTCTTCATCCACTGCATGCCATTAATCTAATAAAAATATGCCTTTATAATTGTGAATTCAATATCATGTTTAGCACACTGAATATTCTGAATAATCTTATGATAATGGGATTGTATTCCCAGAATATTATAGAAATGACTTAAATAAAAAATTTTCAGTGCCTTCTTAAGCTATTGATCACTTTCATAAAGTAAACTTGGTGGAATAATAATCTATACATAGTAAACTTGGCAGAATAATTATATAAAATTAAATTGTTTATTGCAGATATTATATTCTGCAAGTTTTGCTGCATAGTAACTGAGTAACTGAATATATTTTTTCCGTCACTGATTAATAGAACTCCTGAGTTTTGAGAACATTAATTATCAAACCAAAATCTTTATATGTTGCAGCATTCATAACATTAAACAATTCTTCAGGTTGTCTTTTGGATTGCCAAGTGTAAATTTGGAAGCCACAAAGTTCTGTTTTTATTTTTAATCAAATCAAACTAATAACTCCAACATCAAGCCTATATTACATCTTGGTAGCTCAACATAAAATTGTTATAACCCTTCTGAAGACCATTTTAATAAAACAGAACCAAAGGTGGAACTAGTATAAGGTTATTAAGTACATTTTTCATTTTTGCTACAAATTTGACTATCTCCTTCCTTACTATCATGTACAAACTAAATAAAAGAATAAACTTCTCTACATAGATAGTATTTTCAAGCACTGCTACAAAACTTCTTGATTAACTGATTCAAAAACATTAACCAAATTGATAAAAGTCAATATAAAACATTCCTTTGTTCATGAAATGTTTCTCACAAATGTCTCTTAAAAACAGACAAAACTCTTCATACAGTAATGCCACTCAATGCAAGCTAGAGTAATCAATGGATGCAAGAAGATTTTGTGCATAAAATCCCTATCTAGTGCCTACTCATCCAATATCCCCAGACTAGTTTCTAGCTTGTGGCTTTCTTCAAGGCACTAGATAGGAATTTTATGCACAAACCTTCTTGCATCAATTGATTACTATAGCTTGCATTGAGTGGCACTATTATATGGAGAGTTTTGCCTGTTTTAATAGCCTGAGCAAGCATAAGAACTAGTGATCATGTGATGTTTAGCGGTCTGTTAAAAAATCAAAACATATCTATAGTGCCCATTTTTTGGTTAAAACCACATTAAGTTTCTGAAAACCACTCATCTCTGGCTAGATGCAAAGCTTTTTTAAAAGTATTTTTGCTGTAATAAAAAGCAATATTTATTTATTGTATTATTTTCTTTCCCATTTTATTTTTATACAATGTAATAGAAGCACTTTTAAAATCAGATGGCTCAATTTCATGGGTTCATATATTTCTAAAAATTACAATAGTTTTAAAACCAATATATTTTAAACCTTCATTAAGAGTTCCAACATAATCCACAACTTTTCCATCATTCAAATAGAAATGCATTGCTAGAATAGACATATCATCAAATGCAATCATCTCAATATTCATAACAATATTCAAAGGATGATAAAATGCTTTACTTGGTAAAATAATATCATAATATAAAAGTTTCATTCACCAAATAAATTTTGATAAATGATAAGCGTGATAATATTTCCTCTAGTAAATAGGATGACGTATTACCTATTGAACGGAATACAGGAAATGAAGTTAAAGCGGATCAAAACGTTGCTGAAGCTTTCAAACTAAGATGCTTTAGATTGGCCTATATAAGTAAATTTAGGTAAAAAAGACAAGATGACTGCTTTTATCTTTTCAAAAGTATCTTGTGCTTTGTTTCAGAATAACCTCAGTACTCCCTTCTGTTTAAACTTAATATTAATAGAATGAAAAAAAAACATCATTAAAGTATCACACAGTTCCTTTTTCACACTGTTCCTTTAATATCAATCAGAAAAAACTTATACATGTTTGGAAACTTGAATTTGCTCTTGAATTATTTTAAACCAGAAAAATCCCCTGGAGCAGATAGTTTCTAAAAAAAATTTAGATCTAAAGCTAAAGTATGAAGTAGCAAATTCACTAACAATATTCATACAAAAACTATTTCAAAAATTTAGCAGTATAACTATAGTACTCATAAAATAAAAAAACTCGGCAATAATCCAAAATTTAGTTTTCTCATCTTTTTTTTTTTTTTCAATATATTCGTCAGAGATCTAGATACAATCTCCTCCGAAAGCTGTCTGACTCTACTTGAGATTGTGATACTAATACTTTATAGACAACTTTCTTAGCATTACCATATTCTTCTGGTAAATATTATAGCCTGTTTGAAAAAAAATTTCCCATATTAAACTTATGAATTCTCAATTAAATATTATCGTAAGAAATATTACTGGTATACTCAAATCTATTCCTTTGCAATGGTTTTCTGTTTTTATAAATATTCTTAAATCAAATATCAGAAAAAAAATTACCACATAGAAAATATATATAAAATGTTATTAAAGAGGTTGGACTAGACAATAATTTAAGATACAGTTTAATTACCTAAGAATCATCTTAAATCAAGATTTCCTTTTGGATGTTCAATTCAAGAATCTATAATCGAATAATTCTGAATTTTTTATGAAGTTCCAAACAATTTTTTTTTCCGGATCCAACAATAAACCGAACTGGAAGTTGTCTTCCTAGACAAAATTGAGGTCTCACCAACAAATTCAGGACTTCTGTGGTCATCTCACTTATCTGAATCATAAATGATCTATGTAAATGTGAACAAACACAAACCAAGAACCACATAATTAATGATTGTTGAAACTATAATTACAGTAACAGAAATGAAAAACTTAATGTTGAAACTATAATTATAGTAACAGAATTGAAAAAATTATTACTAGATAATCTATTTCCTGGTTAGAAACTCTAAATATTTGAATATATAAAGCCAATTACATTATTTTTAATAATCATGATCATAGTTTATTGTTTCTACTATACATGAATTAAACTTTTCACAAACATTGTACCATAATCAATAAAAGCTTTCTCTTCACCTGAGTCATTGAATCTAATGTGAGATAATCATCACTATTAAAATGGTTTTAATACCATTGCTCAAAGTAATTTTTAATCTCATTAGTATTTTTATTAATTTATGAATTCTGAAAAATAAAAGATATCAAATTAATCCTCATGGCAAAACTATGCAAGGACTACTAGTTAAAACTTATAACCATCTATCTGTTCTGTTACACTTGCTTAACCTGCAAAGCAAGTTTAAATAAAAGCAGTTATATCAAAGTAAAGCCATGACAACTCCTTAGCTACAAGTTCTTTCTTTGCTCAAATTTTGAAAAATTCATGAGAGTAAAATTTGTACATTTCATATGTTTAAAAAAAAAAATATTGTGATTTTTATAAACTCTATCTTCTTATTTGTGATTATTATTATTATTGATATTACATCTATTGCTTAAATGATCAATTATCTGATCAGGGTGATTAAACCAGATTTCACAAGACATTTTTAGATCATCTTTTCTAAGCTATTTTACATTTGTTGAAGACACCCTAAAATAGTTAGTGATTGGGAATACAATCTACTTTCTGGATGATAAATTCTGACCCAAATGCCTCACTAAGGATTCTATTGCCTTGTAAAACTAAGCAATTATAAAATCCCAATGAATCTGCTAAATTTGTATTCATTGCTGCTTTCTCAGTCCCAAGGACTTTCTATATGCATACATACTTGCCTAATGGAAAGGCAAAAGCTGGATTCAGAATTGTTGTACGAATAATTAAAAGACTGATGTGGTGCAAGTATTGCAATTACTGTAGAGATCATCAATACATAAAATCATGATGTGATGCTTGGGCCTTATTAAAAAAGTAGAGTCCTTTCTGTGTTATTTCTGCATTGGTGTCTTGCATTTCATGATCATAAATCACATCCGAAAAAACAACAAATACTGATTTATTGATTATGTAAATCCTTAATTAAGAATCTCACTAGTAGCCTGAAATTACCAACTTAAAAAAAAAAAGAGCTTATAAATAATACATTGCAAAATAAAGGCAACTCCAACAGCCCTTCAAAGAGTAAAATGATGAGAGTTTTAATTATATTTTCTATTATTTTCTACAAAGAAACACTTAAAAAAAAATTATTTATTAACAATAATGGGATGCCTACAACCTATCTGGAAAAAAATTTAAACCAGTTTTAAAATCTGAACAAATTTCCAAGTTTAATCTATTTTATACCAGATATTAAATATGGCAGATAAATGCCCTAATTACTAATCTGCAAGTGCTTCCATATATATACAAAATTTGAATAGCAGTGACACTTTTATTTATTTATTAATTTTTATGAAAAAAAAATTACTAAATAAATTAAAAACCAAAATTATCAATTTCATTTTATTATTGCATAACTAGACAACAAAAAATTCATCCTTGAAAATAGACAGTGAAAGAAAGAAGGCTAAAAAAATAAGAGAGTTAAAATAGTTATATATAAAAAAAATACTTACTTGGGCCTTTTCATATTCCATTTGAGCTTTGACAGCTTTCTTTAAAATAAACATTATACATATTAGTGAGTTTTTAAGCAATGAATATAAAATTAATAATCCAAAAATTAATTAAAAAAAAAAAACCCTCACTAAAGTTCAATATATTTATTTCTACCTTTACATATAAACACACATTCCACACATCTAAATTACCTATATACTGTGTATATCAATGAAAAGGTGACAGCTGTAAAATAAAATACAAGGAATCATTTGTTTTACTTTTATTATGTTATTGAAAATAATCTTTTTATAACTTAAAACATTACTGGAAATAATTATAAAACTTTTTCAAATAGTCACAGAAATCCTTCACTGCAATCAATTGTAAAAACTTTGTTGCAAACTTTGAATGCCAGAAATGGAATCATGAAAGCTCCTTCCATGGCAAGTTTAATTTTGGAAATAGCTAAAGGTTAGCAGGAGCTAAATCATGAAAACAGAGTGAATGTTCAGACACAACAGAGCTTTTTTGGGGGCAAAAAGTCACACACCATCTGGCATTGTGGGAAATGCTTTATTGTGCAGTAATGACTAAGAATCTTGCTCATAATATTAAAGTCACTTGCACATAATTTTGGTCCAAAAATGATTAAAAACACCCAAATAATAATTTGTTTACTATCTGATCTTCAGGAATGTATTTTTTGGTCTATAAAGGCTTTAAACTAAAAAAAAAAAAAAAACAATGAAAAATGTCATGATGGGGGGGGGTGCATTTGTAATTCCCCCCCCCCTTCTTCTAGCAATGTCCAATCCGCACTCTGGAACTTGGTTGATAGCTCATATTGGTAACAACATGCTTCATCATCCATTGTGATCTTTAATAAAAATTCTGGACTGGTAATTGCTCATTGCATGTCTCTGTAATATTCACTCTGACAACTTTTTAATTGATATATGTGAGGCACTTGCAATTTTTCAAATATTGCATTAAAATGCAAAATGGGAAACATTAATAAGTTCCTCATTGATTCTGAAAAGCAAACAGTAATCAATTTGAAAAAAATTGAGAATTTTTTTGTCTCATTTTTTTCTTCAGTTTTGTTTTTGATGCATCTAATCATAAATGATCTCCAGAGTTCTCTCTTTTATCACAAATCTTGTAAACTATATTTGAAAATCTTCTTAAGACTCATAGCTTCACTACCATACATACTTTAAATCATTTCCAAAAATTTCTGTAGTAGTTTTAAAGCCAACTTAAAACAACATTTAATACTAGTACATTATTTCATTTCAAGTTTCTACACAGTCATATTTCGTGTCGTAACTTGTGATCCAGACATTCTAGCCCTTAAATTTTTGTAGTTAATAACTAAACTATGATGCTACATAATGTGCTGATTCAGAAATGATGCTGCAAGCAGCTTAAAGAAAAAATCAGTCAGCTTTTCACTGGATCACACTATGTATCTAAATATATGAATTATATAAACTTAATGTACAAAACATATTGTGTATTTTTTCAATGAGGACTTATTTCAACCAACAATCATTCAGAGATGTAAACTGCACACTGAAATTATCAATATTAGTAATTTCCATTTAAAACAAAATATATTATTAAACAATATTTTGCAACCTATTAAATCATAAAAAATCTTCAGACTAATTGAAACATTTATCAAAAATGCCAATGAATACAAGATTTTTTTTTGGTTTAAACTATTTGAATGCTTTATATATATATGAAATAATATTAAAATCAAAATTTAAAATTTCAAAAATCCAACCATCTAATTTTCTTTCTTTTTAAATCTAAAATACTTCTTAATCCATCCTTGTCTTTATAAAGCCTGTTTATTTTGCTGAATTCATATATATACATAAATATATATTAACATAATTTATATAGCTATTATCAAGATACTTAACAATATCCCTCCTTTTCTTTAATGATTTTGAAAAATGTAAATTAAAAGAATAGGAAGATATGGTCAAAACATTAGTAAATTATCTTAACATTTGCACCTAATATTTATATGAATTTAGTGAAATAAATAAACTTTAACAAAAAAAAGTATTGGTCAATGATATATATGCATAAGATTTAAAAAAAAAAACAATTCCACAATAATATTCCGCCCTTCCCAAGTAACCAATTTTCTTTTTTAGAAAAAGTTTCATTTAAAATCATTCTTTCTTCCTGTTCAAATTATCCAAATAGTTTCAAATTTATTTTTTAATATAAATATAAGCCACTGGATCTATAATTCTAAGATCAAATTTTCAGTGGGTTAAATGTGAGAAATAGATAAAGATTAAAAAACTTTCTATAAGAGAATTTTATAATGAGTTTAAGAAAGATTATTTCAAAGATATTCTAATGATATGTGTTAATAATTGTTTTCATTATAAATATAGAGTTAAGAATATATTAACAATTAATTACAATTAGGAAAACATTGAGGTTTTTTAAAAAAAAAAGTTTGCTGTAGAAAAAATTGAAAGATAGCATTGCATGAGATTAAACAAACATTATATTATTTATGGATGTATTTCTGAATCACAAATTATGATAAAACTCATTTTAATCTTTTGGTTTTCTTCTGTCTCTTACTTTTCCTTTTTCGACAATAAAGTGGGCATTCTAATTTATAAATAGCTACTAAAAAATAAATGATAAAATTTTGACTTCATACTGAATATAATAAGTTCTTAAATTCTTGTTTATTGCTATGCAAATAACTAGAAAAACAAAAATAATTTTATTGTTATTATGTTTTCTTTTTAATATCATTTTTATTCAAAATGTAAATTATTTTATAGACATACTTAATAACTCCTGCACCATCAAACATTCCTTTTAAAATATATGAGTAAACTTATTTTAAAAGACAAATGACTCTCAAGATGCATTTTGTGCTGAACTAGCATTCATCAATTGTCTCAGGTCACATTTTTCATATATATCTCCTTCATATGTACAGTATTTATAAATAATAAATTATTATATTTAGATTTAAAAGTGCCAAACTTACTCTGCTTACTAATCTTTTTTTTTTTTTCAATTAGAGATTATCCTTAGCTTATAAACTTTAAACCTTAATATATATCTGCTTTTTTTTAATCACACATATACAGAGTACGCCTCTTTTCCCACGTGTAAAATCTTTTACAGATATATTTAATTATCTCCATATATAACAATATATAACAGTAGTGTACCATAAAATTGAAATTCATAGTAAATATTTTTTTGGTTTCTAACATAGGTCTCACATTTACAGAAAAGAAAAAAAAAGTCACAAATACTTTCAAAATCACTTTGTGTAAAATGTGTGCTTGCACATGTGAAATAATTATAATTAGTGAGTTTTTAGAATACTGCAGAAATTTATCATGAGTTTTACAATTACTAAAGCACTATAATGTAAAGATCTTAAAAAACTAAAACGTCTTCAAAGAAATTATTTACAGCTAAACAAAATAAATTAAAAATAAATAAATAAATATTTTCTATTAAAAACTTTATTCATATGTTATACAAGAAATAACATAATTCAAAATGAAAAATTGTGTATTTTAAGATAAAGAAACATTTGTGGTTTTAATCAACTTAATCTTCATTAAATGACAATTAAATAAAAGTATTACTCTTATTATGTCACTTTAGTGCTTAAAACTCAAATATTTCATAAATAACTGATCACATCTGTTTCTGATGATGATTAATTTGTTTAATTTCATTTATTATTTTTTTCACTTAAAATATAATTACTTATTTATTTTTTGCTATGATTTAATTAAAGTATTTTATATAAATCAATAATTATTTATTTAGCATAGTATCTACAATTAATCAAAACAAATAGTGCATGTCAGAATATTAATTTCCTGCCGAAAAATTAAAATATTTTAGTATTCAATCACTTTTTAAAATTTTGCTATGAGTTATATCAATATATTAGAAAAATTAATTCATTCTTAAACTTAATTTTCTATACCACAAACAAACAAAAAAATTAATATAACAAAAGAAAACACTGAGCAATTACTTCAATTCTTCAGCACACACATTTTTAAATTGGCAACAATTTACTAAGTTTTTTTTTTATTTATAAAAATACACAAAATAAAAATAAAAAAAACAACTTAGTTTTCCAAATGTACAGTAAACTCTCTACTTTCTGGGCTGTCAACAAATTATTTTAAAATGTTCTGTGAAGTTTAGCGCAACCAGAGTTAAAAATCTATGAATAAAGATAAATTTATCATCTTTGATGCTTGAATGGAATATATCCCCCTGAGTAATTAATAATTTGATTTTTTAATACTGTATTAAAAAGTAACTTCATGTTTAATAACTTTTAATATAAATATTACTTTAAACTATATATAGTTTGGTATACAGGTGGTCTTCAACTTATGTACCTAATTGATTTCTGAGACGTGTACAAAAGTTAAAGTATATGAGGGGAGAACAATGTAAAAAAATATCAAAATGGGTTTTTAAAATATTTATTTTTTATGAGGTGTATTAGCATATATATAAATAACACTTTATTGGTTAGTATCTGGTGTTTTCTTTATAAATTTATCAAGAGATAGTTGAATTGTAATCTTCCTTTTTCTTTTCTTGCTGTGTCTTTTTCTATTGCCCTTCATATGAAATAACGATTGTATGAAAATAGAATGTATGCAAGTCGAAGACTGCCTGTATTATACAACACTTTTCAAACATTTTAAACTTTTGCTTCTATTAATGGTTAAATGTAATAGTGACATGTTGTAACAGTAGTATCTGACAAGAAAATATTGTGACTGAATAAAACAAAATGAACGTATTAATATATATATATGTCTATATAATTTTAAAATAATATGAATATTAATAAAATAATTTAATAAAATAAGAAACTATATAGTAGAGTTCAAAATCAACAATTATGTGTGAAAACATACCAAATGAATAATAACTAATATAGTGTATAGCAAGGCCTCTTATTTTTTCACATTTTATTACTTTTAGATAAACTGCAAAAAAGACTGAATAAGTCAACTACCATAGAAATGATTTTAATAAATTTAGTCAATCCTGTGTCACAATGACACTGTACTATTTACTTTTATATGTGCACGTAAAATACATCAAATCAATGCATAAATATTATATTGTATTTAGAACATAAGTTAGTTTTATATGAAAAATAAAACCAACCTATGAATTAACAAATACAAAATTATCATTTACTATCAAATCCCATTCATTAACTTTAAAAAGAAAGTTAAACGTTTAAAATAAAAAACAATTGAACAATCCATACACACATGCTCACACCCATTTAATAAAACCACTCATCTTTAACAATATGAGGAGTTTTCAATTTTATTTCCAAAATAACTAACCTGAATAACTTGGCAATACAGTAAATTTCAGAATTTTTGCATTTTTTTTTTTACACAAATCACTGAAGGTGTTACCATCAATTTTTTTATCTATTAATGCTTTAAAGTGCTTAAAAAGTTTTTTATTTTATTTCATGATCAATATTTAAAAAATATTTTGCATTATAACATTCTTAACTAAAGAGAAGTTTATTTATTAAATTTCTTCCAATTTAGCTTTCTAAAGAAAAAAAAAATTAAACATTATTTAAAAAGTCATTGTCTTGCATTAATTTATTTAGGAGAAAAAGATTTTAAAAAAATTTTTTTACATTAACTTTTCATTTGCACTTTTGTTTTTTAACTTACAATTTTAAATGTAGCCTAATGATTTTAGATGTATAAGTTTAAATATCTCTGCATGTTTTTAAATCACTCTGCTGTTTTTTTTATGTGAGTATGCATATTTATTAAAACTCAAGCAATGTGAAATAATTGATTTTATAAATTTCCTGTTCATGAAATTTCTGATCATGAAGCAGAAAGATTTATCACGTGAAAGTGTATAGAGTGTGAAAGCATACGAAGATATTCTTTTTTCCTTTTAATTTGATACTACTTTTTTTTATTTCATTATTATTTTTACCTTTTTAATTAATAATTTACTTTTAATTTTAATGTTTTGTTCTAAAAAAAGAGTAATAATTTTTATTATTTATTATATTAATTTTGCTATAAACAAAGTCAAATTTATTAAATATATAATTTTCCTTATATCATTTAGCATGATAATGAGTAAGCCAAGCTCAAAAACTAAAGATTATTGGATTAAGTCCCATTGAGCATAATAAATCATACAGTTCAATATGATCTATCACTTCAATACTAAATGCCATTTGATCTCTGAACTGACTGCATGTCTATCTTTCTCAGATTTTTTACTGGGTTGGAATGATTTATTTAATTTTAATTCATTGTCTAATATTATTTTAAAATATAAATATCATCATCTATTTATTGTTTGTTACATTATAATAAACGATTTTCAGTATTTAAACCCTTTTTCAAAAATTTGTTATAATTTTTTTTTTTAAATTTATTTGTTTAAAATAAGTTTACATTATATTCTTACAATATTGTTTTCTCAATTTTAATGATGGACTTGCTTTCAAAAATCAATTACAAATAATTTTTAACTTACGGCAATAATTTTTATTTGTTATCACTTGCATTTTTTATAGTACATTAATTTATTATTGTTTTAAGTAAAGATATAAATATAAATAAAATATAAATAAAATTGGATAGTTTTTTCTATTTTTACTTTATCCTAATATTTGTTAAATTACATTTAGGTTGTTCTATTTGTACAAAATGTCATAGCAATAGAAAATTTTCATTATTATATATACATTTGTACAATTAATCGTCGGTAATTAGTGGAACATATTTTTATTTTTTGTAATTATTATGTCTACATAACACTTGACTATCACTAGTAATAGTTTTCTTTTGTTTGCCAAGCTCTTAACACAATTTATTCTAATAACTCAATTTTCTTTTTCTTTTTAATTTTTCAAAAAACTGGACAAATTTTACGATATGAGTCAGAAAATGTGAACTTGAATATACTATGGAAAGCAAACAGAATCCTGTCCTAACAAGAGTTTATTTATAAAAATGAACAAATCATTCTAATTTACACTTTAGTTCCAAAGCTAGAATGTTAAAAAAAAAAATTTGAATTGTTACATAGAATATTAGTAGTATTAAACATCTTCATGAAAATAGTGTATAAATCAGTTTTTTATAAATATATATTAATATTGATCAATAAATGTACTAAGTGATCACCATTTCACTTTATCAAATAATTATAAACAAAATCGCAGAGCAGAATATCCTGCATTGTAGTTCACCATTTAATTATTTATCAGATTTTATCATTTCCAACAAAAGCAAAAATATTTTTAACAACAAGTAAGTTCTTTGGGTAAAGTATTCTGGAAACCCAAGAATATTCTCATTGGGACTGAAAAAACTGTATTATAATTCCTGTATTCAAAAACAGTGATGCTAGATATCTTCTTAAAATAAACAAAAAGATATGAATATATTTCTTTTCTTTTGTTTTTCCAAAATGGTGCTCATATTCATTATTCCATTAATTCTAATGAAATTATTGTAAAATGTAGTAAATCCATCACACAACTCTGATCTAGTTCTCTCTAATTACAATTTATTTAAGGAGGCAAATTCTGAAATAATAACTATAAATGTAATTACAAAAGTTTTCAAAATATTGGCATAATGGTATTGGGATTATACTGAAGAGTAATATTTTTTTGCAAATTATTTTATAAAACAAATTCACTTGTATTTGAGCAGTGTTTTTATATATAGAAAGAGAGAGATCTGCTATAGCAAATGCTTCTAAGATAAACAAATTTTACAATGAATGCTAGAATGGCAGATATTGATCATATTTTGTAAGACTTAAATATGTGCAATTATCTGTTTATGTGTATCTTCACAGTGAAAATATTATATATATATGATAAACAAAACAAGTTATAAATTTCGTAACTTGCTCTTAGCTTCCATCTAGTGATCATATATATATATATATTATTTATTCTGCTACGTGCATATAATAATTTTAGACATGAACCTAAAAAGCAATCAGAAAGCTAACATTAACATTAAAAAAAAAAAATTCCAAATAAGAAAGTGATAGTAAAACTGTCAGAAATCTAAGTGCTGAATGCCATTGGCTGACATAGCATTGGATGCAGAAAATATTTCACAACCTTTCCATTTAAATATTGTGATTGGAGTTTACATTTGATTATATTGAGGAGAAATCTTTTTAATTTTTTACATGCTTTTGAATATTGTATTATAATTTTCATTAAGGAAAGAATGAACTTTTTAAATTTCTATGTAAAGTTAGAAGTGAGAAAGCTGACAATTCATTAAACAATTTTTGCATAATATATTAATCAAACAAATAATGTATCCATCACTGTGACTGAAGATTATATAATTTCAATTTTTATCACACTGAAGCGATATCAAATCTTCAAAGAGCCACCAACAAATTTCATAATCATTTCAATCTGTTTACACTAAAAAAGACTTATGCTTTATATGTACACAAGATTTTTAAAGTTTTTTTTTCCTTCAAAGTTTGATTATAGTTTTTAATAGGGAAAAATAGTGTACACTTTTTAAATGTACATATGCAGTATAATCACTACGGTTGGTTCTGATGAAAATTTTCATCAATGTTCAACATTTGATTTTAATATTGAACCTTTATTCTATATTAGAATTCAATAAATTGGATTCAATTTGTTAGAAATGTATGTTTATAAATAAAAAACATTCTAAAAAATCATATTTGAACTTGGTAAATATTAAAAATATAATAATAAACAAAATATGTACCTT
This sequence comes from Epiperipatus broadwayi, assembly GCA_028023455.1. Lineage (NCBI taxonomy): Eukaryota > Metazoa > Onychophora > Udeonychophora > Euonychophora > Peripatidae > Epiperipatus > Epiperipatus broadwayi. The sequence goes on along the minus strand of JAQFVV010006224.1, from coordinate 9,038,612 downwards.
GACCAAAGAAGGTTTTCATCATTCATTAATGGCTAAGAATCAGCCAAGTGAGCAACTCCAGAAAATCAATGATATCTTCATTGGTTGAAACTTATTTTTAAAATGGGAATAAATAAATGTGAAGCCTTGATAAATTTATAAAATTCTGTTTTAAAAATTAAAATTGCATTAAAATTTTTTAGAATATTTGGTTGTTTTACAATAGCGTGTTGAAACCACCAGAGGGCGTTATTTCTATGCTAGCGCACAGAAATATGCCGTTTAGGTGGCCGCCTCCGCCGCTATCGAACGTTCCATTTCTAACGCGTAAGCCTAGAAATAGTCCGTTGATACGGGGGAGGGCACCAGCTGACTGTGTTTATTTCTATGCCAATGCACAGAAACGTGAACATTTAGCCAATCTTGCCGCAGAAGCTATCGTGTCAGCTTACGGCTCAGATTCGGGCTAAGCATTTCGGACTAGCGATCATATTTCACTTTTGTTTACAGTATTGTCTGAGGGTGGCTGGAATTACGATTGTCGAAACTATTTTAATATTCATTAAGACCACCTCCCCCTCTATCTCGCATCTTTTAAGAAGGTCTACTAACAATTATCAGCAGAGTCTCATGCTTCCCTAGCCCCCATTTCCTGCTGAAAAAATGGGCCAAGTGTAGTTCAAAGCGCGCTTCCCATCAAATCACGCTTTAAGCCACGTTTCGTGCGACAACAACTGCGAGCTGATTAATCAAATAGCTGCAAAAAATAGGACAACTTGTTTTGCTGAATGTCGCTGGAACCGGCGGTGGTTTATCAAACAAAACAACCTGAAGCTGCACGCCTGCTGTGTTTTGTTTTTTTTTGTTTTTTTTTTTTGCCTGAAGAGCCCAAAAAGTTTCTTTTAATTGCCGTATAGATTGATGTTTTTTGAGGGGGAATTACCGTCAAAACTTGGTCAATCTTCGAGTTGTTAGCGTTCCGTTCTGTTAGCAATTGAAAACACCCTTCCCTTTCCGCCCCTCTCCCAAAGTTGGACTTTGGCTTGTAAATGTTACCATTAAACGGACAATAGATTTATTTATCAAAATAAAAACAAAACAAACCGAAAAAAAGAAAGAAGAAGAAGTAGTTGAATCGGCTGATTTTTTGTTTGTTGTACAATACCGAACCGAAAATAGAAAAGGGTTTAATGAGAATTAAATCAAAACAAACAAAAAATCGGTAAACTACTTTTTAAAAATCATTGGTTTTAATCGATCCGGTTTTTTTTGGTTTTGGTTTGTTTTTTTTTTGTTGTTTGGGGTAGCCAAAATAGATTTGATAGCTGCCGTACTTTTATTTTAAATGTGATAAACAACAACAACCAAAAAAAACAACACGCTATTGTAAAACAACCGAATATTTCAAAAGATCTGAACAGGGTATAGGTGAAAGCATTAGCCATCAGCTTCACAAGGTAGGGGCATCGTAAAGAACCATGGTATTCTTTGTAACTGTTATACTTGGATTTGTAAATTTCTATTTTTAAAAATAAAACGATCTCGCAAATGCTCTTGAAATTGGATTATAAAGAAATAAATCTATCAAACATGTGAAGGTTGTACTAATTTACTTTCGTTTTGCTGCTTAAAACAGGCAAAACTCTCTATTCGTATTGCCACTCAGTGCAAGCGAGAGTAATCAATGGATGCCAGAAGGCTTGTGCATAAAATCCCCATCTAGTGCCTACTCATCCAATATCTCCAGACTATTTTCTGACTTGTGGCCTTCGTCAGTGAGGAGCCTTGGATCTGAGAGCACTGTACCTAGATCTTAGGATCTAATGCAACCGTCCAGCAGCCACCTTTTATCTCTACTTAACTACAAAACTATGAGTCTTAAATTGAAAACACTACAATATTTTTCAATCCAAGCTCATTAGCTTATATAGTCATATAGGAATTCAGTACCTATACATTTTGGTGACTTTGGTTCTTTAATAATCATATTCTATTAGGCAAAATTGGTTTTAAGCCAATAAACATCACATGATCACAAATTTCTCATGCTTGCTTATAACTGTTATTAAAACAGGCAAAACTCTCTATGCATAATGCCACTCAATGCAAGGCAGAGTAATCAATGGATGCCAGAAGGCTTGTGCATAATATCCCCATTTAGTGCATACTCATCCAATATTCCCAGACTAGTTCCTAGCTTGTGGCCTTTGTCAGTGAGGAGCCTTGGATCTGAGAGCATTGCGCCTAGATCTTAGAATCTAATGCAATCCTCCAGCAGCCACCCTTTATCTCTACTTAACTACAAAGCTATGAGTCTTAAATTGAAAACACTATAATATTTTCAATCCAAGCTCATTTACTCAGTTCAGTACCTATATATTTTGTTTTAATAACAGTTATGAGCAAGCATAAGAAATGGTGATTATGTGATATTTATTGGCTTAAAACCAATCCTAACTAATAGGATAATGGTGGCTACCATTATTAAAGAACCAAAGTCACCAAAATGTATATGTACTGAACTGAGTTCAGGCCTATATGACTATATAAGTTAATGAGATTGGACTGAAAATATTATAGTGTTTTCAATTTAAAACTCATAGTTATGTAGTTAAGTAGAGATAAAAGGTGGCTGCTATGCACTAGCCTTCTGGCATCCATTGATTACTGTGGCTTGCAGGGAGTGGCAATACGTATAAAGAGTTTTGCCTGTTTTAATAACAGTTATAAGCAAGCATAAGAAATGATCATATGATGTTTATTTACTTTGCGGCTTGGTAGAAAGTACTGATCTCTTCATATTTTTTTAAAATTAATATATCAATATTAGTTTATTTCTGCTTTTTAGCATCAAATGAACATTAAAGATTGTGCAAAGAGAATTTAAAACAAAAAAATACTAATACCATCTCCAAACAAATACTCATATAATACACTAAGTCTAATATTAATAGAGTTAACAATATTAATTCTATACTTATAGTTTTAATTTTGCATTATATATACATATATATTTGTTTAAATGATTATGATGGACGGCAAAATTGCTCTAAACTACAGATCTGTGACAGATTATTCCTAAATAGAAGTATTTCGATGTATATTAGAATGAATGAATCCAGTAACAAAAATCAGCTTTTGGAACTAGTTGCATTAGTTGAACCATTCCACTATATAACAAATTATTGGCCTTATCACATCATAAACAATGAGTTCAAAACATCAAAGTTACCATTAATAAGATACAAATCATTACACAGCCAAAACACTTAGCAAAAGATTCTGACAACAATCTAGATTTTACAAAGAAACCTCAGAATCAATAAGTGCCTTAAACATTAACATTAAAAACTTGATAAACAAATAAAGATGAAAATATAATAATTTCTTGAACACATTGTAACATACATGAGAAAATTTGTAAAATATAATACATTTCCACACTTATAAATAAGGTCTAGCATTCATACTATATATGTGTGTCTAATATAATTCTATATATTTATCAAGCCGTAGTCTCATTTCAAAAAATTTGCAGAATCCAATTTTTATTTCAATAAAATCTAGATGGGTTCATAATCTTTTTTGTATTTTTAGATGCATAGCAATTTATATGATCTAAATGTTAGCTTTGATATCATTCTGCACATAACGGTGAAGACATGATTATCCACCATATGTTAAACATTTATTCTCCATATGGTATAGTAGTGTGTTTTAAAACAAGGATTTTCATGGCAAAAAATATAAATATATTTATTATTATTATAACATTGACATTTCAGCTAGATTTCACTGGTCATCATCTGGCTAGCTCATTAACTAAGTTAAAATCAGCACTAGCATTTTGATTATATCTTACATGCTAGAATTAGATAATAAACTGTATTCTTATACACAAGTATACAAAGGAGGCACAAATTTTCCTATTTATATATATATATGTAAGAAAGAAGTTTGAATAAATAAAAAATCAAATACATACCTCTTTTAGCTGATCTACTTTTTCATTATGTGTTTTTATACTTTTTACAAGTCGACCTTCAGGGATATTACTTTTCTGTTCTAAATTGCTACATCTAAAAATTTTGTAAAGTATAAATAAATACATATGTATATAAAAGAAAAAAATTCAATAAAGCCTACTATATAACTTATATCAATTTTCCACACTATATTTTTATCAAATTTTCTACTTAAGTAGATAAAATTTAAAAAAATAAAAATGTAAAAACATCAAATAAAACGTAAAAAAAATCAAATAAAACTCTTTTAAAATAAAATTTAAAAATCTGAATAACCAATTAATCTTACAGTGGTAACAAATTACTTCAACAAACCAATCACATTCCTATTTAAAGTTGAATGATTACCATTACTAATAAAAATGAAACAATTGAGTTCACTTTTTGGAAAGTCCATCAGTTAAAATACAAAATTAATAAATAATAAAATACAGAATTCAACAAAGTTAAAATATAATTTTTCAATATTTTTGCATTTTGATTGTTTATTGATATATGTATTAAAGCACACATCTTAATAAAAATTATCTGAATCATACAAAAATATATATTTAAATAAATAATGATATATTTCTTATTATATCTATTGGTTATTATTCTATGGCAAAGACTAATGGCAATTTTATAAACGGTATTTGACCAGAATTGTCTATTCTTTGATACATTTTGAAGTTACTCATCCCTTATCATGATATTACACTCATTTCACTACTTACTAGCTATATCTAGATTTACCTCAATCTTTCAAAGCCTTTATTAATAAACTAAATCAATTTCATAATAATACCACACTAACCAAGGCTCTCCTGATGTAAAATGCAATGAAAAAACAAGATATTACTGTCTGTGTCTTGTGCATGCAACTTGTTTTTTAAAAACTTAACCAAGCTCTGGTCCCATCGGTTGTAATGCTTGCCATTTTGTTCCAGGTCAAGCCACTTTTTTCCACACAATTCACAGCACATTCAAGCAATTCCTGAACAGTGGTTCTATCTTTCATTGATTCTAAGCCAAGTAATTCCTCTGTGATGAAAATTTTTTATTAATTCCATGAATAAAGATGAGTAATTGTGCAGTGTCTTCATTATCTGTGCTCTCATCCAGTGCCAAAAAAAACCAACCAAAATCTTTGCTCTCAGTCTTCAGCTGTTCTGTGAGTTCATCACTAATTGGGTTAATGTACCCCACTATTCTTGACAATAAAATGCTTTCAAATTTTCTTCTCACATCAGGCCACAATACACTTGCACATTCTACCATATACTGCTTAATGAACTCGCCATCCGAAAAAAGCTTGTTGCGTTTAGCAAGGTTGTAGGCTACCATGAAACTTGCTTCTGTAGCACTATTTTGAAGTATTGATTGTTTTGTAAATAATGTGTGTTGCTTCTTCAGCCTTTTCACATACTCCACAGCTTTTATTTTGCATTCTTCCTTGGAAAGTTTGCAGCCAAATCCACTATGTTTTGTTTCATGGTGTCATTTTCAGATTGTACTCCTTAAATATGGTTATTGTTTCATGACACAATAAACACAATGCTTTCAAATTTTCTTCTCACATCAGGCTACAATACACTTGCACATTCTACCATACACTGCTTAATGAACTCACCTTTCGAAAAAAGCTTGTTGCGTTTAGCAAGGTTGTAGGCTACCATGAAACTTGCTTCTGTAGCACTATTTTGAAGTGTTGATTGTTTTGTAAATAATGTTTGTTGCTTCTTCAGCCTTTTCACATACTCCACAGCTTTTATTTTGCATTCTTCCTTGGAAAGTTTGCAGCCAAATTCACTATGTTTTGTTTCATGATGTCATTTCAGATTGTACTCCTTAAATACGGTTATTGTTTCATGACACAATAAACACACTGCTTTATACCCTGTATTACCAAAGAAATATTTGTTTGTCCATTTTCATTACACACACGACATTCACCATCGATTTTACATTTTTTTGGAGGGTTCATGGTTTCATTAAAGTTGGAAAATTATATATTTACTGTTGCAAAGACAAAATTGGAATTAACCAGATCAGCCAGAAAAGCATTGCGCATCGTATCTACACTGCATATGCGTATTGACGTGGCCTGTCCTAGTGGAAAATACGCGACAAATCTTTGTTCGTGCATGGGAAAAAAATCTCGGTTCAAGGCGTATTTTTCTGACTGTCTTGACAGGCCACAAAAAACTTTTACTGGGCCGCATGTGGCCCATGGGCTGTTTTTGCCCACCCCTGTTATAGATCTAATCTTTATTTTAAAAAGACATATTCTTACACCTAAAATATTTTCCAGGTTTTTCATTGCAACTCTTTCAAGTGTCAATGTGCAATGATTCCCCATTAATTCTTTTTTACTGACAACAATCAAAAAAAAAACTCAAGCTTTATCAATTACTTCTGTGTTACACAATCAATTTTAATATTCAATGTGGTAGCTATAGTCATAATCTTTGTTCCTTTTATTTACCTTTAATTCTATCTTGTCACTTTATTCTTTGACTCTCCATTTTTAAAAAAATTATAGTGAATTATATCACGATGAAGATTAAAGTTTTTTCCCCCGCCAGTGCTAAACAGTCTGTTTCACAAACTTTTAGCTGTAACTCCTACAATGTTTTCTCATAAGAACAATAACATGTTCTAGTCTATTCGTATTTTTAAGTCTTGGCACAATCCATAAAGCATAAGATGGCTATTTTATGATATTTACTGACCATTTATTAATTAACCAATATATTGGCAATGATATCTCTTATTCTAATTCTGTTTTGAAACTAGTTTACCTGACTGACCTCTCTCTTTCAATATGAGGTTGATAGTTTGTAGTCAATATTTCTTTAATATAGAAATACAATTAATTTCTTTCAATCTACAATCAATAAATGATTCTCCCTTCATTATTTTGTTTTCTGATTAAAATAAAATTTCATATGAATTGCCATCAGATATTATGATGTTGTCTTTTGAGCAATCATTTCAACACTAATATGACTTCGATTTTTAAGAGCTTTAAAGTAGATACCTTTGGTGAGATTATTATCTTTGTGAAAATACTCCATCCATCACCATCTTCATTTTGTTAATTCACTTTATAAAAAAACAGCCCTTATCAGCAAACTTATTGAACACTACAACATCTTTTGGATCTCATAAAAAAAAAAAACGGAATTAATGCTTTGTCAGTCCCCCCACATTTCCATTTTGAAAATAAGAAAAAAAAATTCAGACATATAAATATGATGTGATTACAATAAATTTATTACATATTAATTAACTGCTTATAAAGATTATCATAATATATAAATGGGCATTTTATGTCTTTAGTTAATATTGGATATTAATTATATAATCTCATCTTCGATCTAAATGTTTACAGATTCTAATTATATAAAAGAATAAATATATAGGGTATATGAGCACAGACTTTCACACAACCCATCACTCTCCACACCATTTCATAACACTGATACACTTGAACACATATATGTTGAAAATATAAATAATCACCAATATATGTATTTCATGCTAAACCAGCAATCATCAGTTGGTTCAGATTACCATCTCTACACATATATGCTATAAGTGCTCAGATATATATTAAGACAGCCAAACCTCATACTTTAATGGACAGGCTTCAATCTACTCCACACTCCAACTCTTCAACTGTCCATCCAATTGAAAATCTGATGATGGAATGCTCAAAGGCCACCCTGAGGCCGAGATTCTTGTCACACCTATGTTGACCTAAAGTCAATCTGACCCCACATGTACAGGACATAATCCATTAAATACATATACAAGGGATGGGCAGACATCTCTATTATGTAATGACTGAAACACAGGCTTATTATATACCTGTGTCTATATATGTAATATATAGGGTATATGAGCACAGACTTTCACACGACCCATCACTCTCCACACCATCTCGTAACACTGATACCCTTGAACAGATATATGTTGAAATGATAATCACCAATATACGTATTTCATGCTAAACCAGCAATCATCAGTTGGTCCAGATTACCATCTCTACACAAATATGCTATAAGTGCTCAGATATATATTATATTTCTGAATATTGATAAAATGTTTAAATTCCTTAATATTTACTCTCATTAATATAAAGTTTCAAATTATTATTCATTAATTTATATTAATATGTTTGATTTACTGTTTCATTAAAATATTAATATTTATTATATAGTATACAGCATACATCATCTCATATAGAAAATATATCAGTAAGAGCATGTATTGGTTATTCAATTAATCAAATGCCACTTTTCTAAAGTTAGCATGCATCTAGAGATATAAAGATATCTCAGAAATAAAATCAAACACATGGTAAAAATTAGCTATTTCACTTAATTTAAAAGTAATCTGATTCCAATAATATAATCACTATGCCAGCTTCAACTAATAAATATATATCACATCTTCACTAAAAGCCAATTTAGGAGAGTCACATGATCACAAGCAGAACTGCATTGATAAATAACAATAAACTAAAACCAACTACAGGGTAACTAACTGTCTTGCATTGGTGGTCGAGAGGTCAGCGCGACTGCCTTGCACTTGCAGGCAGTTGCCTGGGTTGCGGGTTCGTGTCCCGGCCAATGCTATGACACAAAAAAAAAAAAATGCAGGGTAACTTCATTAGTTTAATACAATTTACTTTTTACTCTGTTAATAAAAAAAAAAACATCTTTGAAATAATTATATATCCATAGAACTCATAATAAAGGTCTTGTTAACTATACATATAATTAAACATTGCCAAATATGCTTTGTTAATGTCATCACATACATAAAACACTTATTTGCAATCAATGGAAAGGTATAAATGATACTTACATGGAACTTAAAATTTAGAACATCATATTATATAAATGTGAAAACTAATATATTACCTACAATTCTATTCTACTTATGACCTATTATTGAGAATATGATAGTACTCTGATAATCTTTTCTATCATTGAAAAATAAAAAGTAATTCTTTCCCACATGAAACATGCAAATACAATTTTGCAGTTATCTTGGTAAATTCTCAAAACGCATAGACAATATTCAGCAATATATAAAAAGGAATGCAAAAATCAAGTAGGCACAATCTCTATTATTAGTCACAAATATAATTAAAGCTCAAGCTAATCTTTATTCTGTAACTAAATATAATTATAAAAAAGTCTGATTTAACAGATTATTTTTATATTCAAACAGTTTGAACTGCAAATTTGACTTAATAATAAACAATGGAACATACATGTAATTGTGATTATTTTCAAAAATTCTATATTTATCCATCAACTCACATACACACAGTTATACTATACTTTTATCACTAGCTTCATTTATAATTAATATTATAATAATATCATTACAACTCCATATTTATTAAAATAATTAAAATCTTTTTTTTTTATTATTTAACATTATATAATAATTGTTTTATTTTTAAAATTATATCATTTATCAATGAGAGAAATCCTAAATTAATTTCAATTTTGTATTAGTTGAATGCCTAATGACTTCTTAAAATAAATGGTAGATTAATTCTTTAAACATGTTTATGATTATTGTAATAATAATGACCTTTATTTTAAATTACATAAATTTTATTACAGAATCAAGTCTGTTGATCTGATAATCTTTTACTATTATAAATTTTGACTTGGAAAAGTCCATCTCATTCTAAATTTTATGCAAACCCAAATTTGAACAAATTCTACTTTTTTTTTTAAATCAATGCAAGTTTACATAATATAATTCTCTTGTCTTTAATTAAATGTAATAAAATCTTTTTATAATAATCTGAATACTATACGACATATTTTAATACATTAAACATTAAAAATGACAAAAATAATAAAATTATAAGTGCACTATAAAAATTTGAACAAAAATTAACAGTAAAATATTATTATAAAATTCTTTCTTTAAAGTTCAAAAATATTATATAGGAAATAAAAAAAGGCAATCAATATAATTCTTTGCAAGTTTCTATTCTGTCTTTTAGCTGAAAGACAAGTATATGTCATAAATGAAAATTTAAAAACAATTTCCAAAGTTCCTAAAAGTTTGCGCAATGCTGGTATTTTTTTAATAATAGATTATGTATAAAATTTGGAATATTTTATTTACTTAAAACAAAAGATTACTAACTAGCATACAGCAATAGAGAACATAAAAGTTTTTGAAGATATTTTAAAATCAAACAACTAAATTTCATTTTAATGAATTATCTTCTATCATTGGGTAAAAATAATAGACAAATAATGGTTTATTATTTTGCAAATTTTGGCATGAATGACACATACTGAATTAAATCAGTTTGTTAGGCATCTTGGAATTGAAATCATATCTTGATTATCTGCAAGAATGAATCTGCATTTTTAGAAGGGAGATATTTTTGTTTAACTATTCATCTATAAAACTGTCAACTGAATTAAAAATACTTCCCATTTCAATAAAGTTTATAGAATATTTTTCTAATACTGATTCATTTGCCTTGAAAACTTTACTTTTAATAGACAAACATGATTGATATTTTAAAATCATCTTTATCTTTGTTAATTATTGTTTTAATAAAAAAAATTATTTAAGAGTCCCCAGTCAATTAATTGATTAAAAAAAAAACTATCAAATTCTACTAAGTAATTAAAACATAAAAACAAAAAGTAAATAAATAAAATATACTAGAACATCTTTTAGCCATTTGGTAAATCTTGAACAAAAGTTTAAGATTTCTAATTTTAGCTTTTGTTAATCTTCATTTAAAAAAAGATGATTCTTTTTCATATAATAAATATCAAAACATATAAATAGTTCCTTCCACAAATTACTTTTATTGTTAAAAACTATTAGTATATGTATATAAAATCATACTAAGCATATAGCAAACATTAAATTCTCTTCCTAAAACATTATAATGATTATAGCGATACGAATTAAAATAGTCTTATCACAAATATTATTTTATAGTTTTCTGACTGTTAGGTCTGACCAAATTGCAATTAATGCTAGGTTTGCATTTTTTTTTGTGTGCCTCCATGCATCAGGTAGATTGACAATAAGAGAAAATGTGAATTTATTACTATCATCATTATATAATATTGGAATTTATGTGGATTTTATTTAACTAACATATATAAAGATACATCACTCACAATATGTGCATAATATCACTTACTTAAATATAAGATACTGAAAAAAAAAAAAAGCCTAATAAATTTATATAGCAACAACTGAATTTAAATTAGTCCTGATGACTTTTCATTAAACTTCTATCAATGTGCAGCAAATCTACTACATGAAGACACACTTAGAGCTTCTTATTTGCAAAATATACTTATAGAGAAGAGCAATACCTTATTTAAAACATAACAATATAAATAAAAGTTAGTTTTGGAAATAAATTTGTGAAATATACATAGCCCAATGCATATGAAATTATTTACATGACACTTAAGATCAGACTAATATTACAATTTCACAACATCAAAAATTGAATGCTTACAAAAGTCCAGAGTTCATTCTATTATTTGCATTTATTAATGTAGGAGCTTCATGGAAGTTTTGGTTGCTTCCATTTAAATTCCATATATATCGGGCTATGATGTATTTCATATTTACATAGACAAGATTGATAATCATTTATATTGTGAGGTTGTTTAAAATAAGGCATTACCATAGTCCTCTAAATACTCAATTATAATTCTATAACTAAACAGGCAAAACTCACTACATATATTGCCACACACAGCAAGCTAGAGTAATCAATGGATGCCTGTTTAAACAACAGTTATACACAAGCATAAGAGGTGGTAGTCATGTGATGTTTATTGGCTTAATTCTATAATTATTTACATCATATTTAAAATCAGGCTAATAAACAAATTTCATACGCTATATTCAACAATGTCAATGACTGAATGCTTATAAATGTCTAGAATTCAAGGAGTAGATGGTCACTCTATTCTTTGTATTTGTTGACATAGAAGTTTCTTTAAATGTAACTTCTCTGAAGTTTTGGTTGCATTTAAATTTCATATACTCCGACTTATGCAATTTTTATAAATGTACAATCAAACGGCACAAAAACATGTTTAAAAAAAAATAACAATTACTTTGTCATTTTACAGTATATTGTCCTATAGCTAATTCTTTAAGTGACTCAGAAGATATACTATATAGTGGCAAAATAACTTGATTTATTTCTATGCAATAATATTAGTCACTATATATTAATTCATTTACATATTTATGTGTGGTTTAATTAATCACCTTTTCTTCATAAATTTGAGCACAAGTATTCCAGATATCTGAGTGTGTGTAAATAATTAAATACATACTATAGTTTTTAACTTACAATAAACATTGCAAATTTAAACATGACTATTGTGTTTTAACACACATATATGAATACATGTACTGTGGAGCTGCGAATTATGCTGTATCTAACCCCACAACTTGAAATATATGCTATTCAAAGAAAAATGTAAACAAACAAATAAAAGTGTAAATAAACAAACAAAAGAATCATTAAAATTTGCAAATTTTCCAATATTCAGCAGCCATTTGTCATTCTCTGAAAGCCATATGCAATTATATATATTGATAAATTTTACTGGTTTATGTTGAAAGCACTTACATTTTATTCTTTCTTTATTATCCTTCTGAATTTAATGTGCAGTATTTTGCATAAAAAACTATTTTCTGAGCATAATGTTAAAAGTTTTACAAAATTTTAAAACATATTAAAAGATGAAATTGTTTTAGAAAATGTCAAAATAATTAGAAAGAACAAGATCACTATTATGATTCTATAAAAAAAAATAATTATTAAAAAACATGAATATTGCCTAAAGTATATTTAATAGCTCCGAAAACCAGACCCTTTGCTATTTTCTTTATTTTAAAAATAAGAATATGGTTAGCTTTTCTTATTCTTATTGCTTCAATAATGGCATGAATAAACACATTCAATAAATATAATTAAATGCATCCTTTCAATTTATTATTAATAACTGTATTAATATTAGTTTTCAAATTTTGTTTATACTATAATCTTGATTTATATTACTAAATATACATATAAAAAAGCAGCCTTGTTATATGTGTGTTTTAACAGTTATTATACACACTATATACACTGAGAGCAAAGGAAACTTAGAACAAAATAGAGCACTGTTTATCACAAAACATAAGTTATTATACACACTATATATATACATTGAATGCGAGGGAAGCTTGGAACAAAATAGAGCATATTTCATGGCTTAATCGTATAAAAAAATAAAAAAATATTTACTCACTTATTATGGCTAGGATCAAGATTCATAGAGCACACCCAATCATCAGGAAATTCACGTCCTATATTATTTGATGCAAATGGTAATAATCTCCATTTTAAACATGAATCTGAAAATAAATGTTTTTTTTTCTTTGATTCAATGATAATGTAACTATTATATATATTATGTATAATAATTTTAATAATACAGACATAAAACACAGTGATGAAGCATGACTTTTTTAGAAACGGAAGCACACTTATTTTTTTTTATAATGTATTTATTTCATTTGCCACAACAATTTTTACGTAAAAGCGCCTAATATATTATAACAATCCGGAATATGTAGGACTTAACGTATATGCACTACAGGGCGCCACTAGGCATTTGAACCTAGAAAATTTATAAAGTAGGAAGATACGTAAGTTTTAAAAAAAAAAATTTTTTTTTTTTTTCATATATTTTATTCCGGTCATTAGCTCATTGTCACTAGCTCAGTGGAATAGCAGAGATTTAATTTTATAAATTCTTATCTAAGAATATTTTTACAAAAGAATAAAATAAGTCACTGCCAGTAATTAATTATACACACAAACATTTATTTACGCACATATATAATATTTAAAATTATTTTAGTATCAGTTTTACATTTTAAAATTTAACTTACATTTTAAACTTTGATTTTAGATTTTAATTTACATTTTAATTTTTATAAGTTTGCACAGATGGGTTTATAAAAGCTTGTTTTATAATGTTGAGTATAGATCGGTTACATAGATTACACGGTTAAAAACACTTCAAAATTAACATAAACGATCAAAATATAAAATCATTGATGGAATTGCAGAGGGAAATTTATTAGAAACCCAATGGCATTCATCATAAGATGCCGCATTGACACCAATAACTTAAAAGACATCCAAATAAATACATTTTAGATACTCACCGTAAGGTATCATTATTTACCAAATGTCTATATATTTTGATCAAATATGAAAACCAAAAACCATAATTAACCGATAACGAGTCCATGCAAGCATCTATACCAACTTAAATTTAATGCATTTTTATTTAGAGTGTCGAGTATGAATAGACTACATAGATTTGCATTTGAAAAGAAAATATTCTATCCTTATTTAACCTTAGACCAAAAGTTCGCAGTTAAACCAACATCAATTCATCTGATATATCGATGCATTCAATGTAACACGAATACGGCAGCACAAAATAGGTTAAGAGAAGAAATTGCCTCTCGTCAAGTAAGAATACTACATCTATCTGACGAGAAGAGCAATAAAAAAAAACTCCATAGGAAAGGACTGTGGTCATTTTTGCCGACTTACGATCGCATTCCATAGGCCAACAGATGTGTGTGGCGTATAAAGCGATTCTGCCCTTAGCGAATCTCGTACTACATCTACTAATTACACCAATATATCCAATCCATTGACCTAATTTAACTATGAAACAAATAACCCAAGATTACCTTCCCCTAATATAACTTTACAAATCTATATAGCCATTCACGCCCGACTTAAGTTTAATATTTATATAATTTAATTTAACGAAAAAGAGAAATCATAATAAAAACTTAAAAGAACAAAAAAAAATAAATAAATGGAAATGATTTTACAAAAGAAATACATCAAATCAAAATTATTTATTAATAAATAAAGTGGATCAGATAGGATTCTATTGCAATTATTTTAAATACGGACCGTTTTTAATTTAATATTCATGAATTATCTAAAGTTCTTACGGTTTTAAAAGGTCCATAATTTGTAGTTGTTTGTAATTTTGAACGGGAATTCCCACGCCATCCTGAAGATATTGGAATCCAGTTAGCCATTGTTTTTTTACTTATCCGGAGGTCTTTCACTTTAGCTGGTCCTTAACGTAAAAAACGATCGGTCATTTCTCTTTCTTTTTTATAACCCCTGAAGGAATTGAAAGTGCGTCTTTCAATCCCTTCACCTCCAACCCTCCGACTTAACACATCTCCGTCCTCTCTTAATAATAATAATTTTTTTATTTCCAAACCTTTCCTTTTATATTAATTTTGCGGATTAACTCAACATTACATCATGATGATGAAGACCCTTTCGTTGAGGTCCGATTCCTAAGGGATTTCTTTTTATTTGTTATTAGTTTCTATTGTTTTCCTATCTGACCATTGCTTATACATTTAAATGCCCATGGGCTAGTTCACTTGGACTAATTAAAATAATCATTTCCATTTTTCAATAACATTAATTAATTTGTTTTCCAAACTTAAAGATATATTTTTATCTCTAAATCTTTTTAAGTTTTTGTTGAAAAATTTAGTTTTTCTATTTTTAATAAAGTTTTATTTTAATAATTTTTTTTTATCTGTGCGATTTTATATATATACGAGTTTAAGATGATTTTTTAATTTTCAATTTTTAATTCTTAAAAAAGAAGTTTTTATTTGCGAACTTTTATTTTTTGCATGTTTAATAATAATAATAAAATAATGTAACGGCGTATGTGCCCGTTACATATCAGTAAACTTGCTTTTAAAAAAAATGAACAAAAAAAAAATATTTTACTTAGGGTTAGTAATTACGGTACATGGTTAACGAAAACATTTACAAAAACATCCGGTTAGTAATTTTACAAAAAGACTATATACAAAAAAAAAATGTTGACCATCGCTTTCCTAAGAACCACAATGTTTACGCCTCCTCCCCCCAAGAGTTCTATTTTTTATACATTTTATTCTTACATATTGCATAACAAGCAAGTTATTTATTTAGGAAGGTTGCATCGAGGTAAATGTTTTAAGAAATAATAAGTTTATACGTGTATATTTGCAGCACGATTATAAATACCACCAACTTATTTATGACTGATTGAAATGCTTAAATAGGATTACACTGAAAGTAAATTCCCAACAGTACTCATCGTAAGGTACCACATTTACCATCATAAACTTATGTGGCTGTGCGTGCCTATCCACATAAAAGCATAATATATATTAACAAACAAAAAAATATATTAATTGCAACCTTTTGACTTTCTTTTTAACAAAATACAATTTAATATTGTTAATACTTTCTCGTGTTTAATATATGTGCTATTTCTTTCTGGCAGTGCTTTTATAAGATTTAAAGTGTATATGGTTTTATGTAAATAAAAAAAATATCTCACTTTAAAAAAAGAAATTTACTCAGGGCCCTCGTGGTTTATTAATATCGGCTCACGTTGGGAGACCAATTATAATGATCCAGAATAAGTAGGACTTAATGTATATGCACTACAGGTGCCACTAGGCATTTGAACCTAGAAAATTTATAAAGTAGGCAGATACATAAGTTTAAAAAAAAAAAAAAAAATTTTCTTTTCATATATTTTGATTCCGGTCGTTAGCCCATTGTCACTAGCTCAGTGGAATAGCAGAGATTTAATTTTATAAATTCTTATCTAAGAATATTTTTACAAAAGAATAAAATAAGCCACTGCCAGTAATTATACACACAAACATTTATTTACGCACATATATAATATTTAAAATTATTTTAGTATCAGTTTTACATTTTAAAATTTAACTTACACTTTAAACTTTGATTTTAGATTTTAATTTACATTTTAATTTTTATAAGTTTGCACAGATGGGTTTATAAAAGCTTGTTTTATAATGGTGAATAAAGATCGGTTACATAGATTAAACGGTTAAAAACATTTCAAAATAAACATAAACGATCAAAATATAAAATCATTGGTGGAATTGCAGAGGAAAATTTATTAGAAACCCAATGGCATTCATCATAAGATGCCACATTGACACCAATAACTTAAAAGACATCCGAATAAATACATTTTAGATACTCACCGTAAGGTATCATTATTTACCGAATGTCTATATATTTTGATCAAATATGAAAACCAAAAACATAATTAACTGATAACGAATCCATGCAAGCGTCTATACCAACTTAAATTTAATGCATTTTTATTTAGAGTGTCGAGTATGAATAGACTACATAGATTTGCATTTGAAAAAAAAAATTCTATCCTTATTTAACATTAGGCCAAAAGTTCGCAGTTAAACCAACGTCAATCCATCTGATATATCGATGCATTCAATGTAACACGAATACGGCAGCACAAAATAGGTTAAGAGAAGAAATTGCCTCTCGTCAGATAGGAATACTACATCTATCTGACGAGAAGAGCAATAAAAAAAACTCCATAGGAAAGGACTGCGGTCATTTTTGCCGACTTACGGTCACATTCCATAGGCCAACAGAGGTGTGCGGCATATAAAGCGATTCTGCCCGTAGCGAATCTCGTACTACATCTACTAACTACACCAATATATCCAATCCATTGACCTAATTTAACTATGAAACAAATAATCCAAGATTACCCTCCCCTAATATAACTTTACAAATCTAAATAGCCATTCATGCCCGACTTAAGTTTAACATTTATATAATTTAATTTAACGAAAAACAGAAATCATAATAAAAACTTAAAAGAACAAAAAAAATAAATGAATGGAAATGATTTTACAAAAGAAATACATCAAATCAAAATTACTTATTAATAAATAAAGTGGGTCAGTTAGGATTCTATTGCAAAACAGAACGTTTTTAATTTAATGTTCATGAATTATCTAAAGTTCTTACGGTTTTAAAAGGTCCATAATTTGTAGTTGTTTGTAATTTTGAACGGGAATTCCCATGCTGTCCTGAAGATATTGGTATCCAGTTACACGTTTTTTTACTTATCCGGAGGTCTTTTACTTTAGCTGGTCCTTAACGTAGAAAACGATTGGTCATTTCTCTTTCTTTATTTTTTTATAACCACTGAAGGAATTGAAAGTGCTTCTTTCAATCCCTTCACCTCCAACTCTCCGACTTAACACATCTCCGTCCTCTCTTAATAATAATTATTTTTTTATTTCCAAACTTTTCCTTTTATATTAATTTTGCGGATTAACTCAACATTACGTGATGATGATGAAGACCCTTTCGTTGAGGTCCGATTCCTAAGGGATTTCTTTTTATTTGCTATTAGTTTCTATTGTTCTCCTATCTGACCATTGCTTATACATTTAAATGCCCAAGGGCTAGTTCACTTGGACTAATTAAAATAATCACTTCCATTTTTCAATAACATTAATTAATTTGTTTTCCAAACTTAAAGATATATTTTTATCTCTAAATCTTTTTTAAGTTTTTGTTGAAAGATTTAGTTTTTCTATTTTTAATAAAGTTTTATTTTAATAATTTTTTTTTTATCTGTGTGATTTTATATATATACGAGTTTAAGATGATTTTTTAATTTTCAATTTTTAATTCTTAAAAACAGAAGTTTTTATTTGCGAACTTTTATTTTTTTCATGTTTAATAATAATAAAAAAATAATGTAATGGTGTATGTGCCCGTTACAATATATATATATATATTATACACATTTAAAAAAATCTGAAACTCTCTTATCTATAAATCAAAGAATACATTATCAATATATTTTTATCTTCCAAATCCTTTTAACATTCTTAAAAGTTTTTACTATAAATTAGATCTTAGCATTGTTTGAACTTCTTATAATCAACCAAGAATATGTTAGTCAAATTCATTTCTTGCCATATATAAAACAATTCAACTGTTGGTAAAAAAAAAATTGAAAGTCAATAATAATTCCATACAAAAAATAATGAATTTTAATTGCTTATTCTAATCAGACTGTGATTAGTTTAAATATAGATAATACATTATCAATATATTTTTATCTTCCAAGTCTTTTTAACATTTATAAAAGTTTTAATTGTAAATTACATCTTAGCATTGTTTGAAATTCTTATAATCAACCAAGAATGTGTTAGTCAAATTCATTCTTTGCCATATATAAAAACAATTCAACTGTTGGTAAAAAAAATTGAACGTGAATTTTTTAAATTGAATTTTAATTTTTAAAAATTTTAGTGAATTTTTCTATGAAAGCACTCATTCCGTTCAATACATGAATGCTTCATCCCTGATAAAACATAATAAAAATGACAAATAAAATTATAAAAAAATATGTTAAATGAATTCAAACTGCCACGCATATCAAATGCAATGAAAGGTACTGACTAATAGATTAATGCTACACATATTACATCCCATAATCTTAAATTCATTTGTTTATCTCTGAAGACAAACATCAAACCTTAATCACTATATAAATAGGATATTATACTATATTTAAATTAAAAATGCCTAATTTTCATTAAAAGTAAAAACATTAATTAAAATACCACCATAATCACACTTTACATAAATTATCAACAGTAATAAGCCAAGGAAATTATTCCACTTAACACATTTTTTATTTATATTTAGTAATTATTACAAGTAATAATATTAATAACAACATCAGCAGCTTTTAATGGCGTCGCAGCCACATTGCTCTTTCTTCAGTAAGCCATTTCATATTTGTATGTGCAAACTTCTTTTGTTTCATATTATTATTATTTATGTACACATGTTAATTACTGGCAGGTTTAAGTATTACCATAATAGTTCAAATATAAGATTTATTTTTTATCCAAATTTTGGACTTGTAAAAGTACGGATGCATTTTAAATTTGAAGCAAAAACTTTATTAACCTATAGACTTTTCTCCCAATTTTCTAAGCTTAAAATCCTACACTGCATCTTAAATTCAGGAGCATCTTATATTTGAAATAATACAGTATCCTATCCCCTGATTACTTTTTAAAAATCATCATTAAATAATTTTGAAATAAAATAAATAAATAAATAACCAATGAATATTTATTTCAGATTTTCATTTATGTTGCCAGAGTGTTTATTTGCATGTAACAGCAATAAATGGTTTTGTGTGTGTGTATATAAATTTCCATTTTTATTAAGCAAATAATTGAAGCTTTATATATTGTTCACATTCTTAAATCTTGTAATAATAACTATCATAGAAAAATAAAATCATATAAATTGTAAATAAAACATTCGTAAATTAGTTCAAAAATTATTTTCAGAAATAAAAAATATGGTCATTGTGATAATAAATATCAATATAATGATTTTGTTATCTAAAAATTAGATTAAAAAAAAGGATAAATATGCAACATTTATGAATTATGCTACATTCTTCACTTCCAAATCAATCTGAAACACAAAGAGTTACAGAAACTTAAAAATACAAATAAGGGGCATACCCCAGGTTACTGCAACAGCAAACATTGATAGCTAAATAATAAGATAAAAGTGATTTGACATTTAAAATATATTTGTGATATCTCATCATTTTAAAATAATATCCTTTCTTATTTTGACTTTAATAATGTTTATTCTTTCATTTTTTTAAACGTTTTTCAAAATGTTTATATTCTTTTCAATATTTTTTATCCATCTCTTTTCATTTTTCTTCTATTCCATTTTTTCTTTATTCTCTTTTAATTTTTGACTTATTTCTGTAGATTCTAATATTTTCCTTTAAATTTCTGTTTAGCACTACTAGCATTACACTGAAATGTTTATTGAAAATAATAAATGGAAAATTTATAATATAATCATATTTACAAAACATAATAATGATTCCAATACAATTGATTCCCCAAGATCGGCCCTCATGGCACTACAGAAAAATATACAAAACTACAATTTCCAGATATATTCATTAATGAAAAAATGAATTGCTAAAAAATATATTAAACTGCATGTTATGTGAACATCTATAATACATAATAATTCTCAACTATGCACAACATATACAATAAAAAATTTGCAAATCTGCACTAAAATTTAATTTGAAAATAATTAAGCATAGAAAAAATATAGCAAAAGCTTTAACGTATTAGAATTTTTACATCATCCATCATAACACACAAAGCCGTATGCACAAAGAATAATTATATAGAATTTTCATTAAACTAAATTATTAAAAAATGAAATTAAATATTGTTTACATTTGTTATGTGAATACCTATAATACATACTGATTAACAAATGAAAATGCTACAAATTTATCCTTAAAACAAATAACAAAAAAAACTACATTAAAAATATTTAGTACCCAAGCATTTTTACAACAGTCATTATAATGTAACTGAAATATGTGCTTATACTAATATCCAATCCTTTTATGTTATTATGTATGCCCAACAACCACGATATGTAAAACAATACAAAAAGAGTAATAATTTCATTATTAAATTTTGTTACATATGCAAAACAAAATTTAATTATTATGCTGATAAATTACATTTAAATTATACTAAAAATTTTGTTTAATTATTTTCAATTAACACTAGTTAATTTTTTTTTTTTTTTTAAACAATAATTTTTTAAACATTAGGTGCATTTCCCCATTTTATCATTAGAATTATAGATACATACTTGGATGATTTTGTTAAATCCATCAAATTTTTTAATTTAAAATGTCAAAAATTAAAGGTTTCAAAACAAATGTATATAATCTATATATGAACAACAGCTGAAGTAATTTTAAATTGAAACATCTCTTTATAGTAAAAATATATATATACCTAGCCAAAATAACAAAAATTACCAGGAAATTTTTGAGCAAATGACATAAGCAGAATATAAACCTGTTATTTTCTGTTGTTGTCTTGAGCTAATAATATTCAATTAATAAAGGGATCAATAGGAAAAAAACAGATTCATGTAATATGTATATATCTAGGTATTTCATTCTATTTTTATTACTATATTACAATGAACTCATTTTAATGCAGTTACATTTAAATAGAGACATTTATTTTCATTCTTTTGTTTTAATAGTGTTGCTTAATCCAAATTTCACGTTAAAACATTCAATTACAATAAGGTTTTAAAGCCTAGCTAAATAGAAAGACTACTTTTTTCATGCTATTTATTATTTTCCAACTTAAAAACTCATTTTATACTAATTAAAATTTTTTCTCGTGCAATTTGAGAATATTCACAACATTGCTATAAACAATAAAACGGAATTTGAAAAAACCACTCTTTAAGCTGTGATGCTGTTGACTTATTCAACTAGTTTTAAATATTTCAGAAAGAATAAAATGACATTTATCGTCATATTTTACACATACATTTCTTTTGTTGCATAATGAGCTAAAATATTATTTTTAATTTTCCTTATTTTCTGTGATTTATTTAAAGCTTTGCCAAAGTATTATCAATAGAATGCCATTTTTATATTGCTATATTAAAATAATTTTTGAACCAAAAGTTAGACATTTCTCAAAATTGGATTATAAACAACATATATAATAATAATTTAATAAGATAAACAATTTTTAAAATATTATTCTAATCAATTTCAGTCAAAAAAAATTTTTTTTTCCCATTTGTCAAAAAAATATATCATAATCTGACCTATAGTTAATGGTAAGCATGTATCTGATGGTGAAATCTGACTAATGTAAATTTTGAGTGAAAGAAAAACTTATGAACATACTTCACTTAAAATAGAAAATTTCCTATGCTTATAAGTTTTAAAAAATCTTTATTAATCTATAAATACTTATAATAGATAATTAAAAATGAAATTCACATAAAGAATAATGCAAATTATACTTGAAATTAAAATTTTTGCCTTTAATTTTAGAATAAAAATGTTAAAAAATAAT
Organism: Epiperipatus broadwayi; assembly: GCA_028023455.1. Taxonomy (NCBI): domain Eukaryota; kingdom Metazoa; phylum Onychophora; class Udeonychophora; order Euonychophora; family Peripatidae; genus Epiperipatus; species Epiperipatus broadwayi. The sequence goes on along the minus strand of JAQFVV010006224.1, from coordinate 9,015,696 downwards.
TTAATCCATAATAATCCTGTTGTGATTTCTAAATTTACATTTTTAAACACTAGATAGCATTTCTCATAACCCTGAAATATTTTAATATCATATTAGGCAGCATGAAATTAGCATAGAAATTCAGTATCACATTTCAATAAAAAAAAAAAGACATAAAATTTTCTATACTAAAAGAAAAACTATAAAAAATATATTTTAATATGCAGATATATTTTTCTTTTATATTTAAAAAAAAAACCCAAACAATTTGAATTGAGAAGTTAAAAAAAACGTCATGCGTAATTTTATATCGCCAACTTACCACACTGTAAAGAAATACTTATTTGCATAGCTCTTTTTCTCATGAATTTAGCTTCATTAGAAGGGGGGTCTTTTAAATTTTGATTTGAGTAGCCATATCCTTCCCTAAAACAAAAGTTATGAAAACAATCAATAAATAATTAATAAAATCAACAATTACTATAGTGATCAGCATTAAAACAGATCATGTTTGAAATGTAATAAAAAAATTATTAATCAGTAAATGCTAAAATAAAAACCATTTTTTTTAATAATCTTTCAGTTTCAGTTTTTAATCAAAAAAATGTTTTTTTTTTCACTTTAGCTGCACAAATAAGAATATTTTTGTTTAATTATAAGCAGATTAAATTTTTTTTTAATTAAAAAGCTGCCTAAATAATAAAATATTTCTATTTTATTATTTCTTTAACTTTTTCAAAAAATAACTTAGCTAATATAAAATCTCATTATCTAATAATAAATAATAATTTTATTAAAACTTTGTTGTAAAAGAAATTCAAATATTTTGCAATTTTTCATAATTTTTTTCTCTTTTAAATTGACTTATATTGATTAAATTCTCATTGAGTTAGGCTAATGTAAAAAAAAAAACTCCTTTCAACACTTCCCAGCTCTTGTAACATTTCCATGTATTGTAAATGAACTTTAAAAGTTTTGAAGAAACAGAATAAAAAGAAACAAGTAAAGGTATCTAAATTATTAACTACAGTATGGACCTTCATAGTTTAATGCAGTAGTAAAATGGAAGCCACTAAACCATATGATCCTTTGATTGCAGTTCAGTGTGTTATGGTGCTCACATTTCACAGAAATTAAAATGACCCATTCTATTCTCTACATCTATGCATATAACTGATGGAGAATTTCAAATGACATAAGATTTATTTATGAAAAATATTAATATCCAAAAGATATTTATCACACAACTAATCTTGAAATTAAATTATTTCTTACACTAATAACTAATCTCTAGTCTTCAATACAAACTTAAACAATTTCTATCATAAATATTCTTTTAATCATGTCTAATACTACACATGTTCATTAATATATCAGTGAATCCTAATCCAAACACTACCATATTCTCATTACCTGAAATTATCAACAATATCAAAAATTTCTTTTAAATTCTTCAAATTCATAGTTTTAATAATATATGACATAATTTTCATCCCTAATTAACACACATTACATCAATTATTATTATTATAAATACCCTTTACACTAATAAAATATCTTTTGATGCATATGTGTAATATTCTCCTTCTCACATCCTTTAGAAAAGGTATAAAAATAAAAATTCATAAAGAATATGAGCTTATTATTTGTCTCTATCTTGTCTCATAGTACCCTGCCTAAGTCTCATACTTTGTCTCATAGACTTTTTCATACATATTATTACAAATTTTTGAGAAAGCAATGCATATGTTACAATATATTTCTTTGCTGAGTTGATTATTTAATAAAAACAAATTGGCAATTCACAAAATGCTCAGCATTGAAAATGTATTAAAGGTTATATTTAATGTTTCCAATATTTTCTTCATACATAAAAAAAATAAAAAAATTTAGTAGGATTAAGCATTAGCTTTGAAAGTGGGAGCACTGACCATAAAAAAAGCCTTTAGCAAAAGATCCATTAAAAAGAGTAACATTAAGCCATTTCCTGCAAGTACAGAATATTTATCAGTTTTAGCACAATGGATAACATTCAAGTAATGAGAGAAGTTATAGAAAAAATAATAAATATGAGCTACCATTACATTTGGATTTGTAGATTATAAAGATATTTGATTCTATAAGCATTTTCACAGGGATTAAGACTTTGGATCATCAAGGTAGAGATGATATTATCATATTCTGAAAAATTTGATCAAAATGCAATAGCAATAAGTAGATTATATGGTGAAAAATGATAGAGTGATACTATGCCTTTTACCTTGTTAATTATATAAGCATTTATTTTATACCGCTATGCTTTATAAATTTGTAAAATATTAAAGATCAGCCTTTTCAAGCTATTGTGCACGCACTTCTTACGAGTGTTAATAATAAATGAATACTTCCGCTCCCAACACAAAATATAGTATTTAAGAAAGAATTAAATGAATCCACTTATTCTTTCCAACCCAAATGCTTATATATGGGCAAATCTTCTTTCTTAAATACTATATCTTGTGTTGGTAGCGGAAGTATTCATTTATTATTAACACTCGTAAAAAGCGCATGCACAATAGCTTGAAAAGGCTGATCTTGTTAATTATAGCAATAGCACATAGAAATCTATATTATATTATAACAACCAAAACTGGCTCTTTATCCAAAAAGTTATTACAATATTTACATTGGTTCATGTATATATATCCTTAAAGATAATAAAGATTTTTGTTCATTAACTAGCTAATAAAGCATTTAATTTTATTTTTCAATATTAATCCTCAAACTACTGTCTTAATAATTGTTATAGACTCACTGAATTTTCAACAATAGTACAATCTTTACCATACTATAAATCTAGATACTATGGAAATGAAATCTTTGCTTTTAATTTTAATCTGTTCAAATTAAAAACTATGCCAACAAATATACATTATACATCTTTATGTCTGCAGAAAACAGATTATAAACTGTTTAAAATGAAGGTATTTCTAGCTTGTATTAACAGTTTTTATTCAAAATGCCTCCTATTATCCAGTGGCAATAATAATTGTTTCTTTCCTTACATTATAAAGTAGTTGTATAATATGAATATACTTCCATGGACATTACTCTATTTTCAAACAACTTTTTGATTAACTGTCAAAGATCTTAACCAAATCAATAAACGAAATATATAAATAAAATAATTGCCCATGATAATATTTTTGCATATCTCTGGCAACAAAAACTCTATCACAGTGCTTCTTAATTTAAATCTCCACTGAATCTCTAATAACTATCCACCCATTCAAGAAAATCATTGAAAATGCTTTTTTTTATAGAGTAAATCAATATAATCATAATTAAACCAAAATCTACCTTTTCATGAATTTATACTCCTTACCCCCCACCCACCCCCTCAATTTTTTTCAAGAGTTTTGAAGCTAACCCAACACTAATATATTTTAATCTTCTCCAGATATTTAATCACAAATAGCTTCAAGTTGGTTTATCTCTATAAAGCTCTAAATGAGTTGGAAGCTCGATATATTATTAAAAGTACTGTATAAATTCGTATATCATTAATCAAATAAAGATCAAGATATTTCTTCTATCTATTTTAAATACAATCATCATATAAAAGATTGATTTAATAGACAAAATAATTTTTCAGAATTACACATCACTTTGAACAAGTCAAAAAAAAAAATCTAGAGAGATTATGATAAGCAAATAAAGTGTTTTTAAATAAGGCAAAACTCCATACACTAGTGCCATCCTGTGCCAACCAGAGTAATCAATGGATGCCAGGTTTGTGCATAAAATCATTATCTAGGGCATACTCATTCAATATCCCCAGACCGGTTTCTGGCTTGTGGCCTTCATCAGTGAGGAGCCTTGGATCTGAGAGCTGCACCTAGATCTTAGGATCTAATGCAATCCCCCAGCAGCCATCCTTTATCTCTACTTAACTACAAAACTATGAGAATGAAATTTGAAAACAATAATATTTTCAATCTAAGCTCAACAGCTTATAGGTGCAGTGCTCTCAGATCCAACGCTCCTCACTGACGAAGGCCACAAGTCAGAAACTAGTCTGGGGATATTGGATAAGTAGGCACTAGATAGGGATTTTATGCCCAAGCCTTCTGGCATCCATTGATTACTCTGGTTGGCACAGGGTGGCACTACTGTATGGAGAGTTTTGCCTTGTTTAATAATTATGTGCTAGTATAAGAGATTGTGATCATGTGATGTTTAGGGGCAAATAAACTGTATTAATAAACTGTATTGCAGTTTTAATCCTCCAATCATTCTTAAGTAATTTTATTTATTAAATTTCTAAATTTAAATTCCTGTTTTGCTTATGAAGCTCCCACCCTCATTTTATTATTCAGCTAAATATATATTTTATTTTACAATTAATCATTATTAGATAACCTGTCAAAATTTTCTATTTTTTTAGTGTATATCTTTTAAGAGAATTCAATGCCTACCTAACAGGACTAGCTTACAAATCTAAATTGGCAATTGTAGTGTTTAACAGCAATTAAAATTTAGCATAAACAACATTTGCTTCTAAATATTGAATATCAATAACCCTGCCAATATGTTTGGGATGGGATATATTTTTATCTGTCATAATTGTATATATCTATTGAGAAAATGTTTATCATTTACAAAAACATTCTTATTTCCTTATCAGGCAACTGAGAAGAAAGACCATGGTGTTTCCTGATCTTAAACTCAGAGGTAAAAAGACAATAAACTCACCACGCTGGCTAATGCATGTTGGTGAGCAGACCATCCATGTTCATATACTATATGAATAATCACATAGTAATAACAGCTGCAATGACAAGAACGTATGGAGGTGATAATTAGGAATTTGCTCTGCTCGGTTCCTTTAAGACCTCCAAGAGGAATCAAAGGGTTAGCAAATTCCTTTCTGCACCCATAACTAAATCAAAAAAATTTTAATTTCAACTTTTTAAAAAATCTTTTATTTAATTTATGTAAACAAATTAATATTTTAACCCTTTCATAAACCTTCTAAAAACAACTATTTATTAATAAAAACAACAGTTATAAAATTACTTTTAATTGAAAAACTCTTAAAGGCAAAATTCCTGCCAGCCGCTGCGGTTATAAGTTATTATACAGTATATCAATTTTCACTAAATAAAGAAATTATATTTCTCTTAAAAATGAAATTTCTACATAAATAATTTTATAATTCTTCCTTATCTAGATAAAAACCAAGTAGATACCCTGCTTTTCTAAAATATTATAATATTTCAATAAATAAATAAATAAATAAATCTGATAGTATTAGCTTTTACAAAAAAATTTGTTTCTTAATCGACATTATTTTAATCTATTAAAACATCACACAGAACACCATTTCTTAGACTTACCCAAGCTGTTAAAACAATAGCGACTCTCTCCATATAGGAATGTTGCTCTGTGCATGTCATAGTAATCAATGGATGTTAGAAGGTTTGTGCATCAAAATCTAGTAAAAAATTAATCCAATATCTCCAGATTAGTTTCTAGCTTGTAGCTTTCATCAGACAGGAGCCTCATATCTGAAAGCACAGCATATATATCTTTGAATCTAATACAACTTTCTAGCAGCTACCTTTTCATCAATAGTATACTGTCCCATGGACAGGCCCAAAGAGCAGTCACATCACCAAATCATCCATTTCTCCCATTCTCTTCATTGCTCAACTCTTCAATTTCATACAAATCTCCCCATCTCTTATATCATCCAGCAATGTCAAACCTTTCTGTCCTTTCTTCTTGTTTCAACACCATTCTCTACAAAACATCTTTCATTTAAAGTATACTTTCTTCTTAATAAATGTCCAATCTAGTTTCTCTTTCTAGCTCTAATTTCCCCAGTCAATCTTTTTTCATTTACTCTTTTCAGAACTTCATTTATTTTATTCAACTGATTTTTTCCATTTCTCCATGACCACATCTTAAAGGCTTCCAATCCACTCCTAATTTTATTACTCAAAGTGGGCATGTTTCACAACCATATAATAGTATTTTCCCTCCACACATAGCATTTAATAAATCTATGAATCCAAAATGAAACTATACTAATGTTTTCAATTCAAGCTTATTCACTTGTTTTATTCATACAAATCTGAACCCAGTTCAGTATCTATAAATTTTGGAAACTATTTTTTTAATAAGCATAATCACCATTATCCTTTAGCCAGGATTAGTATTAAACCACTAAAACCTCATACAATCACCATTTCTTATGCTTACACAAAAAAAGTGATAGCAACTCTGTCTATATACCAGAGACATCCAGTGCAAGCCATAGTAATCAATGGATGGTAGAAAGTTTGAGCATCAAAATCTATCTAGTGTCTGAGATTAGTTTCTAGCTTGTGATCTTCATCAACAAAGAGCCCTGTATCTGAAAGCACTGCAGCTAAATATTTGGATCTAATGCAAACCTCCAGCAGCCACCTTTTACCTTTTTAGTGAATTATAAAGCTCATCATCATCAATAGTATTCTGTCTCATGAACAGATCCAGAAAGCAGTCACATCATGAACTCATCCATTTCTCCTCTCCATTCTCTTCATTGCCCAGCTATTCAATTTCATGTAACTCTTCCCATATTTTATATCATCTAGCAATATCAATCTTTTCTATCCTTTCTTCTTATTCCACACACTGTTCTCTCCAAAATATCTTTCATTGAACTATACTTTCATCTTAATATATGTCCAAACCAGTTTCTCTTTCCATCTATAATTTCCTCAATCAATCTTTTTTCATTTACACTTTTCAAAAAATTTTTATTTGTTATTTTATTCATTATTCAGTGTCTCTGTTTCACAACCATACAATAGTAAACTTCCTCCAAAATGAAAACACACTAGTGTTTTCAATGCACTTGTATATTCATATAAATCTGAATCCAGTTCTGTATCTACACATTTTAGTATCTTTGTTTTTTTAATAACCATAGTGACCATCACCTTTTGGCTTGGTGTTAAACCATTAAAACATCTCAAGATCACCCTTTCTTATGCTTATATGAGCTGTTAAAACAGCAGCACCTCTCTACATATACAAATCTTTTACCAACCATTGATTGCTATGGCTTGCATTGGGGAGGTACTACTGTATAGAGAGAATTGCTACTGTTTATTTTAATCTAATTTTTATTGAATTCATAGTTTACTTGTCTTCTAAAATCTAACTTTTAACATTATTTGCATATTATTTTATCTATTTCATTAATTCTATAGAGAATATGAATATATTTTAATAATTTAAGATGTACATTTTACTATACGTTTTCTTATTAATCTTTAATAATTTTATGCTTATATTATTGAATTATAATTTAAAAATTCTGCATCAACTTTAGTTTAATTCTAATTTCAAATTTTAAGTTATCAGGTTGATTTTTTTGTGGATGCAATAAATCATTATTCATGAATTCTCATTTTATGTATATATTTCCAAGGTTTTGTTTTTATGAGTGGATCTTTCATCTTAACTTAATTCTATTATAACCATCCATCAGCTCAGAAAAAACCAATCTTTCTCACTGTAGTGGCATTTGAAACATCCACTTCAATTTTTTCAAGAGAGTGAGACATATATAACAAACGTTATAATTTTAATTTCATATACATATTTTAGATATACTCAAATTTAACTTAATTTCAAACTTCTTTTCCATCATACATTCCTGAAATCTATCACCAAAACATGTAAAAAAGATAAATGATTCTGCAAGATGCACATTTCATCCTGAACAAGCACTCATCAATTTGCCTAGATCACATTGTCTTGTGCATACCTTTATCATTTGTTATAGTATTATACAGATAGTAAATTATTAGTTTTATAAGTGTCAAACTTCCCGCACTCACAATTTTGACACAACCTCTTTATATACATATATTAATGATTATTACTAATCATTTTTCTTTTTATTAAAAAATAATTCTTATAATAAAATTTAAAAAAGATAACATATGCTCAAAAAAAAAAAAGTAAAATGATAATTGTCAATAATAATTATTTCATCATCATCACTACCATCATCATCATCATCATAAAAGTAATAATAAAACAAAAGATAGTAAAATTAAAAATAAACATTATTAATAAATTGAAAGTTGCCAGTCTTTCACATGCACTTAATGTTGTTTCTCAGACAGCCAATCAGGTGTTAAACATTATGTAAAATTTATGTGTTAATATCAAAAAATAACTGTATACAATAAATAAATAATTATAAAAACAATTAAAGAAAGACAAGTATTAAAATTTTCAATTATAAAAAGAATTTGATAGATATACATCAATTAATATATAAATTAATACAGACAACAAATTCAATATACCTTCCCAGGTTTTTTTCAATTTTAATTTCCAAGATCATTTACTAACATTTTTGATTATCAATTTTTTATAAACTTAAATTTTAAAAATTTTTCAGAGACAAAACCACTCCAATATTTTAAAAAATATTATATACATCAAAAAATAATTGTGAAAACATAATTTAATTCAAAAATGAAATTTTCACTCTAGCATGTTGAAATAGGTTAATTAAACTAATTTAGAATGGAAGACCAAGTGAGATAGCTTAGAAAAACAAAATTCAATAAACAAATAAATAACAGAACTGCATTGATGATGAATTTGCTTATGATCTTTTAATTTTACATTCAAATACAACATATTCATATACAGAAAATGAACTGGTAGTTCAGAATATTGTGATTGAAAGTTCTATTACATAGTTTTGCTGCAATCTTAATTTGGCAAAAAATTTCTTGATTTGCACTTAGAATGAAATCTTGCTCCAATGGTTTTACAAAATTGACAATCAATCAATCATTCAAAAATCAAATGATCTATTTTAATTCATCTTAAATAAAATGACATTCCATGATAGTGAGAAAATAGACTGCCATTTGCTTTTTTTATAAATATCCATTCTTTTTCAGAACTGAAAAAAAAAAAAGCTTGTGGACTCTTCTAAATTTCATCACTGAGCATTATAAAAAATTTGGAAACCAAATTTGATTATTAAATAAATTATTTATTTGCTGATGACATCTTCTTTTGCAGAGAAAGTAGGGAAGATATGGAAGCTATGCTAAGGACATGTGCAAGGATGGGCAACAAGATGGGGATTAAATTTAATGAAGAAAAATCAAAAGTAATGATGATAAATGATGGGCAAAGAGAAAAGAATTTTTATTAGGGGATATAAAGTTAAATGTGGTGAATAGGTGTAACTATTTGGGAATCGTCTTAAGTAATCAGAGAAATTCGGTGGATGAATGGGAGAAAAAAAATTGATAAATGAAACAAAAAAAAAAGAGACTGATAAAGAAATTAACAGAGTTTTCATATAATAAATATAATGTAGCAAAAATTGTATGGAAGAGAGTGGTAGTAGCAGAGTTAACATATGGTAATGATGTGTTAGTAAAGAGGTATTAGATTACTTAGAAAAAGTACAAAGAAAAGTAGGAAGACATGCATTAGATGTAGATGTGTGAACAGCAAAGGAGACAATTCAATGAGAAATGGGATGGTCAAGTTTTTATATAAGAGATGCAAAAAGCAAAATGAAAATGTTCGATAGATTGCAATTTATGAATAATAAGAAAACCAAAATAATATTTAATTGGTTTATGAGTAAAGAAAAGACAACAAGATGGGTGAGAAAGATAGTAGAGTATGCAGAAAATTTGAATACACTTTATGTCAGTATACTTGTACAAAAGGTGGGATGAATGTATTAGAATTGTTGAGTATTATAGTGGCAAAACATGGGATAAAAAAATATATGCATTAATAAAAAATAGAGAGTTGGAGAGGTGGAGAACTAGTATGGTGAGTAAAAAGTTTAAATATTTAGAAGTAAACAGAATATTGGGTGTGAGTTAACTTACAATAATAGCAAGGAAAGTAATTTACTGCTTAATTAAAGCTCGAACAGAATACTTAGCAACAAAAGAATATATGCATAAATGGATAAATGTGGGTGATTTAGTCTGCAAGTTATGTAAGGAAGGTATGGAAAATATTAGCATCTGTTAATGAATGTAAATGCTTACAAGCATAAAAGGTACAAATAATGAAATTGTGGGAGAATAAATATAAACAAAGTGATTATACAGAAGAAAGTAGGTTTTTGGTTTTTATATGCTTGGTTTGGAAAAACATAAGGAGAATCTAGATATAAAGGTCATAGAGTGGAAAATATAATGCTGTGGAAATGGGATGGAGCAGGATAGAGAATATGAAAAAAACTTAGGGTGGAGAATGAGAAGGGAAGGGAAGGTGGCTAACAGCTTTCTCTGGGCATAGTGGCTGAAAGATTCCTGACTCCGATAAAGAAAAGCCATAATGCATTGCATCATCTTGATAAGGTTCCAATAAGTAATGAATGCCAGGTTGATGTATTAAATAATTTTTTTATTTATAGTGAGTTGTCTGTTTCAATTTTATTTTAAATTGATTATTATAAATTTTATATATAAAAGGCAACATTATGGACAAATTTTAACATTGAAATCTGATCATTTAAAGTACTGATATCATTATATATATATACACAGACACATACATGAGAGTAAAATAAGTATGTTTCAGACATTTTCTAGTACACCTGGGTCTCATTTTATGCGGATTTTTTTAATGCAACTTTGAAGTTGTGTGATTCATGTTTCTTCTTAATATCTTTTTATGCGGTTTTCTTTTATGCGATAAAGAAGTTCATATTTCATTTAAAATCAGGATTTCCCCATTTTATATACATGCATTAAATTTTACATACTTTAAATGCCTGTTGGAAAAAGGTTTGGCAATAAGTCTTCAACTTTCTAATCAATTGGAAAATCATTTTCTTGTTAATGACATGACTTATGAAATAAATTCCAACGAGAGATAAATAATTGTATTTTTGTGTTATGTATGTGTATGTTTATATTTTCTTTTACACAGAGAGAGAAACTTTTAGCCAGAAAAAAATTACGAGTAAAAATAGTTAAAAACTTTTAATTTCTACTTAAAAAGTTTTTAAATATTTTTACTTATAACTTTTTTCTGTCTAAAAGAAAAAAGTTACAAGTAAAAATATTTAACAACTTTTAATTTCTATTTTAAAAAGAATATATCTTTAAAAGTTTTTAAATATTCTTACTTGTAACTTTTTTCTGTGTAAAAGTTTCTACATGTATATATGTGTATAAAAGAAAATTTAACTGTTAGTCATTATTAACACACTTGTGAAAGCATGTTATATATATATAGTTGCATTGTGGAAGTGCATTCTTTACCAGCTAGACATAGCATTTTGTATATCGCAAGCTTCATAAACAATTAGTAAAATCATTGTCATAAAGTTTAATTACCGATTACACTGTCGACAGAAAACCATTAACACAGCCCGAGAGTGAAGTTGGCACTAATTGTATTTTCTTTTGTGACGAATCTGACATCTTACCAGTTCACAAACGAACTGCATATTGTCAAATAGCGATAATGATTAAAATATGTATGAAAAAATGTAAAATAAATTACACAGAAAAACATATTGTTTTGAATAAAATTAAATAGTTAATAAAAAAAGTAAAAAAAAGGTTGTCTTGTATCAAATTTTTTTAAAATATTTGGAATTTTTTATTAGTCATATTTTCTTTCTTTTTTATGCGAATTTTTAAGTAATTTTACATTGTTGCTTTGATTTTATGCGATTTTTGAATGTTTTAGAACCTACCCCACATTTTTCAAGGTAAGTTAAGTATTTTTGTGAGATTTTTTTTTAATGCGAATTTTCTGTGGAACATATCTACTGCATAAAACGAGACCCAGGTGTAATCTAGATTTTATGATTTTCAAAGCACAATACTTAAAAATGATATTAAGAATAAAAAAAATAACAATTTCCAATTCAGAATAATAAATTATTAATACAAATTAATTATAAAGCAAGCTGATTCTCGTATACAATAAATAGGTAGAGGAATATTTAAATATTACAAATGATTTCCTTTATTTCCAAAATACAATTTGTACCACTTAAGTATAATAATTAAAGGTAAAAATAAATCATGAGCTCAGTTCCTATATGAGGATGATACTTTCACCAATAAATGATAAAGATTGCATAATATTACAACCATATTTTTATTTTACAATCAATGTAGAGGCATTCATTTGACCAATCAAACTAAACTAGAAGCTTTATTTTTTAAGCTAATAGCAACAATTCCTTTACTAAAACTGGCAGAGCAATTAAAATTTAAAAATATTTATTTCTATTTTCAAGCTGATCATTTTTAAAAAGCAGATGCATTATATATATATATATATATGGTATAAACATTGATCATTATCATCATATAAAATTTTTTTGCTAATCCATCTACCAAAAATATTATCAAGCATTTTTCATAAATTAATGCTAAATATACACACAAGTTTATCCTATAATTTGATATACTTTCCAAACCATCCTATCATTGCTTCCAATCTTCAATCTTTATTTTAAAATATTTAACAATAGTGACTGCTGGCTGACCAAATATAGAAGAATAGCACAATTAACATTAATTGGGCAAATATTACAAATGCTAAGCAATTACAAAAACATCATCATCGCCACCATGTGATTATTATTATGCACTTCTCCTTACTCTTAAAACTTCCTGATTAAAAAAAAAGGTTCTATGTGAATAATCCTGTATACAATTATATATGTAAAAAACATTACTACAAAGTATATGACAATATTTATTTTAGAAAATCCTAATATATTTTTAAACTAATGGATTTAAATACAATAATAAATTGCTTGTCAAAAACCCAAATTCTGCACATGATCTTTATAGTATTTACTGATCACTACATCAGAAGCAAAAAAAAATCAATACCATTCTTTAGCAATATCTATTCATGTCAAATCTTAATGAAATAATAAGACTATGCTAAATGAGATCATATTAAGAAAATGGCAAGCAATAGCAAATTATTATAAATAATGATTTAGTATTATTAATTTTTATAACAATCTAGAAGTGTACATTATTGTTCGATTATTAGCCAAGATATAGATTTTAAACTCAGTTAATATAGTTATTATTAAATTATGATATATTCAGAGAAAACATTGAACATTTTAAATATAACCATAATAAATTTTCTGTGCTGAGCAATCTTATCAAAGATAGCCAATATATGTATATATTAATATAACATGTGTCTTTGACAATAGTGTTCAACACAGAAAATACATTAAGGTTGTATTTTATAATTTGAATGCTTTCTATGAATATACAGTATTGTCTTAAATATATTACACTTCAGTAATAGAATTAATATAATTGTGTATGACTATTTTTTAATAGTGTCAATATATGATGTCGAAAATCTCTGATCTACTCTTCTCAGTCATTTAAATATAGTGGCATTTTTAAACAAAGAACAAACACAAACTATAAATGATTTTTTTTAAAAAAAACTATTTTTATTTATTCCAAGTTATGAACTTGATGTCTATTTTAAGGCAAGTCATAATATTACTTTTAATGAGCATTGTAATGTTAAAATATATCAAATTAAACTTTAGGACTTTTCCAAATATTACAAATTATTTAAAGATTTCTGAATCACTAAACTGGAAATAACAAATGATATTCTGTGTTACAAAAAAACTCAGAGCTCATTTCAAGAATATTAGTAAATTATGAGGTCTGTTGCATTTAAGCATCTAGCAGCCATCTTTTATTCACTTAAAATATTCACGTTTGTAATCTGAAATTGAAAAAAAAAAACCTAGAATTTCAAACTTTAGGTCAACTCAATTGCATTGTTTTATAGATCTGATATCAGACCAGTTTCTATGTTTTTAAGATCTCAGTTCTATAATAATTGTAAACCTTATCTACTCTTTGATCATGAGATAGTGTTGTTTGTAATTTTTTCTACGGTCTTAAAATGCTAATCAATAAGATATTTAGGATGAAATATTCAAAAAAGTTTGCTAAAACAAATACAAATATTGTAATTAGATTCAGACTCACCAAAATGTAAATTACAAAACACTATCTCATGAACAAAGAGTAGATAAGGTTTACAATTATCATAGAACCGAGATCTTAAAAACATTTAGAAACTGATCTGAGGTCACATTTATAAAACTAGGTAATTGAGTTAGCCTCAAGTTTGAAACCTAGGATTTTTTCAAGTTCAGGTTATGACTAAGTCCATTATTTCCAGCTTTAAATTCTAGAATTCACTGAAAAAGACAAAATCCAGAAACTTCTCAGTCTGGAGGATTTTAGAACACTGTACCAATAGGGTAGCCACAAAGTACTCAAGCTTACAATAAATGGCTCTAAAGCAGGATGCAAAAATATATATTGCATAAGTGAACAAATTTCTCACCTTTCCTATAATCACTTATAGTCTTACCATAGTTATTTTCAGTTATATATTGCATCAATATCAATCATAGAATATTGTTTGATAAATATCAGTTCTCTGCTTTAATATCTATGCTTATAATATAGATAAAAGTTCTCCCCAACATTAATATAATCATATAGAAAAGGATAAAATATTTTTTTTAAATAATAAAAGAAGAGAAATAGAAAGGTTTGATAAGGCGGTCTAGTTGTAAAACTTAGCTTTTGACAAATAACTAGCAATGAAGATGATAATATTAGAAGGATTTGCAAAGCAAAGAAATATATAGATGCCTTTGAAAAAGAGCAAAGTTCAAAAACATTGTTAAATTGATATCAGAATCTGTCATTTTGGCAATAATTTTTTTAATTAAAGTTCATCTAAGTATCACCATTATCCTCAATTTATCAATAGAAATCAACAAAAAAGAAGTAATTTAAAAAAGAATACAATTGGGAAAAAAGACAAACACATGGCCAATGTTAATGTTAACTTGATTTTAAATGTTTTGATGATTCCTGATAGGTTAAGTATAATGTTTTAAAAACTATTTAAGCAAATCATATAATTAATTTCAGCAATTAAAAAATAAGATAAAAATATTACAAATGGGATTTTAAAAATTTATGTCAAAAAGATCAACATAAATGAGTTACAAATTACGAGTTATGCAAAAAAGTAAAAGATCAATCTAAAGAGAATTGTAAGACTGAGCGCTTTCAGGAACCTTGAGATCCAATTTTATTTCAACATAAATGAGATATTTTTTAAAAATCAAAAATAAATATATATATAAATTTTTATTTTTATTTAAATTTAGTTTGTTTTAAAAGAATAGAGAAAAACCTAAATAAATAAATAAAAACATTACAACTTACCAAAATTTTTCAATCTCATTTGTGGTTTCTAAAAATAAAAAAAAACACACACACATTTATTTAATTAAAATATTTACTGAATACATGTGTAGTCACACATTTTTACTTTTAAAAATAAAATCTAATTAATTATGATTTAAGATCTATGTAATTATCTGTTTTGCCTTAAAGTCTAATGTCTTTAAAAAATGGAACTTGGAAATTTTTTCACATCACAAGCAGGCTTAAAATTTTTCCTTGAGGCAGTCAGTTCAGAGCCAATCTAGCTAGCAATTCAATACTGATAAATAAAGAGAATATCTGACTAGTATTGGAATGTAAAAATCTTGGGTTAAACTAAATTAATAATTTGAGTGCCACTGCACTGACTTTAAAACTCACCAATACAACTCTATTATGATACAGTTTTCACCTTTGGTGAGGGAAGTATCAGAATTTTAATGATTGGCATAACCCATAGATTCCCTTTGTTAAATTGAATTTGAAATTAATACATATAGATTGTATTTTACATCTGGTATATATAATCCACCTTGATGGTGGGGCATGGATGGGAAGATGGAATTTGGGACTTTAATAAGCAAGCTTATAAGACAAATAGAGATGATGCCACATATTATCTACGGATAACTTCTGGGTTAAGATTTTGATTCAAATGTCACATATCAAGAGTAAGATTTAAATTTTATACAAATTAATCACCTATGATCCTCCATGAATATGAAATCTGGTAGGTCAAATAATTAATCATTCCTACTATTCTCTACTTATGTGCATATATTTCCTATTTAACTAAATATTTATAACAAATATGTAATTAAATAAATAATAAATTAAGATCTCACATCATTATTGTAGTCATCATTATTTTGTAATCCAGGACAGGATAAAGGTCTCTCCAAGTTTAAATCAGTTTTTCAGATTCCTAGCTTCTCTTTTACACAACATATCAGCTAATGATTTTACTTCATCCACCCAATTTCATATGTGGTCGCTTTCTAGATCCTTTACAATCTCTTGGAATTTAATTGATCTTTCATTATCATTTCTTTAACCAATACGATCAATCCAGCTCCATTTCAGTCTTAATTCTTTCAATGATGTCAATAAAATCTGTTTTTCTCACACCTATGTATTTTGTTTTTGATCTCTTTTTATTATTCCTAACAATAACTCTTGATGTGATTTGAAGTCTCTCTACTGCTTTTTATTAAGAGTCCAAGTTTCAGATTCAAAAATAAGAACTGATAAACCACATTCATTAAAAACCTTCCTTTTCAAACATAGAAATATATTTATTTTAATATCAAGTTATTGCTACCAAAAACATTCTATTCAAATTGAATTCTGTGAGTAATTTCATCCATTATGTATTAAAAACCTGAAAAGATATTTATAGTTTTAACTTCTTATAATTCACAAATATTAACCTCTTACTTCTACTATGAAAATCCACTAAACATTACTTTAGTTTTTTTAGCATTTATCTTTAGTCTTACTTTTTTATATTCATCAAAAAACTGAAGTTTCTGAAGCTTTATTTGCAAAAATAATTACATTCGACTGCAAAATTCAGATGATTTAAATAATCTCCATTTACTTTTATTTCCTTAACTTTTCATTTTAATCTACAAAATATTTCTTGAAAAACTGCATTGGAGATATGGAATAACCTGTCACATACAATTCAATATTAATGTTCTTAGTAACATAATCATTGTCATAATAATTAATTCTTTCTATAACTTCTTTCAATACTAGGATGTAATCTATTGTACTAAAACCACTTTTAATTCCTGGTTGTTCTTTTGGTTGATTAGAATAAAATATTTTCTATAGATGAATTGTAATTAATTTGGTAAAGATTTTTATAGAACTGGTAGATCAGTAATTTTTGATATCTTTTTTATCACTTTTCTTAAATAATATTATTACTGCATTCTCCCAATCTTCTGATATATCTTTAACATTTAGACATTTAAAATATAGCTTGAGACATTTGGAATATAACTTTGCCAACTATTTTCTTATTTCTTCACTACTTTTTTTAAAAAAATATTAATAATAATTCTATCATTTTCCTGAAAATTTCCTCCTCTTCATACTTTAATTGTGTAGTTCCTTTTTCATTTATAATTCTAAGCAATTCAGGTGGTGTAATAATTGTAAAGGATATTACATATTTCTTAATAGAACTCTTCCCCACATTTTCATGATGTCACCTCTTTCTAGTAATAATTCTTTTTTTTTTCTTTTTATTAATGAAATAACTTTCTTTCATTACCAAAACATTGTTTGTTCCCTTTTAAAGCTTTCCTTGCAATTGATAATAATTTTTTCTTATACCATTATTAACTTTTTCATAGCACTTTATGAAACTCTAGATTTTTTTTTTTTTTTTTTTAATGGATCATTTAAAAAATAATTCATATTCCTTCTTTTCTTCTTAAGTTGTCTTGTTTCAGTAGAAAACTTATCCAAAAATTGCTGCTTTTTTGTACCATTTTCAAAGTCCCACTAATATTTTTAAATAATCTGCCAGTTCTAACTTAAATTCCTTGAATTATTTCTGAAGATTAAGAATATCATCTGCTAATACTATTGTTTTCATCTGTTTAGTTTGTATCTTACTAATCAATGATCACTTCCTCAATTGAATCTATTAAAAACATTACAATTTTGAAATATTTTACTTCTCTTAGTCAAAATAAATCCAATTCTGCTGTACCTATTTTTTGATGCTTTTATGTCCATTTAGCATTTTTCTCAAAGAAAGAACTTATACACAGTTTTTATTTTTCTGTAAACTCTAAAAGTCTTGTGTCCTTTCTCATTTGTATCCCATAACTAATTTTACCCACAGCATTTTCATCTTTCAATCATTTACCAATTCTAATTAGTCTCCCATAACAATTTGAAAATGTTACTCGGTCTGTCCAAAAGCATTTTCTATATACATATAAAATTCCTTTACTTAATCACAATGAGAACTTGTTAGAGCATTAACATAAATTATCTGCATTAGGTATTTAAGTTGAATAACTGCTGTTGCCACTATCACACACAATGAATGAATCCCACTCCACTTACTCTTCCAATATTTATCGACTTGTTAAATCAATTATGACTTCTTCTTTTTTTTTAAGTTTACAAAGTCAAACAATGTACCATTTAATAAGAGTTCTTCTAATTCAAGCAATATTCGTTCATTTTGGAATAAATCTGCAGTTGTAGACTATCTAAGTAAGATTCAGGTGAGACCTGGGTCCATATTTGAAAGGATTTTTATTATCCTCTATATCTATGGCTACAAACCTTGCTGGCAATTTTACAAACTCCTAAGAATAAAGTCATAATTTAGTATTGTCTGTGATTGTAAATATCTATTAAAAAAAAAAAAGATCTTCCACACACACATTCATCCTGTATTTAAGTAAACTCAACTGTTGTTTCAGTTAAGAACAATCTGACAATTTTTAAAAAAAAAAAAACATAAAATTTCTTGATCTTAAAGTCAGATGTAAAAAGACAATGAACATACCACACCAGCTGCTATACTATATATTGATGAGCAGCCCATCCATGTTCAATTATTATATGAATAATAATATAGTAATAACAGCTACAATAACAAGAATGTATGGAGTGAATTAAACAAAGCAAAATTCTCCATACAGTAGTGCCATCTTGTGCCAACAAGAGCAATCAATGGATGCCAGAAGGCTTGTGCATAAAATCCCTATCTAGTGCCTACTCATCCAATATCCCCAGACTAGTTTCTGGCTTGTGGCCATCGTCAGTGAGGAGCCTTGGATCTGAGAGCACTGCACTTAGATCTTAGGATCTAATGCAACCCTCCAGCAGCCACCTTTTAATTCTACTTAACTACAAAACTATGAGAATGAAATTGAAAACACAATAATATTTTCAATCTAAGCTCAATAGCTTATATAGTCATATGGGTCTGAACTCAATTCAGCCCATACATTTTGGTGTCTTTGGCTCTTTAACAACCATAGCCACCACTATCCTATTAACCAGGATTGGTGTTAATCCACTAAACATCACATGATCACTATCTCATACTAGCACATAATTGTTATTAAACAAAGCAAAACTCTCCAAGAGTAGGCACTTGATAGGGATTTTATGCACAAGCCTTCTGGCATCCATTGATTGCTCTTGTTGGCACAAGATGGCACTACTGTATGGAGAGTTTTGTTTTGTTTAATAACAATTATGTGCTAGTATGAGATAGTGATCATGTGATGTTTAGTGGTTTAACACCAATCCTGCATAATAGGATAGTGGTGGCTATGGTTGTTAAAGAGCCAAAGACACCAAAATGTATGGGTGCTGAATTGAGTTCAGACCCATATGACTATATAAGCTATTGAGCTTAGATTGAAAATATTGTTTTCAATTTCATTCTCATAGTTTTGTAGTTAAGTAGAGTTAAAAGGTGGCTGCTGGAGGGTTGCATTAGATCCTAAGATCTAGGTGCAGTGCTCTCAGATCCAAGGCTCCTCACTGACGATGGCTACAAGCCAGAAACTAGTCTGGGGATATTGGATGAGTAGGCACTAGATTGGGATTTTATGCACAAGCCCTCTGACATCCATTGATTGCTCTTGTTGGCACAAGATGGCACTACTGTATGGAGAGTTTTGCTTTGTTTAATAACAATTATGTGCTAGTATGAGATAGTGATCATGTGATGTTTAATGTATGGAGTGAACACTAAAAATTTGCCCTGCTTGATTCCTTTTTCAGCTAACAAAAAACTCCTTTAAGAAGTCTTAAATGAAATCTCACACACCTCTTTTTATGAATGAATACTCTCATATGTAATCTTTTCCAAAACACCATTCTACCTTCAAGGAATATTTCACTGATACAAAAAAAATATTCTGCTATGTTTTAATACTCAATGCTTTTATTCTTTATTTATAATAATAATACTAAGGGATTTTAATATTCATATCAAATAATTTTATTTATAACTTTAAATTATTAATTGAATAATAAACTGTAATAATTAATTTACAACTGTCTCTTCCCCTTTGCCACCTTAACCTTTATACATATTTAATAACAGCTTATATTATCAAATATAACTGATGATTTCTTAAATGGTTTAAAAATTTATCTTATTATTACTCATGTACATTTTAAATATTAACAGATAAATAAAATCTCTGAATTTAGGAATTTCACTAGCTTATTCATTTTAAATAAAATATTTGATAAGTTTTAAATTAGGTATTGTCGGCAAACATTGCGTATTGACTTATATAGTCTGTATAATCTACTTTGTTTTTGGACTCAGACAACTATTTATTTTGATATTGGTGTTTTATTATTTATAAACACTAGCAACTATACATATGCATATATGTAAAATGAAATGATGGAAATAGACTAATGAAAATGATATTTTGTAAATAAATAAATGCTTAATATAATTTTGAACTATTGGTTCAAACATGTGCAGCCTATTTAGAATATTCACTGCAATAACAATTAAGAGAATTTACATCATTCTTTATCAATATACTTACGTTTCTTCTTGTTTAACAACTATTTAAAATGCATTGTTAGTGATTTCTCAAAAGATACATCTGTGGCTTTTAGACATTAAATTCGTCAAGATTTAACATATTTTCATATATTCATGGTCTCATATTAAATGGGAGAAGATTCATATTACTACATCAATATCATTTTATATAACAAAGCATTTCAGAATATAATAAAATATAAAAAAAGACCTAATGCATTAGTGTGTCATGATTGTTGACCATTATATTGTGACAACTATTCTACTTTCGAAAAGCACCTACTACAATAAGTAATCACCTATATAAGCTTTATTAAAATATTATACACTCAAAATATGTTCATATCAAAATTATAATCAAATAAATTCACATTATACAAATACACTTGTAACTAAATGAGAATCCAAATCATTTTGAAATTCTCAAAATAATTTCTGTGTCCATCTTTAATAATCACTAAATGACAATATTATTCTTATATCTTCTCCTTTACTTTTTTTGCATTCTATATAAATGGAGTATATAAGATAGAATGTAGATCATGTCGGAATAATATGATATGAACTAAATATGTAGGAGAAATGAAAAATTCAATTTATACAAGATTAATTCACTATAGGTATGATAAAAAGTCACCAATTTATATGCATGCTATGAAAACAGGACATATATTTGAGAGATAGCATAAGAATAATTGGATATACTAATAAAAGAAAAGATAAAAAAATAAAAAAAGCTATATTAATTAAAAAGATCAAATGAAATTGAAATAGAGATGGGATGGTAAAGACATTATTTTTATAGGACTATTAATAATAATAGAGGAAATGTAGAAAGTTTTGTAAAATAAAAAGTTTAAAAATAAGATAAAAAGTTAAAGAAATTGATAATAGAGGGAGATGTATTAAAATGAAAAAAAGGCTAAGGATTTTGAAAAAAGTCAGTTATAAATTTAAATGAAAGAGGAAGGTTATGTAAATGGCGAATAAAGTGAATAAGTGAATTATAAAAGGGAATAAAGATAGGAATAGGAATAAAAATTATTAATAAAAGAATAAGTATAGATAAATAATAAAAAAGAAGGAAAGGAATTAGATTTATAGGTATTAAAAGTAAAATAAAAAGGTGATAAAAATATATTGGAGAGTAATGTAGAATGATAGATAGGAAGAAAAGGTAAAAAATAAAAAATAAAAAGAAAGTAGAAATAGTAAAGAAATAATGAAAAAATAATAATTAGAAAAAAAGGAAAGTAAAGGTATAGAGTTAAAAATAAAATATGATTATGAATAATAATGTAAAATATGTATTTATATATATATATATAGAATAAGAGTTATATAATTATATGTTTGAATGTTGTAGCTTTGATGAAGACTGCAGGACAGTTGAAACTGTTAGAAAATTAAAGGAATTATATAATAAAAAAATTGCATTAGACTGTATATGTGGAGATTTATAGAAAGTAATATATATGACAATATTATTGTTTGATTCATGCCATTAAGCATATCTATTTTCTAGTATTTACTAATTTATTATTAGAAACAGTAAAAATAAATTATGATCCCATTCATTTAATTTAAATATAAAAGATGCTACTATTTCACGCAGACATTTGTAACCCTTGCATGTTGTTTTAAGTCTAAACTTCTGTTATTACTAGCTGAGACAAGTTTTGTTTTCTTTTTGAATCTTTGTTAAAGCGTGTTTTAATTCAACAGAGACTTATTTATATTTTAAGTAATAAATTTTAAACTAAAATTCTAATGTTAACAAGAACTATCAGAAATAAATAATATTTTATTGCAAGCTTTTCCCATTGCATTTCAGTATGCTTAATTTTTAAATACTTTAAGAATGCAAACAAATTCCAAATAATATTAATGTTTAAACTTCAGTGTTGCTTTATAGTGATATATGCATAAACTAAATAAAGTTTGAAATTAAATTTGAAAATTAAAATAAAATTCATATGTAAAATTCATAATAACATATTAAAGAGTAAATTACATAATTATATGCTTTCCTTTCTTTTGTGTTTACGGGAAGATACATTTTATTTAGAAACAAGTATTTAACATATTTTAATTTCTTTAGGAAAAATAATTATTGAGCAAAATATGAACATAAAGATCCTTGGATTTCTTCTCCCCCCCAAATCCTCTTTTTTCTTTTTTATATTTGCAGAAACAATAATATTAGCAACATTTTAGCAAAGAGATTTCATAGAATTGAATCATCTATCATGTACAATTTATATTATTCATTTTTTTCTAAATCATTTGTTTTTATTTTATATAAATCATCTATCATACAAATGACAAAATTTATATTATTCATTTTTTTCCTAAATCATTAGTCTTTATTGGTGAGACTAGCCCAACTAAAATTATATGCTGAAATAAGTTTTTTTAAATTGAAAATTGTAATACTGAAATTTATTCATCCAATTTTCTTCTTTTTCCATTGAAAAATAAATAAATAAAGTTGTTAATATAATCTGAACAATTAAGTGTTAGTAATACCTAAATGAAGTAGAATTTTTTAGAATTAAATTTATAGTAGTAACTCTTTCTATATAATAGTGCCATAATAGTGCAAGGAAAAGAAATGGTGGTCATGGTTTGTTTAAATTAAATTTTATATTTAAATGATTTTTAAAATTATTTATTCTGCTTGTAAATTTATTTCATGCAGGAACAAATTCTATTAACAGAAAACAATAACTGCTGAAATTATATTTAAATATAAAATTTTTTGAACAAACTTTTTTATCTCTATGCAATTCTATTTTTCTTAATGTACACACAGCCAGGACTATTTCCATTATGTCCTACCATTTTAGCATTTATTTTCTCATAGCAGTTTATTTTTAATTTAATTAATTTTAGTAGAAATTTTAAGTGAATCATTTTGTTGATATTTTCAGGTCAGTTTATGCCATTATATTGAAATACAATAACAATATTACACCATAAATTTTGAAATTGAAACAACTGACAAAATTTTTTACCATCATCTGTCTCTACCAGCAGAAGAAAAATCTTAGTACTTAGCCATCCATTTGTATTCAATTGCTGACTTATTTTTATTAAAGGACTGATCAATTAATTATGAATGATTAATCTGCACTGATCAAGTAATTAATTAAATTTCTATACAGATCAAGTAATTAATTAAATTTTTACTTATATACCCCTAACTTTTTAATAATTGTTTAAAGTTTAGATTCTTATAATTCCTTGTGTTTACTTTAGATGCAGATATTCAATAAAATTTAATTTTATCATATGCATAATTATTTGTATTTAAATTTTAAAAAATTATTAACTGAATTAAACAAACTTATTAACTAATTTCTTATATTTTATATGAAATGTATGCAGAACCATGTATTTATATATACATGTTAATTACACATTTGTTTTAAGTAATGTTTATATAATAATTATTGTGCAATTATTACTGAAGTAATATGAAATTATTTTACACAATATTATTATAAAATCATATTACCTGATACATTATTATTTAAAGAGAAAAATGTAATTTAATTATTATCTTATAAATAAACTATCTACTTTTATATATTTAAAGATGCTGAAAATATTCAACTATCAAAATAATTTCCTTATTTCTCTTTCACTTTCTCTGCCAACTTTGTATTTTACACACTTATTTAATTTGCTCTACAAATTTATTAAAGATTTTTTTTATTACTGTTATAAATGCACTGGGACACAAATCCTAGATCTAGATCTCTCACATTCAGTCTTGACTATCTCAATAAAGGTGTATATTTTAAATTCATAAATCATATCCCTGCATATGTGAAACATTTGAATAAAAAATTTAAAAAGGTAAAAAATACCAAGCCTGATTTTCTACATATGTTGTATTAACATATGGAATACTAGTGAAAAGGTAGTCCTTCAATGAAATATAGTTAATGTTATGTATAAATACATTTCCATTTTGATTTACAATTGTCAAACTTTCTGCATTCACATCAAACATTTCTTAATAAATATATTAATAATTATTACTAATCATTCAATAGAGATTATCATTAGCCCAGATATACACTTTAAATCTCAGTTCAAGATTAATATATGTTTTCTCTATATTCTGCCCAAAACAAGCTTCTTACATGAATATTAAGTTAGCAACTAGATGCTACTTTATGAAAAGAAGATCAATTATCCTGTTCATCTTTTTATTTTTGTTTAATCCCATTACTTTTAAGAAAGATTTAGTTAACCACAATTTGTGCATAAAATTTTGATAAACTACATTCTAGATTTATTTATAAATTATATATATATAGTAATGTTAGAAATATATGTTACCTAGAGAAAATCAAGATTTATAATTTTAAAAAAATCTTACTTCAAATGACATTATTAAAAAACAATATTTTTTTCATTATTAATTGTAACTCTAACATAAAAATTTATTAAGAAAAATGGTTGTGTTCTGATCTATCGTGTCAGCCGCTGTATGGTGCTATTTCTAGCTTAATTTCTAGAAATATGTCGTTCCTGCGGCCGCACCCAAGCATTTAAAGCCTCCTTTCTACAATAAATCCTAGAAAGAGTGTTAACTCAGAGTTAAACCTTCTTTCTACAATAAAATCTAGAAAGAGTGTTAACTCGGAGTTAAGTCTTCTTTCCTTAATAAGAAAAGAGTGTTAACTCGGCTGGCGGCTAACGCTGTGGCTTTTTCCTATGCTAAAAGCAGAGGATCATCTTGTCAAAATTATTTAAATTTTCATTGGGGCCTTTTTTTTTTTTCATATGAATTGATGTAGTTACCTTTGGAACAGTTTTAACAGTGTCATGATTGTTCCTCATAAAGCTGTAAGCCTCCTAAATTCTCTATTAGGGTGGGGTAGCGCAATATTTTGATGATCACGATTTGTCACGTTTTAGCGAGTAATTTTCTGAGACCAAGAATATGGCTAATTCGAACACAGAAAACTTGAAAATATGGGAATTGGCAGACAGGAAAGCCGGCGCTGTAACATTTCTACAGCAGAAAAACATCCTGCTGAAAGAAAATATATGTCTGTGCGGCAAATATATCGACTTGATGTCCATAAACATCTTTGGATTTTCATTTGTAAGTCTCGTTCTTACCAACGGAAATGTTCACTTCGTAAAGGGCAGCTTGTTTGAGGGATTCCAATGGCCTTCGTCAAATGTAAAATAAAAGTAACTTAAATTTTTATTTAAACATACACCCCTTCTCCCAATAATTGTTGTCAATCAAATGTAAAATAAAAGTAATGTAAATTATTATTTAAACATACACAAAAACACCCGTCCTACTAATTATTGTCAATCAAAAGTAAACCAATAAAAGTAATATAAATTATTATTTAAACATAATCCAAATTACTATTTAAACATACACCAAAAAAGACCCTCTTGTCAATAAAAATTAAAAACCAACTATTATTGACCGATTGTCAAAAATATTATTTGGGAAAAATAATTTATAAACAAAAGAAAGTAAAATAATATAAATAATAATAACCCCAGATACATGAATATTATAATATAATAAAGTAAAATGTATGTTAGGGAGAGTGGTCTGAAAAATTAGAACCCCGAACATGAATGCTTTAGGCTTTGTAACCTATCATATACTTCCAAATAAGTATGCACGGAATCGGTAAGTAGTACACTTATGGTTCTCAGATAATTCGATCCGCTATCTTGTTATGATTAAAATGAGCTATAACTTTTATTTTTACGATAAAATTTGTATTTTTTATGAAAGTTTTTGTAAAATACAATTTTTAATTTTTTTATTTTTCTTTTGTTTTTTAGATTTTCATATTTACAGTCCATTGAACTTGTTTTACAGTGTAATAATTACGTAACGGCTTTTATAAGCCCTCTTAGTAGAAACAATTTTTTTTGTAAAAAAAAGTTAAAAGCTTAAAAATAAATAAAAAAGATTATATCAAAAAGGTATAAGGATTACTGTTGTATTTATTTATTATAATAATGACTTTTGATGCCTTCATAATTGGATTTAAATTTGAAACTGATGCTAACATTTAGACAGGATTCTGTGAGTATTGAATTCATTTTATTATTTTTATTATTATTATTATTGTTTTCTATAACTAAATATAATTAAAAGTAATATATATATGATATAATACAGTTGAAATAATATAAAAATGTTTATTTAAATATTTTTCTGACCTAGTTTTAGAACTCTTTTTTTATAAAAACGATAAACTTTTAGATAAAAAGCACATTTGAAATGTAAAATCTTTTATTTCAATTTGTTTTGTGACCTACTTTTTATTATTTTTTTTTATATATAGATATAATATATATATATATGATATAATACAAGTGAAAGAATATAAAAATGGTTTTTTGAATTATTTTCCTCACCTAGTTTATAACTCTTTATTATATATATATACACATACAAGACAATATATATACAATAAAATTATATATATGCAAATATATATATATATATGATAGAATTTGATATATACATATAGAAAACAATATATATTGTACCAATATTGATATTGGCACATGATAATTAATCTAAAAAAATTATTAAAATAATTGTTTGTAAAAGAGTTTGAAATAAAAGTTAGAAAATAATTGATTAAAAGGGGGGAAGGGGAGTTTTGGTTAGGAAAGATAAACTAAAAGTTTTATAAAAGGAAGTAGAGTTTATTATTATTAGTCGAAATATAATTTAAAGTTTTAAAAATACAAATCTCTTTTCATTCGAATTAAAGAAAAGTAATCTTAAAACTAGTTATATATGTACGTATATATGTGTGATTGTAAATAAATAAAAAATGGATGCGTAATAAATATTAAGATGAAATAAAAGAAGATTATCATTAAAAAACACGGCAATGGCTATTAATTAAAAATATAAAACAACACGTCTGCATGGCTATTACTAATTAAACAATCTTCCAAAACACGTCAAAGGATTATCAATGGAATTTTGACAACAGATATTGCCGGAGGATATTACAAGGACAACACGTTGCAGGTATAAATAGACCTTTTTTTATCAGATAATTAATTGAGTCAGTTAAGTTCGGAGAGGACAATCATTCAGTCGAGTAATAGTTTCAGTTCAGATAACAGTGCAGTTTATTAGGTATCCAGAAACAGAAATGCAGTGCTGAGCAGCTTTTAGGAACACACGTCTTTCTCCAGCCTTAATCAAATAAGATCAGCAATATCTGCCCGTGAAATGTCTGCGTAACAGCTTAGAAATCCTCTGTCAAATATTCAACTGTCTCCAGAAATAATAATCATGAAGAATAATAAAACTCCTCAAGAAAACATCCCAGCCGGCTGGAAGTATTTGTAATGAAAGCAGCAAACAAGAAAACAAAGTTCTAAATCTACATTCAAAATCCTAGGTAAAACATTTGCTTATTTTCGTTTATACCATAATAGCCATTGCATTAATTCATAAAGCCTTCAGAGACAAGTAATTTGAACTCTATAATCATGCATAAAATGAACTATTGATGTGCGTGTTTGTGAATGCTATATGATTTTATAAATGTCAAACATTATTTATGCTTTTCATAAGATATATTATAGTGTGTTAATTTAAAATGTGCATGTTATACTAGTTAAAAAAAATTATAAAGATGTTTAAATTTAGTAAATTAATGTTAGTTGATAAATTATCTTAAAACTTAAACTCTATTTGTCGGTCAATTCTTTTTATCAATTCTCTTTTACCAATCTCTCTTACAATTCTTTTCACCACGAATTATGTATAATCTGTTAATGATTACAAGTAACTAAGCTACTCTATGAGTAAAACTTAGGCGTTGAGTTAGTGGCCATTGTTCAAAGTGTGTTATTTATTCATTCTTGGAGAATTAACTGGCGCCCGTGTTTACACAAAACAAAAAAAGTGCTTTGAACTCTGGTGTTGAACTCAACAGTCGAGAAGAAGTTATGTCCTGAAAATGTAACGCTAGTTATAGATTTAATAGCTATCGTTTGAACATACATACTCTCCGAGTATGTTCTTCTCTGCCTAAGAGACCGGTGTTTCGATAGACCCATTTCGAACCCGGTACAATATATACGATAGAATTTTAGACAATACATTTGAATATAAAAACATGCACATCCACACTCATCATATACTCCGAGACATCCACTCTCATATTTCATCTCCCACACACATATATAATCAGTGCTCATAATAAATTTGTTTATTTTGATATTTATTGATTTTTCTTGTTCAATTTATCTTGGAGAAATTTTTGTTTGATATTTATTTTTTGAATACATTTTATTTAGTTGAAAAGAATACACATTTTAGGTCACACACCATTTTTCACTAATATAATATAATAAAAGTAATATATAATAATATTATACTATACTATTCATTACTATATAATTTACTAAAGTCCTCAACATCTTGTAAATTATTTCTGTTATTTTTTTCCCCACTAAAAACCAAACATATTTCTAACAGATACCTGCATGCAAGGACAACCAAATATTTCTAGTATATACTCTGTTATAAAAGTAGAACATCAAGGGCGGCTAGTAAAAATGGAACTTACCAATCGCACTGTTTTTATAATTTTTGCATAGAAAAATTATCTCAGGTAAGACATATTATATATCATTTTTTTCAGCATTTTGAGACGCATGTGATGAAGCTGTCTATGAAATTGTAATTTTAAGTTATACCTTTCAAAATTGAGAATTTGTGAACCAATGTAAAAATAAATATGTTTAAAAATATAAAAAATTTCCCTTTTTAATTATTTTTTTTTTTGGTAATGACTATTTTATCAGCTTTATTACATTCTTTCATATTTTCACTTTCTAAAAATATATATATATATATATTGTAATAAATTAGAAATTTCATTTAAAATTATATGTCCTGTAATTTTTTTTTTGACATTCAAAATGGCCGTTCAGGTCTCTAGGGGTTAAGATATATATATGTGAAAACTATACATAACACAACTATAACAGTATTAAATTAATGAAATAAATATGATTTATATTTTAAGAGACATATATGCGAAAACAACACACAGCATAACTATGTCAGTATTAAGTTAATGAACTAAATCGTACCCTATAGTCTTTAGGCTTCATCTGGCTCTGGGCTTTTGAAGTAGGCTATTCATCCATTCATCAGGGTGGTGAGGTCTTCCTTCAAACACAGCATTCATTTGACAATCTTCATCATCATCTTGCTGTTAGACATGAGAGACTACATCTTGACAGCAGGAGAGGAACTGGATGGGCATGCTGAATCACTTCCCTGATGGATATATAAGTGTGCTCCATTTTCCAAGTTTGATCCAATTTATTCCCAGCTACTTTAGTATTAATAAGTAATTATTTCCATGGACTAATAGGATAACTAGACTGAATGCTCCAATTGAAGTGATGTATACTTCCTTTCTTTCTTGTCGCAGAAAATTAGATCTTCACCATCTTCTGATTTGACTCACGCTTAAATAAACTATATCTGAAGTGGTTGGCAATCATCCGCTATTGAATGTCAGTTTGCTAAGGCGTCACTATCTTTCTGCCACATGATTTCTTCCACCCTGATCACCACACTAATAGTATAATTTTTAGACTCCATGAACTCTCAGCTAAGAAACAATTGCATACAACCTTGGTAATAATTTTCTAGTGAAAAATTATTTGGAAACTTGGCTCACCAAAATAGTCAAAAAGCAAACTGACTCACTGAATAGTCAAACAAAAAGCAAATGGGGTGACTGGCTACTATTTTGGTGAGACAAGTTTCCAAATAATTTTTTTACTAGAAAATTTTTACTAATGTCATATGCAATTGTTTCTTACCTGAGAATTCGTGGAGTCTAAAAATCATACTATGAGGGTGGTGACAGGGGTGGACAAAAGTGTGTGAGAGAAAGATAGCGATGCCATAGCATTCTCGCATTCAATAGCAGATGATCAACCATTTGAAATATAGTTTATGTAAGCTTGCATCAAATCAAAAGACAATGAAGATCTAATTCCCTGCGACAAGAAAAAAGTATACGTCAAGCCGAGTGGAGCATTCAGCTCTAATTATCTTAGGGGTCTGCGGAAATAAGCAATTTATTAATACTAAAGTAGCTGGGAAAAAATTGGATCAAACTTGAAAATGGAGCATACTTATATATTCGTCAATGAAGTGATTACGGGTAGGAATCCCATTTAGCGTGCCTGTCCAGCTCCTCTCCTGCTGTCAAGATGTAGTCTCCCATGTTTGACAGCAAGATGATGATGAAGATCGCCAAATGAATGCTGTGTTCCAGTGAAATCATCGCCGCCCTGAAAAATGGATGAATAGTCTACTTCTAGAGCCCAGAGCTGGATGAAACCTAAAGACTATTGGGTATGATTTACTTAATTTAATACTAATATTGTTATTTGTGTATAGTTTTCGCATATATATCTCTTAAAATATAAACCATATTTATTTCAGTAATTTAATACTGATATATTTGTGTTATGTATAGTTTTCACATATATATACATTTCTTAAAAATATAAATCATATTTAATGTCATATTTCTTGTTTGTGTTATATGATAGATTATAAAGCCTAAAGTATTTGTGTGCAGGGTTATAATTTCTCAGACCACTCTCTCCCTAACTAATACATTTTTCTATTTTTGGAATGATATTTCTTTTATGTAAAGAACTCTATTATATTTATAATGTTCATGTATCTGGGGTTATTATTATTTAAATATTTTTTTTCTTTTCTACAATTAATTGTAAATGATGAGAGGTTATGGGAGTAAATAAATATTTATTTAATGACTTTAAATTTGCATTACTGCTTTTGATATTTTGTTTATTCTCTTTCCCTAACTACACAGTGAGTCATGTGATTAAGCGAGTTTTGATCCACACTTCTTTAACTGAGGTAAAGAGAATGCTGAGCTAAGCATATGGGATACTAATTTATCAGTATATAAATCTCTGGTCTTTCGGAGATTTATTCTTATTAGTTTTTTTTTTTCATTTTATGTAATCATTTGTTTTGCATATCCTTTCGGGGGGAGGGGGTTCTTTTTTGTTTTCTCTTTCTGGGAGTGGTGTGAGAAGTTGTATTTAAATTCAATCTTTTAAAGGTATGTAGGAACCAATTTTTTAATATCCGTTCATATGATCGTGCAATTTTGATCATAAAAAGGGTTTAATATTGATCTGTTCGGGTTCCTTTTTATAACAATGCAATTTAAATAAATTATGGACATACTTCATCATTGAATTGACATTGCTCATTAGCCTGGTGTGCTACCATATTTTTCATGTTCAGTATGTGTGCATGACATTTAGCAGGATTAGGAAAAACCGGTACAGAGGGAAAATTTTGCACCCAATATGGGGGCAATTATAATAGTCTACGGAACATCCTTAACCTAACATGCCATACCAGGGTGCCACTAGGCTATTGGGATCTAGAAAATTTATATAGTAGGTAGATACACACAGGAGAGTTTACTCTTTATCGAACCGAAAGCCCCATACACCAGCTCAGGGAGAAGCTGAGCTTAAAATATCACTCTGAATATTAAAATTTCTAATTCTTAATTTTAAACAATATTAATAAAATATATAAATTACTTTTAATTAATTTTCTGGATTCACTCAGATCGCTATCTGGTAAGTATTGATTCAAAATTTCAACATATAAAAAAAAAAAACATTTTCTTATAATCTGAATACATAAATTTTAAATTAAAATACATTTTGTTAAATAATCCAGATAACTCTCTCCATAAGCATTAACATATTGTTTCTCTGAATTCTTTTGTTTATCAAAATTAAATTTAGAATTAAAAAAAAAAAAATTCTTAACAAAAACAAAACAAAAAAAAAAATATGCCTTTAGGTTTTTCTTAAATCCAGTAGGACAATGGCTTTCCTCCCTTGCTTAATGTGTTTGTAGAGAAAAATAACTAATAACACTTCAATTTCAGATTATGAACATGTTGGAACATTTAATCATTTCCATTTTTTTTTCTTTTTTTTACAATGTCTCATTAAGTAATCTCTTTAATATAAAATAAAAATATAAATTACAAATAAACATCTTAGCATTTACTTCCAAAAAAAAAAAAAAACACGGATACAAAAAATAAAATTATTATACACATATAGCTAATGTGCTTATATTCGTCAAATTACAATTCATAGCCTTAACTATTTGGCTTAGACCCCCTCTCACTTATTTTTCAACACGTTTAATTTTATAATTATCTAGATAGCGTATACACCCCCTTACTTATTTTATTACATATTTTAAGCCATAGTTTCTCTAATACCATCTTGTGCTTGGCCACACAAAGTATGGCCGGCACAATATATATATAATAATTACAAATTAAGTTTCATTTAAGATATGTAAATTGTATACACATTACTAGAAATGACATCATGTGTGTATTTAAAATGTACATTATATAGCTTTTAATACTCTCTGTGGAAGTAGAAAGGAGGCTAAAAGTCAAATGGTATGTATAAAGGAATTCTACTATATTTCTATGAATATAAGCTGATGGTTTTGTTTCAACAATATGCTTTATTAATTTTTGTTTGGGTAAGCCAAGATTGAATAAAAAGAATTTTGATTTCATGTAAAATGTAAAGAGAGTACTGTTTCTCAATTTATATTTAATCAATATTGATATTTAAAAAAAGCTACCTAGACTGTTGCCAGGTGGTTTTTTGATTCTGCATTGGAATAATAATAATAATAAAAAAAAACATATTTTTAATTTTTGCTGCTTTTATTTGTAACTGTAATAACATTTAAGTGATAATGGAAAATAAGAACAAATTGAAGATAAATTCACTTTAAAATATAATATGAAGAGTCCAGCAAGATTTGCAAACAATAAATGTTGAAGTAGAATAACCGATAATCATAAACATGATAAGCATAATATTAAAAACAGATAGTCAACAATACTATATTTGTCAGGAGTAATCATAGATTTGAATTATTCCTGAAGCTTAAAAAATAATAAAATATTTTTAGAAATGAAAAAGATTTGATCAAGATAGCAGTGATACAAATAATGCAAAATTATGAGTCAGGGTTTTAAAGAAAAATCAAAAATATAGATATGTAAAAAAAAAAAAAAGCTACATTCAATAATTAAAAATTTCAACAAGAATTTTGAAGAAGAAAAATTGAATAACAACAGAAATTGAAATTTGTACATAAAAAAATGAATACTGAATAAATAAATGGAACAATTCAACAAATTCAAAACATTTATTAGCAAAAATAAAATTTTACAGTAGTCAGAATATTCTTCTAAATTATTAAATCACACCTCAATAAAATACTATCAAAAAAATATTATTTAAAGAACTTAATTAAAATTTCAAACAATCTAAATCTAATACAGAGAAGAATTCTGTTTTACTGGAGAAAGTTAGAAAACAATGAATAAAAAGAAAAACTGTAGAAATAAAGGAATAACTAATTTATTTTTTAAAAAATATATAGAAAATTTACAAAAAAATATTTTTATTGATTAGTACTATGAATGATTTTTATTTTTTCATATTTAGGGCTATTTCAATACAATATTTACACTGCCTATAAACAGATCTGCCAAGAAAAAGCAGGGCTTGGAGAAATGTTTTCATACAGCAGGAAGTGGGAGTTTTACAATGATAAAAAATACTTTGATATGTAAAAAAATTATTATCTTATTATCAGATATATAAATCAAATCTAGAAACAGTGCTTTTTTTTAATCAAAAAAGATACCAGAACTCACTTCTTGTCAAGCTTTTTACTAAAGAAAATTATATTCAAATATTATCATTTAAATGAAATTTAAAGCAGGTTTTCCAATGTTATGAAGCAAATAAAAAAATCAAACAAAATTTATTCTAATTTTATTATTTTATATGTCAAATCTAAAGCTAAATAAACAAATACAAATATACAACTAATAACTAAATGTAAAATGAAATTGTAAAATTTTATATAATTAAATAAAAGTTTATAGTGATTTCCAAAGTTTTGTCTAATTTTCGTCTGACAAATCATCTAGATTCATTTTCTTAGTGTTAGGGTCTATGGCCGAATGATATCCTCTGAGTAACCACAGATCAACGTATTTTAAAGGATAAAAAAGTGCCAAAGGTGATCTGACAAGTTTTATGAACAAAAGTGCCGAAATTGCATTGATCTTCATTGAAGATCTTATTGGGTAATAATTAGATTCATTTGCAAAAACCCACACTTATATTCATTTAGAAAATGGGAATAGAATTCAGCGCATAAATTAAATACAATAGTTTTTCAGGATATGGGTTGTCGAGAATGTATTCGTTAAATCCATGAATCATTTCTCTATTGTTTAGTTGCAGTTTGATTGACATGTTTCTAATTCCCATCCCTCCAAATATCAATATCTTCAGGCCAATATTTTTGGTCATGTATGTGAGTCCAAAATGCAAACTCAACAATTTTGCTATCTAGTATCCTTATTTTAATTGACTCTTTCAAAGTTGTATAAAACGTTTACCGGTCAATAGGAGGATCATTTTTTTGAAACTTGGGCATGAAGTAAAACTTCACAAAAATGCAAGCCTTGTACAGCAACTATAGCATGTTTATAAAAACACCCAAAATTATGTTTTCTTTCCTCAAAAACTTGAACTAGTGCATTTATTTTTTAATTTGCAATGTAAAGGTTCTCATTGCAATCTTGTAAATCCAAACTTAGATCTGACAATTCTTGGACAGCATCGCACTTCAACACTAGATCCAATAAAAAGACTGTAGATGTTATTTTTTTCTTTAAGCCATCGTAAGTACATTTGTAATTTTTATCTCTTGTAGAATCATTAATTGCTTCTTCAAAATGATGCACAAGAGATTCAAAATTATTCTACATAGCCAAAACAGAACGAAAACTAGATACCACCCATCTAGTAGTTTTTAAAACTCTTTCATTTTTTAGTAGCTTAATGCTAATGATTCTGCACATTTATGTAACTCTCTATTATTTTAAAGCTACACATGGCATAAAGTTTATCAATAAATGACCAGAATCTATTATTTCCTGAAATTTTCTTTACAACATCACTTACTGATAATTCTAATCTATGATTAGCACAAAACCAAACTATAATGGAAGGAAATTTTTGTGTCAGAAATTCTTTCATTCCACTTTTACATCCTAACATCGTACTGTTACATGCTATCAAAATTAAATATTTTTTTAAATAATCATCTGTCATACCATACAATTCAAGACATTGGAATAAGGATTCAAATATTCCTTTTGCCATTACGTTTTCAAGTTCGATCAAGTCTAAAAATAAATTAATCGGTGTATTCATTTCAACACATTCAGATAAATTATTGAACAAACATAATAAGGCTGATTTTTTCCCTTAATGGTAGTTGAATCATCAATTATCAATGAAACTATTTTTCGATTGAACAATTTCTTTAAATACATTTTTTCTCACTTCATCACTCATATGATTCACGATATTAATGCATGCAATTGTTGAATGAAGAATATGACCCATTTCAATTCCATTCAGTTCTTGCAGATCAATTTCATTTTTAAAAGTAGAGATTGATCGACTTTCTTTGCTACTTTATATACAGTTCGAAAAACTTTTGCTGATATTACTTTTTCACGAGATAATTAATTTAAACAAATGTTTTCAATCTCATTTTTTCAGTTTTAAAAATAATTTTTAATGCTGCTTTTTGTGAGCGAGCTCCTAGAATAGGTGATTTCATTGTTGGCCTAGTCTTTGAAAATTTTCATTCCCACAATCAGTTCTGTTTCAAAAGTTCTGACATTTCTGCAAGGTAAGCTAAGTTTCATTTTGTGTACATTCAACCATTCATTTTTTTAGCAAAATCGTTTTTTTGACCCAATGACCAGCAATCCAGCCAATCATTTTGAGTTTGGCATTGCACCTCAGAATCCGTTGAGATGATTCAGGAACACCAACTTGTACCAATATTTTCATATTTTATATCATCATTTTGGACTTTTTATTACTGGGACCGATAGACGAGAAGGAACTGGAAATTTTTTTCATTTTTAAACTCATAAACGTTTACACTTAAAAATAAATAAAATAAAAATGATGTCAAATTTATGTAAAAATAAAGAAATTAAATATTCCATACATTGCCAATCGCTATGCAAGTGCATTTAATCACAAACATCAGATGTTACTGGCTGAAAATACATCATTGTAATCAGTCGTTAACAACAAGTGACTAATGGGGATGTGGACAAGTCCACTTCTCACTACATAAGAGGGCCAATTTTGAATCCATCCATACTTCAGCTGATTCATAAAACATATTTTCTTATTTGTTTGAATTATATAAATATGGATTGTAATTATGCACCTGCGTTTCATCTAATTGCATTTGAAACATTAAAAATATGCTAAAAAAGGTGATGGAACCCATTTAACTGTGTTGCATGACAAAAAAAGACCTACCAAGAACAACTCTCCTTCATTAAATTTATTTATTTATTTTGAAAGAGAATTTGCTTTAAAAAAAAAAAACTTTCAAGAAAATAAAATATAATTTATAACATTATGTGTATTTTATTTTGTTTATTCAAATATTGATATCATAAAATTGCCCAAAGTAGTGCTTATAATGTATAAATAATTACTTATTATTCATAAATTAAAAATATGACTTTATGTAAATTTAATATATCAATATTTGAGAAAACAAAATAAAATAAATGTAATGCAATATATCTTTATATTTCTTGTTGCACTGCCAAATCCATATAATATTAATATCATTTACGTTCTTTATTACTTTTATAATGCTTTTTACAACTCACTATTGACCAAAAAACATCTAGAAAAGATAGGGAAGGAATTATATTTCTGAAAACGATTGTTGGAGTAATCAAAACCATCAATAGTGGGTTGTAAAAAGAATTATAAAAGTAATAACGAATATAAATAATATTAATATTACATACGTAACGCAATATATATATATATATTGTAATGAGCACAGATGACATTACATTGTTTTTTTATTATTAAACATGAAAAAAAATAAAAGTTTGCAAATAAAAACATCTTTTTTAAGAATTAAAAATTGAAAATTAATTCTATCTTAAACTCGTCTATATATAAAATCACACACATAAAAAAAAAAAATTATTAAAATAAAACTTTATTAAAAATAGAAAAGGTATTTTAAAAACAAAAACTCAAAGAGATTTAGAGATAAAAATATATCTTTAAGTTTGGAAAAGACATTAATTAATCAGAAAATGGAAATGATTGTTTTAATTAGTTAAATATAAACTAGCCCTTGGGCATTTAAAATGTATAAGCAAAGGTCATATAGGAGAGAAAAACAATGGAATCGGACCTCAGCGAAAGGACCATCACATCGATGACGTAATGTCAATTGAATCCTTAAAATTAATATAAAAGGAAAAGATTGGTTTAAGAGATTACAGAGAGAACAGATATAGGTGTTAAGTTGGAGAGGGTTGGAGGAGAAGGGATTGAAAGATGCTTTCAATTCTTCAGTTGTTCAAAAAAAAATGAAACATCGTTTTCCAATATTACCATCAACCATAAAGGACCAACGGTTAACTGCACACCGATCTCCTTATGACTTCGTGGGAATTAACACCTTCCATTACAAGGAATCAGAGACTATGGACATTTTTCAAAACAGTAAGAAATATATAATTAATGAACATTTCTAAACAAAAGAACTCTAAATGCTAAACGTTTCAATATTTTAAATAAAAGAATTTCCTATTGACTAAATTAGTTATAATTTTATTTGATGTATTTCTTTTTTGTAAAATCATTTCAATTTATTTTTTTTTTGTTCTTTAAGTTTTATTTATGATTTTTGTTTTGCGATAAATTAAATTATATAAATGTTAAACTTAAGTCGGGCGTGAATGGCTATATAGATTTGTAAAGTTATATTAGGGGAGGGTAATCTTAGGTTATTTGTTTCATAGTTGAATTAGGTCAATGAATTGGATATATTGGCGTAATTAGTAGATGTAGTATGAGGTTCACTACGGGCAGAATCACTGTATACGCCGCACCAAGCCTTGTTGCCTATGGATGGGATTGTAAGTCGGCAAAAAGGGCCGCGGTCCCTTCCTATGGAGTTTTTATTTTATTGTTCTTCTTGCCATACAGATGTAATATTCCTGTACGGGACAAGAGTCAATGTCTTCTCTAACTATACTGTTCAGATGTCCATTCCTGACAGTAAAGTATAATGTGCTGTTGTATTTTCATGCTACATTGAATACATCAATGTATCAGATGGAATGACGCTGGTTTGACTACGAACTTTTGGCCTAAGGTTAAATAAGGATAGAATATTTTCTTTCAAATGCAAATCTATGTAGTCTATTCATACTCGACACTCTACATAAAAATGCATTAAATTTAAGTTGGGTATAGACGCTTGCATGGGTTCGTTACCGGTTAATTATGTTTTTGTTTTTCATATTTGATCAAAATGTATAGACATTCGGTAAATACTGATACCTTACGGTGAGTATCTAGGATGTATATATGTTGGATGTCTTTTAAGTTATTGGTGTCTTGCGGCATCTTATGATGAATGCCATTGGGTTTCTTATAAATTCCCCTCTGCATTTCCATCAATGACTTTATATTTTGATCGTTTATGTTTACTTTGAAATGTTTTTGACCGTGTAATCTCTGTAACCGATCTATACTCAACATAAAAAACACATTTTATAAATCCATCTGTGCGAACTTATAAAATTTAAAATGTAAACTTATAAAAATTAAAATGTAAAATCAAATTCTAAAATCAAGTTAAAATTATAAATTAAAAGTAATGTTAAAATGATTCAAAATTTATATGTGCGTTAATAAATGTTTGTGTGTATAATTTATTGGAAGTGGCTTATTTTATTCTTTTTTAAAAAAATATTCCTAGATAAAAATTTATAAAATATAAATCTCTGCTATTCCACTGAGCTAGTGACAATGGGCTAACGACTGGAATCAAAATATTTTAAATTAAAAAAAAAAAAAAATTTTTTTTTTTTTTGACTTACGTATCTGCCTACTTTATAATTTTTTCTAGGTTCAAATGCCTAGATGGCGCCCTGTAGTGCAGATTACGGTGAGTACTATCTCCGGATCATTATAATATATATATATATAATTTCCTTGAATGTTATGTTGCAAATTTGTTATTGACATCATTGTAATTTAATTTTTTTGTGAATTCTAATTCAATATATAAATTTGTAAACAAAGAGAATCACTCTTGACCTGTGCGAATTCACATGAACATGACCAGTAAGAACATGATAAAATATTTAAGTATACACATTGTAGGTGGCTAAAAAAATCTACATCACTGATATAGAATCAGTGCTTCTACATTGCATGTGATAAAACATTTTATTTTTTGATTTTCACGGAGAAATGATCATGTAGGTACAGAACCCTGATAAGTGAGGGGTCTTCGCAGCACTGACTTTCCTTGTAAACTTCAAGATGTCCAAAATGTCTTCAAATCTATTGTATCTATTAAATCTTTATTATAAAAAAAAAACAATCACTTCTCATAATGTACTCTTTATATTGTTTTATTTAATTTATGACAGTTTTGACTGACTACCAGTCTTTTTCAACTCTAAACAATTGTATTACAATTACATATTACCTAACCATACAATAAAATCATACGTGCATTTATTGTAATTTATGTAATAGATAATTGTAATGCAATTGTTTTTTTAGACTTGACAAAATGATCATTAAATAAAATAGAATGGAAAGTGCATTATGAGAATTCATGTTTTTTTGTTGTTGTTGTTTTGGTAAATTTTCTATGTATTTCTTGAAGAAAATAGTTACTCCTTTATTTTCATAAGTTTTTTTTTATTCATTGTTTTTGTAACTGTCCTCAGGAAAACATCATTCTATTGCAATTTCAATTAGCTCTTTAACTAATATTTTCTTGATATTTTTTATTGAATTCTTAAATAATTTAGAACAATATTCTGACTATTATAAAATTTTATTCTTGCTAATGACTGTTTTGTAAATTTTGAATTGTTCATTTTGATATCCAATTTTTTATTTATCTATAACAGTATAACTTCAATAAAAATAATCCTCTAAGATATTCTTGTATTTATTTATTTTTAAATATCTGACTGATATTTTTCCATTATTTCTGCCATTGTGGCATATCTTAGTCAAAAATCTTCATTTCTAAAAATATGTTTATTAATATTTTTTTAAGCTTCAGCTATGATACAAATCTATGACTGCTCCTGAAAAATACAGTATTGTTGCCTATCTGCTATTGATATCACATTTATCATGTTCTAGTTTATCAATTATTTTACCTCAATATCTATTTTAAATATTAATTTTAAAATATAATATGGTGATTCATGATTCCAGCAGAGGTATACAAAAACTAGATAAGAAGATAGAATAACTGATCAACAAGAACATCAAAACATACTACCAATAACAGACAGCCAAACAATACTTTATTTTTCAAAATAGTTATAGATTTAAATCATAGATGAAACTAAAAAAAAAAATTAATAAAACATATTTTCAGATATGAAGAAATCTGACCAAGAAAACTATGGCAAAAATAATGCAAAAATATTAGACAAAACTTTACAAAAAATAAAAATATAGATTTAAAAAAAAAGCTAGATTCAAGAATTAAAAAATCTCAATTAAGAATTTTGAGGAAGCTATAACTGAAGTTATATATATATTTCGGAGGGGAGGACAAAAATAAATATAAAGCATATAAAAATGAGTACAGCAAAATCACATAATAAAGTGATCAACAAAACATATATATATATTTCACGAATATATTATGCTTAATAGATTTAACACAGAAAAGTATATGTTTAAATATGAAGTTAAAGATAAAAGTTTTGATAAAAAAGACAATATTAACAATTGATAAACAATGATTACCACAAAGCTTGTTGAGGAATAGCTCATTGTTTATAACTTACAAGCTCAAGAGAATAGGGTCATGTGATCTATGACTCTTATTTTGCCTATTAACAATTGATATTCCTAATATTCAAAAATATTCCAGTGAATTGAAACTATAATTTATAAATCATAATATATTTCTATTTTTTATTATTTTAAAAATACTTCTACATTTATAAGTATTAATGAAGGATAAAATTGCAGTTTCACAACATATGGTGTTTACAAAATAAATTTTTATTAAAAAATACTATATTATTAAAATACTATTTTCAAAGTAATGCTAAAACTAGGCATATATTAGTTTTAAATCATATTAACATTTTCATGCATACTTTGGAAAATATTGAATTTTCATTACATTATTTTATATATGCTGCTAAAAGTTTGGCTACAGAGCTTGATTTAGACAAATATTTAAAAAAAATTGCACAATGCTATGATGTATGCACTCAAGTAAAAATTTAATGTACACACAACCTTAAAGTATAAATTAGCATAAGTTCAAAATTTACATTAGTCAGGCAATTACCATCTACTCAAATAATTAAAAAAAGTGAGTAATGATAATTGGTAAATAGGAAAACATGTAATTATTTATCAGATTAAAATAAGATTTTTACATTTTTAACAAATAAATTAATTAGTAGATAATAAACTAGCTGAAATATGTTCTCAAAAGATTCAGAGTACTCCAGAGAATGAGACCACTAAAACCCACAAAGATACTTAGGCCAGATTAAAGAAGCACTTAGAAGAATACTCGGTTTATTGGTGAAAATGAAAATCTAGGACTCTGAACTGCCGATCTGGTCTATAATATAAGTATGCCTTAGAGCTAAATAAGTAAAAAACATGTAAGTAAAATTAAAAATTAATATTATATCGACTTGGAGTTTTCAATTCATATATCAGAATACAATAAAAACAACAAAATCATCTTGTAATGATTAAATGGATCAAAAATAATTAAAAATGCTGAAGACAATTAACATTATCAAATAGATTAATTTTTTCTACAGTAACGGCTACTAAAAGTAATTATTCAATTTAATGAAAAATATTAAATACACATAATTCAGATTAAGGTTACAAGAAATTCTTATTACGGTGAAGAAATAGAGGACACTTAAATAGATGTACAGAATGCTTTTAAATAGAATAAATAACATATTAAAATATTTCAAAAAGATTTGAAATATAAAAGCTCTGCAGAAAATATTTGAGGCAGAAATTATTATGAACATAGACCTGAGGAATTTGCAAAAAAAAAAACAACCCTATATATTATGATTTCTTTTTTTCATTTTTTTTGGAAGGGGGGGGGGATATAAAATATAAAAGTATAAAAAAATGAGGACACAGTAAGTTGGATTGCAAGTGATTTACTAAAAAAAATATACATTTCAAGAATATATTGTGCTTAATAGATTCAAGACAGAAAGTATTTACTAATTAGTGAGATGTAGTCACAGAGGCAAAACTCTCCATACAGTAGCACCACTCAGTGCAAGCCAGAGTAATCAATAAATGTAGGAAGGTCTGTGCATAAAATCCCTACCTACGGCCTATTCATCCAATATCCCCAGACTAGTTTCTAGTTTATGGGTTTCACCAGTGAGGAGATTTGAATCTGAGAGCACTGCTCAATCTTAGGATCTAATGTAATCCTCCAGCAGCGACCTTTTACTTTTATAACTAACTATAAACCTTTGAGTCCAAAATGAAAACACAATAATGTTTTCAAGCTAAGCTCATTAGCTTGTATAGTTGTACAGATCTGAACTCAGTTCAGCATACATGCTTTTTGGTGTCTTTAGTTCTCTAATAACCAGTCACCATAATCATATTGGTGCAGGCTTAGTATTAAACCATCAAACATCACATGATCACCATTCTTTATGCTTACACAAGCTGTTTTTCACAGAGGCAAAATCCATACAGTAGTGCCATTCAATGCAAGCCAGAGTAATCAATGGGTGCAGGAAAGTTTATGCATAAAATCCCTATCTAATGCCTACTCATCCAATATCCCCAGACTAGTTTCTAGCTGTGAAAAACAGCTTGTGTAAGCATAAAGAATAGTGATCATGTGATGTTAGAGAGATGTAGCATGTATGTTTAAATATGAAACTAAAGATAAAACTTCTTAAAAAAAAACAATATTAACAATTGATCTTTCTAATGTTCAAAAATACTCCAGTGAATTGAAATTACAATTTACAAGTCATTTTAAAATGTTAAATCTGGAAAAAAAAACAAAAAAACAGATTCTTTACCAAAATGGCTACTTAGATAACAGAACAACAACAAAAAAAAAACAGCGATTTTAAAACTAGACTATTTTTACTGAGACAAATATATATATAAAAAATATTACAAAAATGATATAAAAAAAAAAAAGCTAATGATAGATTAAGAAAATATAATTGATATTTAAAAAAAACATTAATTTAGATGTATGATGGGAAAAAATCAGTATTATCAAA
The DNA here is from genome assembly GCA_028023455.1 of Epiperipatus broadwayi. Taxonomy (NCBI): domain Eukaryota; kingdom Metazoa; phylum Onychophora; class Udeonychophora; order Euonychophora; family Peripatidae; genus Epiperipatus; species Epiperipatus broadwayi. Next base: position 8,971,267 of record JAQFVV010006224.1, on the reverse strand, counting down.
AACAGGAATGGCACTATGAAATGTCCAAAATTCTCTTAAAAACAAACTAAATAATAAAAAAGAACATGCATAATATGGTAAAACATGCAATTAAGGATGTAAAAAAAAAAAAGTTCCAAAAAAATGATGGAATAGTTATAGATAATTTAAAGGAAGTGAGTGGAGAAAAAAATACACATATCAAATGTCTAAATGACTGATATATCATATGAATGGACAAAAGAAATCGAGACTGATATTTAAAGATGGGGAAAAGAACATTAGAAATAACATGTATACCAATTTTTCTATTTTAATGTTATATAATATTTAATATCTCAAAAAAAAAGTCAAATTAACTCTATAATAGAACATTACGACAACTAAATAAGCATCAGAACTTCTTAATAGAATTTATGAATTTGGAAGAAAATTAATTACAGGTTTAATCATCAAACATTACCCATACTATCAGAAAAGTAATTCAAAATTAGTCATATTTACCACATGTGAAAGGCAATAAATTACAATTTAATAAGGTTTAAATTTAGAAAAATGGATTATTTCAGATAATTATTAAGAATAATTTTAAACAAAAGATGAATGAGATAATAACAATAGCAATACAAGTTAATATAAACATTAATATTATTATATTTAAAAGCTTAAATTCCAAATAATCTTTACTTACGTAAATTTAAATCACTCCAGTACTGTAAAATATGATCACCCATAACTTTGAGTAATAGGCGATATTCCTTAGCATCAGCAAAACCTTGCTTATTATGTGTTGGTTCTAGCACTAAATATGGAACATCAATTACTCCTAAAATAATAAACAAACTATATCAAAAATTAATACATTACTATGTTAATGTCATTACGTATTGTTATAAGACAAAATTTCTTTAATATTAAAACTTAAAAAAAAAAAAAACAATATATTGTAACGGGCACACATGCTGTTACATTATTCTAATAAATAAAATTAAAAATAAAAAAGTTTGCAAATAAGTTTGTTTTTCAGAATTAAAAATTGAAAATTAAAAGTCATTTAAACTCGTATATATATAAAATCGCACAGATGGAAAAATAGTAAAAGAAAACTTTATTAAAAAAAGAAAAAAGGATTTTAATACCAAGTTTTAAAAAAAAACTTAAAAGATTTAAAGATAAAAATATATCTTTAAGAATGTACAAAATTTAATTAATTCTTGTAAAAAGGCTAAAAATGGAAATAATTATTTTTAATTAGTCAAAGTAAACTAGCCTTTGGGCATCTCAAAATTTATAAATACAGGTCAGATAGGAGATAAAACAATAACAGAATAGCCAATAGAAAATCCCTCAGGAAATGGACCACAGTGAAAGAATCATCATGACATCATGTTCAGTTAATCCGCAATTTTAATATAAAAAGGAAAAGATTGGAAATAAAATATGATGTGTTATATGTATTAGATCCGGGAGAGTTGAAGGAGAAGGGATTGAAAAGATGCACTTTCAATCTCTTAAGTTTTTCCAAACGAATGAAAAATGAAGTATCGTTTTCCTACATTGCGGACACCGGGGTCCTGCAATAAGATCCTGCCAAGAGCTATGCCAGCTAGAGCAAAGGACATCCAGATGAATACCAATAGAATGGCTAACAACATTCCAGATGAATACCAATAGAATGGCTAACAACATACCGGTCTCCCCAGGACATCATGGGAATTAGAAACAACACGGGATCCATATTACAAGCAACTAAAAAGTATAGACTTTCTTTTTAAAACTGTAAGAACTCATATAACTAATGTACTTTAACTATAAAACTTTTCCAGTATTTAAATAGAAATATAAATTCCTATCTGACCAAACTAAATCATTTATTAATAATTATTTTTATTATATTTATTTTTAAATCATTTCCATTAATTTTTTTTTTCTTTTGAGCGTTTATTATGGTTTTTTATTATTATTAAGCTAAAAAATTTATATCATGTTAAATTTAAGTTGGGTGGGGATGGCTGCATAGATCATAGAGTTATGTTAGTTTAATTAAAGGGAGGGTTAATCTTAGGTTATTTGTTTTGGAGTTAAATTAAGTTAATGGTTTGGATGTATTGGTATAATTAGTAAATGCAGCATGAAGATCCGCTACGTGCAGGATCACATTATACGCCGCACTTGGCAAAATAGTCCCATTTCTTACTGACCATCAGAAGCAGCCGGTATTCTCTGCTCCTTGGATCATCCCTTTAGCCCATGGAATGGGATTGTAAGTCAGCAGAAAAAAAATTGCAATCCCTTCCTATGGAGTTTCTTTTATTGTTCTTCTCACCAGAGATGAAGTATTCTTGTACTGGACAAGAGACATTTCTTCTAGACAACTGTGCTGTTCAGATGTACCTTCCTGACAGTACGGTATTGTGCTGTCATGTTCATGTTGCATTTAATACAATGATATATCAGACAGATTGGCATTAGTTTGACTGCGAACTTTTGGCCTAGGGTTAAATAAGGAATATAGAATATTTTCTTTTTCGAATGCAATCTATGTAGTCTGTCCATACTCAACACTAAAAAAATATTAATTAATTCATCTGTGCGAACTTCTAAAATAAAAAGTTAAAATGTAAATTAAATTAAATTCTAAAGTAAAAGTTATACTAAAATAAATAATTCTGAATTTTATATATGTGCAAAATAAATGTTTCTGTATATTGTTAATCTAGCAATGGCTTATTTTATTTTTTTAATCTTATATATTATCTCTGCTGCTCCACAAGCTAGTGAGTGGGACATTTTGGTCATATTTATTTAAAATGTTGGATCTTACTTAAGTATCTATCTGCCTACTATATAAATTTTCCAGGTTTGAATACCCTTGTACAGCAGATACGGTAAGACTCCAAATACACCCAGACTGTTATAATATATATATTCTACTCTTCTCATTAGGGCAGAATGTATTTAAAAGCTAATTTTTTTTTTTAAAAAAAAAATTAAGATAAGTATAAGTTCTATCATTGTCATAATAATGTTTATAGGGACTTAAATTTTGTTAATATGAAGTTATGAATGATTAAAGAATATATAAAAGTTATTCTAAATATTTAAATTGTAAAATAAAAAACATAAAAGTTAATATTGTATGGTAGGAATAAATGGTCATACTTATAAGTTAAAAAGGTATTGAATATGTTGTTAAATAAATGTAATGCTTAATATTTCAATAAGCTATTAAAGTTGTCTTTTAAATCAGTGGTCTTCACCACCAGTCCGCGGACCAGCACCGGGCCGCAGAAGTTTTCTGCCGGTCCGTGCTAGACTGTTAAGAAAGTTTTGTAATAACAAAATAATAAGATTTTAAACTTTTAATTAATATAAACAATTTTTATTTATTTTTTCATCGCATTTTTACCCGATTAAAAAAAAAGAAATACAACAAAAACAAATTCTAATCAATCATACATAAATTAATTTATTTTTCTATTTATCACAGATGTTTATGGGGGGAGGGGTAGAAAAAAGTTTTTTATTATACAAACTCCAGTTGTCTTTTGATAGCCAATCACAGCTTGTCAGCCTTGTTAAAACAATAAAATGTAACGTGACTTTTTTTGATCTCTTAAATTTTTTCTACTCTCTCTTTTAATATTTCATTTTTAGTGTTTGTTTTTTTTTAGCTATATGGTGATTTTTTTTTTTTGACTTTAACTTTTATTTTTGAAATCAATTTTTATTACCATTTTTTAAAAATAAAAACCAAAATATAAGTTCTGTCTCTAACTTTTACAAAGTATTTCTCAATACACCCCCACCACCCCCAAAATAAAGTAAGATCAAAACTTTTGACTTTTTCAAGTTTCGGTATTTTTTTTTGTTTAAAATTACGGCCACTTTTTTTTTAGCCTATAAGGCGATATCTTTTTTGCCTTTATTTGTATACCACTGATATACTAACCCACTCCCCCCCCTCCCCAAAATAAAATAAGATCAAAACTTTTGACTTTTTCAACATTCAGGTGAATAACATTTTATTCTTGCATGTTTTAACAATGAAATAATAAATGTAAAATGCAAGCACATTAATGAGAATGATTGTTATTGTACTGTTTTCTGTAGCAGTATGACTGCGCATACACAATAACTAGCATACTATTTTGGTCAATTATAACAATTATGTTTATCTAAGGCTAAGCAGGTTACATCTTTAAAAAAAAATTATCTGATGAAAACTTCTGCTGGTCCACAAAATCTTATCCTTATTTTTGCCGGTCCACAGGTGTGAAAAGGTTGAAGACCATTGTTTTAAATTATGTTTAAATTATATAAAATTATTTATTAAAGTTTTAATTCTTATGATGTATTATATTGTTTAATTTTAGTAATGTTATAAAATGTCAAAATTTATTATTCAAAATTTTTATTATTGTATTTAATATTTTTCTTGAATATATTTCTAGCAATTAAATATTTATTTAGTTGATAATTCAAAAATTGCTACATTTGTCTGGAATAAACAGGTCACATGATTGATATGTATGTGATGCAAGTTTTTTAGAGAAAGTTTTTAATTACTTTATAAAATTGTTACTAAAATTGATGCATTGGTACATGATAAAAATAAATACAGAATATTATTTATTTGGTTTTTAAAAGATAATTTAAATTACTAAAGATAAACTAAAAATGGATACATTTTTATTTAAATGTTAGTTAATTAATAAAGAATTATTAAAATATGTTATTTTGAAATGTTTGGCTAGTTTGAATATAATTATAAAATTGAGAATTAAATATTTCTTAGAATATTAAATAAAAACGATGTCTTAGAATTTTATTCTAGATTTTAAAAGTACATAATTGACAAATATGTAAATGAAGTTACAATTAAGGAATGAATCAACCAATCAGAATTTTTTTTTTGAAGCAGGTATAAAAACTGTAATTAAAAATTATTGTGAGTCTGATAAGTAGTCTGATAATTAATCTTCTACTTAATATTATGGTTAGTCTTATTTTTTTAAAATCATTTTTGAAATAATAGTCAAGTATCTTTTTTAAAATATAATATTCTTTATAAAAGAAAGATTAAATTGATATTTAGTATAATTAAAAATGTGCAAATAATTTAATAAAATTTCCTGCCAGTTACTATTTAGAAGCTTAATTGGAATTTACTAATAAATCATGGAACATAAACTTATTGTCGTTGCTAGAAGATTCGAAAGGAAAGAATGAAGAATGATTAAAGCACAATTTTACCCAGTGCTATATAAAACTTTATCTGTTGATTTTTGCAGAGTATTTTGAAATTGCAAAAAAAAACATTGTTTAGAAGTATATGCTATATAATGGAAATGTCTGTAATTATAAATTTTAAGACTTTTGAAAAATATAATGCAAGGAAAAACTATCGGAAAAGATTAAAGGATAAGTTACCTGTTAATTTTATGATATATTTGAAATGAAGATATAAAACATATCGTACTCTCTCTCTCTTTAATATAAACTTTTAACATTTATATTATTGACATTTTTTAAAAAAAAAGTCTTTTTTTAAAAAAAAAAAAATCTATAATAAAGGACATAATTTTTAAAGAAAGTTATATTGGACAAAGGAGTATGGGAATATATTTAAAACCTGTCGTTAAATTACTACAATTATTTTTTTAAAAAAAGAAGAAAAAATGGATAATAAAATATACAATATTGTTATATTAAAAATAGGCAAAACTCACTATATATATTGCCACACACATCAAGCTAGAGTAATCAATGGATGCCAGAAGGCTTGTCCATAAAATCCCCATCTGGTGCCTACTCATCCAATATCCCCAGACTAGTTTCTGGCTTATGGCCTTCGTCAGTGAGGAGCCTTGGATCTGAGAACACTGCATCTAGATCTTAGGATCTAATGCAACCCTCCAGCAACCACCTTTTATCTCCATTTAACTACAAAACTATGAGTCAAACTGAAAACACCTTAATGTTTTCAATCCAAGCCCATCAGCTTATATAGACATATGGGTCTGAACCCAGTTCAGTACCCATTCATTTTGGTGTCTTTGGTTCTTTAATAATCACAGCCACCACTATACTATTAGGCAGGATTGGCTTTAAGCCAATAAACATCACATGACCATCTCCACTTATGCTTGTGTATAACTGTTGTTAAAACAGGCAAAACTCACAATATATATATATATATTGCCACACACAGCAAGCTAGAGTAATCAATGGATGCCAGAAGGCTTGTGCTTAAAATCCCCACCTAGTACCTACTCATCCAATATCCCCCGACTAGTTTCTGGCTAATGGCCTTCATCAGTGAGGAGCTTTGGATCTGAGAGCACTGCATCTAGATCTTAGGATCTAATACAACCCTCCAGCAACCACCTTTTATCTCCATTTAACTTGTACAAAATTATGAGTCAAACTGAAAACACCTTAATGTTTTACAATCCAAGCCCATCAGCTTAAAGTCATATGAGTCTGAACCCAGTTCAGTACCCATTCATTTTGGTGTCGTTGGTTCTTTAATAACCACAGCCACCATTATCCTATTAGGCAGGATTGGTTTTAAGCCAATAAACATCACATGACCACCTCCACTTATGCTTGTGTATAACTGTTGTTAAAACAGGCAAAACTCACTATATACATTGCCACACACAGCAAGTTAGAGTAATCAATGTATGCCAGAAGGCTTGTGCATAAAATCCCCATCTAGTGCTTACTCATCCAATATCCCCAGACAAGTTTCTGGCTATGCAGTGCTCCCAGATCCAAGGCTCCTCACTGATGAAGGCTATAAGCCAGAAACTAGTCTGGGGATAATGGATGAGTAGGCACTAGATGGGGATTTTATGCAAAAGCCTTCTGGCATCCATTGATTACTCTAGCTTGCTGTGTGTGGCAATATATATAGTGAGTTTTGCCTGTTTTAACAAGTTATACACAAGCATAAGTAGAGGTGGTCATGTGATGTCTATTGGCTTAAAACCAATCCTGCCTGTTTTAACAAGTTATACACAAGCATAAGTGGAGGTGGTCATGTGATGTTTATTGGCTTAAAACCAATCCTGCCTAATAGGATAGTGGTAGCTGTGGTTATTAAAGAACCAAAGGCACCAAAATGTATGGTACTGAACTGGGTTCAGATCCATATGACTATATAAGCTGATGGACTTGGATTGAAAACATTAAGGTGTTTTCAGTTTAAGACTCATAGTTTTGTAGTTAAATGGAGATAAAATGTGGTTGCTGGAGGGTTGCATTAGAACATAAGATCTAGATGCAGTGCTCTCAGATCCAAGGCTTCTCACTGACGAAGGCCATAAGCCAGAAACTAGTCTGGGGATATTGGATGAGTAGGCACTAGATGGGGATTTTATGCAAAAGCCTTCTGGCATCCACTGATTACTCTAGCTTGCTGTGTGTGGCAATATATATAAAGGGAGTTTTGCCTGTTTTAACAAGTTATACACAAGCATAAGTGGAGGTGGTCATGATGTGATGTTTATTGGCTTATAAAAAATAAATAATTTTTGTACTAAAACCTGGATTCGCTTATTTATTTTATATGTATCTTATTGAAATACATATGTTGAAAATGGATAGACATCTGTGTTTTATCCTAGGATTATGTGCTATTGAATCTGATCGCAAGTGATGCGTCTGTTTCCGGATAAACAAAAACATACATACAGAAGGAAATAGCTTATATTTTTAAAAAATGGATTTTTGAAATAACTATTGGAAAAATAATGATCGTTCTTAAAAGATTTACAGGAAAGACTGTATTTTATATCTTTATCAATTGGATTGACATTGTTTATAAAGATTTCAGCAGATATCAAAAAGTTGACTTAGCATTTTTATTTTATTTATTATTGTATTTTGTTTTATGCTCCGAGGGAAGTAGAGCTAGAAAGAAAAAAGCTTTCAACAGTTTTTGTCGCATAGCAACCACAACTCCATAGTTTATTAACTGAATTTCTTATATAGGACATTCATTTATGAAGAGGAATAGTAACTATAACTTTTATTAATATTTAAAATATACTAGCAATAACTAGCAATTAGAATTTTAAATTAATTCTAAGATGTAGTAAACGTTACATTTTTGATATTTTGAATCCTAACAATATTAATATTTTTTTAAAAGAACATTTTTTAAAATAATTTTCTTATTTTTTTCTTTTAAAACATTTTAAAGTGCATTAGCTTACACTGAATGTAGTATGAGTGCTATATTATTTTTGTATTTTATGTAAAACTGGACCAGAAGACTTCAAAAGATTTGAATTACAAATAGTAAGATTTTATTAGGTAATTTTATTATAATTTTTTTTATACAATGTGTATTTTCTTAAAGTTTCTTGGAGTTATAATGACATTTATATTATGTTACATGAATAAATAAACATATGCATGTGTGAGTTGATAACACATATAGCTTTTTATTAAGAGATACAAGCTACAAGAAATATGCATATATTTTTTTTTTCATGTCATAGCATCTGCCGGGACGCGAACCCACAACCGTCTGAAACCGACTAATTGCTTGCAAGGCTGCTGCGGTGACCTCTCGGCTAACAACGCTTATTTTTATATCATAAAGTTCATTATAACTTTATAAAATGATCATAATTTTTATATGATTCTTTGCTAGATAAACCATGGTATTTATTTTCAAGATATAAATATTGAACGAATATTTTAAAATCAAATCTCATTTGTATTTGTAGATAAGTTTGTATGTGAAACCTTTTCTTATACTAGTTATGGTTGGATCAAGAGATATGTAATTTTGTTTATTATTGGGAAATTTATTTAGTTATTTTACGATGTTAAATGTCTAAATCTATTTGAGATTATTTAAATGGAAGTGACAATGGAATATATCTGAGAAGTTATTATGCAAACATAGTCCTGTACTTTGTATTTATTTCCATGGACAGTGTTTTTCGATATTTTATATTTTAATGATCTGTAAGTGCTGAAAGATACATTATTTTAAAGGTATTAGATGAATTCATACCTGTTGTTTTTTACACTGATTTTCCCTGCGATTTACTGAATTATTTTATACTATTAAGTCTTTACTCTAGTTATTCCTTCATGTCCTATGCATAGTATCACTATCTGAATTTCATTAGCAAACATTGTGTAGTATAGTATTTTTGAAAGATGAATAATGGATAATTTTAGAAAAGATGGTTTGTTTAGAAGGAAAGATAAGTTTTTGGTATTATGAAAAAATACAGATGATGTTGAATGTATAATGTTAATGATGAATATGACAAAGTTTTCATAATTTTTCTTAATATTTTGAAATATTTTTGGTAATAAAAGAAATATAAACTATTCACAATTTGTATTTTTTGCATATTCTTTGATACCTTCGATTTTTCATAAATCAACAGCATTTCTGATAAAGCAATTCATATTTTACAATGAAACATCAAATGAAATATATTACTGTATGATGAATGCTTATATTGTATTTAATTATTTTTTATATTTGATATTTTTGAATATGAGATACACATCATAGAAATAGAATGGTGCCAAGCAAAATTTATTATTATTTAGTACATGAATGAACATTATTTTAAAATTTACTTTTCATTAACCTAGAATAAGCTAATACAATATTGTAGGATAAATAAAATATTTTTGAATTATTAATATATATATTTCTAATTTTAAAAATCATAAGCTGGAGTGAAGGCTTACTCATTTATGATATGCGAAATGGTAAATCTGTAAATTCAATCTTTCTTTTATTCTATTTTGTATATATTTTTTTAATTTAATATATTTGTAAGTATTTATTTTAAGATTGTAAATATTTTTGTACCTAATTATTTTTTTAAATATAAATTTGTTAAAACTTGTTGTCCGTATTATTATTGATCTCCTTACCTCCACAGAATCCAATTTTACAGAATTCAGAACTAAACAAATTACATATTTTTGCACATTATAATTTTAAAAGATATAATTGACTTAAACAATATTAATCATTATTCAGAATATAGTACAGCAAAATCAAACAGTATAAGATTATTTTGGTCATAATTTATTATTGAAAAATACTGCCATATCATTAAGTATATTTCTTATTGCCACATATTGTTCAGATTATACCATACTAATAATATGCCACGAGACGTGAAAGATGAGAAATGAGAAATAAAAGAATTATTATTATTATTATCATTATTATTAGTGACTAGATTATTTAGTACATATTATACCAAATGTTAGTTAGATTAAGTATAGGAGGAGAAGAAGGAGGAAGGGGGGGGGAGGATGATGATGATTATTATTATTATTGTTTAGGTGTAGTTATGAATGATGCAAAATCCTTTATCTTACTTGGCTACAGAGGATTGTAAATTAGTTAGAAATTTTATTTTAAAGAACCTGACATAATTATATTATAAGAATAGAACTTTTAGAATTTATTTATTAATATTATATTTGATTATTTATAATATTTTCAAGTCTTAAGAATACTATAAAATGTATTTCTATTTGAAATAAAAAGAGGGGATAAAGTTCTTATGCCATTGAGATTGTATCTTTTGGGATATATGCTCCATGTAGTCCTACTGCTTTACTTTTTACCATATGACTCATGATTACTATTATATTATTTTATTATTTATTTATTTAAAACGAACCATATTTTTATTATTATCAATTGGAGTTAGTTTAGTAGTATAAATTATTGTAAGATATTTGTAATACTTGTTTTACTATTGTAAGAATGAGAGTTTTAGCCAGACCATTTATTTTATTTATGTTTATTTCCACTTGATGATGAGTATACAGTTTAATGATATTAAACTTTAAATCTGCATCTTAAGCAGAGCAATTATTAATATTATTATACACTACATTAAAGCTAAGTTGCAGATATGTATATATAGTTATTTACTTTTTATTGCAATTTATTAGTTTAAATTTTCCCTTTAACACCAAGATGAAGTTATGTTAGATTTATATCCAGGCTGAAATACATAGTCAAGATATAACTGTGTATATATATTATAACAATCGGAAGTGGAGATCGAATCTAACCGCAAAAACAATATCTGCAACTACCAGGGCGCCATCTAGGCATTTGAGCCTAGAAAAATTTATAAAGTAGGCAGATACGCGCTGTTAAGATTCCACTTTATTTAAATATTCCGATCGTTAGCCCAAGTCACTAGCTCAGTGGAGACGCAGAGATAAAAATCTATATCTTAATTTATATCTTAAATATAAATAAATAAAAGCCACTGCCCATAAAAATATTTATTTACGCACATATAAAATAACATTTAAATTTTGAGGAATAAATTCACCATTTTAGATTTTTATATTAACTTGTAAATTTACATTTAAAAAGATTTCAATAAGTTTAATTTTTATTTAGTGGGTCGAGTATGAATAGACTATATAGGTCTGCATTTGAAAAGAAAATATTCTTTCCCTTATTTAACCTTAGGCCAAAAGTTCGTAGTCAAAACGGCGCCAATCCATCTGATACACTTATGTATTCAATGTAGCATGAAAATACGACAACACAAAATACTATACTGTCAGGAATGTACATCTGAACAGTAAGTAGAATTAGAGAAGACATTGACTCTCCACCAACAGGAATGTTACATCTGTTGGCAAGTAGAACAATAAACAAAAAACTCCATAGGAATGGACTGCGGTCTTCTGCCGACTTACAAACCCATCCATAGGCAAACAGAGGGTGTGTGGCGTATATCTATAATCCTGCCCGTAGCGGATCTCATACTACATCTACTAATTACACAAATATATCCAATCCATTGAGCCAATTCAACTACGAAACGAATAACCTAAGATTACCCTCCCTTAATATAACTTTACAAAACTATATAGCCATTCACGCCCGACTTAAATTTAACATTTAGATACGTTCGCACAAATGAATTTTATAAAATTTGTTTTAAAATGTTGACTATAGATCAGCTGCACAGATTCCATGGTCAAAAACATTCCAAATTAAACACAACCGATCAAAATACAAAGTCACCGATAAACGTAACTTGCATAGGGAATATACAAATCCCATTAGCATTCATCGTAAGATGCCGCAGTGATATCGTTGACCTATATATTCTAATCGAATGTGAAAACCACAACATAATCAACCGCTAAAGAATCTATGCAACGTCCATACCCAACCTTAAATTTCCTCATTTAAAATTTAAACAATAAATATTAATACAAATAAAATAATAAATGGAAATGATGATTTTTTTTTATCAAACGCAAACATATAAAATTAAACATTTTCAATTGATTTTAAACTTAAAAGTCAGATAGAAGTTCATAAGCTTGAACGAAAGTTCTTAGTTATTTTTAAATTTAGAGTTCATGTCAATATAGCTTACAGTAGAAGAGTCCAGGTTCCTGTTTTTTTTTAATTCCTGCGACGTCTCCATTGGAAGATAATGTTTTGGAGGTAGCATTAGCTGGTTCCATTCTTGTATCACAGTCTTTTCATTTTATTTTTTTTTTTAAACAAAAAAAAATGAGAGAGAACGGCAAGTGCGTCTTACCGTTCTCATCAAATCAAGTCCGAAAAAAAAAAAACTCTCTGGAACTCAATATTTCTCTTTTTATAGTAAATCTCCAGATTGAATGAACAAAGACGTCACTAATCCAAATTTTCGTTCGGGTCCGGGCTGAGGCTTGGTGCTTCCATTGGTCAAGCTAAAATCTCTTTATTCTCTTATCTAATTTACTCTCTGACTTTTTAATTAGACAGCTTTTGGATAATTAATAAACAATCATTTCCATTTACAGATTACAGGAATTAATTAATACCTGTTTTTATTTTTACTTACGTTATTTCTTTTTTAAACTATTTTTATATTTAAATCTTTTTTTATAAAAAAAATACATTCAAATACCTTTTTTTATTTATTAAAAGAAAATATTTTTAAAGTTTAGCATCTGTGCGAATATATACGTTTAACAAACATTTTAATTTTAGCGTTTAGTTTTTTTTTCTTTTTAATACACTTATTTTTAGATGCGAACTTAAAAGTTTTTATTTCAATTTAATGTAACGACATATTTATATATCGTTACAATATATATATATATATTGTAATTGTACCCCCATACAACCTCTTTACCTCAGTTGTAACTATTTTCTGATGAACATATTGTAGGAAGGAACCACACAGATGTCATTCCACCTTCAATATTTCCTGCTCATCAGAGAGACTGGAAACACCTAGAAATTTGTGTTTGGTTTCCCAAACGGCACCACTAGAGTTCCATCTCACTACAACCTGACTTACCTAGGTCTAGTTACACCGGACATAGCTCAGGAGGCATGAGATTCTAGTAAACAATTGCAATGAATGACAAGTGATGCAACATGAACAACTGCATTGATTTTATATAACAATAAATTTATTTCATATTTGTTAAGGTCATTAATTCTCTATAGCTATTTTGGATAATAATCCCATAAAGTTTATCATTAGTTCATTTTTGATATAGTTCATCTTTAGGATCCAGTTTCTTATGCGCGCATATTTTCTTGAATTCCATTGATCAATTACTCCTCATTGGTGATGTATTTATCCGTGGTGTCCTTTAATTCTTTAGTTGTGATTCAAATATTATTCCTTGATCCATGTTGAAACAGTAAGGTCTGCTTTGCAGATCTTCGTTTCACCTTTTCTCACCTACTTCCTACCCTCATACCTCTATCGTGGTGTGTCTGCAAGACTTATATACCGAAAATCCCGCCTAATTTTAAACCATCAGCACAATGCTCGTATTATATCTATAACTTATTCCCAAATAAAATAAAATATTATGAATTATGTATTTGTTCACATAATTTACATTTATTAAAAAGTAAGTTATATAAGTCGTAATTGCGCACACACTATGATATCTATTTTAAAACATATCAAAATTATAAATTGTTAAAGTTATTTTGTTTGAATCTATTTACAAATATATTACCGTCGTAATATATTTTGATTTAAAATAAAATTCATTTAGTAAATATTCGTTTAGTAAATAGATTCAAATATTGCAATTTAAAAAGTAAAATCATTTTCTTTAATTTAATAAAAGTTATTCCAAATATTTCTGTTAAAATAAATGAGGGACAATAGTTTAATTAGTAAATGTTGTATAAGTTTATCTAAAAACAGCAGATGTCCACTTAAGCTTTTCTTTAATTAATAAAAGTAATTTTTAATTAAATCTAGTTTGTAATTCGAATGTCGACAGGGAAAGTAACAAAAGAAATTAATTAATGTTGAATTCCTTTAGACATTCGGATGATTTAATTACAGCTGATAAGTCTGATATTTTTGTAATGCTCCAGGGCAGTTCTATTGTTAAATTCTACTATAAAAAGGAGGTTTTTCTTTTGTTCTCCAGTTAGTTGGTATTCTAAGGTTTCTAAGAGAAATCATTCTGAGTTCTATTATATTAATTTGTAAATCTCGACATGACAGAGTAGAGTGCAAGAAGTCTATCTCTCTCCGAAATGGTCATATGCTGCCGTAGACCATCGGAAGTTTATCACACGGACCCCGGAACTGCTGCTGCCGCTGCCAAAAATATGAACATTCCAGATTTTGCTGCTGAATTATAAAACCTGCCGAACATCTACCTGCAAATGCGTCTCCAGAGGTAACCTAAATTAACCCAAGAGCTCTTGTGATTCCCAACTAACATGCTATAGCTATTTAAAATTGTTTTCCTTATATTTCACATAACTTCATTATGTATTTCTTTAATGTGTTTAATCTACTCAACATTTTGCTCTATCCTTGGGTTAATATTTTCTATTTATAAAGCTTTCTTTTATTTTATTATGATAATGTGTCAGAATCGTCTTTGACCGAGTGAAAGTAAGACGCCGCTATTAAGGCATATTTTAAATTTATAATTTTCCAATTTTATTATCTTGCAAATCACTCGTTCGAGGGCGATTCTTTTCTTTAATATAATATAATCACATAGTTTAAAATCTACATGTTATTGATTTTAATCTACCATGAGAGTATGTGCGAGGTCAGTGATTTAAATATGTCCCCAAATGCATGATTGCGTATATAAATCTATACTTACTCTTCAAACCCGCAAGCATGCATTTTCCTATTTTAATTACCATGTTCTACTTTAATTATAAAGTTCATCATTGACGTCGAGAATGTGCGGACCCTTTTAAATGAATTTCGGGGAATTTGATTGGGCATTTCTCTTAATCCGAGTAAAACACATTTAGTACGTTTTTATATACACTAGTCTCGTATTGCTGGTAAATGAATTGGTTGTTGAGACCGCTTTGTTTTATTTTTCCAAGGATTCTTTACACGGCAAAGTCCGTTCTTTTCGCTTATTGCAAGTTTCCAGGCAGAGGGTGTCCCAAATGACACCCCTGGGAATTAAACGCAATCGTCACACAGTCGCTAAGTTTCGGCTGTTCATCAAAATACTTTCCTACGGGTTAGCGGCGAGACGCCCTCCGTAATCAATCCGGATATTCGATATTGTTTTATTTTATATTTATTTTACAAAGCATCCGTGACTTAAACGTGTCACACCCTCCAACTTTAATAAATTCATTATCAGCAATACTGACCTCCCAATGTAACTTTATTATTATTATTCTCAAATAAATGCTTTGATCACAGTCCCACTTTGTTGCTTAGAAGCTTTTGTCCGTGCTATTCTCGAAATCAATGAATATTTTAGAACACTTAATTTCAAATATTTTCTTAAACTTGTATACTTACTCAAAGCACCTCGCACATGTTCTTCTCATCAAGCACATTATCGTAATGCTATTAGCCCGAGGAATAGAATATATCACTTTGTTTTAAAACCTTTTGTCATTTATTGAAATATAATGCCAACAATTATTTAATACGCGTCCCTGTCTCATATAAGCAGACAGTGGCGTTATATATATATTTATAGAAATAAATTGTGTGAAATTATTTAAAACTAAATTTGATCTCTTATTTTATTTGATTCCTATCACTGTCTCGGTCTATATATATATTTTCTGCATTTCTTTTGTAAATCCATAGATGTTAATTAGCCACCCAAACTTCTTTTAGTATAGTCTTTTGTTTCTCCCTGACCACCAGGCACCGGTCAAAGGTTATACTAGTAGTGGCACCAGATGCGTTATCACGTAGATGGCGCTGTGAAATTTGGACTTTAGATTCGAACTTAGTATATCTAGAAGGCAACTCCTCCTAGAATGTTCAGTTTCGTGTCTGGGGTTTGAATTCTGCAGTGTGTTAGCGAGATAGATGATTCTGACTGTTACAATGTACAGCTGTTTTTCTTATAATCATTTGTAATTCCTTCTTTTAAAGATGTGTATTATTTTCTTAAGCCTTTCTAATTCTTCCAGGTATAACTGTGTTTTGTACATAACATTTATTATTCCACCAGCTAGAGAGATATTTCATTTATATAGCGTTTATATTTCATTCAGATTGATATATGTGGTATATATGATTTATACTAGAGCAGATGTATATTGTTTATTAAAATATAATTATTTATGATTCATTTCATTAAAGACGCATTTTGATTATAGACATCTAAGTATTTATGATTTAACCCCAATAAAATGTATTTGCATATAGAAATATAATTATTTATGATTTATTTCAAGATGTTTTTTTGATTATAAACATATAAGTATTAATTCTTTATTTCCACCCAGATGTATTTGGTATATAAAATGTATAAGCATTTAGGATTTATCCTAAGAAAAACGTATTTGCATATAAAATATAATCATTTATGATTTATTTCAAGAAAGATGTTTTTTGATTATAAACATAAGTATTTAATATTTAATAAAGTCGTTACCTTCATTTTCATCTGGTGTGTTCATCCACTACAGGTTACTATTGGATTTCAAAAAGGGTTTGGTTTATTTAAGCTTAATGGCATTATTTAATTTCCATTGGTATTCATCCAGGCATGGTTTGGAGATTCATGGTGGTAGATAAAGAAAAAGCTATTACTGACAAACCTATCATCCTTATGATTTCCATATTAATATTTTTCTGTTCAACGTCCAACAACCGTAGGGTTCACACTTAGTAAACCTAGATTTCTCAGCTGGGATAAGCTGTGTGGCCAAAAATATAATATTCCAAAGGTGACTCTGCACTAAAATCACTTGGTAACTAAACAACACATAGATAGAATTTTTTAACTTCAAATTCCAGTATTTATACCTTGATCAAGTCTCTGGATTAATCCAGCATGACTCCACTGTATCTGATTTGTCAAACAGCTTTCATTTAAGCCAGTGTTTTTCTCTTCTTGATGATTGGATTGTTTAGTTTTAGCAGGACAAATGAGGAATTAGGTATATTATGCCATGTTTTCCAATTTGATAAGTTTGCCTCAAGCGATTATTATACTTTGTACAACAACATTGTTTCAAAAATCAAAAATATGTTTTAATAAATGCCAGTTTTAAATGCTTAAAGATGCATTTATTTCATGATTTAAAAATCATAAAAATCAATAATGAAGATTTATCTTCTTTTTTTCAATTCTCCATCATTATTTTCTCTTAAATTTAAACATTTTTTTTTTATAAGATTATAGAAAAGTTGGTTTCTTTCATATACATCTGTTTTCCTTCAATCAATCACTTTAGGTGGAAGGGGAAAATAACACTTAAAATATATACATAGAACAGCATGACTGTTTCAATATATATATATATTTTAAAAAAATAAAGTCAATATCACATAACCTAATTTAATAAGCTTTTGTTTACAAATGTTATATATTGTAACGATCCGGAAAAGGTGACTTAACGTAAACTGCACTACAGGGCGCCATCTAGGCATTTGAACCTAGAAAAATTTATAAGTAGGCAGATACGTAAGTCAAAAAAAAAAAAAAATTTTTTTTTTTTTTAAATATTTTGGTTCCGGTCGTTAGCCCATGTCACTAGCTCAGGGAGTAGCAGAGATTTAATAACATCATATCTTATCTAATTAGATTTCAACATTAAAAAATAAATAAAATAAGCCACTGCCAGTAATTAGCATACAAACATTTATTTATGCACATATATATAAGATTTAAAATTATTTTATTATTAGTTTTACATTTTAACATTTAACATTTTTTTAACTTTGATTTTTGACTTTAATTTACCTTTAATTACCATTACATTCTAATTTTACATTTTAATTAAGTTCGCACAGATAAATTTATGAAAGCTTGTTTTTCACGTTGAATATAGACCGGTACATAGATTTCACGGTCAAAAACATTTCAAAGTAAACATAAACGATCAAAATACAAAATTATTGATTACTGACAATTGCGGAGGGAAATTTATACGTAACCCATAGTATTCACCGTAAGATACTTGCATTGTCACCAATAACTTAAAAGACATCCGAATAAATACATTTTAGATACTCACCGTAAGGTATCATTATTTATCGAATGTCTATATATTTTGATCAAATATGAAAACCCAAAACATACTTAACGATAACCAATCCATGCAAGCGTCTATAAACAACTTAAATTTAATGCATTTTTATTTAGGATCGAGTATGAATAGACCACATAAATTTGCTTTTGAAAATAAACATTCTATCCCTATTTAATCTTAGGCTAAAATTCGTAGTCAAACTGGCATCAATTCATCTGATATATCGATGTATTCAATGTAATAAAATAGCAGCACAAAAGGTTAAGAGAAGAAATTGCCTCTTATGAGATAGGAATATTACATCTATCTGCAAAGAAGAGCAATAAAACAAAAAACTCCATAGAACGAACTGCGGTATCCGACTTATAATTCCTTCCATAGGCAAACGGAAGTGTGCGGGTATGAAGCGATTCTGCCCGTAGCGAATCAATATTACATCTACTAATCACACCAATATATCCAATCCATTGACCCAATCTAACCACGAAACAAATAACCTAAGATTACCCTCCCCTAATATAACTTTACAAATCTACGACAGCCATTCCCACCCGACTTAAGTTTAACATTTATATAATTAATTTAACGAAAAACAAAAAAAAATCATGATAAAAACTTAAAGAATACAAAAATAAATAAATGGAAATGATTTTACATAAATAAGAAAAAAAATACATCAAATAACACTATTAATAAAGAATTTAGTTTGGTCAGATAGGATTCTATTGCATCATTTAATAAAAAGTTTTAAAATTTAGAATTCTTATTGTTTCAAGTGAATATATAAGTTCTTACGATTTTCAAAACGTCCAACTTTATCCGTTGCTTGCCATGAACGTAAATTCCCACGCCGTCCTAAAATTGGTATCCATTTAGCCGTTGTTTTATTTATTCATTCAGAGGTTTTTTAATTTAGTTGGTCCTCAATTTAGGAAACAATAGTTCATTTCTCCTTTCTTTAACAGCTGAAAGAATTGACCGTGCGTCTGTCAATTCCTCCAACTCCGTACTACTACATAGAGTCACATCGTAATAATCAATTTCCAGTCACTAATTAATAATTTCCAAAATTTTCCTTTTATATTAATGTGAAGGATTGAATTTACATTACGTCACCGATGCATGGTCCTTTCGCTGCGGTCCGATTCCATAGGGATTTCTTCTTATTTGCTAACAGTTTCTATTGTTTTCCTATCTGACTGGTGTTTTACATTTAAATGGAAGGTGGTTTACATTTAACTAATTAACAATCATTTCCATTTCTGATTAATTAACCTGTTTTCCAAATCAAAAATATATTTAAAGATAAATTTAAAGATATAATTTCATCTCCAAATCTTTTTAAAATATAGTTTTAAAATACTTTTTCTTTAATAAAGTTTTATTTTAATAATTTTTCATATCTGTGCGATTTAATATATAAGAGTTTAAGATGATATTTAATTTCAATTTTTAATTCTAAAAGAAAATTTTTAAATGCGAACTTTTTAATTTACTTTCATGTTTAATAAATAAAAAAAAACAACAATGTAACGAACGTCTGTGCTCGTTACAATATAGAGTTCGCAAAATAAGCTCTTAACAAGCTTTGAGAATATCCTCAACCCCAGACCAGTTTCTACTACTGGCATCATCAATGAGATGCCAGGATATTCAAGCATTAGATTAAAAACACCAAGAGAAGTCCAGCACTTTATCTAATGCATAAATTTCAGAGTTTCTACTTAATAGTTATACATTAGATAAAGTGCTGGGCTTGTCCTGGTGTATTTAATCTAATGCTTGAATATCCTGGCACCTCACTGATTTGCAAGCTCTATATATAATAAATATATTTATATTTAATTTTATTATTGAAATAATTGACTAACAATTAGTTAACAAATGACATCATTACATGTTTTGCTACAACTATTAGACAAATTATAAATGTCACTTTAAAAAAATATATGTAGTCACAATAATTGTTTTAAAAAATGATCATGCATCAGAATTAATTTCTAAATTCTTCTATAAATTATTAATTGTTTAAACAGTATATAAATAATAAAACCATAAACAGAAAAGATTAAATGGCATTTATAATCTTTTAAAAATTTTTTTAATAATAATTTTAAAATGGAAAATTAATAAAGCTTTTACTTTAAAAATAAAATTAAATAATTATATTGTGTGCATATATAAAAACACATGTAAAATCCTAAGGGAATAATGATTAGTGCATCCATCTACCAAATTCTGGACCTAGATTCACATCTGGTCTAGATAAAACTATCAAGTTCTAAAAAGGTTTAAGACTTCTAGCTAGCTATTATAAATTGATTGATAAATGAATATCTACTTATTCTTGGCAAGTGTTAGTGAACTTATTTTCTTTTGCTGTTTCTCTTCAGAGGGCTTCTAAAGTAGGCTATTAAAAAATGTTTTATCTTTTTATCATATTTAAATGTAAGAAACGAGTAAAATTAATAAATAAGTATAATTTGAACTATGCCATCATAATGCTTGTTACTTAGAACATGCTCATCATTTCTAACTTTCATATCTTAAGTGTTATATTCTATTATAGATTAAATAAAATCCATTTTTATTTTGTAGCTGTATTTTATTACATTCTTCTACTTTGTTCTAGTTCCAATTGTTAAAAGATTTCAATTCATTATATAACTTTTCTGCATATTCACTGTATATTTTTACCAGATATACTTTTATGGTTTCTTCTCTCTTCCATTTTATTTTTCATCTCAATGTTATTCCAAAACTTTTTTTTTTTTATTGTTTTTTTATCAAACTTAACATATTTTATTTTTTATGCTGCAGCTTTGTTAGATTTTTCTTAAATATTTTCCAGTTTTTATTTGATTTATATTGCCAATTATTTTTTTATTATTGTTTACTCTTTTTTCTTATCCAGTAACAAGACTTTCTCTCATAGTTATTCATACACTTCCAAGAGCAGTTCTTAAGACTTTTTTTTTTAAATTTAAAGCAAATAACTTGAATAGTAAGTATAAAGAGAAAAATGTGGCTGTCAGATGCATAGGTGCATTAGTTCCAGATTTGAATTCCAGTCATCACCAATAAAGACAGATATGGAGATATTATAAAAATGTACCATCTGATGTCCATTGATTACTCGAATTTACTATATATGATTGTAGAGTAGGATGAAAAACATTCCAAAGCACATTTAATTATAAACTTCTTTTATATAATAAAAGCTTTTAACTTATTAATATCTTTTTTTTTTTTTTGCTTGGCTTAGAACTTCTCATATTCTTAAAATTTAATTTGATAATATTAAATCGTGCTATCACACTTCCAACGTAAAGCTGTAACAACAAATAAAAAACTAAATTAAATGGCTGAGCACTTGCAAGAAGATAGCACGATATAATATCATATTGAAGACAAATGTAAAGTATAAATCTACAGATTATTACTTAAAATTTAATTGTATGTTAACTCCAAGATGTAACACACATTACTAATGCTGAGTCTATTCTGAATTCATTTATAGTCTAATTGGAAGTTATATGCATGAAGGCTTTTGTGATTTTTAAACTAAGTACTTATTAGAATCATAGTATGAATATATGACAATCTTCCTGCAACAAGCATGGAATAATGTATGGAGAAACCGGATTTTATCTTAATGAAATAATGTATAAAATTCCTAGGGGAAATCTGATTTTATCTTACTAAAATCCAAGGTATAGACAAATTATAAAAATACACAATACAGCTACTAACATGAACTTAGACAATATTATAGGAAATAGCCACATCAGGATTAAAGAGGTGAGAGTCTGAGACTCTTGAAATAAAAATCTACTACTAGTGTTGGCAACTGTGAAAAACCTCTACTACTAGGTATTCCTCTATGGAGTGATTCTACTACTAGGTATTCCTCTATGGAGTGATCTTTTCTTTATAAATCAAGACAATATAAAAAATATATTTCAATTTAACTTTAAGAGTCATATCAAAATCAAAAATAAACATCTCAAAATTAATAGCCCAGTACAATGATGTAATTGTACCTCAGGAAACCATCATTCTTTTAAAATGCCCATATATTTTATTTAAATTCTTGAATCGGTTTTTGATAGATTGCATTCTAAACATGATATGGCTACATTTATTCCAGATGATCTTGTCAAGCAAACAACATCTACTGAAGAAAATTAAAACATTATTGCAATCATGATTCAGATAGATCATTTTTATGAATATATAAGCTTCCCAATACAAAGTTGCTCTATTTTCCAGATCATTGTATACCTGTTGTTTATAGGAGATTTCAATTTTCATAATAGCATTTGATTTCAGGCAACTAAAAATCAGGCAGAATTTCAACTTTTAAAATGGACGAATTTAAACAACACACTTAACATTAATACTCATAAGTTACTAAAATGAAATTTAAGGAAAACTAATTGGATTCAATATACTGGTTAATCTTGGATAGAATATTAATAAAATCTTTTCAATTTCTTTTTTCTATGATAGGTTTAGCAAATTCATAACAATAGTTGTCAAAAAGATCATCTCTTGAGGTTATCAAACGCAATTCATTCTAGGTTAAAACAAAACAGCAGTGCTCTTTATATTACATTTGTTTGTCAAAAATCCAAAAATTGCTGACCAACTTTTTAAAAAAAATCACTTGGCAAGGCTAAAAAAAAAAAAATTATTAAAAAACAAAACTTTATAAGATCAAGTCAAAAGCTTAGTCATTTTGACTTAAGCTTGATAAAACTATTACTGTCATTTTATTAGAAAAAGGACCTCTAAAAAAATTACTATTATAAATATTATTAAGACTGCTACTCATATATCAGATTTATAATGTCAAAAGTAAAATGAAATAAAAGCACCATTAAAACAGAAAAGCTTCTCTTTCACAATGTTCCTCTAATATCAGTCTAATAAAACCAACAGATATTGATGAATATGAAGTTATTACAACTGTCTTAAAAACATCATGAGTTAATAGCAAACTTTCAAAGTTTTTAAAAAATTTAGGACATAAAGCCAAAGCATATGGCTGGAAAAACCATTCAACTTTCTTCATACAGAAACTATTCCAAAATTTTGGGTTAAAGCAAAATTATAACAATCTCAAAACCAAATAAACTCTGCAATAGTCCAAAAAATTATCAATGATATCATTATTATAGTTTCCCTACAAGCTTTTAAAAAAAAAAAAAATTAACAAGAATTGTGCCCATAGTTGATAACTATCTACTGATATAGCACACGGATTTAAACCAAAAAGAAACTGCTGTGAAAGGGATTTTTTAAATCAATTCAGACTTAAAAAAGCTTTTAAAATAAATTAAAAAATAGTGCTATTTTTATTGACTTAATCCCAATTTATGATTATGTTTAGAAAAATATTCATCTTCTAGAAATTTATACAATTCTTACATGCAGAAAAAAACTTTATTTTTTTAATAAAATACTCTCAAATAGCATTAAATGATAATGATTATAATAAACACAAAATTTTTCAAAATGATCTATCAGGTTTTGGTTTTCTCATCAATGATCTTCGAGATACAAAATGTACAAAAATTCATCTAAGCTTTTATTTTGACATGAGAGAACAGATTTTTTTCAAAAATAAAAAGTCTCTCAATAAGGATATGAAAAACGGATAACTTTTTCAGAGTCTGATATTTTTATTTTTATGTTGAACCTTTCATTTCATTAATAGGGAAATATTTCATAATTTAAATATAATATTTTGCAACAATATACTTAAATACCATTCTACCCACTCTATTTAGAAGTAACCTTAGACTGTAGACTAACTTATTGTCTTCATTTGCCTAAAGCTAAATATAAAATAATTTCTAGAAATAATCTGCTTGAAAAGCTGGCTGGTACTATTTGGGGTTGGAATTGTAAAGCAAGTATTTTTTAAACAGCTTCTTTAACACTACCATATTTATCAGCGACTATTGATTGCATCCCAATTTGGAGAGGGTCATTCCTAAACTTTTGGATATCTAATCAAATATTACCATGAGAAATATCATTGATTAAAGAATTATGATCTAAAAAACTGGATTTCTGTATCTAAACAAATTTATTTTTCTCAGATCAAACAGTAAATCCATCTAGTTTGATTTTCCTATACATTATTGGAGTATCCTTAACAAATTAAGGTTAATCCATGATATTGCAATCATCTGCTTAAATAAAATTTAACAACCACTGACTTATGTATACACGAACAAAAACGAACCATGAACCACATAATTAATGTCAAATGAATGGTTATAGTGGCAGAATTGAAGAACTTAATAAAGCCACTAGTAAATGTATCTCCTGGTTGGAATTTCTATAAGTTTTTTAATGATATTTTGTTAACATTAAACTGTCTAAAAAAAAATTCCACAAGGTAAACAAATAAGACAAAGTATTTATTCTACAAAAAATTACCAGAACTTTCACTTCTCTCATTTCCAAATCTTAAACTATATTCTTTCACAATCTTCTCTCATTTATAACAGCATCCCAATCACACAATATACAACTTTTAGTATTCATTTTCAATTTTTTTTTTTTTGGTATTTAGCAATTAAAAATATTGTATAAAAATAACTATAATTTTTTTTTAATGTTTTTATTCTTCCAGCTATCTGTTACATGAATTGGCAATATGTGTAACTTGATTTCAATACAACTTAGTTTAAGGGATTGTGTTCAAATTATCCCAGTAAAGTTATTTTAAAATTATTTAGATAAGCTGTAATATTTAATTAACTATTGCTCACAGTAACAATTCATAAAGCCCTTGCTTTCTGAACTAATTTAGAGCATAATGGTTAATTATAAGGATGTAGGGGTTTATTGGTTTGGACATCCAACATCCAGATAACCCTGGATGGTACAAAGACATCACCTTTAAAGTCTATATTATATTTTAAATATTTTTTTTCCATTAGAAACTTAGTTTATAATTGGCCAGTACACTAATAGCCAGAGGATTGATGACAAGCACCGTTTAATATCTCAGCATTATTTTTTTATGACAAGTAATGAATTAGCACTTAGATATGTGCATCCTGATAATTGTGTTGTATTTTTGTCCTAAGTTTGGAAGTGGCTAGCTGATAGCCTGTCTGTAGTGAACCTCTTTCAAATCAAGTCACAAGGCTGACTGTTGATTTTTAATTCTTTGTTGTTGATTGTATAATGATGAAAAAGATTTGATTTGATTATTTCTCTTTAGTGCTGATAATGATGATTATAACTTGGTCCATGCTGACTCTGTTTATTCTATATTTACTCACATGCTCATTATTCACTGGATATTCTGTCTATTCTATATTCATTATATTTGATGATTTATAAAATGGGAATGATGATGGTTTCCCATCTCCCCACATCCTCCCTATGTTTACCCTGGCTTTTTCTGGACCGTTACAATATATATTGTAAATATAATTTCAATTTCAGTTAAGTGATATTTTAAAATGTATACATATGTAATATAAATCATTTTTATCATGTACATTACAAAATTTTTATTATAAGTATTATTAAATTTTAGAATTTTATAATAATATTAATGCAAAAATTCAAATTATATTAATGTCACTTACAGTTTTGAAGAAAGTGCTATCTGATCAAAATATTAGAGAAAAAACATTGCTATTTTTGATGCCTTTTATTTCTTAAGTAAAGTAAGAAATTGTCATTTTAAAGAAATACAACCCAGATACAAACATTATTAACACAATTTTAAAACTTCATTGTACATGAATATTAGTCTCTTATTAAATTTAGGAAATTTATATAAACATCAGTAAATCCTTTCTATGTCATCCAACTCTACAACTATATAATTAGCATTCATTTTTATCATTATTGTTTTTAAAGAATAACTTTGCAACACATTTATCTTAAGGGATTATATTATGATTCCAACATGAAGTGGATAGGAATGTAGAAAAAAATTTTTATTATCCTTATGAAAATCAAAAAAAAAAAATTATTTTCCTCAAATTGCCTTTGAGTTCTTATTAATACCATCAAAAAGTTATTTGACAATAATTCCCAACCTCTAATCACAAATTAAGGAAATATATATATATATATTTTTAAAAGGAGGTGCCTTGACAACAGTTTCAAATTCATGATTGTTATCTATACTGGGGCTGTCTAAGTGTTGACTGGTTTCTAATGGTTACTTATAAACCCATTTAGCTTGAACATTATTACATTTATTATTTAAGTAATACTTTGAGTCCAATTTGAAAATTATAATTGCAATTTGTAAGTTATAATTGACTATTTATTAGTCTGCATTCAGAACAGGTTATATTTACCTGTTTAAGGATGTTTATTTAAACTTCTTCCAATCAATAATTTCAATCTCTGTAGTCAAGTTGCAATCTTTGGTGTCTTTATAAATATATGAGACCATTAATGGAGGTGGGATTCCCACTTCTATTGTTAAAAGGTTGCCTTGGCAACAGTTTGAAATTCTTGATCGTTACCTATATTGGGACTGTCTAAGTGTTGATTGGTTTCTAATGGTTATATATATAGAGTGATAGTCAGGGAAAGAAATAATGTAATAAAAAAATTTAAAAAAATTTAATGTAATAAGGCTTTTTAAATAGAGACAAGAGAACATTTTCATATATTTGGTTAATTATATTAATAGAAAAAAAAATTAAAATGTATAATTACTTGCAATAATAATAATACTTACCAACTACACCACAACATGTTCTTAAAAAAAAAAAAAGATATATAAATTTTTAAATAAATTATGTTTTCATTAAACCTGATAATTATAAATAAATAAATATCTGAAAATAATACAACTAATAATAAACATAATAATCAATCATATACTAATTAAAGTTTTTTGTATTGATTCCTTTTTTTAAAAAAAGAATATTAAAAATATATAATAGCACATAAAGGTAAAGATAATAAGTCATGCTACTAAATTTTATTTTAAAAAAACATTTTAAACAAAAAAATTTTGAAAAAAGAATATTTATTTTAGTTGAAATTTATCTTAATTAAATTTGATTTTCCTGCAGAAATATAATAAACAAGCTGGCAATAGAGGTTAAATAAATAACATCTCAAAAGAGGACTTACATATTAAAATTCTTAATAGTTAAGGAGGTTTTTGAAGACAACTATTCCAAAAAGAAATAATCATGTAATTATTGGACTTTAAAAAAAAGAAGCCACAAAATTATTTATTTAAGCTCAAAAAATATTTGTTCTTTGATCTTCTATTGTTGTAACAGTGATTTTAATTCTTTCTCTATAAATAAACTTGCAAAAAACTCAGAAAAGAAACTCATCAAGATTAAATTTTCTTATATAATAAATTTAAATATGATATGTTATAACATAAAAAAGAGCAGGGAAAAAATAAAACCCAAAATTAAAAATTCATTTAAAAAATGCCAGTATGAACTGAAATTTATTATTACTTTTAGAAATTAAATTTACTATTATTTTTAGTGAAATCAATGGAAGAAAATGTTTGCAATTAAAATATATGCAGGAGACACTAAGCTAAAATTACATATATATATTTCCAAATTAAAACTACTCATTACAATTCATAATATCCAAATTTATCACGTTTTTCAGCAACTCAAATTTTTAAACCCCGTGCATATTACAATTTTCAATATTCTCATCAATGCCATTTATTTATAAACTTTATCTTAATTGTTCTCAATTCAATTGATAATGGGTAAACTGCAATAAAACAAATAGACTGTCCGAAATATTCTTGTAATAATTTTCACTACTAATCTGTAATCCTTTCAAGGAAATCACATTTCATAAAATCATTTCAATTAATTCTATTCTATGACTGGATTTTAGTCTTAGGCTGATTCACAGTAATAACTAAATAATAAAGATATCATTTTCCCATGACATTTCAGATCTTTGATAATAATTACTGATAATGTTTACAATATTAGCTTCTCCAGAATATCACCTGTTAGTGGCAATTTCAATGAAATCTTAGAAAAAAAAAATATTACTATAATTTTCATTTTATTATTCATGTCAATATTAACAAAAGACAAGTATGGTTATGGTTTAATTTCTCAAGAAAATAAGTCTTATGCTTTTGAATGCATATATCAAACACATGGTTAAAAGGTTTATAATGAACACATTATCAAAAAAAGAATCACATATGCTACTTAGCATTAAAAGGATGGGGAGGGCAGGGCAAATTCATATAATTCATTGAAGCTAATAAGACTCTAATCTACAAACTATTTCCCCATCTTACAATGCATAATTATTTTTATTTTTATTTCTCAAAAAAAACTAATTTCCTGAATATTGTCTAATACTAAAAAATTCACTTACTTGAACAAATTTATTTTAAATAAAAATAAATCAAAATTTACATCATTCTTTTATGATAAGTATTCTCAAAAACCCTTATAATAATATAATGGTAAATCTTGGACACCAAAAATACTTTTAAAATATCTTACTAATATTTTGGTAGGTGGTATGTTTAGAAGAAGATATAATAATTTTATTGGATTTTCTATAAAAAGTAATAATAGTATTTGCTGTGGCATAACTACCAAGATTTATTAAAAGATATTAATTGATTTCCATTAGACAATTCATAATTTTCTTCAAAGGTTCCTGTACATATATACACTTCTACAAATCAATATCAAATAATACCAATCACACTCATTTCTAAGTTACCCTCCAAAAGTTTATCTACATTGTCACTCAAAATAGTGAGATTCAAGTAACCACAGGTACTTGAAAATTTAATATAGCTACTGTATATACAAAGTAATTAGGCAATTACTTTGACCAAGTAAAAACTATTTATATCATTATTGTGGGTAAGTTGCCTGTGCATAACACCCCTTTAAAACAGTTTTATTCTAGCACCTCAATGATGTTAGAATTGAAAATTTCCAATTGCTTTACCTTTTTTTTTTGTAAACTCTGTGCCCATAGAATTGAAGCAAGAGTTTGGAATGTTGTTAATTAATCTGTCAATACTGGGTTCTAATAAATACAATTCTAATAAAAAGTACTTATAAAAATATTACTTACAACACAGATTTTAGAATATAAATTAAACAATGTTTGCCTAAGTTGATCAACTCTAGTTTTTCTTGTACTTTTTTCCACATTGAAATACGAATGTAAACCAAGATTATCAATCCTAAGACTGCAATGTTTCTCAAATTGTCAATCACTAAATTAATCTCAGTTAAAACAGTTAGCCAAATGAATCTTGAAATTAGAAAAAGTCATGACAAGTTCCATATTAAATAAGCTTTTCCAGTGTATTTTTTCAAAAGACATTTTGAATACCTCTTATAGCAACTACATTTTTTTCCTATAGTGTATATTCTTTGCATAATTCGCTGCTGGTCTGCTAGCAACATGTTGTGTGCTCTCAGAACCTTTTTTAATATTATATATTTATTGAATATAGAGAGTTTTAACTTTTATTTATCTCAAATATCATCTTTGCTGAAAAAAAACTGCAGAAGCGTAAGTTTGCACAATGCTAAATTTTAAAATTATGCTAACACTTATTCCAAATGATTAATGCATAAGATTTCACCAAAAAAATTCTAGACAAATGATCCAGGTTTTAACACAAATAGCTACATTTTCTTTCATGCAGTGAAATTAAATTTGGATTCTATTCAATTCAACATAAAAACAGTTCTAATCTTCTAGAGACTGAAAAAAAAAAAAAAGTAGAGGTAATAACATGATAGCTAACAAAAAAAATTTTGGGAAAATTGCTATCATAAAAAATAATTTATCATAAAATATTCTTCATCATAAAATTATAATATAACAACTAAAAATATTTTCCCATTTTGAATAACATGCATAACAACTGATGCATTTATTAATGTTTTCCATTAACTGCCATCAATATCTGATAATCATATGATAGTATCCTTCTAGAAAAAAATTATCAGCCATTTGATTTTTAAGACATATCAATGGCATATATGTATATATGTTGGGCATATGCTTATTTCTTCCACTTTTATCCTGTTTGATGAATTATCAATTCATAATATGATCAAAGATTACAAACAACTCCTAATTATATGTGCTTCAAAAGAAAAATCTTAAGTCTAATGTGATTCTATTCACTTGCTCATTTTTATCACGTCTCATTTTATGTCAAAAGTTTTCACCAATATCATAGCTCAAAGACATCAATATTTTTCTCACTTTTTTTTCATTACCAATTTTTATAATGATGAAAACGCTACAACAGATTAAATTTGATATTTGTTGTTAAACTTCTGACTTTACATCTAAAGATCTGTGATGAACTTCTTAATTGCCAGATTTTCTGCTATTGAGGAATGACCTAACAAGGCAAAATAAATATCAATGATTTCTGGAACTTCATTAGCAGTTTTAAAGCTAGCATCTAACACTATCATATTCTTCCCATTAAATAATAATCTCATCTTTTTCACTCAATTCTATAATTAACTTAATGTCTTCAAACCTTTAATTATTTTGGCTATAGGCACAATATCATTAATATGTATAAAATTTGTTGAGTATTTTTATCAATTCCAAGTTTATAGCAGTTTTCATCCAATCTTGTTTTTCTCATTACAAATTCACTACATAAATTCAATAGATAAGATGACAATATATCAATTCCAAGTTTATAGCAGTTTTCATCCAATCTTGTTTTTCTCATTACAAATTCACTACATAAATTCAATAGATAAGATGACAATATGCAACTTTGCATAACACTTTTCCCAATTAAAAGCTAATTGATTTTAACATGCCTATTTCCTTTGTTAACTCAAATAAAAAAACCTCAATGCAATCAATATATATGTTGACTTCCTTTATTCTCTACATTTTTCAATTATCCAATGTCAAGTGAATAATAATTCTTGTTCTTCAAAAATTTCTTGTACATCTAGTAGTTATCATTCAATCAAGATTTTTAACTTATTTTTTCAGAATAATTTTATTTCCAAATAGTATTTTCTTTGATATTAGAGCATAAATTGAGTCCATAGGCCAAATGAATGATTTCTGTCAGTACTTTTATTGATTCTTCTTCCAATTTTCTGAATCATTGAAAACATATCTTGATATCTCATTTTTATTTGTTAACTCAGAAGACCTTAAAATATTTAAGTGATGGATACTATTTTCAATTCATTAAATTTTCTGATAGTAATTGCAGTTTAAGATTCTTTTTTTCTATCTGGGAACACCAATAATTACATATCTAAATGGCTAACCCTATACATAATGAGAAAGAAATATTACTGAAAAGGATCAGTGGACCCTGCCTCAATTGGGGATTGAGTGCTCTTTGACTAGAAAAACCCTATTTTCCAGTATTTTACCATTTTGTTTTATTTATTTACATTTTTCAGCAAATAGTTTAAAACTGTTTTACTCCTGCAGATTGAAATGTTTATGTTCACATATTGAAATCAACTGTTATCAACTATTACTGTTGTCCAAACATCGATATTAATACAAATTATGCAAATTATTTTAAAATATAAATAAAATAAATGGAGAAAAGTAGAAAAGATATCATAAAATAACTCCATACAAATTTCAGTATAAAATGAACTAAATGCAATCAAATAATAATAATAACCCCTAACTATGGTAAGTCAGTTTTGTCAAATCTTTATTCATAGTTGCTCTATCCTTGATGAACTTCATGCATCCTTTTTTAACCAGAATTATATTATTACTGAAATCTCATTTTCTGTATTTTACTGGCTTCACATCAATCAAAGTTTCATTTTAATGTAGATTAGACACACATAATTTATCTTCTCATTTACAGCATTATAAAGATATCTCTTAGCCAGCCATATCTATAGTACATAGAAAAACTTTCCCTAATAGAACAATTTTAACAAATAGATTCCTTAAAACTTTATAATGAACGTAATTGTATTTTACCAAAATAACTTATACTAAATTCTCAAATATTATATAGCATATTAAACAGAACAAAATAGCTATTTAATATCTCATTTGTTATTATGATTTTTTAAATCTCTGCAAATTGTTTCCTTATGAATAATTCTATCTACTAAAATCAATTATGATTTCTTTGACAATATTGAATATTTTATTTTTTATTCCACTAACTTCCTTGTATAAAATTTAAAAAATACTTACTGGAAAAAAAGCTTCAAAAATAAATCTATCATATATTGCTGAGCCAATGTAAGTAAGTAATTAGTGCAGAGCATCTGAATTTATTGAATCTTTAATATAATAATCTACAAATTCTATTAAATCAAATATGAAGATTTTGAATTAAAGTTATACTGAAGGCATTCTTCCAATAATCATTCACATATGCAAATGTCATATTAAATTTACAAATGTTTGAGGATTAATAGTTTTAAAAATAATCATTGCTTGTTCTTCATTAAAATGGATAGATTCTCATCTTATTTTCCCCCCAACATTATCTCTAGATTTAGCCTTTATAGTAAACTCAACCATGCATTATGATACAGTAAAAGTTTTTTAGCATCCGAAGAACTCTTTTCATTTGTTGCTCTAATTCCCGTTCAGGGTGAATTATTCAACTCCTCTAACATGTATCTGCTACTATACAGCTTTTGATAATCTAATGCACTTCTACTTTTGATCTCTATTATATTTTCTCTAATCAAAAAGGTGATCCTTCATAACAGAAGTTGTCAATTAGTGAATTGATAAGTTCTATTATAAAGCCAATTCCATAGATAAGAATTTGTTGGCATATTATCTTCTTTAATATATATTGTGCCAAGGCCAATTTGGCACATGTATATAAAATAATTTTGTCTAAAAAAATTATTAAAATAAAAAAAAAATCTTTCGTAAAAGAGTTTGAAATAAAAGATTAAAAGTGGGAAGGGGGTTTTCTTAAAGTCAAACTAAAAGTGTTATAAAAGAAAGTAAAGTTTTTCTAAATTAGTATTCGTAAAAATAAGTAATTTAAAATTAAAAAAAATATATAAATCTCTTTTCATTCAAGCTTATTATCATAAATTATATATGTGCGTGCGAGTATAAATAAATGTATGCGTGTTAGAATAATATTAAATATATATATGTTATGTAAATGAAAGTTAAAAAAGAAATTATATTTGGAAAACACAGCGATGGCTATTAAGTTAAATAAAGATTTAAAAAAACCACACCAGCGGTGAGCTACTAATTAAAGATATAAAAACAATACGTTTATGAAAGCTACTACTAATTAAACAATCTTCAAAAACACGTTGTCATAGGATTAATTACTAATGGAATTTCGACAACACCTATTGCACCTATTACCGGTGGATATTAAAACGAAAACAATTCGGATACATAAATAGCCAGATTTTTATCGGAGCTCAGTTTTTTTCAGTCTAGTTTGCAGTGACAGTCTTGTTTCAGTTCAGACAACAGTGCAGTTTTCTATTATATATCCAGAAACAAAAATGCATTGTTGAGCAGCCTTTGGAAATATACGCTCGTGCTTCAGCCTTTTAGTCCAACAAGATCATCAAAAACCTGCCTGTGAAATAATGTCTGGATAACAACTCAGAAATCCTCCGTCAAACGTTCAACTGTCAAGAATAAAACCAATGGATTCGCATAAAATCTCTTCAAGAAACGTCCAAATCTAACCGGTTAGATATACTCCATCAGAAGCAGCAGAAGTAGCCAACAACAAGCAATAGCCACGTTCCAAAAATCCTAGGTAAACATTTATTTATTATCATTTATATGTAGTAGCCACCGCTGTAATTCGTCAATCCTACCGAGTAAAGTAATTTGAACTCTTAAGCATGCATAAAATGAACTATTGATGTGGGTGTGTGTGAATGTGAGATAATTTAACGATGTCACATATTATTTATGCTTTTCACCAGGTATATGTTATAATGTGTTACTTTAAAAATGTGCGTGTGTTAAATTAGATTTATAAAGATGTTTAAATTTAGTCAATTAATGTTGGGTAATAAATTATCTTTAAACTTAATTAATGTTAATTAAAATAAAATGTCTTCAAACTTAAACTTTATTTGTCAGTCAATTCTTTTTACCAACCTTTTTATTAATTCTTTCCACCACTAATTTTGTATAATTTTGTTATTGAATTAAAATTAGACTGAGCTAGTTTTAGGGAATGTTTCGAGCACTGGATTATGAGCCTACTGCCTGAATATGTTAGTCATTAGACTAGCTGGCGCCCCGGGGTTTACCCCGAAACAAATAAAGTATTTGAATAGTAGGGGTTTGAATCTAGCAGCCAAGATGGGCCATTGTTGATAGTTAAAGCTATTAATAAGATCTCCCATTTTGCTCGAATGTGCCAGTTCGTTCACGTAACATTTATAAGATTATAAATGTATTAGGAAGAAGTTTGAAACCGGCCAAAAATTCTATATACATATAAGTAAGTGGTTTCAGCGGTTAGACCCGGTACAATATATATACATTGACAGTTTTACACATTAACTTGCAAATATTTATTTAGTTAAAAAAAGCACATGATATATAATTTCAATAAATTATAAAAAAAAATTTCATGGAAAGTAATACTAGAGAAGTACACTTCCAAATGGAATCATAAAAAAATACTTTTTTGAACCCTAAATGATATAATCTAACTTAAAAAACAAGAACAGCTGCTTTTTCATTTAAAAAAAAAGTAGAATAGTGAAAATAACAAAAGTAACCATTAATTTCAACAAATTCATATTTTATCAATTAATATCAAAATTTACTCAATTCTTAATGAATAAGCTGATAAAAAAAATTAAATGATCTATTCTATTTATTTTAGTACAAATCCATCAAATGGACACTTCAAAAACCTATAGACACTAGATGTTAGTGCTGTATTTAAATCTGTTTTTTGGTAACTGAACTTCATAAATGAGAACTACTGGATTACAACAGAACCTTCACTTCTTTTATATTATCCAAGCTATCAACCTAAAATTAAACATCCTATAGTTTAGAACCCAAGTCAACTTACTAAAATAGCTTTACAAGACTGGTACTATTCTATTAACTATAAATTTTAGTGATTTTATTTATAAGCTAATTATGACTGATAAAGAATACTCTAACTCCAGATTCATAATACAGTAGCATTTCACAATAATGGCTCTACTTTTAAATTGTTAAAACATGTTTTTGATAGAATGAATTTTGCAAATATTTTAGTCTGAAAATTACATTGAACATTTTTTTTTTTTTTTTTGAAACATTTTGCAAATATTTTAGTCTGAAAATTACATTGAACATTTTTTTTTTTTTTTTGAAACATCAGTATACTTATGTATCTCAGATGGTATCACATATATATATTGTTTAATGCATACATAACATTTTTGTTTTAATTAATACTGGACATGGGCACATAACAATAACAATATATATAGTAAATGACAGTATATATTAAAAAAAAAAAAAAACTTTAAATATCTTCCATTATGCTGTATTTTTTATGTTATAGAAAGAACTAGATAAAAATACATCATTTGTAAATTAAGTTTATCCATAAAACTTATTATTTTTCTGACATTTAATTTATTCATAACAATCTGTAATAAATATATAATCTTTTTAAGTTAGGAATTATTACCTTTCTTTTTAACTTTAAATATAATCTTTAATAAATACATATAAATATTGTTTTAAATATACCTAGACATACACAGAAACTACTCAAAACTAGGATAATAATTGAGTTTAGTGGCAGAAAAAAAGGAGAATTTATTAACGGATAGTCACTTTTGTTAATCATACTCTGCAAACTAATTGTATTTCTTGTTCAGTGTTTAAAAGAAAGAGACAGAGGAAGAAGTAGTATGATTTTTTTCAAAAATAAATTCAACTTAAAAAACAAATAATTAATTATTCAAAGATCAGATGTTTTAGTATATAACAACAATAAAGTTTGTATATTTTTCTTGCAGAAATAGGACTACACAAAAGTTGTAGAACGGATTCACTCCTGCACCATACATTAATATTTTTTTTAATTATAAATATTTATTTGTGATAAAACCATAATTAATGAAATATTAATGATTAATGAAATATATCCATGTTAATGATGTAATATTATATTAAAATACTTTTGGCTCACTCTGTATAATAGTAATAATATATAGGGTTATCAGTGTTGCATTAGTCAAAAAAAAAAGTGTCATAAAACAATATTAAATATCACTTAACAGTAAAAGATCTGGTCTTTCACTGTTAAATGATATTAATGTAGGTATTACTGTATATAGCTCTGAAATACTTTTAAAAAAATGGTTATCTAAAACCTAAAAAATTATATAAACTACAAATATAACTATTCTAATGATGTAAAATTATTTAATTATAACAGACATTAAAAAAAAAAAAACATAATACTTACAATCCTCCTTCAGTCTGAGGTGGAATTTTTTCATACATTTTAATAAGACGCGAACAATTGTAAATAAACATTCCATCATGATTTCTGTTTTCCAGATTGATACCAAAAATAAAATTTAAAGTTTTGGGCTCCTTTAAAGACCTAACAAATACAATACAACACAAGTATAAATATAAGTATACATTCACATTCAAATAAGACATTGGTATCCAGAAACCCATTATATTGTAGGCAATATAATATCAAACTCTCCATACCGTAGTGCCACCAAATGCAAGCATTTGTAATCAAAGAATTCAGGAAGGTTTATGCATAAAATCCTTATCTACCAAACCTTCCTGCATCCATTGATTACAAAGGCTTGCACTTGGTGACACTACTGTATGGAGAGTTTGGTATATTTGTACAAAAGGTGTTATGATTGTGTTAGGAGAATTGTTGAGTGTTATAGTGGTAAGGAATAAGATAGAAGAATAAATGCATTAATAAAGAATAGGTAATTGGAGAGATGGAGAACTAGTATATAGAGTAAAAAGAGTTTAAATATATATATAGAAGTAAACACAATATTGGATGTGAATTAATTTATGATATTAGCAAGAAAAGTAGTTTACTGTTTAAGACTCGAACGGGATCTTTAGCAACAGGGGATTATACACATAAATGGAAAAATGTTGAGTGATTTAGTCTGTAAGTTGTATAAGGAAGGCATAGAAAATATTAGGCATCTGTAAATTGAATGTAAATGCCTGATAATAAAAAGAATACAAATAATAAAATTGTGGGTTATTGATTTTTATCCTGGGTTTGAGAAAAGATAAGGGAGATTTAGATATAAAAGTCATGGAGTTGACAAAGATTATGTTTGGAAATGGAATGGAGCAGGATATAGGAAAACTTAGGGTAGAAAATGGAAAAGGAAGGTAAAGTGGCTAACAGGTTTCTCTGGGCATAGTTGCTCAGATTCCTGACTCCGTATAAGAAGAAGTCACAGTGCATCACATCACATCACATACTCATTAACAGCATATGTAAGCATATGAAATGGTAATCATGTGATGTTTTGACAGTTTTAGTACAATAAAATGGGCGACAGAAAAGTTCAATTAGATTTTCAAGATAAAATCAAATGGGTTATAAACTAAGATAACATAATAATCAAATAAATCTATTTAACAATACAACCATCAATATTTTAACAAAACTGCTTAATTGACTAAACTTATAAATCCTAATATTGGAGTACCAAAATCAGTTCATTTAAATAGGATAATTCCATGCACAATTCTCTAAATAATGCTTTGATGTTCCAAACATTTATAGTGCAAAAAAAAAGTCAAGGCAACTTAAACTAATGACAATGTCAAATGTAAAACAGTTAATTGGGTCAAATTTAAAATCTTATTTCTGTTAGATAGTCCTGAATGTTTTTCTGAGAAGTCATATTGTAATAAACGTCACAAGATCACCATTTCCTATGCTTATTTATAACTGTTATCAAAACAGGCAAAACTCTCTATATGTATTGCCACTCAGTGCAAGCCAGAGCAATCAATGAATGCCAGAAGACTTGTGCATAAAATCCCCATCTAGTACCTATTCATCCAATATCCGCAGACTAGTTTCTGGCTTGTGGCCTTCGTCAGTGAGGAGCCTGGATCTGGGAGCACTGCACTTAGATCTTAGGATCTAATGCAATCCTCCAGCAGCCATCTTTTATCTCTACTTAACTACAAAACTATGAGTCTTAAATTGAAAACACTGTGAGCAAGCATAAGAAATGGTGATCATGTGATGTTTATTGACTTAAAACCAATCCAGCCTAATAGGATAGTGGTGGATATGATTATTAAAGAACCAAAGTTATCAAAATATATAGGTACTGAACTGAGTTCAGACCTCTATGGCTATATAAGCTAATGAGCTTGGATTGAAAATATTATGGTGTTTGCTTGTTTTGAAATCATATTGTAATTATATCCATAAAATAATAATAAGAAAACTGTAGAAACAAACAGTTTTTGCAGTAGAGTCAATGTAAAAAAAGATTTTGTACAAAACGCCATTCCTGTTAATTAAATCTAAATGGGGTA
The DNA here is from genome assembly GCA_028023455.1 of Epiperipatus broadwayi. Lineage (NCBI taxonomy): Eukaryota > Metazoa > Onychophora > Udeonychophora > Euonychophora > Peripatidae > Epiperipatus > Epiperipatus broadwayi. The sequence goes on along the minus strand of JAQFVV010006224.1, from coordinate 8,932,227 downwards.
ATAAAAAAATAAAAATAAACTTTTGTTTAAATGTTTTGTTACCATTTCAGACAAAAACACCTGTACATTTTTAAAAAAGTTCAATTAAAAAAGTATCTTATGGGAAAAGCTGCAATAAGAAATTTCACAAGTATGTTCTTATAGCTAAAGACTAACATACTGCATTTTTTCTATAGTAGTCAAGATGGTATTAATATTCAAGCCAGTCTATAACACAATAATTCACATTTAAGTCTAGTTAAGTCCTTAAACTTAATAATGAATCATTTGGATGTGGCTGAGATTATCCTTACAAGTGTGAATTGGTTAAAATTCACTATTCATTAAGTGTTGCAATAGATGATTTATAAACATGAATATCTTAATACTGCCCAATCCAGATAAAATGTATGATTTTATTGCAATTATTACCAATAAAAAATCCAATGGAATATATCATAGTAAAAAAATATGAGAACTATTATTTATTTTTTAGAGATCTTTCACCTATTCATCTTTTGCATAAATATTTTTCTGAAACTTATATAGATACAGAAAGAATTTTGTTAATAACATTTTTCTGAGATCTTAAAAAAAAAAGAGAAAATAAATCCATAATGTTTAATCAGTATATTCTTATTATTGTAACTGAATGAAAAAACCCTCAATGAGTTACTCAGTAACATGCATCAATTAGAATTATACATATAAAAAAATGTATAGACGGAAGAATTTTACGTAGTTAGATAGTATCACCTCTCCAGTTAGAAAATAGTATCACCTCTTCATATTTGCAACATATAAATTAAAATGAACAATAGAATACAAACAGTTGCATTAAATGAAACAGAGAATAAACCTTTATAGTTATAATGTATTTAAAAAAAGTCATATCTGAATGAACTTATTTACAAAGTATGTAGACTGCTATTTATGAATGCAAGATACTTTTTTTTTAAATAATGTTGATTTTTATTTAGATTTAAACAGTATGCAAAGAAATAAAATTAATTAATATGATAATAATTAATGTAAAAAAAGATAACCCTTTCACCTTTTTCATACCATCAAGTTAAATTATTGTGAAACGTTATATATAGTGTAAAGGGATAGGGTAGATGAGGTGAACCTGGGATGATGGTAAAACATCATCACTCCCAAGTCAACAATATTTCAAATAAAATAATTTAATATAAAATTTACAATAAGTATAATATTTAAGGGGAACATGAGACCAAGAGAACTCAAAAGATCAGCCAGTCACTCCTTACAGTAACTAAAATAACTATATATCAATCATATATCAACCAGCATTATCAAAAAGTAAATATCAGTAATACAAAAATTCCATTCATCGTCGAGAATGATCCACAATTAAAATAAATCAGTACAATAAATCAACAGTCAATCTTGTGGTTGAATTGGAAATGGGTCTTCTGTAGACCAGGCTAACTAATGAGTCTTTGCCAGCTTGGGCAATTATTTAAACAAAACTTGGATACACCACTCAAGTGCTAATCCATTAAAATACATAACCAAAAAATCTAAACAATAATGCTGAGATACAAAAACATGCTGATTATCATCAATGCTTGGACCACTTGTACTGGCCAACTATAAATTTAACTTCTAATAAGAATAAACTAAAATAAAAGGTAGTGCATGGGCTTTAAAGAGTATTCTCTTTGGCGCCAACCAAGATGATGATGATTGATCATCGCTGGATGCCCCAAAAGCACTAATATACATCCGCATTTATATATTCATCCTGTGTTCGAATCTAGCTCAGAGAACATAAGCTCTCTCACTGTTATGTGACCAAGAAATGATGATTTAATACAATTTTAACAATTAAATACAAGTTTATTAATAACAAAAAAACAAATATTAAGATCTGCAGAATTAGGCTTCTGATTTTGAATATTATACAAAATTATATACACAACTAAAGTTATTACATTGATTTACAATATTTCTCAATAAGTTTCTATAGATGCATATATATATTCATACATAGACATGCATTTTATGATATAAAAGGAATACATTCCAATTGATATTCAATAATGACAAAAATGATTAAATTTTACATATATGTCCTATTTTAATTTGTTACATTAATATTATATTTTTCTAATTAATTCCATTTGGAAAACATACAGAAAATTTCACACATATACGGGTGTATAAACAAAATATAGATATAATTTAAAATCAGTTATCAAATTCTATTATAGGTTCCTTTTATTCTTATAAAAGAAAAGTATAGACAATTTTTGAGAGGTTGGAAAACTTTTATCAGGTTACCCCTTAACTAATTATAAATGTCATTAAATTTAAAAATATAGATTTAAAATGTCTATCAAATGAATTATTTAAAAACAACTCACTTTTGTATACAAATTTATCTGTGCTTCACTGCATATAAGTACTTCTTTATTCAGCTAGTGTTTCTCTTTAGTAAGCTGGCTTTTTTGGTCAATCCAGGCAATTGTCATCATCAGGTAAAAGTATACAATTCAGGTATGGCCGGCTTTCTCCCTTCTGCAGTTGGTTCCATTTAAACTTGGATTTTAGTAAGCTTCAGTTCAGTAAGCTGTTTTCCAGAACACTTTTAGGGCTATGAATTTTAACACAAAGATGTGGGTCATTTTCCTTCATGTGAATTCAAACTCCACTACTGACTAAAGAGCAGCTACTTCCTTGCATTCCTACATCCTCATGGTAGTTCTCTATATAATTTTACTAGCCATCACTTCAGCTAGCTCTGCAGTTAGCTCTTCTGCTAACCACTTTTCAAAAAATTAATGCCAAACTGATATTTTTAATTAGTCCTTTTTTGTAATCTTGGTTGGGTCAGGTGATAAAAACATAGTGACTGTTTTCAATTAACTTTAATCCTTTGGAATTTGACCAAAGGTGTGAACTATATACATGTTTTTACTTTGATACTAATTAATTAAAAGATTTCAAAAATAACCATTTTTATAATTATTAAAAAACATGTTTATTTTTAAATTTTCAAAATCAGAATAAAAATATTAATTTTTATTTATCAGACCTTTTTTTAAATATTTAATTTTATAGTAAAATACTATTTTAAATCCAGAGTTATTTAATCCTTTATTTATTATTTTTATTTTAGTGAATGCAGAAAATATCTACTACAATTTTTGTCTCTGTTTATTTCTATTTTTCATTTACTTTATATATTGTAACGGGATGGGGGAAGAGGAAGTGAACCTGGGGTGATGGAAAATCATCATCAACCCCAAGTAAATTAAATACAATAAAATAAAATATCAATAATCTACAAAAGTATTGAGAGATCAGAAGAGCAACTAAAAGCATAATTAACCATCAACCAGCATTATAAAGTAAAATAATTATAAGTAAGTATGAATACTACTCAAAATACCATTCATCATCATGAATGATCCACAATAAAATATAATAAAATCAACAGTTCATCTTGTGACTGGATTGGATATGGGTCTTCTATAGACCAGACTAACTACTGAGTCTTTGCCACCTTGGGCAATTATTTAAACATAACTTGGACTCACCAGCTTAGTGCCCATCCATTAGAATATACAATAATCAGAAATCAAAACAATAATGCTGAGAAATAAAAACATGCTGATCATCATCAATGCTCTGGCCACTTGTACTGGCCAACTATAAACTTAACTCCTAATAAGTCTAAACTAAAATAAAAGACAGTGCATAGGCTTTAAAGAATGTAATCTTATGAAACAACCAGAATAATGATGATTGATCATCGCTGGATGCCCCAAAAGCACTAAATATACATTCCCGTTCATGTATTCATCCCATGCACGAATCTAACTCAGAGAATACAAGCTGTATTACTGTATGTAACCAAGAGATAATGTAATACAATTTTAACAATTAAATACAAGTTTATTATTAACAAAAAAATAATGATATTTAAGGTCTGATTTTGAATAAAATACAATAGAAATAAAAATTATCATATTTGTGACTGACAAAATTACTATACAAAATTCAAATTATTACAGTGACTTACGTGATTTCTATTCAAAATTTAAATTGTTACATTGATTTACAAAATTACAATTTACAATTCATGTTATTACTATGGTTTACATATATATGCGCACAGACACACGATTTATAATATACAATTAATATTCGATAACAAAATAATTATCAAAATCTTAAGTTATATAAAAATACAATAAATGATTAAAGTTTCAGTTAAATGATGTATATTTTACATATTAGGTGATGTGCGAAACAATTTATTTACGTAACATTTGCATTTATCACAATAAAATTATTAAAGATTATTTCTGCAATTTAATACTCCTTGCTGAAGATAGTCTTTTTCTTTAAAATAAAAACTACCAAATTTTTGACAGTTACTTGATTTAAAATGTCTTTCTTTTTCGTAGTCTAAAAGATTTTTGGAAATCTTTTTCTTGACTAATAATTATAACTTTGTTTGTACTTTTTTTTCTTTCTAAATTATAAATATACACCTTTATTCTGATTAGCGATGGCAATTGATTCTCCAAAACTCATCGTTAAGCAAGAATATCGTATACAGAATATGTAATTATAATGGGGATCTATGGAAAAAAAATTGGTCGGTTCCAGCCGATATAAAATATCCACATTGGTTTCTAAGCTCAAAGATTTTCTTGATTTTTTCATGACAATGATGACTAAATACGGTATCTAAAAAGAAAAGTTTTACATCACTAGGAAAAAAAATGCATATTTTCACTTTAAAAAGTACAGAACAGCAAAAAGGAAGAGAAAGTGAAACTAAATTTGGATTTAAAAGTTTTTACATTCTTCTGCGGAAGTTTTTCATCGTAATGAAAAAAAAAATCCATACTGAAGTGCTTTTTTTTTTAATTTGCATTACTGTACATTTATGTTTATTACTTATGTGAAATTATTCAAATTAAAAAGCAATGTTTAATTATTAATTATTTAATTGAACATAAAGACTTATTACTGTACTCCACAGTAACAAAATGTTTAATGCTTATCGTAAAGCAGTCAACTTTAGAAAAAAAAAATCAAATTGTTTTAAAAGTAAAAAATCTAACTTCTAATTTTCTAAAACATACTGCTAGGTTTATTTTTCTTATTGTATATTTTTAGTAATGTAATAGTGCCCCCCCCCCCCATTCGAGTAGAAAGATTATTAATTAAATGCAATCTGTTTTTCTTTTTAAACTTTTCTAATTCAACATTTGCATTTTAAAATGTTGTTTTTCTTTTGATTTGAAACATCTTGAGTGTAAACATGTTTATTAACGAAGTTACAAAATCAATAACTATTTTTACATAATTATCCAGGTGTTCTAAAAATAATATATCGTAATTAAGAAACACACCCACGCAGTTTAATATTCATATTTATTGTTTTCCTGAAAGTTTGTGATGATGGTATTTTAGTTGTCCTGTACTGTATTTATATATTGAAGTATTTCATCATCTAATATAAGTGTTGAATGTCTTTAGAAAAATTAAACTTTATTTAAATAATTTAACTAAAGTTTAATTTTTCTAAAGACATTCAACACTTATATGTATACAGTATTATCAACAAATTAAAAATCCTTCTCCTTTTCTTTTCAAAAATTTTATTTTCTTATCTCAATACTGAACATATATATATATATACTGTATCAAAAAATGATCAAATTTTAAATTAAAACTTGTTCATAATGTTGTCTTTGCAACGTAATATATTAAAAAATAATTCAATAAAAATTATTTAATAAGACAACTTTTTTAAAAAATATTATGTTTAATAAACCTTATCAACCCGGATTTCGCTTCTATATTGGAGCCTTATCAAGATGTAAATACACAAAGTTATATTATAATTCCTTCTATTTTACAGCAACTCCATCTATAGGCTTCATTTTACATTATACTTATAAATTATAATCATGTATTTACATTATATAATCATATATTTATATTTTAATATTATTTATAAATTTCCTAATTTTCTCTTTTTTACATATTATAACTATATTTAATAATTTAAACTTATCATAATTAGAATGATAATTATTAATATAAATATATACATATAATTTACCTATAATTATACTTAACTTAAATTTTCCAGCTATCTAATAACACCCATTTTCCAGCCAATTTTACAGGACCTTTAACTATATTCATACATTTTTCAAAATTCTCTTGTATATACACAGATTCATAACATATCCTCTCACTATACTTTTTTACATATTTAATCACTTGAATGTTTTTTTCACAATTTATTCTATGTCCAGTATTTAAAAAATGTAGATAAATCCCTGATCTCATATCCTTCCTTTTAATTGCTCTATTATGTTCTTTACCTCTTTCTAATGTAGTTTTCTCTGTCTGGCCAATATATATCTTGTTACAAAATTCACAAATAATCTTATATACTAACCCAGCTTTATCATTTTCATTATCATTTTCTATATTACATATCCATTTCCCTAATGATCTATTGTTTTTCCATCCTATTTTAATATTATTAGGTAATTTTTCTCTTACCAATGCTTTATATACCCTATCAAAATATGGAATTGAAATCCATTTATTATCTATAGTTAATTTGTGATTATTATAACATCTACTATCTTCATTTTTATTTTTAAAAAATTTACTTATATTTTTCTTTTTATATCCCATACTAATATAATCATTTTCAACCTCCAACTTTTGTATTAATGCTACATCTTTATCTAAAGTTAATCTATTATTTTTCTCTTTAAACCCTTTCATTGCTGCCATTTTTTGAGACCATGGTTGATATGAACTTGGATCTATTATACCTCTTTTATCTTTCTCTTTAATATAATGTCTTACAAAAATATTACCTGTTATGTCCTTCCTCATAAAAATATCTAAATATTTTAATCCTTCCTCTCCATTTTCTATCGTAAATTTAATACCATATCTATTATTATTCATTTCATTAAATGCATTATTTATACTTCTACTATTACCTATTATAAGTATATCATCAACATATCTATGATATTGTATAATTTCTTTCATTTTTATATATTTATCAATTACATTTTCCTCAATATAATCAATCATAATAGACGATAAAATACCACTAATGGAACATCCCATAACCCATCCTTTAGTTACTTTCCAAAATTCATTTTTATATTTAAAGTATAAAGTTTCACTTATTAACAATAAAGCTTCATTAATAATAAATATCCATTCCTTTGATATACCACCATAATTCTTTATTCTTTCCATAACTACTTTTATACTTTCTTCTCTAGGTATACTTTGATACATCTTTTCAATATCGAAAGATACAATATTTCCATTCCTATTTAATTTCACATTCTGTAGTTTATTAATAATTTCCTCCGAGCTTTTAATGCAATATTTTCCAAAACCTATACTATTAATAATTTTTTTATATACTATATCACATAAACCTTTTAGCACATAATTCTTAAAATCTAATATTGCTCTTACTGGCATATTATCTTTTTGTGTTTTAACTTTTCCAAACATAGTAGGATGTTCAATCACTGTAGGATATAAATGTCTATATTCTTTTTCATTAATTAATTGTTTTACTTTCATATTAGTCAATAGTATTTTATATTAGATTTTAAGAATTATGTGCTAAAAGGTTTATGTGATATAGTATATAAAAAAATTATTAATAGTATAGGTTTTGGAAAATATTGCATTAAAAGCTCGGAGGAAATTATTAATAAACTACAGAATGTGAAATTAAATAGGAATGGAAATATTGTATCTTTCGATATTGAAAAGATGTATCAAAGTATACCTAGAGAAGAAAGTATAAAAGTAGTTATGGAAAGAATAAAGAATTATGGTGGTATATCAAAGGAATGGATATTTATTATTAATGAAGCTTTATTGTTAATAAGTGAAACTTTATACTTTAAATATAAAAATGAATTTTGGAAAGTAACTAAAGGATGGGTTATGGGATGTTCCATTAGTGGTATTTTATCGTCTATTATGATTGATTATATTGAGGAAAATGTAATTGATAAATATATAAAAATGAAAGAAATTATACAATATCATAGATATGTTGATGATATACTTATAATAGGTAATAGTAGAAGTATAAATAATGCATTTAATGAAATGAATAATAATAGATATGGTATTAAATTTACGATAGAAAATGGAGAGGAAGGATTAAAATATTTAGATATTTTTATGAGGAAGGACATAACAGGTAATATTTTTGTAAGACATTATATTAAAGAGAAAGATAAAAGAGGTATAATAGATCCAAGTTCATATCAACCATGGTCTCAAAAAATGGCAGCAATGAAAGGGTTTAAAGAGAAAAATAATAGATTAACTTTAGATAAAGATGTAGCATTAATACAAAAGTTGGAGGTTGAAAATGATTATATTAGTATGGGATATAAAAAGAAAAATATAAGTAAATTTTTTAAAAATAAAAATGAAGATAGTAGATGTTATAATAATCACAAATTAACTATAGATAATAAATGGATTTCAATTCCATATTTTGATAGGGTATATAAAGCATTGGTAAGAGAAAAATTACCTAATAATATTAAAATAGGATGGAAAAACAATAGATCATTAGGGAAATGGATATGTAATATAGAAAATGATAATGAAAATGATAAAGCTGGGTTAGTATATAAGATTATTTGTGAATTTTGTAACAAGATATATATTGGCCAGACAGAGAAAACTACATTAGAAAGAGGTAAAGAACATAATAGAGCAATTAAAAGGAAGGATATGAGATCAGGGATTTATCTACATTTTTTAAATACTGGACATAGAATAAATTGTGAAAAAAACATTCAAGTGATTAAATATGTAAAAAAGTATAGTGAGAGGATATGTTATGAATCTGTGTATATACAAGAGAATTTTGAAAAATGTATGAATATAGTTAAAGGTCCTGTAAAATTGGCTGGAAAATGGGTGTTATTAGATAGCTGGAAAATTTAAGTTAAGTATAATTATAGGTAAATTATATGTATATATTTATATTAATAATTATCATTCTAATTATGATAAGTTTAAATTATTAAATATAGTTATAATATGTAAAAAAGAGAAAATTAGGAAATTTATAAATAATATTAAAATATAAATATATGATTATATAATGTAAATACATGATTATAATTTATAAGTATAATGTAAAATGAAGCCTATAGATGGAGTTGCTGTAAAATAGAAGGAATTATAATATAACTTTGTGTATTTACATCTTGATAAGGCTCCAATATAGAAGCGAAATCCGGGTTGATAAGGTTTATTAAACATAATATTTTTTAAAAAAGTTGTCTTATTAAATAATTTTTATTGAATTATTTTTTAATATATATATACTGTATATACAGTATTTATATAATACAAAATTCCAATGTTTCAACTGTTTATCTTCATACAGTCATTTTCAAAAATATCTCTCTCCCACTGCTATATTTTATTACTCTTTCTTTTACATTATTTAATTACAAATCAACATTGAAACGTTGGAGTTTTGTATTATATAAATATATATACTGTATATGTTCAGTATTGAGATAAGAAAATAAAGTTTTTGAAAAGAAAAAGGAGAAGGATTTTTAATTTGTTGATATTATTGTAGAACATATATACGTATTTTAAAAGAAAAAGTGGATGAACATTTGCTGTGTTATTATATATGATGTATACAGTATTATAGATTCAGTAATTATAGATATTTTAAGTGTTTTATGAATAAAATATTGTATGTGTATACAATTACAGCAAAGTCATTACCTGTATACATATTACAATAATATACTTTTGCTTTTGGGTAAAATGAATTTAATATACCTGTCTCTGACGTCATCAGTGGTGCAAAATTCAAATGGCTGGCAAAAAAAAATTTTTTTTTAATTTTTTCCCGATTGTTTAAGTGAAAAATCGATTGTAAATCGAAGTAGTGGGTACAAATTGATGATGATCGCTATTGTGAAACATCGCTAAATAGTCAATCGCTAAGCAGGGTAAAGGTGTAACTTTAAACCGTTTTTTCTTCTTTAATAAACGATTTTAAACTAATATCATTTTATATATTTCTATCAGTTATAAAAGTCATTTTACTAAGGAAATTATTTAAAACTTCGTTATCATATATAATGCTACTCAATACCAGCTGTATATATGTTTATCCATGCTTCTCTGCCTTTATCTGATGCAGCATCCATGTTCTTCAGCCAGCTGGGATTCCCTGGGCAAGCTGGAAAACTTTTCTTGGTAAGTTTGATTCTAATGATTGTCATCATCAGGAAAAAATATATAATCCCAGTAAAATGTTGGTCTGTAGTTGGTCTCTTCCTGTTTAGGATTATTCCAGGCAAGCAGCTGTCTTAGTTTGATAGATTTCAGGCAAGCAACTGTCCTCTCCAAGTTTAAGGTTATGAATTTCAGCACAAAGTGGGTCATTTTTCTCCATGTAAATTCAAATTCCTGCCAAGGAAATATTAGCAGCTCCTAAATCTACTGTCCTGCCTTCAGCTATATCAATTCATGGTAGCTATTCTGCCAACTCTATGGTCAGCTAAAACAAATTGCTCCAAACTTCAACAAGCTGCAACAAAATATTGTAACCAACTTTGAATTCTTACAAAAATTACCAGCCAGACTGTTCTCTTCAAAAATCACTATCCATACTGTGTCTGATATTTTTATCAGCCCTCTTATAGAATCATCTGGGGTGATAACAACAACTTGATTGAAAAGTTTTATTTTTATCTCTCTAATCCCCTTTGAAAACAGGTTTGAAATTTTATCAAGGTGTGATATATATGTTTTTATTTAGATAATAGAAATTTACAAATTAAAAAATTTTAAAAATACCATACTTTGTCAAGCATTGGTGGTCGAGAGGTCAGCGGCGGCTGCTTTACAAGCAGTTGTCCCGGGTTAGCAGGTTCGCTTCCCGGCTGATGCTATGACACATGAGAAAAAAAAAATACCATACTTGTTTTTAAATTTCAAAATCAGAATAATAATAATACAATATTTATATTTATTCAGATCTTTTAAAAGTTTAATTTATAAAACAATTTTTCTTTTAAATCTGAGTTATTATTTATTTATTTCAATGAATGTAAAAAATAAATACTACAATTTTTGTCTGTTTATTTCTAATTTTCCTTTCAACTATTGTGTGGTTGTAACCCAACTGGTTACAATATATATATATATGTATGTGTGTGTGTGTGTGCACCCACACTACATTATTGTGTGCTATGTAACCAAATTGGTTAGAATAGGTATGATAAAGTGAGTTTCTTCTTGGCTTTTTTTTTTTTCTCAAAGCAACTTTATTAAGTCACTAAAGTATGATCCACCTGTGCAGGGACCACATTCTGTCACCTGCAGCAATGGGCCATAAAGGCTACAATGCTACATTGATATTCTGAAACTGGATGGTGGCTCAAAGCAACAGAACTGCCTTATACAATAGATTAGGTATTACAGGTATATAAACACAAAAAAAGAAAAAAGATATGAATTATCACAGATCAAATGTTAGTCAATCAAGGGAATGCTATATCCATTTGAGAGTTCATGTGGGACAATCAGCTCTCAGCCCACCTGGCAAGTCTCCAAGCAGCTCTCCCAGACCCATCAGACAAAACTCAGCTTAGCGAGAACCCAGAACCATTCCTAGGATGAGGTTAAGCTGCTTCGGCCCCTGCCGTAAGTGGGTTATAATTAATCTGGGTGTGACATAGGTTCAGCATGTCCGGAACACCAACCAAATCAGAGAGGGCCACAAGAACATTGCCAGATCTCTAAACCTATGTGTGGTGATGATTGCCGATCGATCCTGCTGAACCAAATCCTCCATGGCCATCACTTCTACCCTTGAGACTGAGAATTCAGGAAAAAACAATGATTAGATTCATGGTTCCACTATGTCCTCAGGTATGATTCTTCTTTACTGATCCAATTGAGTTCTTCTAATCAAAGTTGGGTTCTAATTTTGATGCTTAATTAGAGTTCCAATTATAAAATCTAAAGGTGTGTATTTAGTGGTTACTTATATTAGTTTTTGCTTGATTAATGGTGGCCATTTGCATAGAATAAAACGATTGGTGAATTGAGTTATTTTGGCTTAAAACTGATTTAAAGTTTCTTGAAAAGGTGAAAAAGGTTAAAACAAGTGGTCACTTATGTTTTATCATTTAACTTCCCACCAACTCCCGTCTTGAATATGTGAATCCTTCTGTCCTTGTGGAGCCAGTAAGCAGTGAAATGCCTACGCTCACAACAGGAAGTGGACTCCTTTGTTATAAAGTTTTGATTATAAATTTGTGTTATGAAAATTAGGATTTTGTTATTATTTCCTATTTTGAATTATTAGATTACATTTTAAGTACATTTTCTCGGTTTTAATGATTTTAGTGGTTACTTACATTAGCTTTTGCTTGATTAACGGTGGCCTTTTAAACTCAATTAATACACAATGATATGGTGCACTTAGAATATCATAGTATCTGATATATTCAGATTGTTTTTGATAATTATATTTGTTACATATTTTTATGTAAGTATGGATTTAGATATGTTAGAATTATAAAAATGGAAAGTGATTATGAATACAAATATATAACAAATGAAATATTTAAATATCATTAAGACAAATTATTCCACTCAAAAGTACATTCATTTTGATGTGTAAGCTATTCACAACACCCAGAGAACTTTCATGATCTGATAAACTCCAAAATTTTTGCACTACTAACATTTTATTAGAAAAATCTCCCAAATTAAACAGATTTTAGATAAGTAGGAAGAAGATTAAAAGATATCATGGTAGTGAATAGCAGAATGACCATTAGATAACACTTGAAAATTAATGTTAATGGTAAGATACAGAACTAAATGATTACGAGATGGAATGCTTTTTAATAGTCATCACACTGCAAAAAAGAAAGCAATGTACACTATTAAACAAAAAAAGCAGAAAAAAAAAAATTACTACCAAAGTGTTTTCTAAAAATATGAACTCAAAGTCAAGAAACATCTTATACCAGAAAAAGCAAAGAGATCTACTAAAAACAAGGATATATAAGATCAAATCGAAGTTGTCAAAAATTTTCTCACTGATAAAAATTAAAATTAAATAAAATTTAATAAAAATATTAAAAAAAAAAAATTAGGCCTCATTGTATAAGAAATATCAAGAAAAAACTACAAACTATTAAAATAGATTAGAAATGGATTCAAAAAACTTCAAAATCTTCTATTTCTGCAAAAAGCATTAACAAATTTGTCATTGAAAAAATTCTATTTCAATGTTTGATAAAAAATAAAATACCAAAATAGAAATAATATTTTGCCTGTTATCACAATTGATAATTTAATGAAGCAAAATATCAATGCTTGACAAAATTAAAGAAAAATGAAAACAAAAATAGAAAAAATATTAGAGCACATATAAAAACTTTGCATATTGAAAGGCAGAAAGAAATGAACGGCATTTGTATAGAGTCACAGTAATGCTGATATGATAAAATTTAATAACAAGCACAATGCATATTATCTAAAATTGTAAATATTTTTTGTTTTACAATATTCAATGAATTTCCAGAATAATAAAATTATTCAAGATACTGACTAAAATTTTAAAATGTTAATAATAGAATTTAAATTTATTCTATTATTAATTTTAAAACAAATAATAAAAATTTTAAATAATTCTAAAAAATTTCTGCTTACTAATAATATACCTTTTCTTTCTATCAGCTATTAGTTTTAATTCTTTGGCCTTTTGTTTTAAATCACTTGCTGTTTCGTTTGCTGTCCTTAATGCTTGCTAAATTAAAAAATAAAATTAAAAAATGTGCAATGTAAATAAAATACTAGTAGCTTAATTAAAATCAAGATATATGATTCTTATTTCTTAATATTTTAAAAAGTGAATTAAAAATAGATTTTAGAACAAAAAGATGAGTATGAAATACCCATTACAAAAAGACTACACATACAATGTGGATAACTTGATTTAAAATATAAAAAAAAAAATTATGTACCTTACAAGATATTGTTCTCTAGTCTCCTTTTCTCTACCCTCTTCTTGAAAAACTGTTGGACAATTATCTCATTTAAAATCACAGAATACTTTTCTCAAGAATAATTCCCACCAGAACATCTTTCATACATATTTTGCAAACTTTATTTATACTTTTTGTCCATTAATAAAGGAGCATTACCTCTCATCTGACAAAAGGCAGATCTCATACATCAATCTATAGAGATTGCTCCTTCTAAGCACTTTTATTGTTTGCTCTTTTTTTCTATCAGTTTAATAGCGTCTCTTTCCACCACGAGCAAGTGTGGACATGCAGTTTTTTCATGTACGCACTTGCTTTCATACGTTCAATAAGATAATGTACAGACATGTTTGTGCTCCAAGTATTTTCATGCATTCTTATGTGTGACTCTTTTAATGACACATTTTACCTTTTCATTCGCAAGTTTGGTATGTAATGTGTTTTTATCAAAAAAGTGGGTTTTTGAAATTATTTTAGTTTATTAATTAGGTACCTATTGGAATCCTAGATATTTTGAAGTAACAAACAAATAGCAGTAGGGCAAAGGTTTATTTTTGCTGTTATCGCCCCCCAAATTGTTTTATAGAAATTATCGATCCCTAGAAATTTCAAATCAATCCCAGGGGGTCAATATCAACCATTTTGGGGACTCTTGCTCTAACTTATTCTATATTTCCTAATTGATACACATAGTAATTATTTTCATACAATCTCAATAAGATCCACAAAAGCTACATTCATTCTCAAATGTACTAAACTTAGCCATAATCTGAATGTTTGTGATGATGGTGTTCTAGCTGTATTTTTATATTGGATTATTTCCATCATCTAATATGTGTGTTGAATGTCTTTAGAAACGTTTAATTTTAATTAAATATTCCAAATCCTTTCAACTGTTAGTAATATCACAGCAAACAGGTTAGTATATGCACCAACTGTTAGTAATATCACAGCAAACAAATGTTAGTAATATCACAGCAAACAGGTTAGTATATGCACTAACCTGTTTGCTGTGATATTACTAACAGTTAGTGCATATACTAACCTGTTTGCTGTGATATTACTAACAGTTGGTGCATATACTAACCTGTATTACTAACAGTTGAATGCATTTGGAATATTTAACTAAAATTAAATTTTCTAAAGACATTCAACACACATATTAGATGATGGAAATAGTCCAATATAAAAACAGTTAGCCATAATCTACTTCTATTTACTCTATCATATGCCTTCTCTATATTGTAAAGAACATATAACTGTTTACCTGTATTCCTACTCATATCTATAAGTTGTGTGACTACAAATAAACTATCTCCTATATGAATCTAAAACCTCCTTGCATTTCTCCCACTATATTCTTTATTTGCATCCACGTTGCCACCCTTCCTGCCCTAATGTATGCAAAAACTTTATATAACACTGATATCACCGCTATCAGTCTACAATTGTTTAACTTTCTGTGATCCTTATTCTTTCCTTTATATAGTAGCGTTACTCTTGTATTATTCCAGCTATCTGGAAATTCTCTCTTCTGAACCAATTTATTAAAACATAGTAATATATTTAATTTTGCACTATTTCCCAAATTCATCACCATCTCCCATCCATCTAAATCTCTTGCCTTTTCACTTTTCTATTGCTTCCCTGCCTCATTCAATTCATTTTCTGTAAAACTATTTCCATTACTATGTGCTTTTGTTTGTTATCACTCTGTCCTTCACAGCTAACATCTTTTTTTCTATGTCCTTTATATACTTATTTAAGACACTCTATTCCCTTATCATCTAGTAATACTATTTCTCTCTACCCTAAATTTCTTCTTTTAATATATTTCCAAAATTTTTTACTCCTATCTCTTCCATTTTTATTAATATCCTCCAATAATTTATTATTTAATTTCATTTTCTCTCTATAATTATCTATTTTAGCCAACTTTTTTTTTATTAGCTTTCCCAAATTAATATTAACATCTTTTTCACTTTCTTTGTTTTTAATGGCACATTTATATTCTCTGCATACTTTTTTTCTCTTTTACACTTTTACTAATTCTTATTTTTCTATTACTTTTATTCTTCTGAATATTTTCTACTTCATCACACCAGTCCTTACATTCATCCCCAACAAACTCTTCCATGATTTCTTCTACTTTTATTTTATATTCTTCTAACTCATTCTTATCATTCATTCTCTATCCACATCTTTCACTATCCTTTCTACTTTTATTACTATTTCCCATCATATTACTAACCATTTCTATTATAAAGAAATTATGACCACTATTATATACTCTCTCTTCATTTCCGTACTTTATTCATTCCCTCTTTCTCTATATACATAATCTATTGTGTAAAATATATTATTTCTAGACCATGTGTATTGCCTTCATAAATATTTGGTAAATTTCCAATGCTCAAATTCACGCTCTGACAAAAATGTTTCAAAAGCCGTCCATTCTTGTTATCCACATCATCAACTTTTTCAACATGTCCATTCATATCCCCTATAATCATTACTTTCTTCCTTTTTTTTTTTTTAAACTCTGTATATCCTTAACTAGGCAGGCATTCATATATGCTAGTGTTCCACTCCATTATAGTTTGACTAACTCCAATGACTCGTCTTCCTAACTTTATCCCAAACCACAAATGTTCTTGACTCTTTGCAGTATTTAAATATTTTTTTGACTTAATTCCTGAACCACCTCCTCTTTTTTCTTTTCTATTTATACTCTGCCATACCAAATTTTCCATTGTAGGTTATTCTTCTTTTAGATGTGTTCCAACTACTGCTAATACCTCAAGCTTTTGGTTTTTACTGCTGTAATTCCAGCCACTTTTCTGGTCTCCTACAACTTTGAATATTCAAATATCTAATTTTAACAATTTCTTCCTTTCTTACTACCCTTTTATAAATTCTTTTGACTCTTTCTTTGTGATTAGCTTGTTTATCGTTAGTTTTACAGACCCATTCCCTCTCCACATCTATATTTATATCTAAATCAGCTACCCTTTGTTTAGTTCTTACATCCTATTCATTCTTAACCCTCTTTTTGATAATACTGCAATTTAAAATCCTACCCCCTTTTATAACTTCCCCAAACTAAAATATTATTTATAAATCAAACCTCTTAATGCTTCACTTCCTTGTTTTGCTAAGTACAATCCATCTTCACTATATAACTCCCTTTTACTAATAAAAAAATCCCACACATCCACAAACATAACATTATTTCTCTAGCATAATTTTTTCAATGTCTCATTTATAGAACATGCCCTATCTAACATATACCTATTGTTCAATCTTATACTACTATTTATATTTACTTAAATTTTAAAATATTCCACACAATATAAAAAAATTATCAACAACTTCTGTGCCTTCCTATACTTCTTTCTCTCTTCTGAGTTTAAACATTTTCTATTTATATATATGAAGCAAGTACAGTATTTCATATACCCCCATATTTGGTAACAAAAAAAAAAAAAATGTGTATAACATTTCTTAAAAAAATAACTTTTCGTTACATATATATCTTATTCTTTATTCAAGTAATTTTCTGTGGTCTGTTCTTTATACTCCCTGAGTCATGCTAGGATAACTATCTCAACATGGTCCTTATTAATGTCACATCTGCACAGAATCTTGTAAACTACTATTTATTAGTGTATTATTTCTATATTATTTTTCATTTCTTGGTCTTCTTTATGATAATTATTCAGTTAAGATAAAAGAAGCTCCTTGATTCCTAATTATCCTATTACAAATTGGCAGATATAGTAAATTTATAAGTTTCTATTTTTCTTATTTTTTCATTAGAATCCTTAAGTTATGTTTTCAATGTCAATTGTATTCAATAACTCAGCTGCTTCTTCAATAATGAAGCAATTACTCCCTATCATCAACTGTAGAATATTTGATGGCATATTGTACTGCACCCTTCATATTATTTGTTGTTCTGATAATGTCAATGCTGTAAGTGATCTCAGCCTAGCCACTTGCTGGTAAAAGAATTGTGTATATGTTTATTACGCTCGATTTATACTTCTCATGAGACACTTAATGTAACACTCCACTTGCCATTCTTCATTCCAAAATGCACGTAATAACACCAAATAATAGTCTCCAAAAATCTGTGACTTTATACCAAGAGAACTCCACTAGTCCTTGGCAGCTCTATACAAATGATTTGAAGCAACTGATAATTTTTCTCTTTTATATTTGGATGTAAGAAAAATAATTCCTTTAAACCTGCTAAATGTTCCAATGGGTCTTTACTCACATCACCTATTAAAACTTTTACTCCAATAAGTTTAGATAAATCAGAATTTCTTAGATGCTTCATCATACTTTCATTATCATCACCTTTTGATTCCGATCTGTCATTTATTATATCTGGCTGTTGACTCTTTTGGATGAATTATATCATTAGTTGCCTCTATATTTTTCATCTTTATTCACGAAGTCTATTTCACTTTTCTGCTCCTGATCATGTTTTTCTTCTGTTTTTAAACTTTCTATTTTTTTTTGTATTTTTTGATATGTGTGAGTAAAATCTTCATTGATGGATTTCTTCATTTCTATTGCCTTGAACCTCTAATTCCTTGTTTACATCTTGTTGTGATCTCTTGTGGTCATTCTGCCACTTTTTTTGTCTCTTCCATTTGTTATTTCTTTGATTTCACTTTCTGTATGATCCCCAAATGATCTTCAACAGCTTGATATTTGATATGTAGATTCCAAACTTCATTTTTTCATAATTCTGAACTTCTTCTTTAAAGACTTTTTCCACTTCTTCAACTTTGCCAATAATACAATTTTCCATCTTATTGACATTTAATCACTTTATTTTGGACATTATCTATTCTAATCTCTAGATCCCATAGCAGTTTCATTTCTTCACACATCTTTCTCATTTCAACACAAATTATTTCTGTTTGCTTAAATATTTTATTTTACATTATTTCTGTTTGTTTAGATGTCTTCTGTTATTTGCTTAGATTTTTTTCTTACATTATTTCTGTTTACTTAGACGTCTTCTTTTATTTGTTAGATATTTTATCCTTCATTCCTATCATCATTTATCTTAACATCCCACGATATCTACTTCCACATTTATTTTTTCTATTGGGTTTTTTGCTATATCATATACTATAATAGATTCCTTTGAATATTATACTATGCCATTTTAAAGTTATTACTATCATTTTCTGTCATAATGATTTGTAATTATTACAAGATTTTTAAATATTCCTCTCAAAAAAATCTATCCTTCAAACAAAATTTATTTATAAATTCTTTTCTAATATTATAAATTCTTTATACAGGATCTCCCTCTCTCTCATAAGACTATACTACATAATTTCTGTAATATTTCTATACTCCTTTTCTATCTTAAAATTAGATCAACTTCGAATTTTCTTTTGGATGATATAATAATGAATTTAAATCAAGGCCTTTCTTCCAGGCTACTTCTATAACATTTAGAAAAAAAATTTCCTTATATGTAACAGTCGAATCTAAATATAAGGCGATCATTTACCATTCCTTATTATTTCTTTTTTTTTTTAATTAATTTAAATGGGTGCCACCAAGTTCTATAAGAGCCTGGAAGATAATTTTTCCCTTTACTACTTTATTCAACATGAAATGTACTAATTTTGGACTTTTATAACTAACTTAAACTATTTATCACCACTACACTAACAAACTTTGTGTGGTATGTGTCACGAGTTCATGCTTTCCCTGAACCTTCAAAGAATGAACTATCAATGCAAACAATTATAAAATAAAGAGAAATATTAAAAAAAAAAAAAGTTTATTAATTTAACTTTTTCTCACAACTGCTTACATCAAAAATAAACCATTACTACGTAATTACACACAAATTAAAAAGATATATATTAAATGTCATGTTAAAAGGCTACCTCTTACTCTTATAATCTTTATATATAAAGCATCAGTATGTTCATAAATTAAAATACCATATCTCTGGAAGCACTATTTCTTTATCATACAATATTCAATATCAAATTATTATTTAACTATAAGCATACAATAATAACACAAACAATATCATAAATAAATTTCCCATTCATTTATAACATTCATATTCAATTCATTTACATTTAAAAGTAACCATCCCATAAATGAAAAAAATGAGAAATTATAAACTTTCATCATCTTAAGAGATCAGCATGTATGCAGGGCTACATTATCTGAATATGTTTAATACACGTTATTAAAATGTGGATAATACTATTACATATATGATTTCCTCTTTTCTTACACCATAATATTAGGATTGACTATAAGCAATTATACAAATAGATATCTAAAATAAAATAAAATAGAAAATCATATAATATTACAATAGTAGCTAAAAAAAAAACAAAATTTGCTAAAATTCTTCCACAACCATTGTTTCATCTATTAACAAATAGACCTTTTCAAGTGAAATTCAACAAGATACATACAACAAATAACCTACGCATAATTCATTTCAAAAACCAACTTCCTTTAACATCAAAGAATGTCTTCATGACATTGTTGATCTCAAAGTTAAAACAATTTATCATCAGTTACTTTTACTCTTCTTTTTATTTCATTTCTTTCATTAAAAACTCTGCATTGTCAAATAATATTTTATGATTTGTATTTCATTCATGAATATACAAAGTTATGACCCCTATCTATATTTTAACTCTACTCTTAGGGCACTTTATTTCTTTCATTAAGATTTAATTTACTTTGACCTATACAAAATTTATGACACTAAACCAGGAATAGATTTGCTATCAATTGACTGTTTGGCACTATTTAATAATGAATTTAAATCAAAGCCTATCTTCCAGGTCACTTTCATACCATCATATAAAAAACTATTCTTATAAATCAATTTATAAACTGATGACTTAAATGGTAGAGAAATAAACTCTTTCCTTTCACTAACAATAAATTCTTTATTATCAGCAGACATATTTTTATTAAACATAATATTTTTAATAAATTCATGGATTATAACCTAGATCAATATAATCAGAAGCAAATTGACTCTTTTGAATAAGCTATTATTTTCAAAATTTTTAAGCCTTCTATTCCTATAACAAAAAAATTCAATAAAGTTTCTAATGAGTAAAAAGTTGCATCAACTTTGTCAAAATTTAAATCCAGAACTTTTAGCTTAACATATTCAAAAGTACTCCACCTCACTTTCAATAGTAAATTTAATATTGGAATCAAAAGCATTTGATATATCAAAAAAATCCTTCAATTCATTTTCCTGAATTTTAAATAGGAAGTTATTTGAGAGAAAAAAAAATTGTTTTTGTCCTGAAGCAAATAGATCTACTTAAAAAAAGATTGAAGGCCAATGATGTTACCCTATTAAAAAAAGACAAAAGTTTGCATTGTTAAATGTGTTTAAAATGAAGTTTCTTTAGAATTAAATAATGAAAAATATTCTATTTTAAATTCGGATTCTAATACAATAAAATCTAAGATAACTGAAATTATAAAAATTATGAAAAATAAAAAAAATTTGATAGATCTAATTATTTAAGTTTATTATCATAGTGATTATTTGGTCTCCTAAGGTTTTTTTTTTAAATTTAAAATCTCATAAAGATAATTTTCCTTTAAGGTGCATTTTTGATTTCACAAGAGGGGACCGAAAAATAACCGGAATTTTGTAATAAAAAATTGTATATTTATTTTTAGGTATAGCAAATTGAATTGCTTTAAAAAGTATGGTTTATTTAAGGTAATGCACCGCAGATCTAAACCTATTTTTCATCTTACGAAATAGTTTGGAAACACTTGCAAAGTGATGAGTTTTAACACCTCAATCTTTCATTTCTCCTCCCCCCAGTTCTAAGTCTGCAAAAAAAAAAATTGAGACATTTTTTCATTCAAGAGATGAAAAAAAAATTGCATGAAGCAAGATTGAGCATAAACGGATGATAGATAAGCTGGGTCAGACTGAATTTAATTAAAAAGTGTTTCAAAGTTAAGGCTTTGAGAGATGAGACTTTGTCAGATTGGAGCTTGTACTCTTTGTCACAATTTTGATACATCATATAAATGTTTCAGAACTTGCAGTTAAAAATGGCCATTATGAATAAAATCTGAGAGAAAAATATCGTCTGCATCAAACAAACAAAAAAAAAATGTGTTGTTTTGGCTTTAGACTTCACTTGCTATGCTTTTTAGAAAATGGAGAATTTAATCTTTCAATTAAACCACTCATAAACTTATGTTTTTACAAAATTTTCTTGTTTATAATCTGTTTCAAACATTACAACTGTTTTACCTGCTGCTTTCAGCAAACGAAAATGGAATTTCACTTTCTTGCAACTTTTTCAGTCATTATAAAAATCGACAAATACACAAAATGCACTTTACAAAAAAATGTGCTATGTGACATCATGATTTCACATGACAATGTCATTTATAGATTGATGCAGATGGAATCCTACAAGACGTATGTAACAGCAGAAGCATATACTACAACAGACGCTCAAACCAGAGAATAATTCCGGTTATTTTGGGGTCCCCTCTCATACAGAAAGAATTATTGACAAAATTTTAAAATCCCTTATAAAGTTTTTTAAGAATTATATGTTTAAATCAATTTCGTATATCATCTTCTTCTAAGACATTTGATAAAATTAATGAATTTGTTTTAGAAAATGATTGTCTTTGGTAATTTAGATATAGAAAACATGTATCGATCAGATGATAGGATTAAAAGTATTAATATGTTTTTATTTTTAAAAAACATGAATATTTCTCTGCAAATAAGATTTAGGTTACTCATGATTTGGTATTTTATTAGAGAATTCTATGTATTTTATGTGTAATGGTGTGTTTTAGAAGAATAAAAAGGGATGGTTATTGTTTATGTTATTTCTCTTTTAACTATTAACGATTGATTGATCTCTGATAATCCTTTTTTTAGAAATTTGACCAATCATAGAATTTAAATCAATATAGCATGTGATTGGTAAGGACACCATGCATGTGTAATATATCATCCTTTTTATTATTGAATCAGCTTTTCTTATAAACATTTTAATAAAAGAAGTTTTTTACTTCTTTTTTATAATATCATGGAATAGAATGAATGATAATATTCTTATTCCTAAAATGAAACATATAAGTCCTATGCAAAAATATATAAGTCTGAGGGCTTAGAATCTAAAACAATCGTAATTTTACAATTAAGATTTAAAGGTAAAATTTTCTATCAGCTGTAATTATATATTTGTCATATTTTTTTTATATAAATAATTTATACTTTGTATAATAGTAATTTGTTTCATGTTATAAAATAAGTCTCTTTCATACTCTGATGCAAATATATATATATGTTTAGAATCTAATCAATAGTAAATAATATGAAATTCCAGAAATATTTTCTAATTAGTGGTACATATATTTTTTATTTTTTTTATATAAATAATTTAATACTGTACAATTTGTTTTGTTTCATGCTCTAGAACAGGTGTGGCCAACTTTTGTGTTCATAAGATCTATTTTTTATTTTTGAAATGTGTTGTGATCGACTTGTTGTCATAGACGATCAACTTGTTATCATAGGCGTAGTCTAAGTGGAATACATAATACTTTTATATATCTGCCTAGTAAAAAATGTCAATTATTTAACAGGACAAAAAACTCATGTCTGGAGGAATTAAAAATAGGTACATTAAATCAAGATTAAAAATATTATTTTCAATGATGATAAGATTTAGTGGATTTCACCTATCTAGAATTGAAAAAAATTTTAGAACAAAAACAAAAATAACAAAGAAACTTTAAAATCTTGACTTAATTTGTTTCACTCGTTACCCAACAGCTCTTGCCAGATTTGCCTCGCGATCGACCAGTGGATCACGATCAACTTGTTGGACACCCCTGCTCTAGAATAACAGTTTGTTATGCATTCTGATGTGTGGGTTTTCTGTCTACTCTATAAGTAATTTTATCTCATTTTTTTCATTTTAGTAATTTTCTACTTGTTTAAAAAAGTATTATATTATTTTTTCTAGCTAATGATTACAATGAAAAATCAAATTTATTTCATTGTCAATATATGTTGCTACAAGCTTTATCTCACATATCTGTTTAGTATGTATCTGAATCTTATAATTTTGTCATCTATATGTAAGCAATTATATTTCATTTTTTGTAATGTATAAATATATGTTCTACATTTTTATATAAATATATATTTTTGCAAGTTATGTCTATCATTATATTTATTATAACAATTGATCCTAATTTTCCTAAAATAAAGCCATCTACCCTATTAGTAATTTCCACAAAGGCAAATGAAATGTAGGACAGATAATAAGCATCAGTATTGTGATTTTTTCATTACTATTTTATACTGCATTAAATTGGAGAAAAAAACTTTACTTTGTTTATTTATCACCATGTGTAGAAATGTAATACACATATACCCTGAAGAAACTTTTGTCTTTCATCCTGTCACTTATTTTCTTTGATCTTTCATATTATATATTAATTTTTTTACAATTATTTTAAAATTAATTTGATTTTTTGATAAATTATAATTTTACTAAAGTTCTCTTTGCATAATATAATATATTTATTGTTAATTGTTTTTTTTTCAATAGAAATATATTTCCAGCAGATACCTGCTTGGAAGGACAAAATCTGGTTCAACAAGTAAAAATGGAAGTTACCAGCCAATATATATATCAAGATTTAATAATAAAGAATTATCTCAACTAAGTCATATTATATACCTTTTTTTTTTTTTCAAAATTTTAAGAAGAATGTGTTGAAGATATTTATTAAAATGTCATTTTAATATTTAACTCTCAAAATTTAGAATTTGTGAATCTATGGAAAAATAAGCAGTTTTAAATGTTACAAATCTTTTTTTTTTTTTTTTTCAAAATTTTTTAAAGGTTAATAACTATTTTTTTTGAGCTTTCTTGCATTCCTTCATATTTGCTTTTTCTAACAATGTGTATAAATTTATATTTAATGTATTCAAAGTGAAGAAGATATTACACAAACTATATCTATTGTATTTTTTTAAAAAATTCAATATGGTGTTCAGGTTTTTACAAGTTAATGTGCTCTGTCTATATTGGCTTTTTAGAAAGTAAAGTTATCAATTATTTTCCTATTTAAAATTATTTATGTATGTTGATGATTGTGTATTATTCAGGAACATAAATCGAAGGATTGTTTTTGATAGATTAAATGCTTTGATTCTAGTATTAAATTTACAAAGGGGGGGGGGGACTTTTGTATTTATTAAGTTTAAATTTCTGGATTTTAGTGTTGATAAAATTGATAATGTTTTATTTTGGAGTCATTTTAATGGTTATCAACCATTTGCTCATAAAAAACTTTCTTTACTGAATGTTTGCTGTAGAAAGAGAATGCTTAATAAATTTGAAAATAATAATTATATTCAGAAAAATCAATTTTTTTCTATTACAAATATTATGTTTAATAAAAATAACTATAAATCAGTTGATAATAAAGATTTAATTGTTAGTGAAAATAAAGCATTTATTTCTCTACCATTTAAATCATCAGTTTAAAAATTGATTTATTAGAATAGTTTTTTATTAGGTGGTATAAAAATAGCCTGGAAGAGAGGCCTTCATTTAAATTCAATATTAAATAGTTCAAAACAGTCAATTGATAGCAAATCTATTCCTGGTGTGGTTTATAAGATTCCTTGCAGTTGTCGTAAAGGTTATATAGGCCAAAGTAAATTAAGTCTTAACCTCTTCATGTTTACGCCCGCACAATGTGGGCAATGATTTCAAATTATAAACATATGGGTTGAGGTTAAGATTACTGAAAATTTATGTAGGTTATGCATGCACTTTTTACACCTTCATTTTCATCTTTCTCTCTACTTTCCTGAAAGGTAAATTTTATTTTTCTATGATAAAAAATATAAATTTTATAATTTTTGTGATCAAGTAGATTGAATTTTTTTATCTTTCATTTTTTTTTTTGATAATTACTGGACAACATTTCAGCGTGAAAAATATATCGGTAAAAAGTTTTATTTTTTCCATTCTATTTTGAAGACAAACGTTATAGGGGCCTAAAGGTAAGTATTATTATTTTTTTATATTTTTTTATTATTCTTTTATTATATGTTTTTTAATTATTATTTTATTATATATTTTTAAAATATTGTTTTTTTAATATATATTTGATAATAAAAAAAACCAAAAAATTCCTAATGAAACTAACATAAAAAAAAAAAAGATCATTATCAGCATTTTTTTTCTAAAATGTGAGCTTGGGGGGGGGGGGGGGAGTGGAGTATTTGAATTAATTGATATGAGACAAAAATGAATATATTTTGGAAATATAATGACCTGATTTAGATTTTTCTATAATTTTTTTGTCTACATTTTAATAATAGTAAAAATAAACATATACTAAAAGTAATGATTTTGACAGTACATAAACTTAAGCCAATTATAGACTATGGCAATATAAATTTCAAAGATGCATAATTTTTAATTATTATTTTATTCATATATATATATTTGATAAAAAAATATACAAAAAAATTACTACTGAAACATAAAAAAAAAAAACTCGTGATTATGTACATTTATATCATGAATTATCTGCATTTTTTGATATGATGTGAATTTGGATGAATGTTTGAATTAATTGATATGAGACAAAGATTAACATATTTTGGAAATATAATGACCTGATTTAGATTTTTCTATAATTTTTTGTCAGCATTTTAATAACAGTAAAAAATATGCAAATGCTAAAAGTAACAATTTTGACAGTATATATATATATAAACTACAAATGTATGTACCTCAAGCTTAACTCTATAATGAATTCAATACAGTTTGTAATTTATTATTACTTTAATTTGTATATATAGTTACTATTTTAGTAGTACTTTTTAATAAATTACAAACTATATTGAAGTTCTTTATTATAATATTCAAATTATACTAATTATTGATCAATATTAACTACTTATTATAAGAGATATTACAAAACAATATTTATTATGTCATTTTTTATTGATAAAACTTAAAGTTATGATAAAATTTGTGGTTTAGAATAATTTTTTTTAAATATTCAATATGGCTGCTTGAAAGTGAAAAGGTTAAGGTTCATAAGAATAGAGTTAAAAATATATATCATAACTAAGCTTTATATATTCTTGAACTAAATCATCATCATCATCATCAACCATTATCAATCCACTGCAGGATGAAGGTCTCTCCAAGTTCAATCCATCTTTTCCTATCTTTAGCTTCTCTTCTCCACATCACCCCTGCACACTTTCTTATTTCATCCATCCATCTCACAAGTGGTCTCTTTCTGGGTCTTTGACAATCTCTTGGAATCCAATTTAAAATTTTAATTGTCCATCTGTTATCATCTCTTCTAACAATATGTCCAGCCCAACTCCACTTCAGTCTTTTAATTTTTTCAATGAGGTCAGTAATACCTGTTTGTTCTCTTATCCATACATTGCATTTTCGATCTCTTCTTGTTACTCCCAACATACATCTCTCCATACTTCTTTGAGTGGTCTGAAGTCTCTGTATTGCTCTTCTATTAAGTTTCCAAGTCTCAGATCCATAAGTAAGAACTGGTAAATCACATTTATTAAAAACCTTCCTTTTCAAACACATAGGCATATTTTCTTTTAGTATCAAGTTATTTCTACCAAAAGCACTCCAACCAAGTTTAATTCTATGATTAATTTCATCCATTA
Source organism: Epiperipatus broadwayi (assembly GCA_028023455.1). Lineage (NCBI taxonomy): Eukaryota > Metazoa > Onychophora > Udeonychophora > Euonychophora > Peripatidae > Epiperipatus > Epiperipatus broadwayi. The sequence goes on along the minus strand of JAQFVV010006224.1, from coordinate 8,904,363 downwards.
TATTTTCATCTGTATTAATAATCTGACCAAGGTATTTGTAACTGTTAACTTCTTCTAACTCATCATAATCAATCTTTATTTTCATATTTTGAGAAAATCTATATAACATTACTTAAGTCTTTTTAACATTTATCTTTAGTCCTACTTTCATCTGATAACTGCAAAATCTATATAACATTACTTAAGTCTTTTTAACATTTATCTTTAGTCCTACTTTCATCTGATAACTGCTGCAACATTCCCTGTAGCTCTAAAGCATTATTTGCAAAAACAACTACATCATCTGCAAAATCTAAATGACTTAAATAATCTCAAATTACTTTCACTCCTTTAGCTTCCCATTTTAATTCACAAAATACTTCTTGCAGCACTGCTGTAAAAAGTTTTGGAGATATGGAGTCACCATCTTACACTCTTTTCAATGTTGATTTTCCTATTATCATTATGTAATCTAATTGTTGCTGTTGCATTTTTATAAATATTCTTCAAAATATGACAATATCCTGGATCTACACCTTGATGATCCAATGCTTTAATCACTGAAGAAATGTTTATAGAATCAAATGCCTTTTCATAATCTACAAATCCAATACATAATGGCAACTCATATTCATTTGTCCTTTCTATAATTTCTCTCAATACCTGGAAATGATCTACTGTACTAAAACCACTTTTAAATCCAGCTTGTTCTCTTGGTTGGTGAAAATCCAGTGTTTTCTGTAGACGAGTTGTAATTATCTTAGTAAAAATTTTGTATAAAACTGATAAAAGACTGATAGGTCTGTAATTTTTAATATCTTCTTTATCACTTTTTTAAATATTAATATTAATACTGCATTCTTCCAATCATCTGGTACATCTTTATCATTTAAACATTTGGTATATAACTTTGCTAAAAAAAATTCGATTTCTTCACCTGCTTCTTTTAATATATCAATTACAATTCCATCATTACCGGAAGCCTTCCCTTTCTTCATAAATTTAATTGCATGTCTCACTTCCTCATTCAAAATTCTGGGCAATTCAGAAGATATAATATATATAGGAGGCACTTGTTCTTTATTACTATATAATTCATGATAGAAGTCTTCTACACATTTTATGATGTGATCTCTCTTTTTAGTAATAATGCCATCTTTTTTTCTTATTGCAAATATAAATTTCCTACCAATACCAAAATGTTGTTTTACACTCTTTAGACTTTTATTCCCTTCTACAGCTTTCCTTGCTAGTTCACAATTATATTTTCTTATATCATTTTCAACTCTTTTCCGCATCATTTTACAAAATTCGAGATATTCAATCTTTTTTAATGCATCATTGTTGTATATCCTCATATTCCTTCTTTTCTTCATAAATTCTCTAGTCTCAGTAGAAATTTTACTGGTCAATTGCTACTTTTTTCTACCAGCAATCTTTGTTGCAGTTTTTAAAAGTATATCAGTTATTTTCCTATTAATGTCATTCAAATCTGAATCATGTTCAAAATCTACTAATACTTGAAACCGATTTGTAAGTTCTAATTTAAATTCATTAGAATGTTTCTGAAGATTAGGAATATCAACTGTGAATATTGTTTTCCTTAATAATTTTTGTTTCTCTAGTTTTGCATTAACATGTATCTTACATCTTACTAATCGATGGTCACTTCCTGTGTTAAATTTATTAATAACATTACAATCTTGAAATATATATTTTCTGTTAGTCAAAATATAATCAAATTCTGCTGTACCTTCATTTGGATGCTTCCATGTGCATTTCCTTTTAACATTTTTCTCAAAAAAAGAATTCATAATATGAAGTTTTTCTTTTTCTGCAAACTCCACAAGTCTATGTCCTCTCTCATTTCTATTACCATAACCAAAACTATCTACAGCATTTTCATATTTCATTTGTTTACCAATTCTAGCATTAAAGTCTCTCATAACAATTTTTAAAATGTTTACTCTGGTCAAAAGCCTTCTGTACATCCATATAAAAAATCTTCTACAACTTCATCACTATTAGAACTTGTTGGGGCATAAACCTGAATTATCTGCATTTGGTATCTGCTATTAAGTTGTAAAACAAATCTTGCGACTCTGTCTGATACACCATCAATCTCCTCAATGTTATTCTTCCATTTTTTATTTATAATGAATCCTACTCCACTTGTATTTCCAATATTTATGCCTTTATAGTAGAGTATATGTCCACTTTTTAAATCAATTGTTTCTTCACCTTTTCTTCTAACTTCACAAAGTCCAATAATGTCCCATTTAATATAAGACAGTTCTTCTTCTAACTCTTGCAATCTTCCTTCACTTGAAAGTGATCTGCAGTTGTAAGTACCTAAATAAAAAGTCGTCATTAAATGGCAGCCTGAGTCTGCAATCAGGGGATTCTTATCACCCTCTGCCTTCGGCCACTAACCGCTGCCTTGGTTGGTGACTTTACAGCCTCCTGGGAATAAGGGCCATGATTTATTTTTGTCTGTCATGATTGTATATATTGAAAAAATATTCTTAAACTCGGAGGTAAAAAGCCAATAAACTCACCACACTGGCTAATGCGTGTTGGTGAGCAGCCCATCCATGTTCGTATAGTATATGAATAATCACATAGTAATAACAGCTGCATTATGAATTTACCCTGCTCGGTTCCTTTAAGGCCTCCAAGAGGAATCAAAGGGTCTCCTTTCAGTTAATAGCAAACTCTTTTCTGCAGCCCATGAACTAAATACATATCATAAGATATTATTTGACTATTCAGAGGTTATCTTTTATGAAAGAAGAGAAATAAAAAGAAGAAAAGAAACTGATGATAAATCTTGAATCTGAAGCCATCAATGTGATGAAGACATCCTTTGATGTTAAAGGAAGTTGGTTTTTGAAATGAAAGATAAGAAAGCTATTTTGTTTTGTATACATGTTGAATTTCACTTGAAAAGGTCTATTTGTTAATAGATGAAATCATTGTTGTGGAAAATTTTTAGTAAAATTTTGTGCTTTGGGCTAGTATTGTAATATTACATGACTTTCTATTTTATTTATAATTATTAGAAAAACAGGCAGTATAAACATTTATACCACTTATGAAGCTGATTACATAAATATCCTTCCAAAGGCATATATTTAACATAAATCGATAAATATATTTTACCTATCTAATTTTCATTTTTATACACACCCACATAAATTTATATGTACCTTTTAAATCAATTTTATTTAGTTTGGAAACTCATATTCAATTCATAACTTGAAATTGAACTTAATGATATATCCACAAAGTATTAAACATTCATTCCTTAATTTACTAAACTTACCCATAATCTATTTCTATTCACTCTGTCCTATGCTTTCTCTACATCTATAAAGACTATACCTGTATTCCTACTCATATCTATAAGTTGTGTCATTACAAATAAACTATCCTATATGTCTATCTGTTCCAAAACCTCCTTACATTTCTCCCACTATACACTTTTTTTCCACCCATTTTGCCACCCTTACAGCCACTATATATGCAAAAACTTTATATAACACCGAAATTACTGCTATCAGTCTATAATTATTCATCTTTCTATGGTACTTACCCTTTACTTTAAATAATAAATCTCACTCTCATATAATTACAGCTATCTGGGAATTCTGTCTTCTCTGCCATCTTATTAAAACATGATAATGGATTTAATTTTGCCTATTTCCTAAATTCATCACCATCTCTGCTATCCATCTATCTAAATCACTTGCCTTTCCATCTTTCAACTTCCTCCCTGCCTCATTCAATTCATTTTCTGTAGAACTAACATTTCCATTACTATATGCTTTTATGATTGTTATCATTCTGTCCTTCACATCTAACATCTTTTTTATATCCATTACATACTTATTTAAGATTGTCCCTAATTCTTCTCTATAACTACTCTTTCTGCTCATCATTCATTAATACTATTTCCCTCTCCCTTACATTTCTTCTTTTTAATATATTTCCAATTTTTTTTACTCCCATCTCTTTCATTTTTATTAATATCTTCTACTCCCATTTCTTCCACTTTTATTAATATCTTTCAGTAATTTACTATTCAATTTCATTCTCTCTATATAATTATCTATTTTAGCCAACTTCTTTTTATTTAAACAGTTTTCCCATTAAATATTAAAATCTTTTTTACTTTCTTTCCTCGTTCCTGCATGCTTTTTTCCTCTCTTTTACCCTTTTACTAATTTTCACTTTTTTTTTACTTTTGTTTTTCTGAATATTCTCAGCTAAAACCCTATTTGCCAGTTTTCCTACTTGACCACACTAATCCTTATATTCATTTCAAACAAATACAGACCCATTCCCTCTCCACATCTACATTTATATCTATGTAAGCTACCCTTTATTTACTTCTTACATCCCATCCATCTTTTAACCTTCTTTTTGTTAATACTGTAATTTAAAACCCTACGCCCTTTATATATTTCCCAAAGTACAATATTTTTCATAAATACAATCCCATAATGCTTCACTTCCTTGTTTTGCTAAATGTAATCCATCGTTTTTATACAACTCCCTCTTATTAATAAAAAAATCCCACATACCCACAAACATAACATTATTTCTATCGCATAGTTTTTCCAATCTCTCATTTATAGAACATGCCCCTATCTACTATATGCCTATTGTCGAATCTTGGTAGAAATCCAACTAATTACTCCTTCTCTTTTTTTAATATTACTAGTTCTATGTACTCATACATTATTCTTTCCGATGGATCTAATAAATTATTTGTCCTCACCATAACACAATCATCTCTACTCCCCCTGTTTATTTACTTTATATGTAATATCCCTAATTCTAGTTTCAGGCAAATATATTCTTACATATCTAATTCTGTTTTTCCTTGCAATTACATCTTGACATTCTCTAAGTAGAGAGTCCCCTATCAAAAGTGTCTCATAATTTACTTTCCCTATTTCATCTATAACATTTTCTCCAAATATTTTGAACTTCATTATCTATTTCTTCCTTATCATTTCTATTCATTAATTCCTTGATCTGCTCACACTTCATTTACTTCTACATCTTTTACCCATTTCTCTATCTTACTTATCCTTTGGCTAACTCTCCATTGCACTACTTATTTTATCATCTATATCTCGTCACTCTACTAAACATATACTCCATTCTATCATCCTTATCTACATTTTCTTCAATTTCTCCTGTCTTTCTGTTTAATCTAAACTTATAAACCATTTTATCACCTCTTTTACCACACTTATACATGATCTACACAACCACACACCATTATACATTGCCATATACCAGTCCATATTTCCTTATTTTTCCAATTGCCTTGTTCCATATTTAAATTTATGACTTTTCTATCACTCTCCAAACCTCCTTTTACAATTTTTTTCTTTTTATAATGAAGAATGAGAAACACATGCTCCCCTAAATTCACACCTCAACGTTACTCCCCCTTTTTCAAATAAATAACTCTCTCACTCAAATTTAAAAAAATTTTCATTAGAAAATCCCCTAAAATTCAATTAATCTTATGTATGCCTTAGTTTTAAGGCTTCTTTACAATAAATACAAAAAAGATATATTTTTATATATTTTTTTTTTAAATTGTCGGTGTCTCGATATTGCTCTTCAAACATTAGCAATATTTTTCCTCAATTTTTCCAAATCCAATTAAATCTATATCTCTGCACTCCAACTCTCTTTTCTCATACACTTTCTAAACAGATATTCCCCAGCAACAGCAATTTTTATCTAGATGTTATTAAAATAAATAAAACTTTAACTTATCTTATGGAGCAACATGAAATTTCCACAAATATATATACACCAGCATTCATATAAACATGTAACTATCTTTGTATGTAAATGAAGATATAAGTCCCCTGCAGATTAAATTTACCTAAATTTTAGAATAGTCCACATAATATAAAAAAAAAAATTATCAATGACTTTTGTAATTTCCTATACTCCTTCCTCTCTTTCTTCTGACTTAAACATTTTCTACTTTTATATATATGCTTATATATAAACATTTCCATACAAAACCTATATGATTTAGAGAGACATCAAAGAAATTTGAAAAATTATTAGGAGAAAATTACAAACCTAATTCAGGATAACATATAAAAATATAAAATAGAATCCAAAAACTGAGGAAAGCTACAAAAGCAACACCTGAAATTTGATTTTTTTATTTATTTATAATTTAACACTCCTTGTGATTATTATTTAAGTGTTGATTACATGGCCAATAGTATTGGCTTTTGATAGAAGTAATGGCTGAAATCTGGGATAGAAACAGAATAATTTTTTCTCTAACATGATAGTCATTATTTTATAGATCCAAAAGGCGAAAGTTTCTACTTGGTTACACATATTGTTAACATTCCACTATATATATTTTTTTTCTTTTATACTTTGTACTTCTCAAAAATGTCCTAGCATTCTATGATACTAGCCATAATTGTCATAATAGTAATCACAATAACCAGTTCTCCAGGGTTTCTCTTTTTTATACCCCCCCCTCCGCCCACTATCTTCTATGCATGCTCAATTCCACTTTAATTCTTTTTCTAAGAATTTCATTTTCACACTTTCTCTTAAAATTGTTTACAAAGTTTATATAACATTTTTCACTGCAACTCATCACTAAATGAATAACATACTTTACAAAAAAAAGAAAATACAAATAAAAAGGTAAAATTATAATTGTGTACCATTTATATAATGTCTTTACATTCTTTTGCTTCTTATATGATTAAAGTGCACATTGAAATAATGGTATTATATATAGACATTGGATCACCAGCTTTAATTAGAGTGAAAACATTCGAGCACTCTTTTTATAATTAATGGCAATTATATCGAATGAAAATATTTTTAATTAAATAAATAAATATAACTCCAGTTGGTCTCATACATATATGTATCGTCATCATTATCATCAACCATTATCAATCCACTGCAGGATGAAGGTCTCTTCAAGTTTAATCCATCTCCGATTTTTAGCTTCTCTTCTCCACAACACCCCTGCACATTTTCTTATTTCATCCATCCATCTCACATGTGGTCTCTTTCTGGGTATTTTACAATCTCTTGGAATCCAGTTTAAAATTTCAATTGGCCACCTATTATCATCTCTTCTAACAATATGTCCAGCCCAACTCCATTTCAATCTTTTAATTTTTTCAATAAGGTCAGTAACACCTGTTTGTTGTCTTACCCATACATTGTGTTTTCGATCTCTTCTTGTTACTCCCAACATACATCTCTCCATACTCCTTTGAGTGGTCTGAAGTCTCTGTATTGCTCTTCTATTAAGTGTCCAAGTCTCAGATCCATAAGTCAGAACTAATAAAACACATTTGTTAAAAACCATCCTTTTCAAACACATAGGCATATTTCCTTTTAGTATCAAGTTATTTCTACCAAAAGCACTCCAACCAAGTTTAATTCTATGATTAATTTCCTCCATTATGTTTCCATCTGTATTAATAATCTGACCAAGGTATTTGTAACTGTTAACTTCTTCTAATTCTTCATAATTAATCTTTATTTTCATATTTTGAGCAAATCGATTAAACATTACTTTAGTCTTTTTAACATTTATCTTTAGTCCTACTTTTCTACTTTCATCTGCTAACTCCTGTAACATTTCCTGCAGCTCTGAAGCATTATTTGCAATAACAACTACATCATCTGCGAAATCTAAATGACTTAAATACTCTCCATTTACTTTCACTCCTTTAATTTCCCATTTTAATCTACAAAATACTTCTTGCAGCACTGCTGTAAAAAGTTTTGGAGATATGGAGTCACCTTGTCTTACACCTTTCTCAACGTTGATTTTTCCAGTATCATTATGAAATCTAATTGTTGCTGTTGCATTTTTATAAATATTCTTTAAAATATGACAATATCCTGGAACTATACCTTGATGATCCAATGATTTAATCACTGAAGAAATGTGTATAGAATCGAATGCCTTTTCATAATCTACAAATCCAAAACATAATGACAACTCATATCCGTTTGACCTTTCTATGACTTTTCTCAATACCTGGATATGATCTATTGTACTGAAACCACTTTTAAATCCAGCTTGATCTCTTGGTTGGTGGAAATCCAAAGTTCTCTGTAGACGAGTTGTAATTATCTTGGTAAAAATTTTATATAAAACTGATAAAAAGCTGATAGGTCTGTAATTTCTAATATCTTCTTTATCACCTTTTTTAAATATTAATATTATTACAGCATTCTTCCAATCTACCGGTACATCTTTATCATTTAGACATTTGGTATATAACTTTGCTAAAATTGTTTCTATTTCTTCACCTGCTTTTTTTAATATATCAATTATAATTCCATCATTTCCTGGAGCCTTTCCTTTCTTCGTACATTTAATTGCATGTCTCACTTCTTCATTTAAAATTCTGGGCAATTCGGAAGATGTAATAGATATAGGAGGTACTTGTTCTTTATTACTATATAATTCTTGATAAAAATCTTCTACCAATGTCATGATGTCATCTCTCTTTTTAGTAGTAATTCCATCTTTTTTTCTTATTGCAGATATAAATTTCCTACCAATACCGAAATGTTGTTTAACATTCTTGAGACTTTACTTTCTTCTACAGCTTTCCTTGCTATTTCAGTTATACTTTCTTATATCATTTTCAACTCTTTTCCGTAGCATTTTACAAAATTCGAGATATTCAATTCTTTTTAATACATCATTTTTGTATATCTTCATATTCCTTCTTTTCTTCATAAATTCTCTAGTCTCAGTAGAAATTTTATTAGTCAATTGCTGCTTTTTTCTACCAGCTATCTTTGTTGCAGTTTTCAAAAGTGTATCAGTTATTTTCATATTAATTTCATTCAAATCTGAATCATGTTCAAAATCTCCTAACACTTGAAATCTATTTGTAAGTTCTAATTTAAATTCATTAGAATGTTTCTGAAGATTAGGAATATCAACTGTAAATATTGTTTTTCTTAATAATTTTTGTCTCTCTAGTTTTACATTAACACATAACTTACACCTTACTAATCGATGATCACTTCCTGTGTTAAATTTATTAAGAACATTACAATCTTGAAATATGTATTTTCTGTTAGTCAAAATATAATCCAATTCTGCTGTACCTTCATTTGGATGTTTCCATGTCCATTTCCTTTTAACATTTTTCTCAAAAAATGAATTCATAATATAAAGTTTTTCTTTTTCTGCAAACTCCACAAGTCTATGTCCTCTCTCATTTCTATTACCATAACCAAAATTACCTACAGCAATTTCATCTTTCATTTGTCTACCTATTCTAGCATTAAAGTCTCCCATAACAATTTTAAAATGTTGTTTACTCTGATCAAAAGCCTTTTGTACATCCATATAAAAATCTTCTACTACTTCATCACTATGAGAACTTGTTGGGGCATAAACCTGAATTATCTGCATTTGGTATCTGCTATTAAGTTGTATAACTAATCTTGCCACTCTGTCCGATACACCATCAATCTCCACAATATTGTTCTTCCACTTTTTATTTATAATGAATCCTACTCCACTTGTATTTCCAATATGTGTGCCTTTATAATAGAGTATATGTCCACTTTTTAAATCAATTGTTTCTTCACCTTTTCTTCTAACTTCACAAAGTCCAATAATGTCCCATTTAATATAAGACAGTTCTTCTTCTAATTCTTGCAATCTTCCTTCACTTGAAAGTGATCTGCAATTGTAAGTACCTAAATAAAAAGTCGTCATCAAATGGCAGCCTGGGTCCGCAATCAGGGGATTCTTAGCACCCTCCGCCTTCGGCCACCAACCGCTTCCTTGGTTGGTGACTTTACAGCCCCCTGGGAATAAGGGCCATGCTTTATTTTTGTCTGTCATAATTGTATATATGTATTGGAAAAATATTTATCATTTACACAAACATTCATTCTGCCTTATCAGGCACTGAGAAGAAAGACCATGGTGTTTCTTGATCTTAAACTCAGAGGTAAAAAGCCAATAAACTCACCACGCTGGCTAATACGTGTTGGTGAGCAGCCCATCCATGTTCGTATACTATATGAATAATCACATAGTAATAACAGCTGCAACGACAAGAACATATGGAGTGGACATTAGGAATTTGCCCTGCTCAGTTCCTTTAAGGCCTCCAAGAGGAATCAAAGGGTCTCCTTTCAGTTAATAGCAAACTCCTTTCACTACAAAAATAATAAATCTATTATACAATTACTCTTTTACTTAAGCAATCTCCTTTTCCCCCTTCAAATACTAATATAGATTATACTTTAAAGTGGTACAATATATTGTAATATGCACAAGCAAATCAACCTTCACACTTGTGCTGTTTTAATATAAATTGACATGCACATACCCATAAACAAAGATTTAAAAGAATAAGTGAATTCACTTGTCCTTCAAAGTTATATATATATTAGTTAATATTTTTTTTTTATTAAATCAAATAATTATTTTGTTTTAATTAATATTATAGATTTCAATAAATATTTTAATTACTTTAATTATTAAAATTATCTCTTATTTTTTACTGTAATAATTGGTTTTTTTTATTTATATCTGTATGTAAAATGTTATTTAAAGATATGGATATTTATGTCATTAAATCAATTTTACATTTATTATCCTGTAATAGTCAGCTTATGATGTTTAAGTTATTTAAATTGACTTTAAGCGAATTGGGCACCACCTGACAATAAATATCAGGAAATAGACTGACACGTATTTTTTTGTATATGTATTTAAATAAGATTTGAAAATAGTTTCTTTAATATGTGATGATGATAACCACTACACAGCCATTATTTGCAATATCTGGTTAAATTATGTAGAACATAAACTGCTCCCTATAAAATGGACATGGAATAAATATGAAGACCATACAATATTATATATAAAGTTAATAGGCTATTTAAACAAATAACAAAACAATAGTTTATTTGCAAACTATCATAATTGTCAGAGATGATATAATCTTCTTTTACCCTTCTGACCATGCTTACATTACAGAATTTATATCTCTTGAACAATCATATTTATTTGATTGTTGCTTTAATAAGCCATTTTCCCCCTATCTTTTATTTTTGTCCACATGTACAGTAAGAAACAATGAAAGCTATTTATAGTGTCCAAGCTTTATTTTGATTAATTTTAAACATTAATCTTTCAATTAAACTTTATACTACTAACTGAATTATATGATCATGCACATTTGCCTTAGAGTAAATCCCTGTCCTTTAATACACCCTGGATATATTGCTATGTATGGCCTACTCTCACAAATACAATATTTATTGATTATTAGCTTAATAGCATAGTCATACTCCTTTCTTACACCAATAAATCTAAAAAGTTGTGATTTCAGATCCAAATCCCCAATTTAATAATAACAACTTAATTACAGAGATAGCTCTTTTGAATCTGATCCCTAATTAAATAGTAACACGACTATCCACCATATGGATATGGTAAACTTTAACCATTCAACAGTGATCTATTAACTGCATTTATATTGTAAACTCTACATACATAAATTCTAACTTATAGTAATCAAAAAGAGGGTTAATTTACATACAAATTTTAAAATAAACTTTTAAGTTAAAACATTAATAATTATTTCACATTCATCTTTTTTTTTTTTACACTTGAACATGTTAAATATTTTACAAATGCACACATTTACTTTGTTTATTTGTCTAACTGACAATTTCCATATAAAAAGAAAACTTTTTGTTAAATGAGATAAACTTTTAACTAACATATATATATACTAAAGAAACAGGAACTGAATTTCTATCTTAGCTATTTTAAAATGCAGATAGAGTATTTATAAAAACTTAATCGCAAATGCTATTTTTTTTTTTTTGCAGAATATTCACTTGTTCCTTTAATCAATCAACTAATTTTCCCATATAATCAATCTGTACATAATAACATAAACTTTGTTAGAATTAAATATACACTAAGAGATCATAAAAATAAACTTAAAATGGATAATACATTCATATAACAATCTAAACGGGAGGTTTTTTTAACTTACGCAGCAAAAATTTTGAAACTGGAATTCTCGGCAGTTTGTTGTGAGGGTTATTCTTTGTTGTTTTTTGTGTGTGGACAAATATTTCTTCCATAATAGTTTCCATTAATTAAATCCATTTATAATACTGTTACTTTCCGGCAAGATGCTATAATGTACTTTATGATTCTTCCATATTTGAAATTTGAGGTTTAACATTTTCTTTTATTTTGATTAGATTCCTTCGAAAATAACTTGGTCAGGTTCCACAGAGATTTAAGGAATTGGAGTTGTTTCTCTTTTCCACTCAGTCATTCTAATGAGATTTCAATATAGCTTGATTAAAAGAATCAAAAGTAATTAATTTCAAGAAAACTTGATTACATAAGGGTTTTGACCTTTGGTTTTTAACCCCTTTGATCTTGTTTTTCACACTTTTGATAATCCTTTATTTTCAATACCTTTATGACCTCATTTTATTTTAATTGCATGAATTTTAAAAACACTCTTCATTATTATTTAATTGATTGAATTTCAAAACACTGCAATTAAATTGCTTGATTTTCCCTCTTGTTTTCAAATCTCATATCCCATATTAGGCTTAATCTTTTTTTAACTTATTTTTAATTTAGTTGTTTTGAAATACATTTCATATATCCTTTTAGCCTTTGATAAGAGGAACAATTTAACAATTTTAACATTTTTAACAAACCCTATTATTCAATATTATTTTAAAATATGGCATTTAATAATTTATTCCAACATTACATTTAATACTTTTTTTAAAAAAAAACTTTTGAACTGCTAAGCAATCCTCACAACTCTAAAAACCAGCTCACAGCCATGTGAAAGACCTCATAGCTGACAGTAAAATAAATAAAACATTATTCAATTCAATATAAATACTTCATAAACGTTTCTAATATTTTAAATAGTAATTTTACAATTCTAATTTTTAGTTTCTTTTAATATTATTTAAAAAAATATTTTCTTTTTTTTTTTCCAAGTAACTGAAGTACTTATAATACAAATTTTATTTTTTACTACTATTCATTATTGAATATTAATTATGTAAACGAACAAATAATCAATAAAAATATAAGTAGATTTTTGCTTTAGTGTAGTATCTTTATTTATTTATTTATTTTAAAAAATTAAATCATTTTTATAAGACAATGAAAAGTTCCAATTACTATATAAATAAAACACAACAGCACATCAATTTGCATTAAACAATAAAAGCATAATCTTTTACAAAATATATTTTCTAACTATTAATATAATGTAAGAGTAGTTTACAATCCACTTTTAAACCCACCTTTATATGACCACAGTAATAGACTAACCCCATAAAAAAAGACATAAACTGAAATAATAGGTTAAATACGTGATATATTTTTTATATGCAAACATACATATAAATACACACCCACTTGAAGTTTGTTTTAATAAGTAATAAACCAAAATAATGATGAAATGAAATAATTGCTTTTTTTTATTGGAAAAGAAAAGCTTATCTTATAAATATGTAAAAACCAATAATGACTTAGTTGTTAATGTGTAGATATCATGATATCAGACAGTAATTTAGTCGATGTGGTGATGACCTGTCAAATCAATATCTAAACAACCAAGTGTTGGAAAATGAGAATAGAATTTTACTACATAATTTTATTATGTAACATCAACAAAACCATTAATTCACATAAATAGGCACCCATAATGATAGGAAAGAAAATTGAAAATGTGAATTTGCTGGACAATGGATGTTAAGCCCCAGTAGAAAATCAAACCCGAGTCTATTTCCATTCTCTTTCACATTTTGTCAAGAGTTATAACAACTGCAAGCAGCAATAGCTTTAATATCAAACATTAAAACAAAGACTACAATGGACGATGTGTTTGAAGATATTGTCTAATCTGTATACGATTTTAAAGTGCTGAAAGTTGAAACAAATCATCATCAACATTTGAAACTGTAAAAATCAATAACTTTAGCCACATAATGAAAGAATTAAATTAATTTTATAGCGATAATCAGAGACAGAAGACTGCGCAATCGAACAAAAAAAGGGATGTTATATAGCCAGCATATACTAATAAATGATGAAATAAAACTTTCCTTCGCGTAAATTTACTCAATGCCAATAATAAGCTGAAGAAAATTTAAAACTTTTTTCTTAGATTACCAAACAATGTATTGTAATGGGCACATACGTACGTTACATTGTTTTTTATTAGTAAACATTAAAAGAATAAAAGTTCGCAAATAAAAACTTTTTTAAGAATTAAAAATTGAAAATTAAAAAATTATCTTAAACTCGTATATATATAAAATCGCACAGATGAAAAAAATTATTAAAATAAAACTTTATTAAAAATAGAAAAAATATTTTAAAAGCAAAAACTTAAAAAGATTTAGAGATAAAAATATATCTTTAATTTTGGAAAACACATTAAGTAATCAGAAATGGGAAATGATTGTTTTAATTAGTTAAATGTAAACTAGCCTTGGGCATTTAAATGTATAAGCAACAGTCAGATAGGAGAGAAAAACAATGGAATCGAATCTCAGCAAAAGGACCATCACATCGATGACGTAATGTTGAGTTAATCCACAAAATATAAAAGGAAAGGTTGGAAATAAAAAGAGTTATTACGATGTGACTATAGGTGTTAGTGCGGAGTTGAAGGAGAAGCGATTGAAAGACGCACTTTCAATTCCTTCAGTTGTTCAAAAAAAAATGAAACATCGTTTTCCGATATTGCGGGCCACAGGACATCAAGGCCTGGAAGAATACCATCAACCATAAATGACCAGCGATTAACTGCACACCAATCTCCTTATGACTTCGTAGGATTAATACCTTCCATTACAAAAAATCAGAAAAAACGGACATTTTTCAAAACAGTAAGAAATATATAATTTATGAACATTTCTAAACAAAAGAACTCTAAATACTAAACTTTTCAATATTTATAAATATAAGAATTTCCTATCTGACTAAAGTAGTTAAAATGTTTGTAAAATCATTTCCATTTACATTTTTTTTTGTTCTTTAAGTTTTATTATGATTTCTGTTTTCGGATAAATTAAAATATATCAATGATAAACTTAAGTCGGGCGTGAATGGCTGTATAGATTTGTAAAGTTATATTAGGGGAGGGTAATCTTAGGTTATTTGTGTCGTTGTTGAATTAGGTCAATGGATTGGATATATTGATGTAGTTAGTAGATGTAATGCAAGATTCGCTATGGGCAGAATCGCTTGTATACGCCGCACACTTCCTCTTACCTAAGGAATGCGATCGTAAGTCGGCAAAATGACCGCAGTCCATTTCTATGGAGTATTTTTTTTATTGTTCTTCTCGTTAGATAGATGTAATATTCCTACCTGACGAGAGTCAATGTCTTATCTTAACCTATTTTGTGTTGCCGTATTCGTATTACATTGAATACATCGATATATCAGATGGATTGACGCCAGTTTGACTGCGAACTTTTAGCCTAAGGTTAAATGGGGATAGAATGTTTTATCTTCAAATGCAAATCTATGTAGTCTATTCATATTCGACACTAAATAAAAATGCATTAAATTTAAGTTGTTTATAGATGCTTGCATGGATTCGTTATCGGTTAATTATGTTTTGGGTTTTCATATTGGATCAAAATATATACATTCGATAAATAATGATACCTTACGGTGAGTATCTAAAATGTATTTATTCGGATGTCTTTTAAGTTATTGGTGTCAATGCAAGCATCTTATGGTGAATGCTATTGGGTTACTTATAAATTTCCCTCTGCAATTGACGGTATCAATGACTTTGTATTTTGATCGTTTATGTTTATTTTGAAATGTTTTTAATCGTGAAATCTATGTAACCGATCTATACTCAAACATTTTAAAATAAACTTTTATAAATCCATCTGTGCGAACTTATAAAAAATTAAAATGTAAACTTATAATATTATAAAAATTAAAATGTAAATTTAAATTCTAAAATCAAGTTAAAATCCAAAGTAAAAGTTATTTTAAAATAATGCTAAATTTTATATATGTGCGTAAATAAATGTCTGTGTGTTAATTACTGGCAGTGGCTTATTTTATTCTTTTTTATATATTCTTAGATAAGAATTTATTATAAATATAAATCTCGGCTACTCCCTGAGCTAGTGACAATGGGCTAACGACCGGAATCAAAATATAAAATAAAAATAAAAAATTTTTTTTTTTTTTTTACTTACGTATCTGCCTACTTTATAAATTTTTCTAGGTTCAAATGCCTAGATGGCGCCCTGTAGTGCAGATGACGTTTAGCTAACTTTCTCCGGATCGTTCCAGTATATTGGCTAGATAAACATGCCATAGGACCGGAACGCTGTCTTAATTGCCATGAAGCATGATGTTGTAACTCGCTTGTATAAATAATGCCTAGAAAAACACCTAATGCCTAATCAGAAGTGTCCGAGTGAAGCCTGAAAGAGAGTGACGTCTGAAATGGAAACCACCATGTCCAGGCATTACCGGAAAGTCTGGAAAATGATGGAGGAGTTATCAGAAGGGACTATATCCATGAAAGACTATGTTTAAATTATAGACTCTAATCAGGAAGATTGAAACAAAATCAAAATTATCATGTTTTTTTTTTTTTCTTTATGTTTGTAAAATTCTACTTTTATTATTCTAACACTTAGATGTTTTTGCAATTGGGAGAGTCCATTCCATAAGAAGTAACGTAGAGTGGGGGGGGTGATGTAGAAATTTTTTTGTAAATAAAATTTAGGTTGATTCCTTCCATAGTGATTTGACATTCGGTCATCATCATCATCATCATATAGTATAGAATGAGGTAAGAATTTTTGATGCTCTTCCATATTAATTTGCATTCACTAAGACAGGACAGAGTTTACATTATATGTTTACTTGTTTGTATTTTAACTAATAATTGTTACATTTAGTTATTTGGTGTGAATGATTAATGTTCTTGTATGAAAGTCTTTTTCTATGTAATTCAGGAAACTTGTACATATAGGAGGGGGTTCCAAAAAAGACCTCTCATGCAGAAATTGGATCCTGGAGCTATTGGACACATTGTGATATAATTTTGTAAATAGTTATTTAGCTTCACGATCGTTATGACAATGGAACAATAATTTTTCTGTTATTTTATTTTTGTATCTTAGCTAATCTTATTGACTTTGTAAGTAGAGTGTCTATTAATGCATATCTACCAGGGATATGCGTTGGTATAATGAATAATTTAGTTATTGAAATAGTAGAGATGCATATGAGACACATATAAGCACATCTTTTGCTATGTGAATAGAATTTAATTTTTATCAGTTATTAATAAAATTTGTTATTGTGTTTTAAATCAAATTGGTCTCTAGTTTATCAAACTCATTCATACACTCATTAAATTGATTGACTAAATATATATATGGGCACACATACAGATTATTATAACTTATAACATCGCAATAGGGTTGGATGTACCTTAAGTAAATGAAAATTTAGTTGCTATATCAAGTAAATTCACCCCTGAATAGAGCTAAAGGTAACATTCTTCCTGGGTTTGAATACTGAGGCATAATGGAATCCGAACGAGGGGTGAGGTATGGATGAACTACCCTAAATTGTATTTAGATTTAATGAGTAAACCAAGAACTAGCCCTTTGGAGAGGATATGTTAGATGCCCTCCCCCTTTTCTGGTAAAAAATCCGGAACGTTACAATAAATTTTGATGTAATTCATCTGAACTATTCATATAAAAAGCAAAATACACATAAACGTTCTAAAAACTATAGACTAGTAAACAAGATAACATTAGTTTCACCTAACATTATAACTTATACATACAAAAATTTTTTAAATGTGAATTTCATCAGTTATATTCTAAGTAAATATTAATCTTTAAAATTCGAAGTTAAAAATATTCAAATCAATTACATCTATTTATTTCAAAAATGTATTTTTTATTCATATATATATATAAAAATTGTACTTACCCTTTGTTCTTTTGTAGCTGATGAATTAATATGTTTTTCCAAATTTCTATTTTAAAAAAAAATTATAATAAATAGAACATAACTACTTTAAGAGCGTTATAAGCGCATAATTATAGATAATAAATAGAAAGGTAAAATTCTATTTCAGTTATATAAAAAAAAAAATAAGAGACTCATAACAATATTTATTTATTATTGTTTAAATTTTTTAACTATTATTTCTTTTTCAATATGAAATGCTCACCACTATTGTTTATTGTGATATATTCCTTTTTTTTTTTTTTTAATTAAATTTTAAAAAAAATTAGTGTTTGAAATTAAAAACAATAAATATATCATCAATTACAAATAGTCAAATGCAATTATCTTCATTCTACTCTACAACCATCCTGTCGTAAATATTCAATGGTTTTAGAGTAGGATCAAGATGAATTTTCTCAAAAATATATGAATAAGCATATTTCACATTACTTACACATGGTGTTCTTAAAATGACATGTATTTTGAGAAATAATAAAAAGTATAAATAAAAAAGCATCTTTAAGACATGTATATATGTTGTAATGTAATTATCAGTTTCTACATAGTAACCATCACTGCCTCTATAGATCTCACAGTGAACAACTATAAAGCACACCACACATTTAGAATATGTTAAATCATTTCAGTAAAATCATTTTGAAAATCAGTTAAATTTTTAATTATTCAATGATAGTGAGCACTTAATTAATGAAACTCCAGTTTAAAAAAAAAGGTAAAAGCCTGAAATCCAGGCATGGCTGCTTGGAGCATTGTTTATGTGTCAAAACATATAAAAATGCCATTTATGGTGACCGGCCTTACAGGCTAATACAACATTTACGTATTAGTATTAACCCATTGAGCTAGGCCGATTTACATGACATTGCACAAAAATATTACGGCCTGTTTTGTGTTTCGAAGCTATTTACGCGTATTCGTTCTATTCATAGCTGATTACCGTATCGCTTGAGGGTGTTTAGAAGTTCAAGGCGGTATGACTTTTTCAAATCTCTGTAATAGAGTAATGTCATTTCAATTTTAAAAAAATTATTAATTATTAATAATTGTCATATGGACCCCACCCTTCCCGAAAAAAAGGTTAATATGTAAAAAATTGGCAAAGGGTATGTTCGAACAGGCTTCGACAAAGCTCATGCGCTAAGTCACGTTTCAGCATGGGGAAAATATTCGAGACCACTAAAAGGTCTGAGACGAACGTGCAATTTTGAAGCTTTTCTTCAGAATTGCCGAGTACAGAAAGTGTGTGAGATTGTGGTTTTTTTGTTTTTTTTTGTCAGGCACATGTAATATCCACTTTTTATTGCAGCAATAAAATCGAATAAATAATTGTAAAAAGTCCAAAGTTTGTGTCCTTTTTTGTTGTTTTTTATTTCATTAGAAATTGACAAGTATTTGGATTCAATTTTTTGCAGCGGGGTTAAAATAAATGACGACTTTGGTTGACTTTTTGTTAAGAATAACAAATTACGAAACACCCCACCCCCACAAGCAGTTTATTGTAGAAGGCTAAAAAAAAAAAAAAAAAAAGGTAATTCGAACGAAATAGAAATCAAAGTAAAAAGTTGTTTAAAAAAAAGAAAAAAGTTAAATTCTTGACTTTTTGGTTACAATTCTTTTTCCAAGTGTGTGGGGGTGGGTGTTTGAAAACAATTTTTTAATCGGCAAAAACACAAAAGCAAATTTTGATTTAATATTAAAAAAAACAATTAGATCAACCAAAAAGAAATCAAAATTCGAAACAAGTCCCAAAGTTGATTCTCTTTTTTCAGTGCTGTTAAAATAATTGACTATTTTTGTTGCCTTTTTGTTAATAATAACAGTACAAATCCCCCTCCCCCTGTCCCCCACTTAAAAAGCTGTTTCTTGTAGTAGCCCAAAAAAAAAAAAAAGGCTAATTCAAACATAATCTAAATCAAAGTGAAAACAAGTTGTGTTTTTAAAAAAAAAGTAAAATTAATAATAATAAGAAAAACCATTTAGTCAAGCCAAAAAAAAGGAAAGGTAGAATTAAGTTCTAAACAAGTCGCAAATAATTGTATTCTATTTTTTCGGCGGTGGGATTCAAACAAATTTTTTGACATTGTGAAACAGTCCGAATTTTTCAAATGATAAAAAGAAAAAATACAATTAGCAAAATTTGTTGAAAAAATGTCAGTCAGGTTCCAAAAAACCCACAAAAAGTAATGAAAATGAATATCAAAATTTGTTTAATAATAAAAAAATCATGTTCTAAATGAAATAAAAATTATTCATTTAATCAATATTAAAAAAAAAAAAAACCCTTGTTGTTTAAAAAAAGAAAAAGTTGCGGCGGCCCGGTAACGTTATATTTCATTGATTTTGTCTAGCATCAACGCTCCAAGCGGCTTTGCCTGGATTTCAGGCTTTTACCAAAAAAAATTATCTAAATGCTCAATTAAATGAATATGTTGCCTAGTGTTCAGATCCTTTGCAATCATTTCAAATATTAAAAAAAACAATTATTAAAATAATGTTAAATTGCTGCATAATAGCATGATGCTTTTTTCCAGGGAAAAGATTACATTATCAAAAATATTATTCTGACAAAGCCTGAGATTCAGACAATGTTTAGTATTGATGATACGTTTCCTAAGACTTGAGACCAAGTAACATAATCTGGAGTGTTCAATAAATTCTATAATATGTATTTGATTTTTGATTGTAATTTTTTAATTTTAGTTTTTAAAAAAGCACATACCCGCTTAAAATTTTTACAGAACCCTATAGCTTTCCAGGCCTCTCCTGTGGCCTCCAAAAACAATAAGTTCCATAAACTTTATGATTTAAATGTATCGAGTCACAAACTTTCATTTTTACTATGTCTCAGTCTAATTCAATATTTTCAGTTAATTTTTGTAGTCTGTTCAAATATAATGGTTACTTTGATTAATAAGTTTGATAAATGTAGATCCTCTTCAATGCTTCATGAAAAGATTTTATTTTTTCACGAGATCTTATCTGGCATCAGGTTCTTATTTTATCATTCAAAGATTCAGTTCTCATAAATTTATGTATTCATTCATAAATCGTCTTGTCAATTTTATACTATATTTTCAAACATTTCTTTTATTTCATTTCTCTTCATGCTTTTATCCTACATAATATTATAGAAATTCATTCATGCATTTAATCATCAATGAAATGGATCTGAAAATAAAATAAAAACATTAACAAAAAAGCTGTGCATCAAGTAATTAAATTTTTCCTATAGTCCAAAAAAAGGAAAGAAACCCACTTGCTTCAAACTTTTATAAATATATGAATTTGTATAATGATACATTAATTATGCCAGTAATAGAATTTCTTCAATATTTTTGATTTCATATAAACAATCGTTTTAGAGACATTTTGTGCATATAAATATATTTAAAAAAATAACAAAAACCATAAATACATAATTTATTGAAATGATATTGTATCTTCATATGTCATCTACAGGATATTCTAAACTTTTATATATTATTATATCAATAAAAAAAAATTGATTAATTTCGGACTGGCTCGTATTGCAGACTCCACCTCATCAACTCCCCTAGAAACAATAACCCTAGCAACTTAATATTAAAGCTTAATATTCACATAAATGTTTTGGACATTTATACAGAAAAGATAGTCTATATATTTTAAATTTTAGCTTTTGTTCATACTTAGCATGCTTCCGATATATAACATCATAATCATAGCACTTTCACTTCTTTAGTGTTCAGAGTCTATACACATATATATATAGACTTTGAGCAATAAAGAAGTGAAACTGCTATGATTATGATATGTTATTTATTGAAAGCATGCTAAGCATGAACAAAAGCTAAATTTAAAATATACAGACTAACTTTTTATGTGAATATTAAAATAATCCAAAATGTGGGGGAAAATCTTTGATATTAAAGCTTAAGCAACAACAATAAATTTACTACAACATTATTCTGTTTAATATTAATAACTATATAACACTCATTTTTTCACTAAGATGTTTTATACGATATCTAAATATATAAATTAATTTAATGATATTGTAAATATGTTAATTACCAAAGCTATAATAATAAACCTTCTTGAGCTATGTAGAAAATTTTTTAAATTAAGTTTTACAGAATGTCGGTTGTTTTTAGGTCAAATGAGGGCAGAGGTTAAAAGACAAATTGTGTCAAGACTGATTGAATTTTTTATTAATATTTGTATTATAATGTAAAAGTTTAGAAAATGCTTGAGAAGATTCATGAAGATTTAATATCGTTTTAACTACATAGTTACAACATTATTAAATTATTTTACATGTAATTATGTGTTGAACGACATTCATCATCTAACATTGTTAAATGTTTATAGAAAAATTCAAACTATTTATATCTTTCTAAATATATTCAACTATTAGATATAATACACAACTTAATAAAGAAAATAACATTTCAAGTGATATTCTCCTTTCTTCTTCAGATGTTGCTGGCCTGATCAATGACAGCTAGCACAGAAGATGAACTGGTGACGTTTATTCATGAATATTGAATTTAAAATGACAATCTAACCAACTAAACTATTCTTTAAAATGCAACTAACTATCAGTAATAATTCTATATATTTATGAATAAAAAAAAATAATACATCACAAAGCACTGTTGTACATTAATTTATGCATAGATGTACATATTAAGAAAAAATATGAAGTTTAATTTTTTTTTAAAAACATTTAGCAATTCAATTAGATGATGAAAATAATCCAATATAATAACTATATATAAAATGCCACCATCACAAAACTTCAGTCAAACATTATTTGCTTACATATTTATATAGTGAATTTATTTTATTTTATAAGTTAAAAAAATATATTTAGTAAAATAATGATCAAAAATGAAAAAAAAATGGAGTGGAGGGATACAGTTTATGTATGGAGGGTTCCCTTTAAGCTGCACAATGCACAATAGTGCAGCAATTTTAAAAGCCTGGACACTGCTGCTCAGTGGCTTCTGCACACTCCAGACATTCCAATTTTCAAAATATTCATCCATTTATTTTTACATTTAAACACATAGAGTTGAATCCATATGAATAATTTTGTAAAAATAATTAATACATAGAATTTATCAGTACATGCTAGTGGGGTAGGGATATTGCTATGGGAACTTCAGTTTAATAATATTGTGTCCTGCCCAAAACAACTTCAAATAAATTTCAATATTATTACATTTCAGCCTATACATAAAAGTGCTGAAAGAGCACTATCTTTCCTCAGCTGGTTGTTGCTTTGAGAGGATGTATGACATGATTGGGACTACAGCTTGAGTGTGATAAGACTTTTTTTTCTTATTGTTTAGGCCTTACAAACTACAAAACATTCGGCAAGTAAGGTAAAAAAAAAGAATTTAAATATAATCAGCTCTCCTGATCAATTGAAACTGAAATGCTATTGTCATCAAAAATTATAACAACTATGTTAAACTAGGGAATGTTTTTAGTTATCGAGGTAATACAGATGAATTTATTTGTAAAATTTTCTATCGGTCAAATTCAAGTTTAATTTTATTACTGGTAAAATATAAACTCAATGGAAAATAGACTATTTAAAGTGGCATTTAATTCAAAAAGTTCATACTGATTCAGTTATTGCCATCCAAAATAAAATCAATGGAGAAATTTCGAGAATTTTAAATGAAAACCCAGAAAATCATATTCTCAGATTAGAAAACATGGAATGCAAGGAAAAGACAAAAACACTATTAAAATTGTAATAGACAATATCCTAGAAATTACCATTAATTTGACAATAATTTCTGTCCAATTAATACATGATTATGTAGGAAAATTTATTAATATTCTCAAATCATGGCATAGCAAGATTATTCCTTCAAATTTATAGAATGTATAAAATAATATATATAAAAAAAATTTAAATAATGATATTATGTAAATAGTTCTAGCCAACTAAAAAGTTGAAAAATTACAAAATAATTTGACTAAAAAATGGAGAAAAAATAAATCTCATTTAATTTACCATTCTTGAAAAATATCAGAGATCTTAAGAACCTAAACTTGTTATAAAACAATTGGAAATTTCACAAATAGTCATTTCAAAAAAAGCCTTTGAGGCTTAATTAAGTAATAAAAATTAAATAAGCCTCAAATGCTTTCATGAAATAACAATATTCCAGCAATTTCGTTATTTTAAGTCTAGTTTCTTACAATATCTGCTATTTTCCAAGAATGGCAAATTAAATGAGATTTCCGTTTTTTTCTACTTTTTAGTCAGATTATTTTGTTATTTTTCTACTTTTTAATCCGTTAGTACTGCTTACATAAAAGCATTATTTAAAAAACCCTTTTTTTAAATATTTTATTTTTTATGTTTTTAGTTATAAACTAAAAAAATCTGTCAAAATTTATTATTTAATAATAAGACATGAAAAAGACCAATTAAAACAATACTGTAGATGTGATGGGGAAAACGAATTGTTCTCAGGCTAATTATTATCGAGCCAGTTGAAATAGACCAATTAAGACAGCATTGTAAATATATGAAGCAGAAACTTCTGAACAAAAAGAACTTCTACTTATTAAATTTTTTGTCTTATCAAAATTTTTTCATTAAAAACAAAAAATGGTTAAAACTAAAAAAAAAAAAATCTCAGCCAGAGCAAAATTCAAAAATGTGAACTCATAGAAACATATACATAAAATGTGTACATGCATAAAGAAATATATACAGACATGGCAAGTTAATATTAAAAAAAAGCATATAATAAATTTAATCATACATAAGAAGAATATTGGTGAAATTCAAACATCTTCATTTCATTGTTTGATAGTTGTTGAAAATACGGGTCTTTTGGTAGAAAAAACATTAATATTATATATAAAATACTAATCAAAATTTGAATCCAGCTATCAGACCAAATTTGTCAGTATTATTAAGCTTACTGCATGTGATAATTATAGGATAAAAAAGTTTTATAGAGAGAATAACTTTGATTTACAAAAAAATTATTATGTTTACCTCTGTAATATTAAAAAAAAAACAAATGATGTATGTGACTGCTTGTCTACAAAATGATATTTTACATTTAATTCAATAGCACCAATATATAATGATGCATAAAAGCAGATTCCATTTATTTAGGATATTGAAACCCTTTAATGACAATATATACAATGTTTAAAAACAGAAAGAAGTTAAGCTTAGATAAGTATTTAGATATTTCCTACTAAATTGCTCTAATAAGAAATGATGATATTTGAATAAAATACAGCTCAGAATAAGATGAAGAATTCAATGATCCAATAAATAAATATTGTTTAAAAAGATCTCAAAAACCCATAATATTGAGCAGCATGTGAGATTCTTCAAAATGTATTTGGAGATTTATTAACATTAAAAAAAACTTTGCATATGACTAATTTATCCTCAATGGAAATAAACCAAATTGCAAAGATAAAAATTAATAAACTAAAAGAGCAATAACTAAATAGCATCTGCTGGAATGTAGATATTTAAACAGTTTTAGATTCCAAGGATTATACAGATACTTCACCAATACTTAAATTTATTCAATTGCTTTATAAACATTTAAATACTAGATTTCCAAATGAAATATAAATGACTGGAATGCCTTGGATCCTTTTGTAATAATAAATATTTTAAGCATAGAGCATGGGAAAGATAGTCTAAAATACAATATTCATAAAATATGAATCTATAAATAATAATGATAAAAATCATATAAACTTAAGATATAATTTTAAAACAATATGGTAATTGAAAATTTTTAATAAATGAAAAATGTAAAATTGAAGTAATCGAATCATTTAATGATTTAACTACATATATCTTAAAATACAAGAATATGAAGAACTTTTTGGTATTTTTCGATATGTCTGCAAACATGAATTTAGTTTAATGAAAGCAATAAATTCAAAATCCTGTAATAAACTAGGTAACGAAGATTTGGATAGAAAAGCAGATAAATCTAGACAAAGTTAATAAAATTTGGATATATAGTAAAAAATGACATGGAAAAAGAAGACTAATTATTATTATTGAGTTTTGTTATTATTTCCATGTTATGTTCTACAATATTTGATTATATATAAACTATCTTATATGTAAACTTCCAAATAAATGCTAAATTTTGATGGTTTTTGCTGCACATTGGTCAGTTTAGTGTCTTCAGCTCTTGTATTAAATACATTTATAATATATTTATAAATCAATCATTATTTTGCATTATATAAATTTATATTTGAGTGTATTTTAATAATAATTACTAATATTATTATAATGATAAAAATTAATGTAATAATAATAGAAATTGATATATGTTAGTTTTCTTGATAGAAGTCTTCTATACATTTCATGATGTCATCTCTCTTTTTAGTAATAATGCCATCTTTTTTTCTTATTGCAGATATAAATTTCCTACCAATACCAAAATGTTATTTTACACTCTCCAGACTTTTATTCTCTTCTACAGCTTTCCTTGCTAGTTCACAATTATACTTTCTTATATCATTTTCAACTCTTTTCTGCACCATTTTACAAAATTCGAGATATTCAATCTTTCTTAATACATCATTGTTGTATATTCTCATATTCCTTCTTTTCTTCATAAATTCTCTAGTCTCAGTAGAAATTTAATTGGTCAGTTGCTGCTTTTTTCTACCAGCTATCTTTGTTGCAGTTTTTAAAAGTGTATCAGTTATTTTCCTATTAATGTCATGCAAATCTGAATCATGTTCAAAATCTACTAATACTTGAAACCAATTTGTAAGTTCTAATTTAAATTCATTAGAATGTTTCCGAAGATTAGAAATATCAACTGAGAATATTGTTTTCCTTAATAATTTTTGTTTCTCTACTTTTGCATTAACATGTATCTTACATCTTACTAATCGATGGTCACTTTCTGTGTTAAATTTATTAAGAACATTACAATCTTGAAATATGTATTTTCTGTAAGTCAAAACATTTTCCAATTCTGCTGTACCTTCATTTGGATGCTTCCATGTCCATTTCCTATTAACATTTTTTTCAAAAAAAAATTCATAATATAAAGTTTTTCTTTTTCTGCAAACTCCACAAGTCTATGTCCTCTCTCATTTCTATTACCATAACCAAAATTACCTACAGCATTTTCATCTTTCATTTGTTTACCAATTCTAGCATTAAAGTTTCCCAAAACGATTTTAAAATTTTGTTTACTCTGATCAAAAACCTTTTGTACATGCATATAAATATCTTCTACTACTTCATCACTATGAGAACTTGTTGGGGCATAAACCTGAATTATCTGCATTTGGTATCTGCTATTAAATTGTAAAACTAATCTTGCCACTCTGTCTGATACACCATCAATCTCCACAATGTTATTCTTCCATTTTTTTATTTATAATGAATCCTACTCCACTTGTATTTCCAATATTTGTGCCTTTATGGTAGAGTATATTGAAACAGTAGGGTCCGCTTTGCAGATCTTCGTTTCACCTTTTCTTATCTATTTCCTACCCTCATACCTTAGTTTGAACCCCAATCTATCGTAGTGTGTCTGCAATACGCTTATATACCGAAAATCCCGCCTAATTTTAAACCTCGAGTACAATGCTCATATTATATATATAAGTCATTCCCAAATAAATAAAAGGTTATAGATTATGTATATGTTCACATAATTTTGATTTATTAAAAAGTAGGTTATATAAGTCGTAATTGCGCACACACTATGGTATGCATTTTAAAACATATCAAAATTATAAATTGTTAAAAGTTATTTTGTTTGAATCTATTTACAAATATATTACCGTCGTAATGTATTTTGATTTAAAATAAAACTCATTTAGTAAATATTCGTTTAGTAAATAGATTCAAATATTGCAATTTAAAAGTAAAATAACTTTCGTTTAATTTAATAAAAGTTATCCGAAATATTTCTTTAAAATAAATGAGGGACAATAGTTTAATTAGTTAATATTATATAAGTTTATCTAAAAACAGCAGATGTCCACTTAAGGTTTTCTTTAATTAATAAAAGTAATTTTTAATTAAATCTAGTTTGTAATCCGAATGTCGACAGGGACATTAACAAAAGAAATTAATTAATGTTGAATTCCTTTAGACATTGGGATAGATTTAATTACAGCTGATAAGTCCGATATATTTTTGTAATGCTCCAGGGCAGTTCTATTGTTAACGTCTACTATAAAAAGAATGGTTTTCTTTTGTTCTCCAGTTTTTCTTCTAATGTTTCTAAGAGAAATCATTCTGAGTTCTATTCTAGTAATTTGTAAATCTTGACATGACAGAGTAGAGCGCGAGAAGGCTATTTCTCTCCGGAATGGTCATCTGCTGCCGTAGACCATCGGAAGTTATCACACAAACCCCGGAACTGCTGCTGCTGCTGCCAAAAATATGAACATTTCCAGATTTTGCTGTTAAATTATATAAAAACCTGCCGACCATCAATCTACCTAAATGCTTCTCCAGAGGTAACCCTAAATTAACCCAAGAGCTCTTGTGATTCCTAACTAACATGCTATAGCTATTTAACATTGTTTTCTTATATTTCACATAACTTCATTATGTATTTCTTTAACGTGTTTAAATATACTCAACATTTTGCTCTCTATCCTTGGGTTAATATTTTCTATTTATAAAGCTTTCTTTTATTTTATTATGATAATGTGTCAGAATCGTCTTTGACCGAGTGAACTATTCCCTTTATTGAAAGTAAGACGCCGCTATTAAGGCATATTTTAAATTTATAATTTTCCAATTTTATTATCTTGCAAATCACTCGTTCGAGGGCGATTCTTTTCTTTAATATATAATATAATCACATAGTTTATAATCGACATGTTATTGATTTTAATCTAATATGAGAGTATGTGCGAGGTCAATGATTAAATGTGTCCCCTAATGCATGATTGCGTATATAAATCTATACTTACTTTTCAAACCCGCAAGCATGCATTTTCCTATTTTAATTACCGTGTTCTACTTTAATTACAAAGTTCATCATTGACGTCGAGAATGTGCGGACCCTTTTAAATGAATTTCTGGGAATTTGATTGGGCATTTCTCTTAATCCAAGTAAAACTCATTCAGTATGTTTTATATACACTAGTCCCGTATTGCTGGTAAATGAATTGGTTGTTGAGACCGCTTTGTTTTATTTTTCCAAGGATTCTTTACACGGCAAAGTCCGTTCTTTTCGCTTATTGCAACTTTCCAGGCAGAGGGTGTCCCAAATGACACCCCTGGGAATTAAACGCAATCGTCACACAGTCGCTAAGTTTCGGCTGTTCATAAAATACTTTCCTACGGGTTAGCGGCGAGATGCCCTCCGTAATTATTCCGGATCTTCAATATTGTTTTATTTTATATTTATTTTACAAAGCATCCGTGACTTAAACGTGTCACACCCTCCAACTTTAATAAATTCATTATCAGCAATACTGACCTCCCAATGCAACTCTATTATTATTATTCTCAAATAAATGCTTTGATCACATTCCCACTTTGTTGCTTAGTAAGCTTTTGTCCGTACTATTCTCGAAATCAATAAATATTTTATAACACTTAATTTCAAATATTTTCTTAAACTTGTATAATTGCTCAAAGCACCTCGCACATGTTCCTATCTCGTCAAGCACATTATCGTAATGCTATTAGCCCGAGGAATAGAATATATCACTTTGTTTTAAAACCTTTTTTGTCATTTATTGAAATATAATGCCCACAATTATTTAATATGCGTCCCTGTCTCATATAAGCAGACAGTGGCGTTATATATATGTTTTATTTAAATAAATTTTGTGAAATTATTTAAAACTAAATTTGATCTCTTATTTTATTTGATTCCTATCACTGTCTCGGTCTATATATATATTTTGTGCATTTCTTTTGTAAATCCATAGACGTTAATTAGCCACCCAAACTTCTTTTAGTATAGAGTCTTTTGTTTCTCCCTGACCACCAGGCACCGGTCAAAGGTCATACTAGTAGTGGCATCAGATGCATTGTCACATAGATGGCGCTGTGAAATTTGGGCTTTAGATTCGAACTTAGTATATCTAGAAGGCAACCCCTCCTAGAATGTTCAGTTTCATGTCTGGGGTTTGAATTCTGCAGTATGTTAGCGAGATAGACGACTCTGACTGTTACAATATGTCCACTTTTTATATCAATTGTTTCTTCACCTTTTCTTCTAACTTCACAAAGTCCAATAATGTCCCATTTAATATAAGACAGTTCTTCTTCTAGCTCTTGCAATCTTCATTCGCTTGAAAGTGATCTGCAGTTGTAAGTACCTAAATAAACAGTCTTCATCAAATGGCAGCCTGAGTCCACAATCAGGGAATTCTTAGCCCCTCCGCCTTCGGCCACCAACCGCTGCCTTAGTTGGTGACTTTACAGCCTCCTGGGAATAAGGGCAATGATTTATTTTTGTCTGTCATGATTATATTTTTAAACTCTGAGGTAAATAGCCAATAAACTCACCACGCTGGCTAATGCGTGTTGGTGAGCAGCCCATCCATGTTCGTATACTATATGAATAATCACATAGTAATAACAGCTGCAACAACAAGAATGTATGGAGTGGACATTAGGAATTTTCTCTGTTCGGTTCCTTTAAGGCCTCCAATAGAAATCAAACGGTCTCCTTTCAGTTAATAGCAAACTCCTTTCTATCAAGAATTATATAGTAATAAAGAACAAGTGCCTCCTATACCTATTATATCATCCGAATTGCCCAGAATTTTGAATGAGGAAGTGAGACATGCAATTAAATTTATGAAGAAAGGGAAGGCTCCAGGTAATGATGGAATTGTAACTGATATATTAAAAGAAGCAGGTAAAAAAATAGAATTTTTTTTAGCAAAGTTATATACCAAATGTTTAAATGATAAAGATGTACCCGATGATTGGAAGAATGCAGTATTAATATTAATATTTAAAAAAGGTGATAAAGAAGATATTAGAAATTACAGACCTATCAGTCTTTTATCAGTTTTATACAAAATTTTTACTAAGATAATTACAACTCGTCTACAGAAAACACTGAATTTTCACCAACCAAAAGAACAAGCTGGATTTAAAAGTGGTTTTAGTACAGTAGATCATATCCAGGTATTGAGAGAAATTATAGAAAGGACAAATGAATACGAGTTGCCATTATGTATTGGATTTGTAGATTATGAAAAGGCATTTGATTCTATAAACATTTCTTCAGTGATTAAAGCATTGGATCATCAAGGTGTAGATCCAGGATATTGTCATATTTTGAAGAATATTTATAAAAATGCAACAGCAACAATTAGATTACATAATGATAGTAGGAAAATCAACATTGAAAAGGGTGTAAGACAGGGTGACTCCATATCTCCAAAACTTTTTACAGCAGTGCTGCAAGAAGTATTTTGTGGATTAAAATGGGAAGCTAAAGGAGTGAAAGTAAATGGAGATTATTTAAGTCATTTAGATTTTGCAGATGATGTAGTTGTTTTTGCAAATAATGCTTTAGAGCTACAGGAAAGGTTGCAGGAGTTATCAGATGAAAGTAGGAAAGTAGGACTAAAGATAAATGTTAAAAAGACTAAAGCAATGTTTAATAGATTTTCTCAAAATATGAAAATAAAGATTGATTATGATGAGTTAGAAGAAGTTACCAGTTACAAATACCTTGGTCAGATTATTAATACAAGATGGAAAACATAATGGATGAAATTAATCATAGAATTAAAGTTGGTTGGAATGCTTTTGGTAGAAATAACTTGATACTAAAAGGAAATATGCCTATGTGTTTGAAAATGAAGGTTTTTAACAAATGTGTTTTACCGGTTCTTACTTACGGATCTGAGACTTGGACACTTAATAGAAGAGCAATACAGAGACTCCAGACCACTCAAAGAAGTATGGAGAGAAGCATGTTGGTAATAACAAGAAGAGATTGAAAACGTAATGTATGGGTAAGAGAACAAACAGGTGTTACTGACCTCATTGAAAAAATTAAAAGACTGAAGTGGAGTTGGGTTGGACATATTGCTAGAAGAGATGATAATGGATGGACAATTGAAATTTTAAACTGGATTCCAAGAGATTGTAAAAGACCCAGAAAAAGACCGCATGTGAGATGGATGGATGAAATAGGAAAGTGTGCAGGGGTGATGTGGAGAAAAGAAGCTAAAGATAGGAAAAGATGGAGAGAACTTGGAGAGACCCTCACCCTGCAGTGGATTGATAATGGTTGATGATGATGATATGTTAGTTTTAGATTTTATTAAAAGAAAACTGCAAATATATAAAAAAAAATTGTATATGTCTGACAAACGCTAAACAATTAATTTATTGTTTATTATTATAAAAGGGTAGCCACTGAAAGACTGAGTGATATACAACAAAAATAATTTTTAAAAACACATTTACTTATTTTTTTATTATTATTTTATTTGTAAATATAATTAATGGATATTTTTCAGTATTTTGTGTGAAAAACAACATTCCTCAAATGATCATCATTTTCCTGCCCACAAATATGGGCTCTTTCCACAGCATTTTCCATGATCTTATGCAAGGTTTCAAGTCATAAACATCAGATTTCGGCTCAATGTTGTCCTTAAGTTCTTGAATTGTTAGAGGTTTATTTACGTAAACCTGTTCTTTAAATACCCCCCCCCCCAAAAAAAAGACTGGTGCCATCAAATCAGGTAAACAAAGAGGCAAAAGAAATTCAGCATTTTTTAGAATTATTCGTCCACCGAAAATTTCTCGAAAGTCCTCATTGCCCTGGCAGTGTGTGTAGTACCTCCATCCTGTTGTAATCATACCTCCCAATTTCTTCGACTGCTGGGTGTAAAAAATTTTCAATCATTATCCTATACAGAGCCCTTTTGATTCTTTCTGACTGACCTTCCTCATTTTCAAAGAAATATAGTAGGAGCCAATAACTCTATGCTTAGAACCTCTTCCTGGAAGATTGCCAACTGATCACATTTTAACAAACCGTGCAATGAGGTTCCAAATCAGGTTATCGTTCGTATCTCAAAATGTTGCCAGTAATTTCTCTGAGTTAGAATAATTGATCTTTCACTGGAATAGAAAAACTCAATGAATTTTACTCATTGCTGGACATCATACATAGCCATTTTAATCTCCAAGGGATACCTTATAACCTATAAAAAAGGAAAATAAAAAAAATTGAAAATGAAAAAGTTATTACTTCTTCGACCTTTCAATTTTTCAGTGGCCACTCTATATATATTTATTTGCATATAAGATTAATTGCAAAAAAAAAAAGAGCTTTATATAGTTCTGATTTGATTAATATTATCCCCATTACTAATAAAACTATATTAAATTTACTGCTAATTTGAGCTTTCAAGCTTTAGTATCAAATTGATCATAAACAATGTATTTGAATAAAAAAAAGCATTTCTATGATACTTGATGAGGACAGAGCCAAAAACAGTGCATAAAAAAAAAAAATTGTAAATTGTAATATTTTAAATATTATCTTTTCTTATGCAATCTACAGACTCATATAATACATTTATTATGCCTATCATATTATAAAAATAAATAGTGTAAATCACCCCCCTCCCCAAATCTATGAATTAAAAGCAGTCTAAATATTGAACCAAGAGTCAAGAATACAATAAATCCTTAAAATAAATCCACCTATTCTTGTAGCTCTGATGTTATTTTATAAGCATACCTTTGTCAACATTGTTGGTAATTCACGTTGAAATGTTCTTGATCCTTTGTTCAACATTTAGAGCGCTTTTAATTCATAACCTAGGGCAGTGTGATTTATTCCCTTTGTTTACATATACATTGAAACTATGTTTAATTTAAATCATAATATATATATATATGAAGTGATATAAAATCTTTGTATACCATTTAGATAATTTCTTAAATTTTAAAAATTATTTTTTCTTATGCAATGTACACATTCACAAATATACAACTTATATATATTATATTTATCACAATATATGTGATGAAGTGATATTAAATCTTCATGCATGGATCCAGGAAATTTTTTAAACGTTTACATATTGTTAATAAAAAAATTTGTCCATCTCAACCAATCATATGTTTTACACCCTATCATCATCAAATACCCAAAAAATGATTGACACTCTTTCAATATAGAAATATTACAAGCTGTTTATGTTCAATTTGCTATTAAAGCTTGAAAGCTCAAATTAGCAGTAAATATAATCTTATTTCTAATTACTTAATATTAATCAAGACAGAACTATATAAAGCTCCCTTATTTTTTTTTTTACAAAATATTGTATGTATAAATAAAAATATATAATAATAAATAATTGTTTAAATTCAGCTCCAATACTTTTTATCAAATCATTTTAACTAATAGACTTGTTATTTTTTTATATTTTTTTTTTTTCATGTACTTGTTTTCTTTTCAACAAATTAAAAATATAAAAAATAGAAAATAGTTGTGTTTTCAAAAAATTAATTAAATATTTACGAGTTTAAATAATTAAACATTTTACTTTATATTATTATTTTGGTTGTTTTCTCATCCCTGGTGTTCGCCTTAAGATGTAGCTATTTCTAGGTAAATTTCTAGAAATATAGAGTTTCACTGGCCTTCACCCAACAAAAGAGGAATTTTTCTACGTTATAAACGCAGAAAAGTCCTCACGTTATGTTGGATGGAAGAAGCGGCGACAGAAGCCAACACAAAGAGACTTCTTTCTATGATAAAACACAGAAAGAGTTCCCAACGGCTGCCGTAGTAGTCAATTTTGTTCATCATTTTCTCGTAATAGTAGAATATCTATTTTCTCTGTAATTTCATGTGAGTGTGTGTATTTAAAGCAGTCGTAGTTTTTTTTTAAATTTGATAAGACGTCTATTTTTTTTAATGTGTTGTAACTTACTTTACTGTTGTAAGTTTAGTAATAATGTCCTGAAGATTCCATTACAAAGGGGTAACCCTCAAAAATTGCTTTTAAGGGTGCGAAAGGAAAAAAAAATTAAAGGCTCACGTGAAAAGTACCGTTTTCGCGAGAATTCGTCCGTGACTAGTTACTTTTGCTATATATATATATGCACAAACAAAAACAACCCACTGTCTAATTATTAGTAATTACTTGTCTGAAAAATAAAATTGGTCGGGTGTTGTTGTTTTTTTTTGTTTTGTTACATTTATTATTTCAAAATAAGATTAGTTTTTATATCTACACACTAAAAAAAACAACCCAGTTCCTGATTAATTACTGTCTTTAAAAAAAAAAAAAAGCAAATTCAACGGGGTTTGATTTTTTTTCAATGGAGTCTTTGAATTACGGTTTGTTTGTTTTTATATATACACAAGATTTACCAAAAAAAAAAAAAACCCCACTTTCTGATTAATTACTGTCAAAAGAAATGCAAATTAGTCGGCTATCATTGTTAAATTTAGTATTTCAATAACGGTACCCTTTTTATATAGACAGACTTAACAAAAACAACCCAATTTCTGATTCATTACCGTCCCCCAAAAAAAAAAACGGATGTTAGTCAAGTATCATTTTTCAAGCGAGTCTTTTAATGACGGTCCTTACTAATAGTAGTCGGGTATCATTTCTAAATTGTAGTATATAAATTACGTTACTTTTGACAGATTTAGAATTACGTCTTGCTTTTTTAATAAAATGATTGATTTACTCTTGACCAAAAATACCGTAACTTTAAAAAAAGACACACATAAAGTCCAAAAAAAAAATGAGAAAAAGCCCTGTAACTTTAAAGACACACACACAGACAAACTCAAAAACAATCTAAGATTAATAAACATTGACTTATTACGTCTTGCTTTTGAATCAAATTATTGATTTACTCTTGCAAAAAAAATACCATAACTTTAAAAAGACACAACTAAAGTCCAAAAAAAAAAAATTTGAAAAAGCCCCGTAAGTTTAACGACACACACACAAACTCAAAAACAAGATAAGATTATAAACATTTACTTATTACGTCTTGCTTTTGAATCAAATTATTGATTTACTCTTGCAAAAAAAAAAAAAAGACACACGTAAAGTCAAAAAAAAAAAAATTAGAAAAACACCATAACTTTAAAGACACACCGACACAAACTCAAAAACAAGATAAGATTAATAAACATTTACAAAAATGAAAAAAACTAACATCATATAATAGTATTAGTTAGTAAAATATTTTATTACAAATCTAAGAAATCAGATCTTTTTAGATCAAATCGATTATTTAGGTCCGGCCCAGAATCGTTATATGTATATGTTTTTGATTAGCATCAACCCCATCCTGTGGCGAACACCAAGGATGAGAAAACAACCATTATTTTTTTATATTTTTCTATATTTTTATCTATAATCTCAAATTAACATATTGTAATTATTTAAATGAAAAGTACTTTGTTTTTTTAAATTTGTTGTCTAATTACTAAAAAAATTATTGAAATGTAAATTTTAAAATATATTTAAGCCTATATAATTTCTTCTAGGAAAGTTAAAAAAAAAAATGGAGAAAGCTAATTTGTGTACTCACTGAAAATCAGCAATAGCAGTAAATTTGAAAAGAAAACTAACTTTTTTAGCATAAAAATTATCATTTGAATTCTTAAATTAAGTTCATCTTTCATCATTAGGGTAGTTGACATTCATGGCTTTAACTAAAATTTCTACTGCAAAAGCAAGATTAATCTGAAGAATCTACCATCAGGCTAAATATCAGCAGCAGAAACAAAATTTTGAGAATATCAAATACCTGCTTGCCTGCTCAAAGACAGTTATAAATATTATTTTTCAATAAAAAAATTTAAAAAATAGTAAATCGTCTAAATTAACATCTTTAAGTAAATTGACAGGGTCATTTTCCCAATTATTCCACAAAACAACTACTTAATGTTCAAATTTATTTATCAAGCCTATAGAACATATGTAATTAAATAGAATGGACTTCACATTTTCACATATCCACAGTAATAATTTATATAACCTCAACAATGCTGTGTTGATTACCGATAGACTTTAAAAAGACAAGAGCAGCTGTCTTGTCTTTAACCTAAATTCTGATTTATATAGGTCAATCTGAAGCGACTTGGTTTGAGAGAGTGAAGATGTTATTCTGTTCACTTTTATAGCCATTACTTTCCTTCATATATTAACAAACACAAAATTTACTATGAGTCAATTTTAAGAATTAATACAAATTATGTAATGCTCAAATTTATTTAAGCAAATAAGATGTATGTAATTAAATAGAAAGGATTTCATCTTTTCACATATGTTCCATACTAATTTATATAAACTCAACAATGATGTATTGAGTACAGGGAAACTTCCAAACACAAGATAGAGAGAGACTTTATAAAAATAAGAGAGCCCATCTTATCTTTAACCAAAATTCTGATTTACTTTTAAATATAAATATGATAGAAGCCTAAAGTGATTGTTTAAAACTGCTAAGTAAAATCTAAGGTTGATTAAATTTGAAAATCAAAAGTGAAAATTCTTAAATATATGTACTATTATAAATTTTGCTATGTTGGTAAAGGTTTTATAAACAAATTTGTTAAAAATTTCAAAAATGAATTAAGTCAATAAAATAAATTTTTACAGAATTATTTTAGTCAAATTTTTATTCTTATAAAGTTAAAAGTATAAAATAGAGTTTAATACTGAAATTGGAATATTTAATAATATTTATAATTTTGAAAATATATTTTATTAATATAATGGAAGCCAGTGATGATGAAACTTTTAATGTGTGCATGCCAAAAATTTTCCAAAAAATATTTATTGAAAGATTGGCATGCTATACAGTTATTGAATCAAAATATAAATAACATAATTATTGCAAATTTTTAAAAGTTTATAAACAACAAAATAATAACAATAATTATTCATTTATTTCCAAATTTCTAACTAAACTAAATACAAATGAATGATATTTATTTAAAAGAGAAAGAATTGAATGAAATTTAATAGTAAAAAATTAATAGTAATTAAAACAAAATTTTGAAAATAAACATATAAAATCAACATAAATTGATATTATTTAAAGAGATTTTGTACTTTGGATGCCAAATGTTTTTTATTATCTGGTTCATATTTTGCCATTTTTAATAATGTACATGCCTAACTAGATTCATCTGTCATTCTATTTCTTGAAGTGTCTTTAATTAAATTCATTTCAGAAAACAATGACTCAGATGCATATGTAGAAAAAAAATTTGATAATATAATGGTCACTAATTTTTTAAACAATTAAATGTTTCAGAAATAACAATCTTTTTAAATATGCCCAATAATATATTATTTTCAATTGTTTGTAACTCATTTCTCAAGTTGACGAGTTTTTGTTTCCATATGGAATTGGATTGAAAATTGACTTCCATATTTTCCAAATTAAGCCATTTGAAAAATTTCTGAATTGAGATTATCCATTAATATCATGTTTGGTTATAAAATAAACTTTATTGTTTCTGCATATTGTCTAAACTGTGTAAATATTGAAGAAAATTTGTCAATTATCTATTGAATAACAGCACAAAACTCTTGTGTCAAGTTGACTTGATGTGGTTTCTTATGAGAGTCGAAATCAGTCAAAAAAAATTTTATATTTGTAAAAGATTTGAAGGTGTGAGAAATAAAATCACAGTTGAAAATTTGTAATTTAGCTTCAAATACTTTGATCATATCAAAATTGCAACAACTGTCTTATTATAACTTTGCAGCTTCACATTTAATTTATGTAAATAAATCATTTTTATATAGCGCGAATGTTTGTAAACAGCGTAATGCTGTTTTAAATATTACATTTAATTTATTTAAATGTGAATACATATCAATAAAAAAAACATTAATTTCGCAAGCCATTCAACATCCATTAATTGGTTATATTTTTCAATGATTTTCTCATTACGTAAAAAAAATCTAATTCATCTACACACTCAATGAATCTTTGAAGAACTTGTCCTCAACTTAATATTGGAAATTGTTGTACATAAGTAAACCATTGTATACTGACTTCACCTCACTCAATGAGTTTAGAAATTTTCATTTATTTTGAGCATTTGTAGATATAAAATTGACTAATCTAGCCACAATGTTCATAACATCATTTAGTGGCTTAAAATTGGCCTCCGTGCACAAAGCCTGCCCATGAATAATGCAAAGAAAACCCAAAATTGAATATACGATACGGTCTATAAATAAACTGAGAAAACCATTTTCTTTTCCAGTCATACTTCATTACTGATTTAATTTTGCCAACAACTATTTCTTTTGCAGCAAGTACATTTAAAATGTCATTGCATATATCTATTTCTTTTGTTGTTGTTATTAGTGAGGTTAAACTGATCAATTCTTTTTTGATATTATTCCCAACACAAAAGCAAATAAAAATAACCAAATGAACTGATCCATTTATTTTCATACTTTCATCAAGGCAGAGAGAAATTAAACTAGAAGATTTTATATCTTTTTTATGTTGATTAAGTTATGATATTGGCCATTTTCAGGATTCTTTTTTTAACTGTATTTCTAGCCAATGTTAAATCTTTTATTTTCTAAATAATTTTTTCCAAAATCTTCAAAAAGAACTGGCACACATTTCATCTGTGCTTCTTTCATATATTCCCCATCATTAAATTTCCCATGTTTGACAATTAAATTTAAGACAAAAAAACTACCAGCAGTTATATTTGAATGATTTTTGATAAATTTCATTAAAGATGTTGATGGAATATTTATAGTTTAAATGGTCGGGCAATATATTCTTTTTGTTCATCTTGATTGGTCTCATAAAGCAGTTTGATCAATGATGTTCTCAATACAACTGTTCCTGAACATAAAACACATACTGTCTTATTGCCTTTTTTAATCATCCCATATTCATCAGTCCACCAATTTTGAAATTGTCTACTGCTTGATAATTTTTATTTATTTTCATTAGTCATATTAACAAAATTGTAATAAATTTATTTAAAAGTAAAATTAAATGAACTTTAATAATTTTATAAATCAAAAATTTATTATATGTTAAATTTTATTATTAACTTTATTATTTCACTTTTACAGCAAAAGCACAAGCAAAAAAAAATATTTTTTATTTTTTTTCGAGAGAATTACTTCAACCCTATATATGTATTGCTCAGCAACTATGTTGGTATTTAAATTATTTTTGATGCTGTTGATCATGCATTTCATTACTTTGTTTGTGATTCTGATTACTATAAAAAATGAACTGCATTATTTACATTTAGACCAAAATAGATTATGATGGAAAAACATTTTACTACTTTTACTTTACGATTTGACAAAAGATACTTAGAAAATAATTTAGTGAGTTTACTTTGTACTTTTATTGGAATCATTTGGCAGGTTTATAGATTATATAGCACTTTATTTGACTTTCTTATATATCATTTCCACATACATATGTATATGTACAAATTATTTTTTTCAAATTTTTTATTTACTATTTCTAAACAGAGTTCAATTTTAAATTGAATTCTAATAGAATATTTATTTATTTCATCTTTACTTGAGTTTACAGTAAATTTTTATTAGTACAGGTTTTAGAATAAAAAATAAAAAAAATTTAATAATTTATTTTAAAACAAAGAAAATTATAATCTATAAATAGTTTGCATGCCAGTAAAAAGTTCATATGTGCCATCTCTGGCATGTGTGCTATAGGTTTGCTATGAAGGATTTGGCAGTTCATAATTAAAAAGTTATTTAAAATTAGATATGTTATCAATTATCTAAATGCACACTAATATGGTTATCTGCAAGCATGTTATAAAGATGGAATTTAATACATTCAGATAGTTATATAACACTGCAGATAACAGTAGGTAAGGATGTATAGAATATAGTATCTAGTACAAAATAAATGATTTATTACATCAAAGAAGTCTGATGAGTCTTGATAAACATCATCAACTATCTAATCTTCATCACGTGTCCCATTATAATAAACAGTACATTGAAAGTGTTGATACAATTTAAAATGCTATTTTCCAATATATGGGTTACGCGTTGATCAAGGATGGGAATATATTTCAAATAAAGTTCAACTTAAAGTAATTTAAAAGCTGTATGTAAAAGAAATTAGCCTTATAAAACATATTTGACTTATACGTATGAGATGCTATCTTTTACTATTGTTCATTCAAATATAAGTTCAAACTATTATATTTGCCATCAAAATCTAGCTTCAGTTTGAAATTTATCCTTATTCCTATACACTTGTCAAAAAAATCAAACTTTATTTAAATATCAGGCTTAGAATAAAGTAGTATACCAGTTTATTCTTAATTTTTCTGAAAATGAAATGTGAATGGATACATTTATATTTCCAACCTATGAAAGATGGTCAGCTTTAGTTCATTTACATATATTTCAGCCCTATATTTAATAAAATATTTAATATATATATAAATATACATTTATGAACATAGAAAACATATATATATATAACTTTTTTTTTTTCAAATCATATTCAATTTTTACAGATTCTAACTTTATTATCTCTTTCTAATTATCATAAAATTATTTACTTACTATTCAAAATATTATTATAATAATTTTTAAAAAAAAAGTAAAAATTTTACCTGGCTTTACTTTCTGCTTCTTTAGCTTTCATTTCCGCTAAAATTAATTTGTATTATAATTCAAATATTAATAAATAGTAAATGTAATTAATACAAAATAATAATAATAATAATAACTCAGTATCATTTACCATACCAGATTTAGCCAATTGATCAGCCCTCAGAGCATCATCTTCTGACCGTGACTTGAAGCGATTTGATGAAAATTTATAACACTTTGGCTTATATAAGCAATTTATTAATCGTTTTGTCCTAACTTTTTTGCCTTGGATGTAAATTTTCATACGAGGATCTACATATAACATTGATGTATATGCTCGAAATGAATACCTTTCTGGTTTATAGCTAAATACAAAAAGGCATTTTAAAAAAAAAAAAAAAGATGTAAAAATAAATTTGACAATGTTAAAAATTATTTAAAATTAATTAATTAGAAAAATACAGTATTATCACACAAAGTCAATGAGACTAAAAAGTAAAGACTAATATTATTATATACATTATAAACTGCAAATTTTCATTTATCTGTTAAAAATATCTACAATATTGTTTATGCTTTTCCATATATAAATGTCCATAAAATTGTAAAAGTGAAAATGCTATAATCCTTTTTTTATTTAACTGCAAAACTTTTTATTATGCTTTAACAAAAAATCTAGTTGATCATCTTGAGAAATAATCATAAAAAAAAAACAAAAAAAACTGAAATGATATTCCTGATAGTCAACAACAATATATATTCTATAATCTATTATCATAAACATTAAAAATTCGAAAAACTTAAAAATTCAAAATTATCTATCTTTAAGCCAATATATACAGAACTAAGTGGATGACTAAGAAAAGAAAAAAGAAAAATAATATTTTTTATTTCTTTAGTTATTATTGTTAATATTATTGTGAATGTAATATTAGATATTAAGCTTAGTGATAAGATAATAATATTAGATATATTTGATTTGGATATTCTGATACATCAATATATTTTATATGTCTAATGTATTTTTTTTTTTAAATAATAATAAAAAATATGCTTAAAAAAGTTAATATAGTACAAGTGAATGTTGAGAAAAAAAGAGTATGGGTAAAACAATACTTTATAGTTTGTGTTATAAGGTAAAATTATTTAAATTATTTTAGTAATATTTTAATATAAAATATAGTAATGAGTAAACTGATGTTATAATGATGAATCAAGAGATGAGATTCATGGATATAAAAATTCCTATGCTATCTGAATCTCACATGAAAATATGAAGAGATGCAAGAGAATAAATGGTAAAAGTAATAAAATAGTTATGATCTTAATTTTGTGTGATAAAAAGTATAATGTTGACATTTGTCATAAGACATGATTTGTTTTGTAATATAATTGTTAATATTATAGAAGAATACTTGAGGGGAAGATGAGATTGTAATATTAATTGTGAGATTGCTTATAGTCGTTGATGTTAAAAATATACAGTAAAGTACAATAAGTTATAATTCCAGAATAGGATGAAATACACTCCTGAAAAACTGATTAAAATATTGTAATGGGATTGAACTATGAGACAGCCATATATGTACTTTATATGACAAGATAAAAGGAACTTCCACAAGACATGGATGTTACTTTCCATAAGAGTTTAATAGATAAGATTGGATATTGGGGTAGAATTCATTAATATAAAAATGACTACTTTCCAAATTATAGCATTCCATTAAGAACGGAGAAAGTCCATTCCTATATTTAAAGAAAATAATTTATTAAAAATCAGTTCCTTATCCATAGAGGTTTTGGGTATGGTAAAGAAGTTTCCTTCCTAAATAGAAGATTGGTTTTAAAACAACAATAATAAATGCAATGCTAAAAGATAAAATATGAGATCAAAAGTATAAATGAAAAAGTGAATGAAAAGAAGTAGAGTGAACAAGATGAATGACTTTATTAATAAGGGATCTTGATTCAGTTAATTACCTCAATATTATTTCAATATTATATTGAAAATTATAATAACATAAACCAAAATTTTATATGTAAATTTTATGAATAGAGTTTATGGAGATTTACATTATGAATAGTAATAAAGTATTGTATTATTATGTAAATATTGAAAAAAGGTAAATGTATTATACCATTAGATGAAAGAGGAATAAAAAGTTGAACTCACAAGAAGAACTCATGGATGGCAAAATTAATTACCAACATGAAAGAAATTATGCATGTTGATAGTAGTGAATTTGATATTCGAACAATAGAATAATTATATAATATAAATGTTAAATTGAAAAGAAGTATGTTTATTTTATTTATTTATTTTTCAATGTAAATAACTGTACATACATTGTAATTATTTCATACATATTTTAGAGTTTAACTATGATATTTAATATTTGATAAATTGTGATCTACTGTTACTATTGTTAAAATAAACAGTTATTTTAATTTAAATCTTAGACTAGTGGCTTTATTTCTACTCAGAATTATTTTTATCAAAAAAGTCATAACAAAGCACATAAATTATAAATAAAATAATTACAATCAAAAATATAATTATTGGATAGGTTATGTATAAGATGTTGTAAAGAAGAACAACTTGATAAATTAATAATTCATTACTTAAAAATATAATTAT
Organism: Epiperipatus broadwayi; assembly: GCA_028023455.1. NCBI lineage: Eukaryota > Metazoa > Onychophora > Udeonychophora > Euonychophora > Peripatidae > Epiperipatus > Epiperipatus broadwayi. Next base: position 8,860,021 of record JAQFVV010006224.1, on the reverse strand, counting down.
CTAAATAGAGCATTCACTGAAAAGTCATAATCTTTTAAACGTCACATCATCATCATCATCACAATAGGTTACAGAGTTTATACATTTAAAATACTTTTTTTTTGTTAATAGAAAAAAACAGACATAGAAAAAATTATGTATTACATTGTTAAAAATAGTGGTAACACCCAAAAAAAAAGAAGCAACAACAACAAAAAAAAATGTATACAATGAATAGTTGGATCAAAAAACTGAAGGAAAAAAACCTTACAATGGCAAAAAATAAACTGAAAAACAAAGCTATTACAAATATGAATAGAAAAAAGATTCATTACCAGAGCATATAAAAATACATCATATTATTATTATAATGATATCAAAAAAAATGAAACAAAAATTATATACAAAGAAAAAATTGGATCAAATAAACCAAAAAAAACAAACCTTACAATAACAAAAAAAAAAAAACTGCAAAACTTATTACGAAGATGAATAGAAAAAAAAAATCTTTACCAGAACATACAAATAAAAAAACATTATTCTTTGAAGGCAATATACCTTGTTATAGATTTGAGGTGAGTCGCATTTGAGACCATGTGTTGAAACAGTAAGGTCTGCTTTGCAGATCTTCGTTTCACCTTTTCTCACCTACTTCCTACCCTCATACCTTAGTTTGAACCCCAATCTATCGTAGTGTGTCTGCAATACACTTATATACCGAAAATCCCGCCTAATTTTAAACTACGAGTACAATGCTCGTATTATATATAGAACTCATTCCCAAATAAAGTAAAATATTATGGATTATGTATATGTTCACATAATTTTGATTTATTAAAAAGTAAGTTATATAAGTCATAATTGCACACACACGATGATATCCATTTTAAAACATATCAAAATTATAGATTGTTAAAGTTATTTTGTTGAATCTATTTACAAATATATATTACCATAGTAATATATTTTGATTTAAAATAAAATTCATTTAGTAAATATTCGTTTAGTAAATAGATTCAAATATTGCAATGTAAAAGTAAAATAATTTTCATTTCATTTAATAAAAGTCATCCCAAATATTTCTCTTAAAATCAATGAGGGACAATAGTTTAATTAGTTAATGTTATATAAGTTTATCTAAAAACAGCAGATGTCCACTTAAGGTTTTCTTTAATTAGTAAAAGTAATTTTTAATTAAATCTAGTTTGTAATTCGAATGTCGACAGGGAAATTAACAAAAGAAATTCATTAATGTTGAATTCCTTTAGACATTCGGATAGATTTAATTACAGCTGATAAATCCGATATATTTTTGTAATGCTACGGGGCAGTTCTATTGTTAAATTCTACTATAAAAAGGAGGGTTTCCTTTTGTTCTCCATTCTAATGTTGCTAAGAGAAATCATTCTGAGTTCTATTCTAATAATTTGCTAACCTTGACATGACAGAGTAGAGGTGTCAAGATGGCTATGTCCCCTCGGAATAGCCGGCCGCTGCTCCAGACCATCGGAAGCTATCGCTTAAGGAACCCCGGAACTGCTGCTGCTGCAAAAATATGAACATTCCAGATTTTGCTGCTGAATTATAAAACCTGCCGAACATCTACCTGCAAATGCGTCTCCAGAGGTAACCTAAATTAACCCAAGAGCTCTTGTGATTCCTAACTAACATGCTATAGCTATTCTAAATTGTTTTTCTTTTATTTCACATAACTTTATTATGTACTTCTTTAAAGTGTTCAAATATAATCAACAGTTTTGCTCTATCCTTGGGTTAATATTTTCTATTTATGAAGCTTTCTTTTATTTTATTATGATAATGTGTCAGAATCGTCTTTGACCGAGTGAATTATTCCTTTTTGTTGAAAATAAGACGCCGCTATGAAGGCATATTTTAAATTTCTAAGTAATTTCCAATTTTATGATCTTGCAAATCACTCGTACGAGGGCGATTCTTTTCTTTAATATATAATATAATCACATAGTTTAAAATCTATATGTTATTGATTTTAATCTAATATGAGAGTATGTGCAAGGTCAATGATTAAATGTGTCCCCTAATGCATGATTGCGTATATAAATCTATACTTACTTTTCAAACCCGCAAGCATGCATTTTCCTATTTTAATTACCGTGTTCTACTTTAATTACAAAGTTCATCATTGACGTCGAGAATGTGCGGACCCTTTTAAATGAATTTCGGGAAATTTGATTGGGCATTTCTCTTAATTCAAGTAAAACCCATTCAGTATGTTTTATATACACTCGTCTCGTATTGCTGGTAAATGAATTGGTTGTTGAGACCGCTTTGTTTTATTTTTACAAGGATTCTTTACACGGCTAAGGCCGTTCTCTTCGCCTTTTTGCAGTTTCCAGGCAGAGTGTGTCCCCAAATGACACACTTGGGAATTAAACGCAATCGTCACCCAGTCGCTAAGTTTCGGCTGTTCATAAAATACTTTCCTACGGGTTAATGGCGACATGCCCTCCGTAATCTTTCCGGATATTCAATATTGTTTTATTTTATATTTATTTTACAAAGCATCCGTGACTTAAACGTGTCACACTCTCCAACTTTAATAAATTCATTATCAGCAATACTGACCTCCCAATGTAACACTATTAATATTATTATCAAATAAATGCCTTGATCACATTCCCACTTTGTTGCTTAGTAAGCTTTTGTCCGTGCTATTCTCGAAATCAATAAATATTTTAGAACACTTAATTTTCAAATATTTTCTTAAACTTGTATAATTGCTCAAAGCACCTCGTACATGTTCCTATCTCATCAAGCACATCATCGTAATGCTATTAGCCCGAGGAATAGAATATATCACTTTGCTTTAAAACCTTTTGTCATTTATTGGAATATAATGCCAATAATTATTTAATACGCGTACCTGTCTCATATAACAGACAGTGGCGTTATATATATATTTTATATAAATAAATTTTGTGAAATTATTTAAAACTAAATTTGATCTCTTATTTTATTTGATTCCTATCACTGTCTCGGTCTATATATATATTTTCTGCATTTCTTTTGTAAATCCATAGACGTTAATTAGCCACCCAAACTTCTTTTAGTATAGAGTCTTTTGTTTCTCCCTGACCACCAGGCACAGGTCAAAGGTCATACTAGTAGTGGCATCAGATGCGTTGTCACATAGATGGCGCTGTGAAATTTGGGCTTTAGATTCGAACTTAGTATATCTAGAAGGCAACCCATCCTAGAATGTTCAGTTTCGTGTCTGGGGTTTGAATTCTGCAGTGTGTTAGCGAGATAGACGATTCTGACTGTTACATAGTATTTTTTTTTCCGGGTCCATGGCTTGCCCAAACGTGGAGCCTCGATTATTTAAACACCCACAACCCTGTAGATCTTAATTATATAAACACCCACATCCCTGTAGCTTAATTTTAGCATTTTGTTTCGTATTTAATCACTCAAATCCTTTATATTTTTGATATATAAAATATTTTTTCAAACTCTATACTATCTATATTATCTATTTGCGTATATATTTCATGCTTTGTTTGACTCGGGCATTCAATTACTTATTCTATGTAATCAGAACTTGTCCAAACATGCTATAGTGCGATACGAGCCATCTGTATTTATCTGTATTTGTTGTTTCACTTAAGTCACGCTATATACACATGGCATGAATTACTTAAATATTGTCCCAAGTGAATATTGTGACAATCTAGGAATATTTCAAATATTGTATTTTCTATCAAAATAAAGTTTTATCGGCTCAACGCGCAAGATAGCATAATAATAATTGTGTACGGTAATGAACTAGATATGTAATAGGCTATCGTATGGAATTCAGAAATAATCATAAATCAAATTTTTGTAATCAAAAAAAAAAAAATGAGAATGTTTTAACGAGTGCCCGTAGTTAAATGGAATAGTTATTAAAATTCATTTTGGGAAGCTAACAGTCTATGGATCTTTTTAACTGGTGACATGTGCCCAAGGGTAATTTCATTAAACGGAGTTACTTCTAAAATAAATTTTGTCACCAGGCTAAATTCTTTTATATGTAATTTGTTTTTTTTTCAACGTGTGTAAATTTTCTTAGACCAAATAATGAGACGTGAATCAGATCAATAATTATGTAAATAAATATATATGTTTGCAAATCTTAAATAAGAGGGAACGAAATAATTATACCCGGATCGAGCGAATGTTTATATATATAAAGTTGCTTGAGTTTAAAAATATATTTTAGCAAAACAATTTGACAGGTAGAATTTAAGAAATTTTTTATGTACGGACAGTAAAATATATATGTTGGCAGCAGATTAAACAAGAAATTTTAGCAGTAGTAAAAGGGCAGTAGTTGGGGTTTTAGTGATAAATGTAAAAGCAGCAATTATGCCAACAGAACCGAGAGGGAGATAGCCTATTAGCCATTAATAAAATTTGAAATCAAACGTAAAAAAATTTTGTGTTTAGGATAATATAGTTAGCAAAAAAATAAAAGGGAAAAAAATCATCATCGATCACGGTAACATCCAAGGCCATGGAAAATACGGATACTAATGAGGTCCATTTCCAGACTATTATAGAATTGTTTAAGCAAGGTAAGGGAAGAGCGAAAAGATGAACAGAAGAAAACCGAAGGAGAGGTGAGGAACTTAGAGCGCTGTACAGACTCCTTTCTGGATGGCAAGAGATGGCAGATAAACTCCTGAACCAGAAAGTTGAGACAAATGATTCCGCAAAGAAGACTGATACGCCAGACCTGGGACCTCGAACTCAGCCAACCAAGATTAACACTAGAATATTTCATGAGGTTAAAGAATGTCCCAAGCTTTCTTTGGAAAGGGTGCTTCCAGCAAAGGATATCCGAGACTTAGGACATCCAACCCAGCTGACCAAGCTTGTCGACGTTAAAATATTACATGAAGTAAAAAAATGTCCCAAACTTCATTTGGAAAGAATATTTCCAGCAAATGATGTCCGGGACACAGGACATCAAACCCAGCTAACCAAGCTTCGTTACATAAAAATTTTTCACAAAGTCAAAAAATGTCCACAACTGTATTTAGACGAGATATTTCCAGCCAAGAATGTACAAGACCTAGGGATTCAAACCCAGCTAACCATGCTTACCACCAACATCAAAGTACTTAAGGAAAACCAGGAAAATATCCCACCTGATATAGCAAGAATATATCGAATAAAGGAAATAGTGAAAACAATGATGGCACTGGATTTCAGCCCATGGGCCAAGGAGCCACCCGATAAGGTAAAAAATTGCGACAGCCTAAAGCTACAGTTATTAACAACCACTCTGGATTTCAATCCCTGGGCCAAAGAACCGCCAGACAAGGTAAAGAGACCTGATAATCCGAGACTGCAGTCATCAAATTATCAAAGCAGTTATTACCCACCAGACCCAGGATTATAGTAGTTTTTTTTTAAAAACAACAACAACAAAAAAAAAAAGAAATGGACAAGTCACAGTATAATATAAAAAGGAGATCGGATATAAACAATGTTAATCTATTAGATTTGTTAAATAAAATTTTGTTGAAGGGGAAGATAATAGAAAATGTTCGCTAGATGGTAGATTTATTAATATGATCCGGGTATATAATTCAGTTTCGTTTCTTCATTATATTTATATCCTGTACATTATGGGTTATCTTGTAAATTTTTTTATTTATGCTGGCTTCATAGGTGAACACCTATTGTAAGATCTTTTTTTTTAACAATTTTTTTTGTTCCGTCACTAAGGGAATGTGAAACAGTAAGGTCTGCTTTGCAGATCTTCATTTCACCTTTTCTCACCTATTTCCTACCCTCATACCTTAGTTTGAACCCCAATCTATCGTAGTGTGTCTGCAATACGCTTATATACCGAAAATCCCACCTAAATTTAAACCACGAGTACAATGCTCCTATTATATATTGAAACAGACAGATCGGAGAACCGATCTTCGTTTCAGGTGTTTTTATGTACGGTAATTCAAACCACTGTTCGCCCGCAGTGAGATTTTGTCTATTTTAATTTATAATAAAAATTAGTTATATATTTTATAGTTATCAGTCAATATGTAAAGATTCCGTCTATAAATGTCGCAAACCATGAAATAATATTTGTGTGTGCGTGGTTTGCGAATTTATATCATTTAATTTAAAGTTTCAGTGCGGGCGTATTTGTTTTAAATTTTAGTTTTAAAATTGTATAAAGTCGTTTAAAAATACTGATCAAAAATCACATTCCTTTGATCAGTGTTTTTAATTAAAATCTAATTGCACAAATGTTCAGAGCAATTAAGTTGTATTCAAAATTAGTAAGGAATTTTTATATGTAATTATTGTATCGATTTAAAAATGGCATATTAAATTAAAAGATTGCTAAAAACAGATAATTGATTGTTGGTCAAGCTGCATCGCTAGTGGCTAGAGAAAGTAGGCGGAGCCTAAAACAAAAACAAGTCGGAAAGGTCAGCAGTGGCTACTTTAGAGAAAAACTGGCATTCTAACTTTGGTCGTGTTTGAGAGAGGTAGTCTCGAGACAACACAGCAGTTAATAATAATTCAAATATCTTATTAAGAAGTTTACCAGTGAATCGCCATGTTCATGGGCTAATTGCCAGGAGCTGGTCTCTGCCCGCCAATATGGATCCTCGTGCCGCTGTTTGATCATGTTTCATATACTTCAGAATTTCCAACTTCCAATCTCAAAATTTACTATGCCTTACAAATAACTTTCAAAAATGCGCGCCTACATTCGTCACAAACCAAGCTGGATGAAGAAAGAAGAGAACTTTGTTACACGAACTTTAACTTTCTTACGTGCTTAATATTATCAATCAAGTAAATCATATGTAAGTCTTTATATCATTTATAATGCTATTGTTTAATCTGTCAGTAAATTTTCTTTTCTTTTTTTTTTTAACCCTCTGCTCTAGTCTTTAGAAATCATTTATAAAATTGTAATTAATAGTAATAATATTTCAACTGAATGCATTTATATTTTCTTATGTTGCTTATTTCATAGACAAACATTGCCAATAGTAATATTTCCAATTCTGTGTAAACTAGTGTGTAATAGTGATCAATTTAATTTTAAAAGTAATTTCATTTTCTGAATTAAATATTCTTTCACATTCCGAGTTTTGTAAATGATAAATCACTTTAGTATTCTATTTTAAGTTGGTATAAAATTACAATCGAAGTTCAATATTAAATATATATATAATAGTTTCAAAGTGTTATAGTAATGTCATGTCTGATCTGAGAAATAACTCCCTGTGTAATCTGATACTGTCGATACCGCCTGTCAACTCGAGGGGTTAGAGTTTCAGAGTAAATTTAATTAGTTATCGTTTTCACCGTCAGTTTAAGTCCGCTATGTTTTATTGGGGTAAGGATCTCAGCCTGTGGCGTAGAAACAGACAAATAGTTTCCAGGTTTTATATAATTTCTTTTAAAAAATCCGCTTCAAGTATTCGTCCTTCGTCTGTGGCAATGCCGTCCCTTCGCTGAAGTTAGCGTCTCGCCATTCTACCATTGGGGAATGAAAGCAGTTTTTCTTTCCCGGTAATCTCTTGGATCACCGGGGTTCGAAATGATCCCGGCTGGTTGTCGTGTCCCGGAACTACTTGGGGGCATTAAGCCTTGTCAAAGTACAAGCCGCCCGGTATTCCGTTAATGCACCGCAATTGATTACTGTAGGGCTCTTGAATCCAGGCAACCACCAGTTCATCTATCTTCCATGTTGTATTTATATAAAACCACCAGCACATCTATCCTTTATGTCGTATTTATATAAAACCACCTCCACTGTTCGTCTACGTAACGGCTCGAGCCTATTCTAATAAAATAAGTAAACAAAAATCTTTAGATAAATATTTTTTCCAATGCTCTAATACTCTGATTCTTTTAACCACCCGTCAATCCTTCAATCACACAGCTATTGGCATAAGTTTGTTTACTAAATAAAACGTTTACTAAAGACTAGTAGCCAAATACAAGAGGATTCATGGAAGTCTTACCGTACTGTTAACATTATATTTATATGCTTTGTATTTTCATGTTGAATACTATATTTATCCGCTTTCTATTTGTCTTATTTAACACTATATTTATATGCTTTATATTTTGTTTATTAAACACTTTATTTAATCTAAATTTTTGTGTCCTCCACCTTATTACTCTCTAAGTCTATTTAGCCACTTACTGTCTGTATTGGCAACTTAAATATATACGTTACATGAATGACCGTTCCAGTATCTATAGTCTAATAAACCTATATATCATTAACTGTAAGAATTTAGTCCATGTTCTAAGCTGAGCTAGAAAAGGGATAACCCCGTGCTGTTATAAAGTCATCATCGGTTAGTCATACCGGGGTTTGGGTTTGAATTCAGTTGGCGTTTTGGAATTTATTCTTAAACGTGGACTGGGTTTGAACTCGGGTACTGTGTATGAGTAAGCGTGGTGGATTTATACCGGTACAGTTATTATATTTTTGGACGCCCTCCGTGGTGCTCGATGGAAGAAATCTCCCACACCCTGCAGAGTGAACGGAAGGAAACAGTTAAATGATAAAAATATTCAATTTTTTTTTGTGTCGAGTCATAATATTGATACGTATTTGGCGTATTAAAATGCGCAAGTGAAAACTATAGTAATAAAACAAATGTATAAAATTTTTTTTTCCCTTACACAAAGGTTCAGTATATAATCCTCCCAAATATTGTTAAGTCAGAGTGAAGATTTTTTTTTTGAAAAGAGAGCAGAAGCAATTCGTGAGTGTAATTAATTAAAATAAATGAGTTATTCCATAATGTTTTTGTGAGTTCATTCTTGTCGTTTAAATCATATGAAAAAATAAAGAAGTAGAATTAAGTCCAGTTCTAAAAAAATAAAAACGTGTACGCGTATATATATTTGTGTACGTATATATATTTTCGTTTGTTGTGAAAAATATTTTTTTGAAAAAAGAAGAAAGAAGTAGGATTATTCTTGTGTTTTAAAAATAAAAACGTGTGTGCATATATATGTATGTTGTAATATAAAAAAAAACCTTACCGGAGTCAGTATTAAATTTTTTTTTGCATATATAAATCTTAAATCAAAAATTATTAGGTCATATAAAAGTATATATTTGGGGATCAGTAGATTAAATTATCTATTGGTCACATGTTGCTGGCTGGCGCCTATCAAATAAATTTGTCAGCAAACATGTTTGTCCATACAGCAGTGGCGAGTGTTGTTTTAAAAGAGAGTAGGGTGGCATATATAAAAAGAGAGAATTACTGACAGAAATACAAAAAAAAAATACTATGTTATGTACCCATTATGAAAATGTATGTATTATAGGACTGAGGAGAACAGTGCGAACTGGGTGAAAGAAAGTTTTTTTTTCCCTGTATATTTTTAGTAATGATTTTAGACATGTCATATGATATTCCTAAATAAAGAAAAAAAACGTAGATAACAAAAACCAGACTGAACGTAGGCGAAGGAAGAAAGAGAGAAAGGAAGTAAGCCACACAAACAGTATCAGCAGCGGAGGAGGATTTGGCACAAGGAGCAGGGATCAGTAACCTTTTATGAAATATACAAATCAAAGCGTTGTACGAATCAAAGTCTTATGCTAAAAACATTTCTAAGGAAAAACGAAGCAGAAATGGCAGAAATAGAAGGAAACAAACAGAGGGAGCACGATCGCGATGCGAAGTTTAACGCGATCCTCCGATCTGGAGAGAGGACAGAAAGATCATGATGGCCATGTTGGCGCGTATGGTACAGATTGAAGAATGGTATATGGGGTCGGACGTTAAAACAGTTAGGGAAGGTAAAGAAATTATTAGTGCGAGGAGTGGAGCAGAGGACACAGAACCTCAACCAACTAAAATAAGGTTGGAACCTCATGAGATTAGATTAGTGAATACAAATGCCAACTCTACTCAACAAAAATGTAAAGAATTAGATGTGACAGAAATTACTCAGAGTCAAAGTTTTACTCTAGCAGATTTAGCTAAAGATGAAGTAATTACTCTTTCGCTCTTCCGATCGCTCTTCAAATCTAATGCAAGCCAGCCCATCTCAAAGTGATGACACCAGTTTAGTACCTTCTAATGGAGTGGCTGTATCGATGTTGAAAGATATCAATAGAACAAAAGATACTGTTTTGAATAAATCTTCTGAAATCATAATTAATAATTCTGAGTTATCTTTTCATAATAATGATAAAGATGTTCTGTGGAAAAGTGATGATGAAAGATTAATGAAGTCATCAAAGTTAAAGTTTAGAAATGATGCTGAATGGCCTCCTGATATGAAAATGAAGAAAGTGGACAGATCTTTAGTTGTGTACAATGCTGCCCATTTTAATAAAACCCATAATTATTTATTTATGAAATGTGATCTGAACAAAATTGATGAGGAACTGAACTCTTTAAACAGAAATGATAAACTTTGTTTTAAAGCATGGACATATGTTAAAAAAAATAGTTTCATAAAAAATGGGGGAAAACTTCTCAACTCCCAAAGTGAAAATGTTATAATGGATGCCATTAGATCACAGAAAGTTAGAGAAATTCTTTTAAAGCAAGATACTTTTAATAATGAACAATATAATAATATACCAAAGCACAATATTGTGACCGCTTTTGCTATTTTACTAAGAGATCTAAAAAGACATACCTATAACCCTTATATACCTCCCGACCCAGGGAGAAGGTAGAGATATACAATAAATGATAACCCGGAAAATGACCACTATGACATGCACATGATGATGAGAAAAGGAATTACGGCAATATACCCACCTTTGTAAATATTAAGTTCAAACCCTCACCCAGACTGTTCTCCAAGGTCAATCAATTATGTGAAAAAAGAGAAAGAAAAACTGTTAATCAGAAATTATGTATAATCATTTTTTTTTTGTTGTTTTTTTTTATAAAGTGACAAGAAATGAAACAGACAGATCGGAGAACCGATCTTCGTTTCAGGTGTTTTTATGTACGGTAATTCAAACCACTGTTCGCCCGCAGTGAGATTTTGTCTATTTTAATTTATAATAAAAATTAGTTATATATTTTATAGTTTATCAATCAATATGTAAAGATTCCGTATATAAATGTCGCAAACCATGAAATAATATTTGTGTGTGCGTGGTTTGCGAATTTATATCATTTAATTTAAAGTTTCAGTGCGGGCGTATTTGTTTTAAATTTTAGTTTTAAAATTGTATAAAGTCGTTTAAAAATACTGATCAAAAATCACATTCCTTTGATCAGTGTTTTTAATTAAAATCTAATTGCACAAATGTTCAGAGCAATTAAGTTGTATTCAAAATTAGTAAGGAATTTTTATATGTAATTATTATGTCAATTTAAAAATAGGATATTAAATTAAAAGATTGCTAAAAACAGATAATTGATTGTTGGTCAAGCTGCATCGCTAGAGGCTAGAGAAAGTAGGCGGAGCCTAAAACAAAAACAAGTCGGAAAGGTCAGCAGTGGCTACTTTAGAGAAAAACTGGCATTCTAACTTTGGTCGTGTTTGAGAGAGGTAGTCTCGAGACAACACAGCAGTTAATAATAATTCAAATATCTTATTAAGAAGTTTACCAGTGAATCGCCATGTTCATGGGCTAATTGCCAGGAGCTGGTCTCTGCCCGCCAATATGGATCCTCGTGCCGCTGTTTGATCATGTTTCATATACTTCAGAATTTCCAACTTCCAATCTCAAAATTTACTATGCCTTACAAATAACTTTCAAAAATGCGCGCCTACATTCGTCACAAACCAAGCTGGATGAAGAAAGAAGAGAACTTTGTTACACGAACTTTAATTTTCTTCCGTGCTTAATGTTATCAATCAAGTAAATCATATGTAAGTTTTTATATCATTTATAATGCTATTATTTAACCTGTCAGTAAATTTTCTTTTTTTTTTTTTTTTAACCCTCTGCTCTAGTCTTTAGAAATCATTTATAAAATTGTAATTAATAGTAATAATATTTCAACTGAATGCATTTATATTTTCTTATGTTGCTTATTTCATAGACAAACATTGCCAATAGTAATATTTCCAATTCTGTGTAAACTAGTGTGTAATAGTGATCAATTTAATTTTAAAAGTAATTTCATTTTCTGAATTAAATATTCTTTCACATTCCGAGTTTTGTAAATGATAAATCACTTTAGTATTCTATTTTAAGTTGGTATAAAATTACAATCGAAGTTCAATATTAGATATATATATAATAGTTTCAAAGTGTTATAGTAATGTCATGTCTGATCTGAGAAATAACTCCCTGTGTAATCTGATACTGTCGATACCGCCTGTCAACTCGAGGGGTTAGAGTTTCAGAGTAAATTTAATTAGTTATCGTTTTCACCGTCAGTTTAAGTCCGCTATGTTTTATTGGGGTAAGGATCTCAGCCTGTGGCGTAGAAACAGACAAATAGTTTCCAGGTTTTATATAATTTCTTTTAAAAAATCCGCTTCAAGTATTCGTCCTTCGTCTGTGGCAATGCCGTCCCTTCGCTGAAGTTAGCGTCTCGCCATTCTACCATTGGGGAATGAAAGCAGTTTTTCTTTCCCGGTAATCTCTTGGATCACCGGGGTTCGAAATGATCCCGGCTGGTTGTCGTGTCCCGGAACTACTTGGGGGCATTAAGCCTTGTCAAAGTACAAGCCGCCCGGTATTCCGTTAATGCACCGCAATTGATTACTGTAGGGCTCTTGAATCCAGGCAACCACCAGTTCATCTATCTTCCATGTTGTATTTATATAAAACCACCAGCACATCTATCCTTTATGTCGTATTTATATAAAACCACCTCCACTGTTCGTCTACGTAACGGCTCGAGCCTATTCTAATAAAATAAGTAAACAAAAATCTTTAGATAAATATTTTTTCCAATGCTCTAATACTCTGATTCTTTTAACCACCCGTCAATCCTTCAATCACACAGCTATTGGCATAAGTTTGTTTACTAAATAAAACGTTTACTAAAGACTAGTAGCCAAATACAAGAGGGTTCATGGAAGTCTTACCGTACTGTTAACATTATATTTATATGCTTTGTATTTTCATGTTGAATACTATATTTATCCGCTTTCTATTTGTCTTATTTAACACTATATTTATATGCTTTATATTTTGTTTATTAAACACTTTATTTAATCTAAATTTTTGTGTCCTCCACCTTATTACTCTCTAAGTCTATTTAGCCACTTACTGTCTGTATTGGCAACTTAAATATATACGTTACATAAATGACCGTTCCAATATCTATAGTCTAATAAACCTATATATCATTAACTGTAAGGATTTAGTCCATGTTCTAAGCTGAGCTAGAAAAGGGATAACCCCGTGCTGTTATAAAGTCATCATCGGTTGGTCATACCGGGGTTTGGGTTTGAATTTAGTTGGCGTTTTGGAATTTATTCTTAAACGTGGACTGGGTTTGAACTCGGGTACTGTGTATGAGTAAGCGTGGTGTATTTATACCGGTACAATATAGAACTCATTCCCAAATAAAGTAAAATACTATGGATTATGTATATGTTCACATAATTTTGATTTATTAAAAAGTAGGTTATATAAGTCGTAATTGCGCACATACTATGATACGCATTTTAAAACATATCAAAATTATAGATTGTTAAAGTTATTTTGTTGAATCTATTTACAAATATATATTACCGTGGTAATATATTTTGATTTAAAATAAAATTCATTTAGTAAATATTCGTTTAGTAAATAGATTCAAATATTGCAATGTAAAAGTAAAATAATTTTCGTTTAATTTAATAAAAGTCATCCCAAATATTTCTCTTAAAATCAATGAGGGACAATAGTTTAATTAGTTAATGTTATATAAGTTTATCTAAAAACAGCAGATGTCCACTTAAGGTTTTCTTTAATTAGTAAAAGTAATTTTTAATTAAATCTAGTTTGTAATTCGAATGTCGACAGGGAAATTAATAAAAGAAATTCATTAATGTTGAATTCCTTTAGACATTCAGATAGATTTAATTACAGCTGATAAGTCCGATATATTTTTGTAATGCTCCGGGGCAGTTCTATTGTTAAATTCTACTATAAAAAGGAGGGTTTCCATTTGTTCTCCATTCTAATGTTTCTAAGAGAAATCATTCTGAGTTCTATTCTAATAATTTGCTAACCTTGACATGACAGAGTAGAGGTGTCAAGATGGCTATAGCCGGCCGCTGCTCCAGACCATCGGAAGTTATCGCATAAGGAACCCCGGAATTGCTGCTGCTGCAAAAATATGAACATTCCAGATTTTGCTGCTGAATTATAAAACCTGCCGAACATCTACCTGCAAATGCGTCTCCAGAGGTAACCTAAATCAACCCAAGAGCTCTTGTGATTCCTAACTAACATGCTATAGCTATTCTAAATTGTTTTTCTTTTATTTCACATAACTTTATTATGTACTTCTTTAAAGTGTTCAAATATAATCAACAGTTTTGCTCTATCCTTGGGTTAATATTTTCTATTTATAAAGCTTTCTTTTATTTTATTATGATAATGTGTCAGAATCGTCTTTGACCGAGTGAATTATTCCTTTTTGTTGAAAATAAGACGCCGCTATGAAGGCATATTTTAAATTTCTAAGTAATTTCCAATTTTACGATCTTGCAAATCACTCATTCGAGGGCGATTCTTTTCTTTAATATATAATATAATCACATAGTTTAAAATCTACATGTTATTGATTTTAATCTAATATGAGAGTATGTGCGAGGTCAATGATTAAATGTGTCCCGTAATGCATCATTGCGTATAAATCTATACTTACTTTTCAAACCCGCAAGCATGCATTTTCCTATTTTAATTACCGTGTTCTACTTTAATTACAAAGTTCATCATTGACGTCGGGAATGTGCGGACCCTTTTAAATGAATTTCGGGGAATTTGATTGGGCATTTCTCTTAATCCAAGTAAAACCCATTCAGTATGTTTTATATACACTCGTCTCGTATTGCTGGTAAATGAATTGGTTGTTGAGACCACTTTGTTTTATTTTTACAAGGATTTTTTACATGGCTAAGGCCGTTCTCTTCGCCTTTTTGCGGTTTCCAGGCAGAGTGTGTCCCCAAATGACACACCTGGGAATTAAATGCAATCGTCACCCAGTCGCTAAGTTTCAGCTATTCATAAAATACTTTCCCACGGGTTAGCGGCGATATGCCCTCCGTAATCATTCCGGATATTCAATATTGTTTTATTTTATATTTATTTTACAAAGCATCCGTGACTTAAACGTGACACACCCTCCAACTTTAATAAATTCATTATCAGTAATACTGACCTCCCAATGTAACTCTATTAATATTATTATCAAATAAATGCCTTGATCACATTCCCACTTTGTTGCTCAGTAAGCTTTTGTCCGTGCTATTCTCGAAATCAATAAATATTTTAGAACACTTGATTTTCAAATATTTTCTTAAACTTGTATAATTGCTCAAAGCACCTCGTACATGTTCCTATCTCATCAAGCACATTATCGTAATGCTATTAGCCCGAGGAATAGAATATATCACTTTGCTTTAAAACCTTTTGTCATTTATTGGAATATAATGCCAATAATTATTTAATACACGTCCCTGTCTCATATAAGCAGACAGTGGCGTTATATATATATAAATAAATTTTGTAAAATTATTTAAAACTAAATTTGATCTCTTATTTTATTTGATTCCTATCACTGTCTCGGTCTATATATATATTTTCTGCATTTCTTTTGTAAATCCAGACGTTAATTAGCCACCCAAACTTCTTTTAGTATAGTCTTTTGTTTCTCCCTGACCACCAGGCACCGGTGAAAGGTCATACTAGTAGTGGCGTCAGATGCGTTGTCACATAGATGGCGCTGTGAAATTTGGGCTTTAGATTCGAACTTAGTATATCTAGAAGGCAACCCCTCCTAGAATGTTCAGTTTCATGTCTGGGGTTTGAATTCTGCAGTGTGTTAGTGAGATAGATGATTCTGACTGTTACAGTGTCAATGATTGTTTGTGTTACTGTTATTTTTTTATCTCTTTGTTGGATTTGTATTAATTTATTTTTTATTGTGTTTTGATGTCTTCTGGTATTTGTGTTTATACTAAAATTATATCTTGTGCACCAGAAGGCATATAGGATAAATGTACTAGCCCTAATACTGGAAAATATACCTTTTTCATATGCTTGTAGTAAATATCTGATTGTTGTATTTTCCACTGTTGTGATATTGCAGATCATTTTGCAAGTGTTTTAAAGTCCTTGACAAGTGAATAGGAAGTGATTTACTGTTTCTGATTCTCGATGACAGATGGAACATATGTCATCTATGTTATGGTAGTATCTTTTATATTTTAAAAAATTTAATGTCGGAAGTGCTTCCAGATTTATTTTAATCAAGAAGTCAAAATATTTTGGTTCTAATGACCAATGTTTATAACTTTTAGTTAATTGCTTATTATTAATCGCCAACAGTGTTTCTGCTGTATTTTGTATGTCTGGATAGATAAACTTATATGTTTGCCAGTATTTATATTTAGTACCATCTGTTTGTATAGGAGGTATATCTGTATTCGTTAGTGGTTTCAGAATAACCGTTGTATGGTGGTGGTGTGTCTGTTGGTGTCACTTTCATTGTATGTGATATTATTGGATATATTTTATTACAAGTTGCTATGATGTTTATTGTTTTCTGTATACGGAAAATGTGTAAGTTGTGTAAACCAAGTCCATTCAATGACAATGGCAGTTATAGTTTTTTGATGGAAACAGATATTGTTTTTTTCACCCACAGTAACTTTCTGCATAAAGTATAAATATTATTAATGAAACCCCTTGTGAAAATCACAATCAGAGAGAAATAAATTATTCTGGTTATTACTAGTATATTAAACAATGCTATTTTGGCATACAGTGATAGATATGCCTTTTCCATTGAATTTATCAATTTCACAATCTTTTTCCTCAAATTATTTTGAATTTTTGTTCTCATTGCAATTGCACCGAGATGGAAAAAGAGATCTAAAAAAGGGCTAGGCTTTCCCTTGAAATAATCTGTAATTGGACTTGAGGTGTAAATTTTCCAGGCACAAGATTTTCAACATTAACATTAAGCTTATATGTGTTAGAGTAATTAGCTATTATTTTTAAAAGTTTGGGTATCTGTTTCTTGCTCTTTAAGAAGATGGATATGTCGTCCATGTAAGCAATGCATGGAACATAGGAGCCCAATTGTGGTATGTATATTCCATTTATTTTTTCTTCAATTTCTTTAATTAGTGGGTTGATATATATTGTAAATAGTAACGAGCTTAGTGGAGATCCTTGCAGTATGGAGCAGTTTGGTACTATTGATGTAGCTGTTTTACCATTTATAGTAATATATTTTTCTCGGTTGAGTAACAAATTAGTGATTATGTAAATATAGGCTTTGGGGATTGTAGAGTTTATTAATAGTTCTACTAGCTTGTTTATTAATACATTATCAAATGCTGACTTTATGTCTAATTGTACTACTACTGGTGCATACTTTTTGTTAGTTCTTACTGTGTCTATGACTGTTTATAGATGAATGCTGCCTGGTTAACTGAAGAGCCTTTTTTGGCAAATTGGTGTTTGGATATAGTTGGAGTGATGTATGGCTCTATTCTGTCTTTGATGACAGATTCAAGTATTTTAATGCCTAGTGAACTCATCGAAATTGGACATAGATTTTCAAGTGTGGTTGGACTTTCTTGTTTTTTTAAAAAGGAGACTATTGATATAGGGTTTAGGTTTGGAATTTTGTATACTCGTTTTGTAAGCAAATTCGCTATATTCACTAAATATTGTGTAATGTGAGTTTCTAAGTGTGAAAAAACTCTCTTTGGGATCCCAGGCATACCTGGGTGGCCGGAATCTGGGATTTGGTCTATTTATTGTTTGAATTCTATCTTTCCAAACACTACGTTCTATTCTGCTGTTCCTAAAAAAAAAAGTGCTGGGTCAAAGGATTCATATGACTGTAATTTTTTTTTAAAGTAATTATATATTGCATTTAGCATGAACTGACCACTTATTGTTTTGTTATTTTGTGATATTGCTATTGGAACTCTATATTTAGGTTGCTGACTGAGGCATCATCTGATGTATTGTTTTGTCCATACATGCGTTTGTTTGAGATATAATTTTTTTTCCTTTAATGCTATATATTCTTTAAATTTGTCTTTTGCTAAATTATATGTTCTTTTAAGTGCTATAGCTCTGATCTTTATTATTCTCATTGTCTACTGTATTAATGATTGCTTTATGCAATTTTTCAACTAATGTATATAATCCTGTGAGTGTTGGTGCTCTTCTTGTAACATGCTGAATTGTGTGTGAACTATTTATAAATGTTAACCATGCTTGCGCGGGATCAATTTTTAATTTATTAATTTTATTGAGACGTATGTATATTTCAGAATATAGAAATTCTGTTGTTTGTGATGGGAGGAGGATCCTCGTGGTTTTTCCTGCATTAAAATATTTTTGTGTAATGAAATTCTAGGTTTAAATCAATCATCAATGCAGCATGGTCTGACATGGGGGTATTAATTATTGAGAGATTGATCATGTGATGAAATGAAGGTGAGTAGAACATTAAATCAATTAATGATGCAAATCTGCCATTGTTGAATGAAATGGTTCCATCTGGCAGAAAACTCTTCCCACTGACTAAAGGGAAAGCGATCATGTGAAGCCATTTTCTTATGAAATTATCATGTCATATTGAAATCCCCGAGGAGTAGAAATGGATGAGGTGAAGTTGCTAACCTAGTGTTTATAATTTGTATAATTGTGTTGATCATTTTTGTGTTAGGTGGAATGTATACATATATTATATTTATTGCATTTGACAGATGTAAAAAGGTTATAATTATTATATGTGCATCCATATATAGTATTTTGAAACAGGCAAAAGGATTATTTTTACTTATTATTATTCCTGTGCCGGCTGATGGTGAGAAAGTGTCTGTGCAAAAAGTTGTAAAGCCTATATTATTTGTGTATTGTGCTGGGTTAGTAGTAGAACCACGATATATTTTTGTTTCGAGTATACCTAATACATGTGGCTGAATTATTTCATGCTACTTTTTTAATTGTTATATTGTCTCTATGGCATTTAAACCTCTAATATTTAACGAACAAATTTTAAATTTCATGTTAGTATTCCTAATATAAAGCTTTTTTTTTACCTATTTAATATTATCGCTATTATATAAACGACTATAAAAAAAAGTGAAAGAGAAAATTATATAAGTTTAAAAACAAAAAACATTTGTTTACCTGGAAATTTAAAAAAAAAAGATTATCTGGGGCCCCATTTAACTAGCTAGTTAAATTTCCACTTTATTCATTATTGTTATAACATTGTGCGACTCGCTTTTATTTTTTTTTTGTACAATGCGAAAAATGGTATACTTGCCTGATTAGAACTTAATTCTTCTTCCCCCGCGGAAACAAAGAGTTCTGAATCTTCTTTTTTTTTTTTCAATTTTTACTTTCTTACTGAGATTTTTTGCAGGTGAGGGGGAATCACTATCACTTTCATCTAAGCTAATATTTTGTGGTTTCCTGCCTCTCTTTGTTTTCTTGGGTTTGCCTGGTTTTCTTCTGATTTCCGAGGTGGAGTCTGACATTGAGTCAAAGGTGGAGGTAAGATAATCCATTACTTCCGTCGAAGTCTTATTCAAGATAATATATTGATTTATGTTCTCATTATTTTCTTTTGGGCTGTTATTTTTATTTGCATCCGGTGTTGGATTGTTGTCAATTTGTTGATTTATCCGTGGACATCGGTGCATTGGAGATAATTTTAAATTGCAGTTTTTGCAATATACTTTAGAACAATTGTGTATTAGATGGCCATGCTGTTTACAGTGAAAACACCGAGGCTTTAAAACATTGATCGACAGAAACAATGTAACTTCTTGATTCGTTACAAGTGATGGTATGTCCGTTGATTTAATATTTTTGTTAAGTTTTATTTTGAATTTATAGCTATTATTGGATATGGGAACTGGTGTATTACTATGATACATAGGTTGGAAATCGAGTATTTCACCAAATGGTTTCATCATTTTTATAAAATCTACTTTTTGATATCCTAGATATGCGTTTTTAATTATATCTGTCACAATACTATTTCTGGTGGGTCAATTGCTACCAGCGCATAATTATTTAATGTCTTTTGATTGTCTTTAAAATTGTTTCTTTGCATTTCTATTTGAAATTCAATTATAACGTACCAGGAGTTCGTTTGATCTGCTATACAGGTAACGTATGGCATATTTTTCCCCTAGTAAATAGGTCAAAAAGCAATTCTTTGGGAAATTTAAATAACGAACAATGCTGATCGGTTATAGCTAATATTATTGATTGATTTGTAAAAAACCGTTTAAATGTCAGAAACAGATCTTTCAGAACGATCGAATTAAAGCGTTCTGATATTTTTCCTAAACTAGACTCATCCCAGTTTACTTCGTTCATATTTTCGCATTCATTATTGTTTGCTGTAAAAAGATCTAATTTGCTAATATCCTTTTCTGTCGATCGATGAAAATGCTGTGTTAAAACTTCATTGTTGCTTATGATGGTTTCTATTTTCTTGATTCTATTTTGATCACTTTTGATTATTTCTGCATATATTGAAATTGTTTTAAAGCACGTTTCTTCACTGCGAATCGCCATATTGGAAACATGCAATCGAATGTTGTTTCTTTGCTAGCTGAAATTTGACTAATTCTTTTTCTTTTTTTATTCAATAAACATACACTTAGTGTTTATATATAATGACGATAAATAACATTTGCGAAAATGAGTTTAAAAAATTGCTGAGTTTTCCTCTTAGGACGATGAGCTTGGCGTGCCTTCTCAGATGGCGGCGCCGCCTATATCATCATTATCATCATCATCATCATCATTATTTAAAATAAGTAAAATTTATCTTTAGATGAAATTTTAAAAATATTATATCAAAAAGAGATGTTCTTGATAGAATATATTACAAGGCTCATATTTTTTAAAAGACATAGTTAAAAAGAGTAAAATGGCTAATCAAATTAAGGTAATGAAGTGAGTGAAAGGGGTAGGATATTATAGGTGTACTGTAAAGCTTTTGATTATAGTAAAATTATTAGTCTGTTATTTGTATAATGAAGATATTAGATGTTTAAGTGCAATTAAATTATTTAATTGGAAGTAAGGTAGAAAATAGTTGCTGTTGTTGCTGCTGCAGTTATTGTTGTTGTTAGTTATATTAATTTTTAAGAACAGAATTTAATTTATGTTTATAATATTAGCCGTGGTTATTATTGAGATGATTGGATGTTAGTAAAATCCCTTCTATTGTTCAGTTATTTTACTGTTAATAATAGTTATTATCTTATAAGCGAATAATTATTATTATCCTTGAGATACCCATAAGATAGCAGTAATTATTATAAGATATTTTAGTATTCATTTAATTTCACTACTTTTTTATATAGTTTATTAAATAAGTGATGAGTAGAATAATCATTACTTTTTTATTAAAAGATTAGGTTAGTCATTGTCTGCTATGGGGATTTTCCTAATGTTTATACCAGGATAATAGTTGGAAAATTTCTACAATAGCAATGCCATTGGAGAGCACATTTTACACGACTCACAATGTTAAAACCACATATTGTGATCATCTCTTAAGTCTACCTTATGTTTTTATGTATTATAAGTTTCTATTTAGTTTTGAGTTCCATAAAGTGGCGTTTCTATATGTTATATACTTTAATGTTTGAACAGAGATAAGGATAGGATTGAAGAAGTGGTTACCATATATATATATATAGATATATATTGTAACCTCTGCTCTCTTCACTTGTTTACTTTATTAGATTTATAAATGCCCAGGCGCCAATTCTATACAAGATAGAAAAAAAATTATAATTGTAAACTGCTCTATGGCTTAGCTCAGTTGAGGTTATAGGATATGATCTTCATATAGGATGCAAATAAAAGTAATAAAACATTTATTAATAACAATTCTGTAACACTAATTTAATCATATGCCACACATTTATTTAATTATAAAACTATTGCAAAATTATCAATTATCATATTTAATATAAGATAGATAATGATGAGGATCGGGTATCTTTTTATCTACATCACCACCTATTCTAAGCAAAGTAGAATATATTATTAGCACTGTAATATGGTGATTTATCATCTCCAGACAGATTAAATAAATTGACTTCTACTGGCAAATCTATATATTTTAGGACTATGCTATGTTAACCATATATGTATGTGTGTGGAAATGGAGAATCGAACGTATATAATCAAGCAATTCATTTGGGCTTTTAATTCATCAAAACATTTATTAAAAATTAAAAGACAAAATAAATAATGAATAAACAAAAAAATATATATATTATTCTATGCACTTTGCTAACCAATTACATTGCTCTTATAGCAAAACCAAAATTGACTAATATTTAATATACGAATCATATATTTTCGAATATGTGTGCTTTTATAATATCTTAAATATAATGTATTTTTAAAACATACTTTTTATTAGCTTATTTATAAAACTTAGATGATGCCATAAATCAATCATCTTTTATACATATTATAAAAATTTATACAACACTTATCTGTTATAATCAATGTATATCATTTAACACTAACTATACAAGAATAAAGAAAGGCAGGCAAAAATAACCAAACACTTATACTTATACTTATATACGTGAGGGTTAAATAATATCTCCAAACTCAATCTAAATAATCTAATCGTCCCTTGACCATTTCTACCGTCAACATATAACAGACAATGTTTTAATTCTTTATTTTTTTAAATAAACTTCATTAATAAAATTGAAGCATAATAAATACAACATTTTTAAAATAATAATTTATAGCATCATGCACACATCCGAATATCTATAATCACCTATAAATCAGCATTTATTTTTTATAGTGTCTGTATACAATTGTAATCACATTCATATCGGCTTTTTCAAACCAAATTGTGCAAACGCTTTTTGCGAGTGTTAAATAATAAATGAATACCCTCTGACCCATACAAGATATAGAATTTATGCAGCAATAAAAGGAATCCTCTTATTACTACGACTCAACTATTTATATATGAGCAAATCTGAAGTACTGGTACAGAAGATGTGACTATAGAACAGTCACTTTGAATTACTATATATAACTTATGAATGAATGACGCCGATGAAATTTACTAGAATTTACTGAATGTCATTCCAACTGAAATTAATCATATATATAAATTAGCATTTATTTTTTATAGCGTCTGTATACAATTGTAATCACATTCATATCGGCTTTTTCAAACCAAATTGTGCAAACGCTTTTTGCGAGTGTTAAATAATAAATGATCTTGTATGGGTCAGAGGGTATTCATTTATTATTTAACACTCGCAAAAAGCGTTTGCACAATTTGGTTTGAAAAAGCCGATATGAATGCGATTACAATTGTATACAGACGCTATAAAAAATAAATGCTGATTTATATATATGATTAATTTCAGTTGGAATGACATTCAGTAAATTCTAGTAAATTTCATCGGCGTCATTCATTCATAAGTTATATATAGTAATTCAAAGTGACTGTTCTATAGTCACACCTTCTGTGCCAGTACTTCAGATTTGCTCATATATAAATATTTGAGTCGTAGTAATAAGAGGATTCCTTTTATTGCTGCATAAATTCTATATCTTGTATGGGTCAGAGGGTATTCATTTATTATTTAACACTCGCAAAAAGCGTTTGCACAATTTGGTTTGAAAAATATCACCTATAATATAATTTCTAGATCATACAAAATAATAAATTATCATATTATAATGATATGAAGTTACATTGTTTTGTTGTTGTTTTTTAAAAGAAAACAAAGAAAAAATAAAAAAAATTGGTTATACATCTGTTATAATCAATAACGAAAATACTTATCAATATCCCATCATTACATGTTAAGTTTTTTTGAACAAAATTGAAAGTTGAAAGAAACATACATATTAGTTTCAAAGACAACAGTAAATTATAACATAAAAAAAAAAAAAAATCTCTCTGATTGTTAAAGCATAATTTATTAAGAATGACAATAGTCTTTTTTTTTATTCTAGAATTCCGTGATAGGCGTTATAACAACATTTGCATGCATTGGAATTATTCTGTTATATATGCGCGAATGGCAAAGTTATACAGTATAAAATTATCTTCTCGATATAAGATTAAATAGATAAACTTTTTCATTTTAAATTTTATTTTGTAGAATATTGATAAAAAATTCTTAAAATTGAAAATCAAGCGTTTAATTATAGCGTCTAATAAGAAAATTTTAGCTAGCTTTATTTTACACAATTTTGTCATTTTAATATTATTTAGCTTTGGTAATACTTTAAAATAAATCATAATAATTTAGCTTACATATCATCCAGACATTTTGAAAGTAGTGAATATGGATCATCGTTTGACAGAGATTTGGAGGCTGGTATCCCTCTGGGGGGGGGGGTATTTATCTTCTCATTTTTATATCATTCCAGTAGTATAGTAACAAAAATTCTCCATAGATATATTATTAGAATCCTTGCGATGTTTTTTTATATAATACTCTTAGAGAGTTATTGAATCTTTTAAGTTTTTTTTACATTTTCTCTTGGAACTTTTTTTTTTTACTTTCCTTCAAGTTTTAAACTCTATGTCTTTCTTCACTCACGCCCTCTGTGTTTTTTTATTATTACAATCAACTTTGGAAGTGTGTCAGAATTTTACTTATAAAATTTTAACAATACAATGTTTGAATAGAATAAACATAATAATAAAAAAAAATTAAATATCAAATATTAATTTATAAATGTTATTCACCAATATACAAATAATCTTTATCATTTTTAAGTATAAGATTATGAACAATATATAATTAGTAAACAACAAATAAAATATAGGAAAGAATATTCTAATTAATAATATATCTATATTTCTGCTCATTATGACATGTAAATTTTTCTACTACATACAAACATCTCTGATGTTATTCATCCTCCTTTCCTACAACCAAACATATATAATCCAAAACTCTACCAATCAGTACACCCACTTAAAGTTTTAATTTTTTTAAATCTTAATATTAACTAGCAAATTACATCTCAATTCATTTTTCTCAGATAATTAACTTTAGCCATTGTTAGCACAAATCTGAACTTCCCACATTTCTTCCTGGTGCCAACCTGGAAGATCACAATATATATATATATTATAAGGCTAGCAAGATATATGTTATAAAACTCACATATATCTGTTTTGCATATATCATAATTTAAAAATATATGATCAAATTTATTAAGAAAGAAAAGAACAGTTAAAGAAAACATTAGTTAAGAAGTATATTTTAAAATGTAAGTTTGTAAGAAAATAAAAAGATTGTGTTATATTATTCTTGTAAAATAGAATAAAGCTAATTATTAACAGTGGGGTGGGGAAAAAAGAATTAGAAAAAAAAAGATTTAAATCTCACTCTCCTTTTTATAAATTAAAATAAATGAAAAGAATAAATATCTAAAAATAAATTTTAGTGAAAAATCTAAAATAAAATAGATTAATTATTTAATTAGTAAAAGAAAATGTTTTGAATGCCAGTAAGATTCCAGGCTGATATTAAAACTGAATTAATTATAAACTTTGTAAACTATCTTATCGGCATAAATGCGATAAGATAATAGATTAATCTAAAAAAAAGATTAGATTAAAGAAATGTGTAAAAATTAATTAAAAATAGATTTAAATTATGATAAAAATTAAAGCTATAATAAGGAAAAGAACAATGGAAAAGTTGAGATATAAAAGTGCAACTTAGCTATCATCATACTCATTCCAGTCTTCATTCAGAAACTGATATTGATATTCTCATTTGAAATTCACTCAAGGATTTGTAGAGATTCAGTCAGAGATCCAGATAATGAAAAATTTAAGTATAGTAGCGAGCCAGTCATTACTGCTGCAGATAACATCAATGCCAAAGTTACAGAACTAGCAACATGTATTGCTAGACAGCCTTAGAAGTGTTTCAACTGGGCTTTATGCCATAAGTCCACCACAAAAATCAACTGTCCTCATCTAGAATCACTGCCCAGAGCCAAAGCTTATGTCATAATATAGATGTTGCCGCTACTCTCTTTCCCCCATTGTCAAGTGCAGAATGGAAGACAAGCATTGAAACTATCAATGGAGACCAAAAATCCAACCAGTTGGAAAGTCACATTAATAAAGAGAGAAACCATATGGACTGTGTCCTCTATATCGTGAAAAACCTATGTAAATATATTTTTCATAATAATTGTCTAGATACTTTCTTTTTTTTAAATGAAAAGGACTATCATAAAATTGAGCCTGAAAATAATCATTTATATTTTTTCTATGTAATATTTTATACTATTATGCTATATTAAACATGTATGCATGAATAAATACTAAGGTTTGTTTATTATTTGGACTATTTTCCCTCTCTTGTCACTGCATTACCATTGATTTAAAGATGTAGACATTTATATATGTTACCTCTTAAGCTGGCGAAGCAGCGATATTGAATATTTAAAAAATTATGTTAAACCACAAATTTTATCATAACTTAAGTTTGTATCATTCAAATATGACATATATTGTTTGAAACATAAAACACCAAAGAATGTAATTAAGCTGAAAAAAATAGTCATTGACATTCAAAGTAATAAAAAAATAATAAAAGTTAATATTTCTAATAATTACTTTCATATTATTTCATAAATTCTAAAGTATCATGCATACAACTTAAAATTATATTTTTGTTAGTAGGTTACTTGGATTCATCATAAAATTTCTAAAAAGTTGGCACATAATAACACTTACCTAAAGTAATCCATCACTTGAAAACTTTGTAGAATAAAGACATTAGTACCTTTCATTTTTCCTAGTAGTCCTTCAAAATGTATTTCCATACAGGGGTTTGCCATGAATATGTCATCCCTAATAACATCCCTTATAACAAGTAATTAATATTGATCAATAATTAGTATAATTTGAATATTATTAATAAAGAACTTCAATACAGTTTGTAATTTATTAAAAAGTACACCTGGGTCTCTTTTTATGCGGACTTATTTAACACGATTTTGAAGTTACACGATTCGTGTTTCACCGGAAGTCGATTTCCGATAATGCACTATTACTTTAAATAATAAATTTTGTGCACTTACGTTATATTGAAAGTAATAACACATTATTGGAATTCGACTTTCATCTTAGTAATTTCAATATTTTCAGTGCTTTATAATAGTAAGATTTTATGCAATAATGAAATTAAAATCATGATTCCCACATTTTATGTATACACATATTAAATTTTACAAGATTATAATGTAAATTTGTTCAAACATTATGCGTGTTAATTTTGCATTTTAAATCACATTCTGTTTTTGCTTTTTAAAAAAGAACGTAATCAATTATTATTTTCTTATTAATGACACTAATCATTAACATGCTCTTAAATTACGAGAGCTAAATGGTTGTCTGTCTGGATATCGCGAGCTTCGTAAACAATGAATAAAATCATCGTCTCAAAGATTAATTACTAATTACGTTGTCACCAGAAAATCATAATAATTAAAACATGTATAAAAAAAATGTAAATTACTGTACTGTAAATTATGCATAAAAATATATTATTTTGAATAAAATTAAATATTATAGGTTAAAAAAAGTTTGTCTTGTATCAATTTTTTTCAAATTTGAAATTTTTTATTAGTCATATTTTATTTCCTTATTTTTTTTTTTTTTGTGCGAATTTTAAAGTATTTTTACGTTGGTGCTTTGCTTTTATGCGAATTTTGAAAAATCATAGACCGCATCCCCCCTTTTTCAATGTAAGTTACATCTATTTTTGTGCGATTTTGTTTGTGCGTGTTTTCTGAGGAACCTATCTATCATGTAAAACGAGACCCAGGTGTACTACTAAAATCGTCACTATATACAAAATAAAATAATAAAATAAAAAGTGAATGAAATACTAAATTCATTATAGAGTTAAGCTTAAGGTACATAAGTTAGTAATTTAGAGTCAGTGCAATGTAGTATTATTTATCCTATCTTTATAGGTTTTGAGGGCTCATATTGCATCAAGCTACTATGACCATAAATTTAGTAATAGCTTCATCAACTGCCACCTCTCTTTGCATTTGATATGCAGCTCAAAAATTTACAATGCAGTAATGTATAATCAGCCTAAGTTTGTATATTATCAAAATCTTTACTTTTAGCATTTGCATATTTCTATTATTATTAAAATGCAGACAAGACATTATAGAAAAATCTAAATCAGGTCAAAATATTTGCAAAATATGTTTATCTTTGTCTCATATTACCTAATTCAAATACTGGACCCAAGCCCACATCACACCAAAAAATGCAGATAATTCACGATATAAATTTACACAATCATCAGCTATTTTTTTGATCAAAGTATATGTTAGTTTCAAGAATAATTTTTTCATATATTTTTTATCAAATATAAATTCAAATAATAATTAAAAAATATAAAAATAAATTAATTATTTTAAAATATATAAAAATAAGTACTCATCATCAGCTCCCAATAATCTTCATTCTTCCAAATACAACAGTAAAAAATTGTATTTTTTCCGATGTAATTTTCAGAGTGAATATTACTCCATTAACAATGAAAAACCCGAAAGAAATATAAAAAAAAATCAATTTACTTCAACACAAAAATTATCCTAAAATTTTATTTTTTATCGTAGAAAAATAAAACATCTTTTCTGAAACTAGAAAGAAAGATGGACATGAAGGTGTAAAACGTGCATGCGTAGACTGTATAGATTTCTGTTAACATTAAGCTTAAACCGAAAGAATATAGTTTGAAAAATCTTGAGCTTCTTAAACATTCATAAAAGTGAATAAGTTAAGTTAAATGTGCTGGACCCCCCGATTAAGAGTATGAGCTACTTTGGGATATTTCAAGTGCTGGATTGGTGTGCCTGTCATATGAGCATGCAGGCTATATAACATATAGTCGGTTAGCGCCTGAGTTTGATCCTCAAAATAAAATACTTGGATGGCAGGTTTTTATTCCAGTGGTCATGGTGGGCTATGGTCAGGAAGTGTGGTCGTGGTTAGGCTTTGTAACCCAATCTAGCCATAGCTATAGTTTATGGTTGTACTATCAATGTATTCTCCCTTTGCTTGAAGGGTCAGTCTATTCCCTTAAGCATTAATGATATAATTAAATAATTGTGTAAAGTAAATGATAGTAAAAGAGAGATCTTATAATAAAGAATGAAATGATAAATATAAAAGATATTATTAGATAAATAATATTCTGATAACAATAAAATACTAATGTATCAAGAATAAACAATAGCCTTTTAAAGTAAATAAATACAAGTGCTGCCAAAGTGCAGTCAAATTTGCCCAAAAAGTTATTTTTAAAAAAATAGATAAACCTATTAAATGTTATGAATAAAAGAAAAAGAAGTATAATAAAGAATAAATAGGTATTGAGCTTGATAATAATAAATTAACTCATCAAAGCAAGAAGATATAAAATAATAACTACCAAGAAAGATATGTATTAAGCATGATAATAAGCTTATTAAAGTAAGTGTTAAAACTTAGTTAAAATCAAAAGATATATATTTGAGATATTTAAGATGAAATGAAGATGTAATAAACTAAAATAATCGGAGCAGACCCGGTACAATATATATATCCCAGATTGATCCTTAGTTGTAAAAATTAGTTTTATGGCATAGGAATGATTACATTCAGTCAATGATACACTAAAAAATAAAATATCAACACTTCTAGACTAAAAAGAAGTTGAAAGGAGCAACTCAATTAAATATTTGATAACATATATTGTAAAGACAGTCATAAAAAAAATTATAGAAAATAGCACATATTATCTATAAAACATTGCAAAAAAAAAAAATCCTTTAAAACAAAATAATTCTTTTCCTTTTCATGAGACTAATTGAACAAACAGAATATAATGTCAAAATTTGAAATATAGTCAGATCAAAAAAATAATATGAAGAAAATATCCCTCATATAATATATTAGAATTCCTTTCAACATTATAATGTGTTAGTTCGATGTAAGTACATACATATATAAATATACATTCACAATAAATAAAAAATATACTAAGAAAGAAATACAAAAAATTTGTTCATTCGTTTATGGATGAATGGATAAGTTGATCAGCTGGATCGGTCAGTTCATCGGTTGGATCCATCGGTGGATCGATTATTTGGTTGGTTGGTGGATAGGTGATTGGTTGGATCAGTTGGTGGATTGATCAATTGATTGATTGTCCAAAAAAATATTTTTTACAAATATTTTTTTCTTCACTTTCTTTTAGCATGCATATTCTTGTTTTGGTTATGTCAAGATTACATTTGTATAATAAGTTTTTTGTTAAAGAAAAATAGAGTAACTAAAAATAAGTGTCATACCAATTAATCATATCAGAACAACTGCTACTAGATAAAACACAACAGCAGAAAAAATCTTAGGATTAATAAGCCCAGTAATAACGACAATAATTCTTCAAGAAATAGCAATAGCAGTTTTAAATCACATTCTGGCTCAAATTCAACATCTATTTCTAGTTCAAGTTCATTATTCAAAAGGTTTAAAACATCTAACAATTTATCAAGTAGTTCTTTAAATAGTAATAATGGAAATAGCAGCAATAGTGGAACTCATAATGATAGCATTATTTCCAATAGGAGTCAGTCAGAAATAGAAAATATTGATTGAAGAGTGCATGCAATAATGCTTCATCATCAACAACACTTATTCATTGTTTGCTTAATTTAGTCCAACATCTCAATTTCAAAGTTATATTATTTAATGAGTTCTTATATTGTTAAGAAATATAACACTTGGATCTATAGAGATGGATTTTTCAGTACTTCCATCCATACAAGGATGTCTGCTTTTATTTCAACATTGTATGTTGTCTATATGAAGATTCATTCAATGCAAATCAAATAATGAAGATTGAGAAGCTTCGTGGATGCTTCTTCATTTTTTTCAATTATATAATTCCAATCGGCTCTATACAGTCAGGCTTAATTTCATACAATTTTGCTATAACTATCATTTTTTATATAGACTTACTAGTTTTTTCTTAATGGTATGTTATTTTCTACAAACACTTTTATCCTCATTCCTGACATCAATACTTTCATTAGTATAACTAAAGTTTTTCCTCAGATATATCATTTTTTATTGCTTTATTTTATTTCAATCTAATGAATCACACACAGCTGTAATGAAGGAAAATTGCATAGTCTTTCACAAGTAGTTACGCAGTTTTTCTTCTGATATATATTTCTCACTTTAATAATCCTATCTCAAATAAATCATAAATTCTTAAATTCCCTTATCTTCTCATGAATACATCATGATGAAAATTTAATAATTTAATTTTTTTACATCTTCTTCCACTACTTTTTACATGGATTACCCATATGATCCAATACTGACATTAACAAAATGTCATGTTCATCCTGTTCATTAAAACTCATTAAAATTATTTTGGTAGTGTTCTGTTCTATTGAGTCAGCCGCTTGACGGTGTTGATGCTAAATAAAAACACATATATATAACATTCCTGGGCCAGCGATTCTATATTAATATTGACTTCATTTTGTTTATAAATTATTTCTAGAAAATGATATTTTTGACAATAATTCAAGGGAGACGAGTTTATTTCGACTATGTTGAAATAAAAATTTACATTACTTTTTTAAAAAATTTTATTGACAAGAACGTTTTTTGTGTGTATGTTTAAATACTAATGTACGTTACTTTTTTTTTTTAATTTGATTGACAAGAATTAATCGAAGAATGGTTTTTTTGTATGTATATTTAAATACAAATTTACATTACTTTATTTTTCAATTTGATTGACAATAATTAATGGTAGACAAAATAATGTCACTTTTATAATAAAACATCTGCATAAAATATATTTACCCCTAAATCAATAATTTAAACATAGTTTACTATTCGGTGTCTGGCAATTGCTATACCTTCAACTCTTCATAGTTCAAAGTAGCCATCTTATTTCTCTCAGAAAATTACTCACTAAAATATGACTTACAGCATGATCATCAAAATATTGCACAACCCCAACCTAGAAAATAATTTAGAAGGCTTACAGCTTCATCATGGAACAGTCACAACACTGTTAAAATTGTCAAAACGTTACCAGTATGTCAATTCACATGGAAAAAAGACATCAACAATGAAAAATTAAATTATTTACACATGATGCAGTTAACACCCCCTTGTACGATAGTGTAACAAAAATAGACAACCCACCATTACGATAAAGTGCATAACACAAACAATTAACGGCAACCAATGACGGCATTTTCCTCTGCTTTTAGCAAAGAAAAAAGCCACAGCGGTAGCCGACAGTCGAGTCAACACACCCTTTCTATGTTATATCATAGAAAGAAGGCTTAACTGCTTGGCTGCAGCCAGGCAAATGGCATATTTCTAGAAATTTAGCTAGAAATAGTGCCATCAAGCGGCTGACATGATAGAACAGAATACTACCATTATTTCAAAATTCAATTACAGCAAAATGAAACTCTGCATCCTTTTTATATAAATTTATCTAATAAAAATATAAAAAGGTATATGATCCTATCAAAATGAAAACTAATATCAAATGATTTAAATGTGAATTAAATGTAAAATATATTAGCTATTTTAATGGTTGTCAATTAGCTATTACATTATCAGTGCTATTTCTTTTCACTATATTTAACTGACTGAGATTTATAAAGTCAGGAATCAAGCAAAAATAGCTTTTACATTCCTTTTAAAAAGTTATCTTAAAAAAAAAAAACTTTTAGCTTTATTCAACAAAAAAAATAAACTTTGTATTTTTGATATGATTTTATATAAAACATACATAAGACTTTGCAAACATTAGGCAGGTAGTTTTACTCCTTATTTTTCTTTATTATTAAAAAAAAAAAATCACTACTCTTTCGATAGTCAGGCATGCCCACTTGATGGCGTTGTTTATGTGTAAAAACACATAAAAATGCCATTTACATGGCCGTACTGACGGCTTATACAACAGTTTTGTTGTATTAACCATTTTAGGCCACTTGGTGGCAATGCACAGTAATATTATGGCCTGTTTTGTGCTTCGCGATACTTTAAGCGAATTCGCACAATTCACTGTTGGTTATCGTATTATGTTAAGGTGTTTGTATTTCAAATGGGCATAATTTTTTCAATGTCCAATACATATTATTTTAGTTTCTACTTAAATCATAGTCTGAATTACTAAGAATTGTCACACTGTCACCACCCTTCTCTACACAACTTAAAATGTGGAAAACATCAGCAAAGGGTAGGGCCGAACCTGATTTCCCAGATATAACATGGAATGTGACAATTTCGCGAGTAAATGTAAGAGAGAAATAAAATGGCTAAAGAAATCAATGAGCTTTTTAAATTGTATCAGTTGCTAACCATAGATGCTGACGCTGTGGCATTTTTACAGAGTAATAATGTCCTCCCAAATGACGTGATGTGACTGCAGTAAAAAATGAAACTGTACATGTGTAAAAGTACGTGGCAATTCGAATGTGTCATATTCCTGTAATCGAAGGTGTTTGATTCAAAACAACACTTGGTTGCAAGGCTCCAGAATAACATTTTTGAAAGCAGTCCATCTGTTATTACGTGAAAAAAAAAAAGATTTGTTTTCCAGAAATTAATAAATAAAAAGACAACAAAAGTTATTTTTGGTTTAGAAAAAGAATAAACAACCTCCTCCCCCCAAAAAGAGAACAAGATTTCATTAAAAAAAAAATAGTTGATTGTTTTTGATTTTTGTTTGAAAAACCAAAAAAAAAAAAAATAGAACATTTTATTTTAAAAAAAAGTTAATACAAATACTCAAAATTAAAATTTTTTTTAAAAAATAACATAAATAATTTAAAGATGTAGTAGAAAAATAAAAGTCTTGGAAATAAAAAAGGCATGATTAAAACAAAAAAAAAGTATAAAACGATTTTATTAAAAAACGAAATTAAAAAATAAAAAAAAAAGACCTCTTTTTATTTTTATTTGGTTTTATTAATAAAATAAAAGTCTTGGCCAGGTACGTTTACATTTGATTGCTTTTTCATAAAAACAAAATGCCAGTACCAAAAAAATCCTTTGTGTGAACGTGTGTTAATTTAAAAAATTTAAAAAAGAAAAAATTTAATTTAATGAATAAATAAATATATCAGCACATCTACGGACTTAAATGTGTAAATGTATTTATATATGTATAATGTCATATTGTTATCATTATCATATTTTCCCCACACATTTTGTCTGATCAAATTTTTGTTCACATAACTAATCCTATATAAAAATAGTCCCTCCCTCCCAATCTAGCTTCATATTCCCTCAAATTATGTCATTGCATCATTTCTTGACAATCACAATCCCAATGGAATATTCTCTACAGATAATATTTTTTAAAAAAATTTAAAACATCATCATGGAAAGTTACAAGTACTGACAGACATGTTTTAATTCATCGCAAGTGCTTCTGTGCAGATTCATATAACAATTTCATCCATTATTCTAATTTATACTACTTTATACTACTTTAACATATCATACCATTTACACCTTTCTTAAACACTTTATTAATACTTTTATTTATATCAAACTAATAGTTTTGACTGTCCTGAGGTCATCATTAAAGCTACAATATTCAAATATATAATTATACAATTAATACACTTATCCACATATTCATAATTAAATATACAATATAAACAAAAATACATATACATTTTAATCTGACCATTATAAATAATCATTTCCCATTTTATTACTTTACTCTTAAAATAATTCTATCAATATTTATTTTATATCAATTTATTTTATATCACTTTATTTTATTTTTTAAAAATATTATTTATTATAATAATTATAAACTTTAACATTTACTCTACTATTTAATACATATTATTATCATTTTATTAAATAGTAGAATAAATGTTAAAGTTTATAATTATTATAATAAATAAATTATAAATTTATTTAAACGCACATTGATTATATAAGTAATATTTACTAAGGCTGTAACCTCAAGTATGTGCGCGTAAAAATGCGATAGTAGGGACCTCTAATCTCAAGTATGTGCGCATAAAAATGCGATAGTAGGGACCTCTACAGGTCTTAACCACAAGCTTGTAGTTAAGACCTGTAGATGTCCCTACTATCGCATTTTTATGTGCACATACAACCACAAGATGTGGTTAAGACCTGTAGAGGTCCCTACTATCACATTTTTACGCGCACATATTTGAGGTTACAGCCTTAGTAAATATTACTTATATAATAAATAAAATAAAGTGATATAAAAGAAATTGATATAAAATAAATATTGATAGAATTATTTAAAGAGTAAAGTAATAAAATGGAAAATGATTATTTATAATGGTCAGATTAAAATATATATTTATTTTTGTTTATACTGTGTATTTAATTATGTATATGAATATGTGGATATGTGTATTAATTGTATAATTATATATTTAAATATTGTAGCTTTGATGATGACTGCAGGACAGTCGAAACTATTAGTTTGATATAAATAAAAGTATTAATAAAATGTTTAAGAAAGGTGTAAATGGTATGATATGTTAAAGTAGAAATCAATACATAGGAAAGAAAGAAGTAGAAAATTATATTTATACTTCTTTGTTTTAGTTTTGTTACCATATATGATTTTTTTTTTAAAAAAAAGAGAGATAGGGGAGGCATAAAATATTGAACTTGAAGTTGAGTCAAACTGCCAAGAATTATGAATCATAAATGAAAGTAAAAAATTTAATGGAGTAGCTATATTACATAACAGCTCATCTTTCTAGGTTTTGGAAAATATTACTTTGAATTGAAATGTAAAAGTTGCATAAATCAATGAAATTTGAATTCTTTTTTTGCATCAAATAATCCCTTCATGATTTAAAAATATTTTTCTTTATGTTTTGTTATTTACAAAATTTAAATTGTTTGTTGGGAATTGAAATGAATTGAAAAAAAATCTGCAAATATGTAATCAGTATATTTTAATTTAATTCATGTTTTTAAACATTATAAATAATTTCTAAAATATTAAAATAATGTGTATACAGACACATTTTGAAATAATAAAATCTGATTTTATTTTATATATATTTTACTAAATAATGATCATTAAATTGTTCCTACCTATAATTTTTAATATTTTCAGTAATAATAATTTTCCCACATACATTGTTTTCTAATCACATGAAAAGCAATACAACGATGTTTTACTTGCCCAAAACAAAAACTAGTATTAACACAAGATAGTCTAATATATTAAATCATGAATCCCTTATTTTGCTTTTCTTATCTCATAAATTCCTATTTTAAGTTTGATAATTATTGGAGTTCAAACTCATTTCAACTAATATTCATATGTTATAGAATTTTAATTATATATATAATCCAGATATAGAATGGCATAACATATAAAGAAATTAATTAAATTTTAATTTAACAAAATAATTTAATAATAATAAAAAGTTTAATGAGCAAATTAGAATAATAATGAAAAGATAATATATAGAAATAAGTAATTCAAATTATTATATATTATTTAATTATTATGTTTACAAAATAATAAATATAACTTGTAATAAAGTATAAAAATTCCATCAATAAAATATAATAAAGTGTATGCAATTATATATAACATTACTTCTTATATAAAGAAAATATTAAAAATGTTAAACATAACCTTAATGCATTTTCAGTGCTGAGTTTACTTTTCTAAGCCAAACATTGAATAATATATAATGTCTGCCTTTGAAAACAGTGCTGAACACTGAAATTACATTAAGTATTTTATAATTGTATATAATTTAGCAATAAATATAATGTAATTGGCACAAAACAGCATTGATGCTGGGATCTTAAAACCAAATCAACCATACTATTAATAAAATATTTAAATTAATTTTATAATTAATCCACATTATCATCATTTGAAATATTTGGATAATAGAAAAAAAGTATTTTAATAGACAGTACATATTCATACATAATTCAAAAATATAAATATACAATCATTGCATTCTAAAATGTATGGTAAATTTAAATCAAAGTTTGAACGAGCAATGTACAAGAACAAAAATAGAGGGGGAAAAAATCCTTTTTTCAATTTAAAATTCAAATCTTGCTTCACATTTAATCAAACAAAATTATTTCATGATGAAATATTATAACTATAAAAATGACAATTAAAATATATTATTTTAAAATATTTATATTAAATATTAAAACCAGTCTCCATGATATTGTCTATTTTACTTTGTATCTTTTCTTCCCAATTTCATAATTTCCATCAGTTTTAACATTTGAATAAAAGTTTCAATACTTAAATATACATTTAATCTTTTTATCTGAAAATTCTAGATTAGCTATTTTATCCTAGGTTCAACACACCAGCAAAAAAAAAAGATTTATCTCTACTTAACTACAAAACTATGAGACTTAAATTGAAAACACTATAATATTTTCAATCCAAGCTCATCAGCCTATACAGTCATATAAGTCTGAACTCAGTTCAGTACCCATACTTTTTGGTGTCTTTGGTTCTTTAATAACCATAGCCACCACTATCCTATTAGTTAGTTAAGTAGAGATAAAAGGTGACTGCTGGAGGGTTGCATTACATCCTAAGATCTAGGTGCAGTGCTCTCAGATCCAAGATTCCTCAGTCACGAAGGCCACAAGCCAGAAACTAGTCTGGGGATATTGGATGAGTAGGCGCTAGATGGGGATTTTGTGCACAAGCCTTCTGGCAACTGTTGATTATTCTGGCTTGCACTGAGTTGCAATACGTTTAGATAGTTTTGCCTGTTTTAATTGTTCCTGTTGGTAAAATATATAATGTGTAATATTACAATTCCAATAACAATTCAATAGCTTTTAAATAATTTTGTTAAGCAATAGAAATTAGCAAAAACACATGAATTCCAATAATTATTCAGTTGTTTGTGATTCTCTATTCAATTGTTTCTATAAAACAGATTTTTATCTTTAACTATGTTTAATACTTAATACAACGATTGTTTTGTTTTTTTTGTCATTTTTTTACTAATATTGTATTAGCAATGATGCAATCTTTTCTAAGCCTTTATTTTCAACATTCTTAAAATATAGTTTTTCCAATAAAACAAGACCTTTCAAAACTAACATTAGAATTTGCAATCACATAATGACAGAATTTAAAAAATCCAAGTGCTCAAAAAAAAATGCATAATAGGATAAACAAATACAGGTAATCCCTAAGTTAGGTAATTGATATAATTCTTACATCATATTATAAACATTTTTATACAGCACATATTATACGTAAAAGACATGTTTTATAAAAATATATATTATCACACTAACTTCTGTATCATTAATTAAATATCAACAAAAAATAATTAGCAAAAAAACAATAATGCAATTGTAATAAATTGGAAAAAAATAAAGTACATTCGTATATAAACACATACACTGATCTGTATCCAAATCTGTACGTACTATGTGTATGTCTTCACTCAATTATTATTTCTCCCAAAAAAATAATAAAACTTTTTTCCCTTTATTCTTCTATACAAAAATTAATGATGATGAAATGCATATGATACAATGCCTAAGTGATATTTAATCAATAAATGTATAGGAGCAGCTATTTTCTTGTGATGTTTGTGAGATAGCATTTGCATTATGAACTAAAAAATTAAAATTTGATTAATAATAGCAGGAATTAAGGTCATACCCTAAAAGAAGTTTTGATTTGTTTCATTTATAAGTTCATACTGATTTCTGAAACTGTATAACCATCTCTTACATGTAATAAGCAGCTTTAATGTCATTGTTTTACCTTTGTTAAAATATTTGTATGGACTCTCCTTTTTGACACAATGTGCTACCATCTGCTGGAGTATTCTTTACCATAAATTCAGTGCTTTGTCAATTTTCACTAAATTCTATAGCAAATGTATACACAACTTCAGCAATATGAGAAGAGCACAAGCAAGTCTAGCATGAATTTTTAATCCTTTTTTACGATTGCTGATTTTTTTTTATTAAATAATTAGCCAACTAACAACATACACCCACCCCCACCCCTCCACCCCACAAGACTGTACATGTATTAGATGCAATGATTATGAGACTTTTATTATCAAATATCAAAGACTCATATAAAGTGAAAATCAAATACTTGGGGATGAAATAAATAGCATAATAATGAAGGAAGAAGTAGTAAAAGTTTTATATGAAATACAAAATAGCAAAGCATACTAAAATGATGAGATTAGTGTTGATATTATTAGTTTGAAAAAAAACTAAATGACATTTGTAATAGAAACCATGACTGGTCATTAGATTTCTTAAGAATTATGATTCTGGGAAGAAAAACTTAATGTAACAAAATGATATTAGTTCAATCTCAAATATAGTCAAGATGTTATTGAGGATCTTGAAAAAGTAGATTTCTATTAGATTATATGTTTAAATCTGATGAGCAGTTTAGATTTAGAAAATGTAGATGAATAACAGAAGTGGAGTGTTGAGAACTATTATTGAGACGTATACTAAGAGAAAAGGTAATGTTTATTGAATTGATTTTGAAAATATTTGTTGATTATCTCTAAAGAGATAAATATAGGGCAAGTTTAAGGCAAGATTATTGTTTATATCTTGTGTATGTTTTATCATATTGCTAAATGAATATTTTGAAGATAGAGTTAACATTAAAAATACAAAGGTTTCTTTTTTTTTTTTGTAATCAAATTTGCAGACGTATGTAGGCAGAGTTAAAATAAATTATAAATAACATATCCATAAATATTAATTAATGCACTACATAACATTGTAAACATTTTTGTACAGCATAATATGAAATATGTTTTAAAAAAAAAATGTACTTTATCACACTAACATTCTGTATCATTAATTCTATCAACAGCTATCGAACTACTCAAAGGATGTAATTATCAAAACGAATGGAGATTTTCCTCAACCATTTTTCTCATTTAACTATATTTTATTCAAAAAAAAAATTGCATAAATCTAAAATTTCATAAATAAAATTGCCTAAGTCAGAATAGTGATGACATTAAAAAATATTGCATGATGACAATCTTTGACATTAATTTTCATTTATAAATTTCTTTCCAGTAATTGCTTTTAATGCTTATCATATTTGGAAAATATTTTCCTGCTCCTTAGATGAATTTTAATTAAGCTCACTTTTTATTTTTTGATAATAAACAATAAAAATGGATTTGTAAATGATTTGAGATTACAATTAAATAAATAAAAAATTAGTAAATAAAAATGCAAAAGAACAACTGGATTCTAAAACTACTCTAAACATCTGTCAATAATATATCATTCTATTCAGTTTATTAATGAAAAAAAAAAAGTTTTAAAAAATCCATTTTCTTTATTTAACTTTCCGAAGCACATACTTATTAAAATTTTTACCTATGTTAAAATCTTTATAATCAACTGATAAACCATTCATCATTTTTCTTGATAATTTACCATTCTTTGACACTTCTTACAAGATTTATTTTGCAGCTCAATTTATAGAATATCATAAGTATTAAAGAGCTTTTGTGTTTAATTAAAATAAAAAATATCAGCTTTAAGTCTTTTACAATATTATCCATTTGAAATATTTTATATAGTAAAAAAAATAAAAATAATGTTTATATATATATTGTATATGCTTTTAAATAAATAAACACCACTTACAAGTTATGTTAAATAATTTTCCAATTATATATATATAATCTGTGTGTATGATTATGTTAGATTAAAGAAATAAATTAAATATTAAAACTTACTTGTCCTCAGCTTCTTCACTTAAGAGGATATCTTGTGCATTTTTAAAGAAATCTAATTCTAATTCACCATTTTCCATTAAATTTAAATTGTAGATAATAACTAATGTACCATGATCGCCTTCTATCTTATCAAATTGCTTGAAAAAATCACTTTTTGTTTTAAAAGGGGAATATTTTAGAATTAATTTCATCTCTATGTCATGCTGAAATAAATATTTTTAAATTAGTTTGTTTTTTAGCCAATCTATTAAAATAAGTATTTTAAAACTAAACTTTTTTGTATTACCTTTTCAATGTCACTACAAAAAGGTTGCTTGGAAGGAAATTCAAAAGAAGGCAGTGGTACAATAACCTATATATAAAATATTTTTTTAAAAATTATGTAGAGAAAAACAAACTTAATTGCTTTCATTATATGAAGTATTATACAATGATAAATTTTTTAATTTAAAATTAAATAAATTTACATTAATAAAAAAATTATTTAATAAACTACATAAAAATTTAGATTATAAATATTCACATTTGAAAACTATTTTCTCTCTATCAAATGAACAGAACAGATATTGAAATATATATCTCATTCTAAAATAACAACTTAACATTAAATAATCATGAATTAATCAAATTATTTAATAAATTAACCAACAATTCATTCAATCAACTCAACAATTGGGACTGGTTGTTAGACATCTGTACACAGCAAATTGTTTGTAAGGAGGGAGAAGGACTCAATATTATAAAAGTCATTTGTCTTTCACTCAAATGTAGACTAATTTTCATAACCAATAACTTCATAAATTTTAACATTATTTTGAGATTACAGGCATGAATTAATCATCATATAAACAAAATTAATAAATGTTATATCTAGTAATCATAAATTTTAAATGTACTTATTTTCTGAGTTTACAGATTTAAAATTGTATAAATATTAAAGAGTGAACATAAATATATAGAACTGTTTTCTGGAAAATATACACATATCCCACTAAAGTAAAAAAACCAAATTTTATAATTTCATTTTCATTTAAAATATTTTTAAATGACAGTGTTTTATAATAAGTTAAAACCAAGAATTTAAAGCTATATATTGTCTATATATGTGTTAATGTGATTAATCTTTTTTGCTTCAAACATAAATAAAATTTTGTACATATATGCACATTATCAGTTTCAAAGAATCAACACAAGATAGAAGTTTCTATAAGTTTAATCCAACTTCTCCAATCCATAGCTTCACTATTTCTCAGCTAATTTATTTATCTCATTCAATCATTTATATGATTTAATTCTAGATATCTTGCAATCTTTTAGGATCAGCTTTACAATATTGTTTGTTCATCAACTATCAGCAACATGCCCATCCAAGTTCCATTTCAATTTCATAATTCTTACACTGATATTCAGATATATGTTCTCACTCAAGTATCTCATTTTCAATCTGTTTATTCCAACATACATTTCTCCAATAATTTATTATGTGTTATAATTTTCTATAATTTTCTTCTATTAAATAGGAATTTGGTCCATAAGTAAGCATTGTTATAGCACATTTATTAAAAGCCTTTCTTTTCAAGTACATAGCAATATCTAATATTAAAATACTTCTATCCAAAGAACTATTCAAGTTTAATTAAATTTATAAATAATATTATTTATTATCTTTCTAACTGTAGTAATAATATAACCAAAATATTTATTATTATTTTTTCTAATTTATTACTATGAAAGATTCTTATGACAGCCATTGAACATTATTTTAGACTTTTTAATAATTATCTTTAATTCTATTTTATTAACTTTATTTGATATTCTTTTATAACTTCTTGGAACTCTGAAGCACTATTTATGAATATAATAATAATATATGATCCTCAAACCTAGATAAATAATCTTTATTTTTATCCCTTTTATTTTCCATTTTAATCCACAAATACTTATAAAGCTGATATGAAAAGTTTTGAAAGAACACAATCATCATGGTATACATTCTTATGAATTTTAATCTTCCTTATAATACAATGTAATTACTATGTTGCATTTTGATATTTACAATTGACAATATTCATGCATTTATCTTATAATATCCAAAGCTTTAGTCACAATTGATGGTACTTGTAAAGTCAATTGCAGTTTTCATAATTTATAAATTCAAAGCAAAAAAGTAACTAATGCTACTTGAATCTATAACTTCTCTTAATATTTGGATAAAATTTTCTGCACTACAACTACTTGTTCTTTTGTTGATTTTAGTCCAAAGTTTTCTGCAAATGAAGTGCTGTATTATAGACAATATTTTATATAGAAATGATAAAAGAATGTACATCAC
The DNA here is from genome assembly GCA_028023455.1 of Epiperipatus broadwayi. Classification (NCBI taxonomy): domain Eukaryota; kingdom Metazoa; phylum Onychophora; class Udeonychophora; order Euonychophora; family Peripatidae; genus Epiperipatus; species Epiperipatus broadwayi. The sequence goes on along the minus strand of JAQFVV010006224.1, from coordinate 8,816,678 downwards.
TGATTTTAAAAAATCTTGCTTTTCACATTTTTTAAATTACTATTGTATATCCTTATCTTTTAATTATTCAGCATAAACTTTTTCAGTAATTTTTCTATTTCTTCACTGATTTTTTTAAAATAATTATTATTCATTATTTCCAGGAACTTTTCCTATTACTATTAATATTGGCTAATTTCAAGTCAATATCAATTATTAATAATCATACATACATTTTTTTTTTCAGAATGACGTATCCTCAGTCTGATTTTTCAGTCTACTCAAAAATGTTTGTAATTATTATGATGAATGAGCCTGTTCACTTCATTGATGATTAGCCATTTTATTTTTTATTACAAAATGGCAAAGTATTATATACATTCATAATGAATTAAATTAACTCCAAAATTAATCATATTAAAAACAATATCAATTTGTCCATATGTACTTTAAGAGAGAATTCATATTTAATCTGATCAAATATACACTTGCTCATTTTCCTTATCACCTATTATACTTTCAAAATTCTCTTCCAGTTCAACAATTCAAAAATAACAATACTTCAATATCCAATTTTGACATCCATGAAAAACAAAAATTAACATGTTTTCCTGACAGTTTGTCATGATGGTATTTTAGATATGATAATATGTTGAACTATCCATCATCTGTCATTAAATGTTAAATATATAGAAAATTTTAAACTTTATTTAAACTTTCCCAAATACAAACAACTGTTAGTAATAACACATGAAGGCAATACCAGGTTATTAGATTACACAAAGTTTCAAGTGGTATTATTCTCCACCCCTGTTCAGGTATTGCTGGCCTTAACTAGTGACAATTCTAGCATAGGAATCAAATTTATACCTTTAGATTATTAAATATCGAATTTTAAAACAAAGCTCTAACCAACAGAACTATGCTGTCAAAGGCAACAATTAGTAGAAATTTTATATATTTATCTATGAATCAGCTCAAATCCTCTTGATTTTCCATTTCTTTTTTTTTTTAGATACTTTATCCTAAGAGAAGTTAATTAAAGGTTTCCAGGCATTGTATATTTGTCACTGTCATATGAGCAACATTCTTGAGTTTTCTTCTTTGCATCTTTTCCTCTCTATCCAATTTTTTTTGTATTTTCCCAATTAAACATATGATCATTATTGCATACATGGTCTGCTACTGTAGAAACATCTATTTTTGTTTTTAACTATTAGTTTGTGTTCTTTCAATAGCTGTTCAACAAGTAACAGGTCTTCACAACATTCTTCCTTCCACATTCACATGGTATTTCATAGATGCAGTTTTTGTTCTTAAGCATTTCCAGTTTAGGTTTGGTAGAAGTAAAGATTCCTTGAAGAGTGGTATGGCTTTGGAAAGCTATTCTAACGTTATATTGACTGCTGATTTTCTTTGTCTTCCATTCCCGGTATGTATAGATAAACTACAGTACCAATAATCGTTATTACTTTTGGTGTCTCTTTTTGTTGTCTATTAAAGGTTTTCTTGATGACAGCTGATGGATAATGATTCTTTATGAGTGTTTGTTCTGTGTCGATCTTTTTTTCTTCCAAATCACTGGTTTGTGAACAAACTTCCTTTATATTTTGTGCTTCTGGTGTGATTTAATATATATACTAAGTACTTATCAGTATGCATTGTTTTTCTATAAATTGTTGTTTTGTCTTTGCCATGAGAGAGAGACGTGTCACAAAAATATCTAAGAATGCTAATTTTTGTTCTTGTTCCAATTCCATTGTAAATTAATTGAGGAAGATATGTTGTTAATATGTGCCCAGAATATCTATAACCATGCTTCACGATGTGGTCATATAGAAAATGTATTATTGGTACTGTAGTGTATCCATAAATACCAGGAATAAGAGACAAATCAATATTACATTAGAACAGCTTTTCAAAGCCATAGTATACTTCGAGGAATTCTATCACCTACAAAGACTAAATTTGAATTGCTGAAAAACAAAAAGTGCATCTACAAAATACCATGTGAATTATGTGGAATAAAGTATGAAAGAACACAAACTAATTATTAAAAAAAAAAACAGATAAACATGTGTTCAATTGATAAAATCCAAAAATATTGCATAGAGAGGAAAAGATGCAAAGAAGATATTTCAAAAAAGCTCCTCATATGACAGTGTCAAATAATCCTATAACACAACCCAGTGTGGCAATGTATAATGTGTGGACATCTTCAATTAACATTGCTCTTAGAAAAAATATTTTAAAAAAAAAAAGAAAAGAAAAAGTGGCAGAATCAGGAAGGATTTGAACTAATTGTTATAAGTATATGAAATTTCTACTGATTGTTGCCTTTGATATAGCTCAGCTTATTAGAGTTTTACCTTAAAATTTGATATTCAAGGATCTAAAGGTATAAGTTTGACTCCTATGCTAAAATTGTCAGACCAGCAACACCTGAAGAAGAGCTGAGAATAATACCCCTCGAAACATTGTGTAATCTATTAATCTGTGTTAATCTTTGTGTTATTACTAACAGTTGTTTATATCTGGAATAGTTTAAAGAAAGTTTAAAATTTTCTAAACATTAAATATTGAAGCAGTCGGATATAATTTCGATCAGAGCTTCATGAGATCCCACCTTTAACCTAGTTCAAACTCTGTTACTAACAGTGAATATTTCCGAATGTTATGACCCTTTATGCTATCTTCAATATACGTTAGTTTCAGTTAAAACTGAGGTTATTATTTAAGTATTTATTGAGGCTAACTAATGTTAGTAATTACCTCATGATAAAATATTCATGAAAATATATATATTTTAAATTATGTGAATTGTGTGTATATATTTGTGGATAGTTAAATATATATTCATTATAAAGTTTGATTACATTGGAATGTTTTATTTCATATTTTACCATTTTGTTCAAATTTATATGATTAAAAGTTACATTCTTTCAATAAGCTTTCAGATTGTCCTTTCCCAAAGACAATAGTGAATCTTTTATTAATTAGTTAAAATGATAAGTTAAAACTTTAAGGACGATGCTAAATTAAAATCGTTTGTTCAGATTTTACAAATTCATTTTCTAAATAGAAAATGAATTCATAAGTTAATGAATTTGAAAGTCTTATCGGAGGAATGGATCGGAAATAAATTAGAGAAAATCTTGGTTTGTAATAATGTAAAAGCTTTAGCCTTAAGGTATCAAAATCAGATTGAGTGGGGAAAACATAGGAAAGAGTATAAATACCCCGAAAAAGTTTCTATAAAGAAGCCATTATTATTAATTTAAGAGAAGTTGTCACCAGAAACGTCCTTTTTAATTTTGAATTTTAATAATATTTTCAGCATGGTACGCGGCTAACTTCGGGAATCTGATTGCTGGATCCCAGAGTTCTCCAACAAATCTTCAAAATATTGCTGCTAAGATAGAACATTTCAATACCGATCGTAAGCTGCCTGAACTCCAAAAGGAAATTAATCTATAAATGAATTCTATGTGAATCAAGTGTGCATCTAAGTTCTCGTAAATCCAACCGGACTCTATATTCCTGAATCAATGAGCGAGTCATGGAAGGACTGGTAACCTTTTATTTTATAAACCGCAACTTTCTGGTCTGTTCATGAACTATATTTCAAATCATGATTTAAGTTAACTACTGCCTGAAATTTCTCTATTCACTTTATAATGTGTTAAATTTTGTTATAGTAATTCTCTATTCTCTTATATCTCTAGTCTTAAAATTAATATCTTGTTAAATTTCTTTCTCCTACTATGGCAGTTCGTTTTAACTAATTTTAATTGTATTTATTTTAATGATTATTAATATCATTTATTTGCGACAATATGCCAATAATATTTTCAACTCGATAATAATATCTTTTATTTAAACTTACCCTAAGAAAATAATATTGCATTAAATTTTATAGCTTAATTATTGCCCATTAGAACTAAATTAATACGGTTATCGAGTTGAAGGATTTATTTAATGTCTGATATGATTTTACCAACGGCTGAGAAGTATTATTAACTCAGTTTATAACCTATGCTCCCGGCTATTTAATTTAAGCTATACAAAATTATTTATTCATATTGATCACATCACGAAAGGTTAATAAGGAAAATAAAATAAGTATATTCTAATTTAAATCTTGTATTTTATAATTGTATTCTGGAAGGGCATGATAAAGGGTAATTATTATTATAATTATATAATTGCATTTAAGCATATTTGCTCCGAGTAAGTTTGATTTTAATCTGATATGATCAGGTCATTACGTTAAGCATTTATTATATAATTTGGGCTTTATTAATCAAATATGATGATCACTATATCATTACCATTCAGAACATTGCTAACACGAGCCATCCTCCTGCTTCTTGGGTTTGTCATTTCGCTGATATTATTGATATTTTAAATATATAGGAAAAAATCACTTCCTCCCTCACTCGTCGCTATATCAGAACACCAAAGGTTCGTGGCTGTGTCCCGACCCGGCTTTCCCCGTGTTCAATGGATCATTTGTAGGGCATAAAGAACTTGTTGAATCACCGACAAACCATTTTATTTCATATTCGTTTTGCTGCATATAATGCGTTAGTACTGTTTTATTTCTTAGTTCAAATAAAGATCCGCTCTTCTGCTTTATAAATCATAATGAATTGATTTCATTAAAAATCAAACAATTTTATATTTATCGATAATTTAAATAATTTTCTTTCTTAAGTATTGAAGTTATACCCTATGTATTTATCATGCTGTTCATGAATTGATTTATGGATGTGTAGAAAATAATTCTCACCTCCTTCTTACATAAAATTAAAATCATATTTTCTTTTCCAAATAAAATATCAAATAACGATTAATGTATGTAATTCGTTCGGCACAAACGCCATAGGTATCATTATTTACACTTGTCTACTTTGTCGGGGCATAGATAAATATATTTCTTAAATACTTAAGTATTAATTATTAGCATATGGGTACAACTGCCATTATATATTGTATATTGTAATTCACACTCCAAAAGTAGAGATGAGTTATAATCCTCATCATAAATATTTGAACAAATATTTGCTTATTATTAAATATTTTATATATATACTTGGTTTGATTGTTTATTATTTATTAATTAGTTTTAAATATTCGTGCTCACTGTTTGTATTGGCAACTCAAATATACATAATGTGAATTTATTCATAAATATCCGTAGTCGTTTTCTCATACATTAGTTAGAGTCAGATAAAGTGTACCTAGTAATCGTCACATCCGTTGAGCTAGTTCATGGCGCATAGTCTCATGTGCCGTCAATATGTATTATCCATTAGATTTTGATCTGAGCTTGTGAATTGGGTTCACTTCAGTTTGGTCTTTGATATAATTCTTTGGTTTGACTGGGTTTGAAGTCCAGTTTCGTGGGTTCAGGTCGTGTTAAGTGGAAAATATCATTTGACCGGTACAATATTTAATAATAGATGAGATCAATATATCTTAAATAATTTTTATATTCTTTTTTCCTAAAAATCAAATAATATTTTCCATGCTTTTTACAGCAATTCTACCCACTGCTTGTCTGTAAAGAATTCCTTGATCACTGAGTTCTTTTTTCATGAATAAAACAAGAAAAATTATCAATGACTGTTTATATCATTTCTATTGTAATTTTCATATTTGGTGATATTTCTGATTTTTGATACTTTTCTCTAACTTTCTCAATGCATGTTGACAGGTCTTCTCTATTTTCAATGATAAATATATGTCATCAGTATTTCTAAAGCTATTAATGTTTGCTTCACCAATCAGGAAGCTACATTGGTCTTCTTCATATTAACCTATATTAACATAGAGTGATAACATTGCAAATGTAAAATCAATCTGTTTTATTGGTGATGTCTAGTTCCATGTACAGATTTCTCATAAAAACAAAAAAATATTCTATATACACATTTTCATTACAACATTCCATAATTAATATTCTCAATTAATTCAAAAGTTATGTTGTAATGAATAAAACACGTAAATTTTTTTCAGGTAATCCTTGTCCTCTTAAATTATCCAATACACATCTGCAATTACACCACTTTTTCCTCAATGTATTTGAAATCAACTTATATGTCTAAAAGTTATCCTTCAATGCAAATCACTAATTTGAGCTGAACGATTTTCAGTATAAAATTTCTAATATGGAATACAAAATATTGTATATTAATTTGCATACTCTGCCAAAATTTATTTATAAATGGAATTATAGGTGCCAATCTTTTTTACATACTGCCCATTAAAAGAGCCATAATCATCACTTACAGATGAAAATTGATAAGAAAATGCTAATTGATAAATTTTGTACTTGTTTTTCATTTTTTATGAAAGAAAATAATCAGTTCATTTAAAATTATATATGTAAAAAAAAAAAAAAAAAACATAAAAATAATATGTTTTATCAAATGTAAACATTGTCGAAAAAATTATACTACCAACAAGGGCAATGAATTTAATTGTAAAAATTAAATAAATTGTAAAAATTAAATAATGTGTATGGCAAAAATTGCAATAAAATATTTATTTCAAAAGATAAATATGCCATAAATTGTATTATTTTCACTGCAACAATATTTAATGTTATAGAATTCTTGTCAATTTCTGATGAGTGGCATTTGCCATAATTTAATTGTATTTATGTCAGCGAGTATGTTTATGAAAGATTTCTACTGATAAGTGCTATGTAATAAAGAAGCACATTAGCATTTTTGTGCAACACAATCTCTTGGATGACAATACTATTATGCTGGATAAAAAAATTCAAAGAATTTTTAATTATCTAAAAAATCATATTAAATAAAAAGAAAAAAAAATTTAAGCATTGTTGAATGACCCTTTTTTCTCTCTCTTTAAACAAACCACTTTAAAATTAATGGCTTCAATATTTTCAGATATCCATTTTTAAAACATTTTGTAAATTAATTTTCATTGCATTAAAAAAAATAAAGCTAGTAAAAAATATGTTTTCAAATTACATTATAAAAAAATGAATGACAGTGTTAAAGACAAGTACTACTATAATTATTCTTTTAATATAATCTGAAAATATTATACATTACCTCTTCTATTTTTTCTTCTTCATGAAAAGTTCTTGATAAAAACAGACAAGTGAGAACTTTATTTTTTTTAGTAAATATTATTAAATCATTTCCTATCCTCATGGAACCTCTAAAAAAAATAATAATAAATTCATAAATACAAACTAAAAAGTAATGAATTAAAGATAATACTGGGGGGAGGGGGCAACATTAGAAACATTAAATATAACCTTAATGCATTTTTCTAAAAAAAAAAAAAAAAATAATGGTTGACTTTAACAAGAATGCATAGCACCAAAAATGCATAACGATTATATTTAATGTGTTCAATATTTTCTGCATATTTGTAGCAGTATTAGTATTGCCTTTAAATTATTACATTTCAATAAAGAAGTTATCATAGATTGAAAAATAATGAATATAATTGCTTTTAACATTAATTACAGTAATAGATTTATATAATACAATTGCAAGATATGTTTTAATAATACAAAAGAAAAAAAATTAAAGTTATCCTTTTTACAAATAATTGAAAACATTTAATTTTCTTTACCATATATGAATTATAGTTGTTGAATAAAAAAAAAAATCACTAATTCACAGGGTGAAAAAATATCATAATGTTTGCTATTGTACTTAAGTTCTTTCTCTTTATGAAGGCAGATAAAGTGACTAGGTAACAGAGTAATATGACCAAGAAATAACATCTATCACCAATATTGTATAAATTAATTTAAAATAGTGTATAATAATTAGCTGAACAAATCAAGAATTTTTTATTTGCATAATATCTTAGTAAAAACTATTGAAAAACAAAAAAAATATGAATACTATAGCTGTAGATAAACAAATCTCCAATTTATGTACACAAATACTTTAGAAAATGTTCTAACTAAATTGCCATGGTCTATTTAACAAAAATAGAAATTTATTGAGAGTTGTATTGTTAATTTACAGCAAATTATCTTAAAAGAGCTTCTATAGTCAAGCGTAGTTAGCCAAGAGGTCATCGCAGCTGCCTTGCAAGCAAGTAGTTGGTTGCAGACAGTGTGGGTTCACGTCCCGGCCGGTGCTATGACATATGAAAAAAAAAAAAAGCTTCTATAATAATAAAATCTTTACATCATTATGTTCACTGTTATAATACTTGTGATAAATTATCTAATAATTATTTAATAATTTGAGTATTCATTAGTATTAAATATATAATACAAAATGTTATCTACTCATCAATAACAGGGAGGGGGAAATGTCTAATTTATTATTCTAAATGTTCTTTAATGGCCATAAAAATATGGTCAAAACATAATAAAAAACATATATACTGATACATATTAATAAACAACATTTGAAATATATATATATACTGCCGTATATTTCATCTTTATCTGATTAATTGAATTTATACAAGTGATCATGAATGATGAAGTGCAGATTAATATTTCATCATTACTGAAAACATACTTAGCATAATAAAATTTGAATTATTTAATACTATGGCATTTAGATAATTCATCAATGCATATGATGCCTAAAGTGCATTCAGATTTGTAGCTAATTAACAAAATTATTAACTTACCCTTAAAAATTAATTCAATTTCAATGATATGGTGTTTGTAGAATCAAAAAAAAGAAGATCATGAAAGTTTAAATAGATGCCAGAAGACATAATAGTAAATACAAAGAAAACAAAGGAAGTTTTTAAAAGTGCTTAATTAACATACTCATCTGGAATTTATTAAAATCATTACATACAGTATATTTCTTCTCATAAAAAAATAAAAATGATAAAGGTATAACAGCAGAAATTTTGTTGATAAAATTTTTATTATTTATCACCAATTCTATAAATTTGAAATAAATCATTACATATATTAATTCTTTAGATGTATTTTATTTGTATTTATTAATTTTAAATTTTTGGTTACACATTATGTATGGTGTGTCAGTTTAGTCTTTTTATTATTATCATCATCAACATACTTCTAAAGATATGGATGAACTTAGGGTTTGAAAGTCTGTTATCTTCTAGAGATTCTAATAATAGTAATCTCATATTTAATTAAGGATATGTTAAATATCACAAAATATTTGGTTTCAAATATAGCAGTAGATTTTAAATCTACTGATATGAAGAGATTTCTGGAAAACACCTAGATGTTCTTGTGACGACTCCCTCATGAAAAAATCAAAACTAAAGGTTACAGAAAAACCACACACACAGGAGATACTTAGCATGCATCATACCAGAAACACAAAACATGGGTTTATACTATCACAATGGAACAGAGCAAAAAAAGTTTGTTCAGAAGTAGTGATGTGAAAAAAGAAAAATCTATATAGAACAAACTTATGAAAAATGGTTATTCATCAGCTGTTATTAAAAAAACCTTAAATAAACAACAAAAAGAACCATCATAAGAAAAAACAATTATTGGTATGGTAATGTATCCATACCTACCAAAAATAGTAGACAAATTAGGCAAAATCTGCAATCAGTATAGCATCAGAACAGTTTTCCAGAACCATGGTTATTCATCAGCTGTTATTAAAAAAATCTTAAATAAACAACAAAAAGAACCAACATAAGAAAAAACAATTATTGATACAGTAAGGTATCCATACCTACCAAAAATAGTAGACAAATTAAGAAAAATCAGTACAGCATCAGAACAGCTTTCCAGAGCCATATCACACTTCAAGGAATTCTAACATGTACAAAGCCTAAACATAAAATTCTGAAAAGCAAAAACTGCATCTATGAAATATCATGTGAATATAGAAGAATGTATATTGGTGAGAGCAGTTGTCCCACTGAAAAGTGATTGCAAGAACACAAACTGAAGATTAGAAGAGAGAAACAGATGTGTCTAAGTTAGCAGACCAGGTATATACTAATGAACATATGTTCAATTAGGAAAATACAAAAATATTGCAAAGAGAAAAAAAGGTACAAAGAAGGAAATTGACAATGGTGAAAAACCCCATAAGTCAACCTAGTATAACTATACATAATATGTGGAAACTATTAATCAACTTTGCTCTTAAAAAAAAAGAGAAGATATCAGGAGGAACCTCATAAATATGAAATTTCTATTGACTGTTGCCTTTGGCAGGATGATCCAGTTGGTTAGAGCTTTATCTTAAAATTCAGTATTCAAGAGTCTAAAGATCTAGGTTTGATTCCCATGCTAGTACTGTCACTGCTCAGGCCAGCAACACTGACAAAGAGAAGAGACTAATATCTCTCGAAACATTGTGTATATACTAACCTGTGTGCTATTACTAATATTTGAATATATTTAAAATATTTAAATAAAGTGAAATTTTTCTGAAGACATTCAATATTTATATTAGATGGTGGAAATAGTCCAATATATAAATGCAATTAAAATACCATCATCACAAACTTTCAGAAAAACATCTTATTTATCACCTTTGTTTTTTCAATATTAAATAAAATTTGTTTCATTGATTCAAATCTTTTTTTTTATTACAAAAATAAAGAAAAGAAAATAATAAATAGAATTAACAATATGAATTTATAAACTTATAACTTATATTTAAAATTTTATACTTTTGATTTAAATCTTCTGGTTTTTATTATATTACAATAATTAATTAATTTCATATTTTTATAAAATATCAAATTTTATCTATTTTTATCATGTACTATATATTTTTTCCTAAATAACAGAATCTTTCATAAGATATTATAAAAACACAATCTATCTCGTTTAATAATCAGAAAAATATCTTTATTCCATTTATATGTAAAACATACTAATATATATTTTAAATATTTTATTGCTATTTTTATATCCCAATGCATGCATATATCAAACCATAAACAATCATACCAATCTAAATACTAAAATCTTTCCTTCCGATAATAGTTAAAAATACTTTTAAATCTTAAATTCAAATACAGATGCTAAAATGAATTATGACTTTCTGATCATATATGCTCTCAAAGCATGTACATTTGGGATGCATGCCTTTATTGTACTCTTCTTGTAACATTTTATCTTCATAATAAATTTTGGTAATGCCCCTGCAGGAACTTAAAAAGTTGTTTTTGCTAATTTGCTTATGATACAAACAATGAGGTTTGATTGCTCTGATTTATCTCAGTATATATATATATGAAGTTTTTCAAAAGTTATTTATTTCTTCACATATCTAAATATTGAGTGGATCGGAACAACCTGAATAAAATTTCATTTATAGAATAAAATATGTATAGTATCAGGTTAGTAGTCAGTAACTTTCTTTGCATGGGTGCTTATTAGAATTAATTTTTTTTTCTTATGTAATAAATAAATAATCTTCAAACTAGCAGTAATTGCTTATTTCAGTTTTGAAGAATTTAAATTATATATATATATGTATGTTTGTAATAAGGCTGGAAAATCAAGCTGCAAATAACAGTGTAAATGATATTTTCACCTAGATTATTCAATTTTATGCACATACACACATGTATACATAATTTAAATATTCTTTAAAACAGGAGTAATTACTGCTAATCACATATTTATTGCAGAAAAAAATGGATAATTTGTAATATGTATATATTGCATACTCCTTTTTTATCACTTATCTATGTCTGAGTGACTTACCTAATCTATACACATTTCATTAGCCATTAAAGTCTGTCTATATTAGACTAAAATTTAAAAATAACACATAATGATTATTTCTACTTGCTTCTTTATAACTCTTCATCTGAATATCCCATAATTCTTCTAGCCAGTTTACATTCTAAATCTTGTGCAATCAGTAATTTTCACAAAAAAGTCTTACTTTGCTTTCGCTCACCTTTTCATCAAAGACTGAATGTTGCCAATCATATGAAGAGATACTTCTCTTTCACATAATTCTAACTTTTTATCAATAGATATAATCTACACACTAAGGAAAAGCCAATTTACATCACATCATCCTATAAATCAAAGAATTGACATTCAAAATAATGCTCACATCTATATACAATATTGATTTTTCTAAATATTGGAAAATTCCCATTTTGGTATAAATATGCAATGCACATTATTTTTTTTTTAATACCATAATGTGGAAAATGCTTCAAAAAAATACATCAACTTTTTCTATTTATAAAGTAAAAATACAATTTTTATGCCATAAAGATCTTTATTTTACCTACTCAATTACAACTCATTCAGGTATAAATGATTATCAAATATCTAAAATTCAATTGTATTTCTACTACTATTACTTCTGTATAGAAATTATTTTTGGAGATGTATTATAATTTGAATTTTTTATGCAAATGTTTCAACAATTTATTCAGAAAAGGTGTAAGTTCACATATTATAGGGAATCGTAAGAAAATATGTCTACTAGGATAGCTCAGCATAAATATCTACATAACGAGCACAAAAGAACAATGAGTATGAATCAGGCCATATTTTTTACTTAACAGCTGCAAAAATAGTTTGTGCAGAAAAAGAGGCCGGGATTATTGCAAAAGATCCATACGCAATTAATAAAAAAGACTCCAGTGCACCGCTATCAAAAAAATGGAATGTTTGAATAAATTTGCATAAGGCACACTATATTTAAATATTATATTGATTCCAATGGAGAAATGCAAGTTCTATGAATATGATAAAAATTATCGAAAGCATGCTTAGCAAATAATAAATTATTTTAAAGTATAAAACCTTTTCTGAATAAATGTTTGAAACATTTACATAAATATTACAATAAACTCAAGAAAAGAAAAAGATTATATTTCAAGTTATAATTTGAACTTAAAAAAAAAAAAAGTATAATTGCTAAAATGAAGATAACATGCAATCTCCCAAATTTTCTTCCCCAAGCCTTCCTATCTCTTACTCTCCTCTTAAAATACTCAATCTAATTTATTTTTATCTGAAAAATTCCTACTTCTTTCTCTACAATTCTTTTCCAATATATATTTCATAATAAAAACATAACCAATCCAATTTTTTCTTCAATAAATATTTTTATTTTTTCACTTATTGCTTCTCAGCTTCTATATTTTCTAATCATATCTTTCCATTTTTTTAATCCCAATATCTTTAATCTTTTAATATGTTAATCACTCAAGTTTGCTATATAGAAAACTATGCACCAAACAAACTTAACTTTAAAAAAAACAACCATTTACAAATATTAAAGCCATAATTTCACAACTGTAATTGCCATTTCAATTACTTTGTAACTATTTTCATCAAAAATCAACTAATTCCTATAAGTATTAACTTATTCATATTCTCTCCACTTATCTTCACTGTCATACTTATGTATTACTTTCATTCCCAAAATTTTATGTATTTTATTAATCCTGTATGTTAATTGCTCTTCCCAAGCAAGGCAGGTTGTTAAGTAAGTATCAGGATACTATAACAAAGCGGAAATAATTGTTCATCAATAATGGAAGATTACCATCACTCTTTAACTATTTATTTCTTACACTTGCAGAGAGACAAACTATTTGATAAAAAAATGAGTGTCAAATGGGGGGGGGGGGATCTTGCACTTATTTACAAGACATTCAGTAATATTTTACTTTTAAAACAATATTATAAAAAGAATAAAAATCTACTAGAATAAAATTCCAAAATCAAAGACTATCCTGAAAAGAAAAAAGCAACAAACAAAATCAATTGCTAAAATGTGTCTTAAGATAAATTATATAGAAATGCTGAAAAAAAAGTATTCAATCAAGACAAATATTTTAAGCAGGAGGAATTAATAAAGAATTTCAAAGTGTAAAATTAAAATTGCATATTTGGAAACATTAACAAGCAACAACAGAAGAAATTGAAAAAATAATACTAAAAAAATCAGTGAGTAGAAAAATAAGGGAAGAATCTACTAAATGAAGAATAGACTGAAATGTTCCTCAATAAGTATAATATAATATTAAATAGAAAACCAAATTTGGGCTTTGACTATAAGAAATAGCTTGATTATTAAAAAAATTATAATAATAATCTTTGATTTTAAATAAAAAACAAACTCTGGGAAACAATTTTAGCAGTAGAGAAAATGTAACCATGCTCTGCATGTACAAATTCTGACAATCTAGATGACTTTTGATCAATTTCAAAATTGAAAATGAGACATGAAATATTCTAACTTTTAAAGAAATAAAAATTTAAACATTGCCCTATTAAATAATTCTGTAATGATCAGTATTTAATAAAGAAGCAAAATGTTGACAGAAGATGATCTTAAAAGAGAGATTAGAATACAGAGAAAGCTAATTTATAAGAACAAACAAAACAAAAAAAATTGGAAACATACACAAATGATTTCTCCTTATAATGCTCACATTTAAAAAAATGCCTTTTTCATTCAATTACTGTCATTTTGGACACTAAATAGCTATAACAAAATAACACCTATTGACTAGTTGGCTTTCATCAAGTTGAGAGTATTACCAATTCATTCTGCTATCTGAGATAACTCCAACATTTTATATTAGTGATTAAATCCAATTAAATATTATTGAGAAATACAGATCTGAACCCAGTTCGGAAATAATATATTCAATAATCTCAATAACAAATTAAATGCAGTTTTTTTTTTTTTTTTGCTTAATGAATAATATATACACAATTAAGCATATTAAAGAGCAGCAATTTCCCCTTTCTCTTGCTATGATTAGAGAGTATACTGGTCCCACCAGATGAATGAGACTGATGTAATTCCAGCAATACCTCTTCTACATGAAAACCAACTAGGCAAAAGCCAGTAATGAAATCAATTTGACACTGTTGTCTTGTATCAAACAATTTAATCATTTTTTTAATGAGCAGTAAATGACAGAACATATTTAAATATAAAAAAAAAAAATTTGATTGGGAGAGAAGCAATACAAAATCAAATAAAATCATACAAAGAAATCTTACTAAAAAGCATTCTACCATAAATACAATGAAATCTTTAAAAATACCCCAACTCTTGATTTTTTCCGAACTTCTCAATATATAAACTAAGTGAATTATATCTTCATTTAAAAACACACATACACATCTCATAATGCATTTTTCATGTTTTATTTAATATATAATTTTGAGTGATTAACAATCTTCTTCAGATATTTGAAATATCTTTCACTACTCTTTTCAAATTACAAATTTAATAAAGATTAATGAATAAAAAAACCATAGTGAGATTACCTTTTTTATAAAAAAAAAAAAAAAAAGATTCCTCAAAATACAAAAGTTGAAAATGACTTTCTATAATCTTTATATAAAAAGAATATAAAAGAACTTTATTGTCTAAGTTAGAAGGAATGTAATTCATTCTGGTTTTTTTTGTATGAGATAAATAATGTAAATTTCCTGATTTCTGGGAAAAGTTCTAGTTTGAAAGAAAGAGTAAAATATTTGTTGAGATCAAAGCAAATTTGGGAATATGAATCAAAAATGTTTTAAAAATGTATATTTGGAAAAATTAATGATAAAACCAAAAGATCAAAAATGGACAGACATTAATGAGCTTTTGAGCAAACTGAAAAACCAAATACTTTATCATTCTGAAAAAATGTTGTTTTTATCATTTCCAGCAATCCAAATTAATTTGAAGATCTCTAATAATAATAATAATAATAATAAACAAAACATTAAACAATGTATGTGCTTAATTTCTATTCAGTGGCACTTTAGTAGATTGTGTAATTTTATAATAGTTTTTACCTGCTATAATAATTGAAAGAATTAATCATTAAATCAGAAAATCTACAAACTTAAAAACATCCATTTCAGTTGAGGTTAGATTGCCATTACACTGCAGTAAAAGATAAAATGGAAATTGATTTTTTGTGCTACTAGTAATTATAAGTCATCTTTCCATTAATTTATTTCTTTGCAGTTATTTGTTCTCTTAACTGCCTCACCTAAACATCAAGTTAATCATCCAAGCATTTGAGTAAGCTGATTCTAAAGTGAATTAACATTCAGACCATATTTAAAGATTTTATGCAGATCTCTGGATTTTTCCTGCTTTATGCATTACTGAATTTCAAAAAAAAAATACTAAAAGGAATGTTTGGATTGAGAAACCTATTAATTTCTGACATAGAAATTTTGACATCGGAAAGGTTTTTCCCCAAAGAAATAAAACTTTTTACTTATGGGTTATTTTCCTGAAGATTGATGAAAGATTTGTAAACAAAAAATGTAAAAATCTTTGGCAGAAAAATGTATAATAGTAATTGATTAAATTATTACATTTAATAAAGAATTTTACATAAAGTATTTCAAAATAAGTTTAATCTTATTTCTAGGCCAAAAAAAAATCTGGGATATGATAAGAATTACAATAATCGAAGACAATGTTAGTTTCTTCCATAACATAAGCTTGCAGTTAAACACCTGTAGAGGTCCCTACTATCGCATTTTACATGCATATTCTCGAGGTTACAGCCTCAATAAATATTAAAATTATTCTATAAATGTTATTTTGGGACTACTATTAGCTTGTTGAAACCGCTTGATGGTGTTGTTTCAAGGAAAACACACATAAATATAATGTTAACCCACCCCACCATCTTATTTGTGAAATAATAAGAAGAAGAAGAATCGTACCCTTAACGCAATTCATTTATTTTACTTAATAAATTACTGTAATTCTTTTTACAATTTCTTTTTGTCTCTGGATATAACTACGAAAAATTTTTTACACTCAGATATTTTATCATATGGGTTACCGTAATTCATTCATTGATTTTCTTAATAAATTACTATCAAATTTATTTGATTAACAATTTTACAATGATAAATTTAAACCTTTAACAAGTGCCTACAAATTTCATCTTAGTCCTGCAATGTAGTAGGGGAGGGGGTAAGTCTTTTCACATTCACAAGAATTAAAACTTATCAATTAACAGATATTATTGCAAATATTTTATTCTAGTAGAATTCCCCGTGTATACCAGTGGTGTGCGCTGAGAAATCCCACCCCCCCCACCCCTCCGCAAACTTTAAAAAGTCTACTATCATTGCTTGACAGATAACTAACTACATTGTGGTGGAAAAAATGAGAATGCTTTAATTACTGAACTGTATTTGACTCTTCTTTTTTTTTTTTGATCATTTTTGAAAAGGAAAATTAATCTTTATTTATTCCAATAGTTCCAATAGCTATCTTTGAAAGAATGTGTGACTAAGGTATGGTGGATAACATTAATGGCACACCTATTAATAACGATTAATAATTTTCCAACTCTATTTTTTTTTTTTTTTTTATGATTAAGAATTGTCTCTGTATATAACTACGAAAATTTTTAGTCAGACATTTTAATTCTCGTAGGTGTTCTTGCGAACCGTGACTTTTTTTGGGAAAACAGTGAAATTGTGGTTTCTCCTAACCTTTTCTAATTATTTACACCTTACATGTTGGGTTCGGAAGTGGGGTAATGGGTTTATAATTATTACTTTTTGATACTACGTTAGGTAAGTTGTACCGTAATTACTTTTGAATGCAGATTGCAATAGTTCTGCAAACTTTAAATCCACCCACCCTGAAATGGTACGATAGCAAAGTGTTGACATTTGCTAAAAGATAGTATTATGTAAACTCACACAAACTGTGCAAGACAAAGCAAGCCATTAAGTTACAACAGAAAAAAAAAAGTTGTGGCTATTTGGTTTGACTGCGGCCCACTAAATGGCATATTTATATGCGTTTGGATGGGATCAATGCCATCAAGCGGTTTCAACACGCTAATAAAACAGTACCGTTATTTTTATTTAAAAAAGAACAGAAAATAATAATGTATTGAAAATATTTCATTGAATTAAAACAACTGATTCAACTTTAATTGATGATGTAATGGGTGATAATTAAATCCAGCAAAATAAAAGTTAGCAAAAAACAGCTGTTTACAAATTTATAAATGGATAGCTGCATAAAACTGAATAATAAATTAATATATATAAATAATCATAATACTGTATTTTCTAAATCCCATATTTATCCTCACAATATATATATAAGTTTGAACTAAAGCTGCAATTAATTCTGACTCTAGTTCTCAGTCAAAAACATTGGTATCCGAGTAACACTTAAACTTTCAAAAAAAAAACATATTTTTATTTAAGAATAAAAATTCTAAGATGAATTCTCAGCTAATTAACATAGAAAAAAAATCTCAATTCAGTCAACTGAATGGAATATCAGTGTTTAGTCAACCAATATACAACTTAAACATTACATAACATCCTTAGCAACCAACTATACGATTATTCATTCAACATTTTTAAAGCTCTGAGTATCTTCCATTAACAAATTCTTATTAAAGCCAAGTAACAAAACTTTACTTTAAAAACAAAAATCTTATTACATTTTTAAAATTATTAAAAGATTTCTATCCCATTCCTAAATTATATATATTTGTTATAATTAAAAAATAATTATTTACTTAATGTTTAACAAGCTAACAAAAAAATTTACAGTATGTGAACATTGTATTTTTATTTTTAAAAAAAAATAATTAAGTAAGTAAAAATGTAGTTAATCAGGCAAAACTCTCCATACAGTAGTATGTGATGTTTAGTGGTTTAAAAATGTAGTTATAATAAGATTTTTCTAATTATACATTTGTTTAGATAAATGAGATATATTTTGCTAACTCAAAGCCTATCTCAAATACAGTCTGGCTTTGATTCATTATAATAATCTACCCACCCAAAATATGGACATTCCATTGAAGTCATACTTTATTCTTTCCTGTTATCATCTTTTCCTAATCAAAGATAAGTCATTTGATGGACTTATAGCTATGAAAGTTATGAAGAAACCATCACTCACAACATTGACACTTGTCCATTTTTTCACAATATAAAATCTGCTCTGTGTAAATCAAGCTCTTACATTATCCTCTACGATAACTATTAAGAAAAAAATCAGACAGCCCATACACTTTCTGGATTTATATAGCAATTCAAAAAAATGTGTATTAAATTTTTATAACCATAGAGACTCTCTCTCCCATAGAAATTTCTTTAAAACTAGTATAATCCTAGCAATATTAGTTAGTTGTTTATTATTTTACTCATGACACCAAACAAATTACTGGTCCAATATTAATTGATATTAAGTAAAAGCCTTTTCTGCTCAGTGACACAGCAGACATTAGCATATAATAAACTAATTTTGAAAATTTAAAAAAAAAAAAAGGTAATCAACCACATAATGGCTTTGTTATATGAATCAATAATCCATGCCCAATGCTGGTCATAGAAGCAAATATAAACAAAATTCACAAATATAATTAAACAAATATTTTTGACTGTCTTAATGAGGAAGAATCATCACATATCTTTGAAAATTAGCTCATTACCTATGACTATCTATTTATAACCAAATCCTTATATATGTTCATCTAATGAGATCTTGTATATGCTTGATACTATATAATGGAAATTATTGTACTTTATTTTACTAACGTATAAGTAATATATATAATAGTAAGACTTTCACAGACTTTTAGATGCAAATATTAATGATTTTACAAGACTTCTTTTGCGTATGTATTTTTTTACATAAATATCAGGAATAATGTAATCCAATATATAGTCAAATAAAAATTTAGATTGCAAACTGAAATCAAGCTATCTGGTAATAGTTTTTATCTGCTCCATTTTTAAATCTAAAGTCAAATCATTTTTGTTATTACCCTAGATTTCATAAGGATTATAGATCAGCTCTTATATTTTGCATGTGTAAAAAATGAAAATATCACAACTTCCTAAATATTTTCTCATATATAAAAAGTTATATATAATGATTAGAATATTTTCATAGAATTTTAGATGTAAATAAAAATAATTTTTCCATGTATTTTTTTAGATAGATTTTAATAATGATTCAAACAATCCATTAAAAACTGGTACTACAAATCTGAAATCATACCAAATACTAATATTAAATGATGTAATTTCACTTTGTCATACAGTTTTTAGTTGAATGTTTATCCAGTTATGCCGTAACTGAAATTTACCCAAAAAAATACAAGGAAAAATTATTTTAATACATATATATGGCACAAATATATTAATTAATATAATATTGTAACAATTTTTAATATATTATACTAAAGTAAATGCTCTACATTCTGATCGAAGAATTTTTTGTCATAAATTTATTTGTAATTATATACTATTTCATTATATCAACTTTAATAATTAAAATATTATTCAGCTTTTAGAAATTAGGGATTTTTGATTTTCTACTATTTGAAGCAATCATATGATTGGTAGTTCTTAAGTTTATGTAGAATAACATACATTGTGAATCAAAAATGGAAATAAAGGAAATCTTTTATAATTTTTTTTATATAAATTATAAAAAATAATAATATATATATAATTATACATAAAAAGCTGTTTTCAGCACAAGATTTTTATGCCCATATCAAATGTTAAACATCTATTTTAAATGTGTAACCTATTATTGCTGCAATTATAATAAAAACAGGTTAATATTGGATGAGTAGAGACACTAGATAGGAATTTTATGCACCAACATTCCGATCATCCATTAATTACTCTGGCCTGCACTGAGTGGCACTACTGTATAGAGGGTTTTGCCTCAGTATATTATATATATAACTGTTATATATGATATTCTTGTTATTAGTTTTTATAATTGTGAATCATCTATCAATTACTTTTGTCATTACTAGAAATATGATCCTGATATAAATAAAATAAAAAAAATTTGCAAGCTAAAATATTATACATCAAAACTAAAATAAAATTGTGGGATGTGATTGTGAATTTTTAAAAAACAAAATATATTAAGAACCCTAAATAGACATACATGATTAAATTAATTAATACAGTAAATCAATAAAAATCTACCATCGGAATAATTTCCCTTTATTAATAGATAGTATTTTATAGTCAATGACAATATACTAATATATATATATATATTAAAAACATATATTAAATATATAGAGATATATTCTTTCAATAAAGTAACTACAAATAGAACAAAATAAAAATTCACTTACGATTTGAGACCATTTCCATACTGACCAATCATTTGAGAATCCAGTATCCTTTTGGATGACTTACCAAATGTTATAATATCAGCCATTTCACCTAGATGTTAAATACGACATTAAAATATTATCTTCCTATAATTAATATATATATATTATTATTGTTAATAATATTAATATCATTTACTTTCTTTATTACTTTTACAATACTTCATGAAGCATTGTAAAAGTAATAAAGAAAGTAAATAATATTAATATTATATGGACTTGGCAATGCAATAAAAAAGATAAAGTTATAATATTATTATCGTTATTATTAAAAACTAATTATAATGGGTAAGTTATAAATGATAAGATTTATTTATACTAAAAATTAAAATGTTTGTGTTTTTAGTTTCAGACAATGTGCAGTATAAAATAATTAGGCAATTTGTAATTAGTTTTGTTTTACACTAATGAATGTATTTGTTTTTATTATGTGTTAAGTATATTTAATATAAAAAAAAAAAAAGCCTAACCTTTACAGCCATTAATAAAATGGCTTAAAATTCCTTCATTTTATTAAATCTGTTTATTGTTTTAAAATGATGGTATTGAAATTATTGCTGAATAATATTATCAAAAATCCACAATACTTTCTAAAAATGCCAACATACTGATAGCCAATGTATTTTCAAACAAAACATTCAATAAAAATATAATTTTGCGTATTAATGTGGTATATTAAAATAAAACTTCTATATATTTAATAGTTTTCTTAATATGTAATCACATTAATTTTGCAAATATATAAACATTTTGATGATAGTCACTTATCTACATTTACAAATATTATTTTGTTACAGTAAATAAAAATGACCTTAGTGCTTTACCATATTAAAATAAATTAATCTATTTTTAAATTTCCAATCATACTGTAAACTGTTTATTAATTTTCTTTTATTTAAATAATATGTAATGTATATTAAATGTACATATAAACATTAATTACTTTAGTGTTTGTCGCTTTTCGGTAATATAATTTACATTTTACAACTTACTATGAAGAAACAAAGTTGTTTTTGTATTGGATTACGGGGGGAAAAAATCTTAAAAAGTGTAGTAAAAAGGTCTTATTATGGAATCAAGCAGCCATTAAAAATATAAAACTTTTATTGCAGCTATGCAAACAGTTTAGTGTAATGAAAGCATAGTGATCTGTTAATACAGGCATGGAGATTCCAGTATTTGATATCTCTAACTCACTTAATGAGCAAAGACTGTTTACAAATTATATGCATAGAAAGAGAATGCTCTGAATTTCTGCGCTGATCAATGGTTACAATATTGAGTTAATGGCGGTGCATTGATAATCAAAAAACAGAACTTGAAAACATAAGATTTTGTTAAAATATTAAAATTGTATTAATGAATAAGCAATAGACATTTATACTATACATATATAAAATAATGTTGATAATTGTGTGCAAAACCATGAAAATAATTATTTTGTGTTAAAGTATGTGTAATTTAATCATTAATATGATATAAAATGTTTAAAACTATTAAATATATTGTAACCAGTGATGATATCCAACTGGTTCGCTCCAGTTCGCACGAACCGGTTCTTAAAATTAAAAAAAATTAGCGAACCGGTAGTTAAATTATCCGAAAATAAATTTTATTATTATTATCCTAAAAAAAAGTTGAATTAAAAAATTACTTAATTGTTTCCAACAATAATCTAGAACATTATATGTATATTTTTTTTTTGTTATATCTAATGTAACAATGATTCTTTTTGAACATATTGGGTTCAAAATGATTTCCCAAGAATAATTCGACTATACGATATTGCACTTGAATTGTGTGATATGTGTGATGAAATTTGAGTGATTAAGAATTATTCTCAACAGTTTTGTTTAAAGTAAATAAATCCATTATTTATTGCATTCACATTAGTTTCTTTAAAAGTATACAAATAAGAAGTGTTAGTTTATTAGTGATAAATGAATCAATATTTAATTTTTACACAAGGTAAGAAACTAATTAACTATTAGTTTACTTACATTTAACAGAGGCGTTATTAAAATTAAAAATTAGAAATAAATTCAGCATAAATGTATTTATGTATTTGATGAAATTTACTCTTGCTTAATTTATTTTACTTTAAATATAAAATAACTTCATTCAAAAGAACCTATCATTGTGAAAATAAACAGTAACATAAAACCATTGTTCCAATAATTTTGTTACGCTGACGTTGTTTTAAATATTTATTTAACTTTTATTTTTTATTTAAATACTTTATTTCTTCACTTACATATTTATCATGCAGGATTTGTTTTTATTTGATTAGTAAATTTAGTGGATGACCAGCTGTAGTAAGTTTATAGTACATTATTTTCATTTACTTTGCTATATCTGGTATAACAGTGTGTCTTTTTTTAACAATGAGTTCAACATATTTTTTCTAGAATAACTTGGCAAGAAAATGGCTCATCAAATGGCATGACTCGTTTTCAAAAATTTTTTCCTTTTTCTTTTTTTAATTTTACTATTTTATTTCAGTTTTATGATTTGTTACCACTCATTTATATTAAAAATCAATTAATTAGATGTTTTTTTAAGGCCAATGTAACACGAGAATATAATAAAAATAAACCCTTCACAAGAAATGAAACGAAAATGTCAAACAATATCAAATTTCTTCATAAAAGATCCAAAAACGGATACAAAATCGAAAACGATAGTAAAGGATGATATTTTTAATCAATTTTGTTTTCTATTTCTTCTGATACAACAGAAAATAATGTTGACAACACAAATAAACTGTCCAGTTCCAAAAGTACAAAAAATGCATATAAAATAAATGTAGATAGTGACCTTCCCGACTGCTAGAATATGAAATAAGCCAATGAATTCAAAGAAAAATATTGTGGTTTACTTATTATTGGACAAAAGCTTGGGTGTGATATTTATACCAAAATCGAGTCAATAAATGTGAAGGCAGCTCATGTGTCAAAAGAATGGAGAAGATGTAATATTATTCCAAGTGGAAAATATAAAATGGCTCAAAAGCCTCTCTTCAAAAAAAATAAAGGAACACTTTTCATCAAAAGCACACCAGATATGTGTGATGCAATTGAAAGAAAATGCAAAAAATTCAATTTCCAAATTCATAGACAAAGCTCATGAAAAGTTTATGAGCTCTACTTGTAAAATTTTCAATATCGTTTGCACTTTAACAAAACTAAACTGACCATTTTCTGATATTGAACATTTAATAGAATTAGAAAAAAAGAATGGGTTAGATATGGGAGTGGGACTCCATTCTCAATTCGCAGTTGTCAAAATTGTTGAGCACATTGCAAAATACATTAAAAAGGAAGTGTTTAGAAAAATAATATCAGAATTTAAAGACGTGTTATAATTAATGAGGCATCAACGATATCATGCAAACCAGTCCTTATCATTTTTATTAAGCTTGAAGATATAGATTTTTCACCAACAATTTTTGTAGATTTAGTGGAATTACAAAACAAAAATGCTGAAACCATTTACACTGCTCTACTACAAAGTCTGCATTCAGTAGGATTTGATAATCTATATTTGAAGAATAATTTGATTGGATTTTGTTCAGATGGAGTATGATCCTGGGAAAGTGGTCAGGAGTGAATGTTAAAATAAAAAACCACTATCTCGAGTTTATTATCTGGCATTGTTTGAGTCATCATTTCAGCTTGTTCTGGAGGATTCTATCAAAGACATAAAGCAAATAAATCACTTTAAAGCATTTATTGATGAAATATACAAAATCTTCCATCAGTCTAATAAAAAACAAATGGCACTGAATAAAATTTCAACCAATTTGGGAATTGAAATTCTAAAAATTAGTAGAGTTTTTGACCCAAGATGGGCAGCATGCAGTCATAGATCAGCAGTTGCAACATGGCGAGCCTATCCAGCACTGTATGATTTTTTTTTCTACTAATAAGAAATTTTCTGAAATGGCTAAACATCTTGCCAACAAATATTTTATGAGAGATCTGGCTTTAATAATCGATATACTAGAAGAAATTTCTTTGTTGTCAGATGCTCTTCAAGGAAGATGTGTAAATATATTGAATACTGAACAATTGATTAAGAGAACAATTAAAGCATTTGAATATCAGAGAGAAGAGTGGTACTTACAAAAAAAATAATAAATGAAACTATCTCTTCTAAGGTATTCCTGCCTATTAATTTTGTTGAAGACAACAAATGTGTGAGTCTTCTCCATCAAAAAGTATTGAATGTAGTGATGACAAATATGACATTAAAATTAATGAATTGTAATACCATAAGTAATAATATTCAAGATAGAACTCATAAAATCCATCAATTAGTTAAAATTGTGAACGCTGATGCTTTGAATCTGGAAGAAGCCGTAGTTCCCTGGAAAGAATTTGTAGAGAAATTATTTCATCATGAAATTTCAGTTAATGATTTCTGTGATTATGTTGAAAATGTTATGAGAAATCATCAGAAACATGTTGTACCTGAAACTATCCAAAGAGCTAAAAATACAATTAAAACCATTGTTGTGAGTTCTGCAGAGGCTGAATGAAGGTTTTCTGTGATGAACGCAATTTATTCAGATAAAAGAAATCACCTTGAAGTGAAAAATGTGGAAAATCTTCTAGTAATAAATTGAATAGGTCTTCCATTAGATCATTGGGATTGCAGTGACTCAGTTCAAGTTTGGCTAAGAAATCACAATACAGCTGATGATGCTATAGTCAAAAAACATCATCAACCTAAAGAGACATATGATGCAAATAGAATGTCAATAAGAAAATATCTTGCCAAATAAATAAGTTGTTTTTTTTTCAATTATAAAAATGGGTTTAATTCTTTTTGATACAATGAGTGAGATTGCAAAGTACATCATAGTGTGCATGTGCACTGCTGCACTTTTTTTTTGTGTATGAGGGGGGAGGGGGTCATGCAAAATTTCTGAGAAGTCACCAAAAACGTTTAGGTATAAAAACCAAGAAGTGATTTGCTTCCATGCTTAGAAAGAAGAAAAATAAACAGAATAGGTTCTTAAATACAACTTACCTTTAGAGAACCAGTTCTTGGAAATTTGGGATATCATCACTGATTGTAACACTCTCAAATATACTATGTAAAGCATACATATATATGCTTTACATGTACGTTTCATAATTTGAAAAATAAAATAAGAAAAGTAGCTAAAGAAAATCAGTTTTAAGAAATAATTAAAATAATAGTGATCAGATCTTTTAAGTAGATTTGTTTTGTGTGGGTGTGTGTGTGTGTGAATGATAAGAGAGGGGAAAGAGAATCCAGATGCAATTAAGATTTAGAACCTGCCCTCTTCTTTTTATAATTAAAGAAATAAATGATAAAATATAATGAAAATAGAAACAAAATTTAAATAAACAATAAATGAATTAATAAAAGTAATCTTTGTAAACTATCTCATCAGCAGAAATTCTGGTCAATAAAAGATAGTAGATTAATCTAAAAAAAGATTAATCATTTTAATTAAAACTAAAAACCAAAAAATTGATTAAAGTGAACAATGGGAGAGGAAGGTATAAAAAAGGTGGCTTGATAGTTGGGAGAATATATAGATAGAGGGAGATATAAAGAATATATTATAAGCCGCTATATCAGTTTTTTTCTAATTGCGTACAAAAAAATAAAAGTTATGAGCCAAAAAGTAGCAACATGGGGTTCCTAAGAGAATTTCAGGAGTGTCCATTTGGGTTTCAAGCCCTGAACCCTGGTAGCATCAGTCTCTCTCCTGCTATCAATGCCTCGTCTATAGTATAAGATTGTTGCATACTCTCTCCTACCTAAAAGCACAGAAGGAAAAGGAAATTTTCACTAACGACCAGATGGCCAGCTACAAGGAATGTCAGGAGCATCCGAAACAGAAGGGACCACGAATTATGGAAAGACAACTGTTCAATAGTCAAAGCAGATGACATCTTCTCCCCATTAAAGAAAACCTAAGTTAAACATAAATATGCTAAAGTTGTTGTTAAATGTCTAGACATTATTATGAAAAAATGGATTATTATAAAAGAGGATTATTAATGTTATAAAATATTTAGTGTTTAATAATTATTGTATGTTTATTTTGCTGTATTAAATGTATATGTGTCACTGAGGTATTAATCTACTGGTGTGTGTGTGTAGGAATAAAAAGTGTTTACTAAATATTACTTGGTCTGTTCTCTTTCTTTTACCTGCAGCATCATGATATGATTGTTGATACTACTCTTTATTAATGCGCTGGGTCCCCTGTTCGAAATGTTGGAGCTAGTCTGGTGTAAGTTATCAAGTGCTGGGATTGCTTGCCTTTCCCAGGCATACTGGTTATATAAAGTTTATATGGTCGGATGGCACCTGAGATTCATCTCAAAACAAATAAATTGCCTTGGAGATTGGCACTGTCCGAGCAGGTATGGAGGAGTGCTAGGGTCAGGAAAAATGATCGGGGTTGTGCATTCATGCAACTTCAATCTAATCATAGGTATCATTGATAATTAATCTATCAATAATATTCTACCCCTCTGCTTGAGTGTGCAATCACCGGGTCAAAGCTGTCATAAACTTACAAAAGAATATTAAAAAATGTCCTAAAAAAATAATAAGTGAATAATAATAGTTGTCATCTGATAGTGAGATAACAAATATAAATATGAACAAATAATTGTTTACCATCAAAAAAATAAATAAAAAGTATAAAAACGAAATGAGTGAAATTCATAACACCATTAATCAATGACTGAACCATATTTTTCGACTATTATAAAATGTATATCATTTTATATCTGATCGCCATGACCATTACACTATATATATATATATATCATTAGCAGCCATTCTAAATAAAAACAGTCATTGTAATTATACAGTGCTTCAAATGCTCATTGATGAAGTTAAAAATATCAAAATTAAATATCAGGCTTAGCGCTTTCGAGGTCTTTTAACCTCATATTCATAGCCAAAGAGTTAGAAACATTGTGGTGTTATTGATGTATTCTAACTTTTGAAGAAAAATATACAAAAATTTAAATGAAATTTTGAGATAACTATACAAAACAATACATAAACAATAATAGAATCCATATATACTACAATCTGATCTTTTACTCTACCTATTTGATATATTTTGCCCTTGTGTTGTTTAATGCATTGTTAAAATTGCTGCTCAAAAGAAAAAAATGTTTGATCCTTTTAACTTAGAATATGACTAATTCAATAGATGTACAATATTCAACCTTCCATATCAGTGTATCATATATCATTTGACCTCCCAAGCAAGTGACCACATTATTATTTTTAATATTTTGCAATGCAATCTTTTAACTCTTTTCTCTTCCAATCAAAGCTTTACCTTACTCTTATAATTGAAAAATGTTCTCTGTATTCTATCTTCAACAATATTCTTTCAAATGAAAGCAATTGATTATTCTCATTATACTTCTTTAGTGCTTTTGACATAATCTTTATAATACAAAAAGCATTTAACTTTCTCCAACAAAAACCATATTAAAATTCACAATGTTATATATAGAGCTCGCAAAATAAGCTCTTAACAAGCTTATTTTGCTTATTTTGCGAGCTCTCTATATAACATTTGTAAATACAAGCTTATTAAATTAGGTTATGTGACATCTGACTTGATTTTTTGGTAAAATTCACAATGAAACAATTGTAAAAAATCTACTGCTCTTCATCCATTTCCCCTGCCCAATTAATATTGCAGAATCAATATTATATCATCCAGAAAGTTGAAGATTACAATTGGTCTTATAATTTTGTTATCCGAACATTAAAGAGCAAGCCTATATAAACTGCTTCAAATGCCCTTTATGATACAACAATGGGGAAGGGGCGAGTTTAATTTCATGTAATAAATTGATCAAATACTAAACAAATTGAAGCTATATTACTATGATGAAGTACTCTATCTTTTAACTTCTTAAATGTAGCAGTAACATACAAAAGTTTACGCGGCACTTCAACATCTAATTCTGCCCTTTTGCCCAATAAGATATTAAGCTATTTAAAATTATCTACATTCTTAAGCCGATAACCAGCTACAAAAATCATAAAATACCCGAATTTCTATATTAATTACTAAAACATGTTCTTTATAAATTTCATCAAAAACATTTACAATTGGTTAAAAAAAAAATCATCAGCATACTATAAATCTGAGAAACAAGATGAAATTTTTCTTTTCATTTGACAGTTCAAAATTAAAAACTCTACCATCAAATCTATACTGTGCTTAGATGCCTGCTTTATGAACTGACATAAATTATTCTAAGGATTGCCGGCATAAAAACAGATAATAAAAGTTAAAGCTGAAATACATTACGATTTAACATCGGGTTTTTTTTCAAACGTCTGTTTACATACTACCAGTAAAGAATAATTCATCTCACATCAATATGTAGCAGTTGTACAGTATGACAAAACTTCTGTGAGTGATCAAAATATCATTATCAAAGAGTGGAATCCACTGATTTCAGATCATAAGTTACTTTCAATGATGAAAAAGTAAAATAATTATATTAAACAGGCAAAACTCTCTATACGTATTGTCACTCAATGCAACCCAGAATAATCAACGGATACCAGAAGACTTGTGCATAAAATCTACATCTAGTGCCTACTCATCCAATATCCCCAAACTAGTTTCTGGCTTGTGGCATTCATCAGTGAGGAGCCTTGGATCTGAGAGCACTACACCTAGCTCTCAGATCCAAGACTCCTCACTGATGAAGGCAACAAGCCAGAAACTAGTCTGGGGATATTAGATGAGTAGGCACTAGATGGAGATTTTATGCACAAGCCTTCTGGCATCCGTTGATTACTCTGGCTTGAATTGAGTGGCAATACGTATAGAAAGCTTTGCCTGTTTTAATAACAGTTATAAGAAAGCATAAGAAATGGTGATCATGTGATGTTTATTGGCTTAAAATAATTATAATAAGGAACTGACTATTTATTTTGCAGATTTAATTCTCAATCATTCTTAAGTAATTTTGTTCATTGTTAAGCTTCTGCTTTTAAATCCTTGTATATTGTTTATGAAGCTTCCATTCAATTTACTATTCAGCCATGAACAGAATATCAAATTAAACTCCTAAAGAAATGATCAGCAAATACTAGTAATGCATTCACAATTTTAGTATGTACATTTAGAAAATTTATAAAATAATTATAATACTGCAATCACAATAAAAAGTCGGAGAAAAATAGAGGTCAGCATTAAAAATGCAATAAGCTCAATTAAAAACTGGAAGTGTTTATTCTAAATACTATATATTTTATAAAGCAGACCTATGCAAAAACTGCTTACAAATAATAGGTATAGTAATTTGTAAATTACCTTTAATAATTAACTAGCAAGGTTTTTCATAGGAAAGTTATAAAAAATACTAAATAAAAGGCAAACAATTCAAGATTACATCCCAAATTAAAATTTACATCAAAACTATATTTTATATGTGTGTGAAAGACATATGAAAATATAAACATATAAAAATCTACACTAAAAAATAATAAAATACTACAACATTCTTTAGCAGAGATATAAAGCAATAGTAAAATTAAATAGCCATATCAATTTATTTCAAAGATTTACATTATATTAATTATACAAAATATGGTTTAAGTTTCAGGAAAATAAAAAATAATTTTGTTATACTTTATTAAATGTATCAAAGCTTTATAAAATACTACAACACTTTTTAGCAAATACAAAGTAACAGTAAATGTAAAGAGCTATATAAATTTATTTCAAAGCTTTACATTTTATTAATTATAGAGAATATGGTTTAAGTTTCAGGAAAATAAAAAATACTTTTGTTAAACTTTATTAAATTTATCAAAACTTTTAAGAAAATCACATTTGATATATTTTATTAAATTTACATTATAGTAAAGACAATTAAGATGTTTATTTCACTAAATCTAAATTGATATTCTTCAAAGTTTATTTAAAGTTGTTAATGGATTTAAAATGGAGAATTTTTGCAAAAGTTCAAATTTAATTATAGAGATGTGAACACAGACTTTTAAGCTCCCTTCAGTCATCCACTCTATTTCATACAACCGATACTCATGATCACATTGAACACAGACTTTCAAGCTCCCTTTAACCATCCACTCTACCTCATACAATCGATACACATGACCAAATACAAGTGAAAAAGATATGATGATCAATATATGTATTTTGGCTGAATCAGCACCAGTTGGTCCAGATAACTAACTTAAACATATATATAATCAATGCTTGACTTTCAAGCTTCCTTTAGCCATCCACTCTACTTCATATAATCAATACACATGACCACATACAAATGAAAAAGATAAATGATCAATATATGTATTTCATGCTGAACCAACACTCATCAGTTGGTCCAGATCATTATCTCCCACAAATTATAATATATATATATATATAATCAGTGCATGATTTATATTAAGATAGCAAATCCTTAAACTTCAATGGACAGGCTTCAATCTACTCCACCTTCAAACACTTCAGCCATCCATACCATTAAAAATCTGATGATGGAATGCCTAAAATGCAATACTATTGTCATACCCATGTTGACTTTCAGTCATTCTGACCCCTTATGTTTAAGATCTTGTTCATTAAATATTGAAGAGGAATGGTCAGAATACAGGCTGAAATCTGTAATATTTGAAATAACAAGTATAATTCATATATTTGTGAGTTTAAATGTAAATATAGAAAATTTGAACACTGGATTTTCAAGTACCTTTCAGCCATCCACTCTATCTCATACAACTGATACACATGACAACATACATGTAAAAAAGATAAATAATCTCCAATATACATATTCCATGCTGAACCAGCACTCACCAGTTGGTTCAGATCATCATCTCTCACACATATATATAATCAGTGCTCAGTTTATATTAAGATAGCAAATCTTCAAAGTTTAATAAACATGATAATAATATTGGCAACAAGGGATTTAAGCATTCAATCATCAGATTTTCAATGGCATGGATGGCTAAAGAGTTGGAGGGTGGAGTAGATTGAAGCTTGTCTATTAAAGTTTGGAAATTTGCTATCTTGATATAAACCGAGCACTGATTATATATGTGTGTGGGAGATAATCTGGACCAACTGATGAATGATGGATGGTTCACAAAATTCATATATTGGAGATCACTTTTCTTTTTCGCATTATGTGGTCATGTGGATTGGTTGCATGAGATAAGAGTGAAAGGCTGAAGGGAGTTTGGGAGTCTGTATTCAAATTCCCTATAATTGCATTTAAACTCCAGGTATATGAATTATGTTTATAATTCAAATATTTCTGATTTCAGCCTGTATCTTGCCCATACCTCTTCAATATTTAAATCGACATAGTCTTATATATATGAGGAATCAGAATGAATTAAAGTCAACATGGGCAAGACAATATTGGTATCAACAAGGAATTTAGGCATTCCATCATCACATTTTCAATGGTATGGAATGCTGAAGAGTTGGAGGGTGGAGTAGATTGAAACCTGTCCATTAAAGTTTGAAGATTCGCTATCATAATATAAACCGAGCACTGATTATATATATGTATGCAATCATGATCTGGACCAACTGATGGGTACTGGTTTAGCATGAAATAAATATATTAAAGATCTTTTTTTTTTTTTCACATGTAAGTGGTCACATGTATCAGTTGTATGAGATAAAGTGATAGCCTGAAGGAAGCTTGAAAATCTGTGTTCAAATCCCCTATAATTAAACTCCAAATATATGAATTATGTTTGTATTTCCAATATAAAAGTTTAAATTTTTTTTTTCTCATTTTTACAAGCATTATCTTAAATAAAAAATTATGATAGATATATTGTTATCAAAGTTACAAAAAGAAATCAAAAAGAAAATGAGCACTGATTACATATATGTGTGGGAGATGATAATCTGGACCAATTAATAAGTACTGGTTTAGCATGAAATATGTATATTGGTGATTATTTATCTTTTCTACATGTATGTGGTAATGTGTACCAGTGGTATGAGATAGTTAAAGGGTGCTTGAAAGTCTGAGCTCAAATCCACTATATTTACAATTAGGTTCCAGGTATGTGAAGAGTGCCTGTATTTCAAATATTTAAATACAGATGTTTAATTGTTATGTTTATTAATTATACAATTAAAATTTTTGTAGTGATATAAATAAGAGGGAAAAAAATAAAGGATAGTGTGGTATACAACTCTGTTCCAATCACAACAAATTCGCATAAATGACTTTGGATAAAATTTATACCTTAAGCAAAAAATAATTACTGAATACAAAAGCTGAGATTTCCATTACTGGCAACAAATACTATGAAAAAGATCATTTTGCAAGCCAGAAGGATTCTTAAAGGAAAAAATAAGAAGTAATAAGCCATCCATGATTATTCTTAAAATAATTCATGCAACACTGACAAAAATAGACTGCTAGCTGAATATTTTAAATGTATAATGTAACAAAAATGAAATCACTGCTATATTCAATGCAGAGATTATGCAAAATCAAAATTTATCAAGCCAAAGAAACACATCTCCATAAAAAAAAAAAGGTCCTTGTTCATGGTTTCAGACAATTTTTAAAAAGTGCAAGCATTTAGAATATTTTTCTCCAGAAAAAAACTTAATTTAAAGGATAACTTTTCATAAATATTTTCTTATATACTATATTGCAAATTTAAATATACTGCTAAAAGTATAAAGTATTAGTTTAGCAATCACATTTAACTGAAACATTATTTAATTTAAATAATATTTTAATGGATTAAAGGGAATAAAAATATTAATCTAGGCATCAAATTTTCTTGTTAACTCTATTGTAAAATAAAAAGATGGCTTTAGATTATCAAAGAAATGATTTTAAAAAGTGAAATCAGGTCTATCCTAAGTTAAAATAATATATAGAGCAGCAGTTAAAATAATGATTTTATATTACAAAAGGAAATAAAATAATTCTGAACTAATGTTAAATGTGCAAAGTTTAAAATATGACATTTAAATTAGATGATTGACATAAAAAAAAATCTATTTAAAATAAAATTGTAATCAATATACATATTAAATGTGCATCCTGATATAGAACAGATCTAGTATTTTAATGTCAAATTAACAAAACATTTCTTAAAGGCTGATGATAGATACTGAAATGATCTTCACATATAAAAGTTAACCATAAATATCAATAAGAAATAAACAGTACCTACTTAAGGATAGATACTGTTTCCAATGTAATCTTTTACATTTCCCTCTTTTCCTTTTTCACTTATTTTAGTTAATATAGGGCTGGGTGAGCCACTCACGCCATCAGTCATCTCCCTATACTAAATGACACATGGGATTGCATTTTTGTGGAACTATATTTTCATAATTCAACTACATACAGAGCCATAATTCAACTACATACAAAGCATTTCTAACTCCAATAACCTTTTTCCTTTTTAGTTTAAGCCCTTGAAAATTACAAAAGCAATCATGGCAACATTGGCAATTCCTACATGAGATCTTTGTTTAGAGATGAGTTGTTTTGAAAATGGATTTGTGACAGAAGTTTCAGATAGCAAAGATTATATGTTTAGACAGCCCTATTTAGAGATAGATTCCCCTGACTATCGTAGAAATGTAAGGGACTTACAAATTATTGTCTAAAAATAGCTTGTCTCACACACTTTGGCTAATTTGTCATTCTGAGTCCAACTCATTAAAATGACAGAAAACCTTTTACTCTTCCTACTCCTATGCCATCTAGTGTAAGCTTTGGTAATTTAGATGCCAAATGGTAATGATTAATAATAAATTCATATCCAATTACTGTCCTATCCATATATTATCAAATTGGCTTACGGCTTTCATCATTGAGTACCTTTTATGATTTTTTTTATAAACTATGCAATTGAATCTTTTGCATCTTTCCTCTAACAGCTAATTTTTTACTTTTTGTTATACTACCAAGCTACTAGCCCAAATAGAAAAACTTTTTAATTTTCAATCCAAGTTTATTTGCTTGCATAGTTATACAGATGTGAAATCTGTG
Source organism: Epiperipatus broadwayi (assembly GCA_028023455.1). Classification (NCBI taxonomy): domain Eukaryota; kingdom Metazoa; phylum Onychophora; class Udeonychophora; order Euonychophora; family Peripatidae; genus Epiperipatus; species Epiperipatus broadwayi. The sequence continues at coordinate 8,781,516 of JAQFVV010006224.1, read as the reverse complement.
TGGTTTCTATAAATTACAATGATCTAAGTTTTTTATAATCTTAAGCATGTTTATTCTCTGGCCAAAATTGATATAAAACCAATACATCACATGATTAAGAATACCTCACTTGAATCCAGCTTACATATTGCTTTTTATTTTATTCTCCTTACTCTTATCTAAGCAAATAAGCTTGAATTGATAAAATGTAAAAGTTTTTCCAATTTGAACTGGTTACATAATAGTATACCTCCCAGTGCAAGCTGTAATAATCATTGCATGCAAGAAGGTTTGTGCATAAAATCCTATCTAGTGCCTACTCATCCAATATCCCCAAGAGTTTCTAGCTAATGGCTTTATCAGTGAGGAGCCTTGCGTCTGAAAGCACTGCACCTAGATCTTTGAATCTAATTGCTACCCTCTAGTAGCCACCTTTTACCTATATAAGTAAATTAGCTTGGATTGAAAATATTATTGTTTCATTTTGGGCTTATAGCTTTATAGTTAACTAAATAAGTAAAAGGTGGCTGCCGGAGGAATGCATTAGATCCACAAGACCAAGGTATAGTGCTCTCATATCCAAGGATCCTCATTAATAAAAGCCACAATCTGAAAACTAGTCTGTGGATATTGAATGAGTAGACACTAGAAAGGAATTTTATACATAATTTCTAGCATCCGTTGATTACTATAGTTTGCTAGTAGCATTATTATATGGAGAGTTTGCTATTTTCTCCACCCTACTTTTTTAGACAAATATTGTAAAACTTACTGTAATTAATGCATATAATAATAAATAGTAAATTTATTCCATTATAATAGCTAACTGTAAAAAAGCAATCAATTGAATCCAGTTAGAATCTATTCTAAACAAAATTTTATTTCCCCATTTTTGCAATTTTATGGTTATACTTTTTTTTAATTATTATATATAACTATTTCAATATCTATTGTAAATAATGCTTACAATAAAATAAAATAAAAAAATTTCAAACTATATTTATATAAAACAAATCTTCTTAGGGTGTACTTGTGGTGTTTACATTACTATACCCCATTGCAACTCTTGTGAATTAAGAATGCTTATAGTGTTCCAATTTTTAAAAATAATAGACAAGATTTCAGTAATTATCATGAAATATCATTATTATCAAATACAGCAAAGGTGCTTTCTTTCAAAGACTTTGTTGAATAGTTGTTTTCATTGAGACTTGAATAGTTAGTTACCAGATATTAATTATGAATTTAGAGAATCAAGAAGCACTGCAGACATGGTTTTTGTTGTTGGGAAATGTAAGAAAAGTGTTGGAAACACGAAAGTGATTTATATATAGCTTTTATTGATTTGTCATGGCATTTTGCTCAATTAAACAAACAGATCTATGGTACTGTTCGAAATTAATTAAATGACCATCATAGTATTATACAGTTTCATGATAAAATGAGAGAAATATTATTACTATAACTGGACAACCTGAGACATTTCAAATGATTAATATTGAACAAAAATATGTATTTGTATCACATTGTTTTCAATTTTTATGATAGTAAACTTTAGAACTGTATATTGGTAATTTAATGAAACACAAATCAAGATGTGATACATATATGATGGTAGAATTTTTTAATATGAAACAATTAAATGCAAAAAAAATCAACTTCTTGGATTCTATATTTATAGTATGTTGATGACTGTGCTATTTTTACCAGATCAAAAAACAATCTACAGAAAGTATTTAATAATTTATGTTTTAAAAAAACTTCATCAGCCAATAATGGAAGAAAAATCCTTGGCAACTGATAGTTATTAACTTCAGAGTGTATATCAATTTATATATCTCAGTAGTTTTATATGTAAAAAAGTGGACTTAGATGTTGAAATGCAACATATAACTTCCATGTGCTGTTATCATTTTTAAACAATTTAAAACAGTTTTTCAAAGTGGTCGATATCGTCCCCCAGGGCTGGATTTACACTTTCAGGGGGTCCATGTCAGTGACAAAAAAATATGGGGGTCCACGATATGTAAATGGAGGTCCACCCATCGAAATCATTATTTCAGGTGTTTCATAAACTTTTAAGTAGATATTTTAAATTTGAAATAATTAATTATATGAATAGGTAATAAACATCACATGATCACCATTTCTTATGCTTGCTTATAACTGTTAATAAAACAGGCAAAAACTCTCTATACATATTGCCACTCAGTGCAAGCCAGATTAATCAATGGATGCCAGAAGGCTTGTGCATAAAATCCCCATCTAGTGCCTACTCATCCAATATCCCCAGACTAGTTTTTGCATGTTTTAATAACATTTATAAGCAAGCATAAGAAATGGTGATCATCCTGCCTAATAGGATAGTGGTGGCTATGGTTATTAAAAAACCAAAGTCACCAAAATGTATAGGTACTGAACTGAATTCAGACCTATATGACTATATAAGCTAATGAGCTTGGATTGAAAACATTCTAGTGTTTTCAATTTAAGACTCATAGTTTTGTAGTTAAGTAGACATAAAAGGTGGCTGCTGGAGGGTTGCATTAGATCCTAAGATCTAGGTGCAGAGCTCTCAGATTCAAGGCTCCTCACTGATGAAGGCCACAAAGCCAGAAACTAGTCTGGGGATATTGGACGAGCAGGCACTAGATGGGGATTTTATGCACAAGCCTTCTGGCATCCATTGATTACTCTGGCTTGCACTGAGTGGCAATACATCTAGAGAATTTTTGCATGTTTTAATATATTGTTAGCTATGATAAGTTTTGGATTTTGTTATTATAATTCTTGAAAATCACAAAAATTACAATATAGCTTCTAAAAATAAAGATAATAGTAGTTTTTACAGTGCTTTTTATTGAAAATTATAATTTTTTGAATTATCATGATATTTCTTGCTGATATTTAAACCTAATTTTTCCCACATATTATTAAAATATGACAAAATTGAATTAATTATTGGTTCACAAGATTATTTAGGTATCTGCTTCGTAGTGTTCTATGATTACATACAAGTTTCTATGAGTTGTCATACCAGCATCACATCGAGCAACTGCAAGCAGTTAATAAAGTTTGTTCAGACCAAACCTTCTGCATGGATATGTTAAATTAGTCAATTACAAATAGGAGTGTTAAAATCAAACAGTGATTATTTCTATTTTGAATTTTGAGAAGTGGTTGAAAAATATTAACTTTATTTAGTGCAAATACAGATGCATATCAAAGTGAATCAAAACATCTGGTTTAGGAGTATCTAAGAAAAGTAAATACAAACTTTTAGTTAATTAGTCATCCGGATAGTGATCTCAGCCGCATTTTTTAATTAATCAAATAAAGATAATATCTGCTAAAACATATGAACGAAAACTCTAATTGCATGCTCAAACAACAAATTAAATATCCAAACAAAGAAATAGTCAATGCTTCAGATATAGTAAAAAATAAGTATGTCCTACTTATTAAGGTTTGTTTTTGTTTGTATAAATGTTTTTGTTTTAAGAGTTTGTGTTAAAGGAATAGGAATTGTTTGGATACTTTTTCGATTTTCATTATACTTAGTTTTAATGTAAGTGCCTCAATAGAGTTTTACTCCAGTCAATTAATTTTTAATTTTTTTATCATATGAGATTTAAATAACTTATTTTTTGTCGACAGATATCTTCTACTCAACATGGCAGAGGCTAAAAAAATAGCATTGATTATTTGAAGTTCAGCTTTATTCCATCACTGTCAGACAATCATTTGTTCATGTGTCTTTTGTGCAACAATGTTTTAAGCAACAACCCTATGAAACCGTCTAAACTGAAGGATCATCTGAGAAGGATGCAACCTGATAAACCAGGTAAAGATTTGATATACTGTAAAACAATGAAAGAAAAACTTCAGAAGAGAATCATGCTAGACAACATGTTTGCTTCAAGGTCAAAAAGATATGACAATGGTTTGCTGGAGTCTTGCAATATTTCATTACTCATAGCAAAATCAGAAAAGCCTCATACTATCAGAGAACAGTTGATTTTGCCAGCTGTTGAGAAGGTTTTAAAAACTGTTCTACATAAACCTACATAGGATATTCTCAAAAAAAATACCTTTGAGTGACAACACAGTTCAAAAAAGTATTGACGAAATGAGTCATAATTTGGAAAGCTTCTTGTGTAATTATCTAAAAACACATTCATTTTTCCCTTCAAGTCGACGAGTCAACTTTAACAGATAATGAAGCACTATTAATGGCATATGCTCGTTTTGTTATGGACCAAGAAATCCATCAAGAATTATTCTTTGTGAAAACTTTGACAACAGATACTAAAGGCGAATCAATATTTAATGTTTTAAAAGACTATTTCATGGAAAAAGCGATCGCCTTAAATAAATATATCGATAGCAGCAGATCGAGCATCAGCCATGTTTGGTCACTATTGTGGTTTTATAAGCTATTTTAAAACAAAAAGTACCTGGTATATTTGCAATTTACTGAGTCATTTACCGACAACATTTAGTAGCTAAAAATCTAAGTGCCAGATTGCCTCAATCAAACCAATTCATCATAACAGCAGTTGCCTCAATCAAACCAATTCATCATAACAGCAGTAAACAATATTCGTAGCAACGCGTTAAATTCTAGATTGTTTGAGCAGTTGTGTGAAGAAATGACAAACTTTCATTGATTACTTCTTCACACTGAAGTATACTGGCTCTCAAAAGGCTTATGCGTGAAAAGATTTTTTTCACTTTTTGAACACATTTTAGAGCTTTTGGATGATAAAGATCCCATTTTGAAAGAAAATTTAATAAAATGGAAACCAGATATTGCCTATTTAACAGATTTATTTGCTAAATTTAATGAGGTTAACTTGCAGTTATGAGAAGACAGCCTGAATTTAATAAAAACCTAAGTCCATAATTTCAGCCTTTTCTTTCCTAAATTAATCTATTCAAACAAAACATTGGAAGGTGTAAATTTTTGCAGTTCCACAACTAATCATTGACAAACGTTCAGGATGATGACATTTTGGCATATGTTCAACATTTAAATGCCTTTACACTCAAGACTTTAAAACCAGTTTTGATATTTTAACTATGGAAATACTGCACTGTGTTATTGATATGTATGGTGCAATTGAAGAATCTGATATCACCCTACAAAAAGAACTCATCAGAATAAGCACTAACAAAGAACTTAAAGTGCAGTTCAAAAAAAGGTATCAGTAGCTCTGGCTTAAAAAAAATGTAGCTGTTACCTAACCTGCATTATGGAGTATTGCAAGAAAATTTTTGATAACTTGGAATTCCATCTTCATATCATGTGGAAAGGTAACTAATCTGACAAAAAAAAATCGTATGCAAATAAGTGAATGAGGAGATTTAAGTCTATACCTGTCATTTGACTCCAAATATTAAGCAATTGCTATCACAGCATCAAGTTCATCCCTGCCATTAACACCATTAATTATTTGTCTAAATCGCATGTTGTTATTAAATTAGTAATAATTGAAAGGTTGCTAGTCTTTCACATGCACCTACCGTTGTCTCTCAGACAGCCAATCAGATTTTAAACAGCTGTCTTAAGAATGATCACGCCTTGACACATGACAGAGATTTTGATAAGAAAAGGATGATACCAATCTTTTCTCTACTTAACTTTTTATATATATATAAGCCAGTCTTAAGCATCTTGGCCTGAAAGCTTGAAGATATAAACATATCCATTTATTACTCGCTGAGTTTTTAATTTACGATATTACAGCGCAAAATCTTAGATTTACTACACCGCAATTTTCTAGATGTTAATATAATTTATCAGCAACATATGTAAATAACATCTGTCTAAATCACATGTTATTAAATTAGTAATAATTAAAAGGTTGCTAGTCTTTCACATGCGCCTACCGTTGTCTCTCAGACTGCCAATCAGATTTTAAACAGCTGTCTTAAGAACGATCAGGCCTTGATGCATGACAGATTTTGATAAGAAAAGGATGAATATGTTTATATCTTCAAGCTTTCAGGACAAGATGCTTAAGACTGGCTTATATATATAAAAAGTTAAGTAGAGAAAAGGTTGGTATCATCCTTTTATCAAAATCTCTGTCATGTGTCAAGGCCTGATCGTTCTTAAGACAGCTGTTTAAAATCTGATTGGCTGTCTGAGAAACAATTGTAGGCGCACGTGAAAGACTAGCAACCTTTTAATTATTACTAATTTAATAACAGCATGCGATTTAGACATGTTATTTACATACGTTGCTGATAAATTATATTAACATTTAGAAAATTGTGGTGTAGTAAATCTAAGATTTCACACTGTAATATCGTAAATTAAAAACTCAGTGAGTAATAAATGGATATGTTCATATCTTCAAGCTTTCAGGCCAAGATGCTTAAGACTGGCTTATATATATAAAAAGTTAAGTAGAGAAAAGGTTGGTATCATCCTTTTCTTATCAAAATCTCTGTCATGTGTCAAGGCCTGATCGTTCTTAAGACAGCTGTTTAAAATCTGATTGGCTGTCTAAGAGACAACAGTAGGTGCAAGTGAAAGACTAGCAACCTTTCAATTATTACCATTAATTATTGTATTTTTAATTTTGAATCTTAGCTTTATTTTATGATTTTATTACTAAATTCTGATTTTTGTCCAAAATCCAAATATTTACAAAGTTTTATGCTAAATTTTAAAAAGAATTTTAATTTAGCCATTTTTTTATTTTGAGCTTATTAACATTGTTTTATTTCATATAAAAATAAGATTTTAAATTTAATTGTTTCAATAAAGGTCCGAATAAAAAAATTTAAGTTAGTTTTCTTTTTTTACAAAGCCCTATCAAAGTGAACAGCATTATGTCAGCTGTGAAAAACATATTTGATGATATAAAGTTTAGAAAAATTTAATATTAGGCAGGCAGAGAGTCTATGGCAAAAAAATAATTCAGAAAGTGGTTCACAGGACAAAAAAGTTTGGGAACCTCTGATTTAAAAGATATGGCATTTTAATACAGGGAAATAACTACTGCAACTAAATTAGCTATATAGAAAATTATTATGTAGGGAAGTGAGATATCCTCACAAGGTAACATAAAGGCATTGAAAAAGTTTCATTTAAAGATGCTTTGCAAAATTTTAAAAATACAACAGCAAAATCATAAAACCAATGAAGATGAACTTTAAGTTACTGGGTGTGATATTATAGAATATCTTAATAACCCATTGTGTATAAATATGGTGAATTTGAGTGTGCTTTTCACGGGAAAGATAGATCCTACTGCATTTATCTCAAAGATATTCTAAAGAAGTGCAATACCGATTGTTTTATTCGGAAAATATAGCAGAGTGTAGAATTACTTAGACATGAAAAAAGTTTTCTATTGAAGATATTAAAAGACAGCATCACAAAATATCAAATAAACAGAAAAATGAATCAGTTTGTTCTATATGTGAACATATTTGTAATTCTGGTTTGTTTGTATAATCATTACAAAGTTTATTTCTAGAATAATTTTTTTTGTTTTTCTTTTTTAGCTCCTTGGAATTAGAATGGCCATAAGTGGCTGTTAGACATATGTATATGTATGCAATTAGTGTTAAAGATTTTAATTAGGAGATTTAATAATTCCAGTATTACTATAGTTAATGATTTAGTTTCAAGATAATTTTGTCAAAATAATGCAAATAATACAGATTTTCAAAATATAGTTTATAAGTGATGCTCTAAAATTAATAAAAAAGTTTACTAATCCTAATTATTAAAAAAAAAAAAAGATTTATTCATTTATTAAAATGAATGAGGGAAGAATTAAGTTTACAAAAAGTAGATACTATATATTGAATATATTTTGAATGATTTATAAATTTAAGATGTTATTATATGGAGAAATGATTTATAAAATAATAATATATGAATAATTTGGATTTAGGTATCACTGTGATTAATTTCACTAAAAGGATCAAATTTTTATGTTGTTGCAGAGAAAGAAAATGACAAGATGCTCAAAATATTCTAATAGAAGAGGAATATTTACTCTAAATGATTTATGTATTCATAATATTAACCATTTTGTATTTATGTTGACATTAATAAAATTGCTGTTGCTCATTTATTAATTTACTTTAAATAATTATTGAATAAATTAAATAATAAAGAAGTTTGATTCAGCATAGAGTAGTAGAAACCAAAGATTTGGCAGAAAATGTAATATTCTATATGAAAGAAGAAAAAAAACAAAGAAATGAAGATTGATGATGGCAATTAAGAAAGAGTTACCAAATTCATAATATGGGATCAAATGTAAGTTGATTACACGTGTAATATATTATTTGATGAATATTTGATATTTCAGTATGCATGACCATAAATAAAATTCACATATATATTTCAATTTGTGATATCTAATATAAGAAAAATTATTTGATGAAATAAAATGTAATTGTACACAATAAAAACAGTTTAAGAGTAAATCTAGAAATAAGAGGATGTACTTAGCAATAACAAAAGTAAAATCTGGAATAGGGTGGGTGTTTTACCCAAGTATAATTGTTTGAATATATATATATAGGTGAAGCTTATCTTCATTTGATGAAGAGAGCATTTTTTTTATTATATTTGGGAGCAATCACTAATAATATAATCAATACCAGAATACTCATCAGGATTTTTTCTTTTTTTAATGCATACTTTTCTTGAGAGACTTCATGATCAGATGAAAATTCAAACTGACTTGAAAAATAATTTCAATGCTTCTCTGCTTCTGAAATTTAACATGAATAGAGTACTTAAACTCCAACATTATATTAAAAAATATTTAAAAAGAGCTATTTATTCCTTGTTGGGTAATTTTACTGCATCAATACTATAAAAGAACTTCTTTTTTTTTTAACACTAATCCGCATATTGATAAAAATAAAAAATGAATGGTCTGTTTTTTTAGTGCCCTCTTGCACCAAACCTGCATTATTATCATGAACAATTCAAATATAGAAAAAAAAATATCTACAAATAAACTCAGAAGCATTACACTCCACCAACCATCTTACAGATTGATTATGTTACAATTAGATGACTGAAAGTAAAAAAAGTCATTATTGCACAGATATTTATTGATGCAATTTGTTAGACAGATCATAAATTCATTAGTTCTACTGTTAAACCAATGGTGATAGTTGTTTTAAAAAAATTTCACAATCTACAAATATTAAGTAGTTCTATCCCTTTATGAACAATCTACAAAACATGGTGGCCTAACTAAGTTTTACAAAGCAGACTGTTTTTAGTGTTAATTTTTCTAGGTCCTTCCATTTTCATGTTCCCACAGAAATTCATTCTGGATTGTTTTGCCTCATGTAATATCACAATTGTGGGCTATTATTTTTCTAAAATGTTATTATCACTAGTCAATAAAAAAATAAAGTCATATATCACATGACCAAATTTTTTAAGATTGTAAATAAAAATAATGCGCAGTGCTAGTTGATTTAACAAGCTTAATTGATAAATGCAGCAAAAGAAAGTATTTAAAAATCAATCTAGAAAACATCCCCAATCCTCAGACCATTGCACTCCTCACTGAGGCGTTAGGGTAGTTTCAGATACTAGATCTAAAAATAGTAATCCAAAGTCAGCATTTATCTAAAAATTAACTATTAAGTAGAAAAACTGAAATTTTCAGACACAGCTATCTAACTTAAATAGCTATATAGGGCTGAGAGATCTTTAGCCAAACCATATATTAATAGCCTTAGCAATATAACATTGCTTAAGATCTAAAAGCAAAAACTATAAATAGTCAAAATATAAAAAAAATTTAAGTCATGACTAATTTTTTAAGCCTGTAAATAAAAATATATGATTTGGCTGAAGATCTCTCAGCCCCATATAGCTACTCAAGTTAGATAACTAGGTTTGAAAACATATGTGTCTGAAAATTTCAGATTTTCTACTTAATAGTTAACTTTTAGATAAATTCTGGCTTTGGGTTGGTATTTTTAGATCTAGTGTCTGAAACTACCCTAGCACCTTATTGAGGAGTGCCAAAGCATGAAACCAGTGGTTCGAGGATTGGGAATGGTTTCTAAATAAATTTTTAAATACTTTCTTTTGCGGCATTTATCAATAAAGCTTGTTAGAGCAATTAGCACTGCTCATTATTATCATTATCACTTTTTTAATGTCAAGAGCTTTACAATGCTTTACATACTCATTCACATTTGCAGATAAAAAAAATAGAAGTCTAAAATTAAACGATAGAAATCTATTTAAATAAATATATAATTTCATTGTCACACTTATCGCAGATGACTGATGGCATAAGCAGCTCATGACAAGTGTAGCCTAAATGACTAAAGAAGTGAGAAAAAGAAAAGAAAGAAGAGAGAGACAAGAAAGACTACAACTGTTTGTAGTAAAAACTCTGCTCACCCTTTGATAAGTTAACACATTTTCTTACAAAGCAATAGAAGATACTATTGATCAGGCACTGTTTATTCAATATTTACAGTTAATTCTCATATCTGATCATTCCAATACCTACCAACTATGAAATCAGTAGCTTGAATTCAGCATCTGCATATATTTTAATGCACACAAATGGTCAATTTACAAATTCCACATACAAATGTAAAAAGCATCTTTTATATATTGTAGTGATATGATGGAGGATTTGAATTATCAGATCCTCATGATTTGGGTAGGCCACAACTATAACAATATAAAAATTAATAAAATAATTGATTTACCAAATATTCCTAGGTAAATAGCCCCTTTTGTTGGGGCGCTAATTTTGTACCAGTATAAAATAGATATATAATTTATTTAATGATTTTCTTTTACTCTAATTGAGATCCCAAATTGTACTAGCATGAAGTATTTATAAACTAATGATTAAATAAATATAAATTTTGAAAGTACAAATAACACTGAACACCAATTTACATCATTTTAAATGAAGATAAGTATAAGCACTGAACCAATTAATGTATAATAAAACATTAGCTTACATTTCAATAATTATTTATTCACTATAATCAATAAAATGTAAATGAAAAAATATTAAAATAATACCATAAATTATTAAAATATGCAACAAATGTTTATTTAACATTTTGGCTAGCTGAATATTTAATATGAAAATAAAATATAAGCTTTTATTAAAATATGTGATCAATAAACTATAAAACATTACAAAATCCAGTTTTAATTAATAAAAATTTATTAATATAATAAATAAAATATATAAATTAATAAATGAATAAAAATTTCTTATTTATGTATCTTTCAAATGATGCATAAAATGATACATTAATAAACCAGAAATAAAATATATTTTCATGAGAAATTATAACTAAACCCTTAAAATATATATTAAAAAAAAAAGTTTGTTGTAGTTTGTTCTTAATTATTTTATAATCATAAATGTAAGATTATCAATTTAAGCACATTGTACTATCATCAAGGAATATGAAGTAGTCCTAGACATAATCTGCTAATACTTATATTTAAAATCTATTACTTTTCAAATAATGAAACAGTTTAAAATTTTACAAAATCAATATTAAGAAAAATACTATATTTTTGGTTAATTTATATTTTACATAATATAGACAATCAAAATATAAGTAAATCAAAATATAAGTAAATAAATATATAATGAAAATATACGACCTGGTTAACTTTTCAAGAATCATTGTATATTCCTTTAACTGCTTGTTTATTAAAACATATTTATTAATATATAATAACATAATAATATTTGCAAACATTATAGAATTAAAGTTCCTAAGTCCTGACAGCTCTTATTCATTTGTAGGTAATATCAAGATCTATTAAATAAGTCTTACATTTGAAGGTTAATTATATTCCAATTACATCATTCAAAACAGTTTTTTAATCCTCTTGAATGAAGTATATATTTTAATACAATTTTCCATAATAACATTGAAACATTAATACTTCCATTTTATTTGACTAATAAAACTTTTAATCTTTGGATAAATCTAATCCATAATGCATTCCAAATCACATCCTTTTAGCCATTTTAGCAGTATAGATATTGTAGTGCCAACAGTATTTCATAAAGTGTTATATTCCTGAAGCAGTACATTTTGTACATTGAGAAGATTTTACTCTACATTTTCAGATCTCTCAAAAGACAATGTCTTTTGGAGCAAATGTTTTTTCTTTTACTTAGCCTTTCATTATTATAGTGCAATAAAAAAGTGACTTTACTTATTAAAAAGACAGATTAAGAGAGCATTTAATCTCAAATCACAAGCTTTATATACCCCTTTCCTAATGATGAACCATTGAAGTCATTAGCTAAGATATGGTTCCTATGGCTTCACTCAACGATAACTCATTGCTATTGTCTCTGTTATAAAGAGTTAATATTTTGCTCAGTAAAAAAATTTTGAAAAGTAGCACCCTCATGATGTTAATGCCAGAATAGGGATTTTAAAACAAAAATATAAATACTCCCACTATGATAAATTACCATTTAAGTCTGCAAAGCAGTGATTTATACTTTCTTATTTTAAAAAAGTGAAAAGGATCTCCATTATTTGTAAATGGGGTTTATAAGCAATTGATTGGTAAAATGAACCAAATAAGAATGTTCGTAAGCCATTTAACTTTTATTATTATAATAGTCAATATCCTGCAATATTAAACTGAGGATTATTCTAAGAAAGATTAATCCAACCTTTTCTATAAATGTAATTGTCTCATAACACTGTATGATATAACACTTGATAGATCCAGAGTTCGAATTAGTTAGGAAATTGTAATTTTTTTTTTAATGCATTATATAATTTTTTATTACTATTTGTTTTTATTGATTTTTATATTATGCAATAAAAATAATTATTAATTTTAAATATTTCTCTTTGTCATTTTTGAAAAAGCATTTTCATTTCATTTCACATTCATGATATTAAAAGTCATATTTGAAACATAAACTTACTTATAAAAATTTTGTTGGATTGAATACATCATTGTTGTAGTAATGATGGATAAGGTAGTGTACATAAAACCCTTTTACATTATCATATCCAAGAATGCATAAACAATTTATATTCACGCGTATATTAATTTAACCCCGAGATAAATTATTATTTAACCCTTTTATTTAATTTTGCTAGCCAACGTTTTAATACATAGATTGAATTATTTTTAGTTAAATTTTTGAAATAAGAAATTAAAAGCAACAAAATAAGAATACACAGTTTATTATAAAACCCTGAGAAATTTATTTTATTACATATTATTATTATCAAAACCCTGAGAAACTATTATATTAAATATTTATGATTTTATTAGAATCTATAATAATTTCAAGTTGAAGTAAAAGAGATTTAATGTAAATGCATTTTTCATGTCTCAACTGAGGGCTTTCTTTCTTGTCACAATAAGCTCAACCCAAGTGCATCTTACGATTTTTACAATTCACCATAATCAATGGATGGTAATCAATCTTTTTTTTTGAGTTTACAATTTGGCACCTACAATGTTTGCTCAATAATAATTGTTTTCAATTTAAGTTGCATTAATGATTATATTTAATGATTAAATGCAATATTTTTTTTTTTTTTTGATTTTATCAAATTAAAATTTTTGAAAAAAATAAATTGCTGATAGCAAATGATGTGTTAAAGCAATGAATCCATGAGTACATTGTGGAGTGTAAATATTAAAATATTTTTTTATAGATATGGCCTTCAGATGTTGATTGCATAATCTCTCTATCAAACTTAAATAATATTATTGTCAATCTTTTGATCAATGAAGAGACTATATTTCCAAAATAAATGAGAGAAAATAATGCTGGTGATAGTTTATTTTTAAAATTATTTTGTGTTTGTGATTTAAACTTTAGTGTTTTTTATGGAGCTAATGAGAGAAGTCCAGAGCATCAACAGGCAAATGCCTAGGAAATTCAGATATGATAATAAAAAAAATGTTTATATATATTTCAACATTTGTTGATGGTTATTAGATATAATTTTTTATGTATGTGTTACATTAGTAATCTTAGTTCTTAAGAATAAAAATCACTAACGAAATCATATCCGGTAAGCCTGAAAATGCACCCTCAAATGGGTTTTGTCAATATTTACTTTCTATGATAAGAGAAATGCAAAAAAATTTAGTTGAATCGTGAAAAGAAACAAAAGAAGATTTAGCTAGTAAAAAAATTTAGTTGATTCATAAAAAGAAACAAAAAAAATTTATTTAGTATGCAAGAAAATTTAAGTAGCAAAATAGATAAATCTAAAGAGAAAGTGCGAGAAGATTTAATTAATCAATAAATGAATTTCAAACAAAATAAAAAAAGATGAAATTAAGAAAGAACATAAAGAAAAATGTGATGGATCCCAGATAGATGTTGAAAAATGGAATGAAAAAATTGAAATATTCAAAGTTAATTGTATAAAAACTAAAAAAGACTCAGATAAAAAGCTGGAAAACATTAAATCAATTTTAGTTGATTATAAAAATGAGATAGATATTAGATTTGGAAAATTGGAAAAAAAATCGGGTGAGATGTGTTCTACAGTAACCAGTTAGTCAATGATAACAACCTGACACATTATACAAATAGAAACACAGTCTAATCAAGCTATAGAAAATTTTTTAATGAATTAAAATACAAGTTTGATAAGTTTGTTAAGAATTACAAGATATTAGAAAATAAAATTACTTTAGGTCAGGAAAGTTTAAAAGCTAAGGCACTTAATAAAACAGAATTGGATAATATTAAAAAAAGAGTTGGAGGAAAATCGAAAAATTCAATCTAGGTTCGGAGAAAATATTGAAAAACTTCAGAAAGATGTAAGAGATTTCCATAACTTCAAATGATATCTCTACTGAGTTAGAAAACTTTAAAAAGAAAATGGAAGTTAAACTAATTCTAAGAAAGAGAATAAAATGTATATTGAAAATTTAACTGAGCTTCTATATATAAGTGTTCAAGAGTATGATTTAAATTAAAAAATAGAAAATCTGACCCTGTGGTTAGGCATATAATAGAAAAAGAATCTGAATTCTATGTATCTAATTCAATGAAAAGTGAATATGACCTGTTATATTCGTATCAAAATATAACTAATGTCAATCCTTTAGAGCAACATTCAAATCCATTACCTAATCTTGAAGAAGCAGATGTGTCTAAAAATTCTACTGTTCTCACATGTATTAAAATAAAACTTTAAAGGAGATTATTATTTAAAATCCTTTAGAATAACTTCATAGCCTAGAAGAACTTTTTGTATTAAGCAATTTAAATGAAAATGAAAACCTAGCTATTGGTAGTAATAATCACTTGTGTAATGCAGCCAAGGACTGGTGGCAATGTTTAATTATTAAATCCCACACTCACAGTGATTATAATACCTAAACATAACAAATTTTTGAGAAAATCAACAAGATAAAGTCTGTTACCAAATCTCTCAGGAAAAATACATACTAGTAAAGTATACAGTTTTTCAGGAAACAAACCATAAAACTAAAAAACTAAATAGGGTTTTCTTTGACTGCATATCAAAAAGTAAAATATATTATGTCATAATTGCCAAGACACATTGAACAGACACTAATAGTCACAAACCATAACAATAGTAAGAAGGTAGCAGAGATTCTCGATTTGTTAGAGACAAGTGAGGTTGTATAAGAGCAGATATAAGCCCCATAAAGAGCAGGTTAATTACATACTCTCAAATATTAATGTGACCTTTTCAAAATAAAAATAATTATAATAAAAATTGTAGAACAAGTAAGCAAGAATCACATAAATATACTCATTATAATAGATATAAGGGAAAAGGATTCATGTGTAACACAGAAGATGTGATAGCATACCCTAGAGATAAATTTAGGAATATTTCTGTAGTTAACACTAAACCAAGTACTAGAACTGAAAATTTATGAAATACTAAAGAAGCCAGACAAAAAGAAATTAGAAAAACTTGAGACTGGTTAGTAAAAAAATGTGAAAATGATTAATAATTTTAACAGAATAAAGATTATTTTGTTGACCTTTAAAAGCCTTTATGTATTTTAATACTAGCATTCCAATTTTATGTGTTCTAGTAATAATAATTATAACTTTAGAATTAAATATTAATAAATTAAGTCATTTCATGGTTTATAAATTCCAAGCTAAGAAAATTTTTTCTTGGAGAGAGGGGTAATTATAACATTATAATTATACTGTAAATTTAGCTATTTTGGATTTAAAGATTATAAAAAAAAAATTTGTCTTGATTAATTAATATGATTTAGTTTTTATAGTTAAACAAATGTATTTGTCATTTTCATTGGGTCAAAGTGTATAAAATATAATCATTATTATATTTCCATAGTCTCTCATATCAATATTTATAAGGTCTATAGTAGTAAAGCATTTTTAATGGTTTTTAAGCTAATTTTATTAAGAAATAAAATTATCGATTATATAAAGCAAAAAGTACTACACATATACAAAATAATAACTCAAAGATAAATATAGATAATAGGATTATAGATACAACATTATATTTTGATTATTGTTTTTAAATGTTGTGTGTGTGTGTGTACAATATGCTTACATGTTTGAGTGTAATAAATATTAATCAATTTAGATTTTTATTTAACAGAGATAGATTTTAGCTTGTTAAAAATATAAATTATTTATTAAAAGATCAATTTAATATGTGATAATAAATATCTGAGAGAATTTTGAGATTTTATGATTCATTTATTTTTTTATATATATAAAAAACCTTTATGAAATTGTTTGTCTTCAAATACGGAAATAAAAGTTTTTGCCATTTTTGTTTTAAAAATATTAACTTTAATATTTTGAGCAGCAGAATCTAAAACAACCTTCCTGGAAAAACCCAAAAACTCCAGTGCATGATGGAGAATATTACATAATCTAGACATCCTGTGATTATCAGAATAAAAGAGTAGTCATGTGAAAATCAGACAGTTGAAGAATTTTCATTGCTAGGAAAACTTCAAGCAGACTTAAATTTTAAATAGCCATTTTCTTTTTCACCAACCTGATGGCAGGTTGAAATTTTTAAACTAAGTAAAGGCTTACTGAGCATCTGACTTCTATCATTGTTCCAGAGGAAAGATAAACCACAACAAAATAACCATCAAGTTAATTTATAAAATTTTTATTTCCAGAAATCTCATTTCTTTTAGTCAACTGCTAATATAGGATAGATAAATTAACTAGTGGAAATTGTCAATGGAATAACAATAATTAATAGCTGATACATTTAGAAGAATTGCATTTCTAAATTTGAAACAAATTGCTGGACATAACTTTCCATAAAATTTTATAAAATAATTGATCTCTTCACTACATGTAAGGATATTGTAAGTCTCAAGAAAGTTGATTAGTCTTGCCTTCAGATATAAAAGAAAAATATCTTTCAATAATAGTATTTTTAGGAGTCAAAAATGCTTAATACAAACTTGCTACTACAGAAACAAATTTTTTTTAATTTAAAAATTAAAAATCATTCTTACTAATAGGCAATAAACTTTAATTTAACAGTAATTGATCTTAATTATAAAACTAATGGATTAAAGATCTGAAAATGAATATTTCTTATACTTGAAATTAATAAAGTGCTGAATGCTGAATTTTTTTGGATAAAGTGAAAATCTGTTAAGTCTGCTAAAGGAATTAAAGTTGCTATCTGCAAGAAAACTAACAATGTTTGTTTAATATTAAAATAACTGCATTAAGGATTATCTGTGTATAAAATATAAATAATATTCAAGAAGGATAATAGATTTAACTAGAAACATTTTCAAATGCTACTTATAAATTACAGATCCTTTAAACAAATAGAGAATATAATGAACTATCAAGTTATTAGTAACTTTTAAAATGTATATCATCTTGGATTAATGATCATACAAAAATATAATTTTATAAATTCATACTATTCCAGAATGGATAATCTTCTTTAAAACTGAAATGAATAGTATCATAAATCAGATGGATTATTTGATATAACTTTCTAATGTTATAATGTTTTGCAAATGAAAAGATTGAATGGAATTAAATGTAATATATTTTAGGATCCTATTGTACAAATAGATCGCTGTGGTAATGCTGGATAAGGTGGCGTACATAAACACCCATTTACATTATCATATCTGAGAATGCATAAACATTTTATATTCATGCATTTATTGAAATAAGAAACATTAATTGTAAATATTTTATTGTTAAAAAAAAAAATTTTTTTTATTTTATTAGAATCAATAATAATTGCAAGTCGAAGTAAAAGAGATTTAGTGTAACCATATTTTTCATGTCTCAACTGAGTGTTTTCTTTCTTGTCACAACCAGAAGCTCAATCTGAGTGCATCTTATAATTTTTACAATTCTGTCGGTGATCGATCTTCTTTTTTAGGTTACAATAAGATGCAGTGGATGACTAAAACGAGCTTGAAAATCTGGATTCAAATCCCCTCTAAATATATATATATATATTGGTTTTTTATATGATTAGAAAATTAAAAATATGATGTTTCATTTCTTGCTGTCATAAAATAATTCTCCAAAACGGCAACATACTAAGTATTATGTATTTTTATTTTCACCAAAGAAAACATTATCTTTAAATTATATCATTAAAATTTAGGATATATTGTATTTTTAAAAAATAATCTAATAAACCAAACTTTTACTTACTAAACAATTATTAAATGTATAAAAAAGATTATTTATTTAGAATATTAATATATAAAATTATAATATCCATATAATTCTATAATTAAAACCACTTCTTTTCTTTTCAAAAACTTTATTTGATGTATATATATATATCCACTTATATTTTTGAAAAGAAAAAAGGATTGAGTCGTGATTAGAAACAGAAATAAAATTATAATACTATTGAAAAATTTTGCAGATGCGTTGGTTATCAGCATTTTAGAAAATTGGCCTTTTGGTCCATTGTGAATGCTGTTTATCAATAATATGACTAGAAGTACATACTCATTTTTTAAATAAAAAAAACTTAAAATTAAACTTTTTAATCATACAATCAGAACAACATGGCTGCTTTTTATATTAATTTACAAAGTACTAATATAAATATTTGAAAACCAGGCACTCTTCACAAACATGGAGTTTAATTGTAAATATAAGGGATTTGAACTCAGACTTTCAAGCACCTACCAACTCTACACTATCTCATACCATTGATACACATGACCACACACATGTAGAAAAGATAAATAATCACCAATATATGTATTTCATGCTACATGTGTGTGGTGATGTGTATCAGCTGTATGAGATAGTGTACAGTTGGTGGGTGCTTCAAAGTCGAGTTCAAATTCCCTATAAAGTACTAATATATAAATTATCCAATAAAACATAAGAGGTCATTAAAATAATGATACATGCTTACTTTATGTCTCCTAACATAAAAAGTTGACAGGTAAAATTCCTCTCTTCAATAATTGTAGTTTTTTAAGATTTGAAATTCTGTACTTTCTAAGCTATAACACAAACTTTAACATAATTATTCCTTTAATCAAATACTAAGGAGTATCCTTAAATTCTTGAAATATAATCTGGGTGCCCTCCTCTCCCTTTATAATTCTCATTTTCAATTTAAATTATCATTAGAATAAAATTGGTCTTCTGACAAATGCTATTTTTTTTCCCAGATGGCTTAGCTACAGATCTCACACTTATAATAATGTCTCATCACTTCCCTTTTTTAAATTCCAAATGCTCCTAAAATAAAAGCTTATCTAGTAGAAATTTATTCTTTATAAGCCTTACTCAATATTTTATTTCATGTAAAACAAGACTAGCTCAATATTTTTTTCTATCGAAGCTACAAATTCAAAATTATTTATCTAAATCATTCATATATACTTAATCCTTTTTATCCAGATTCTTCAGCAATTCAAAAAGAATTTAATAGCTCTTTTGACTTTTCTCCAATAGCAATTAATGTGTATAAAGTTAATGCTCTCTTTTTCATGTATCAACAATTATCCACATATTATTCCAATTGCTCAAACCAAGCAAAGTTTGTGCATTTTCACAGACTTATATCAAACAATTAACTGCTTTTTAATCTGGCTTAAAACTTAAGTTCTCTAATTTCTGTTCTGCCACTTAGCTTCTCAAATAGTTTTAAAATGTGCTTTTATACACTATTATCACAGAGGACTAATTCTATGATCATTATATCATAAGGCTATTTGGCTAACTCGGAATGTAGTGAAAAATTTATTAAAAATCCCAGCTTTCTTTGTGATTTAGTTATAAATGGTATGACAGAATGCATGGTATGGCTTCTTAAATATCATAAGTCTATTTGGCTAATCAAAGTACATTGAACAAAAGGATCCAGCTTTCTGTGATTTTTGTTTATAAATAATATGATAAGATGTATGGCATGAAGCAGCAATTAAGAATTAATATATGTACCCTAAAGAAAAGAGAAGACTAACAATAATATTTCCAAATAATAAGAATAATTATTTTTTAAATTGATAGTTTAAGCTCTTTATTTTTTTTTACAATCCTTCCAACTTGAATGTACTCAAATACCATTTATCAACTACTAAAGCAGTTATAAGTTTCTTCATAATTAAATATCCATGCAAGAGTATGTATAAAAGAGATTTAAAGTTTTTTCTGAGCTAGAGATAATCTCTAGTTTTAAAAATGATTAACAATAATTAAACTGGTTGGTGTCAAAATTGTGAGTACAGATATAAAATTTCCCGTCTTGACTAATTAGCCAAATGCTATTAATAAACATTTGAGCAACTCTTTATTTACAAAATTGGTCAGACAATTCAAAACAACTATTATATATGAATAGGTTGTGTTTACATTAAGATAGTAATATGTTTCACCTTCTTTGCAAAGGCATTAGATCTGTTAATCTTTTTCTACATCTGAGATAGCTGAACAATCTAGTATGTAATGAGATGCTGAAATGTTTACTACTACTGTTTAATTCATTGGTCAAGAATGAAAATTACATATAATGTTGGACAAAATACTGTATTTATTAAATAATTAATAGGTAAAAGATAAAAAACCTCTAACTAACCTACCTACCAAAAAGAAACATTGAAAGGGCAATGATTTTCTAGCTAAGAATAGCTGAAAATCCATAATCAGTAATTGAATTACTAATAGGATTAGTTATAAACTGTCTGCTTAACAAAATCCCCAGCTCTATTTGAAACCCAAAAAAAAAATTCAACTTTTACCAGGCCTGAATTCAAACCCAAAATCATGGTCATGACAGGTGACTGCAAACCAACTATATTATTACATTAATGGTCTTAAATCTAACTGAAGAATGAAATCTGCAAAAATCATGATCATAACACAATGCTTACAGAAAAAGAGTGACAATATTATGAAAAACTAGCCAAATATATATGTATTGTAATGGAATAAATTAAAAGCAAGGAAACGAGATGTGGTATCAAGATCATATATATTCTAACCAGCCAACATTTATCATGTAATAATAATGAGGGTGAGCACTGTGCAAGCTAGATATTTATTGTATAACTCAGTGGGTGCAACTTATTAATCTTGTTAGTGACTTTATAACGTGTAATCAAAGTGCATGTTCAAGATATAAATGCTTTAAAGCTTTATATTAGAATATTAAAATAAGAATAACACAATGAATTGATGTAACAAACCCAAATGCAATACTTATCATCGACAGATCTTAAATTAACACCAAAATAAAATAGAGAACTAAATAAATTTAGAGATCAAAGACACCATGATAAATGATAACAATAATAATTTTATTATACAAAATACACATTATGACTAGGAAAATAAAACACCAAATAACAATAAGTACAATAAATATAACTATTTTTAATGATAATTTTACAATCTCTATCTCAAGAATATTTTAACTGAAACACAGGCTTATTATATATACCTATGTCTATACATGTAATATATAGGATATATGAGCACAGACTTTCAAATGACCCACCACTCTCCACTCTATCTTATAATACTGATACACTTGAACACACATATATGTTGAAAGGATAAATAATCACCAACGTATTTCATGCTAAACCAGCAATCATCAGTTGGTCCAGATTACCATCTCTAACATATATGCTATAAGTGCTCAGATATATATTAAGATAGCCACTTTAATGGACAGGCTTCAATCTACTCCCACTCCAACTCTTCAACCGCCCATCCAATTGAAAATCTGAAGATGAAATACTCAAAGGTCACCCTGAGGCTGAGATTCTTGTCACACCCATGTTGACCCAAGGTCAATCTGACACCTCATGTACAGGACATAATCCATTTCAATACATATACAAGGGATGGGCAAACATCTCTACAGGCCATCCCTTGTATATGTATTGAATGGATTATGTCCTGTCCATGAGGGGTCAGATTGACTTTGGGTGTCCTGTATATGAGGTGTCAGATTGACCTTGGGTCAACATGGGTGTGACAAGAATCTCGGCCTCAGGGTGGCCTTTGAGCATTTCATCTTCAGATTTTCAATTGGATGGATGGTTGAAAAGTTGGAGTGTGAAGTAGATTGAAGCCTGTCCATTAAAGTATGAGGATTGGCTATCTTAATATATATCTAAGCACTTATAGCATATATGTATAGAGATGGTAATCTGGACCAACTGATGATTTCTGGTTTAGCATAAAATTGGTGACTATTTATCTTTTCGACATAGGTGTTCAAGTGTATCAATGTTAAGAGGGGAGAGTAGTGGGTCGTTTGAAAGTCTGTGCTCATATACCCTATATATTACAAGAATATTTTATGTATTTTAAACAATCAAATTGATGGACTATTATAAAACAGCATTCCAAAACCTTTTATTAATATTTATTCTTACATGATAATTGAAAAAAATTAACATAGTTATTATTTACAATTTAGATTTTGAGTTGGATATTATATTTCTGAAACAGAGTAGAAGTATATCTAATTAAGAGTTAACAATATTTAACTCTCCCCGTATAAGGATTAAATATATATATATGTTTGTTCAATAATAATAAAAATAAATCATTTAACTAAAACAATCAACTTTATAACTGATTTGCATACGCATATTCTAAATTAATTCATTTTTTTTTATTTATTTATATTTACTAAACATAAGTATTATTAAGATTACTTTATAAAGAATGCATCGGGAAAATTTTTTATACATTAAAAACAATATTACATTTTTATATTTGCCTTGGATAATGCGCCTCCAACTAAAATTGTTAATTGTTCTCACATACTTGTTCTTTAGGCCCACAGTAATGAAGTTGCTGAAGTAATAATTGAGTGGAGTTAATGTTAGTGAACATTAACTTTCAATTTCAAGCTTTGTTTTTACACAATATCCTTTCAGTTTCCCTGTCAACCAAAAGTATTCTAAATTATGATATATCCATTAATTTTGAAGAGAAAAAATTGTATTACGCAATGCTTATTCCATGTTAGATTTTAAATTAATTTTAAAGAGATTTGTGTTGTATAGTTCAGTTACTTCACATTAATTCCTTCATCCAAACTTCAGAAAAATATTATAAAAAATTAGGGAGGAAAACTTATTATTTTAGAAATCCATATTTTTGGTTTTGATCACTTAAAACATGATTATAATCACAGTTCAGTTTTAAGACAGGAGTTTTGAAAATACATGTTATTCATTTTAATGTATTCTTCTTACTCTATCTTTATTCAAAATCATGCTATTTTACCAAGCAGGCAATAATTTCAATCATTTTTTTTATCATTTTTCTGCCTTAACTAGCATTCATACAAATCAACTAATTATCATAAATAAAAATAATACAAAGAAAAAATATTTTTTTATAAATTATAATAATAAATAAGTAATAATCTATAATAAAATATTTTTTTATTTATTCTAGATAGCAAACTATATTAATTTTATAAAATATTTTAATATTGATGTGTATATGTTTTTAGAATTATCCATTTATTATAACATGCACACATTGACCACGTTACTTATCCATAGCCAATATGCATTACCATTCTTTATTAACTATACTGTAAATGAATTTTTTTAAACAATAACAATAATAATACAGCTTTTATGTTTTTATTTTAAATACTTTCTAGCTTTCATATAAACCTTATAGTTTCAATTCCCCTTCGTTTTAAAAAAAAAAAAAAGATATACTGGTTTCTTTCAATGTTTTCTTTTAACTAATTATCTATTAATTTATTTATTTTTTTAAAAAAAATTACATTTTGATTTTTATAGTAGGAATAATTTTAATATCATTAAGCATCTATGGAAATGCTTCTTATATTATTCTTATATAATATTTTAATTAATTTAAACATAAACAATATACATCTTTAATTCTTAATATCATCAAAAATTTATTTGAAACAATCTCATGTTTCTGGGGATTTTGACATATGAATATTCTATATCGGTAATGGTACCTAAATCAAAATTCATTATTGTTGAAGTCAACATTATTAAAATCATATAAGCCTGAATCAAATAATTTAATATCTAAGTTAATCATAATTATACAGAAAACATCTATCATTCACTTTACTGTCATTGCTTACAAAATGAAATGAACCAAACTTTCTCTCATTTTATTTGATCTAACTTCAAATATTTTCCACTTATCACATTTTCTAGTATAGAAATAACTTTCATTTATAATAAAGCATACACAATTGTTTTATTAAGACTTTCTTCCCATTTATTAAATCTAAAATATTTTTTCTCTTCTTGCTAATATCATATAACATTATTTCTTCTTTAAAGTTTGTACTTATCTGAGAGAAATAACCTTTAAGAAATTATTCAAAACTACTTGTTTTATTTAAATATTTATTATTTTTGCAGACATATAGTTTTTATCATTCATGACAATATTTTCTTCTTTACTGTTCAAAGAATCATTTTCTGCAGTCTCACTGCTATTTTATTAACTCCTATATAATCTACTAGTTCATCTTTAGTTTCTATTTTTATTTCACTAAAATCAGTTTCTTGTCATTTAATTCAACTTTTATTTTCTAATCTATTTCTACTATTTTCTTATCAACTTTCTTTATTCTTTTTCCAAATTAGACTTTTAAATTCTAAAATTTTTGTTTGCAACTCTGCTTAATTAAGTCTTTTTAAATCTACATTTGTTTGTCCATTCTATCACTAATACTAATAAACTTTCCTTCCCATTTCTTATTACTTCCTTCTATTTTATTTTCTAATTCTTCTAATTTTGAATTTAAATTACCAAATTTAAAACCCAGTTCTCCTAATTTAACACTATTTTCTTCTAATTTGGAATTTATATCTTTTTTCATCTTTAACTATTTTCTTCCAATATGGAATTTATCGCTTTTATTTTTATGCTAATTTCTTCCAATCTTTTACAATAAGAGTTCAAACATTTTTTCCGCAGGTAATGGAGGTTTTGACTCTTCTGTTAATGGTACTAAAGTTTCTTCTTCCATTTTAAATAATATACTTTTATAATCAATAATTTAATACAAGAAAGAAATCACAATTTATCCTCCCATAAACTACAAATTCCACTGAGAATATGATGAATGTATTTAGAATAGACATATTTCTCTCAAATATTCTCTATATTTTTTCATTACTAAATATTATTTATTAATTAAAATTTTATTTTATTTTTTTAATGAGCCCTCCCAAATAAAAATAAAAATTTTATTACATAGACTCTTGTTTCTTTTCATTTTTCTCTGGGTTTGTTTCACCATGATACTATATTTTTTCCAAAAGTATGTCATTGACATATTTCATTTAATTTCATCTTTTCATTTAACCCATTTTTCACATCACATTAACTATTGGTGGTGCTATTAATAAAATATTGAAGTTCTTTAACGACTCTTTATTTAATAAAATAACAATAAGTGCATCATCCATACCTTATGCTTTTAATGAAAACAAGCATATCTAACCATCAGCTGAATTCATTTATATAATGTGCTAAACAGCAACCATCAATATTCTACATTTAGTAAACAAATTTATGGAAAACGAGGAATTACATTTCTGGTATAATCCATTAAATATAAATTTATTTAACGCACATTGATTACGTAAGTAAATATTAATCCATTAAACAATAAAACTAGGTATTTTAACCTTAATATGTAAACAAATATAAATATGAAAATCCAGGAATTATATCTCTGATATCTACTCTTTATTGATAAGTTCAGGCATGTATCATCTGACACTCTATCAATATCTGCAAACATTCTCCTATGCATATAAACTTACAAGTTATCTACTCATAATTAACATATTTTATTTTAGTTTAACAACTTTTCCATATAAAAATGCACTGACATCTATTTACATATAAATGTATTTCACATACAGTAAAGAATCTCCATGGGAACACAATTCTACTCCCAATGAATCAGCATAATTGCTGGCACCAACAACAAAACCAACAATAACTTTACAATACTAAACCCTATTAGGTCATCAAATTTATAAATATATAATTGTACAATATAATTCTCTCCCAATATAAAAATATCTACACTCCTTACTGTGATAATTCAAAACTATAATGGTATAAGAATATACTACTCTTTTTTCTAACCAATGCCAACAATTGTAAAGATATAAATAAATGAAAATAACTACTCTTCTATCTCGGGGTACAAGTTTATCGTCACCCCTAAGATAGGGAAGCCAAAAAAAACTGTAATGAAATAAATAAATAAAAGCATGGAAATGAAGTGTAGCATCAAGATCATTTATATTCTAATCTGCAAACATTTATAATTTAATAGAGTGAGTGTGGTGCAAGCTAGATATTTATTGTACAATCCAGTGGATGCCACTTATTAATCTTGTTACAGTGACTTTACAACCTGTAATCAAGGTGCATGTTCAAGATATAAATGCTTTAAAGCTTTATATTAGAATATTAAAATAAGATTAACACAATGAATATATGTAACAAATCCAAATGCAATACTTATCATTGACAAATCTTAAATTAATACCAAAAAAAAATAGAGAACTAAATAAATTTAGAGATCAAGGACATCATGATAAATGATAACAATAATAATTTTATTATGCAAAATACACGTTATAAATATTAAAATAAAACACCAAATAACAATAAGTACAATAAATATAGCAAATTTCAATAATAATTTTACAATCTCTACCAAGAATATTTTATGTATTTTAAATAATCAAATTGATGGAATATTATAAAATAGCATTTCAAAACCTTTTATTAGTATTTATTCTTATATGATAATTGAAAAAAAAATAACAGTTATTATTTACAATTTAGATTGTAAGTTGGATATTATACTTGTGAAACAGAGCAGAAGTATATCTAATTAAGAGTTAATATTTAACTCTCCCCATATGATAAGAATTAAATATATATATATATGTTTGTTCAATAATTATAAAAATAAATCATTTAACTAAAACAATCATCTTTATAATTGATTTGCATATGCATTAATTCATATTTTTTATTATTTATATTTACTAAACATAAGTGTTATTAAGATTACTTTACAAAGAACACATCAGGAAATTATTTTTTTTATACATTAAAAACAATAATATTACATTTTTATATTTGCCTTGGATAATGCGACTTCAAATAAAATTGTTAATTCTTCTCATGTATTTGTTCTTCGGACCCACAGTAATGAAGCTGCTAAAATAATAATTGAGTGGAGTTATTGTTAGTAAACCTTAACTGGTAATCATCTGAAATCTGGCCACAGCCACCTGATGGTGTTGTTCATATGTCAAAACACATAAAAATGCCGTTTAATGCGGCTGCCTTATGGTTAAAACAACATTTATATTGTATTAACCCATTAAGCAGGCCGCTTTACATGACACTGCACAAAAATATTACGGCCTGTTTGTGCTTCGAAACTATTTACGTATATTTGTTCTATTCATAGCTGATTACCATATCGCTTGATGGTGTTTTAATTTCAAGTCAGTACAACTTTTCAAATCTCCATAATAGAGTAATGTCATTTATATTTAAATAATGTTATTAATTACTAATAATTGTCATATGGTCTCCACCCTTCCCCAAAAAAATGTTAATATGTAAAAAATTGGCAAAGGGTATGTTCGAACACGCTTCGACAAAGCTTATGTGCTAAGTCATGTTTCAGCGTGGAAAATATACGAGACCAATAAAAGGTCTGAGAAAAACGTGCAATTTTTCAACTTTTCAGAATTGCCGAGTAAAACTGTGAGTGAGGAAAACTGTGTCCTTTTTTCAGGCACATAATGTAGTCCCAAATACCAGACTGTTTTTATTCCAGCAATAAAATAATAAATAAGTTCAAAAAGTCCTAAGTTTGTGTACTTTTTTTTTTATTATTTCATTAGAAATTGACAAGTATTTGGATTATCTTTTTTCAGCGGGGTTAAAATAAATGACTATTTTTGTTGACTTTTTGTTAATAATAACAAAGTATGAAAGCCCCCCAAAAAAGCAATTTATTGTAGAAGGCAAAAAAAAAAGATAATTCAAACGAAATATAAATAAAAGTAAAAAGTGAGAAAAAGTTGTTGAAAAAAAAAAAAATATTGACTTTTTGTTACAATTATTTTCCCGAGTGTGGGGGTGGGTGTTTGAAAACAATTTTTACCTCCAAAAAACACAAAAGTTATTTTGGATTTAATAAGAAGAAAAACAATCTGGTCAACCAAAAAAAACAAGGTAGAAAAAGTTCGAAATAATTCCCAAATAATTGCATTATATTTTTTCAAAAGGGTTAAAACAAGTGGGGTTAAAATAAATGACTATTTGTTTACTTTTTTAATAATAACAGTATGAAAGCCCCCCAAAAAGCTGTTTATTGTAGAAGCCAAAAAAAAAAGTCTACTTCAAACGAAATATAAATAAAAGTGAAAAGTGAAAAAAAAGTTGTTTAAAAAAAGGAAAATTATCGACTTTTTGTTACAATTATTGATCTGAAGGTGGGGGTTTCAAAACTATTTTTTAACCCCCGACAACACAAAAGTTTCTTTTGATTTAATAATAAGAAAAACAATGTAGTCAACCAAAAGAAAAAAAAAGGTAGAACAAAGTCGAAACAAATCCCAAATAATTGTATTATATTTTTTCGGCAGTGTTAAAACAAGTTTTTTCGTCGTGAAACAGTCCAAAGTTGTTAAAATCAAAAAAATAAACAAAAAATTAAATTACCAAAATTTGTTGAATAAAGAAAAATGTCAGGTTAAAAAAAAAAAAAAAAACGAAAATGAATATAAAAATTTGTTTAATAAAAAAGAAAACATGTTATAAATGAATTAAAAATTTGTTTAATCAAAAAAAAAAAAAATCATGTTATATCAAAAAAAGTCATTTGATTGATTTTGAAGAG
Organism: Epiperipatus broadwayi; assembly: GCA_028023455.1. Classification (NCBI taxonomy): domain Eukaryota; kingdom Metazoa; phylum Onychophora; class Udeonychophora; order Euonychophora; family Peripatidae; genus Epiperipatus; species Epiperipatus broadwayi. The sequence continues at coordinate 8,752,104 of JAQFVV010006224.1, read as the reverse complement.
CATCAACGCCATCAGGTGGCCGTGCCCGGATTTCAGATGATTACCAAAATGTTATTTAAAAACAAAGCCGGATATTGAAAGTTAATGGGTTTCAATATCCGGCTTTGTTTTTAAACAATATTTCTTTATCCCTTTACTTGATTGTTGATCAAAAATATTCTAAATTATGATATATTCATTAATTTTGAAGAGAAAAATTTTTATTACACAACACTTACTCCATGTTAGATTTTAAATTAATTTTGAAAAGAGATTTGTGTTATATAATTCAATTATTTCACGTTAATTCCTTCATCCAATCTGAGAAATATTATAGAAAATGAGAAGAACAAACCCCTTCCTCTAATTTTTTATTTTAGAAATCCATATTTTTGGTTTTGATCACTTAAAACACATAATTATTATCACAATTCAGATTTAAAACAAGAGTTTTGAAAATAAGTTTTACTCACTTCAATGTACTCTTCTTACTCTATCTTTATCCAAAATTGTGTTATTTTACCAAGCAGGCAATAATTTCAATCAATTTTTTTTATTAGTTTCCCCATCTTATCTAGTGTTCTTACAAATCAACTAATTTACATAAATAAAAATAATACAAAGAAAAATATTTTTTTTATATAAATTGTAATAATAAATAAATAATAATCTAGAATAACAAACATATTTTTTTTATTTATTCTAGATAGCAAACAACAATATTAATTTTATAAAATATTTTAATATTGATGTCTATACTTTTTATAATTATCCTTTTATTATAACTTGCACATATGTCACATAATGTACCACGTTATTTATCCATAGCCAATACTGTGAATGAATTTTTTTAAACAATAATAATATAGCTTTTGTTTTTTTATTTTAAATATTTTCTAGCTTTCATAAAAACCCTTATAGTTTCACATATATATATATCATAATGGACAAAAAAATCTGGTGTCCCACCCTGAATATGCTCTCAGTTTTATCTAAAAAGTAAATAATAAAACCTTTTCAGTCACAGACATAAAAATGTTTTGCTAATTTATAATAAATAATAAACGAAAAGGAAAATAAAGAATAGTACATTCCCGAAGTTATATCTACCAATGTAGTATGTATTTTACAGGCTAAACATTTATGATTTGATAAGCTATGAGTTATTCTTTATATGAGTATTACAATTAGGAAACAGAAATATCATGTGAATAAAAACTGAATAATAAATAACTGAAAGTATCCAATGTTATAAACTCAAACAAATCATCATTTATATTTTTCCCAATTAGTCACTATGATGAAAACCGTTTCAAGATTTATTGTTCAAGATGAAAATGCTCCAATTCATACAATCTAAATAGTGCAATATCAGCTTGATAACCATGAAAATAATGTACTTTAATTCCCATTGACAATTTTTGAACAAATGAGATATCCGTGTTATTTTCCAAGAAGAAAATTATACATTTACACAGAATATGCAGTTAGATATTATTCGTTTGAGAATTATGATCTGTCATGAATTTACAAGTACCTGATTTAAGTATTATTAAGATTTTATGGTCAATTGTTGAAAAAAATCAGAACTTGGGATTTTTTTCCATGAAAAATACTTAATATTTCTGTAAATACTGATCTAATGTTATATAAACCTATCCTACACAAACTACAACAGTTCATTATGCAAATGATGGACCTACACTATCTTAATAAAAGTATCATAGATCCATTATTTTAAACCGTCAAACATCAGGTGCAGTACTCTCAGATTCAAGAACCTCATGATAGAAACTAGTCTGGGGATATTGGATGAGTAGGCACTAGATAACGATTTTATACACAAACCTTCCTCCATCCACTGATTAATCTGGCTTGCACTGAATGGCGTTATTGTATGGAGAGTTTTGCCTCTGTGATCCATTATTTTACCCAATCCCTGTTTATAATACATATATATTTATTGAAGATAATAATGCTCAATTTTTCAACTAAATTAATAGAAAAACTCATAAATGAATTTATTTGCATTAATAGACTGAAACACAAACTAATCCCATGCTATTTGAAAGTAAACTTTGGATCATAGTCTATCTTATTTTCCTCATTTACCTAAAGTTATATCAAAATTAATTTTTAGAAATAATCTCAGAAAATACTTAACAGATAGCTTCCTAGCATATTTTCACTCTAAACTTCTGGTTACTCAAATTTGCAGTGGCTTCCTGTTCATTCGCATATTCAGTCCTAAATATCAAAAGAGAAGTTGCTTCACAAAAAATACATAAAAAGTTGTTAAATATATCGGACTTGCCATGTTTCATCATTTAAGATTCATCTCAAATCAATAATCCTTTTTTGGATGTTCAACTAAGACTCCATATAAATAGAAATTAAGGCATAAAAATTTTTTTCTTATAAGATTCCAAACAAATTTCAGTTGTCATCGATAAGAAACCATATTCCACTGGATGGCGCAGTTATCACGCTTAAACTATAAAATATGATCATTCACGGGCTGTTAATTATAATCATTTTGATGTGTTTTTTGTAATGCGAAAATAAAAACAAAAGAAAATCGTCTTTTTTAAATATTATTAATTTTAAATATTATTTTTTATTAACGTATACAAATTAAATGATAATAATAAATGTAAAATAAAATAAACAAATTACAATTTAATTCGTCTTTTTTAGTTTTCTTTTTATGAGAAAAATCAATTTTCTATCGTAGATTTTTTTACTGGGTTACGGCTTTTTTTTTTTGTTGTTTACCGCTATTTTTTATTTCAAATAGAATGACAACTAAAAGTAAAAGTTGTTACGGTTAGGTTTATGGTTAGTTTTAGGGTAGGGATAGTTTAGGGTTAGTTTTAGGGTTAGTTTTAGGATTAGGTTTATGGTTAGTGTTCTGCTGTTTGTAATGCTAAAATAAAAAATATCAAAATCGTATTTTTGTAAATTTTTTTTTTACTAACATCTATAAAATAAATGATAACAATAAACGTAAACTATATTCAACAAAGTATAACAGTAGTCGGAGAAAAGAAAGAAACTAAAATTTTTTTAAACAACGACAAATATATATATATATATAAAATGTTTATAATATATGCTTTTTATGACATTTAAAAAAACAGCGTACAATTGTACTTTTCTTACTGGATATTTTTGTGTTAACGCTCTTTTTTATTTCAAAAATATACACACGGTACAATCTTAAAATGTCTCGTGAAAATGTTATGAACAGTACATTACTTGACGCGTTGTAACAGTCAGAAAACGTGACTCGTAAACATAGTGCAGAATTTGACCCCCACACAGAACAGCAGCACCATCGAGGTAGCGAAGCCACCCGTGGTACTGAGTTCGAACCTAGTTTATCGGTTTCACAATACAATCCACGAAACAACGCATCTGATGCGACATTAGTAAATATTTCTTTAGGCACGGTGGTCAGGGATATGCAAGAGATTCATGATTTTATTTTCGAGTTAGCCAATAATCAAACTAATATTAATTAAACATTCATATTTAAATAATCGAGGAAATATTATATAGAATGGGTATCGAATAAATGAAACATAACTGCAGACGTATAGTTTAAAATTATTTATTAACACATTTTAATAAGAAAATCATTTACTAATAATATTTTATGGATTAAAAGCTTCAGTAGCGGGATTTGCGACATGATTATATTTTAAAGAATACATTTATTTATTTGTTTACAAAAGGAATTCATTTATTTGAAGGCGTAATCTAGCTACCTAAAATTCTCGAGTAAGCATTTCTAATGCGCATGCCTTGAGGGATTTATACCTTTGCAATGCAGGACTCTAAAGTAAGATTTAAGAGTAGCGGCGGACATATATTTATTTAATTAAAATATTTATTTATCACTAAGGGCAAACATTTATTTGAGATTGAATTATGAAGATAATGCAGAGGCGGAGTGATATATAGAATAATAAAATTAAGCAAAGGAACACGTGGTACGCTTTAGAAAGGCGATATGGAATGGCAGTATATCGAAACTGCAATGCCGTGAATGAGTTTATAAGAATGTCGGGCTGGTCTCTGCCATCGGCCCGATGAAGTAAGGTATCACATAAGCATAACCAGGGACAAGCGGTCCGTGTCGCAGTTTGACGGCTGGCTGCATGACATCATCAAATCCTACGGGAGCACCCATTATGTCCGCTTGTGTAGGACGACTGGGGTTAATTTCAACCCTGAAGAATCCGGAAATTTCACAGCGGAATGGGTCATTGCGTCTCTAAAACATAACACATGTATAATGTATAAACGATTATGATAAGATTTTAAATAGATTTCTAACTCGGCCCTACATTATCAACATTTACTAAAGAACGTTGGCGACTCTCAAAGAAATGTAATTTTCTAGAATTATTCATTAAGATTTAATAAATACAAAACATATATAAACTAGGAATTATTACAACTAATATGCCAGCCATTTGCGAAGTAGTAGACCCTGCATTACAATAAATGATGCATTGAATGCATGTTGATTTATATGAAAGTTAAGTTATTTATGAAAGTAAATATTAATGAAAATTTGACACGCATTCACTGTTTCAAGCGACATAGATTTAAACTTTGAAAATTGAGACAATTATGAGCATGCAATAATTAAATAATAAATATAGATAAAATGTAGATTTGAGAAATACGCACCCAAGAAAGATAGAGTGAGGTAAGCTAGATTATTAGAGAAATTTACACATTATATTAATTATTCAATTTTATTTATACAAATGATAGTTTTTACATTTTATAATTTAGATAAGTAATATGAAGAAGAGCTATAGCATGTTATTAGAGTACTCTAGAGTTTGAACACAGACAGGTACCTGTTTCCGAGTCCATTGGTTTAGTAGCAAATAGTTCATGAGTGGCAATTCTTTCTTGTATTTAGATGTTTCATTTACTTTAACAGCAGCAGCAGCTTTCTCATTTATTTCAGGCAGCAGATCTTCATGGTGAATTTATGACTGGCAATGGAAAGTTCGGCATCCGATAGGCCATCTCCCGATGGAGAATAATCTATGTGCTTTTACTCGGTCATACCTTGGCAGGAACAATTTATTTTTATATTTTGGAGACTCTCAGTGATCGAGAGCAAAGCTAAAGTTTAAGTGAATGTCCCCAGCAAGTCTAAGATGGCCTCTTTTCTTATCTTGATCTCTCACATTTTTGTTAAGGTATTTTTAGGTTCTACTTAATCTGCCCTGAGGATAATCAATGCATTTTGTTGGTTTTAATTATAAAGAAAGCTGCCATTCTATTGTTTACATTTTACATTTACTAATTACATTTTGGGGAATTTTTCTTTAATTAATCTATTATCTATCACTGACCGATGCTTTTAAATTTCAAAGACAAAAGGGAACATAAGATTATTTTAATTTTTAATTAAATATTACATCAGATTTTTTTAGAATTATTATTAAACGAAATTTAAACAAAGCAATAAATACAACTTTATAATCCAAAATAAATGATTAAAATTATACAAAATTATATAACTGAAAGAAATCTAAATTATATTATTTTATCCCCATTTATTGCCTTTAATTTGAGATCGAAATGTGTGCGTGTTTATGCTGAATTCCACATATATTTATACATTTTTAATATTGCTACACACACAATTCGATACCAAAAAGTTTAAATTTGGGCGGGATAGACCGGTCAGTGAGAGACGACAGAAAAAGGTGAAACTTAAGATTCGAATACGAATCTTACTGTTTCAGCGTTACCTAATTCCAATTCACTTTATACATATATCTCGTCAACATTTACTACTTAAAACTTCAATACACTACGGTGTAAAAAGGCTGTTAATTATTACTTTACAAAATCTGAACATTTCAATACTTTAAAATAAAAAAAAAATCCAATGAAAATAACATTTCCATCCAATTCAAAAAAAAACACCCTCTCCTTAAGCCGTAACCATTTTATAAACTGTGTGAATTGGGAAAATGTATTTGCTGCGTAAACATACATGCTGTACTGCGACGCGACATAGCAGCCTGCAATCTGTTAACAACAAAAAAGTTGTATTATAGAAAACGCGGGTTCGAATGTGTCGGCCGCGGAAACGGCATTTTTATGTGTTTTAGCGCGAAACAGCGCCATCCAGTGGGATATGGTGGCTCATCGACGACAACCCAAATTTCTTTTTCCATAACAATCATATAATTGCTATTTACCTCTTTTTTCTCATAAACAATTTCTCTTCATAATCATAAGCTTCTAAAATTTGAAAAACTATACAATTTTTTCAAATTTGCTCTCAGTTTAATTACCATTAACTCAATATAAATTCTTAAAAAATACTAATTCCTCTTTTCTCCCAAATAATAATACAACCTACTACTCCATTATTTTAGAGTTAACTCCTTCCTCAGTTTGAATATAAAACACTGATAACTTCATTATGGCCATCATCTCTACAACTTCTAACCTTTTGCTCTTCATTTCAGTCATGAGACTCTCCAATTCTTTGGTAATATCAATAATGTTAATATTCCATCATTATCATCAGCAGAAATCACTCATAATTGATTAGAACCATTCTAACTTTATAAGAGAAAAAAAAGGGGAAAGATTAAAAAATAAGACAAACATAAATTTTGTGCATCTATTAGAGACAAGCAATTCTCAACCATTTTATTTTTGAGAAATCAAGAATTTTTTTTATGTTTTTCACAATTCTCAAGAAAAATTAAAAATACTCCCTCCCCAATTTTATTTTGAAAATTACTTTAATAACAATTTATATAAAAGAAAAAAACAATAAATAAATTATTTAATTAAAAAAAACTGCAAGTTCAAATTTTAACTTATTCAATCTCCATCTCCATTAAAAATTATAAATTATGTATGATCCAATTTTTAAATTAACAAGATTAAATATGAAATCAAGGCATTTTCTTTCAAAAAATGTTTTTAAAAAGATAAACAATCAATCAATCAATGAATCTTTTATGCAGACTCTTCTTTTGGACACAATATGATTCGGTATCGAAAACTTCCATTCATTTTGTGTTGATGTAGGTTCAATTATGTTCAACGCAATTTTAAATTTTCCAAATTATTTGTAAATTTCTCTGTAGCTTCTAATAAATTCTTTTTCCAACATTAAATAATTTTTCACAACTGGTTTAGGTTGTTTTAAAATTGCTTGTATCGACTCTTCTAATTGGTGTTGTAAATGTACTGAAGTATTTGTAGGGCAACTTTCTGTCACTACTTAAATGTCCAACTCATAATCAGAATTACTATGTTCCACTTCATCTGTGTAATTATTTTGGAATAATCTCTGCATATAATTTTTAACTAGTTTAGCGATATCAAATTTCGAGGTAGATTTGAAGAATTTGTCATCTTGATCTCGTAAATGATTTGAATCTTGAATAAACTTTAATAATGAAACTATTGTATTATTCCTCCTCTTTGATATTTGAATTTAAGTTCATACAAAAGCCTATTGCTTGATAACGAATTTTCGTTATTTTTTTCTTTTTAAAATACTTCCAGCAAATCCTGCTTGCTCATTTTTGGAGTTTATATAAGTAAGTATATATATATATATTTTAAATAAATTTAACTTTATAAATTCTATGTTAAACTTACATACCATATAGACTAAACACTAAGTAAAAGTAGGCATTTCATTTGCAAATTTTTTTTTTTTTTATTAATGCTGACTAAATGTCATTAAACATAATAATAGTTAAAGTGAGAAAATAATATAATAAGAGTTAATAAAAAAGTTGTACTAGAATTTTTAAGGAATGTTTGATAAAAAATAACTAGGTATTCTGTTTTCATTTTTTTTCTCTAAATTCTCAAGAAATGACATTAAATTTCTCGAGAATCAAGAAAAATTTATCAAACAAGAAATCGAGAAAAAGAATTTTCAAGAATAATCTCTAGTATCTATACAACTTAATGTGTCAACCAGAAATACATTCATATACTGTATATGATATGCCAGTCAATTAGTATATTTATCATCCTGCAATGCTATTTTTTTTATTTTATACGCAAATTTTTCTTTTTGAAAGACTTAATACTTTATTTAATTGTAGCTCTCTATTATATTCCATCCGCAGGCATATTCTCCCAATAAAGCAATCAATAATGGACTCTTTAGAATATATTTACTATAATCTTTGCCTTTCTCACACAATAAAAAAGTAATAATCAAATTCTCCATAAAATATAATTTTAAAAAGTGTGTGTTGTCATTCATTCACTTCACATTCCCAAACCAATGAGTATATGCCTTTACAACAGTATATTCAATACTGTACATTCAGCAAGTTGAAAAACATACTAACATGTTTCATGAATTGTCTATGATTGTTTCTAATCTTACAGAGCATAAAACTTTTCCTATGCCTTTATAATATAATATGTTGATATAGATTCCCAGATTCATGTTCATACAAGGGAGTGGAAAAAATAACAGCTTCATATACAATTTAGATAAAGTATTTTATCTTTTAATTTATTAAATGCAGCAGTTGAAGTTTGAATTACACCTCAACATTAAGTTTGCATTTTTAACTTAGAACAAATTATCTAAGATATTTCAATTGATTCTTATTCTCAAATTGATAACTATCCAATCTACAAGCTTCTGGTGAGTTTTATTTTCTATTTGATAAAGCATTTGAGTTTTTAAAATTAATTACAAAAATCTTTATAAATTGTATCCAAAATGTTTACAATTCATACTTTGAATCAGTACTAGAATAGAAGTTTAAAATCTATTTAAATATATGTATATATGAAGTTAAATTTAACTATCTCTAAAAAATAATGTGTATACGAAAAAGTGTGTTTCATATATATTTATAGTGAGGGAGATTTGTCTTCTTCTGGACTGACAGATAGTTGTGATAGGATTGAGCTAAAGGTAAATGATTCACTGATAAAAACAAAAAATTACTAAGAAAAGCATATTATAAATCTGAAAGCCAAAACTATGAAATCCTTGTCTTTGCTTGTAATAAGTTCAAATTAGAAAGTTCACTATCAAAATCTTTATTACATCTGCTTCATGAAGCTGTTTATAAACTACTCCAAAAACTGCAGTCATAAAAATATAAATACTCTACTTAAGATTAGTTTTCTTTTCAAATGTTTCAAACTACCCCACCCCACCCACACCCACCCCAAATTAATAACCCTTTCTTTCTTTCCATCATAGAGAAACTGTATAAGAATAAATTTTGATGGACTAAAATATTGACTTTCCATCACAAATGTTTTCAAATGAGATGGCCAAAGAATATAAATCTATTAAATCACATTCAAGCTTGTGACACTTTTTTTTCATTTGCACTGTAAAAAAAAATATTACATTTATATGATTTTCCAAAAACACACTAAATTTTTTTGTAACCATATATCTAATACTGAAAACAACTTGACATTCTATAATCTACTCATAAAAATGTCTTGACTTCAAATATAATGAGTTTCATGATGGAATAGTCAATGCGTTAAACAAAATTATAATTTGGAATCTGACTGCAAATAGGATGTCTGGAAAATTTTCAAACAAAGTCAGAATTTTTAAAAAAGTCAGTTCATAATCAAAATATGCTAACCATTCAGTATTTCTCAGTAAATGGACATCCTAACTATTTCTAATTAAGAAATTAAGAAAATTTCATGAAACATGCTGTTAGATAATGTTGAAAATGTATTGATCGTGAATTAAATTACCGAAATGTGCAGCCCTTCATCAGATTATATTACATAATTTACTGTTTGAAATAATCCTTGGATTTTATTATCCATTGCAAGATATGAAAACCAACATAATTATCTTAAACTGAATGAGCTGATAGATGAATGCTATTGTCTACAATCTTCCTCTTACTTTTTTCTTTTTTATTTGTTTGAAATATTTGGGTAATGGTGATTGAGAAGCATGTGTAAATTTGATACTAAAATTCATAATCACTAAGAATTTATTTATTGATTATATTAATTTTGCTCTTTCATGCCAATAAAATTATTGTTGCATAATGTTTGGACAACTTGATTTAAAAATGTATTTTATTTATATCACAATCTTCATTTTGGAAAAAAATTCTCTATTTGTGATTCTATTAAATAATTTATTAAAATTTATAAATTGACAAATATATGCAGGAATGCATTTTTTTTTTTTTTTTTTGCATTAAAAAATTGATTAATCATATAATTACTAGCTTTGAAAATTAATTTAAAATATAAAATCTTTAGGAAAAAATTCTATCTTTAAAACAATAATTCCTTGTGAATCTTGCTACGAATTTAATCTTATCAATCATAGCTCAAATTGAAATAGTTTTATTGATTTTTTTTTTTTTTAAATTCATATAAAAATAATTTAAAAGACTTATATAAAAGAAGTAATTTGATTCCAAGCACTTCAATAAAGAAAGCTGGAAACTTATAAAAAATAATTTAGATTTTTAATTAAATATACAGATGCTAGTTCTATTTGCAAATTTGCTCCTGTTGTACATTTACACATTATTAAATATGAGTTATTAAGAGCAGTATTGCAAAAAATATTTTTTTTTACAATCAGTTATACTACTGAATTTGATTAACTTTTAGGATTTTAATTTAATTGAAACAATTTTAACATTGTGTTATTATGTTCACTTGTCACTTGCAAATGAGAAATTAAATATGTTGTACTAATAAAATTTAATTGATTTAAAATATATTTATGGAATCAAATTTTACCTCAAAAAAACCATAATTCTCTCTATTTCTATAATACGTATTCCAATATACAGCCTACAACATACTTGGAAAATGTTCCAATGTGCGATGCGATGCATTGTAACATCTCCTTATTCAGAGACAGTAATCTCTCAACCACTATGCCTAGAGAAATCTGTTAGCCACTTTAGCTTCCCTTTCCATTCCCGTCTAAGTTTTCCCATATCCTGCTCCATCCCATTTCTTACATAATCTTTGTCAACTCCATAGTGTTTATATCTAAATCCCCCTTATCTTTTCCCAAACCCAGAATAAAAACCAAGACCCCACTTTCTGTATAATCATTTTGTTTATATTTATTCTTGCATAACTTCATTATTTGTACACTTTCTGCTTGCAGGCATTTACATTCAATTAACAGCCTAATATTTTCTCTGCCTTCCTTACACTACTTGCAGACTTTATAAATCACACACATTTTGCCTTTTATGTGTATATTCCCTTGTGGCTAAAGATCATGATCAAACCTTAAACAATAAACTACTTTCCTTGCTATTATGATAAATTAACTCGCACCCAATATTCTGTTTACTTCTATATATATTTAAACTCTTTTTACTCTCCATACAAGTTCTCCAACTCTTCAAATCCCTATTCCTTATTAAGGCATCTATTCTTCTATTCCATTCCTTGCCACTATAACATTCAACAATTCTCCTAAGACAATCATCCCACCTTTTGTATAAGTATACTGACATAAATTTTTTATTCAAATCTTCTGAATATCGTAATACCTTTCTCACCTATCTTGTTGCCGGCCCTTTACTCATAACCTAATTAAATACTATTTTGGCTATTCTATTATTATCCATAAACTGCAATCTACCCAACATTTTCATTTTGCTTTTTACATCTCTCATCTAAAAATATGACCATCCCATTTCTCGTTGAATTGCTTCCTTTGCCGTCCACATGCCTGCATCTAATGCATTTTTTCCTACTTCTCTTTGTACTTTTTCTAAGTAAACTAATACCCCTTTACTAACACCTAACGCATAGTTACCATATGTTAATCCTGCTATTGCCACTCCCATACAATACTAACTACATCATATTTATTATAGAAAACACTGTTAATTTCTTTATTAGTCCTTTTTTTTTCTTTGCTTCATTAATCAATTCTTTCTCCCATTCATACTTAAGACTATTCCCAAATAGATATACCTATTCACCACCCTTAACTTTGTATCCCCTAATAAAAATTCTTTGTCTCTTCTTTCTCCAGTATCAATCATCATTACTTTTGATTTTTCTTCCTAAATTTAATTCCCATTTCTTTACCCACCCTTGCATATGTCTTCAGCATAATTCCCTATCTTCCCTTCTTTCTATGCACAAGAAGATATCATCTGCAAATAAAAGACTTGTATAATCCCTTGCCACCTATTAATGATATCTTTACCCCTCTTCCTAGTCCTTCTATTGCTCGCTTCATTTTTCTCAAAATACAACAAAAACAAATAGGTGACATAGGGATCCTTGCCTTAGTCTCACTTCTATTTATAACCTTAACTGATTCTATATTCATTAATTGATACATATAGTAATTATTTTCATACAGTCTCTTAATAAGATCCACTAAAATTCCATCTATTCCCAAATTTACTAAACTTACTTTATCATATGCCTTCTCTATATCTATAAAAACTATACATAACTGTCTACCTGTATCTCTATTCAAATCTATAAGTTATGTAACTATAAATAAAATATCTCCTATATGCCTATTCGATCAAAAACCTCCTTGCATTTCTCCCACTATATTATTTTCTTCCATCCATTTTGCTACTCTTCCCTTTAAATAGTAGCCTTGCTCTTGTATGATTCCAACTATTCAGAAAATCTCTCTTCTATGCCATCTTATTAAAATATGATAACAGGTTTAATTTAGCCCTATATTTTAAATTCATTACCATCTCAGCCGCCCACCCATCTGAACTTCTTGCCTTGCCACTTTTCAACTTTTTCCTTGCCTCATTCAGTTCATTTTCTGCACATCTAATATTTCTATTATTATATGCTTTTATAATTGTTATCACTCTGTCCTTCACATCTAACATCTTTTCTATATCTATTACATATTTGTTTAAGATTGTCTCTAATTCTTCTCTAGAGCTACACTGTGACATCTCATTATACAAAATCAGGAATCTGTCAGCAACTATGCCCAGAGAAACCTGTTAGGCACTTTACCTTCCCTTTCCATTCCCACCTAAGTTTTCGCATATCCTGCTCCATCCCATTTCCACAACATAATCTCTGTCAACTCCATGGCTTTCATCTCTAAATCTCCATTATCTTTTCCCAAACCCAATATAAAAACCAATAATCCACTTTCTGTATAAACACTTTGTTTATATTCTTCCACAACGTCAATATTTGTACTCTTTCTGCTTTCAGGCATTTACATTCAATTAATAAATGCTTAATATTTTCTATGCCTTCCTTACACAATCTGCAGACTTCATAAATTAACTCGCACCCAATATTCTGTTTACTTCTAAATATATTTCAACTCTTTTTACTCTCTATATTAGTTCTCTATCTCTCCAATTTTCTATTCTTTATTAATGCATCTATTCTTTTATCCCAATCTTTACTACTATAACAATCAACAATTCGCCTAACACAATCACTCCACCTTTTGTACAATTACACCGACATAAATTCTTTATCCAAATCTTCTGCATACCGCATTACCTTCCTCGCCCATCTTGTTGTCTGCCCTTTATTCATAACCCAATTAAATATTATTTTGGCAATTCTTTTATTATCTAAATGGCAATCTACCGAACATTTTCATTATCATTTTGCAGTTCTCATATAAAAACTTGAATATCGCATTTCTCCTTGAATTGCTTCCTTTGCCGTCCATGCGCCTGCATTTAACGCATGTCTTCCTACTTCTCTTTGTACTTTTTCTAAGTAATCTAATACCCTTTCACTAACACATAACACATCGTTACTATATGTTAACCATGCTACTGCCACTCCCTTCAATATAATTCTAGCTACATCATATTTATTATATGAAAATGCTTAACTTCTTTTCTTTATCAATCCCTTTCTTTTCTTTGCTTCATTTATCATATTTTTCTCCCATTCATCTAAGCAATTTCTCTGATTACTTAAGATGATTCCCAGATAGTTATATCTATTCACCACACTTAACTTTATATCCCCCAATAAAAATTCTTTCTCTTCTCTTTCCCCAATATTAATCAATCATAACTTTTGATTTTTCTTCATTAAATTTAATCCCATCTCCTTACCCACTCTTAGGCATATCCTCAGCATAACTTCCATATCATCCACAAATAATACATGACAGTGTATATACTTCCCGGCCACCTATTAATAGTATCTCTATCCCTCTTCTTAGTTTTTCTATTGCTCTCTCCATTTCTCTCAAATATAACAAAAACAAAATAGCTGACATAGGACATCCTTGCCTTAGTCCCACTCCGTTTTTAACTTTAACTGATTCTATATTCTCTAATTGATATGTATAGCAATTATTTTCATATAATTTATTAATATCACTAAAGCTCCATCGATTCCCAAATTTACTAAACTTACCCATAATCTATTTCTATTTATTTTATATGCCTTATCTATAAAAACCATATATAACTGCCTATCTGTATTCCTAATCATATCCATAAGTTGTGTAAATACAAATAAACTATCTCCTATATGCCTATCTGATAGAAATACTCCTTGCATTTCTCCCACTATATTATTTTCTTCCATCCATTTTGAAACCTTCCAGTCACCATATATAAAAAAACTTTATATAAAACTGATATTACCACTATCAATCTTTAATTGTTTAACTTTCTATGATCCTTACCCTTTCCTTTAAATAGTAGCCTTACTCTTGTGCTCTCTTCTGTGCCATCTTACTAAAACATGATAATAGGTTTAATTTTGCCCTATATTCTAAATTCATTACCATCTCTGCTGCCCATTCATCTAAATATTTTGCCTTGCCACTTTTCAATTTCTTGCGTGCCTCATTCAGTTTATTTTCTGCAAACCTAATATTTCCATTATTAAATGTTTTTAGGTTTGTTATCACTCTGTCCAAACATCTTTTCTATATCCATCACATACTTGTTTAAGATTGTCTCTAATTCTTCTCTAGAGCTACACTTTGTGATGTGATGTACTGTGACTTCTCCTTAAACGAAGTCAGGAATCTCTCAGCAATTATGCCCAAAGAAACCTGTTAGCCACTTTACCTTCCCCTTCCATTCCCCACCTAAACTTTCCCATAATCTGCTCCATCCCATTTCCACAACATAATCTTTGTCAACTCTATGGCCTTTATATCTAAATCTCCCTTATCTTTTCCCAAACCCAGCATAAAAACCAATAACCCACTTTCTGTATAATCATTTTGTTCATATTTATTCTCCCATAACTTCATTATCTGTACCCTTTCTGCTTTCAAGCATTTACATTCAATCAACAGATGCCTAATATTTTCTATACCTTCCTTACACAATTTGCAGCCTAAATCTCTCATATTTTTCCATTTACATGTATACTCCCTTGTTGCTAAAGATCCCATTCGAGTCTTAAACAATACACTACTTTCCTTACTATTATCATAAATTAACTAGCACCCAATGTTCCGTTTACTTCTATATATATTTAAACTCTTTTTACTCTCCAAACTAGTTCTCCATCTCTCCAACTCCCTATTCTTTTATCCCATTCCTTACCACTATAACACTCAACAATCCTCCTAACACAATCATCACATGTTTCATACAAGTATACTGATATAAATTCTTTGTCCAAATTTTTTGCATACCGCATTATCTTTCTCACCCATCTTGTTGCCTGCCCTTTACTCATAACCCAATTAAATACTATTTTGACTATTCTTTTATTATCCATAAACTGCAACATACCAAACATTTTCATTTTACTTTTTGCATTTCTCATATAAAAACTTGACTATCCCATTTCTCCTTGAATTTTTTCCTTTGTGCATCTAATGCATGTCTTCCTACTTCCCTTTGTACTTTCTCTTAAGTAATTTAATACTCCTTTATTAACACATAGTGCATTATTACCATATGTTAACCCTGCTACTACAACTACCTTCCATACAATTCTAGCTATATCATATTTATTATATGAAAACACTGTTAATTTCTTTACCAAACCCTTTCTTTTCTTTGCTTCATTTACCAATTTTTTCTCCCATTCATCAAAGCAATTTTCCTAATTACTTAAGATAATTCCCAAATAACTATATCTATCCATCACACTTAACTTTATATCCCCCAATAAAAATTCTACACCTTCTCTTTCCCCAGTATTAATCATCATTATATTTGATTTTTCCTCTCTAAATTTAATCCCCTCTCTTTACCCACCCTTGAACATGTCCTCAGTATAACGTCCATATCTTCTCTTCTTTCTGCACACAAAAAGATATCCGTAAAAAAAAAAGACCCGACAAAGTATATACTCCCTTGCCACCTATTAACGGTATCTCTATTCCTCTTCCTAGTCTTTCTATTGCTTTCTCCATTTCACTCAAATATAGCAAATACAAAATAGGTGACATAGGACATTCTTGCCTTAGTCCCACCCCATTTTTAACTTTAACTGACTCTATGTCTGTAAACCTTTTTCAGTGCTGGCCTCTTTGTCCGTTTTAATGCAGTCATTCGAAACTGATTATGATGTCAATGTATTTTTATGTTGTAAATTATTAAAGTATTTAAAATAATTAAATACCACAAAGCTAAATCCATCGCCTATATAATTCTCAAAATAATAATAATAAGGATAATATTATAAATAATATATGTATAATTTTTTTTTTAGAATTTATTACTAATATATATATATATCTTAAATGGTCAATAGAACTATGTATTTTTATTGTGATAATTAATATATAAGCGGGCGGGTACGTACTGGAAAAATAAAGTTTACAAATAAATTTATTTATTGAGTACAATTTTACAGGAAAGGAGATGTTATAAACTAATAAAATGTTAAGATCAGATTAAGCTATGTTGAAAAGATTATTAAATGTAAGGAAAAACAATTAGAATATATAAATGTATTATTTTTTAAAAAAAGTGTATTGTTGTTTATCCTTTTTATTTTAAGTTGAATTAAAATTTTATTTAGAGTCATCTATCGGTGAAAATATGTATTAAAAAGAAACATTAATATATTTGTACCTACCTGGATCCATGCCTTCACCATTATCTAAAAAACATAACAGGAGTTCACCACGTACAGATGAATTAGAAACTAAAAAGATAACCCAAATACATATAATATTAAAAGAGCATAAATAAATAGATTCTAGAAACATTTATTAATAAACATGAAAATTATGATATAATTAATTTGGATAATGAAAAATGTATATTTTATTTACATATATATCTGTACATTTATGTGTGTACACAGGATCATATACATAAATGTATGAATAAATAGAAAGTGCTTAAGTGAATGGCAAAAGCACTTGAAAAATCTATCTTGGCAAAGAAATTAGTGTTAAAAAATTTTTAAGTTGATTGTAGCTAATAATTTAATTTAATAATTAAACAAAATATATAGAGAGAATTTACATTTTAATTAATGCGTATGGTAAACAAAAAATTAAAAGTTGATGCTTAGTTATAATTGTGATAATAATTAAATTAAAAAAATGGCAAAAACTTAATCCACATTTCTTTATACTGAATTGCATATAAGAAAATAATTCTTAGTAAATTTTAATAAAAGATAAACAATAATAGATAACTTCAAACAAGAAAAGTTTGTTTTAATCTTAAACATAAATGTAAAAAAAATTGTTTGTTTTAAAAAATTTTATAAATGAATACATATTTCAGGTTACTAATATCAAATTAAAATGTGACTAAAAAAAAAAAAATGACATAGACATAATAAACACAATATTAAGCTAATTTAGAAATTTCACAAGTAAATATTATATTCATTCAAATATCAGCCTTTTAAGCTAATTGTGCATACGCTTTGTGAGTGTTAATAATAAATGAATACTTTCTCACCAATACAAGATATAGTATTTATGCAGGAATAAAAGGAATCCTCTTATTCCTATGACTCAAATGCTTATATATGAGCAAATCTGAAGTACTGGCAAGTAAAGCGTGAGGATGGAACCATCACTTTAAATTACTATATATGATGTCTGAATGAATGACATGAGTGAAATTGTCTAGAATTTACTAAACGTCATTCCAACTGAAACTTAATTATATGTAAATAAGCATTTATTTTATATAGCGTATGTTTATAATTGTATACATTCAAATATCAGCCTTTTAAGCTAATTGTGCATACGCTTTGCGATTTAATAATAAATGAATACTTTTTCACCAATACAAGATATAGTATTTATGCAGGAATAAAAGGAATCCTCTTATTCCTACGACTCAAATGCTTATATATGAGCAAATCTGAAGTATTGGCAAGTAAAGCGTGAGGATGGAACAGTCACTTTAAATTACTATATATGATGTCTGAATGAATGACATGGGTGAAATTGTCTAGAATTTACTGAAACTTAATCATACGTAAATAAGCATTTATTTTATATAGTGTATGTTTACAATTGTATACATTCAGTAAAACAGAAAATATAAAATTATACAAAGAGTAATAATAGTGAATACTTTCACGGATACTTAATACAGTGCAATTTCTCTTACCAAATTCCTTAATTAGATATCAGTTTTTGATTATTCAACTGTGATAATAAACCTTTTTGAATCTGAGGCCATCAATCTCATAAAGACATCCTTTGATATTAAAGGAAGTTTGACATGAATGATGGGAAGAATATTTTGTTTTGTATATATTGTGTCCTTTTGTATTGATACACCCCCATCATAAATTAAATTAGAGGTAAATGTCAGGGGAATAATTTTAAATTTTATAATATCAATATATTTGGTTGTTTTGGGGTTTGAATCTAAGGTCAGTTAAATTAATTTAGTATAAATTCTGTAAGTCTTGATTAAATATATATTTTAAAAGAATATAAGGGATAAAAATAATGAAATATAACTTAATAGTATTTGTTAATAGTTAATTTTTTAATAATATTTAAAATTGTAATGAAGTTTAAATATCATCTTATAAATAAAAAAAATATGTGCTATAGATATAGGTAATCAGGTCTGTGGTCATATATGATATCATAAAATAATGGCTATTTCTGGTAAAATCTTAACTTATTTTAAAAAATGACTAAAATAATATTGATTTTTATTATTACTGTGATAAAAAAAAGTTTATAGAATCAGATAAAATTAAACTTATTTAAATTAGTTTAAAGTTAACTGTATTTTTTTTTATTAAGTTTATTAAAGATATTTTTTTTTATTAGTAAATATTTTTAAAAATAACACTGGCTTTAAATAAAATATTTAAACTGTTTGTAACTAATTAAATATTCATTATAAAAAGATTAGAAGAATTGATCAATGAGATATCGTGATAAGTTTTTTTTTTTTAAAAAAACTATGGAGTTAAGAAACCTTAAATCTTTGCTGGTGGCAAATCACTACTCAGTAACCTAAAAAATATCTTTGGAATCATTACATTGCTAAAAGTAACAAAAAACAATGCAAGGAAAAAGTTGTGAATTAATGCAAGCATGTTCTAAGATAATAAAGGACTTCAATGAAAAAACAGTATTATATTAATACACAAAAAGTTATTTACTAAGCTGAGGTAATTCAACATTGTGTCTGTAATGAAAATCATAATAGACTGGATTAAAATGTGTGAATAAATCAAAGGGAAAATATTTATGATACAGTGGATTACAAAGATGTTAAGATAATGAAAATTAAATCAATAAATAATGCTAATAAAAATATTTACCTAAGGAAAGTTGGACTTAATACAAGAAAACAAGAAGTGTATCTGGTCAATAATTTAAATCAAATAAAATATGTTGGAAGATGGTTTATGATGAACTTTATAGATGATTTTTACATTATAAATGAATGATATAAAAGTAGAAGGATGTGTTGATATTGTATGAACTAAAAGAGAAAATAATTACAGGAATATTTTATATACAATTTAGATATGACTATAACTGTTCACTATGAAGATAAGTAAATTATTTATTGATAAAGTGATATTGAAAATTGCAATGAGAGTGAGAAAATTAAATAAGCAATGATGATTAATAATAAGAAATAGATATGAACTTTGATGGAAATGGTTGAAGAAACTTATGAAATAAATATCTTATTTTTAAAATATACATCATGTATATCAAGGATAATATCGATCAGTACTAAAAATGAAATGTTGTATAAAATATTAGAATCAAAGGATAATATCTGCAAGGAATACCTGTGGGATAATGTAAATAGTAAAATATAATGTTGGATTTCTGAAAATGTAATATTGTAGTAAAAAAAAAAAGAAGTCAACAATAAAAATATATATTTAATCAAGTTGGAAATAAGTTTTATTGTAAAGTAAGAAGGAAATGTCAAATTATGAATAATTGTTTGTTGGAATTTTACATTTCATTATATTACTAGGAAAATGGTAGAGCAGAGAAGGGGGACATCAACTGTCAGTTATTGTAAAACGTTTAAAACAATTTGGTTACCATAGAAACTAAAACTTCTCAAGGATGAAACTTGGTAAAATCGTATTATGTTTTAAATATATATATATATTAAAACTTTTATCGTTGGTGTTTAAATAATTTTTAAGTTATAGAATTTAAATAAGCATTATAAAGATATGGGGATAAACCACTAAACATCACACAATCATCATTTCTTATGATTGCTCATAGCTGTTATTACAACAGGCAAAACTCTCCACACAGTAGTGCCACTCAGTGCAAGCCAGAGTAATTAATAGATGGCAGAAGGCTTGTGCATAAAATCGCTATCTAGTGCCTAATCCAATATCCCAGACTAGTTTCTAGCTTGTGGCTTTTTCTGGGGATATTGAATGAGTAGGCACTAGATAGTGATTTTATGCACAAACCTTCCATCATCCATTGATTACTCTGGCTTGCATTGAGTGGCACTACTGTATGGAGAGTTTTGCCTGTTTTAATAACAGTTATGAGCAAGCATAAGAAATAGTGATATTGTGATGTTTAGTGGTTTAATACCAATCCTGCCTAATAGGATAGTGGTGGTTATGGTTATTAAAAAACCAAAGACACGAAATGTATAGGTACTCAAATGAGTTCAGACCTATATGACTATATATACTAATGAGCTTGGATTGAATATACTACTATGTTTTCAATTTTATTCTCATAGTTTTGTAGTTAAGTAGAGATAAAAGGTGGCTGCTGGAGGGTTGCATTAGAATCTAAGATCTAGGTGCAGTGCTCTCAGGTCCAAGGCTCCTCACTGACAAAGGCCACAAGCCAGAAACTAGTCTGGGGATATTGGATGAGTAGGCACTAGATGGGGATTTTATGCACAAACCTTCTAGCATTCATTGATTACTCTCGCTTGCACTGAGTGGCACTACTATATGGAGAGTTTTGCCTGTTTTAGATATGGGATAACTAAATGTATAAAAATTAATAATTTGTTTTATTTATTTGGGTATATAATTATTTAAATTTTTATTTTGTTAAGTGTTATTATATGATTATAACAAATGGGCATAAATAATAATTTAGGTAAATATAAAAGTAATAAGTATTAATTAAAAGAGGATAAAATATGTGTGTAAAAATATACGGTTAAAATATATATTGTGATATTTAAATTTTGATCTCATATTTAAAACAATATAATAAGCGTGTACTTATGTTCAACCCTGACTTGTAATTCTGTATAGTTTATTAATTTGTAAAAGATAATGAAATTTGAAATTAAATTATTTCAAGAAATGATAAGTATTCAGAATTTTATATAATGTTTTATATAGAGTTGAATAATAAGGCTATTCGTAAAGATTGAGTAGTATGTTAAAAAACCAATGGTGCAATAATTGTTAATTAAAATTTTATTGGTACAAAGTGAGAGATCAAAAATAATAAATGTCATAAAAATAATAGAATATTAATATTTCAGAATATTAAAGTATGAATATTTTGTTTTAAAGAAAATACATATTTTTTAATCTTCTTATAGATTTAGAATTGACAAGAGTTTATAAATTATATTTGATAACAGAATAGTAAACATGAAAGATTATAGATCATCAATATGATGTTATAGCAAAATAGCTATACATAATTTTATTGGATAAGAAAATAAAGTTAGACTATAACAATAAAACTTTATATTATGAAAAGATATTTAATTTCCAGTTCTTGACAATTATTATTAAGGGAAAATAAAAAGGTTTGAATGTGTAAATAATTTTATTATTATATTATTATATAATTCTTTTATAGATTGTTATTTGTTAAATCAGTTATTAGTTCAAATATAATTGCAGTATTCAAAAATTTTGTAAATAATATGTTAATAAATTTAATGTTTATAAATTGAATTAAGTACATAGAATTGTGTTTCTATGGTCCAAATCATCATCACTACACCATCTTCACAGAGTGTTAATGGTACAATAAAAATTAATTAAATTATGAAATTTAAATCTTAAATGAGAATTAGTTTAATAATAAGATAATGTATAGTAATTATATAAGAGTAACTTATTTTAAAAGATATATTAATTTATAACAAATTATTATGATCACACAAGTTGTCAATGGAGAATGTATTTTAAACATAGTAAAGTATATTATTGTTGGAAAATTAGATTATTAATTATTTGATTACTAAGATGATGTATTATTATTTTAATTAAAATAAAATTGGTTATTTATTCTTAAAGTAGTATAGATCATAAAACATAAAATGATAAGATAGTTTTATTTATCATTATGATAATTAAAAGATTTCTTAATTGTTGCATTACTTATAGAATAAAGTAAAATCCCTCTTTATATCTAATAGATTAACTAAAGTGTTAATTAAGAAGCAATGATAATCCTGAGATCTCCTTATCATAATATTATTATTATTATTAATTATAACTTTATAAGAATAATAGTGATTGGAAACAAATATACAGTAAAGTGATAGTATAAGCTTATTAATTAATTCACATTAAAGTTGATGATTATAGATGATTTATTATATTTATGTAAGTATTATTGTTAATTATGGCAAGTATAAGAAATGGTGATCATGTGATGTTTCATGGGAATATCTAGATATTTAATAAAGAGGAATAACTTAGTATTTTTATGTCATTGGGCAGATACTTTAGTATTTCTTTAATTTTAAAAGATTTATGATCTTTTTGAATAGGATATTTGGGTCTGATAATTACTGGTATAAATTTGGAAATAATAAGACTATAAAATGGTACCTAAAGAAAATAAAAGTATAACCTAATTTGTGCACTTGTAAAATTTCTAGAGGTTATCATCCTGTTGACAGGGTACAATAGATATATGTTGAATTTCATTACTTAATTAATTTGAAAAAGTCTATTTACTTGTGGAAGAATTTTAGTAAAATTCTTTCTTTGGCTAATATTGTAGTATTTCTATTTTTTTTATATCAACTATATATATAAATCTTTTAACTCAAATGCTAGTTGTAAATCCTAGTAATCCAAGAGAATAGCAATGTTGAATACTACTAAAGAGTTTTCTACACTAATTTTATTATTTACATTAGTTTATTATTTTAAACTATGACTAAAAATTGTTTAAATCTAAATTTAACCCAATTTTAAGGCCTGATATATTTCTCTTATCTTTATATATGTATACTATCCTTCATATATTTATATTTTCCAAATTATTTCTAGAATCATTCAGCAATATAAATGGTTAACCTAGTAAAAATCATCCTAAAAAAAATATATAATAAATTTAAAAAATTGAATAGCTTTATATAAAATATACTTGTATGGGAAATATGTTGTGTCAAAGACTACTACATAAAATTTTTATGATCAATATAAAAAATTAAGCAAGACTTTTAAACAGTTTTACATTATATGTAACATTGATATTTTAAACCTATTCACAGAACAACTAAGTCCAAACACATTATTACAATAATTCATAAGTTAGATTCTCAAAAAATTATTTAAATAAACATGCAAATAATGCCCATTTTCTTGTATCAATGCAAATCTATTTGGACAATCAACAATGATACAAGAAAGTGGATACTATTTGCATGTTTATTCCAAGTTTCTTCAGAAATCTGACTTGTGAATCATTGTAATAACATTTTTTAACTTACTTTACACTTGAGAAGTCTGCTTGCAGCAGTGAAACCTTTGATTGTTTTATTATTATATCTTGGCTGTTCTGTTTGAATTTGGAATTTGGGGTAATTTTAATTATATATTGAACCGGGTGGAGTGTTAATCTATTATTATAGATCACTGAGGGAGTAAACACAAAATATCTTTAAATAAAATACTTGTGAAGGCAAAATTATAAGACTTTATATATATAGAAATATGATACAATTATTTATTCTTAATATATTTGCTCTTCACCAATGCAATTTAAGTATTGCTCCACCACAGTCCCTTAGGCAGAGAAAAATGATGCCTAGAAGGCACTTGTGACCAAGCCAGAGATATATATAAAATATATATAACTGTGACCACGTTTGAAGTACACAGATTTTCTTGGCTGCAGAAGTCAACACCTATCATTCAAAGCACTTTTTTGTTTCAGAGTAAACTCCGGGCGCCAGTCAATTACCAAAGCAATTAACGCGCTTTGAACAATGGAAAACTAATTCAGCGCCTAAGATATCCCAACTAGCTCATATCAAAAGAATAATATAATATACGGTTACTTTATTTAGTGGTAAAACAATTGACTGACAAATGTTAAGCTTAAAGATAATTTATTTAACTAAATATTTATTATTGTAAAGTTTAAATTACTTTTATAAAATATTAATTAGTCTAACAATGATATTCTATATAATGACCACACACATTTTTAATTCATACAATAAAATATAAGATAACATGAAGCATTAAATAAGTACATGAAATTAATATATCATAAAGCATTAATATATACGACATTTCACAAACATGCACATCAATAGTTCGTTTTATGCGGTTATAGAGTTCATTTATTAATTGACTCTGGGAGGCTTCAAATTATTGCAATGGTTACTTTAATATCAGAAATGGAAATAATAGAAGTTACTCATTACCTATAGGATTTGAATATTGACTTCATGCTGGTTGTTGCTTCATGTGAAAATCTTTCCAACCGATTGGATTTGAGGTTTTGTGAAGGTTCCTATGCTTATTATTTCGTGGCACTATTTTTTAAGATAGTTAGATATTCCTGGTGGTTTTTCAAGTTGTTAGGCAGGCATTACTTTTACCAGGCAAATTGCTGACCTTCCATTAGCCTAAGGGCTAGAGCGAGGTCATATGATTCCAATGGCTGTTAGTACTGCATTATCCTGGAAAACACTGATTCTGGATACATGCATTGACTGAATTCAATTGAACTCCACTGAACTGATTTAATCTGATTGTGATCTTAACTGATTGACTGATGAAAAACCGTATTATTTATGTGATAACCTGTTGTCACTTTGTTAAATGGTTTTTATGTCTGCCAGCTATATCTGTTGTTGAAATTCCTCCACTGTTTTTGATTACATTCCTTTAATAAGATTTTAATTCTGTTGTCAGTTATGAGCAAGCATGGAAGACAGTGATCATGAGATGTTTTAAGGTTTAATACTTCAGGAAACTTATACATAGGGCGGTCTCAAAGAAGATCTCTACAGCAGAAATTGGATCATGGAACTATTGGACATATTGAAATATAAGCTTGTAAATAGTTAGCTTCACAATCGTTATGACAATGAAATAATATATATATTCGTTTGTTTTTTTTTGTATTTTAGCTAATCTTATTGGCTTTGTAAAAAGCGAGTGTCTACTAATGCATATCTACTAGGGGCATAGGTTGGTATAATGAATAATTTAATTATTGAAATGATATACGTATGGGACACATATAAGTACACCTTTTGCTATGTAAATAGAATTTGAATTTTTATCTGTTATTAATAAAATGTGTTAATGTGTTTTAAATCAAATTGGTTTCTGGCTTATCAAACTCGTTAATACATTCACTCATCAATTTACTTAACTAAGTATATATATAATATGTAACACAATAGGGTTTGATGTATTTTAAGCTAATAAAAATTTAGTTGCTAAGTAAAGTAAATTGACCCTCAAGAGAATCGAAAGCAACATTCTCCCTGGATTCGAATATTGAGGCATAATGGAATCTGAAAGAGGGGTGAGGTACGGATGAATTAGCCTAAATTGTATCTAGATTTAATGAGTAAACTAAAATCTAGCCCATTGAAGATGGATATGATTGGTTAGTTACTTCATCACATTGCTCCTAGCATCCTACCCGAAGACCCTAGGTCCGACAAAAGTTAGATACGCTCCCCCTATTCTAGTGGAAAACCCGGACCATTACATCATGTATATTATCTCCTCATTTTCATCCTTTATTATATCTATACTGCAGCTTTATTGACTTCATCTTTTTGTCTGTATATTTTTTTCTACCGATGTGCATATTAATAGCAGCTTTATTCAGAGAAACTTTTACAGAGTTTATATCATCTGCTTGCTTCCCTGAAACATGTTTCTAAAGACAATGATTTTACAAAAGAAAACAGAAAATAGATTAACCAAATATCCCTGATGGAGCAATAATAAATTTTGAATTGTTACCAGATAAGGGTCTATATTGAGCACCAAAAAATGCTAATCATTTAATCAGAAAACTTCTATGTTTATTTTTCATTAAGATCTAACTTTTAAAGAGCAGAAAGAAGAAAGATTTTCTCAGTGTTATTATTTTTCTTAAATAATAATGTGATATATGGTTTTTCTTTAAATGAAGTAATTTCTGTCCATAGGCTATATGCCTAGAGATCCTGTTAGTCATTAAATAATCTCTCTAACTAAAATCATTATATAACACAACAATCTTTTTTTTTTTTTAATTCTTATTTCTGAATCGTTTCTTCTATCCCTGATTCATGTCTTTTGCTTCTTTATATAACACAACAATCTATTTTTTTTTTAATTCTTATTACTGAATCGTTTCTTCCATCCCTGATTCATGTCTTTTGCTTCTTCTATCCCAATTTAATGTAAGTTCCTTCATTAATTTCATTATCCCATCTTCATATCCCTATTTTTACTATAAAGACTTTGAAAAAAATATACAATTTTCACTCTTTTCACTCCTTTTACTCTTAAGTTTCTTTACTATTCATAAATTAATACTCTTCCAACATTCCACACTCCAAAAACCACATGGTCAATACATATAAAATACATCTAAAATATAAATCATTATTCCAAATTTTGTATTTTTTCCTTGATATCTAAAACCCTTGTCCTTCCACCAAAATAATTAATATTATTATATATCTTTTTATATTTTTTATCCTCATATAATCCTTAACTGTTTTCTGCATTCACTTTTCTTATTTCTACTTTTTTCCTTGAACAATCTTTTCCCACATATAAATATGCATCTATAATACTTTTTTTTTAGATATGTATCTTACTTTTATAAATACACAGGAATTATCTATTTATTAACTTTGCATTTTGTAAAATCTTTTTTGTCCAATATTTTTGTTGGCTTTTCCAAATAATGCCATTAAACACCATTTTTATTAAATAACTTTCATTCATAAATTGTGACCATCTAAATATTTTCTTCCATATACCAATTTCTCCCTAAATAACCTCATTTCATACCCACAATTTCCATTCAGCATATATACCTACTTATTTTTGAATTCTTTATAAAAAAAATTGTAGTACCTGACAATACAAAGCATCTCATTTCTAAATATTAAAGCAGATGAATCATTCCTTTTAAAATTATTTCACATAATTCATATTTATTATATGAAAAATGACAAATTTTTAATTAATCCCATTCTATATTTTCCTCTTCATCTTAGTTCTAATTCCCAATTATCTGTGTCATTTTTTTTTTCTTCTTAACAAAGATCTTAAATAACTATCTTATTTTTTTCATTTTCCATTTTCAGTTTTATCCTTTCCATGATATTCATACCTCAAATTTTTCTTCATTAAATTTAATTTTCATATTTATTTCTAATTGTTCACATTTTTCTAAAAACAGCCCCATATCCTTTACATTATTTGCAAATAATGTATCAACCTTTAAAAAAAGGTGTCACATTATATAACTTCCAGATTCATAATAGAAAACCTCATCCCCACTCCCAATCATCCTATCATAACTTATAATTCTCTTAGAAACAGAATAAATAACAAAGATGATAATAAACATCCTGTTTCCAATGCAATTTTATTGTTAACTTCCAACAATTTTATATTCCCTAACTGATATTACATATGTCCATTGTTGTACAGACATTACGGATCTCAAAAGATGGAGCTTGCATTACAGAATTCCTTCCACTGGCCATGCATGTACTCCAATATTCTCTCCATATTGCAGAAATGTCAGATGTGCTCCAAAACACCACCACTCAATAAGTCATACAAAGGGGTGAATCAACCTATCATTCTGTAGGCCCCTAATGAGATACTGGCAATTGACTACTTATGGATCCCTTCCAGTCTTTTGACAATTTAGATTTTTGGTGGTCACGTGATTTATTTTCTAAATACGTTGCAGAATATCCATTACAACGGGAAGATGCAAGAAGCAGCATTAAGATCTTACAAAGTCAGCAATTTCCGAGAGTAGGAAAACCCCAAGCAACCCTGAAAGATCATGCCTGTCCATTTATATCCAAAGAAAATTTGTCATGTAATAGCAACAATCAGAAATCCTCAATCCAGGAAGCTTAACTGCCTCTTTCAATTTTTTGCAAAGAAAAATCATCAGGCCTGGGTTATCCAAATAAAAATGGTGCCAATTAAATTAACAGGACCTATAATGAATCTATAGAATTCATCCCCAATAAGCTGCATTTCGGTAACCATGATCCACTAAAGATAAAAACAATTTTACCTGTTATCCCAGAAAAAATAATCATAGCAAATGACCAAGAAAAGGCTTGCTCCTGATTGAAAAAGATGATAGAAAAGCACAGAAGACAAGGAACAGACAATACAGGCAAACAAGTTTTGGTCAGGAGAGAGTAACCCAACACAAAATCAATACAATTTTTTTTTTTGCATTATATGAAGAACCACTCATGATTAAGAGGAAAATTGCAGACAATGCTTTCCTACTGAAAGATGAACAGGGTATAAGGGGAATGTATAATGCCCAAAGCTTATGACTATTTAGAGAGTAACCATAATTTTGTGATTGAATATTTTTATAATTATATATTTTTGTTGTATATTAATTTTTGCATATTTTTATTAACCAAGTAAAATCTTTTTTTTTATTTTATTTTTTTGGTGGGCTATACTGATATGAAGCAATATTTATATATGCTTCATGCCTATAATTTAAAAATTCAAAGGAATTTTTAAAAGTAAAGATTTTCAACAATTTCTAATAAATAAAAATTATATATATGCACAGTAAATGTATAGAATATGATTAATTATAAGTTTGTTTTAAAGGTATGTTAAAATAAATGTTTTTTTATTAACAATTATAAAGTGGAATTATCTTAGAAAATGTAATTAAAATTCTTATAAACAGATCGATTAATTAAGAAGATAAGTATTTGATGTAATTTACTCTTGTAATCCCTTTTAAAGATAAAATTTTGTAAATGCAATGATTGGACAAATAAACTGCAGACTAAAATGAAATTTAAGTTATCTACCACTAAGAGATCAATGGATTAAAATACAGATGACGGATTCGATTTTGCTGATAACCCAACTCCAGGAACTATAAAAAGTGTTTATAAATTTGTTCTGCTGATTAGTCCTTGATTGTACCTTCAATATAATTATTGTGCTTGGTATTGAAAAATATAATGGAAGAGTGGAGAAATCACAATCGGCTTCACTCTTGCCAGCAGACAGTGCAGATTGACGATCCATAGAGAAAATACGGAAAGGAATCATCAGCTAATGTAGAAACAGTGCTGTATCCATTGTATGCCAAAACTTTCACGTATCTATTGTTTGGGGGGAGGGGACAGGTAATCAATCAACAATTACACTACCATCCGATCAATATCTGAAATCTGAGCTCAAACTCTTAGCAATGAAAAGGAATGGATATGAACTTTAAAAATATTTTATTATGAATCTATTATTAACATTTATTTATTTCCATTATAATGAAAATTATTTTATAACTTATTATTTATTGATTTTGTTAATCTCTTTATAGCTAGTACGACAAGGGATTGTTACATTATTTTTAAACATGCCGCAATTCAATCAGCATAAGACTAAAAGAGAAGAATAAATTGTTATATAAAGTGATTAGCTTTTTATCGCAATCTCTGGTCATGCTTTAAAGATTTCATATTTTAAAACCAATCATTTCCAATTCCTGCATTTTTTAATATAAAACAGACTGCATAGACAGTATAAATTAAAATTATTTTTTATTATATTCTAATAGTTTACAGTTTTAAGCAAACTATCCTCTAGGCTTGGGGAAGTATAACTGGGTATGTTGATATAAGTAAACTCTAACCTTTATTTAGGGCTGTTTTGTTTATATATGAAATTCATACGTATTTTATTTATTCATGAATGAGTATAAAGCTGATCGCGATTGACTGTCTTTTACATTCATTATTTTCCTTAGAGCAATAATATGCGGTTGACGGAAATTTCAACTTATATTATATGCTTTGTTTGCATACAAATCTTGCATGATACAGGTTTGCGATTGCCGATCCCTCTTAAACTTAGTACTTTTACAATAGTATACAATAAATAAAAATTCCTACCATACAGCGTATTCCTAGCTCACATATTTATTCATAAAGAATGTAATGCAGATGTTGTTTTCCTGTGTCTTACATTCACTTATCAGCTTTCAATTACTTACCTGTATTACAGTTCAAAAGTATTTATGGTAGTCCAGTTTTTTAAATAGTTTATAAATTTATTGTTAATGAATTTATTGTACCCTCAAACTGTAGGTTTATTAAATCTTGAAACTGTAATAATAATTAGCTGCAATCATTGGTCTATGAGGCAAGTTGATCTATCTGTTCAAGAAACAATTAAGAATGTGTTATACTGTATTATACCATATAGTATCTGTGCATAAAAAATCAAAATAATAATAGAATCCATCAATCATTAAGCATATTAACTTGTTCAAAAATTGACAGGCCAGTTATGCTATCGTATGTATTATAAATAATGTATATAATGTAAATAAATTATAGTGTCTCACTATCTTTAGCATTTGTCATTACTTTTCAATCAGTAAGTTAATTAGGTTTGATGGAGTCTCATGTATATAGCTGATCTTAGCAAGCTATATAAAAGAAAATGTTTATCCTGTGACATGAGAATGTGTAATGTATATCCAGATTGCTAGATGATTTTCATGCGGGTTGTACATTTTGTCAGTTACAGTGTACATAAAATACATAGAACACATTTATTTTGCTTGTATAATATATATATATTTATTTTGCTTGTATAATATATATATATGTACAACATATATATATATATTTAAATATATAGCACAGACATTATTATTTTAATTAAAACATTTTAATTATTATTATAAGATATAAATATCATGATAAATATAAAAAGTAATAACTTTAACCAATTCAAATAACTACCTAATGTTATAAGAATGAATTCAAAAAGAACAGCAACCAAAAAAATATTAAAATGAAAGAAAATCAAAATGATTAAAAGTTAATAATTTTATTAATAAACTATTAAAAAATAAATATAATAATTATCTTTTGGATTTGTCATCAGTCTTTCAGTAATCATGCCTTTTCATCTGAATTTGTTGATATCTTAAATAATCTACTGTGAGGATAATAAGCAGGCCAACAAAGGAATCATCTATTTTCATAGATAGTATTTTTTTATCAAAAAAACCTAAAAGAATGTGTGTAATATTGATTGACTGATTTATTTATTTGATTTAATTATTTATTTATGTTGACTATTTTACTATCAATTAAGTATATCCCAAATTAAGAATGTAGAAGTTCATAATTTATTAAAATGTCATAGATTATATTCATAGTAAGACATACATTATAATTTTATTACTCCAACTATTTTAAAATGTAATGCATATTACCAGTAGTTTAAATTTTAATTACAATTTCCAGGCATGCAAATTATTAACTTAAGTTCACATCATTAGAACATCATAAATATAAACAAATATATTATATTTATTTATTTACTAATTAAGAAATATTTAATTCATTTATTTTTAAGTTTTATTGTTGCTAATAGTTAAATCATATTTATTCAAAACTCATTAAGATAAATAATTAATTTAAAATAATAACTAAAAATATAAACACATTTAATTCAAATCTATATAAACAAAGATTAAGTATACATGTATATGTAAATGGATGAAATATTAGATATCATATAGTTAAGAACATTAGAGCAATCATTTTTAATATTTGATGAATTCCAATATTACTTGTATCTTTAAATTGAATAATTAATTTAGGAGGAATTAAAGTTATCAGTGTGCTTAGTTAATAAAGAAAGTAAAGATATGAAATAAAGGAGAATTTAGTAAATATCTGTGAGAATTAAAAAGTAACAAAAACAAAAAAAGTTACACAATAAAAACAGTAGATATATTACAAAATATTTATCTAAATGTA
Organism: Epiperipatus broadwayi; assembly: GCA_028023455.1. NCBI lineage: Eukaryota > Metazoa > Onychophora > Udeonychophora > Euonychophora > Peripatidae > Epiperipatus > Epiperipatus broadwayi. The sequence goes on along the minus strand of JAQFVV010006224.1, from coordinate 8,719,447 downwards.
ATTTGCCTGCTGGAAAGCTTGTCACCTGTTTTATTTTAAATTATCCACTTTCAAGAGTTTCCAACACAAAGTATAAGCAATATGGCTGACTCTAAGTTATCGTACTCAATATTTATGGTTTTTTTATTTATTAAAATATTAAAAAAATGTAAAAGGCCAGAGGGTTATAATTAAAAACTTTTTTAATGTAAATGCAGTAAAGAAAATAAAAATAAAACATAATTAAGCAAACTATAATGATGGTGCGGACAGATGTCCCTTTTTGGATGAGCACTATACCGTAATTTAGAAAATATTGCACTGAAACACATAAAAATCCAAAGGTAATTAAAAAAAAATTTAATGTAAATTCACTACACTAGCTGTAAACCAATCTCAGTACAGTCACAAACTATGTTTTGGAACCTTGTAAACCAGGTTCCTTTCCAAACAGATAGGTGCTTAGAACATGTTCACACATGACACCACCATTGCGTCTATGTTCGCACATGAAGTGTAATATCAGCCCCTTATTATCTACTTTTCAGGTGGGCACTATTCTACAATTTTGAAAATATTGCACTACTTGTTCTGTCAATGAAAAATTCCAAATTTTAATCATAATTCCAAAAATGATAAGGTAAAAATGAAATGATACAAAAATCACCTCATGTTAATGAATGACAACAAAAAAATATAACATTAATTTTAACCATGTGTTAACTATTTGCCTTGAGTTAACATTTGGATGTTATGTTATGACTGGAATTTATTAAAAAATGTATTTGAACATTTTAAAATTAAAATTTAACATTTGTTAATATTTTTTAAAGTTAACAAGCTATACATTCACAACAAACTGTCCAAATGTTAACATGAGATAAACAGATAACACGTAGTTAAAATTAACATTTTTTTTTTTTGTTGACATTCATTACCACATGGTAATTTTTTTAACATTTGTTTTTTACCTTATCATTTTTGGAAATATGATTAAAATTTGGGATCTTTCATCAACAGAACAAGATGCAATGGAATATTTTCAAAATTGCAGGATCATGCCCACCTGAAAACTATGTGATAAGGCACTGATATTACCCTTTATATGTGAATGAAGATGCAATGGAAGTGTCGTGTGGAAGCATGTTCTAAGAACCTATCTGTTTGGAAAGAAACTTGGTTAGAAGGCTCCAAAACATCATTTGTGAGTGGACTGAGATTAGTTTACAGCTGGTGTAGTAAATTCACATTAAAAAATTTTTAATTACAATCCTTTGGATTTTTGTGTGTTTCAGTGCAATATTTTCAAAATTACATAATAGTGCTCACCCGAAAAGTGATGTCTGTCCATACCTTTAATATAGTTTGCTTAATCATGTTTTAGTTTTATTTTCTTTACTGCATTTGCATTTAAAAAATTTTAATTACAATCCTTTGGACTTTGGGTTTCTTTATCATTTTAATAAATTAAAAAAAAAACAAATATTGAATATGATAAGTGGTTAATACTATAGTTTACAATAAAATGAGTGGGAACCCTTCCCGCAGACAAACTATGTAAGAATCTACTTTTATTATAATATAGTGTTGATAAAAACATCTAAACATCAAGATTCTAAAAAAAATTACAAAACATGTATACATATCTTTCCATATAACATATAAGATTGAATTATTTTATCATTGTTAGACATGGAGAAGTAAAAGATAATGACTAGGAAAGAATGAGTTAAATAAAGATGTCAACTAATATTTAATTAAGATTTATGCATATTAGCATGGATTTATTTAAATAACTTATCAATATTTAATAGCATATACTAATATGTTTTATATGAGCATATCCTTGTTATATTTATAATTATCATCATCATTTCATTCTATGTATTGACTTTAAAATATGAATATATATTATTTATTATTTAATGTCTCACATCCCTAAAAAAGAAATATTTATTTATTTAAGGTTTAAAATATAATTAATAATTTTTTTATACTTTAAATTATGGCTACAAGAATTTTGCAGTACTATAAATAAAAATATTGCCTATTGAATAAAATTAATATCTAATACATGAAAAAATAACCCATGTAATTTAAATAGTATTTACATATGATTATATTTTTATTTTTCTTTGGTTGATCAATTATTGTTGTAAGTTACATTTTTATTTTTTTAAAATCAAGCTTAAGTTGATTAACTTATATGGAAGAAAACATTAATTTCTTGAAATTAATATTGTTTTATACATGTTATATACTGCTTATAATAAATTGTTTTATATTTAATTATACTACACAAAATCATTATCTTCTTTTATAAAGAGAAAAGGACCCAAAAATAGACAAACATATTCTCCTATTAAGAATCATTTTTCACTACTGATTGTGTCAGGATTGACAAATAGATTATGAAAGTAAATGTGATGACATTAGACTGAAGAAAGACTGTTAATGTGGTGATACATTAATCATGTGACATCTAGTCATTATTAAGATACTTTCTGGTTATAATTCAGATTCTCGATGAGCAGATGAATCTAGAGTAAATCCCATTATTCACCACATCAGAACCTACACAGAAACCCATTTGTAAATGTACCTATTATAATATGTTGTGATCCACTTATAGTTAATTTTAGTAAATGGAAAAAAAATTATATGTTATAAGAACTGCATACTATAAATTTTTTTGACTTCAATCCTACATTAAATTCACTAACATTGTAACTGAAATTAGTAATTCAAAATAGTATTTTATTCAGGATTACAAAAGTACATAATGATAAAACAGTAAAATAATATATACATGTGATATTTAATAACATTTTAAATAAACAATTCTAAAAATATATAATTTAAAGAATATACAAGGGATTAAAAGATAAATACTAAATAAAATTTCAGTTTACTTTTATAAAAAAATTCTAACCAATGAGCATTTATATTTTGACAAAATGTAAATCAAATTTGTTGTTATAATTAATCTAATTATTTTGCATTTGATTTTAAAATGAACCAAATATATACTTATAGTAAACCAAATTAATCGATGAGTCAACCCTAAAACAATCACCTTGATTATCATAGCCATTATTAATCACAACCTTGTGCTGATGACTATCTAGATAATCTACAAATTTTACTTGCCACAGTTACCTAATCTTATCAATTTATACCAGATTGATAAAAAATATTTTTTAAACAGTACCTACAGCTAAATACAATCATCTTTAGTTATGTTAATTAGTCTCATAATTACTAACATTCACACCAGACCAAAATTTTTGGAATCTCCCACTAATCATAGTTATTTGCAAATATTAAATCCTGGTCGAACACAAAAGCCATTGCTAATATTTAAAATTTCTTCATAACCTTTCATGCTATTTAATTTTTATATATAAGTGCATTCTTATAAAGAATTTAACTGTTTAAAAGTCAAAATCCTACAGAAATTTATTACAAAGAAAAATAAATAAAATATTATACATATATATATATTTGATAAAATGATCAATTTATTACATAAATATTAATTCAAAATATCTTATTTTTAATACATATAAAAGTATATTTATCATTTTTCAAATATATGTAAACAAATAACCGTAATAATCTTACTTAAATTTCAATGAATACATTAACATCATAACAAACTATAAAATTTTTCAACTTAAACATCAATATTTGTCAAAAATAATGAAGAATAAGCATAGAATATAGACTTAAAAAGTATTTTTACTTAGTTAGATTTCATATTGACAATTAAAATAAAAGTCATTTAACTTTACATCATTACTTACTCTATTATAGAAGCATTCTAGTCATCTCTTTTCTCATTCATTAAATATTAGTATAGATATTTTTCTATAATATTCATTTCCCAAATTTGTTTATGCGAGTGAATACTAACAACATTATATGGCTTCTCGTACGCGTATTCATATACTTCCCAGAACAATTACTATTATCTTATTCCAGATCCATTTATTAAGGCTTGGATTTAGATTAGGATGAAGGTAATTGTTCTTAGAAGCATATGAGTAAGCATATGAGAAATCATATACTATTATTATCGGTATTATTCATCCTAACCAAGGATAAAAGGGGACTTATGCTAGTTATAACACAGAGATTTCATAAATATATAACAGTGATATGGTGTGCAAATAAATTAGCCTGGACTTAAAACCTTAGTGTTTTTTTAAATTTCAGATTATTGCCATGACTCCTAATCTTCATTAACAAAAGCGAAAGCCAGTAATCACTCAGTCAGGAAATGGGGATCTTTTTTACTATGTGTCTAATGTCCATTAATTATTCAAGCTTATAATAAACCTAAATAGTCACAGAAGCATGTAAGAAATCATGTGATGTTGCTATTATTAAACTTCTTAGCCAAAGGGTAAAAAAAATTTATAATTTTAATATAAACAAAGTTTCAAAAATATATTAAAACTGACCTGGTATAAATTAGATCTATATAGAGCAATGGAATTGCAAACCGTTTAGCCATAAGTTATTATAGGGGAATGACAATTTGCTCATCAATGACTAGCAGTTGACCGTGTACAAGGTGGAATGACTGTAACTTAAAATTTAATTATATTTGATCATAGCCATAGATAATGACCAGACTAAAACCTACATCAATCACAAGATCTTCAAGCAATTTCGGTCATATTTGCTGATTACCATTCACATCATATTTATATTATTATTCTAATCTAATTATTAAAATAAGATACTTGTCTGACAGATAAAAAAATTGATAAGAAATGTTACTTTTTTTTTTTTTTCCATATGTCATAGCATCGGCAGGAGGCGAACCTGCAACAATCGTCTGCAATCAACTGCTTGCTTGTAAGGTGGCTAGCTGGCCTCTCGGCTTCCCCTGAACTTGAAAGATTTCTTAGACTCAAGGTTAACAATAATAATAAATGAACATATTTTATAATATTTAAAACTAATGTTTTTAAATTCTTTTCATACCACATGACTTTACCCTTGCAATAATAATAAAAATATCAACATGTTGATTTTAAATGCAAAAGGAAAATGAATCTTTTGCAAATATTTATTTATCATAGAGTTATTTAAAATAATCTTACCAAATTTTTCTTTGTTTTTATTTATCTGTTGAGCTGTGTGTGTGTGCGCGCGCGTGCGTGTGTGTGTGTGTTTTCCTTCTCTTTTCATCCACATTGAATATATTAGTCTGGTCATTATTCATATATTTCCATGACTTCATCTAATAGAAACTAGAGATTCTTCTGAGGCAATTTCTTTTAATTATGTTTAATAAGTGTTCAATGTGCAGGTTCCTACTCTGGGTTTTTTTTTTACTTCTTTATTTTTTTAAATAACTATTGTATTTTGATATGGCATAGCAGATAAATCCAACAACGGCAGGTATAATTAGACGTTTATTTTCAATGTTTGGGAATTACATTTCAGTACAGGGAATACATTTAGAAAGACGAGCAAATATCCTAACTAAATTTTTATTCAGCCATAATAAATAAATACAAATTAAATAAAAATCATCTTCATGGCTGGTAATTTAGGAACTATATAAACTAATAATCATCAAAAAAAGACAATTATGGCTTATTAGAATACTTCTTTTTTTAGCAAATTAAATTTCCAATAGCTACCATTATAGCAGAACACTTCCATTGTCTGTATTTAATCTATGCTTTTATTTTTTTATTAATATTTAATATTTTTGCAAACTATTAATATTATTTTCAAATAAAATTTAAAAATAAACAAAGAAACAAACTTCTTATTTTTTACAAATTTATTTTCTTTTTTAATTTACATTATTTATTTATTTTTTTTTAAATTAAACCTTTAAAAAGTTTTAAAGAACATAAAAGTATGAAGATTGGCTATTTTAATACATATCTGAGCATTATTGCATATATGTGTAGAGATGATAATCTGGACCAACTGATGATTGCTGGTTTAGCATGAAATACATATATTGGTGATTATTTATCTTTTCGACACATATGTGTTCAAGTATATCAGTAATATGAGATAGTGTGGTGAGTGGTGGGTCAAGTGAAAGTCTGTGCTCATATACCCTATATATTACATAAATTGATACAGGTATACAATAAATCTGTATTCCAGTTAATAACTCTTTTTATGTATTTTTAAAGGTTATTTATGTGATCAACAACAGAAAGGTTACAATACTTAGTCCAGATTGTAAACCTAAATTTTTTTTTTAATTTCTGATTATTAACTTGAATGGTATAAAAAAAATATGGCTGTTAGATGATAAATTTCATTAATAAAGGTAAAATCAGAAACCAGTCTATAAGATGAGGATTTTATACCACTATACCTTCTGGTTTCTATTGAATTACTCAAATAAAATATTGTTCTAGAGCAGTGTTTCCCAAAGTGGGGTATGCCGCAGCACCGAACTTTGACTGCATCTGGTGCAACAAGCAGTTTACTGTTTTTTATTACAAGCATATAAAAATAATAAAAACTTTTTTTACTTATTAATATTGTGTATGTGTAGTTTTGTATGAATAGCCTTGGCGTCGACAAGCACTTTGATTCTGCGTATTCCTCCAGTCTATGTCTCAGATAACATGTTACATATAATACTCATTCACATACACATTGAACTGTTACAGCGCATGTGTGTATATTTTTAGCTTTCATGCGATTTTACTACTGGAAAGGTTTGTTATGTTTTTTAGTAAGTCACATTGATTTTGATTATTTTTACAAAATATAACATTTATCCCTAACATTTAAGATTATGAATTACTGGTCAAAATTTGGAACTTCTAAACCAAATAATAGTAACAATCAACAAACAGAAAGTAATGAAATTAACTACGGCGAACCACTTACAATTTTGAAAAAACCTGTTAAGAAAAAAGCAAGGAAAACTCGCAAGTACGATAAAGAATATCTTAAATTTGGATTATCATGGACTAGAGATAAAAAAGAGCCTATTCCGCTTTGCGTCATTTGTTTTGAAAATCTGCATGAAACCATCCAACTAAAAGCGTCATTTTGAGACAAACCACAATCAGTACAAAGATAAACCCATCGATTTTTTTGAAAAGAAACTTAAGGATTTAAATCTGTCTCAAAAAGTAATGCAGGATTTGACAGGAAATAACAATCAAAAAATCCTAACAGCTTCATATCGTGTGTCACTTTTAATAGAGAGATGTATTGCAGAGGAGACAATTGGCAAAACTTTAATCAAACCTGCAGCTAAGATAATAACAGCAAAAATGAAAGGAGATAGAGCTAAACAAATTTTTGACAGAGTTCCCTCTCAAATAATTCACTTCATCAATGAATCAATGACATGACTAATAATGTAAAACAGATGTTATTGTCTGATATTTCTCAAAGTTGTTATTATGCATTACAAATTGATGAATCCACTGGTATTGCAAATTTTGCAAATCTTGTTTATTAGATAGGAAAAGGATCAAGATATTCATGATGACTTTTATTTTTCCAGCCTATATTATGTCATACAATAGGAGCAGATATTTTTTTATGTTATTGATAAATTTATGAAAGAGAACAAAATTGATTGGAATAGATGTGTCAGAATAAGCACAGATGGAGCAAAAGTATGGTCGGAAGTAATATAAAGGACTTGTGACAAGAATTCAGAATGCTCCCCCAAATGTCATATCAACACATTATTGCATATACAGAAAAGCTTTGGCAACATGTAAGATGCCCGCTGATCTTTAGAAAGTTCTGAATAAAAGCGGGAAAATTATTAACTACACTGAAGGCCGTCCTCTGAATGCATGACTTTTCTCGCAAATGTGTGAAGAAATAGGAAGTAGTCATACTCAGGGTTCTTTTTCATACCGGTATGTTTGTTGGCTATCTCGAAGTAAAATTTTAAACCGATTATTTGAACTTAGATATGAAGTTCAGATTTTTCTTAATGATAGACTTGAGAAACTGTTTATATTGTAACGGTCAGAAAATGTGTGACTCGTAAACATAGTGCAGAATTCGACCACCATACAGAACAGCAGCACCATCGAGTAGCGAAGCCACCCGTGGTACTGGGTTCGAACACAGTTTATCGGTTCCACAATACAATCCACGAAACAACGCATCTGATGCGACATTAGTAAATATTTCCTTAGGCACGGTGGTCAGGGATATGCAAGAGACTCATGATTTTATTCTCGAGTTAGCCAATAATCAAACTAATATTAATTAAACATTCATATTTACATAATCGAGGAAATATTATCTAGAGTGGGCATCGAATAAATGAAACGTAACTGCAGACATATAGTTTAAAATTATTTATTAATACATTTTAATAAAATCATTTACTAATAATATTTTATGGCCTAACAACTTCAGTAGCGGGATTTGCGACATGATTATATTTTAAAGAACACATTTATTTATTTAGACATTATTTTATATTGAGGATTTCAGTAGCGGTATTTCCGATACTGTAATGTTTACAAAAGGAATACATTTATTTGAAGGCGTAATCTAGCTACCTAAAATTCTCGAGTGAGTATTTCTAATGCATGCCTGGAGGAATTTATACCTTTGCAATGCAAGAGTCTAAAGTATGGGTTATAAGAATAATGGCAGACATATATTTATTTAATTAAAATATTTATTTATAACTAAGGGCAAACATTTATTTGAGAGTGAATTATGAAGATAATGCAGAGGCGGAGTGATATATATAGAATAATAAAACGAAGTAAAGGAACACGTGGTACGCTTTAGAAAGGCGATATGGAATGGCAGTATATCGAAACTGCAAGGCCGCGAATGGGTTTATAAGACTGTCGGACTGGTCTCTGCCGTGGCCCGACGAAGTAAGGTGTCACATAAGCATAACCAGGGACAAGCGCTACGTGGCACAATTTGACGGCTGGCTGCATGACATTGTCAAATCCTACGGGAGCACCCATTAAGCCCGCTTGTGTAGGACAACTGGGGTTAATTTCAACCCTGAAGAATCCGGAAATTTCACGGCGGAATGAGTCATCGCGTCTCTACAACGTAACACATGTATACTGTATAAACGGTTATGATGAGATTTAAATAGATTTCTGACTTGGCCCTACATTACCAACATTTACTCAAGAACCCTGGCGACTCTCAAAGAAATGGGATTTTCTAGAATTATTCATTAAATTTAATAAATACAAAATATATATAAACTGGGAGTTATTACAACTAATATGCCAGCCATTTGCGAAGTAGTAGACCCTGCATTACAATAAATGATGCACTGAATGCGTGTCGATTTATATGAAAGTGAAGTTATTAAGGAAAGTAAATATTAATGAAAATTTGACACGCATTCTTTGTTTTAAGCGATCATAGATTTAAACTTTGAAATTTGAGACAATTATGAGCATGCAATAATTAAATAATAACTATAGATAAAAATGTAGATTATAGAAATACGCACCCAAAAAAGCTAGAGTGAGGTAAGCTAGATTATTAGAGAAATTTACACATTAAGTTAATTATTCAGTTTTAGTTATACATATGGTAGTTTTTACATTTTATATTTAGATAAGTAGTATGAAGAAGAGCTATAGCATATTATTCGAGTACTCTAGAGTTTGAACACAGACAGGTACCTGTTTTATAAGAAGTTTTCCGAGTCCATTGTTTAGTAGCAAATAGTTAATGAGTGGCAATTCTTTCTTGTATTTAGATATTTCATTTAATTTCACGGCAGCAGCAGCTTTCTCATTCATTTCAGGCAGCAGATCTTCATGGTGAATTTATGACGGGCAATGGAAAGTTCAGCATCTGATAGGTCATCTCCCGATGGAGAATAATCTAGGTGCTTTACTCGGTCATACCTTGGCAGGAACAAATTACTTTATTATTTTTGAAGACTCTCAGTGATCGAGAGCAAAGCTAAAGTTTAAGTGAATGTCTCCAGCAAGTCTAAGATGGCCTCTTTTTTTATCTTGATCTTTCACATTTTTGTTAAGATATTTTTAGGTTCTATTTAATCTGCCCTGAGGATAATCAATGCATTTAGTTGGTTTTTAATTAAAGAAAGCTGCGGTTCTATTGTTTACATTTTACATTTACTAATTATATTTTAGGGAATTTTTCTTTAATTAATCTATTATCTATCACTGACCGATGCTTTTAAATTTCAAAAACAAAAAGGGAACATAAGATTATTTTAACTTTTAATTAAATATTACATCAGATATTTTTTTAGAATTATTATTAAATGAAATTTAAACAAAGCAATAAATACGAACTTTATAATCCAAAATAAATGATTAAAATTATACAAAATTATATAACTAAAAGAAATCTAAATTATATTATTTTATCCCTATTTATTGCGTTTAATTTGAGATCGAAATGTGTGCGTGTTTATGCTGAATTCTACATATATTTATACATTTTTAATATTGTTACACACACAATTCGATATCAAAAAGTTTAAATTTGGGCGGGATAGACCGGTCAGTGAGAGACGACAGAAAAAGGTGAAACTTAAGATTCGAATACGAATCTTACTGTTTCAATATGACTGGCAATAGTTTTGTAAATTAGCATACTTAGCAGATATATTCTCTATTTTAAAGAGTCTCAACTTATCATTGCAAGGAAAAGAAATTTCATTGTTTCACGATCAAGATAAAGTGAATGCTACCATGGCAAAACTAAATTTATGGCAAAAGAGAGTTGGCAATGGAGAAGTGAACTCATTCCTTCTCTTTTTGAATTTATAACAAATTCGAATATTAAAATAGATGCTGATACTATGAAATGTATAACACAGCACTTAGAAAGTTTACAAGTGAGCTTGAAAACTATTTTCCTGATTTAAATAAAAATATTGAATAGATAGGATTTCTGTTTAATATTAATACAGCATCCATGCCAGAAGGTTTATCACATGCAGAAGAGCAATTGTTGGAATTAGCTTCAGACAGATTCTTGAAAAATAAACACAAGGTGTGATCTTTAACATCATTCTAGTTGCAAATGCTACTGTCAAGTTAAGTAATCAATGGATATCATATGGTATAGGATTATATTATCATCTCCAGACCAGTTTTTAGTCTTCACCAATAAGAACAAGATTCAAAGCTGAAACCGATACATATAAGCATATAGCAGAAATCTTTTATTCCTTTATACTATTCAAGGTAATAGCTTGAATGCAAAAAAAAAACTCTGAACTTAATCCAACTTATCTGCATATTTATACACATCTAGCACTAGACAGTTTTTATATATTCAAGGGACTTCAGCTTCAGATTTATGTCATTTTCAGATCCTCTTCTATTCTTTAGATATATTGTAACAAACAGTAATGCCTGGATACGTTCCTGCCCATACGCCAGATGTAACAGTCGGGAAAATAACCTGTGGACTTTGATACTATGTAGATATAGCAATCTGGAGACTATGGCTCAATGTGCCCTGATTTATTGCCCCTGATGACACGGTCTGCAGAGTTCTACCAGGCTTGCAAAGGGAAAAAGTTGCATCTGACTACAGTCTGACTTTGGGTCTTCGGGTAGGATGTTGATGACAACCTGAAGCAATGCCTAACCAATGATTGCACATACTTTTAATTGACTAGCTCTATTCCCATTTAATAATATTAGATGCAATTTAGGTTAGTTCATCCACTTTTCACCGCTTTCCGATTCCGTTATGCCCTAATATTCAAGCCCAGAGAGAATATTGCTTTTGATTCCCTTAACAGATATGGATAGATACACAAAGCAAATCTTGCACTACTATCATTTAAAATATTTGATTTACTATAAAACTATTATATGACAATGAAATAGGTGAGTGTGCATGCATAACTGTTTATTAATTGTTGAATGTCAGGACAGTTCAATAAACCAGAGATCGGAATAATATAAACTCTTTAACATTTATTGAAGATAAAACTCTCTGGTTCCATCTCTTTTACCCCATAGTAGAAATCCATCTATGACACTCATTATTTATAAACCATGAACTGTACAAGAAAAATAAACAATAATTTAAAATGATTGATGATGATGACTAGCTAAATTATACATCTATTGATTTCTGCAGAGCAATCCCTTTGGTTTAGGTCCCCCAATCTATGTTTAAATATATATATATATATGATAGGCATATGAATTTACACTAGTTGATTAGTCAATCACACTGGAAAAATATATAACAATGGTTAATCAACAAAATAAAACATATAAGATGAATTCTGTACAAAGTGTTGTAATTTAATCTGTAAAAATTAAATGGGAATCTTACCTTACTATTTACATGGATAACCTGATATGAAGTAGGTGGGGAAACTGAGCTGACCTACATTTTATTTACAGTAAAATAGAAAAAATAATTAAGTGAATCATCCCCCCATTTCTTCTTTGCTAATTCTGAAAAATGAGGTTTCTAGCTTCATAAACTGTGAAGTGCCCCATCAGAGTGTAAAAATGCAACATAGATAAAAGAAAAATCAAATAAAAATTTATAACATTAATTTCTTGATTAAAATAATAGTTGGACAAAGTTCATAAAATCATCCTAGTAGTAAAGTAGTTGATGGTTAGGCATGTTACAGTTTAACACAGCAAATGATTTTCCTTGGCAGGGATAGATTTTGCAGGTATGTCTCCTGTCGTATATAGTAAACATCTCAATCCTTAAAATATTCCAATGCAATGTTGACTTTGGACTGCAGGCATCCTCTTGTGTGTTTTATAATAAAGTAGAATGAAAATAAAGATTTTATGCAACTGTTAGGGAATAACGGGATCTCACAATAGCATGTTTTGCTTTAGCCCATCTTCATCTTAAAGTACCAATAATAATTATTTGTAATCATAAATTATGTTAGATAATATATAAGCACTTTATATATATATTAAAAGAGTTATTTCATTTTTGCTTCCTATTAGCAGCAGAATTAATTTTCGTTTTCTTTATGAAAAGATTTAAAATATTAAAATTATTCCAATAATTTTCAAAACATGATTTAATTATCCCAAAATCTATAAATTATTCTTACTTTTTTTCTCACTTTTCTCTGCTGAATTTGATGAAATTTAAGGAAGAAACAATACTTCATTTGTTTGAAATTTTAATTTAATTGCTATTATATTGTTATAGTTGGAAAGATTTTTTAAATGTTTCTATTTTTATGCAGTCCAAGCCTAGATCTTCAGCTGCCTATTGTTTAAAAACACTTCATTGATAAAAAAAATAAAAAAATAATAAAATCATAGTTCTATTTCCACACTGTTTCTATGGCTACCTAATTTAACCTCAGCTTATCCCTCAGTCACTTGACTATAAATTACATTACACTATTATTTAATTTAGATTTAAAATAATCCATTACAGTTTATTAATCTAATAGTATATATATATACAATATTATTTCCTAAATATTGGTTGTATTAAATGATTTGTTACAAAATAATAATTTATTGTGACTTCCCTAGTTTACTGTGAATATAAGTCAATATATGTATTTTACATGTATATATGTGTTAATAATAAATAAATAATCTCCCCATTATTAGTGCAAGTTTCAAATGGATTAGATTCAATAAGTAGGCCAATCTTGGTTGGAATAATTGCGTTGTAAGCTATCCTTTACAATATATATAGATATAAAATAAAATCATGGACAAACAATACATCAGTTTATAAATCAATTATAACAGAATGTGTACTTGCTGTTTGTTGTTAATAAATAATATTCAACTGGTATAAGAAAAAAACACTAAAGTCACGATAGTACATAAATGTCACATAGAACTGAATCTTGAATATGATTTTCCCTGTAAAGAATATGTGTACTATATTATCTATCAGCTAATAAAATTTTTGCAATGCTATATTTTATAATGTTTCTTGGAAATAAATTTATTAGCATAATATAATTATTGATCCGCTGTTTTAAATACAATGAACATTTTATGAATATCATAAAAGCCACATGGTTCTAGGACTGAATGATTACTGAAGTAATTGAACGGTTGAAATCCTTAATATATTTTATTAATAATCACTCACTGATTATGCAACTAGGAAATACAAAAAAAACCTTAAAGAATCAAAATATGATTGCCATGATAGAAAAATGTATAACATTTTCTGAAACATGTAGATTCAAAATTAAATTTAAAATGCTTAATATATTTCTGGCTTTACAATAAATCAAAAATAAATTTTAACCAAACCTGGCACATACAAAGATTCTGAAATTTAATTATGATCTTGACAATGGACAAGTTTGTCAAGAATTGCCTAGATAGAAATATTGTTTTCTTTAAATCCTTGTATGAAAATCTATCCTTTAATTTAATGTTACAGTAATCTTTAAAACCCAGTATGCTTTAAGACTTGATCTTTGAAGAAGAATCTTTGTGCTTATGTGGATACAAGCATCATTGCATCAGTGCTGAGAGAGATGAATATACTAATGCAATATTAATTTTTTAATAATATATGTGTGTATATATGGAAAAGAGGAGTTTTTCACATATCTTAATTTTATATTTCATCATCATCGACACTCTCATCCATGCTATGGATAAACATCATAATATAGATTTCTCAAACACCAGAATTCTATCTAGATGAACAACTCTCCTCCAATATAAGATCACAGAAGCCATTGAAATCCTTAAAAAGCCAAATTGTATCAACCAACATGATGATATATGTAAACTACCTACCATTTGAAAGAAAATTTTAAAACCTATTAATCTGAATAGCTCCTGATTATTTTTTTATCTATTATCATCCCATCCCATTTTGATATTTTTAACATTTTCTCTTTTCTATTGGTTGAATCTTCTATCGTTTATATATCACTACTTATTCTCTGCAATCATTTTAATAATATTCATTAAAAGTTGATAGCCAGTGAAACTCAACCAAACCATCAGTAAGTTAGTACCATGGTTCATATATAGATGAACTCAGATAATGTCATTTACAAATATATATATATATATAGTTAAAATAAGTTTCTAGACTCATTAAGTAATCCAATCTTTTAATTCACAATTCAACGGTAATAAAATTTATATATATGTAAAAATAAGGACCAATGACTTCAACTTCATATAATTATTTAAGGCATTATCAATAGATCATAAATCTAAAAACCCATTCTACTAATCCAAGAGTGGTCCCTACCACCCATTAGTGGGCATAACTTTCAGGTGGGTGGTGAGTAATCTCCAGATATTAAAAGAAAAACCATAGATTACTATAAATGCACAACAGGTGTTTAAATTTTTTTGCAGATTTGCTCATGCCTCCCATGAAATATGCTAACTTGGTACAAACTTATAAATGTTCCAATTTCGATACCTACATTCATTTACGATTTGCAATTATGCTTTTGGTCGGCAATACAAGAAAACAATCAATGAGCTCTATGACTTTGTACACATGACTTATAACAATAGTCAAAATAAATTAAATACATTTTATTCTTTCAAATCGATTTAAATTTATTACTCACTTTCTATTGTTATATATCTATTAATATACCATTATAAATCCTTTCTTGCATAATTATTTCTATAAGGATTAAATTAAGATATTCGGTCATCGATGGATAGTAAGAGAATTGTACTAATAACAATAATACAAATATGAAAAGTAGATAAAAAAGATTGATGACCCATGTTAACTAACCAAACAAAGATTATAATTCTATTAAATATCCTGACAATAGTTAGTGTTTAACAATATCTTTAAAAAACAATAAAGTGAAAACATTTTCAAAAAATAACAAGACAGCATCTAAAAAACCAATATGAAATAATACCACAAATTATATTTGCCAGGATAAAATTTTGAATTTAGCATTAAAAATAAGCTGGTGGCCTTTAAAATCACATTAATGAATGCCTATACCTTATTTTAATTTTTCAATACTTAATTCAAGTAGGAATAGAAAAAGTCATTTGAACTCATTTAATTTAAGATGAACATGTTTAATTCAAAGCCTTTGGTAATATGAAAGTTTGAAATGTTCCAATTGTTTAAGACTCATAACTTTTTCACTGATTAATTATGTTTACTTACTGTACTTGAAGATCATTTTGTTTCGATATAATTGTATTTAAAAAAATTTGGCAATCTAATTAGAATAATTTTGATTTGGTTAGACTACATTCTCTTTTTAACTTTGTAACTCGTTGTCTTTATTGTACTCCAAAAAAAAAGTGACATAAAATTTACACTAGGTCAAGTAAATGCAAACTAATTTGATTTTTGTAAAATAAACATACTTAGGAAGGTGGACCTAAAAATATCAACGGATTTCATAAAAAGCCTACTATGCAAACTCTTTGGAAAGTGTAAAATCTTTTGCTTACTATATTTGTAAAGTAGAAAAAGAACTAAAAAGTTGTTCTAATAAAAGATTACAGATTTCCATCCTTAATATATTTGAAAATTAAATCATTATTTTCACATTTTTTAGAATACTTCTTAAACAAAATGTTTATTAAAATCTGTATAAATGAAAGAAAGCAACAGCAAAAACAAAAAAATGTAAAGAATGAAGTAATATTTCAAAAGTGGGTAAAAAAAATCCTATTTAAAATCTTTTATTTTAAATGTCATCCTCATAATAATGAAAAAAAAAAAGTATTAAGAAAATTCTTAATAGAACAAAGATTTAAGTAATTACTAAAATGAATTGATGAGAATATAATACATATAAAAAGTATCTTATAATAAATACTTTTATTTACTGTGCATTAAAAAGCCAAAAAATAATTGTTTTCTTCAACTATAACTGTTTTTATATTTAACTTGAAACAAAAGCATGGGATGATCAAAAATTAATTAATTCAATCCTTTATAAAAATTAGTGATTGAATTAATTTCTAATACTCTAGGCTTTTATTTCAACTTAAATATAAAAACCCAAATTGTGGTTAAACAAAACAATTATTTTTTGGCTTTTTCATGCACTGTAAATAAAAGCTTTCATTACAAAATATTTTTTTATGTAAATTAATTTTAACTTCTTAATATTGGATCTTTTTCTTATTATTCCAATTTTAATTAAACTGAAGAGAAAAACAATGTGTTAGTTTTACATTTAGAAGAAAATTCTCATGCATTAAAAATCAATTCCAATATTATTTTGATTATGAAAGAAACATTTTTTAAAAAAAAAATTTTGATTTTTTGAATAAAGCAAAAACTTTTACAACCAAGAGAAATTAAAATTTAAAACAACTTTCATAATCAAAACACTTTAAGATTTGTTTTTATTTCTATTTGAATTTATTGTAAACCAAGGATCGCCAGACGTTAAAAGAAAAACCATAGATTATTATGGATGTGCAACAGGCATTTAAATTTTTTTGCAGAATTAACATGCCTTTCATGAAATATACTAATTTGATATAAACCTATTAAGTTTCCAATTTAGATATTGACATTCAAATATCGTTTGCAATTGATCAGTAATACAAGAAAACAACCAATGACCTCCATGGCTCTGAATGCTGACTTGCAATAATAGTCATAATAAATTAAATACATTTTATTCTTTCAAATTGATTTAAATTTGTTACTCATTTTATATTGTTAAATATCTACTAACATACTACTATAAATCCTTTTTTTGTGTAATTATTTCCATAAAAACTAAATAAGTTATTCAAACACCACAAATATGGGTGATAGATAAAAAAAAAAATGACGACTCCTGCTGTAAATGCTTTTTATTTTTAAATTATTTTTTTTTAAATATACTTGTGCATATCACTGAAAACTTACTGAACTGATATCTTCACATTTGAAATTTGATACACCAACATCTCTACAGTAAACAATTGTGGGATTTTCCTGCCCCCACCCCCTGAAATATTTCATTGTCATGTTACATTAAAAATCCATTTGATAGAAGTATGTTAAAACATGATTACAAAATGTAACCTAAACAAACGAGTTTTTAAGTTAAATAAAAGCATTTAATAAAAACAATATATGTATATGTTTATATAAAATTATATATACATATGTCGTAGATATTTACCAAATGAAATGTATAATTATTAAAATTGATGAAGATATCAAAAAATATATACAGTACAAATTTATTCATAAGTATGCAAATATAGATACACTTAAGTATAAAAGCTAGACATTATATAAATAATTACTTGATTATGATATAGAACAACTGTATTTATAAATGTAGCATTATATGGATATACATAAAGAGTAAAAAA
The DNA here is from genome assembly GCA_028023455.1 of Epiperipatus broadwayi. Classification (NCBI taxonomy): domain Eukaryota; kingdom Metazoa; phylum Onychophora; class Udeonychophora; order Euonychophora; family Peripatidae; genus Epiperipatus; species Epiperipatus broadwayi. Next base: position 8,701,199 of record JAQFVV010006224.1, on the reverse strand, counting down.
AAATTAACAGAAATATTCTATAATAAATATTTTTAAAAAAGCTGGCAAAAATTATGAACATATTATAAAATGTTTTATTTTCACTATTTTCTAATAACTTTTTGATTTAAAAAATTTTTTGGATAATTCGAATTGCTACTTTTTGAATATTTTTCTGTTACACTTGAACTTTTTTATTTTTACACTTTATATATATATATATAAAGATTGCAATTGAATATAATTATTAGGACTAACCTGTAAAAATATCCATCTTTGTAGCGCCTGCATCTCTGAAATACATAAATTATGTTTATTTTAAATGAATTTATCAACATATAAGTACTAGTATAAAAGAAATGTATATTTAAATTAAACATGAAGTTAGACAGAAATTAAATAAATTTCACTCTCTCTAATCTTAAAAATTCTAGCCAAATAGTTGATTAGTCCAACTGCAAAACAAAACTACTCTCATTCATCTCAATGCAAAGAAAGAAATGAGTAACTATCTTGTTGCTATACATAGTTCATTCTGGTAATTCTTTCATGTGATTAAAGATTATAGGCTGATATTATATCATCAGGGTCACTAGAAAGAATTTCCAGTTTGGGATAAATATTTATAGTGATGAGATAGTTTATTTCTTTGCATTAAACATAAGTGAGTAGTTTTTGTTTTGTAGTTGAAATAGCAGACTATTTGTCTAGAACAGGTAGATATTGGCAAACTTTTAAACACAAAGAGCCATTTTGTTTAAATCTCCCTCACCATTCCCATTAGAAAGGTGCAAGGAAAGAGATGAAAAGTATGAATTTCTGTATGACTGTAAATATATTTGAACATCATATTTTAGTAATAGAATATAATAGAATCTGTATACATCCTAATTAAAATAAAAAAATATTTAAAAAACACGATTTTTATATTTTTTATCTTCGCATTACAAAAAACACATCAAAATGATTAAAATCAACGGTCTGGGAATGCTCATACTTTATAGTTTTAGTGTGATAACGGCGCCATCAAGCGGCGTCTTTGTCCATAATACTACAACCAAATTCTCTTAAAAATAAATAAATAAAAGTAAAAATTACTTTGACAATTTGACTTATTCACAAATTTCTAATATTTAATTACCTATCATATATAATAATCACAATTCTATAATAAGGCTGAATTCAAGAGACGTTCTAATCTGCATTTGTCCTCTCCCATTCATGAAAATATTTATTTACAAATTTCAAGAGGAAATATAAAAAAAATATGTTAAAAGAGCTGGAGATTGGGATCAAAGAGTTACATTTAGCTCATGAGCCATAGTTCATCGACTCCTGGTCTAGAAACTTTAAAGATTAGAAGAGATGTAATTTTAATATATTCATTATATCAACATATCCCTCAATCTTATTTGTCACCAGTCATTACGTTATTACATATTAAAAATTCTAAATTTAACACACTCTTAAATCTTATGTCTAAAGACATACTCTTAATTATATAAGTTATATATTAAAAGAAAATGATTCCCAAGATGTATTTTTAGTAAAATCCACTGTCAATAGTTGGCCTACATCCATGCTCATAAGTTTTCAACATTATAGTATAATATTTTTCCAGAGCAAATATCTGTAATTAAATTTACAAATGCTAATGTGCTTATTTTGACAATATCATCTAGGATAAAAATATTAATGATTATTTCTTAATCATTTTTATTAGGTTATAAATTATTATTTTAATTTTCTAAATAGATAATCTTTAATACCTAGTTATATATTGCTGTTTAAATTCCTTCATGAATATATGCTGCCCATTTTCCTAAATTTAACACAATGCTTAATAGATATGGATAGATATATGTTCAAAGCAAATAATCCTCAAGATTCATTTTTGGTGAACCCTGTTATCATGAGTTGCCCCAGATTCTTGCTCATAAGTCTCCATATTCATATTTTGATACTTATCACTAGCTAAATAAATGTGATTCCATTTAAATGCATCCATTTTGACAATATGAGCTAGAATAAATATTAATGATTATTTCCTAATCATTTTTTATTAAGCTATATATTTTTATTTTTTATCCAGATAAAAATTTTAAACACAGTTTATTAAATTCTAGCATAAATATGCATCTTCCTTTTTTTTTGATCATATGTGGTATATGTGGTATGTAGAATACATAATGAAGCATATGGGTTCAATTATTTGCTTGGATCTATAATTATAACACATTTATCCATATATATATCCTTATTGCTACTGAAACAAGTTTCTCAATATTCATATTTGATTGTTATTAATTCTGTCAGTTGAATTTTTTTAGCCATTGTCTAGTCATTATCACCATAACTTTCAACTATTATCAATCAACTGCAGAATAAAGATCTTTCCAAATAAATCCAGTTTCTCCAACATATAGCTTTTTCCCACATCATGCTAGCAATCTTTATTTCGTACATACATCTCATATATGGTCTCTTTATGGGTGTTTTACAATCTATTGGCATCTAGTTAAAACTCATCTGCCTATCTATTATTTTCTAGCAATATGTTCAGTCCAGCTCCACTTCAGTTTCTTAATTTTTTCAATGATCTCGATGTCTGTTTGCTCTCTCAACCTTTTTATTTCTTTTTTGATCTCTTCTCGTTACTCCTAATGTGCACCCCTCCCAAGATAATGAGAAGTTTGAAGTCCCTGTATTCCTCTTCTGTTAAATATCTAAACGTTAGATTCAAAAGTAAGAAATGATAAATACATGTTTCTTTTGAAATACACAGACATACTTCTTTTAATACTGAGTTATGTCTAACAAAAAGTGACTTTTCCAAGTTTAATTCTATGATTAATTTCATCCACTATGTTTCCATCTGTATTAATTAACTAAGTTATTTCTAGTTGTTAATTTATTCTAATTCATCACTATCAATCTTTATTACCTTCTTTTGAAAAAATCCATTAAACATTACTTTAGTTTTTTTAGCATTTTATCTTTAAACCTACTTTCTTACTTACATCTGATAACTTTTGCAACAATTCCTGAAACTCTGATACATTATTTGAAAAAACAATCTTGTCTTCTGCAAAATCTAGATGATTTAAATAATTTCCATTTATTTTTACTTCCTTAGATTTAATCTATAAAATACTTTTTATAATTCTGCTGTAAAAAATTTTGGAGGTATGAAATTGCTGTGTTACACAACCTTGTCAAACTTAATCTTCATAGTATTACCATGTAATCTAATCATTGGTGTTGCATTTTGTTAAATAATTTTTAGAATATGCAATATTCCAACTCTATATCATGATGATCCAAACCTTACTATGAAATTGCTTATCAAATCAAATGCCTTTTCATAATTTACAAATCCAAAGGATATCGGCAACTCATATTCATTGGTCTTTTTTATAACTTCTCTCAATACTTGTATATGATCTCCTGTGCTAAAACCACTTTTAAATTTTACTATTTATAATCCAAACTTTGCTATATATAATCTGAAATTATCTTAATAAAAATTTTGTATAAAACTAATGAAAAACTAATAAGTATGTAATTTCTAATATCTTATTTATCATCTTTTTTAAATATCAATATTATTATGCATTCTTCCTATTATCTGATATAATCATTTGGATATTTGGTATATACTTTTGCCAAAAGGTTTTACCTGCTTCTTTTACAAAATCAGTAATAATACCATCATTTCTTTCTTCAAAGATTTAATTTCTTCACATAAAATATTTAGCAATTTTGAAGACATTGTAATTGTAGATGATACTTAATTTTCTTATTTTTTATTACTATATAATTCTTTATAGAATTCTTCAACACATTTCATAATGTCACCTTTCCTTTTAGTAATAATTCCATCTTTTCTTATTGCTGAAACAACTTTCCTTCCAATATTAAAATACTGTTTTATACTTCTGAGACTTTTATATTTACTTCTATAACTTTCCTCGTCAATTCACAATTATATTTTCTTATATCATTAGTAACTTTTTATCATACTATTTTACAATTCCAAATATTCAATTTTTCTTAATGGAATATTTTTTAAATTTCTTATATTCCTTTGTTCCTTCTTATGTTGTCTTGTCTCAGTAAAAAATTTACTGGTAAATTGCTGCTTTTTTTATACCAGCTATATTTCTTGAGTATCAGTTAACTTCTTATTGATTTCATTCAAGTCTGAAACATCTTCAGTCTGCTAATATTTTAAAATAATTTTCAAGTTATAATTGGAGTAATCTGAAAGTTAGGAATATCAATTATTAGTAATGACTTTCTTAATAGTTTCTACTCCTTTAGTTTTGTATTAAGACGTATCTTACATCCCAATTATCAATTACCATTTTCTGAGTTGAATCTATTAGGAACATTCTAACCTTGAAATGCGTATTTTCTGTTAGTCAAAATATATTCTATTCTGTTGTACCTTCATTTGGATATTTCCATGGCCATTTCCATTTAGCATTTATCTCAGTGAAAAAATTCATTATATACGGTTTATTGTTATCTGCAAATTCCACAAGTCTATATGTTCTCTCTCATTTCTATCATCATACTCAAATTTACCCATAGCACTTCCATCTTTCAATTATTAATTCTAGCATTAGTCTCCCAGTGCAATTTTAAAATGCTTGATCTGATCAAAAGTATTTTGTACAATCATATACCTCTTTATCACAATGAGAGCTTGTTGGGATATAAATCTGAATTATCTACATTCGATATCTCATTAATATGAATAATTAATCTTGCATTATGATATATCATCAGTCACCATAAAGTCATTCTTCCATTTTTTATTTATAATGAATGCCATATCATTTGTGCTTTCAACCACTGTGTCTTTGCAGTTAAGTACATGTCCATTTTTAAATCAATTTTCTTATTCATATATTATCTTCACAATGTCCCACTTAATAAAAACAATTCTCCCTCCTTCACTTGAAAATGATCTGCTGTTCTAAATATCTAAATAAAAATGCATCATTGATTGACAAACGAGTCTGTAATCCGGGAATTTTTAACATTCTCAGCCTTCAACTCCCAACTTATGTCTTGGCTGGTGATTTTACAGTCTCCTAGAAATAAGAGGTGATAATATAGTTTTGTCTATCATAACTGTAAATATCTACATAAAAAAAATCATCCACACATATATTCATCCTCAAAAAAAAGATAATTGACATTTCATAAGAACTATCGAGTGAAAAAGACCGTTTCTTGATTTCAAACTCATGAAATATAAACAATCAATAAACTCACTATACTGACTGATACATGTTTTTGTTTACCATATGAATAATCACATAGTAATAATAAATACAATAGCAAAAACATAAATTAATAGACAATTGAAATTTGCCCTGCTTGGTTTTTAAAAACAAAGGTCTAGCTACAACCTATTGTTTAATAGTCCCTGTTATTTGAGATGCTGATAACAGAAAAAACTAACAGAAATAATGAAACTCTATTACTATTCAAATAACATCAAAGGAGAACCAGCTATAATAGCAGTAATAAACAAATGTGCACATGTAGAACTGAAACATTTATGCACACATATACACAAGTAAAGTATAGATGTAATTATCAACAATTTAATGAATCTTAATAAATACAAATAAAAATGAATCAATATTTATTATGTTAGCTCAGAAAAGAAAATTAATAAAAGCTCAATTACAAAAAACTATTTTAGTATGTAATACAAAAAATATACTTACAGTTTTGCATCTATATAAATAATCAATAGTCTACAGAATATGACATATAGACTGTGTAATAAAGTTTTTTATTATACTTTTTTCAAAATGATTGTTACTTATAAAATTATTTTGTCATAGGAATAATAAAATTTAAAAAAAAAACATATTAAAAAAAAAAAAAAGATAGCTGTTAAATCAAAGAACCATATTAGAGAAAAATATTCAAATTTATTGAATAAAAAATATGGGTAAATAGTCCACTAAAAGATGAGAATTTTTTTATTCAAAATGTCATAGTAAAATAATAGATTATAAAAAAAAACCAAATCAGTATATAGTCTTGGATTATTAATGATATTAAATAACAAGGATAAATACAAATAAGGATTCTATAGAAGACTAAAATGTATATATATATTTAAATATCTGTTTATTATCTGTACTAAACTTAATGTAATTACAAGAAACTTGAACTTTCAAGCTTCTTATACCCATCCAATTCATCCTATATAACTGATACACATGACCACATACATGTGAAAAAGATAAATGATCTCCAATATTGGCATTTCGTGCTGAACCAGTACTCATCAGTTGGTCTAGATCAACATCTCCCTCACATATATACAATAAGTCTTCATGTTTATATTAAGATATCAAATCTTTAAACTTTAATGAACAAGCTTCAAACTTCTCCACTCTCCAATTCTTCAGTCATCCATTTCAATAAAAATCCGAGGATGGAATGCTCAAAGCCCTTGTTGATGTCAATATTATTGTCATATCCAACCTCTCACACATAGGACCTTAATATGTCCATTCAATTATACAGAAAAGCGACTGACAGAATATAAGCTGCATGTGCAATATTTAAATATGTTTATTGTCTATACTAAAGTTAATGTAATTATAAGAGACTTGAATTCGAACTTTCAAGCTCCCTACACCCATCCAAATCATCAACATACATGTAAAAAAGATAAATGATCTCCAATAAACGTATTTCATGCTGAACCAGCAACTCATCAGTTGGGTATGACAATAATATTGGAATCAATAACGATTTTGAGCATTCCATCCTCAGATTTTCAATGAAATGGATGGCAGAAAAATTGGAGAGTGGAGAAGTTTGAAGTTTGTCCATTAAAGTTTAAAGATTTGTTATCTTAATATAAACTGAGCACTGATTGTATATATGTGTGGGAGATGGTGATCTGGACCAACTGATGAGTGCTGGATCAGCACAAAATACGTATATTGGAGATTATTTATCTTTTTTCACATGTATGTAGTCATGTGTATTGGTTATACAGGATGGATTAGATGAATGTAGGTTGCTTGAAAGTTCAAATTCAAATATATATATTATACCGAGACAAAGTCGGTACATGTATATACGCACACACACAAGCAATGTAAACACTCTGTTTTTTCTCACTTTCAACTTATGATGAAAAAATAGATATAGTTTTCTTTCAATACTTTATAAAATACACTGTAAAATAAAATGTTAATATTTCTGATTAAATAGTTTAAGACTTTCATATAATCTACTAAAACAATATCCTCTAAAAATAAAATATAAAGTATTACTAATATGCCATTTTTTAATCTCAATAAGTGATTTTTACTTGTATATGCCACGGGGATAATTAAAAAGGGGTTTTATTTTAAATTATAACTGTAGTAAAAGTTAAAAGCTTATAGAAATGATTTTTGAGAAAGATTAAATGCTCGACTTTTAAACTAATGTAAATTATATTGTTCTCTTAAAACACGCACACACGTATGCATCAAAGGTGTGAATAAGTATAAATTTTTTAACTGAGATTGCAATATGAGATTGCCTAAACCTAAGATTGCCTCAAGCATATGGATTGAGTGAACATTACGTAGGACACGGACCCTAACGACAACTCTAAGAATAGTGAACTCTGGGTGGAGATTCGATCCTCAGATAATACCCAACCCATATAAATATCAAGCGAAATCTAGAAGTGGGGCTTTTTCTTTCAATCAGTCATTCATTCATTCATTCATTCAGTAAAAATCTCATTTTTATTTTGTTTTTGCTATCCGGTTTATTCAATATGATCACTATGAAATTAACATTTAGAGCGTCGATCGTCATGATGGGCTAGGAAACCCTTCAGTGATTGATCGACGCTCCGCCGCCAGAACATCTCCACAGCTATGAATGATCAACAACAGTACCATCCGAAAATAGTGCTCCAACCAGTTCAATAATGTTGTTCCGTTTGAAATACATGAATCATCCAAACCTACTACGCTGAACTTTAAAAAAAATGAATAACCTCGTATTATGGAAAACATCATCTACCATGTTCGAACCCTCACCAAAGTAGAAGCAGCGGAAGACTAAGCAAAAATCCTAGGTAAACACTTTATTTTATAATGTTTTCATTCATTCTTTACGTAAACTTTAAAAGGCAATCTCATAATTAATTAAATTCGACTTTTCGTAAATCAAACTATAAAATGATCCGTAATTCCTCATATTTAAACTTATTATTTTAATCTTCGTAAATCACATGCTATGCAATTCCTCATATTTAAATCTTAGGACTTTTCAGTTATGAACTTTGACCTTAATTATTATCTTCTAAGCTATAACACACCTAATTTCAAATGTAAAAGAAGGAAATATATTATATCATCCATGTTTATTATGCATAATATGTTCTTTTCTGTGCGAGTGCGAGGATGCGTGTATGTGCGTGTAAATAAAACTATTAATCAATATTGCATTTTTTTTTATATTCAATAAATTTCTTTTTATAATTTAAACAAGTCGAGCATTTCTCAAATCATTTCCTATAAGTAAATCTATATATTTTTTTTTTTTGTTATTTTGATTATTAATAAAGTTAGCATTTATTCATGCAATTAATTATTTTACTTTAGATTCATCTTTCTTATCCTTCTTTTGTTTGTTTCTTTTAAAATGTCATTTATAAACATCGTGCCGTAAGTCACGATGTTTATTTATTACGTAGTTAAGATAGATTTAAGAGTTGGGAGGGCCTATTATTAGAAAATGTAAATAAATGTCAATAAAGCTAATGTAAATAATTCTACCGGACTGTATGATAAAGGGGGGATGATATTATAAGCTTCTAATTTTTTTTATGAGCCAACCGAACATTCTTATTAGTTGCAAATAACCAATGACCCGGTCCAAAGTTTGGACCGATCTATTAATCAACCAAGCTTCTTCTCCATTGGTTAGTATTGTGTCTTTTACCAGAATAATAATTACATCGCGACCCTGAGTGACCCTATTGGTCCATGCTGGGAGTTTGAGCTTATGGGCGGGGATTAGACTTCGAAATCGTTTTGATATGACGTAAGGTGATGCGAGAAATTAAATTATAAATTAAATCATCGTATCTGGCGCCCCCTTATGTTGATAATGAACAACTATTGATATAGGAAAATAAATAAAGCTTTACGCTATATCATGTTTATTTTGGAGCTCTCAATCCCTATATGAACGGTTGAATAAGGGACCGGTCACAATATATTACCTTATCAATTAGAAAGATATGAAACAAGTAAAGCAAGCTAATGATTAGAAAGGAGTGGTGGAAGTATAAAGAAATAGTAGATTTGATTTATACTAGAATAAAATAATATAAGTGAAAATCAATATCATAAAAATTGTGCTAGAAGATAAAAAAAAATACTAACTATTAATAAACTATTATAAAATGATGAGAATGGGTGAATCCATAAATAATTTGAAAAATAAAAATAACAATCAGATAAATAAAAATAAAATGCACTATGCCATAATGGAAAAAAAAGCTGATAAAAAATATTAGAAAAGAAACAAATTGATTATGATGGGGAAGGTTTGAAAGGATAACATCATGTCTGAATTTAATTTATACCTCAAAGATATATTTAATATGATTCCAATAAAATAAGAATTAATTCAATGAAATATAAAAATTTAAAAAGAATCATCTTAATCTCATATGCATTTACCCAATTGTTGAAGATCTTGAATAGATTAGACATATTTCTATCTTAAGATCAATTTTGGTTTTTTAAAAAAGATAGAGGAATTCAATACAAAACTGAGTTTTATTAGGGATGTATATTTGTTTTAATGATAAATAAAAAACCAATATCTTTGTTGAATATTTTGTGCTATAGCTAGAGTCTCAGACTAGTTTTTAATTATCTTCAATAAAAATGTGCACTCTCATTTAGAAATTATTTTTATATTTTATACTATCTAAGTCAACTTGTTTATGTAGTCATCTTGTTTTGACACAAACCACTAACTATATTTTTAGTAAACTTAATTTTGTTATCCCTTACATCTTTTGGCTCAAAGGAAATATATCAAGTAAAGTTATCTGCTTGATTTTAATATTTGCATTAGAAATTTGTAAGAGCAATAAGTTTGACACTTATCAAATAAACTGTAGTAATTGATTATCTCTATATCCTGAAGAATGATAAAGATATGTGTAAAAAAAATGTGATCTGGGTCAACTGATGTGCGCTGGTTTAGCATAAAATGTCCATCTTGGAGATGATACATCTTTTTCACGTCTTTGGTCATAGGTTTACGATTATTAGTCCCTATCTTGCATTAGATTAGTGAAATGAAAATTATATTACAAAAATATTATTAAGTGGATAATCTCTACCCTAATGAATGAGTAATAAAAATTATTTATATTCTAAACTTATTTTTGAAACTCAAATTATCACAGTGCATAATACAATAAAAATAGCTGCTAAGTATTTGAGAACAAATCCTACTCTTCACTGAAAATGTCCCAATGGTCAGATAAGATATGGATATAGCACTATTAACTAGTGCTCAGTAATTATTCAAACTTATAATACAAGATTATAGAATAAATAAATAATACGAAATGCTGATTGCTAATGCTGAAATTGAAAGTAAGCAGAAAAACTCAAATAATGCTTTGTTTGATATATACTATTCTTGCTAAAAACTAACTAAAGTCTACATTTAATATAAAACTATAATTACTAAAATGTAGTTACTAGCATAATGTCAAAACTAATTGCCCAAAATATTGGCTTGGGTTGGTTTTGATATCAGCTTATTAATTTGCATAGCATTAAAAAAATACAAATAGCTACTAGATACATTACTGAAGAAGGCCAATAACAATAATGGCGATATAGATAAAAAAAAAAAAAAAACACTAGCACTCACTAATTATTGATTATTCTAGCTTGCAATAAATAGCTCTGCAATGGAATAAATAGAATTAATTATTGCTACAAAAGCACATAATATACAGCAAAAATTCCCAAGAACAATTTTTCATTTTTTTCCCATTACTTTTATAAATAACAAGATAGTATATTCTTTATTACCTTTTAAAATTAATAAGGTCTTTTTTTATTATTAATGTTATTCTTTACACATTCAACAGTCCAGCAATCTTCTTCAAAGCTATAATTGATCGATACATTATCCTATACACCTGCATCTATATTTATGTTTTATTTACATATGTATACGTGCAATAAAAATACATTTCTATTACATATACAAAAATTATATAATTGATCTATTTAATAGATTTATCATATCATCATCATCAATCATTATCAATCCACTGCAGGATGAAGGTCTCTCCAAGTTCTAACCATCTCCGATTTTTAGTTTCTCTTCTCCACATCACCCCTGCACACTTTCTTATTTCATCCATCCATCTCACATATGGTCTCTTTCTAGGACTTTTACAATCTCTTGAAATCCAGTTTAAGATTTCAATTGTCCATCTATTATCAACTCTTCTAGCAATATGTGCAGCCCAACTCCACTTCAGTCTTTTAATTTTTTCAACGAGGACAATAACACCTGTTTGTTTTCTTACCCATATATTGCGTTTTCGATCTCTTCTTGTTACTCCTAACATGCATCTCTACATACTTCTTTGAGTGGTGTCTCTGTATTGCTCTTCTATTGAGTGTCCAAGTCTCAGATCCATAAGTAAAAACTGGTAAAACACATTTATTAAAAACCTTCCTTTTCAAATACATAAGCATATTTCCTTTTAGCATCAAGTTATTTCTACCAAAAGCAATCCAGCCAAGTTTAATTCTATAATTAATTTCATCCATTCTGTTTCCATCTGTATTAATAATCTGACGAAGATATTTGTAGTGTTAACCTCTTCTAACTCATCATAATCAATCTTTATTTTCATATTTTGAGAAAATCCATTAAACATTACTTTAGTCTTTTTAACATTTATCTTTAGTCCTATTTTCATCTGACAACGCCTGCAATGTTTTCTGCAGCTCTAAAGCATTATTTGCAAAAACAACTACATCAACTGCAAAATCTAAATGACTTAAATAATCTCCACTTACTTTCACTCATTTAGATTCCCATTTTAATCCACAAAATACTTCTTGCAGGATAAAAAGTTTTGAAAATATGGAGTCACCTAGTTTTACACCCTTCTCAATGTTGTCTTTCCTAGTATCATTATGTAATCTAATTGTTGCTGTTGCATTTTTATAAATATTCTTTTATCTTCTTTATCACCTTTTTTAAATATTAATATTAATATTGCATTCTTCCAATCATCTGGTACATCTTTATCATTTAGACATATGGTATATAACTTTGCTAAAAAAAATTTCTATTTCTTCACCTGCTTCTTTTAATACATCAATTATAATTCCATCATTACCTGGAGCCTTTCCTTTCTTCATAAATTTAACTGCATATCTCACTTCTTCATTTAAAATTCTAGGCAATTCGGAAGATATAATAGATATAGGAGGTACTTGTTCTTTATTATTATATAATTCTTGATAGAAGACTTCTACCCATTTCATGCTGTCATCTCTCTTTTTAATAATAGTTATATCTTTTTTCCTTATTGCAGATATAAAAATGTTGTTTTACACTCTTGAGCCTTTTATTCTCTACTACAGCTTTCCTTGCTAGTTCACAGTTATATTTTCTTATAACATTTTCAACTCTTTTCCGCACCATTTTACAGAATTCGAGGTATTCAATCCTTTTTAATGCATCATTTTTGTATATCTTCATATTCCTTCTTTTCTTCATAAATTCTCTAGTCTTAGTAAAAATTTTATTAGTCAATTGATACTTTTTCCTACCAGATATCTTTGTGCAGTTTTTAAAAGTGTATCAGTTATTTTCTTATTAGTTTCATTCAAATCTGAATCATGTTACTTGTAAGTGATTTGTAAGTTCTAATTTAAATTCATTAGAGTGTTTCTGAAGATTAGGAATATCAACTGTAAATATTGTTTTACTTAATAATTTTTGTCTCTCTAGTTTTTGCATTAACACGTATATTACATCTTACTAATCGATGATCATTTCCAGTGTTAAATTTATTGAGAACATTACAATCTTGAAATATGTATTTCTGTTAGTCAAAATATAAACCAATTCTGCTGTACCTTCACTTGGATGCTTCCATGTCCATTTCCTTTTAATATTTTTCTCAAAAAAAAAATTCATAATATAAAGTTTTTCTTTTTCTGCAAACTCCACAAGTCTATGACCTCTGTCATTTCTATTACCATAACCAAAATTACCTACAACACTTTCAGCTTTCATTTGTTTACCAATTCTAGCATTAAAGACTACCATAACTATTTTAAAATGTTATTTACTCTGATCAAAACCCTTTTGTACATTCATATAAAAATCTTCTACTACTTCGTCACTATGAAAACTTGTTGGGGCATAAACCTGAATCACCTGCATTTGGTATCTGCTATTAAGTTGGATAAGTAATCTTGCCCCTCTGTCCGATACACCAGTGGTCTTCAACCTTTTCACACCTGCGGACCAGTAAAAATAAGGATAAGGTTTCGCGGACAGGCAGAAGTCTATAGATAAATTTTTTTAAAGATGTAAACTGATTAGCCTTAGATGAGCATAATTGTTATAACTGATCAAAACAATAATGTTAAATATACAAGATGAAAGTATATATATATATGGAGTTTGTATAATAAAAAACTTTTTTTTTTTTTTTAATTTTGAATTTTTTTTTAGAAAAGTAATAAAAAATGTAATTCTATCCCCCCCCCCCCATAAACATCTGTGATAACTAGAAAAACAAATTAATTTATGTAAGATTGATTAGATTTTGTTTTCGTTCTGTTTCTTTTTTTTAAATTGGGTAAAAATGAGATGAAAAAAAAAATAAAAATTGTTTATAATAATTAAAAGTTTAAACTCTTATTATTTTGTTATTATAAACTTTCCTGCCAGTTTATCGCGGACTGGTAAAAAACTTCTGCGGCCCGGCACCACTCCGCGGACCAAGGGTTGAAGACCACTGCGATACACCATCAATCTCCACAATGTTGTTCTTTCACTTTTTATTTATAATGAATCCTACTCCACTTGTACTTCCAATATTTGTGCCTTTATAGCAGAGTACATGTCCACTTTTTAAATCCAATTGTCTCTTCATCTTTACTTCTAACTTCACAAAGTCCAATAATGTCCCATTTAATATAAGACAGTTCTTCTAATTCTTGCAATCTTCCTTCACTTGAAAGTGATCTGCAGTTGTAAGTACCTAAATAAAAAGTCATCATCAAATGGCAGCCTGGGTCCACAATCAGGGGATTCTTAGCACCCTCCATTTTTGGCCACCAACCGCTGCCTTGGTTGATGACTTTGCAGCCTCTTGGAAATAAGGGCCATGGTTTATTTTCGTCTGTCATGATTGTATATATCTATTGGAAAAACATTTATCATTTACACATGCATTCATTCTGTCTTATCAGGCAACTGAGAAAAAAGACAATGGTGGTTCTTGGTCTTAAAACTCAGAGGTAAAAGGCCAATAAACTCACCATGCTGATAATGCATGTTGGTGAGCAGCCCATCCATGTTCGTATACTATATGAATAATCACATAGTAACAACAGCTGCAATGACAAGAATGTATGGAGTGGACATTAGGAATTTGCCCTGCTCGGTTCCTTTAAGGCCTCCAAGAGGAATCAAATGTAATGGACAGAATGAATACTTCCGTAGAAGAATTCACTAAAAAGTTCAAAAGCTTTAATTAAAATTCAATTTTAAAAACCCACTAAAATATGTACATATTAAACCTCACAAAATCGATACAATAAGTTGCACAAACAATAGTGTAGTAAGAACAAATGTAAAAAAAAAATTCTCTAAACTATTTTGCTAAACATAAGAAAAGAATGAACTATTCAAACCCATTATTTTTTGTATGAAATTTTTGTTGACTTTCAATTTTTTTCAATAGTTGAATTGTTTTTATATAAGGCAAATAATAAGTTTGTCCATAGCATTATTCATTGATTATAAAAAATTCAAATAATGCTAAAATGTAATTTAAAGTTAAAACTTAAGAATGTTAAAAGCATTAGGAAGATAAAAATATCTTGATAATTTATTAAAGCATGGGTTTCATGTATATATTTGCTATTAAGTTGGAAATATTAAAAAATTTTAATGTATAAATTAAATTCTAATTTTATAATTATTTAGGAAAAAGATTACAAAACATATAATTAATGTAGAATCAGATAAAATCAAAGACGGAATTTAATTAAGAAATGCGATTAATAAAAGTTCAAAATTAAATTGCATTAAGATTCTAATCAATAGATAATAAAGAAAAGAATTTTACTTGAAGTTTAATTAATTAATTAATTTAAAGAACAGCCGACCTTTGTTTTGAGCTATATATGGAGAGAGGCAAAAGAAGAGGGGATTAGCTAGTTACTATTGTAAACTTCAAAAAGTGTATACTTCTTGTAGTTTTGAAACATTTTATTGTGAAGTTATTTAAAAAAATTGTTAAATTACCTCATGCTATGAGTGAGTAGATCACCATAATTTCTCTGCCCGGCTGCGGTACAACTGAATATAAAGTTCCCTGAACTTTATAGAATGCTAGGCCGATAAAGTCCTTGCTTACCTTTACCATCCATGTTGCTGACGTGCTATGCCATCGCCATTAAATGAGAAGCCCCCAATATATAATGTCACAGAGTGACCAGCCAATTCTACTGTTTGCCAACATCTTCCAAAGGTCTGGTTAAATAATAATTTGATTTAATGATAAATTTTAAATGATAAAAGCCCCTCTTTTTTTGCTTTAAATAATTATAAACTAATCATTCTGTAAAATATCTTTATTTAGATATCTTATTCATTATTTAAATATTTTCTTAACCATGCTTAATTATACATAGTAAGAAAAATTGACTATTGCAATATATACTCAATCTTTCTTAAATTTTGTTAGACTTATTGTTTAAGAATCAGACCAGAGATAAATTTAGTAAAAGATTTCAATGAATTAAAATATTTGACATTATCTCAAGAAAAGTCCAGTAATTAATTAAAACAAGATATTTAAATTCCCCTTCCTCTGATTCTAATTTGTTTGTTTTTTTTATTATTTCAAAATTAGTATTTGAAAGGTTTACGTAAAACTTTAAAATTTAAAATTAAGATACTGTTAAAATGTTAAAGCAAATTTTATTATCTTTTATAAGAAAGTATAAATATATAGGCTGCAGAAAGAAGTTTGCTATTAACTGAAAGGAGACCCTTTGATTCCTCTTGGAGGCCTTAAAGGAACCGAGCAGGGCAAATTCCTAATGTCCACTCCATACATTCTTGTCGTTGCAGCTGTTATTACTATGTGATTATTCATATAGTATACAAACATGGATGGGCTGCTCACCAACACGCATTAGCCAGCATGGTGAGTTTATTGGCTTTTTATCTCTGAGTTTAAGATCAAGAAACACCATGGTCTTTCTTCTCAGTGCCTGATAAGGTAGAATGAATGTTTGTTTAAATGATAAATATTTTTCCAATACATATACAATTATGACAGACAAAAATAAAGCTTGGCCCTTATTCCCAGGAGGCTGTAAAGTCACCAACCAAGGCAGCGGTTGGTTGCCGAAGGCAGAGGGTGCTAAGAATCCCCTGATTGAGGACCCAGGCTGCCATTTGATGACTTTTTATTTAGGTACTTACAACTGTAGATCACTTTCAAGTGAAGGAAGATTGAAAGAATTAGAAGAGGAACTGTCTTATATTATATGAGACATTATTGGAATTTGTGAAGTTAGAGAAAAAGGTGAAGAGACAATTGATTTAAAAAGTGGACATATACTCTATTATAAAGGGACAAATATTGGAAATACAAGTGGAGTAGGATTCATTATAAATAAAAAATGGAAGAACAATATAGTGGAGATTGATGGTGTATCGGACAGAGTGGCAAGATTAGTTATACAACTAAATAGCAGATACCAAATGCAAATAATTCAGGTTTATGCCCCAACAAGTTCTCATAGTGATGAAGTAGTAGAAGATTTTTATATGTATCTACAAAAGGCTTTTGATCAGAGTAAACAACATTTTAAAATTGTTATGGAAGACTTTAATGGAAGCATCCAAATGAAGGTACAGCAGAATTGGATTATATTTTGACTAACAGGAAATACATATTTCAAGATTGTAATGTTCTTAATAAATTTAACACAGGAAGTGATCATCGATTAGTAAAGTGTAAGATAAGTGTTAATGTAAAACTAGCGAGACAAAAATTATTAAGAAAAACAATATTTACAGATGATATTCCTAATCTTCAGAAACATTCTCATGAATTTAAATTAGAACTTACAAATTGGTTTCAAGTATTAATAGATTTTGAACATGATTCAGATTTGAATAAAATTAATATGAAAATAACTGATACGCTTTTAAAAACTGCAACAAAGATAGCTGGTAGAAAAAAGCCGCAATTGACCAATAAAATTTCTACTGAGACTAGAGAATTTATGAAGAAAAAAAGGAATATGAAGATATACAAAAATGATGCATTAAAAAGGATTGAATATCTCGAATTTTATAAAATGGTGCGGAAAAGAGTTGAAAATGATATAAGAAAGTATAATTGTGAACTAGCAAGGAAAGCTGTAGAAGAAAATAAAAGTCTCAAGAATGTTAAACAACATTTTGGTATTGGTAGGAAATTTATATCTGCAATAAAAAAAAAAGATGGAATTATTACTAAAAAGAGAGATGACATCATGAAATTGGTAGAAGATTTTTATCAAGAATTATATAGTAATAAAGAACAACATTTTACTGTTCTCGCATGAATTCACGCGTAAACGGGCATTTGCGCACAAAATCGGAAAAAACTCTGCTGAAAAGAATAACCTTTTGAAGTTGTGTGCAGTTCAAAATCATAGGGAAGAGTGTGTGACATGACATGACATTTCTTAATATGGAAAACTAATTCCACTACGCTTTCTAAAAAATTGACAATAAATTTTTGGAGAGTTTTGTCTCTTTCAAATACGATCACCATCAAATCAGACCGTAGTGAGAGTTCAAGAGCGCTCACTTGAGGAATACTGTCGCAATGCAATGGGTGTAGTATTTTGTTATGTAAGTCGCAATGCAATGGGTGTAGTATTTTGTTATGTAATC
This sequence comes from Epiperipatus broadwayi, assembly GCA_028023455.1. Classification (NCBI taxonomy): domain Eukaryota; kingdom Metazoa; phylum Onychophora; class Udeonychophora; order Euonychophora; family Peripatidae; genus Epiperipatus; species Epiperipatus broadwayi. The sequence continues at coordinate 8,682,962 of JAQFVV010006224.1, read as the reverse complement.
GTAGAATACATCACCTCAGGTGGCCTATTATGTCTCAAACAACATCTATTGTAGTGTCAGCCGTAAGTTAAGGCCACTAAAGCAGTATATTGATGTGCGTTGTGTGAAAAACAACACCATCAAGCGGTGGGGTTCAGTATAATACTATTACCTTTATTTATTTATTTCACAAATACCAATTAAATCAATAAATTTTCCTTAAGAGTTAAACAAATAAAACAGTCAAATTTCTGACACAAAAAGAGTCCAAGTGATTCTGATTAAACAAATTAAATACATTATAAAAAAATTAATTACAATGAAATTTTATATAATTTAAAATAATAACAATAAATGATTACCTTGCATTATCAACTAGTTCTGCTAATGCTCCAAACAGGAATTCATGAGTAGTCCTAAAGTTTAAATGAAAATTACATATAAGGTAAAATGTAAAACACTAAAATTTTATTATTTTAAAAATACATATGCTTGATATAATTATTATACATAATTAATGGTATGACTTAAAATTTCAAATTTTGTATATGCAATATGTGATCTGCAAAAAAATAGATGTCATGATTTTAATAATTTGGTAAAAAGCCAACTAAATATTATTAAGAACAAGAGTTTACTGTCTATATGTAATATATCCTGATAATGTGATATTAAATGAAAAAAAACTAAGGCTAAGATTTTAAACCAAATTTTTAAAAAAAAATTGTGCAAAAATTCACATTACAAACAAAATTAACAAAAAAAAATTGCAGTCAAATGTTTAATAATTTATTCACACTTTAATATTAAAACATATGCTGATAGTTATATTTGGTGCTGCTTTGGAAAATAGACTAATCAATCAGGAAATTGTCACATAAAATAGATATAATATAGCAACATGCAAATCAGATGACAAAAACATCCTCTACATGTGCATCAGGATGTGAGAAAGGGTTGAACATAAATTGTAGTTATATTAATGAAAAAAAAGTGCATTTGGTAGCAAAAACAATGATAATGGGCCACTGACATAAGTCAGAAAATAATCAAAGATTCTGATATTAATATTTTTTTATTATTATTTTCATTAATATTATTATGTATTGCGCATTTTACAGCAATAGCAGAGGGATAGACTCAAAAGCTAAAAATTCCTAGATCAATTCTCAGTTGGGTAAAATAAAGTTTAATCAATAAAATAAAACAATTATGCTTAATCTGTTATCGGGATACTTAAACATCACAACTTCCCAAACACTGAACCTTAGAGTTATTATTAAATGATTATATTATTAGTTGCTGTCAAACTGATAATTCTTGGTGAAATGAAAAAAACAATTTCTCCAATATGAACTCTTAATTGGTTTGGTTTTTCAGGCTATCTATAGGCATATTCATCTCATTATTGGTCATGCTTCTTTTACTATTAACACACTTGAGTAATGAAGATTTTTCTCATTACTAGATCAATTCAACTAACAAAATTTCTACCTGATAATTTGCACTTTAAGTGTCCATTCAGGTCTAATCTCAACAATATTTATTTATTTTCCTCATCTTTTCAAAAACATCAATATTTTTTTTCATCCTTTTACTTTGATATCAAAGAAAATATCATAACTTGCAATTATCTTTGTTTTTAAAGATCTGGAACTATAAAAATCTTTGCCAAAGATTTTTTCATTATAATTTTGCTCAGTTATTCTGCAAAAGTATGGGTTAATTTGTTATTAACGAAGTCAACTGTTGTCTTGTTATCATAATTGTTAACTTCTTATTTAACCATATATAATTCTAACTTTTCATTCAATTATTTAAATTTCCAAATATGTCTTCCGGGAGAAAAAAAAAATCTACTGTAACGGTCAAATATGTACATCCGCGGAACAAAATCTAGAACTCTGATAAATCATCCTAAGGCCGACCAGTTTTACGATGGTGGAAGCCACGACTCTGGCCTAACCCTAGTTCCTCTACCATTGCTCAGAAATTTACTACCTTGCAGATGACATAGTTGAGGCCACAGCAGTATTTCCCTTCTTCACGTGCCGGCAGTAGCACAACAGTAGAACAAAAGACTATGGTATTTCAGCATTTTAGCAAATATATGTATATAGATATCGTGTGGCTAAGATATGTATATAGATATTGTGTGGCTAAGATATTTGAATTAAACAATAAACTAAATATCAATAACTAATCATAAATAATTATTAAAGCATAAAATGATTTTGAGTCAGTGAGCAAGATTAAGACGTACATCCAATTTAAGTTTAAATTCAATTTAATAAAAGTTTTGAAATAATAAATAAAACAATATTACAGTAATTGAATGCTTGGTCTCACATGCAGGTGATTAAGGGATGTTTACATGAAATTTGGATTCACACGCAAGTGATGAGTTTTAGAGATTATTTTAGGAGTGGGTTACATAACTTGGTCTACATATATGTTTGGTATATGGAATCACTCGCAGGTAATTATAAACTTTAGGTTACAATTCAAATTACAAAGTATGAACTTCCAGTTTATATATAGCATTAAATCACACACAGGTGATTATGATTTCTAAGTTACAAATTAGTTTATTTAGCTATATATTTGAATCTATCACTCGCAGGTGATTAAATAATAGTACATTTAGATTTTTATACTTTTATGAACATTAATATTAAATTTACAATTAAATGACTTTGCTCATGGTTACCTATGCCTAGTTTATGCTATTTTAAGTGAGTATAGATCCACTTTAATAATTAGTGGAAGTGATATTAATGAATTATAAAGAATATATTATTTAATAGAAGCATGAATAATTAATGTACTCACTCATTTTCTAATTTTAATAAAGTACTGAAAAGAATACTGTTAACACATTTTCCACCAATCCGGAAATCACATTTGTCTCCAATCAATCTTTTCTAATATTCCATATGTGAATTGAATAAATAGAACAATAATAAGTAACCTGTTTGACTCCTTGCTAATGTGAACCTAGCCTATTATACCCATGATAATACCCCTTAAAGATTCTTCATAAAAATAATGAAATATTTGGTTCATAACTTTTCCTAAAAGCATTCCAAAATTTAGAATATTAACTGAATCAAAAATCTTGTTTCAATTAATAAAATACATTTTCTGGTATTTTCACAGCTTTTCTAATACCCAATAATGTCTCTTGCTACTCAACTTTTTCAGAAATCAGTTTATACATCTGGAGTTCACTTTCATATGAATATATAATAAATAGTATGACTTTCGGAATAATCTTTTTACATGCCAATTTTAATTTCTTCTTTTTTGCATTGCCTTATTTATCAATTCTCTTTTTACATATTAAATTCCTTTATTATTAAACCAATGCTCATACAATCATTTCTTGACAGTTAACAGTTTCGATTGCCCCTGCAATCTTCCTCAGAACTACAAAAATGTATACATACATACACAAATAATATACATAACATACATGTGTATACATATATATATTGAACCAGGTGGGGTGTTAATCAGATCAATAAGTAAACATAAAATCTAACATGGCGTTTGACTTTTTAAATAAAATACTTGTGAAAGCAAAATTATAAGACGCTTTTTTATATAAAAAATGATACAATTGTAACTTATATTTGATCTACACCAAGGCAATTTAAATATTGCACCACCGCGGTCCCTACCCAAAGAGTACCTGTATCCAAGCCGAGTTATATTTCAAATATATAAATACGGCTACCTTTCCAGGACACAGATGTCTTCTCGGCAGCAGAATTCAACACCTATCATTCAAAGCACTTTTTTGTTTCAGAGAAAACTCCAGGTGTCAGTTAGCTACAAGAACTAACGTGTTTTGAATGATGGCAAACTAATTCAGCACCTAAGATATCCAACTAACTCAATCAAAAGGATAATATAATACACTGTTACTTTATTTAGTGGTAAAAGAATTAACTGACAAAATTAATCTTAAAGATAATTTATTTAATTAAATATTTATTATTGTAAAGTTTAAACTACTTTTATAAGAACTTAATTAAATTAGACAATAATAATTACATATAATGACCACACACATTCTTAATTCATACAATAAAATATAAGATAACATGAACCATTAAATAAATACATCAAATTAATATAAGATATCATAAAGCATTAATATATACGACATTTCACAAACACGCATATCAATAGTTCGTTTTATGTGGTTATAGAGTTCATTTATTAATTGACTCTGGGAGGCTTCAAATTATTGCAATGGCTACTTTAATATCAGAAATGGAAAAAAGAAAAGTTATTCATTACCTATAGGATTTTGGACGTTAAATTCTTCTGTTTGCTGCTTCACGTGATAATTTTCCAACCGGTTGGATTTGAGGTTTTGTGGAGGTTTAATGCTTACTATTTGTGGCACTATTCTTTAAGATAGGTAGATATGCCTAGCGGTTTTTCAATTTGTTAGGTAGGTATCACTTTTACCAGGCAGGTTGGCTATTTCATCGGACTAAGGCTAGGGTCTGGTCGTATGATTCCAATGGATATTAGTACTGCATTGTCCTGGTAAACACTGATTGACTGAACTGATTCAAGAACTGATTTAATCTGAATGTTATCTCAACTGATTGACCGATAAAAAACCAGACTATTTATGTGATGGCCTGTTGTCACTTTGATAATTAGTTTTTATATCCACCAGCTATATCTGTTGTTGGAATTCATCCACTGTTTTTGATTACATTCTTTTGATAAGATTTTGATCCTATTTTCAGTTGGTAGCCATTGCTAATTTGTTTTGTGGATTTTTTACTTAGTTGCCATTGCAAATTCTTTTTTTATACCACTGATGAGTGTATACAATATTTCAAACTTTGAGAGACATTCCTATTACACACTTTCATTTGTTTTTCTTTTTAATATTTTTAACACGCACACATTTATCACTCGTTATTTATGCACATGTATATTTTATTCTAATAAATAATTTAAACGATAAAATATTTCTTTTTTATCTTTCAGTTTTAAGATTTCTTTTTCTTTAACTTAAATAAAGAGAGATAATTTTAATTATTTAAAAATCAACTACTTTTAACTTGTCTAAGTTATATTTTTTCTACTCCCTTCTAATTAATAAACGTTTGTATGAATAACTTTTTAAATCTTAGATTTTCTCTTTTTTATGAGATGCTTTAATTCAATTATTTACGGACAACTTAGTGATTTTATTATTTATTAAGCAAGTTTAAAACTTTACGTTGTTTTGAGAAATTTTTATTTGTTAATAATTGTTAACACAATTTTAAATGAGCGCTCTCAGTAACATTACAATATATTTACAAAGATATAAACATATACTTACATATTTCTAAATACATGAATACTTATAAATAAAACCTCTAAATTTTAAATCTAATTTTACTATTTTTCTTTTATTATAATCCTATTCTTTAATTTTAAAATCTTAATTTTTTCATTTAATAATTTTTAAAATTATTTTATACATCTTAAAAATCTTATTTTATTCTTTATATTATAGGACTTCGTTTTTATTTACTCTCGTATCCTTACTACTTATTACCTTATACTCTTTATATTAATTAATTTCATACTATCATTCTTCATTATTCATTCTAATTAGTCTTCCTTTTTTAATAATATCCTATATCTCTTATACTCATATTCCCTAATTTTCAATTAAATACTACATATATATTATAATCCTATTTTTATACAAAATTCTTCTTAAAACCTATCTTTTTTTTCTTTATATTAAATTACTAATTAATTTTAACTCTTAATTTTACATTTAATTCTCTTTAATCTTTTTCCTCCACTTACCTTCCTCACAGCTGAAACAGTAAGATTTGCTTTGCAGATCTTCATTTCACCTTTTCTCACCTCTTTCCTACCCTCATATCTTAGTTTAAACCCCAGTGTATCATAGTGTGTCTGCAATGTGCTTATATGCCGAAAATCCCGCCTAATTTTAAACGAGTACAATGCTCATGTTATATACATATTTCTGTTTATAACTAGTGCAAATTATGTGTATGTACACATAAAAAATATGTTTAAAAAGTAGGTTATATAGGTCATAATTGCGCACACACTGTGATATATTTATTTTCAAAACTGAAGTTAAAATAATATATTGTTGTTTAAAATTATTTCTGTTTAAATCTATTTATAAAAAAATATTACATTTGTAATAATAGTTTTAGTTTAAAATAAAATTATATTCATCCTGTAAGTAGATTTAAACATTGAGAATTAAAAGAAGTTATTATTTTAGATTTAAAATCATGCCATCAATTGTATGTAAAAATAAATGAGGGTAGGTAAGAAAACAATAGTTTAATTAATATATTCTTGTAGCTTATCTAAAAATACAGCAGATGTCCACTTAGGGAAATTTTAATTAGCAAAGGTTTTTTTTAATGAAATCAAAGTTTTGATCCGAATGTCTACAGGTACTTAATAAAAAATTACTTAAAATTTTGTTGAATTCCTTTGGACGTTCAGATGGGTTTGATTGCAGTTTTGATAAGATAGCAAATTTTTGTTATATTTGAAACGCTCCAGGGCAGTTTTTATTGTACAGCTCTGATATATATAGAGGGTTTTTCTTTTGTTTGTTCATTCTTCTTATTCTAGATTGTTCTATTCTAGTCTTAGTCTTCTGACAGTAGGCAAGTAGCCTGCAAGTTTTATTATTGAAGTCAAGATTTCGTCTTCCAGTAGACTAAAAGTATTCAAATATATTGTGTTTAAAGTGTTCTCTGGAAAGTTTAATTTGCTGAAAGTTTAAGAATCTCGGAGAACTGCACTTCCAGCCTTTAACGGAAATCCTAAAATGACTGAGTAGAGCCAGCAAGAAGGCTATTTTCCTTTCGGAAATGACTGGCCGCTGCACACCATACCATCCGATGCCTTCACTTAAGAATCCCTAAAAACTGCCACCGCAGCTAAAAATGTGAACTGAAGTTTGCTGCCAAATTCTTCTCCACCTGAAATTGCCTTCACATGCCTACTTCTGACAAGGTAACCCAAGAAGAGCTCTTGTGATATCAAATTCCTTCTAAGCTATAGCTAATTCCATTTGTTTCTGTTTTATCTTATAATTGTTTCTTTAAATTCTGTAACTTAATTAGTGTATTCTATCTCTAAACTTGGGTTAATATTTTGTATTTTAATGTTTTTCTTTTATTATGATGGTATGCCAACATAGCCATCGACCGAGCGAATTACTACCTTTTATTTAAATCAAGACGCCACCATTAACGTGTTTTAAATTATAGATTCTGTCCTATTTTATTAGCTCGTTAAATCGCTCATTCGAGGGCTATCTTACTATTATTCAATTTTGCAGTTAAAATCCACATGTTTATTGGTTTCAACATAATATGACAATATGTGTGAGGTCAATGAGTAAATATTTAACAAATGCATGATTGCATAATTAACTTATATTTCTTTTAAAACTCCGCAATTATGCATTCACCCACTTTAAATGTTTTATTGTTTTGCTTAATTTCCAAAGCGTATAATTTTGAGGTCGAGAATGTGCAGACTTACTTAAAATAAATATTTGGGGAATTGATTAGGTGCTTTATCAAACTAAATGAATCCTTTTAAAATATTTCATATACTTTATTCGAGTGTTGCTAGTAGGTGTATCGGGTGTTTGAGGCTGCTTTGTTCCTCCAAAGGACTTTAAACGGCTAAGACCGTTTCCCCTTCACTTTCTGCGGTTCCCAGTCAGTGTGTACTCGGATTGTCATACCTAGGAATTCTACGCAGTTGTCACCCAGTCGCTAACTACTTGGATGAGTCCAGACTTGGGCTGCCATGTGACACCACTTCCTATGGATTTAGGGAAAGATACCTTCCCCTATTTTATTTATTTATTTATTATTTAATTATTGATTTTGCAAAGCTCCGTGGTTTCAACGTACCACACCCTCCATCCTTTACAGAAATTCCTCACTAGCACCACCGACCTCCCAATATGAATTTAATTATTTCTATGAATATGCGTGCCTTAATCACAGCCCCACCTTATAGCTTAATGAGCATTAGTCTGTTCTATTCTCAAATTCAAGAAATATTATATTGAAACTTTAATGTCACCAAACCTTTGATCCGATTATTTCTGATATTTAACACCTCGCATATCTTCGTAAACTTTCTTAGGCACACTATCGTAATGTTATTGTATTAGCCTGAGGTATAGAGAATTCATTAACCCATAATGTAAATTTTGATTGACATTTGTTTTAAAACACAATCATAGTTAGTAAACATTGCTGTCTTACATATGCAGACAGCGCGCGTATATAAATGAGTTTAATAAATCTTTTAAAATTTACTAAATTTTGATTATTTATTTACTTTCTTGATCTATATCACTGTCTCGGTCTATATCTTTTATACATCTCTTTTGTGCCATCCATAGATGTTTAGTTAGCAAACCCAAGCTTATATTGTAGTATAGTCTCTTTGTTTCTCCCTGATCACCAGCACCGGTAAAAAGGGTATATTATTAGTAGCATCAGATGTTATCACGTAGGTGGCGCTATAGAACTTAGACTTTAGATTTGAGCCTAGAATATATAGAAGGCAACGCCTCCTAGAGTGTTCAGTTTTGGGTTGGGGGTTTAAATTTTGCAGTGTGTTAGCGAGATAGACGAATCTGTCCGTTATGCAGCTAAACCATTTTTCTATTTATTTTGACCCCTCCGCGCCCCCCCCCCCCTTTTTCAAAATAATTTTTTTATTGTAGGGCCCCTTTTTTAAAAAAAAAAAAAAAAAAACTTTAACCAAAAAAAAAAAAATTTTGTTTCAAAAATTTGTTGGGAAAAAAAAAAAACAAAAAAAAAAAAAAAAAAATGAGATTTTATTTTAAATTTATTTTTTATTAAAAAAAAAAAAAAAATTAAATCAACATTCAAATTTATACATTCTATACTTTGGTTCCCTCTACTGCTTTTTTTATCATTCAATTTTTAAATCTTAATTCTTAATTCTAATTTATATTTAAAATTTTCATTAATTTTTGAAATTTCATATTAAAATTGTTCTCAACCCCAAATCTTTATTCATTTTAAGCCTAATATTATTTATATAAATAACCTCTTTTATCTTCCTTCATTGCAACATTTTAATACATTCTTTATAAAAATCATGCCCTGTCTCCAATTTGTGAATATATATTTATAGGAGATTGATACAACAAATATGATAGGAATTCACCAATATATATTCACAAATTGGAGACAAGACATGATTTTGATAAAGAATGTATTAAAGTGTTGCATTTTACAGAGTAGAAGAGAAAGGAAGACAAGAGGCTATTTATATAAATAATAATAGGCCTAAAATGAATAAAGATTTGGAGTTGAGTAAAATTTTAATGTAAAATTTAAAAAATTAATCAATATTTTATAAATTAGAATTAAGAATTAAAATTTAAAAAATTAATGATAAAAAAAGCAGTAGAGGGAGCCAAAGTATAGAAGGTTAAAATTTAGATTTAAATAGAAAAAAACGGTTTAGCTGTGAGAAAGGAAAGTGGAGGGAAAAGATTAAAGAGGATTAATGGTAAAATTAAGAGTTAAATTAGGAAATATAAGTACAAGAAATATAGGATATTATTAAAAAAGGAAGATTAATTAGAATAAATAATTAACGCTGATAATATGAAATTAATTAATATAAAGAGTATAAGGTAATAAGTTGAAGTAATATGAAGCAAGGATATAAGAGAATAAATAAAAATGAATTACTATAATATAAAGAATAAAATAAGATTTTAAAATTAAGGAATAGGATTATAATAAAAGAAAAAAGGTAAAATTAGATTTAAATTTTAGGTTTTATTTACAAATATTCATGTATTTAGAAATATGTATATGTTTATATCTTTGAGAATATATTGAAGCAGTCAATCTTAGCCCAAGATTGAGCTTCATGGTTCTATCTACTAACCTATATTCAAACCCTATGTCCTATCCTGTGCTTTAGTTCTGTATATATATTTCATCTATATATGTCTGAGATGCACATCTAAATATTATAAATTTTAGCTTTTCAGTATTTCTTTTTATTATTTTTTTTTTCTTCTTCACATTAAACACATAGGTGTGGCTCAGAGATATATATATATTACAGGAGCAACATACTAACAAAATATTAAATTTATAAATAGTTTATCATGCATCATTTATAAATCTTTTTCTTTTAATCTTTCACCTGATCAGCTCGGTTTTAAACGAGGAAACTTGACATCACTGTATTTATCGCTTAGTTTTTGTACTACGTTTACGGTTTTGACGTCATTTTTTAGAAGAAAAAAGTTCTATAAGATGCTGCCATCTATTGAATTATTGTACAAGTAAAAAAATCAATAAAATGACCATTTATGTCAAACAAAACAAAAGCACCGCCTTCTCACATCTTTTCTTGAATTTTATTGGCTGTTGAAATTTTGTAAACAAAAGAAAATGGAAAAGCACCGCCTTCTCACCATCTTTTCTTGAATCTTATTGGCTGTTAAAATTTTTATATGGCTGCCAAAAAGTAAAGAGTTACGAACGGTTTTTGTTTTATTTTGAAAATGATAAACGAATGTTTTAGAGCATTTTAAAGTATTTTTTGATGAAATACAAATAAAATACAAATTATTTTCATATAATATGCTAAAAATAAATATTATTTTACAAAAATAGTTAAGATTTTAGCAAGAATTATTGCAAAGTGGGAAGTAGAAATCATAATGTGGAATTGATCATTGACGTTTCTTTTCATTTCAGCCGTAATCAAAATGATAAAGGAATGTTTTAGAGCATTTTAAAGTATTTTTTGATGAAATCCAAATGAAATACAAATTATTTTCATATAATATGCTAAAAATAAATATTATTTTACAAAAATAGTTAAGATTTTAGCAAGAATTATTTATTTATTGCAAAGTGGGAAGTAGAAATCATAATGTGGAATTGATCATTGACGTTTCTTTTCATTTCAGCCGTAATCAAAAATTTTTTAAATTATAAATCAAAATTTATTTTTGAACAAACTTACGTTCACTTTCATAATCTGACAAATTAGTAATATACTTTTTACAAACGAAACTAAAGTGAATATATTTAATAAACGGTCAATATCTTTTGAAAAATTGATACATCAGTTTGTGAATTGGCCAATTAAAAGCTTTGAGTTTTACCTCCTGCGGCGAATGATATAATCACCGCCTGAAGGGTTAACTACTTCAGCTTCAAGCTGCCATATTGAATTTTTTAAAATACTGGCCTGAGACACAATTTTCACAATAACTTCAGTTTTAATTATGTTAGAGCAAAAACAATTACATTGCTAGAAACTAGAAAAATTAAGGAAAACAATAAGCATAAAATAAATAGTGATAACTATATAAAAAATAAGGAAAAAAAGAAATTTTCACATCCGAAATAATTATTATTTTATTGTTTGTTCATAATTTGGAAATTAACATTAACTAAAATTCAAAATACATCTTCAGTGATAATTTCTTTCTATTCCTTACAAAATTATCTTTCTAAACATGTATAATATGTCTTACCTGAGATAATCCACAGCTTCACAATCTCCAAAAGAAGTCGGATATGACTACTTCATTTTTATCTTGTACCCCAAATGTTCTAAATGTCAAAGGCGTCTATAAAGAAAAAGATTCATCCTAATAAAAGATACAAAAGAAATCATCATTGCAATTGGCTTCTTGTCTGTCTAAAACTAGAAATTGTAGACTACTTTCTATACCACTGATAAAATGAGTTTCAGCTCTTCATTTTATATTTTTTTGTGTACAATAGTGATGTTTATATTGTTTTTGTGGTCACCAGTGATGTTTATATTCTTTATGCACTGCACAAGTGATGTTTATATTCCTTATATACGGAAGTGATGCTATCTTTTTATATTTATTGTATCACAGATATAATTTATTTGCATATATTCTATAGATTTGAAAATAATGTTATGGAACATATAGCAAGCAAAGCATGATCAAGCATAAACATAAACAAGTTTCAGAATTGGATTATATGTTTGTGTATACAAAGTTTGTATATATTTGATTATTAGTTTTATAACCCATTGCTTGTAAAACATATTATATAAACATAATTAATGATTTTCAAAAAGTATACTTTTTGAAAATCATTATTTTTATAAAAATAAGAGGATTAGTGTAGATAGAACTTTAGATAATCATGATATGAATTATATACTAAGTTAATTACGATATGAATTCTATACGAGTAAATATATAATTACAGACTAAATCACACTAATTTTTCAATAAATATGAATTCTATGTGAGCATAAATAAATGTATTACAAACTACCTTTAGAAAATTATGATAAATATGAATTCTATAGAGCATATACGAGCATAAATATATAATTACACACACACCAATTTTTCAATAGATAAGAAGTGTATATGAGCATAAATAAATAAATATATAACTACAAATTAGCACACACTAATTAAAAACTAAAATTAATAAAAAATATATTTTTTCAAAAAATTTAAAAAAAAATTAAAAAATTTTACTTACGAATAATTACGTTGATAGTCTGTTGTAGGCCTTAATTACCGGAGAAAATGTCACTTCCAGGCCGTAAAACATTTTGTATCTTTTATCGTTACATGATAAGTACAAAAATTAACAAAAAAACAAAAAAATTAAATACTGTGGTTGATTAAAAAATTCGCCAAAAATCTAAATTTCAACCGATTTTTTTTAAATAAAGATCGTTTGAAAGCTAACATATACAGCTAAAAGCGGCCATATTTTCTTCGACGTCATGATTATACTTTTTACGTCAGCAAAGAAAGAAAATAACACGTCATCAAATGACCACTCAAAGTGCGCAAAGGACACCAACTGTATATTTTTGTAAAATCCAAGATGGAAGATGCAACTGTTAATTGTCCAAAAATAATAAAAGAGTTGGAAATATAATATTGTTTTAATCTTGGGAAGGAATTTTTTTGTTAAAGTTTTTACTGAAAATAAATTGGGGAATAAAACCAATGAATTGTATTTTTGTTATAAACATTTTTTTCAAATCTATTTCCAATCTGGAAATAGATTTGAATACATTTTTGAACATTATCTAACGATTGCATCTCAAAAACCAATGGACAAAGAAAACAAGATTTTGTGATATCGAAGTTAGATTTTGAGCTAGAAATAAGACATTAAAAGCATTCCACAAATAACTGAGCAGTATATAAAATGGGTGATTTTTAAACACCAGAAGAGAGTGATTATTGAAAATACTATCTTGCTACTAGACTCCATGCTGCTGTGAAATTCAAAATGATGATAGAGTAAAAAACCAATTACCCTTCCAGGCCGTTTTGGGGTCATTCTCCCACCTCTAATGAATCATCTTACTGTTGCCTTGAAATGAAGAAAGGCTGGAAATAAGAACTATAGAATGCTGAATAAAAGCTTGCTGTTATCTAAGAACTCACATGGATCTTTGAATTGCCATGCATGAGCCAGACTTCTAAAATGGACTCCTAAATTTGTGCAGGGTAACTTTTATACAGCTACTTAAAATTAAATCTAGCGTAACTAATCTCGAACTCTGCTATAAAGATGTATTTTATGATTCATTTAACTTTATATACTTCTTTGCATAAAGTGTAATTGCTCTCAACTGATTTCTGTAAATCTAATTCCCTCTCATATGCTCTAACTTTCTTTAACTTTGGTGTGATCATTTATTTATTCATATGCATTTATTATGATTTTATAAATCTGTCATTGTTATTATTAATATGCCAATCTCAAGCAACCTGACGAGTTGAATTTCTTAAAATCTTTTCTTTCCTCTTTTAAATAAACCTCTATGAATTAAGTTTATTAACATCACCTTAATATACTCACCAGATTGTTTTTACGCATCAAAATTTTATGTTGGTTTAGTATAAAAATTATTTGTTTAATTCCAAATAGAATGACGTAATTCTACACGGGGTAAATCCATCACTCAAACTAATTAACACGTTGAAATCTTTAAAATGTTTATTTAAATTCTGAAAGGGTGACCTATTAATTGTTTTCTATACAACTGCTAGTTTCTTTTATTTTTCACATTCTTAAATCTCAAATGTTTAAATATTCTAGTTATTATCAAAATCCACGAAGGTGGGATTGAATCATTTTAAAAATAGCAGAAAAGGGGGTAAATTTTAATGTATCTTTTACTAAGTAAAATCTTGTATATGTATATATTATAGCAGCATAGCGTATTATTTGTATAAATTAAGGCATTCAAACAAGGGTCATTTATTTTAAAACAGTAAACACCATATGTCATTAGTAATATCTTTCTGTACTGCGTTAATGACATCCAGCTTATCTTCGTGAATATATATATATGTACTTCTAATCTGGGGGTTGCTACAGGATTGAACCCATAGATTTCTCCTTATGTCCTGTCCTGTGGATAGTTGAGCTTCCTGGAACCCATTCTGTATAAAAGGGCCTCTGCACATCGGTGCTTCCAGTAAGCCTGAGCCAGGCCATGTCTAACTACATTTCTCTAAGTACTGTCCTAAAGAAGGGTCTTAGATTTCATTTTTCGTCCATAAGCACGTCCTTTGCCTTTTATTTCTTCACCATAATGTCAGTACCGCCACTTCTAAGATTACTATTTCTTTTGCTTTATGACCTAATTTCGGTGCTATAATATTAAAAATTGCATTCTACTCAAAAATATATGTAAATGCCGAATATTACTAATTTTATTAATTTATAATGTTATTTCAATCTTCTTATACAATCCCACTGGCGTAATCTATTATTTCTGTATTTAAGAGTATATGCCTTGGGGAAAGATCGAGCATTGTCTCCTAAATGTTAATTAACAGAATTTTCAATAAGTATTTTTGTCATATAATCAAATATAATTTTTCAAATGTATTTTATTTATTTTCACGACCGCAATGATGTGAAAATAGTTCTTTTTATACATATAATAAAGCCCGGAACGCTACCCGAAATATGTTAGTCACCGCATTTCAGAACCATAAACCAATGTGTTAATAGCAATATTATGTAATCTTTTTGATAAATGATTGACATCTTAATACCATACCCACCAAAGATGTATGTTAATGTATATATACTATTTAGTTAATAAAATAGCAAATGAGAATAGTCAGCGTGAATCAAAATATGCAATTATTTATCGTTGGGTAGACCGCTCACTCATGCACACATTAATGTATATAATTAATCTGTTATATTAAACTATTTTTTATTGTCTAACTTATTTTAGTCATTTGAATTCCCTTTTCTCCACTTCCACACATACAACCATGTGTATGCTTATGTTTGTTAAGTTATAATGTAGTTAGTAAATAATTCTCATTGTCTTCTCCGCTCTGCTAGTAGACTGGACTTTAGAATAAATTCTCATGTGCCATCATTATGTTATTCATTAGGTATTTGATCTGGGGCTTAGGGAATGTACTCGAATCCAGGTTGGTCCATAACCTAAATCTCGGATTTGACTGGGTTTGAAGTACATTTTGTGAGTTCCATCTCGTTAGATGGATCAATATGTTTTGACAGGTACAATATATATATATGTGTATAATTTGTGTATATGTATGTAATGTATATTTTTTGTGTATATATATATATGTATATTGTTTGTATATATATGTTCTGAGGAAGATTGCAGGGCAATCGAAACTGTTAACTGTCAAGAAATAATTGTATGAGCATTGGTTTAATAATAAAGGAATTTAATATGTAAAAAGAGAATTGACTTTTTACATGTCAAAAAAAAAAATATAGTATTTTGAACACTAATAAAATTTATTTATTTGGTATAGGAAATATGAATAGATTTCTTTCAATCTGTAAGCTATTGAATAGTTTGTCAGATTAATTGGCATAATTTGATCAATGTTCTTTTATAGTCATAATAAATCAAGTTTTAAAAAGAAGGAGTTAGTTTGTTTTATTTCTATATTAGATATATATGAACTATTTTGAAAAGAAGAACTGTGTGTTGGATATATTAAATTATATGATCAATGTTCTTAATGACTTAATCAGTTTTTTTCTAACTCATGCAATATCTTCAATTACAATAACCTTTATTTTCCCAAAATGTTTTGAAGATTTAAACTTTATTACTTCAGTTATAACTTATTTATTGACATTTTCAGCAAACTTATTTGTGACTAGTTTTTTATTTTATTTATTTCCAAGCGTGTTTTCATTTTCAACAACTTTATAAATGTTGCTGCAATATTGTTTCTTTTCTGGATGCTCTTTGAAATTTTCTATTAAATTTCATTTAAAAGATGTTTATCTTATTTAATTTCAATTTCTTCACAATTCCTATTGTATCTTCTACTATCCATTTTCAACTTTGAACTTTTCAATGGCTCAAAATGTTTTTCAGACTCTAGATAATGTTAAAAAAATTTAAGTGCAAAATGTTGACTTAATGATAGCTATTCCATTATTTATATCAAAACAAAGTACAGTACAGCAGTTTAACAAAGCTTACTTTAATAGTTTGAGTGACATAATAGAACAAAAAAAAACTATTGCATGACTTTAAACCTTGATCCCTAATGAGAGGCCAAATAATCTGATACTATCAATTTAGCATTACCTATCAATGCTTTATTGCATAGATAGGTGAGAGCACTTGATGTTCAAAAACAAAAATTTAGGTCGAAAATAAAAATTATGCATTTAGAATTTATGTTTAATATTTTAATAAAAATCTACAATCATTATATAAATTGGTGAAGTTTAAAATAGAGTGAATGCAAATATACATATATAGATTTGTTTGTTTGGAAAATATGTTGTTTCATTTGAGTTTAATAATAATTCATCTACTAGGAGGATACCGGGTAAAAATTACCTTTTTTTTTGGTAATTTAGATATTTTTATTGTAAATTGGTAATTTGAAATATATATAGGCTCTAAGATTGGTTTCCAACTGTGTAATGTAATTAAGAGGGAAAAAACTGCTCAGATTAAATGAAAGGAATTATGAAAGAACATCATGTGATCTCTGGTAATTTAATAAAGAAATTCCTTTTTAAAAAAATTAGTTTAATAAAAACAACTTTAAATTTTAGTGTATTTCAATGGCATACTTAGCATATGAATCCATCATTAGATTTTCTGATTATCAATATTTTGTAATTGATAGCACATCTACTTTCCAATATAGGGTTTTTAGTACTGAAATTCTTTAATAGATATAATAAATTTCACAATCTAGTCAAAAACTAATTACCTTTATGATAAAATTTATAAAAGTAATTTTTATTATAAAAATATTTTTGTCTTAGTTCTCAGTCCTTAATAATTATTTAGAAGCTAATATAGCCTAGGTTTCACTATAGCATGGACACCCACCACCCACATGTTAACTAGAAACAAATTAAGCCAAATAAAAAAAAATTGATGTTTCATACATTCTGTAAAAAAATCAAATATATATATAGCAATCAAATCAATGCACAGTGATTATAAAATAAATACATTTAATAAGTATGATCATCAGTATTCCATAAGAAATTAAATTAGTAATGGAGTTAAATTTGAGCTCATCATTAACTTTTATGAAATACTTAGGGTATTATTTTCAGCTTTAAATCATATTTTTTAAATATATTATTTATTATTATTTGTTTTTGATTTTTTAAATATATTATTTATTATTATTTGTTTTTGATTTTTTATGAAATGTATGAAACCTATTAATTACTTCCTACCAAGAGAAAAAAAAATTATATGATAGTATATTTTCATAAAAATTATAATCAATCAGTATGATTTCTATTCATAAATTAATTTTTAATTAATTAAGTTATTTCTTTAAAATAACTAAGAGTTGGAAAAACAATATTTTCGAAGTCAAAGATAACAATGTCGTCAAGCGTTGGTGGCCTAGTGGTTATCATAGCTGCCTTCTAAGCAGCTGGTCCGGGTTCGCTTCCAGTCAACATATTTGACACACGAAATAAAAAGATAACAATGTCTCCATCCTACAGTAGAGCATAAACTTTATTAATATTGTAATCTAATCATCAATTAAATTCTTTTTTTATAGAATAACTATGGAGATAACTAAATGGAATATACCTTTAAAAAAAAAAAAAAGATTAATTTATCAGCAATTTATTTTTGCTGATATGTTATCATTATATCAATTTTGTAAAAGAAAGATTTTTAAGAATTCTATATAAAATAGAAAAACCAAATGAATTATTACAATCAGAAAGATTACATTCTGATACTATATAATAATTTTCACAAGTTTAATAGAATGTTACACTATCTCAATACCATTAGTACTAATATTAATTTATTAACTAATAAATTTGACTTTTACAGTCTATATATATGTAATTAAAAAACACAATCATACCAAAGTCAGTCAGATATCTTTGAGTAAAAAAAAAAAAAAATATGTGAAATAAAATAATATGTATTAAAACAGGCAAAACTCTCCATACAGTAGTGCCATTCAGTGTAATCAATGGATGCCAGAAGGTTTGTGCTTACAATCCCTATCTAGTACCTACTCATCCAATATCCCCAGACTAGTTTCTAGCTTGCGGCTTTCATCAGTGAGGAGCTTTGGATCTGAGAGCACTACACCTAGATCTTAGGATCTAATGCAACTCTCCATCAGCCACCTTTTATCTTTACTTAACTATAAAACTATGAATCTAAAATTGAAAACAATATTTTCAATCCAAGCTCATTAGCCTATATAGTCATAAAAGGTCTGAACTCAGTTCAGTATCCATACATTTTGGTGTCTTTGGTTCTTTAATAACCATAGCCACCACTATCCTATTAGATAGAATTGATATTAAACCATTAAACATCACATGATCATCATTTCTTATGATTGCTCATAACTGTTATTAAAACAGGCAAAACTCTCCATACAGTAGTGCCACTCAGTGCAAGCCAAAATAATCAATGGATGCCAGAACGCTTGTGCATAAAATCCCTATCTAGTGCTTACTCATACTACTATATGTAGAATTGTGCCTGTTTTAATAAGTTATGAGCAAGCATAATAAATGGTGACCTAATAGAATAGTGGTGGCTATGGTTATTAAAGGACCAAAGATACCAAAATGTATGGGTACTAAACTGAGATCAGACCTATATGACTATATAGGCTAATGAGCTTGGATTGAAAATATTGTGCTTTCAAGTTTAGACTCATAGTTTTGTAGTTAAGTAGAGATAAAAGTTGGCTTCTGGAGGGTTGCATTAGATCTCTAGGCGCAGTGCTCTCAGATTCAAGACTCATCACTCATGAAAGCCACAAGCTAGAAACTACTCTGGTGATATTGCGTGAGTAGGCACTAGATAGGTATTTTATGGACAAGCCTTCTGGGATCCATTGATTACTCTGGCTTGCACTGGGTGGCTCTACTATATGTAGAGTTTTGCCTGTTTTAATAACAGTTACAAGCAAGCATTATTAAGAATTTGATATAGACATTGCAATCTATAAATATCTCACTGTTGGTTAAAAGCATCTCTCAAACGCTCTAATCATTTCTCTCCAGTGCCATTGTATTACGCAAGACTTTAATTGCTATCTTCTTTGTTTTTTCTCTCCTTTTTACTTCATTCAGAACTGTCAGCTTTCTTTATATATCATCTTTTTTTTTATAATGTATCTTGCCCACTTCCATTTTAGACATTTAGTTTTGTTCATTCATTTAAATTAATTATTTATGTCTTTTCAACTACCCTCAACAAGCTTATTACCAATGTTTTTGTCTTTTTCTTATTTTTCTATATTGCTTTTATGTAAGCATTTAGATACCTGAACTATATATTAATATGGAAATTAAACATTAAAAAGTTTTTTTTTTGACACATTCAAAAGTAATTCTCTTTTCATATTTTTTTTTACTGCTGCAAGCGATTATTAAATGACAAACATAATTTTTATATATATGTGAATTGTCTGTGAATTTTTGAGTGATAGTTCATTAAATTTTGTTTTTTTTAAAAATTGATTTCCAAGTCTCATTTCTCATATATATATATATATCAATAATTCCTCCAATTCACCCACGCTTTCTTATAATAGATAATATAGTAATATTTTATATTTCTATTATGAGATTAATACAAAAAACAAATTTATTATCAAATTAAGGAGATAATCTTTTAAATAAACAAAGTCTGATTAATAGTACTGTTGTGTGGTGAAAGTTGTTTCCCACAGAACGCTTTTTCCTTCGACACACGGCAGCACAGAACTCTAATTGATTTACTCTATTACAGTGGTGAAATTTATCATGATTTAGAAGCTGAACTGCAACTGGTAACTTATTCTGATCATTTAGCCATGTTAATTTCCCTAAATGTAGACCCTCTATCACTGACTCCCATAGATCAACATGAAAACAATCAGAAAGTTAAATAAAGAAAATACACCTGAATGGATATTCTCTGAGGCGTATATTCTCTTCCACAAAATCCAGCTTCTTTCATTGGATCCATTGCAGTCATGGTCAGCATTTGAGAGAATCTTAGGTTCTCTGATCAATATCTTCACTAGGAAAACCAAGGGGTCCACAAGACTGCTAAAGGAGCCGAATAACGAAGCAGAAAGAGTCAGCGAGCTAACAACTATGGAGGCCGGGGTGGAAGAGATCCTTAGCCTTAAAAGACAGTACAGAGATAAACAGAAGGTGCAAATTATATTGCAGTAAAGAGAGCTAAGATCTATTTATCCATAAAGAACAATTGGACACGAAGCTACCTTAGGAGGACCATTGGTACACAGAGAAGACCCACGCCTTCAATGCTGTCCGTAGCTAATTGTAACTATATGGGAAGTACTGTGTTGGACAAAATAAATGATCACCTTAGGGAGAAGTTGCAGGATTCCAGTTATGAGATTAGAAATGTTTGGCAAGGTGACCCAGCCTCACGAGATGATGCCATTACTGAGCAGCAAATTCTCCATCGGCTGAGGTCTTATCTGGAACATGTACATCCGGGCCTATACCGCGATTTGTCTTGCTGCACCTGAGTAATTTCACAGTTAAAATAATCCATCAAGTCATTAGTGCACTGGCCGGGAAATTTCAGATCATCCCCGACCTGTACTCCATTGCGCTTGTACCTTTTCTCAAAAAGCCATTGAATACAACTCCATTAACTAATTAAGGACTCATATCAGTAACACCATAATTAATAAAAATCATCGAATCACTTAAGGATAAGATCCAACAGCAGCTGCTCAGTAAAATTTCCTTGCATCAATTTGCCCGCAAGAAAATATCCACCAATAAGGCAGTAAGGAGATTTGCCTTATGGGTGGATTATATAAGGTCCAAAAAACATCAGGATCTATTGTGGTGCAGATGGACTTTACAGCAGCATTTGACTCCATGGTGCCTGCGAAATTATTCTTACATTGGAGCGCTACGAGGTACCCAAAGTTTACATCAGAATTATAGCAAATCTGCTGTTTTTAAATAGATCAATATATACATCATTGAACAGCTCTTTAGCCCCAGGGTTTAAACCACATGTCAATACCCGAGGGTCGCCTCTTAGCACTTTGTTTGATAGCCTATGTAAACCCCCTATTAACAGCTATCGAGAAACATCTTCCTGTGGTGTTTATCCCGGTGCTGGGGGAGGAAAGTTCATCACATATCTTGTTGTAAGACATTAGTCTTCTTCCCTTCGCATAAATACTTGCCCAAACTATATAAACTTCTGGACAAATACACCAGGAGATAGGGGCTAAAAAAAAATTCTGAGAAATCTGCTACCTGGAAGATCCATCGGGCGACAGCAATTCCTTCAAGATTCTCAGGAAAACCTCAAAAAATCCCCCATAGTGCTGTCCAGGTTGGCTATGAGAAGACCAATGTAAAACAGCATTCCAGAAAAAACCAAAAAGGTTGCAAGTGCTCTTTCTACTTATCGCTCCCGGGTAAGGCAGCACTGATCAACATTTTCATGCTTCCGTGAATTAATTACTTCATGCCACTTCTTAAACCAACCAGGTACTTTCAGAATGCCATAAACTCGCTCTGTACTAGCATCTTGTGGAAGAGAAAAACAGTAACCATCAGTTTAGCCAAGATGCAGAGACTGAAAGACCTGAATGGGCTCATGTTGCATGATCTTAACACCTTTTTTATTCAGAAATCCCTATCAATGCTTAAGGCGATGAATGCAAGATTACCAGTGGACTCATTACAGGATGAGATTGAGCCTACTGACATGCCGCCACCCATATGAAGTTGGCCTTGGAGCTGCTAGCATATGTCAACAAATTCTTCAAAATTACAGCATCAATTATTAACAATACTAACACTTACTGGCAAGTTTACAAATATATGCATGTAAACATTACTTACTTAACTACTGAGCTTGATTTATCTACCAGATTACTAATCAGGAATTTAAATTTTGCTACTTAGAAGCCAAACACATTGATTTTATCATAAAACATAATTTGAAAGCCTTGCCAACAAATCATTTTTTGGTAAATTATAGAAATTTCTCTAAAATAGAACATATTTTTACTGCTTATCCGTTTTTGAGTCCTGCTAGACAAAACATTATAACCAGAAAACTGCCGGCTAACATGAAAATTCTAAGAATCAAGGATGCTATAACGAGTGGTGTTTTTGCTGCGATTAGAATGGGACTGTTCCTGCTTTATGCCATGTGGTTAACTAAAAATTATTTTGTTTTTAAGTAAGGAACTGTGGCAGATATGTAAAAAATTTATTCGAAGGACTATGTTCAAGGATCACTTGTTAACGCCGGAAAAGCTCTTCGGGACACTTGGAGGCAAGTTAGGCCACTGGATGAAAAGCCTATCCTCAGGCATGATGATTAAATATTAATTCAAGGTTAAAAAAAATAGATGGTCCAGTTAGGTGGAGAGTAACTGAGGATTGCTGCCAATTAAAATACGGGCTGCAAAATGATCACTGCATAATGATCACCGGCTAAGTCACTAAATGAAGAGCCAGTTTGTTCTAATATAAAACTAGTTACATAATAATTACAGACTAAGTTTGAACGATGAGCTTCTCACTCTGATCATGAAATTAATTTGTCATAATATTTGTAACTAATGTATCAAACGGGTATATTTTCTGATTTGAAAAATTATTTACTGATGATTGTTGTAATAAGTGTAACAAATCTAAACAAATGTATACCAAAAAGATTTATACTGTAATTGTATGCATATTTTCCTTAATATAAAAAAAAAAGCTAGAAAAAAATATATACATACATGTGAAATTATGATCATATATATTATATGTTGATGTATTTATATAAAATGAATTCAATTGTTACTATTTTCTTCTTTTCTGAGCTAATGTAATATCTGATAAAATGAAAATATATACCGAAAAAGTCGTTTTTTAATAATATTTAGCTTTATTAGTGTCATATTGAAAGCATGCTAGACAGTAATAAAGCTAAATATTATTTAAAAATATCTTTTCTGTGTGTATTTTCATTTTACCAGATATAAATTGTATGTGTATACATGATCCTACAAAATAAGTATTAATTTATAAATGGAGAAATATTTATAAAATACAATTAAATTTTTATATAAAACCAAAAAATAGATTAAAATATTAATTATTTATAAATAATCGTCGCGTACATTTCTTAAAAGTTATCACAAATCTAAGCAAATGCTTGGAAACGTAGAATTATCACGTGGAAATGTTTACGTTAGGAAAAAAAAATTGATAAAATAGATATTCTTCATAAATTCATGCAAAATAAAGGAAATTAATGAAGCTATCACAAACGTTTGATGCTTAATACAAAAAAACTATAATTCTGTAGTACTTTAAGTTTTAAAAAAAGCAATGAATATTCAAATATTTGTAACAAAAAATGCCGCTTAGTTCAATGGAGAGCAAATTAATTATGAATAAAAATAAACTGATTCATATAAATACATCTCTGATAATTTTTCATCATTTGGATACAGTCTTAGGAACAGAACTTATTTCTAAAAGTATTATACTTAAAGCTAATAAAATGCAATATTAATATATTTTGGATAAAGAAGGCCTATAAAACATGATAAATTTGCTTAAACGTTACTTTTAAAAATAGTAAAAAATCCTAAATTAATTACTCGATAAACTTAAAGTATTAAAAATATAAATTAAACATCAGCAAAAACTATATGTTTAATTTACTTTTAATAATCGTAATTTACTTACGAATTAGTATGAAGATATTCAAAACTGAGCTGAGCTCTATGCAACGACTGGTAGGACGCCATTATCGATTATTATTGTGTTTATAGCCGACGTGAAGATCGCGTGTAGCGCCGAGCTAACCCATTTTATTAAAGTCTTTAATATTCTAAAATATCTCTGCATTCCGGGAAAAAAAAAAAATATGGATAAATCTTTTGCAGAAAAATAAATTATTTCCATATGATAAATTACTTTAAAATAATATGTAATTTAAATAATGGAACTGAACGGAAATCCCTTTTTTTTTCTTACGGAGAAGTTTTCATAGTAATATTATTATAATAAAACGTACCTATAGTTATGCAATGATTCCCATGATTAATGAAATAAATAAGAATTGAAAATTAAGTATTTAAAAACATCTACGGGAATTTCAGAGCAGATATATTATATATAGAAAAATATATTAATTCATCAATTGTAAAAAAAGTTTTATTGACCGCGATAATCTATTGCTGTAATAAGAAAAACAACCTGTCTTAGAAGCAGCGAAGCCCAATTGGAAATCATTTTTGCGTCTTCATGATCACAGCCAACATCCGTAGAATCTGAAAGACATGATAAAATAGAAAATCTGAGCTTGGAAAATATTTGTGATTTAACGGATCTAAGCACATAATATGAAATTGTATACATAAATAAAATGTGTAGATTACCTTTTAAAAATAAATAATTACAAATCACTTTTTATAAAGTTTGTAAAATGATAAATTTTTGTTTTTAAAAAAACCATTAAATGTAAAACATTTTTCGGATAAATTAACTTTTTTAAACTAAAAATCACTTAACGCTAGTAGATTATATTATTATTGCATTTCTTTTCCTCTCGTCGAAATCGATTTGGATTTTATCTAAGTTTAAACTATTGCTAATTTCATATTCAATGGATATAAGTGCTGATTGAATAATTCAATTTTTGATCAGTTTTAATTTTTGAAAACTTCTAATATCGCAATCATTAGGATATATATTTTGAAATGCAGTTTTGGCAGAACTGATTTAAAAGATCCCCTTTTCTATATTAGCTAGTTTATAATATTTATTTGTTCTTTTCCTGAAATTTAATTTTATCGTAGAAAAAAAAAAAAAAATCTGGCAATCCTACTTTCAGATCTGCTGCACATTTTCTGGTGGTATTCTTGGTCAAGTCCTGAAATTTTCACAAAAATCTAAATAAATTTTGATGTTTTTTAAACTGTTCAAATTATAGTTCAAATATTTGCATTGCTTTAGGTATCATTAAATCAAAACTTTGCATTCTAAAGGTTATTTTTAAATCTGATAAAGCATCTGCAGACTTATAATCAATTAATTTATCTTTTTTATGTAAGCATTTACTCTAAATCTTGAATTCATGTTTGATATCTAAATTTTTGGCAAGACATAATACCCCCTCCCCTTTTGTATGTCTTTGCTTTTTAGAAGAAAATTCTGTTGCAAAGTCTATTGTATTATTTTGAAGCTGCTTATAAAATTTGTTTTAGCATTTATTTTCAGCCTACTATAGAGCTGTCTACTGTATACTTGAGTAATCAAGGGATACCAGATTGTATAGTGCTATAAAATTTTCAAATTCAAACTGACTATTGTTTGACTTTTGTCCTAATATTTGAAGGCTAGCATTCAAAGCTGAAACTAATTCACTTATGTAAAAGCCGGAAATAAACTAAGATTTATAGCATATCATCTGGTAACCATTGATTACTCAAGCTTACAGTAGATGGCTCTAAAATAGAATGAAAATAACTGCTTTTGGAAGCATATAAGTAAGTACATGATAAATCATGCAATGTTGTTGGTGCTAAAATTCATTTGAAAGAGTGTCAGAAAACTAATGTTTCGGCATTACTCTTTTGCTTTAACATCATTAGTGCTTTTTGCTAAATCTAATGCATCACAGAACTTCTTTAGACAATTTCCATTCTACATTCCTATTGTGTTTCAGAGAAAAGTTTTACAAACAGAACTGACATGTTTTTTTAAAAACAATCTATTAATAAAGTAGGCAAAACTCTCCATACAGTAGTGATGTTTAATGGTTTGATCTTTTAATAGATAATAAAAGTTTATAAACATGCTGTATAATTCCAAAAGAAAATCATTTCATCCAAACTTGTTTTATTAAGAATTCTAAAGCTAATTTGTAATTATAACATGTATATTGTATAAAGAAACCTCTTGGAATTATTTTCTAAAAACATGCCTACACATTAGAGATGAGTCCTTTTGAATATCCAGCCTAATATTTCAAAGTTCATAATAGAAGTTGTTAAATAAATTTTTATCTGTGTTATTTTCCATCTTTACAAACATAATAAAATATTCATATGCTCTTGTTGATAATAATTTCCATTGAGATGTGTTCTCCTGATGATTGATATCAGAAGTGCAATGAAGAATTATTGTAAAATATTTATTATCCTTGATTCACAAAATAATTTATTTTAGAACAGCTTTATTATTATAATGAAGTTTATTTTGAATATTTTCTCCTTATAATGATCATGTATTTTTTATTCTCAGTTTGATTTTGCATTTTAAGATCAAAAGTTTCCAGAATCTCAATAACATCAAGCAAATGTCCATTACATGGAGTTCCTACATGCTCCTCAGATCCTGCTAGATACAATGGTTACAATTCACTCAACTTGATGCCAGCATTTTTGTTTCTTGAATCATTAGTTTTTCTTGTATTTCATCAATATTTTTTTTCAGCAGATAATTTTTGCAGCAGTTCATAGAAACAGCATAACTTGCAAATGCTCTTTAGAGTTCTCATGCTTAGTCTTGTATGCTTGTTCATCCAGTTATTAAAACTGTAAGTTACAAGAGCACTTAATATTTTATTATGGACGCTTTATAATTTAATATAGAATATATTAGCCATGGTTGATTTATAAGTTTTGTTTTGGTTTGTTTTTTTTAGTTTGCTTCTGCAATGAAATTTTGAAAAATGTGATCCGCTCTCATTTGGGGGAAAATTTTCAATGATAATTATAAGTAGCTAGGGATTATTTTTCCATAAAATAGTTGACACTATAACTTATCATTTCTGTCCATATTGCATAAACATTTGTTAATTCCAGAGGAGTGGCAGATTTTAAAATTCAGTTCTTTTATTGTCTCAGAGATACCAGCATTTTTGTTAATGGGTGAGTTTCATTATTTGTCAAATTCATTGATTTTGACTGGTTGATATCATTTTTAATAAATAAATTCATTCTTAATTATCTTGTATAACTTTTTCAAACTGATTTCTTTAATGTCATATTGTACTGTGGGCCCTCTTCTGCATTTTCTGAGATATATTTGCTTAAATACTTATCTAATGCACTCCATTTCTGTTTTAGCTTTCTTACTGCCACTTCAATACTTTTTTTTAAATAATAATAATACCAAATATTAAAAATAATATTTGTCATTGAATTAAGAAAAAGCAAAAAACTTTTTAATATTTTCATTACCATAAAAAAAATCAGCAAACATCACATTATATTGATTAAAAAAAAATTTTTTTTTGACTCATATCATTGTTTTTGTGTATAGCTAATATCTGTATTCATATACATTGTTTATTTTGATTTCTATTTTATAAAATTGAAATATCTGAATCTGAAAATGGAATTTCAAAAGTTATGTTGCAATCATTGCTTGAGTTGTTTTTCTTGATAAATAAAAATGTCTTGATAAATATTGTATTTATTAAAAATAATTTTTTTAATATCAATCTAAAGGATTAAAATAAAATCATTAAGTGATATTCTTGGCAGAGGATTTGACATATATTTTGTAATAAAGTTATATAAGGATATTGTTGAAATAGTAAAGTTTATTTTAATTTATTAGTATTCTTTCATTTTACTTTGCATAAAATTTAATATTTTTAGTAAATTAATTTCTTTTACTTATTTTTTTATAATTTCAAATTTTGCAACATAATAAGTGTAAAGAAAGTTGATTTGCTAAAAGTAATGTTGTTAAAAATTTTTAGACTTATAGATATTTGAAAGCTATTACAAATATATTTCCATGATTGTTGTTTTTTTAAACTTCTTTAGGAATAAATTAACTTATTTAATTCAAATTCTAAGTATATGAATTATGTTTGTATTTCAAAAATATTACAAATTTAGCCTGTATTCTTCCTGCCCTCTTCTGTGTACTTGAATGGACAAGGTCCTATACATGAGGGATCAGAGTGACTTAAAATCAACATGGGCATGACAATAATATCAGCATCAACAAAGGATTTGGGTGTACCGCCATCAGATTTTCAATGGTTTGAATGGCTGAAGAGTTGTATGGTGAATAGATTGAAGCCTGTCCTGTAAAGTTTGAAGACTTGCAACTTTAATATAAATAAAGAACTGATTATACATATGTATGGGAGATGACAAGTACTGGTTCCGCATGAAATGTGTATATTGGAGATCATTTATCTTTTTCACATATGTGTGGTCATGAGATGAGTATCGGTTATTTGAGACAGAGTAGATAGCTGAAGGAAACTTAAAAGTTGATGTTCAAAATTTCCTATATTATATTTAAACTCCAAGTATTACAGATTCTGCCTGTTTCATGACCATCCCTCTTCTATGGATTTGAATGGTCAGAGTGATTTAAGGTCAGCATGGGCATGACAATAATATTATCAATAAGAGATTTGGGCGTACCATCATCAGATTTTCAATGATATGGATAGGTGAAGAGTTGGAGGGTGGTGTAAATTGAAGCCTGTCCATTAAAGTTTGATGATTTACGATCTTAATATAAACCAAGCACTGATTATATATAAGTGTGGCAGATAATGATCTGAACTAACTGATGAGTGCTGGTTCAGCAGAAAATATGTATATTGGAGATTATTTAGCCTTTTCACATGAATGTGGTCATGTGTATTGGTTATATGAAATAGAATGGGTAGCTAAAGGGAGCTTGAAAGTCTGGGTTAAAATCCCCTATATTATATTCAAACCAAGTATTTGAATTATGTTTGTATTTTAAAAATATTAAATCAGTTAGGTAAAACAAATTTCTCAGACACTGCCAATTTTTTAAGAATTTGAAAGAAATTAAAATCATCACTCTTCTCTGTAAAACTTTTAGTGTGATGTTAAGTTAGGAAGTCTAATAATATTTTAAAGAGAATGTTATAATCAGTGAGGATTGATATTAGCTTTATCTCTACAGATATGAATGGCAATTTTTTCAAGAATTACTCTACTTCGTTTTCAATACCAATAATCCAATGGTTTCAATTTACAAGGAAGTTTTATGGACATAAACAATTATTCTGGCAATACATATAACTGCAAATAGATTATTAATACTTTGCTTACCTATAATAGATATACATAAACTGTAAACAGATTATTAATATTTTGCTTATATATTATACAGTCAGTTAGTTTCTTGCTTACTCACAATGTTCATGAGCATCTCCAAAGGTTAATTTCCTCACTCCGGCTAATTCTCTTGCAGTCTTCTCACCTTGGCGTACAAGAATTATTTTTAAGATCCTGGGTCTGCAAAAAAGATGCTCCCTCTTCCTCTGCTATTCCAGTATACTGCAAAACCCTCTAGAGAAAAAAAAAAATAAGTGTTCTTTTTTTCTCTTTGTTTTATGGAATAATTTGTTATTCTTTTATGGAATAATTTGTTATTCTTTTTCTATTCCCGGTGGGCATGTTTGCTTGATCTTATCTCTCAGGTTTTATTTAATTATTTCTTTTTTGAATTTGATTGTTGATTAATTATTGACAATCAGATTAATTCTGAGCAATCTAATTCCTGCATAATCAAATTTTTTTTTAGTTTTATTCTTTTACGGTTTTAGTAATTATTTTTGTTCTTAAATTATTTTTAGCCAGTCATTTAGAGACACATATTTAATTAGTGATTAGTAACTATTCCAATCCTGCCCTTATTCCAGAAACTATTTGTTTTACACATAGTCTTGTAATCTTTTTGATTTACTTTTACTCCGCTGGGATCTGGGCAATTTTTGCCTCTTCCTGGGTTGTTCGTCTACTTTTGTTTCCATTTCACTATGCTCTTGCGGCTGTATCTTTTCCTATTTTTCAGCATCTGGATCTGTTTGTTCACTCTTTGTGCCTCGGATTTGGTTTTCCAGTTCCTCCATGTGTGATATTGTTGCTGGGAATAGAGTCTCTTCTATTAGTCAATGACAAACATGGTTTATGTGTCTTTTGTATCGTTTACCCTTCCATCTTTGATGGTTAATATTTATCGGGATTTATTTCCCGTAATTGTACCTTCGATCCACTTCTTTTTCAATGTGTCACATAACCATATTTTTTTAACAATTTGAAATGTTCTCTGTTAACCCATATGATGGAGATGCTTGTCTTTTGGTCGCAACTTGTCTAATTTAATGCGCAGTTTCCTGCGCATCAGCAACTCTGCTGGCAATTTGTTTGTTGTTGTAGATGGCATTGTGTGTTTGATACAGCATTGCTTCACATAATATTTCTTGAATGCAGTTCTTCGGAGATTTTTTTGCATTTTTGATTGTTTGTATGGCCTTCTCCATGATGCTGTTTGACTCTTGGTGATGTAGGGGTGCAATACCATTGTCATTCAGGTATTCCTCCATCTCTTTTGCTGTAAATCCCATGGCATTGTTGGTGACTATTGCTTCTGGTAATCCATGATATGAAAATATAGCTTTTAGTAGTTTTACTTTTTATGCACTCATACTTTTAACGATGTGGTATTCGGCCCATTTTGAATGTGTATCAACCAGCACTAACAATATTTTGTCATTAATAGGACTGGCATGATCCATGTGGAGTCTCTGGCATGGTTTATCTGCCTTGGGCCAGGGTATATATTTTCTTTTGGTTTCATGTTGCTGTGTGCTTGACACGCTGAGCATTTCTTAAATATAATTTTCTATATCGAGCATTATTCTTGGCCACCAGAGCTATGGGCTAAACCTTTTGTTCATACTATTCCAGGTGTCTCTCATGTAGCAAGTTTAAGAATTTATTTCTTCCTTCTGATGGTATGACTACTCTGTCTCCTATTAATATGCAACCTTTACTAAAAGACAGATCATTTCTATTGGTCCAAAAAGCCGGTGCCATGTCTTGTGGGTTCTTTGTTGGCCAGCTGTTCCTAATCCAGTTATTTAACAGCCCATATCCTTTATTTTCCCTCATCCATTTTTCCACTGTTTTATTGTTGAGGATTTCAGACTGCATAGAATCTATCTAGTTGATCTCTATTTCATATATTCGGGGTTCTCTTCTGTCGGGGTTTCTGGACAATGCATTTGCATGAGAATTTCTCTTTCCTTGTATGCTAGTTGGTAGTCATATGCTGCTAGTATATTCCTACATTGTAGCATTTTCAGGCTCAGATGATCAGGGGCTAGTCTATCACTTGCTAGTATGCCCAATAATGTTTTAAGATTTATTATGATTTGAAAGGATCTGCCGTATATATATGTATTGGTGGAATTTCTTTAATCTGAATATTATTGCCAGTGATTCTTTTTCTATTTGATTATAGTTTTTTTTCAGCCTTGGAGAGGGTTCTAGATGTGTATGCAATAGGTCATACTCCGTTATTGCATGGATGGTAGAGGACCACCCCACTCCCCATTCTGAGGTATCTGTGGTTAGAGTTACATCTTGATTATTGTCAAAGTGGATTAACAATTTGTCTGATGCCAGTACATTTTTTTGTGTGGCCAAAAGTGTTGTCATGTATTTTTAACCACTGCCACTTTTGATTCTTTTTAAGTAACTCGAACAAGGGTTTTGCTACATTGGCTTTATTCTGTAGGAATGGTTCGAAGTAATTAGTGAAGTCTAAAAAGGCCTGCAAATCTTTGACATTCCTTGGTGTTTTTTGTCTTTTATACAGCATTTACTTTTTCAGGTGAAGGGCATTTCCCTTTTCCAGAGATTACATGTCCTAGAAACATTAATTCTTTTGTGTTCCATACACTTTGCTCGGCATTCAGTTTTACCCCAAAGTTGTTTAATTTTTCGCATACCCTAGTCACTTTCTAATGCAAGCTCTCTTCTGAGTCTGCTGTTATTAATATGTTGTCAAAATAGGATATGATGCCTCAAATACCTGCAGTAGTGTATCAATTTTTGCCTGGAATATATTTGGGGCTGTTGATATGACAAATGGCAATCTATTGCACTTAAACAATCTGAAAGGTGTTGTGATTGTTAATATTTCGGCCATTTTCTCCAACACTGGAATTTGGTGAAAAGCTGAATTTAAATCCAGTTTTGCAAAATGTGATGCTTTTTGTAGGCTTGCTAATACCTTTTACATTCAGTACCAGGTATGTCCTTTGTTTAGAAACTTATTTATGGTTACTCTGTAATCAACACATATGCGTATATTTCCGTTGGGTTTTGTCATTACGACTGTGGGCGTTGTCCAGTCTATTTCTACAGGTGTCCAAACACCTTTATTGACCAATGAATGGATTTTCTCTTCTACTTTTGTTCTCTGAGCGTATGGTATCTTCCACAGTTTGTAAATTGTGGGGTGTGTATTGTCAATTAACTCCACCTCTACAGGATGTGTGTCTATCGTGACTAATTCATCAGTAAATAGGTCCAGATATTTATTTTTAATTTCTCTTCCAAGGGAGATTTTTTTTATTATGTTAACTTGAATCCCAATTAGTTGGAACCAGTCTCTGTCTATTATAGGGCTGAATGTCCCTTGTACTATGTATTACAGTAATGTATTTAGTTTGTTACAGTATTTAACCGGACTTTGTATTTTCCCCAGTGGGTTTAATGCATTTCCGCTTTACATCCCAGACTTTCCGCTGTTTTTTTTCACTATTAATCCAGGGTTCATTGTTGATAGTGTTCTCCAATTTATGTCTGATATTATAGATATCCCTGAGCCTCCATTTTCAGTTTAACTCTGCAAATTTCCAAATTCAATCATAAAATTGTTGTTGTCCCTCCATGCTTGTATTTTTAATAGTAAAATTATTATTCAGTTTACCTGCTCTATTCTTTTGACTCCACTCCTTTCCTTGATTTGAATCTACATCGGATTTTCTACATATGCTTGCAATGTGCCCCTTATATCCACATTTAAAACACTTTTTTTTTCTCCACCTGTACTCTTTTGCTTTATGGTTAGTTTTTCCAAAGCAATAATGTCATTTTATTTCCTTTTTCAAAATCTGGTTTGTGTGAGTTATTCGGATTGCTGTCAGTTTTATAACTCTGGGTATTTATCTCTTCAGTTGTATTTTTAAAAGCTTGAGCTTTTTCACTTATTAGTTCATAAGCCATTCCTTTCTGGATTTTAATAATTGTTCTCACAATCTGTCACTGAACATACCCCAAAGTAATAAATCCAGGAAAATTTCTTTGTTATGCTCTCTGTATCCACAATCCCTAGCCAATTTTCTAAAGGCTAAATTATAATCTTTTATCAATTCCCCTTTAGACTGTTTTCTATTCCTTAGTTTTAACTGTGCTATGTTACAGGATGGCCAGGGGCTAAATTTTTCTGTCAGTTTCTTGACTAACTCTTCAAATTCTATTTTATCGGTGGAGTCAAAAAGCTTATTAACAATTTCTATAACTCTTTTTCCCGAGAAGCACTAGAGTGCTGCCATTTTCCTTTTGTTTCTTGTATATCATTCAGAATAAATTTTTCTACCTGTTTTATATGTGGTGATTCTGCAGCATTCTCCATATCAAATTCGCTTATGACTGTTTGTCCAAAAGATGACATTTTTACTTTAACTATACTTTTAGTTATTGAAAAAAAAATCCTCGTCAAATTTGATCAACTGTGCGACTGTGCCAGGCTTTGTTATGTCTTGATATTAGCTTTATCTCTACAGATATGAATGGCAATTTTCTCAAGAATTACTCTACTTCATTTTCAATACCAATAATCCAATGATTTCAATTTACGAGGAAGTTTAATGGACCTAAACAATTATTCCGGCAATATACATATAATTGTAAACAGATTATTAATACTTTGTTTATCTATAATACATATAACTATAAACAGATTATTAATATTTTGCTTATACATAGTACAGTCAGTTAGTCTCTTGCTTACTCGCAATGTTCATGAGTATCTCCAAAGGTTAATTTCCTCACTCCGCTAATTATCCTGCAGTCTTCTCGCCTTTGCTTACAAGATTTATTTTTTAAGATCCTGGATCTGCAAAAAAGAAGCTTCCTCTTTCTCTGCTACTTCCAGTAAGATCTTAAATTTTTTGTCTAAGGCAACAAAACTGTAAAAAACCCTAGAGAAAAAAACAAGTGTTCTTTTTTTCTCTTTGTTTTCTGGAGTAATTTGTTATTCTTTTTCTATCCCCAGTGGGCATGTTTTATTGATCTTATCTCTTGGGTTTTATTTAATTATTTCTTTTTGGAATTCGATTATTGATTAATTATTGACAGTCAGATTAATTATGAGCAATCTGATTCCTGCGTAATCAGATTTTTCTTTAGTTTTATTCCTTTACTGTTTTAGTAATTATTTTTGTTCTTAAATTATTTTTAGCCAGTCATTTAGAGACACACAGTCAATTAGAGATTTTATTAGTGATTAGTAACTATTCCAGAGAGATAAGAAGTAATGAAATTTGATTACAATTAAAATGATAATTTGTTAATTCATGACGATTTGATCAAACGAAAAGGAAATCAAACATGTTTATAGTGCAATTAAAGAGAGAGAAAAGCATTTTTTTATTAAAACTACTAAGTTAAAAGGCACTTAAATAAAATCAGATTGAAGAAAACTTATAAGGTAGAATACTGTTGTATAATAATCAAAGGTGTCGAGTCACCATACCGCAGGCAAGAAAAATTAAGATTCAAAAACACATGTAGGCAGATAATTGAAGATAATCACTAATTAAAAGTCTGTTCCCACCAAAGAAAATGTTCAATGATCTAGGGGGATTAAAAAATGTGGACAAGAATGAAAAAGCATTGCCACCAATGAAATCAAAAGGGCATGAAAGGTGAATCCGTTTATCAGAGAGAAAATAAAAATATGCTGGAAAATTGTTAGAAATAATTGATTCAGAGATAAGATTTGTTAATGTAGACACAAGACTTATGAATTGACACAAGATTTAGCTATTAGACTACTAGAAAAGTAATTTAATGGAACCATCAAACAGCCTAATAAAAAATCATCCTAATATGATAGGGTAGACTGCACGTTCTCTCTATCTGCAGACCATGTGAATCTCCAAGCCTTGCCTAGAAGTTTCAATGTGCTGTTCAGACTCAAGACAGACCCCTCAGTTATTTAGAAAAGCAGTAATAAACAAAGACATGAATTTAGAGGTAAGCAATTAGAAATGATTCAATTATAATCAATTTTTATAAAACAAAAGAAAAAAAATTATATTATTAGTTTAGGAAAATTATTTAAACATGCCTAAAATCTTTCAATATATGTGTTTTCTTGAAGTAATAATGTTTTACCTATCAGTCTTTAATTCTGTCAAAAGTTGAGATAGTTTTTTTATATAGTTTTTTTATATTTTTCTTTTACATGCATGTATATATGTGATATGAAAATGTCAACTGCGTTATATGTTTAAATCGTAAATGCTTACCTGCCTATTATCCATATCTGAATAAAATAATAAAACTTATGTGTATAAATATACATCTATACTTGATTGAGTTATAAATGTTCCACAAACCTGGATTTGCTGATATTACCCATTTACCTACCTGCAATGGTTCTTCAAATAATAAAATGCTATATGAATCATAAATGCTTATATGCATATTATCTATATCTGAATAAAATAATAAAACTTATGGGTATAAATATACATCTATACTTGATTGAATTATAAATGCTCCACAAACCTGGAATTGCTTATATTACCTGTTTACCTATCTAAAATGGACATACAGACCTGGAACAAATATTTAAAAACATTCATGCATTAATTGTATACGTATACTTATTTGAAAGGCTTCTAGACTTCTTTTCATAATATGAACTGAAAATGAGTTTTCACATGGATACGAATAATGAATGTTATTACTTAAAATTAATTTAATTGTTCAATTTTATTTTGCATCACTAGTCATTCTTTGCTTCTTGCTCACAAGAATCTCATGCCTCCTGAGCTATGTTCAGCATTGGTAAGGTTGTAGTGAGATGGAACTCAGGGGGTGCCATTTGGGAAACCAAAGACATAAATTTCTAGATGCTTCCAGTCTCTATGGTGCTACATCCTCTGATGAGCAGGAAATATTGTTGTAGGTAGGATGATGTCTGAATTGGGGAATGCCAATCGATAGTTCCTTTCTGCAATATGCTCATCAGGAAATAAAACCAACAAAGAGTGGGATTGTTCATATGTCCGGTTACAATATTATATGGAAGGAAATACACAGAGAGATATGAACTTATGATTTTATTTCATCCTCCACTCCATCTTAAGCAACTGATACATATGATAAGTGAAGTTAAGTTCTAGTATCTAAATCAATGTTTATATGAAGTTAAATT
Source organism: Epiperipatus broadwayi (assembly GCA_028023455.1). Lineage (NCBI taxonomy): Eukaryota > Metazoa > Onychophora > Udeonychophora > Euonychophora > Peripatidae > Epiperipatus > Epiperipatus broadwayi. The sequence continues at coordinate 8,646,093 of JAQFVV010006224.1, read as the reverse complement.
GTAATGTGCTATATGGCTTACTTGAAAAAGTTTATGTACTAAATGTATCTATAGGGTGAGAAGTTGATCTGACTACTGTGATGATGGATGATTGTGATAAGATTGAACTAATATTGAGTGATGCACTGTTAAAATCAAAAACTTACAATGCATATGTTTATGCAAAGATTATATATCCCTCCACAAGGTATTAAAAGTGGATAGAAACTTATCACTATCTTGTCTGAGAATGGTTTAGTGAAAGTTCTATGCATTGATAAAAGTAAATGATTTATAATGGAATAAGAGAACTGCTGGTGGAAAATCAGGTTTTTGAAATAAAGATGTGCTTTTAATTTTTTTTTGAAGCAATGTATCTAAACCTTTATAAACAGTCAACAAGATATGTTTGTTGATAAATTTTTCAATTTGAATTGATTAAATGCAAAAGCTTCATCTTAATTTCCAATTTTACAATATGCTGATGACTATATTATTATTGACAAATCAAAAGATGATCCACAGATTATTTATGTTTTGTATACAATCTAAAATTACTTTGAATTAGCAATTAAAAAAAAAGAAATTCTCTGTCAGCCAGTAATGAAAGATATATGTGTAACTTTTAGCTTCCATGATTATCATCTTGAGAATGTAAATTAATTTAAATGTAATATCATATTTTAAGTAGAACAGATTTGGAGATTGAAATGCAAAATAGATTTCAACTTGATGTTGCCACTTTAATTTCAAAAATACATGTTTATTCACCCTTCATATGAATTATACAAAGTTACATATCAAATATAGTATTTCTACTAAGATTACATTGCATATAAAAAACTCGGTAATTTACAATGAATCCAACATAATGATCAATACTATATAATAAATCAAATGTTAATTTACTTTAAAAAGAACCTAAGGAGCATTATATGATATCAAATCAACATAAGCCTCTTAGCAGGGCCACCCATGAGAATCAACATCTTTGAAATATAGATAACTTCTCACAGCAAATTTTTTTAAACCAAAGGTCTTAAGACATTACATATAACAAATTCAGGTTCTTTTTCTACCATTCTGGTGTGCATCAGTTTCCTCGATTTACATATATTACATTAACGAAGCATTATTTTCTGCTTAGACAACAAATCATCTGATTATTCCAGATGTCTGACCTTTGCACTACTTTCCTTCTCCATCACCTAACGTCCACTCTTAAAAAGTCCATCTCCCTCTTCTGCCAATTCTTGATGTGAATAATCCAATGAATATTCCCATGGCTAGTTTCTTGTACAATGTTATACTTCAATATCTTTCAGATTCATACATTGTCTTATATTAATTTGAAAACAAGTTTGATCGATTAGTTATTTTTGGCAAAAATTTTTGTCAGTATTTTTAATTTATTGTAATAAATACACCATTGTTTTAACTGGGTCATTGTCTTTCTTACTTTCAAAAAGCAGTTTATTTTTCGGTGCCCAAATACAGAAATTGATAAATGTTGCTAGTTTTATAATTCCGAAGTGACCTTTCTTAAATGCTTTATCAATTGTACACACATCGTTTCACCCTAGTTACCAAAGGATTTGATGGTACTGTGCAGGCTAGTCCAAATTTGGCACTCCTCTAGTATATGTGCCATAGTCTCGTCATCTTTTCTACATAAGGAGCATATAATATCCAAATCATAACCTCTTCGATTATGAAGAAAAGCTGTAGTAGATAAGGCTCTTGGTTGACCTTGATCAGAAAGTCTATAAATCTTGGAGATCCATGTTATCTATTTTCATAATTATTTGGGTTCATATGTATTCCAATAGTTTATCTTGTTTTTAAACATAGTTGCAGTATTCCTGACCTTAAAAATTTCCAAAACCAAAGACACTTGTGTGTGTATCCATAGCTTCCCATTGTTGGGTGGAGGTCAGTCTGTCAGAATAATTTTTTCTAAATGAAATTGGACTCTCCATGTCTGGATTGTTGATGAACAATTTTTACTAGGATATTTTGAGTACATTGTATTAAACAGGTCTTAATTGCATTTATGCCTAAGCCATTAAATTGTCTCACATCAACAATTTTTACCAGGATATTTTGAGTACATTGTATTAAACAGGTCTTAATTGCATTTATACCTAAGCCATTAAATTGTCTCAGACTCTGCAGGAGCCTTTTCCCCCAACATGATTTCCTACATTGGGTTTTGACTTTCCTTATAAAGGTTTTTATTGGGGAAAAACCCACAAGAAAGTGTGAAATCTTTGGGAGCATAATAGCATTCATCAGAGTTACTTTTCTAAACAATGTTATATTTTAGCCAGAGATTTGACAAAATTTGCTGTTTTGATCAATAAACCATCTTCAATATTTTTTCTCATCTTAAATGGGGGGGTAAGCAAGATGGAATCCCAGTAATTTCCGAGGAGGCACCTTGAACCTGCTGGAAATTTGTTTCCTGGTCTGAATTGACCATATGGCTGACCTCATTGACCCTTAATTCAGAGTCGAATTGGTCCAAGAGCTCATCAAGTCTTGCAAATCCTTCCTGCGAAGTGAGGAAAACCATCACATCATCCATATAGGAGAATGTGGTGGATTCTCTCCTTCAGCAAAAGGATAGCTATCCCCTTAAGAGATGCTTCAATGCACAGCAAGGGGAATTCACATAGGCAGTGAAAAGGAGTGCACTTAGAGGTGACCCCTGAGAAATGGAAACATCAGGCTTGAATACTGGAGAGTCTCTTTCATCCAGAGACAAAAATACCTCCTGAATATGAAGGAAGTTCTCTATCATCTGGAAGTAGGCAGCAGGTACCTTGAGTCCCTTCAAGACCCATCCAGAGACAAAAACACCTCCCAATAATGAAGGAGGTTCTCTAACATTTGGAGGTAGGCAGCAGGTACTTTGAGTCCCTTCAAGATCCTCGACATAATTTTGATGCAATAGGCTTCATATCTTCATTTGAATATGATCTACCAAGAAGTGAAATTGGCTCACAGCTTTGGCTGTCAAACTCCCCCTCTTAGGAAACTGGTAATTGGACAGCTGATCTATGATGTTGTCTTGAATATCAATTTTAATAAGACCCTCAACTGCATTTACCAGTAGAGGGATCATCAACATGGGCCTAAGATTCCCCAGGTTTCAAAGGTCCTCTATCTTCTTAATCAAGGGAACCATAGCTATCGGATTGATCCCTGGAGGTTCCTGGTAGCCATCAGCTAAAAGGTCAGTCATTCACTTAATAATAGGTGCTGTAAAAGCACTCAAATGAAGCAGGAGGAATCTGAGAATTTTATGAAAGCCAGAGTGAGTCCTCTCCAGCATCATCTTAATTCTTTCAATAATTATTTCCATGATCTTATGTGGAGCTCTTCACTATATTATAAGTTTTTCTGCTAAGGGCAACTACCTGAGATTTAAACTTTTCTTTATAATAATCACGTATCCTGACAAGCATGAAAGACCCCGCATATAGTTTGCCATCCATCTCAATCACTCTCAGTGCCTTTGCCTTTCTGCCAGCCCCAAGTGCCTACCTAAGGTAACACCTGGTTCAGCAATATTGATGTTGGATAAATTGCCATGCTCTTTTGACTGATAGATAACTCTGATATCATGTGAACAGGATCTTGGGTTCTTGAGGTACATCTAGCAATTAATACATTATATCCATGGATGATCATATGGGTGAAGGTTACTTAACCCTATTAAATATGATGTAGGCCTCAAATACCAATTGAGTATTGATATTAGTATGGGTCAACATTCTGATTTTTCTAGGGAGTTCAGACACCACATTACAGGAATTATTAAAATCAAAGTTGAATTCCATGGCAAGGTGATCCGAAAATGCTATTGGTTAAAGCTTTGCCTTAGAAGATTTAAAATTATAGGGGAGACAAAGAGCAAATCAATTAGAGACTTTGCTTTTTTTATATAATATGAAAAATCCTTCTCAGGAAATAGGGATCTGCAACCAATTAACAGCAGGTTGATTAATTGAACATATTTTCTCTGAAAATCCTCATAGGATAAATTGAAATCACAACAATTATTGTTGAAAAGAGACTAGTTCGCAATGATATATTTATATTTTGCAGTACTTTATATATGATTTCTGTTTGCCTTGATAAGTATACATTTATTAAATTGAATGTAAAATTTAATAATTACTATTACGCAGTTATTATCAATTATCTTGAAGAAGGTGATTGGCAAATTTTTATTTATTACTATTGCGACACCTTCTGCCGCTAAATTAGAAAAGGAGTAATGAAAGTAACCAAAAGCATTAATCCTGTCAATAATTTGCTGATCAGTTCAATGATGCATCTCTGTCTCTCTGAAACATAATATATCGGGGGCCCAAACCCTAAACCACTGCTCCAATGCAAAGGCTCTTGCTCTTGACTTCAAGCCCCTGACATTTATTGATGCAATTATCAGAAGTGAGATAAAGTCAATCCCTGACTCATGGGAGACCTATACTTATTTTCACTCAGTTCATTCGATTTCACTTCAAACTCCAGGAGCTGCAAAAATTTTTCATCATTATTGACCAAGATGGATGCGGATACTTCTTCCTTAGCATCTACGACAACTCTATCCATTTGTAGGACAATTATTTCTATATTGAATCTGGCAAAGTCATCTGGAATTGATTTCATCAACAATTCGGTCAAGCTCAGAGAGCTATGATGAGTCTTCTTAAATGATTCAGGTGGAGAAGTTAGCTGATCTGTTAGAGTTAGTAGATTCTTCATAGATCCGCTTTCACAATCTGAGTTCACCCTTGTTGTGGAGCGGGTGAACCTTTTGACCTCAATCTTTTTTTTCTTTGAGGAAGACCTCCACACACACTTCATACCACTTTATTGTCTTGAACTAAAACATTTGAGTTCTCTTGAATTCAAGCCCCTGACATTCATTGATACAATTTTAATTATTCAGAAGTGAGATAAAGATTGTTCTAGGTCAATCCCTGACTTATGGTAGACCTATACTTATTTTCACACAGTTCATTCAATTTTACTTCAAGCTCCAAGAGCTATAAAATTTCATTATTATTGACCAGGTTGGATGCACATACTTCTTCCTTAGCATCTAAGTCAGCTCTATCCATTTGTAGGACAATTATTTCAATATTGCATCCAGCAAAGTTATATGGAATTAATTCCATCAACAATTCGGTCAAGCTCAGAGAGCTGAGTTTTCTTTATTGATTTGGGTGGAGAAGTTATCTGATCTGTTAGATCTAGAAAATTCTTCATAGACCTGCTTTCACAATCCGAGTTCACCTTGTTTATAGAGCAGATGAACCTTTTGTCATCAATCTTTTTTTCCTTTGAGGAAGACCTCCACACTCACTTCCTACCACTTTATTGTCTTGGTCAAGAGCTGAGTCTTCTTTATTGATTTGGGTGGAGAAGTTATCTGATTTGTTAGATCTAAAAAATTCTTTGTAGACCTGCTTTCACAATCCGAGTTCACCTTGTTTATGGAACGGGTGAACCTTTTGTCATCAATCTTTTTTTCCTTTGAGGAAGACCTCCGCACTCACTTCCTACCACTTTATTGTCTTGGTCAAGCTCAGAGAGCTGAGTCTTCTTATTGATTTGGGTGGAGAAGTTATCTGATCTGTTAGATCTAGAAAATTCTTTGTAGACCTGCTTTCGCAATCCGAGTTCACTTTGTTTATGGAGCAGGTGAACCTTTTGTCTTCAATCTTTTTTTCCTTTGAGGAAGACCTCCACACTCCCTACCACTTTATTGTCTTGAACTGAAACATTTGAGTTCCATGTTCTTAAATCCTCCATTGAGAACAGTAATATCTTCATTTTGGGAAAGTTTTTTTTTTAAGTTTTTCTGATTGTGATGAAATTTTCTTCATCAATATGCAGGACTTCAATTGCTGTTCTTCTTCTTTATTCCATATATTTAATCTTTCATTTGTTAGTTCCTGTCTTGTATTAGTCTTAGTCCATAAACCTTGATTATTATAGTTTCTACATTGACACTTATGGAATCTCTTCTATATGGCCACATACACATTGTATTTTCTGTCTGGGCATTGCCTCAGCAAGTGCCCACGATACTTTCAAAAAAACACTGTGGGGCTACACCTCTCAGCATAATGATTAGAGGAGATTCATTATAATCAATCAAGGAGATTCATTATAATCAATCAAGGATGAAACTAATAAGGGTGATAAAGTAATATTTTAAAATTAACAGAAATTTGTTAAAAATCAGGAATTTAAATAGTGTGAAGATTGGTACTGGAAATTTAATACTCTCCCATAAGGGCCAAGAATTCTTTGCAAACCACTCCATCCATACAAGCTGCTCTAAAAAAATCTATTGGCTAATACTTTAAACTTATTTTTAAATGATTCCTTCATAAATGAATTATTAAACTGTACAACTATCTATCATTGGGATGAAATAAAATTTTATAAATAGATTGCCTGGGGCCCTGTTGTTTGATTAGCCTATATAAGTCTTGCACTGGAAATTTAATATAACTTAGATTCTTATCTGTTGTAGACCTTATTAGTGTATTCTCATGTTTATAGATCTGAAATGTTCTCATCAAAGCTGCAGGAAGTGATTGGTGCCATAAATAATTTCATCATAGTTTTGTAACTACTGCAACCAATATTGCACCCTGAGATTAGTACATGTGTTGGGGGGGGGGGTAAATTTTTATTATGAATTGAAATATGAACTGAACAAAATGTTTAAACAGAAAACTTTACTTTTAAATGATTTAAGTTTTATGTTAATAAATTATAACTCAAGCCCTGATTTAAGCATTGTGCACAAAGACTGATTTATAGAGATATAAACTTTAGGCACAAACATACACATATGCTTTTAAAATTGATGCTCATGAGAGAATACACAGAGATTTTAGATTTTAAAACTCATATTCTGAGGAGTTACTTCTTATTTATAATATTATGTATGTATGTGTGCTATATAAGTAACAGATTATATTTTGAAACCAGCTACTTGAAATGCCAAATACAGATTCAAGTTTTAATTTTTATATTTAAATTTATTAATTGTGATTTTTACCTTTCTATCTTTATTATTGTTTCAATAAAACCGAGATTCAAATGATCTTATCAATAAAAATAAATTATTTGACATTTATCAATAGATGTATCCATTTAGAAATTACAACAGTTTTAATATACATATATAGTATATATATACATGTATAATAAAATTACATATAATATAAAGCCAAAGATAAAGTTAAAATATTATTCTAACCTTATTGACATATAATATATTTTAATAAAAGTATTTTAAAAAATACTTCAATGTTAATAGCAAATTTATCATACTGTATTAAACAAATTGTTCAGGATGTAGAAAAAAGTTATATATTTGACTTATTGTTATCTATCATTGGTATAAGTTTATGCTGTAATACTATGTTGACATAACTTGTTAATTGCTTCCACAGAGAGAAAAAATATAAGCTACTATCGAATGTTATATATAGAGCTCGCAAAACAAGCTCTTAACAAGCTTTGAGAATATCCTCAACCCCAAACCGGTTTCTGCATCTAGCGTCATCAGTGAGGTGCCATGATATTCATTAGATTAAAAATACTAGGGCAAGCCCAGCCTAATGTATAACTATTGAGAAGAAAATCTGAAATTTTCAGACATCCATATGTCTAAAAATCCAGCTATCTAACTCAAATAGCCATATGGGACTGAAGTAAGTTCAGATACACTATATAATAATCGCTTTAGCAATATAAAATCACCAAAGCTTGCTTTAGCAATATAAAATCGCCAAAGCCTTACTACCAAAAAATAAAATGATAAAGTCAGTTGTCACATGACCTAATTTTGACCAGAATGTATGCAGTAATTTTTTAAACTTATATAATGATTTTTTAGAATATATCTATATAACAAGGGAAACAAGTTTAATTGTGGCAGAAACAAAAATATAAAGTTCTCCAATTGAAACTATTCAAGTATGAAAATAAAAACTATATTATGCTAGGTTTTGGATTCATTTGAAAGATTTATATAAGTTACAAGTGATTTATCATGCTGGGTTGATGCTTATCCTAAATTGGAAATGTAGTTACTTAATATTAATGTTGCTAATTCATAATGAAGCCACAACTTTTGTTTTTAGGGAAATTATCCCTTCATATACAGATGGTTACCCAGTAGAGATATTATGAGTCTATCTATATATTAGTGACTTGGTGTTTTTTGTATCATTAGTAAATATACAGAAGTTATAAGGATACACTTGTGGCATGGTTTCAGTGTAAGTGTTGAATATAATACATGAGAAGTTATTCATGGTCAGTGATTATGCATGTGATTAACCAATATAGATAGAGGTCAGGCCACAGCAGAAATTCAATGGTGTAGCATTTGTTGATAAAAATTTCCATGTGTAATTTAATTTTCTTGTTTAATCTATAAAAGAATGTAAATGTGGTAAGAAAACCATATAAAAGAATGTGAATGTGGTAAGAAAACCATATGATTAGAATAAGATGTAGAAAGTATGAAATGAAAAATAAAATATTTGGTTTTAATTATCTCATTTTTTTAAATGAGGGAAGGATATAGTGATAACCCAGCATACATAGTTTTGATATATTAAGCAAATGTTGGGTGATTAAAATTATTTAAAGCTCTTTTAAACTTTAAATTTTTTTTTTTGAATGAGAATGCATGTGTGTGCATGAATATATAAAAATATCTTTGATTCAATAAACAAATAAAGATAAGTAAAATTTATATCATTTATTAGAATGAATTTTAATAAATAAATAAATTAAATCCACATAAAATGGCTTAAAGTAAAGCAAAAGATAATGAAATAATTATTAAAAAAAAATAATTTGTAGATAACAAAAAACGAATCTACAAATATGGTTAGTATTAGTGCTTAAATGATAAGAGGAGGTCTTGAATTTATTATGTGCTTTTAATTACCAATTGAATGTATTGTGTATTTTATTTTTTTAAAAATATAAAAGAATTCATAAAAGAGATATTAAAAAACAGTCACATTCTTTTATTAGTCGCTAGACTAGGGATTTAAAAAAATCCAGAATAGCTCTAATTATTGCAAAGAGCAGAAGAAACTTTTTACTTTGTGAACTCTAATGTGACTGAAATATATATATCCCTGTTTGAAAATGATATTATGAAATATTAATCATCCTTGGTAAAAACAGAACATTTGCTTTATGAAATCCAGGAATTATTTGCTAATGCAGTCAGAGAATATGCAATGTTAATTAATAAAACAAGCAAAATACAGTAGTGCCACTCAGTGCAAGTCAGAGTAATCGATGGATGCTAGAAAGCTTGTGCATAAAATTCCTATCTAGTGCCTACTCATCCAATACCCCCAGACTAGTTTCTGGCTTATGGCCTTTGTCAGTAAGGAGACTTGGATCTGAGAAACTAGTTTGGGGATATTGGATGAGTAGGCACTAGATAGAGATTTTATGCACAAACCTTCTGGCTTGTATTGAGTGGCACTACTGTATGGAGAGTTTTGTCTGTTTTAATAAAAGTTATGAGCAAGCATAAGAAATGACGATCATGTAATGTTAATTAATTTAAATTGTACCAATTCATCATAAATCACGTCATCTTCTGAAAACTGTCTGAGCTTGAATTTAATGCAATAACCCTGGATTGAATATAACTCCAATAGATGAATGTGTACCTCTATTTTTAAAAAAAAAACAGAACATTCAAAATGAAACAAAGTCGAAAGAAAAACATCACAAGTTTTTACCCCATTCTTATCAATAGTGGAAGTTTAAAAAACATACCATAGTAAAAACATTTGTTTTGAAAGTTAAAAAAAAACCCAATATATCGAAAAGCCCTTAAAAAGTCAGTACAATTTGATAACTTTATTAAAATGTATTTCATATGTATTAGTTGCTAAGTTACTTTTATCTATTGTTTTTTTAATGTACTTAGCTAGTGTATGAATATATTCTAAGATAATTATTTTTTAACTTTGTGTGTGAGTGTGTATGCATTAATTGTAACTATTAAATAAATTATTAGTTTTCAAAATTCAAGTTGTCCATGCTATTTTCTCTACCAGCTAACTTTTAAATGTTTACATTAGCACTTATCAGTTCTGTATTTATTTTAAAAAAATTAAAATATTTAACCACTAAGCAAATGATGAATGCCATCATAAATTGAGTGGTTATAGTATTTGAAATTGGTCAATTGAGCATGATACCCTAGTAAAAGCTGAAAATGCATGCCTTTTTACTTAAATTAAATTATTTCTGAATGGTAAAACTATTTTAAATCACTAGTGTTGATTTTTTTTTTTGGGAGGGGGGGGTGATTGGGAAATATAACCTGTTTCAAGTTCAACCATCTCCATTATATCTACTCTATACATGATTCTAGTTATATTTAAAGGTAGTCACTCCAGGTTATTGGTACAATACATATATTATAGATAATTTCTCATTTCCCGCACATATAGATTCTTGAATTAAAAAAATATTTTTTTTCTTTTATATATATAGATTTATGTGTGTATTTATTATTATATAGTTTATAAATTGTTAATGAATAAGCAGTTGTAACGAGAGAAGGTAATAATATTTAATATTGATTTATTATATTTTCTTATTAAACAATGTGTTAAATTATTTAACATTAATTTTTGTTAAAATAAAGCAGATCAGAAAGAAAGTGTAAAATAAGGTGATCAAGATTAGTAGATTAGGATATGAAAATGTACACGTGTGAGTATGAATATTTTAAACAAAACATTTTTACACAAATCTTTTAATGACTAAGATTGCAGGCTTTGTTGTTTTTGTATTATGTAGATTGTAGATATCTAGAGAAGGAGGTGATGCTTGGATATAATAAAAGTAACAATTAATCCTAAGTTTTTATTAATTGCAACAGACCGTCAAACTTGTGAAGCTTTGATCTTTATCTCAAGATAAGATTTCCAGGTGGTCCTTTTCTTTGATCAAAGATTCGCAATATAAATGAATGAAACAATATTTAGAGGCAATCAGATTTTTTTTTAATGTTATTAGGAAGAGATGTAATGATCAGTTTTTTTTTTGAGCATTATTATTAGACAGAGATGTAGTGATTGAGTTAGTGAAAACCAAGGGAAATGGACAGTTTGCATATTTTTTTTTCAAAAGAGAGTGATTGATTTTTTTTTTCACTCTGTAAAAATTGAGGAAGGAGAAAAATGACTCTTGTTTTAAAGTCAGTATAGACAAAGATGTGCATATATATATATAAGTAATTCCCAGCAATATTAAGAAAAGGAAAGGAAAAAATTGAATTTCTTGGAAGAAGTTATTGACAATTTTATAAAATGTTATTAATATATTTTGCTGTGTATAATACAATGAATTTACATTGCTAAAGCCACTTCTGCTTCCTAAAATCTGACATCTATGGGTTAACTCACTGATCTATCCATGGACTTATACCAAAGGCCTTTATAACCAACAGAATGATCGAGTTTGAAGCCAACCACACAAGCTATTTGAAATGTTTCTTTTCTGGCTCCTGGCCTATTATGGGTGCATTCTCTTTGAATGGAGGGAAAATGGGAAAGAATAGAAAGGAAAAGGAAATTGTATAAAAACCTTATAACTAGGTTTGATTAAGCTATCAATCAAATTTTTGTTAAGGTTTTCCTCATAGTCATCTAAAGTGTCTACAATGATTTTTTTTAATGGTAGAGACAAGCAAATCCACCAGTTCATACTTATCTAAATGTATTTGTAATGACTGTTTTTGAAATGGTAGAAGCAAGCCAGTCAACAAATTCAGCATTATCAAAAGCATCAACAATAAATAATTTTAAAATTGTGGGAATAAGCAAGCCAATTAATTCATGTTTATCTTAAAAGTATCTGCAAGAACTTTTCTTTTTTTAAATGGAGCAAATCAACTTATTGAAGTTATACGTGAGACAAGCAGTCTGGAAATTCAAACATGAGACATTTATAAGAAGTGAAAAGAATCGGGTAACTATGAACTTTCATTAACAGATCTTTTATTCTTACTTATTAAAAGTAAACCTTAAGTTATTGGTCAGAGCATTTCTTTTTTTCTTTTGATACAAAAACATTAAAGGCTGGTTTATCGATAGTTATTCTCAATATCACATAACATAACACAAACACAGTTTAAATCTTTAAACTTAAATTTTCATAATTTTTTTATTGTTTTTTATTACATATTGTAATATTGAAATGTTTTTTTTTATTGTTCTTCATTTATTATGACAATGAGCAACCTATAAATATATGCATTTATAATGGTTTTTTTATTTATCTTGTTGCATATTAGAATTGATATAATGTATTTTATTTTCTTTTGCTGAGCAACCTATAAATATATGCATTTATAATGTTGTTTTTATTTACCTTGTTGCATGTTAGAATTGATATAATGTATTTTATTTTTTTTTGCTCAAGGTTGCAAGAATATTTATATATATATATATATGATTTATGTACTAATCTCTAATATAAGGGAACACATATTAAAAAATATATCTTGACATATCACAGGGTGGGTGTGCATGTGTAACTGCTTATACAAACACGTCAAAAAAATAGGTTATGCATGATTAGTTTAAATATGGTAAATTTAAAAGCAGGGCTTCACATTTGAATGGAAGTGAAATAAAACACACAAGTTACATATGAAATTTATTTTATGATATAAGAAATTAGGAGTCTTAAGTAAGCATTCACTGAAATATTTTTTTTAAATGTTATTTTAAGCCAGCTTATTTTAAAATATCCAAAATGACAAACTTGTATATTAAATTTATTTGGTTATGCTTATATAAATTTTTGTATTAGTTCTATATTTAATTAATGTAATAATAAGCCATTTATCTAATTAGTAAATTTGATTTAAAAAGTAAAGAAGAATAGTATTAATAAAATATAATTATATATCTTAATTGGTTTTTGGATTATTATTAAAAATATGTTATTCTTGTCTTGATTTTGTCGTTTTAAATGATCATCATCATCACTCACAGATATTAAGAATCATCGGCACTAGCAAATATTAAGCATGTGCTCGCAAAATGTTAAGTAAGCTAGAATGTTGATTTGCATTTAAGTATTTAAGGATTATGCTTGATAATAACTAAGTTTTAATAATTATAGGTTAATAATAAAAAGCTAAAATTATGTTATGCTTGTGAGTTTTGATCATCCTTGTCAAAAGATGGATATCATATTATTGATTAAAACACCGTTTAAACATAGTACTGTACATGAGTTATGATCACCATCATCATTAAATAAATTATAATCATTAAATCTAACATTTAACATAATTAATATATTTAGTAAATAGGGGTGTATAGAAAGTTGAATATCACGTAAAGAGAAGCATGATGATCAGTCATCATCACTAGTATTATTGAATCCTAGTTTTAACTATAAAAGTATTTTAATATTTAAATCATAGTTTTAACTATAAAAGTATTTTAATATTTAAATCCCAGTTTGACATAAGATGATTTTAAAAAATGCCTATGAGTTAAGAAAGATAAATTTATTGTTGTGAGTTTATTTATAAGCTATGGATGGTATCATCATCATCATTATTATTATTATCATCATCATTATCATCTTTATATTATGATAAATAATTGAGTTAAGTAACTAGTTTCATGGCCAGCCACTTAAGTAATGGTCTTCACTATGTTTATTTGGAAGCCATTAATAAGAGTATTTTTTTTTTGCATCTGTTCATCAATATACATAAAATGAGCTAGTAATATCTATAAGAGTCTTTGATTTATAAAAAAAAATTTGGTGATATGGGGATCTTATGATTTTATTGACATAAGTAAAATCTAAGAATGTCATTTTTTTTCATTAGTCATCCAAGTCATGTGTAGTAAAAATGTACCAAATGAGTTTGAACTCAGTACACTCTAAACAGATATTTATCTAGATTTAAAACAATCTAGTGGCGTTTGTGGGAAAACACATGTACTTAGCTAAACTGAATAAAGAGTGATTTAATCCCTTTCCAACTTCATAATATTAACTTTATATGATAATTTTTTTTAATAAGTTGTTATAAACAGCACCAGTGTGCATGTAACCATGAATGGTCGTATATACATGGAAAGAGGAATGAGAAGGATTCTCGGTTAAAAGAACCTATTATTGGAGTTAAGTAAAAGGCACTCCCAGGATCTCACAGTGGGTAATTTTATTCGGTTGCTATATTTAATATTATTTTATTTGATGACAATGGCCAGTATGTTTTATTGTTCAAATGACTTCCCCAATATCTAAATATTTTAAATCTTTAATGATGACAGTTTTAATTTTCATTGTTGTTATTTTAAGTATTGAAAAATGAGATAATTTATTTATTTCATTATTAGCGGGACAGAATTAATGTTTAGGATGGTTGCAAACGGGCTATAATGTTATATTTAATTAATTATAAATAGACACCCAGATAAAGCATGATATGCCTATGTTCTTATTTATATGTTAGCGTCATCCTTATTTAATTATAAATTGTATTTTAGCTAACACAGTGAATTCATTTCTCATTTAATTTTACTTGGTTACAAATGATGAACCGCTGGAGCATATCATATATCCTGTTTAGTGTTTAGTTATTGAATTATAGCAACTATCATTTTATCATTCATCTATATATTTGTAATTGGTTACAAAATCGTAGCCTTTTTCATCATTACATTATTTTGTATGCTGTTAGTAATTTTTCTTACTGTTCAAATGACAGATTAGAATCATATTATAATAATTAATAATTTCTTCTATTTTTAATTTTCCGTTACAAATGTCGCGCCAACTAGGAATCAAAATAAGCCAAATAGGGCTTGAAATACACCACATACCTGAGAGATGTGTAGTATATAATGATGACAGATGTATAGTTTAAAAAAAGAAAAAAGAATTTTTTTGTGTGTGTAATTTTATTATTATTATATACAAATATTTTGGCCTTATGTTTAGTTGATGATGATTACTATTGTTGCATTTTTTTGATGATGATAAATAAATACAGCCATTAAACAGCTTAATTTCAATTTTAAAATATAAAGATATCACAACTTATAATAAGTGTTAAAGTTAATAGCACTGTTTTTTAAATATTTTGCTTATCAGTGAAATATAGCGTTGCTGCTAGATAAGCATGGAAATATTGAGGACATTGAATTGTAGAATAATAATTTTGTTCATATTTGAAAAGTATGTGTTATAGAAAATCTATGATTTTGGAGGTTGGATTGGATATTTGATTTTTGGAGTTTGGTTGGTTGTATTACAGTTTTGATGATGGATGGAGAATTTTTGTCATTGCCTTGAGGATGTGATGTATTCATGCCACTGGTGATTGATTTATCTCATTCACTGCTCCAACCCAGATTATAATATCAGTTATTATTTATTATGAAGCAGTTAACAGTAGGCCTGCCATGATTTAGCCTCTAAGACTCCAGAGAGAGCAAGGCATACTTTTTTCTGATACATAATATTTCGACTCTAAGACTCCAGAGAGAGCAAGGCAGTATTTTTTTTTACTGATATATATAATAGTTACCTCCAAGACTTTAAAGATAAGCATGGCAGTATTTTATGAATTATAGCCCCTAAGACCTGGAAGTAAACAGGGCAATGCAACAGTGTTTGCAATAAACCATTATGGGTTGTAGTAGCCAGAGTGACTGAGTTGGGGTGATCATCTGAGTGTTCATGGAACATTGTATGCTTTAAGTGCAGTGATTGAATTCTTTTATCTATCTCATGACTGTGAATTGCTAATCATTCTTTTGGCTGTCAGTATCTGTCAGATCTCTGGAAGGGTAGATGAGTATATATATAACTTGAGGTATGAACTCTATTATAAATAGTTGCACATATGTTATATAAGTAATTTTTTTTTTGCTTAGTGTATTAAAATAGGGCATAGAGAGGGTTAAGTTTTATAAAAGCATGAAAAAACTAGATAAATTATGGCATAAAAAGGGCACACTAATACAGAGATAGCTTATTCTTAAATAAATATTTTTAAATAGGGGCTATGACCTCATACTTTATCAATTATATATAAGTAAAAAAATGAGTGATGATGGAGGTTAAGTTAATTAAAGGCACTTAAGATATAGATAGATGGATGAGGAGAATTATGGCTGAGAAAGAATGGTTGGAAATTTTAAAGTATATGGGAATAGATAAAGGTGTTTAACTTTGGATGTATAGGAAATCAGCGAGCAGAACAGAATAAAGCAGAACAGAAATCAGTAATATAAATATTTTATAAGTTTATAAATAAGTATAAAAAAATATTAAGATGGACCAAGAAAAAGAAGTAATTATTGAAGGAGTGGAGGAGGTAGAGAAGCAAGGCCTTCCAGAGTGGTTGCAAATTATGATGGCACAATTTAAGGAAATGAAACAAGAGATAAATCAGAAATATGATCAACAGGCTCAAGCAAAGAGTCATCAATCAGAAGATATGAGCCAAATAAATCAAAAAGTGGATCAGCAATCTCAAGAAATAAAACTAGAAATAATTCAACATTCTAAAAAAATAGAGAATATTGAAATAGAATTGAAAAACAAATGGCAAGAGTTCGATGACAGGTGCGACATAAGATATAAGGAACTTGCCGATAAATTGACAATAAGTCAAGAAAGTTGGAAGAAAAGTTTTAGTGTTGTAAAGGAAGAGTTAGTAGCTGTACAAGAGGAATATAGGAAAATGGTCAACAAAAATGAAAGCCTTAAAATAGCTCAAAATAATTTCAAAGAAAGTGTTAACAGTGAGATTAATACTTTAAAATTAGAGGTAGCTGCTGTACAAAAACAGTTAAAAGTAGAATATAAAGATCTGGGGAAAAAGCAGAGTAAATCAGATCATGAGCTAAAGAAAATACAGAAAGAGGTACAGAGTATAGGTGAGCAAATGGAAGGGACAACAAGGGAAGAGATAGAAAGTTTAAAACAAAGTATAATAGAATTAGAAGTCAATAGCCAGAAGGATCAGTTTGACTTTAATGAAAAACTGGAAAATCACAGAGAATGGTAGTGGAGGAAGTGAAAGAATACTTGCGTTATCAGGAAAAAGACCTAAACCACCAATTATTAATAATGATGGAAGACAAACTGACTGAAATAAAAGAAATGCAAGTAAAGGCAACCTCAAGTAGTGGGTCATGTAGAATACCACAAAGCTTAGGGCCAGAGATGTATGAAAATAATGCTATAGGAATAGAGAGTGGGCAGATAGTAGAGAAGGGTCCCAGAAGGACAGAGGAAGATAGTTTAATAACTGAGGGAAGAAGTAGCCATATAGCTAAATATATTCAAGTGAAAGTTTTTAGGGGCAAATATGGGGAAAATCCCATAGAATATTTGAATGGTCTCAATGTACTGTTTTCTTTGAGTCGATTAAATGACCAGGAAAAATTAGCAGTTGTGAGCAACCACCTTCACGCCTCAGCAAAAAGTTGGTGGCATGCAGTCTTTTATAGACCCAAAGCATAAAGGGACTTTAAGAGTATGCTACTTCAAACATTCTGGAGTGAGGAAAAGCAGGATAGTTTAAAGTATAAAATTAGCCAGCAGAAATATACCCCTAGGGAAGGAACTTATACTCAGTTCTTCCACAGTCAGGCTGCTACTTTAAAAATGCTTACAGCATGTCCCTTATCTGAGCCCCAAATCATTAGGATAACCAGAAGGAATTTCCCTAAACATTTAGAACAGGCCTTAATAGCTGCTGATGTACACTCCCTAGAGAGAGTGGCAGATATGTTAGAAGCATTGGGGGCCACAAAAAGTACGGCCGAAGGTTATCCTAGGAGGAAGGAGAACTATAATTATAAAGTCTCCAGTATGAGAGTTGGAAACAACCAGTTAGGCTGACACTTTCCAACAAAACCCAGTAAAACACACAAAGGTAGGCCTGAGAATAATTCCCATCAGCAAATGCAAAATAGACCCATAATTAATAGAAACAGGAGTCCAGTAGCCAGTTGCTCAGAATTAGTAATAATTTTCCACATAAGGTGCAGCAAAAGTCCATAAAGATAATGACTAAGGCTAGTCCAACAAACTAAAATGGACCTCAATGGAATGTTCTCTACTGCGGGCACCCATTGCTAACTTGGGGAACAAGGACAATATTTTAACAATTAATTTAGGCTGGGACACAGATGATCTGGACAGTGAACCTTTGCCAGCATGTTATACTTTAGGTGGCTGTCCAGAGATCAAACTGGTCACTTTAGGAATAGCAACCAGGGCATTGGTGGACACAGGGAGCCAGGTGTCAATAATTTCTGAGGCACTATATCATAAAATACTTAGGGAGGATGAGGAAATTCCCTATGAAGCAAACTGCTATTACATTAGCTAATGGAAAAAAGGCCAAGCTATTTACCCAGCAAGTATGGCTTACCCTACAAATAGGATCTCACTCATATAAACATGCCTTCTTGATCATGCAAGGCCTTATATATGAGGTTATATTATGATCTGATTTTTTAAATAAGCATGGGAGTTTGATTGATTTTTATAACAAACACATAAGATGTCAGAGTGGAGATGAAGTCCTGGAAGGAGTAGTACCATTTTATCAAGCTAGCATTGCTACAATCCAAGAGGCCTCCACTCAACAGGATGTGAGACATAAGTTAAAAGGAATTGAGAGTATAGACCCTGATTTAGGAGGGAAATGTTTCACCTTCTTTGTAAATTCATGGAAGTGTTTTCCAGAAAGCCTGGCATTATTAAGGGTATGTGCATCGGATTCGATTAACAAATTCAGAACCGTACCCCATCCCCTACCAATACAGGGCTGAAGTCAATGCCCAAGTTAGAAAAATGGTGGAATGGAAGGTCATAAAAAATGTCCATCTGCATATAACAACCATTTGTTGTCCAAAAGAAGGATAGCACTGTCAGAGTATGCTTAGATGCCAAGGTTTTTAAATTGATTAACCATCGAGGAAAGGGATGTCCCTCCCACTATACAAGAGTTGCTAATAAGATTCAGAGATAAAACTATTTTCAGTACCTTTGATCTGACTGCCAGTTATTGGCAAATCTACTTGCACCCAGAGGATCACAAGTATACTGCATTTAGACATGAGGGTCATTGATATGTGTTTGAAAGAATGCCCTTTGGTCTAATAAATAGCAGCGCAGGCTTGATCCGATGCCTAGATAGAGTACTATCAGAAGTTAAAAATGTCATCACAACATATGTTGATGATATAGTCATTGCCTCAAGCAATGCAGCAGAACATCTCCAACATCTGAATACCTTTTTAACTGAATGTATGGAGAAAAATATAAAAATTAATCTAGCCAAGAGCACTATTGCTGTACTAGAAATACCATTTCTAGGACACCTGGTGGAAGTAGATGGTATAAAACCAAACCCTGATAAAATAAGTGCAATCTGAAACTTTCCACAGCCAGAAAATAAAAAGCAGCTGAGATCCTTCTTTGGTGTATGCAATTTTTACCATCGCTTTTATAAAAATTTTGCCTATGACACCATTTATCTATCCCAATTACTTAGAAAGGACACTAGATGGAAATGGAAAGAGCACCATTCCATAGAAAAGAACCTCATCAAAACTAAATTCTTTGAACAGATAATATTAGGATATCCTAATTTTGAAGACACCTTTTATATACAGATTGATAGCAGTGGATATGGGCTGGGGGTGATCTTATTCCAACCACAGGTACTTTGCTTTCTTAATTGTCTTCAGAGAGGGCCTGAATTACATGATACTACAACTGAAAAAGAAGCATTAGCAGTGGTTTCGGCCTTTCAAAAGCTTAAGCAGTACCTGGTGGGATCCCACATTGTCGTAATAACGGATCACAGGAGCTTAGAATTCCTCAATAGGAGCTATTTGAACAATGAAAGGCTGATCCACTGGAGCCTATTCCTGCAACAATTCAATTACCAAATTCAGTACTGTAAAGGCAAAGAAAATGTGGTTGCAGATATTCTCAGTAGGAATCCTGTGAGAATCCAACCACAACATGTACATCTAGACCAGGCGTATATAGCGGCAATAGCCCTTGTTGTTGATGATTCTGTGGAAAAAGAGTTGAGTCAATTACACCAGTTACAAAGCCAAGTTTCTAAATTACAGCCAATATTGGCCTATTTGTCTAAAAAAATTAAAAGTGATGCAGTCAATAGAATGTTAGCCAATGAATCCATCTTCAGATATTGTATATAACAGGATTTATTGCACTACCATACAGTTGAACATCAGGAAACATCATTGAGGATATACATCACCACAAGTATAAGGGGAAGGCTAATCTATTATGTTCACTACTTATATGAGCATTATGGACCTAGAAAAGTGGAATATGTCATTAGGAGACTATTCTACTGGCCCATTATGTATGCCTCAATACTACAATGTCTTAAGTATTGTGAAATTTGTTTAAAATCCAAGTATACTAGTCATTCATATGCGGGGATCTTGCAACCCATTATTCTCAAACAACCAAATGATCTAATGGCTATACATTTTTATGGGCCATTTGATTTAGGTATATCTTAGTTACTTATGACATCTTCTCAAAGTTTGTTGCTGCGTATACTGTTGCTGCATATCCTGTCTACAAAGCCAATGCATGAGGGGCAATTAGAAATTTAGAAAGTTCACAATTTACCTTAGTGGGAAAACCAAGAACTATTCTAACAGACCATGCTACCTATTTTCTCTCTAAGGAGTGGAACAACTGGTTACAGCACCAAGGGATTAAACATGTCTTAAGTTCCATTCATAACCCACAATCTAACCCCTGTGAAAGAGTCATGAGGGAGTTAGGTAGATTGTTAAGGGTTTACTTGGAGGGCCATCATAAGGATTGGGTTAAAAACTTAGGCAAAGTGGTTGGGTATATTAATATCACCCAAAATGAAACCACAAAATTTGACCCAACTCATTTACATTATGGAAAGCATGAACCAAATTTTATAAAGACTCCCTTGCCAACCATACAAGAGGAAGAAATAAGTGGAGAGATACTGCTAGAAAGAGCAAGGAACAATATGCAGTGAATGGCTAAAAAACGGATTGCTAGAGGTCCAAAGAAATCCACTCAATTCAATGTAGGTGATCATGTCCTTGTTAGAACACCTCTTTTTAGCGACCCGCAGAAACATAAATTCAAAAAATTTTACAACATATATGAAGTGCCATTTCATATCAAGGAAAGAAAAGGGGAAAATGCATTTGTATTGGAATCATCAGAAGGAGTAAAAGGCACATATAATGTACGTAGCCTAAAGCCAATGGCACTTCTGACCTAAGCAATTCTTTACATTAAAATATTTTTTTTTGTTTGGGAGTGAGGCAAATATAGATATATTCTCATTTTCCGCACATATATAGATTCTTCAATTAAAAAAATATTTATTTTTTCTTTTATATATTGTGCCCTTTTGTATGGGTCTCCATAAATTGTTATATCAATTTGTTAAAAAATTTTAAATTTAAGATATATTATAGCTATATGATGTTGATTTTATTTCTAATAATCTTTCAAAAGTTTAATCAAAGTAAACTATGAATATTTGATATGTGAAATTGTGCTAATATTTGGGAGAGACGTTTCAATAAAAAAATGATAATATTATATGGTTGGGAAAACTGGCCATGATCAATACTGCATTAATAAGTTTTGTAAATAAATATTTAAAGCTAAAAGTTTAAAAAAAGGACAAGTTAAAATTAAATGCATATATATTTATTATTGATAAAGATTAATATTTAGTAAGTGAATATAAATATTATGTTATTAATAGTATATAAGAGAAGATTAATATTTGATTTTATAATATCGAATTATTATTTTAAAGTTGTTATAGTATATTATTTGTTTTAAAAAATTATTTATTTTCTAAAATTGAATTGTTAGTTTATTTTTAGATAATTACAAGCGTTTATATCTGTGTTGTAAGTCAGGTGACAGATAGACATATGTACACATATGCTTGTAAGTTTTTTTAGTAAAGTTGCAAAACTGTTTTAAAATTCTATTATAAAATTTAGAAATATTATATTGGCTATCACGAGATAAAAATAAAAATAATTAGCGTGAAATATTAAATCTGATTTTTAAAATACTGTTTAAAAAATATAATGAATAAAAATAGACTTAGTTTGTTTAGAAAAATAGTCTTATAAAAGTTAAAAGTGAAATAAAGTAAAACATATCTTTTTAAAAAATGTTTAATGGATTTAAATAAATGATAAAAATTAATTTAAGAATTAAGTAATGTAATAAATAATAAATATTAAATAAGTCAATATTTATTTTTAATTTTGTATTGTTGGTAAGATATGTAAATAGGCTAGCAAGGTGATTGTTTAATTTACCAATCAAGTGGGTAATTTCTTCCGGTATAAAAACTGAGGTTCAATTGTTCAGAGGGTGATTGGAATTTCTTTTAAGTGAAGTGTGCTATTAAATATAGCTAAGTAAAAATTATAGACGCTCTCGTAATAGTTTCTTAATTTATAAGAGAGTAGTTTTAAATAATTTTATAAAAGTTTACCGTTTAATATGCAGTGCTAATTTATTTATAGTTCCCTATTGATCGTCTCTATCGAAGCTCAATTTTACTATCAAATAATCATGAAGATATCATATATCGATAAAATGTGTTGGAAACCTTATATTAAAAATATAGTGAACGCTGGATTAACTAGGAGAATTACTAGTTGGATAAAAATAATATATTGGACATTATATGAATTTAAAAGTTGATTATAATTAATTTTTTTATAAACAAATATTTTAAAGAAAGATAAATACTTCTTTATGAAGAAAGTATTTTAAAATTATATATTTTAATATATCTTTTGGTAAAGATATGGAAGTTAATAATAATTGCAGAAATACTTGCCTTATTAAGTCTTTGTTATTTAAAAGACTAGAGGTTGATAAATTTTTTAAAAAAACTGATAATTCGGAAATTTAATTGATAAATAAATACCTATATAAAAACGTTATAATATTTAGATTCTATATGCTGGTTATATAGAAAATTTTAAAAAACGTTTTGCTGAATATTTAAAGAAATGCGCACAGAAGTATACGAGGATATCCAAGTCAATTTTTATAAAACTTAAATTAAACATTTAACTATTGATTAATCCTAAGAAGATAATAACTTTTAAATAAATCCGGATCCTATAAACTGTTTTAATTATTATTTTTTCTTTATGGTGGAACTTATTTTATTTTATTTTTTAAAAAAAAAAAAAAAAAAAGTTTTCATTTATTTCATAAAAACTGTTTAAACACGTGATGTACCGGAAAAGGATGTGATGTTGGTAAAATGTTGTGCCTAGGAAAAAAGAACAATTGTGGGTAGAAAGAAGACACCGTTGGATTTTATGTAACATATTTTGTTTTCTTAACTAACATAGATATTTAATTATTTATTGATCTATTAGAGATAAGAGAGGTACATTTTAAAAGTAACTACATAATAATATAACACTTAATTTCATAAAGTTTATTTTTTTTATATAATTTTACAACACATAATATTTTAAGAATAATTGTTGAGTATAAATGTGATATTATTTTTGTAAAGCTATAATCCTGGAGGACATCGTTTGGCTGATTATAAATTGGAGTATGATTTATGGTAATAATTATATAATATTAATAATTTAATGTATTTTGCTTTGTTTTCTTTAGATAAACCAAATATTATTTGATTGTTGAGTGAATGTATAAATATTTAAAGAACATACACGCATAATATTATCAATAATAGTTTTATTTTAATATGCATACTTTATTTTATAATATAAATTTATTACAACGTAATAAGAGTTATCCAGAAATAATTATATGATTCTTTCGTGAATAAACTTTAATGTTTCTATTATAATATTAGGAATTTGATTTATTATATTAGTATGAGTCATTTATATTTATTTTTCAAATTAGTAAGAGGTAAAAATATATCTATATTTTTTTTTATTTTTTATTTTTATTAGACAAGTTAAATTAATTTTATATAGAAATTTATATTTTTATTTGAAGGGTTTATCATATATAGATGATGAGATAGAAGAGAGTTTGGATAGTCTTTTTTTTAAAAAAAAAAAAATTGGTAAGCTGATACTGAAGTTAAATAAGATCAGAATGATATTTGAAGATAGGATTTTATTAAGAGGGAATAGGAATAACAAGTAAAAAAGAATAGTAGTTTAAATGGAAAAGAATCATAGAATTTTATTTTAATATAATAACTTTATAAAAATTGGTAATTTATAAATAAAAAATTTTGTCTTCACAAAATTGTTGAATAATTTTAAAAATATTATTTTAAGAAAAGAACATATATGTATTGCATATTTTGGTAAGACATATATTATGAAATTACATCAGAATGAAGTAAATAATTATGTAATCAATAAAAGTCATATAATATTACAAAGTTATATCAATCTATACATTAGTTGATTTTTTAGTTAATGCTAATAATACATGTAATACATAATAGCTACATTATAATAGAAATAGCTAGAATACTTAAATGGAGTAGCGTTTTAATTATTAAAGTTTGTTTATTTTACATGTGCTACATAAGTGATATTTCACATAAAAGCCTTCTATTGTACTAAGTGATTATAAATGATATCTAGTAAAATATAAGTTCATAAACTTAATTAAATGTTACTGATAAAACATTTAGGAAATGTATGGATTATTTATTTTGGATTATGGAAATAATAACAATGTAAGAATCTTGTATTATTATTATTTTTCTTATTTTTTATTTTTTTGATTTCCACTTGTAATGTAAATAATGTATATAAGTTGTTTATTAAAGTTGATGTAAATAAATTTGTTTAAGTTGTTTTAAAAGTGTGTCGAATTCATTATTTTGCACCACAGCATTTGACAACAGATAATTTGAATAAAACATAATATTTGCACAATATGAATTAAATTATTATTTTTTTTTTTTAAAAAAGAAATACAGTATTTTCTTAATATGATTTATAGAAATTCATTGACATTAACATATTATGTTATAATGGTCACAAAAATAATTATAATGCATAATATAAAGGTATAATATTATTTATTGCCACATATTATTAGATTATAAGATTTTATTATATTCTTAATTAAGATACTATATGAAGATGAAAGACATGTAGATGATTTACTTGTTTTCTTAATGATTAGTAGTATAATAAAATAGATAAGGTTAACTTATACACTGGAGATTATTATTATTAGTTATTTATTATTATTATAAGTTAAGTGTAGTTAGGTCTGATATTAAATCCCTTATCATGCCTATCTGCAAGAAGTATTATTACTTTAAGATAATTAAAAGAACCTGAGATTATTTAGTTATATTTCTTTGATAAAAGATTGAGATTTATTTATTACTATTATTGAAGTTAGTTAATTTTTTATAAAAGACATAGGAGTGCTATAGATGTATTAGTGAGATAATAAAGAGGTCATAGTATCCTTATGCCATTGAGATAATGTCTTAGAAGACATAGGCTCAATGTAAATTCATATTACCACTTGTAACTTCACTTCATAGTCTCATGATTTAATAAATACTTATTTAATTAGTGCATGATATTGAACTATATTAATTTTCTGTTAGTTGTACTAAATCTGATAAGATATAGTATTATAAAAATATATTAATAATAGTTATACATATTTTAGTCGAGCATAACAATTTAATTGAGCTAGTCATATTTTAAGTTATATTATATTTCTGGAAGTGAGGGTACAATATATATAGATTTATGTGTGTATTTATTATTATATAGCTTATAAATAGTTAATGAATAAGCAGTTGTAAAGACAGAAGGTAATAACATTTAATATTGATTTATTATATTTTCTTATTAAATAATGCGTTAAATTATTTAACATTAATTTTTGTTAAAATAAAGCAGATCAGAAAGAAAGTGTAAAATAAGGCGATCAAGATTAGTAGATTAGGATATGAAAATGTACACGTGTGAGTATGAATATTTTAAACATAAAACATTTTTACACAAATCTTTTAATGACTAGGATTGCAGGCTTTGTTGTTTTTGTATTATGTAGATTGTAGATATCTAGAGAAGGAGGTGATGCTTGGATGTAATAAAAGTAACAATTAATCCTAAGTTTTTATTAATTGCAACAGACCGTCAAACTTGTGAAGCTTTGATCTTTATCTCAAGATAAGATTTCCAGGTGGTCCTTTTCTTTGATCAAAGATTCGCAATATAAACGAATGAAACAATATTTAAAGGTGATCAGTTTTTTTTTAATGTTATTAGGAAGAGATGTAATGATCAGTTTTTTTTTGAGCATTATTATTAGACAGATGTAGTGATTGAGTTCGTGGAAACCAAGGGAAATGGACAGTTTGCATATTTTTTTTCAAAAGAGAGTGAGCGATTGATTTTTTTTTCACTCTTCAAAAATTGAGGAAGGAGAAAAATGACTTGTTTTAAAGTCAGTATAGATGAAGATGTGCATATATATAAGTAATTCCCAGCAATATTAAGAAAAGGAAAGGAAAAAATTGAATTTCTTGGAAGAAGAAATTGACAATTCTATAAAATGTTATTAATATATTTTGCTGTGTATAATACAATGAATTTGCATTGCTAAAGCCACTTCTGCTTCCTAAAATCTGACATCTATGGGTTAACTCACTGATCTATCCGTGGACTTATACCAAAGTCCTTTATAACCAACAGAATAATCGAGTTTGAAGCCAACCACACAAGCTATTTGAAATGCTTCTTTTCTGGCTCCTGGCCTATTAAGGGTTCATTCTCTTTGAATGGAGGGAGAAGGGGAAAGAAGAGAAAGGAAAAGGAAATTGTATAAAAACCTTATAACTAGGTTTGATTAAGCTATCAATCAAATTTTTGTTAAAGTTTTTCTCATAGTCATCTAAAGTGTGTACAATGATTTTTTTTTAATGGTAGAGACAAGAAAATCCACCAGTTCATACTTATCTAAAAGTATTTGTAATAACTCTTTTTGTAAAAAATTGTTTATAAACTTCTCATCAATTATATAATATCAATACTTATGCGCTTATAACAATAAAATAAAGAAGTTATATGTTATTAAATTTATTTAAAGCTTAGCGCTTTCAAAGCTCTATGGCTTCATAATCATAGCTGTACAAAATAAAAATAAAACGGTTGATAGTGATGAGGGGGTGTATTCAAATTTATGTTAATTAGATGTTTCAGTATACTATTTAAAATATTGTATGACTTAGTTTGTCCATCTTTTGGAAATGGCAAAACAGGTGTCCTATCTATTAATTGATTGGTTGTCATTATTTATGAAATATGCCTCCTTTATTTTGTGCCTATGGTCATTACTCTCTTTACACACTATTCTGGGATTGGTGGATTCAAATCTGTGTCCAGTAGCTTTTTCATGAAAAACATGTAATACCAATTATACAAGCAGATAACCCCACAATGATATATCTTAGATATGTGGATGGAGTGTTTATTGCTGCTAAAAGGAGTACAATCTTAAACATCACTAAAGAATTACAGCTGCTGTCTAAACTCACACTAAATACTACATGGGAAAATGATCAACACCATCTAAAATATCTGGACCTAGCTATACAAAGAGAAGATAAACAATTAATGTACCACATGACCATCAAATCCCTAGAAATTAGAGGATACATAAATATGCTGGACTGAATTCGTTTTTGCATAGAAATGATTACTTATGTAAATGTACTTCAGACAAAAGAGATAACATATTAAAATACATTAAACAATTAACATCTGTTGGGTACAAATATAGACACATAACTAAAAGAATAGCACAGTTCCAAGCAAAAATAAACCAGCAAGGCAGAAACAGAAATAATAAACCAAGAATAACTATACCATGCATACCCAATATTTCCAAACAGCTAACTAAAACATTATCAAAAGAATTTATTATTGCTTTCTGCACTTCAGCCAACACTAATAGACTAATAAACAATTCAAAAGATAAACTTGATCCCAAACTAACATCTCAAGTGGTGTACCAGATACAATGACCTCAGGCTGGATGCAGAGCCTCATATTATGGGGAAACAAAAGCTACCATTACAAAGAGAGCATCCCAGGACATATATATGTATAAAAGGGCACTGAACAACAAGGAGTCTATATCAGCATTCATGAAACATGAAAAAGCTACTGGACACAGATTTGAACCCACCAATCCCAGAATAGTATGTAAAGAGAGTAATGACCATAGGCGCAAAATAAAGGAGGCATATTTCATAAATAATGACAACCAATCAATTAATAGAAAGGACACCTGTTTTGCCATTTCCAAAAGATGGACAACCTAAGTCATATGATATTTTAAATAGTATACTGAAACATCTAATTAACATAAATTTGAATACACCCCCTCATCACTATCAACTGTTTTATTTTTATTTTGTACAGCTGTAATTATGAAGCCATAGAGCTTTGAAAGCACTAAGCTTTAAATAAATTTAATAACATATAACTTCTTTATTTTAGCATTATAAGCGCATAAGTATTGATATTAAATAACTTTTTGAAATGGTAGAAGCAAGCCAGTCAACAAATTCAGTGTTATCAAAAGCATCAACAATAAATAATTTTAAAATTGTGGGAATAAGCAAGTCAATTAATTCATGTTTATCTTAAAAGTATCTGCAAGAACTTTTCTTTTTTTAAATGGAGCAAATCAATTTATTGAAGTTATACGTGAGACAAGCAGTCTGAAAATTCAAACTTGAGACATTTATAAGAAGTGAAAAGAATCGGGTAACTATGAACTTTCATTAACAGATCTTTTATTCTTACTTATTAAAAGTAAACTTTAAGTTATTGGTCAGAGCATTTCTTTTTTTCTTTTGATAGAGAAACATTAAAGGCTGGTTTATCGATAGTTATTCTCAATATCACCTATCATAACACGAACACAGTTTAAATCTTTAAACTTAAATTTTTTTATTTTTTTTTATTATTGTTTTTATTACATATTGTAATATTGAAATGTTTTTTTTATTGTTCTTCATTTATTATGACAATGAGCAACCTATAAATACATGCATTTATAATGTTTTTTTATTTATCTTGTTGCATATTAGAATTGATATAATGTATTTTATTTTCTTTTGCTCAAGGTTGCAAGAATATTTTGTATATATATGATTTATGTACTAATCTCTAATATAAGGGAACACATTTTAAAAAATATATGTTGACATATCACAGGGTGTGTGTGCAT
This sequence comes from Epiperipatus broadwayi, assembly GCA_028023455.1. NCBI lineage: Eukaryota > Metazoa > Onychophora > Udeonychophora > Euonychophora > Peripatidae > Epiperipatus > Epiperipatus broadwayi. The sequence continues at coordinate 8,616,708 of JAQFVV010006224.1, read as the reverse complement.
GTGTAACTGCTTATACAAACACATCAAAAGAATAGGTTATGCATGATTAGTTTAAATATGGTAAATTTAAAAGCAGGGCTTCACATTTGAATGGAAGTGAAATAAAACACACAAGTTACATATGAAATTTATTTTATGATATAATAAATTAGGAAAGTCTTAAATAAGCATTCACTGAAATATTTTTTTTAATGTTGATTTTAAGCCAGCTTATTTTAAAATATCCAAAATGACAAACTTTTATATTAAATTTATTTGGTTATGCTTATATAAATTTTTGTATTAGTTCTATATTTAATTAATGTAATAATAAGCCATTTATCTAATTAGTAAATTTGATTTAAAAAGTAGAGTTAAAGAAGAATAGTATTAATAAAATATAATTACATATCTTAATTGGTTTTCAAGTTATTATTAAAAATATGTTTTTCTTGTCTTGATTTTGTCATTTTAAATGATCATCATCACCGCTCGCAGATATTAAGAATCATCAGCACTAGCAAATATTAAGCAAGCGCTCGCAAAATGTTAAGTAAGCTAGAATGTTGATTTGCATTTAAGTATTTAAGGATTATGCTTGATAATAACCAAGTTTTAATAATTATAGGTTAATAATAGAAAGCTAAAATTATGTTATGCCCATGAGTTTTGATCATCCTCGTCAAAGATGGATATCATATTATTGATTAAAACACTGTTTAAACAAAGTACTGTACATGAGTTATGATCACCATCATCATTAAATAAATTATAATCATTAAATCTAACATTTAACATAATTAATATATTTAGTAAATAGGGGTGTATAGAAAGTTGAATATCACATGGAGAGAAGTGTGATGATCAGTCATCATCACTAGTATTATTGAATCCTAGTTTTAACTATAAAAGTATTTTAGTAAATAACCATAAACTTATATAAATGCTAGTGAATGTAATATTTAAATCCCAGTTTGACATGGATAATTTTAAAAAAAAAATGCCTACGAGTTAATAAAGATAAATTTATTGTTGTGAGTTTATTTATAAGTTATGGCTGGTATCATCATCATCATTATATTATCATCATTATCATCTTTATATTATGATAAATAATTGAGTTAAGTAACTAGTTTCATTGCCAGCCACTTAAGTAATGGTCTTCACTATGTTTATTTGGAAGCCATTAATAAGAGTATTTTTTTTTTGCATTTGTTCATCAATATACGTAAAGTGAACTAGTAATATCTATAAGAGTCTTTGATCTATAAAAAAAGATTTGGTGATATGGGGATCTTATGATTTTATTGACATAAGTAAAATCTAAGAATGTCATTTTTTTTCATTAGTCATCCAAGTCATGTGTAGTAAAAATGTACCAAATGAGTTTGAACTCAGTACACTCTAAACAAATATTTATCTAGATTTAAAACAATCTAGTGGCGCTTGTGGGAAAACACATGTACTTAGCTAAACTGAATAAAGAGTGATTTAATCCCTTTCCAACTTCATAATATTAACTTTGTATGATATTTTTTTTTATAAGTGGTTATAAACAGCACCAGTGTGTGCATGTGACCATGAATGGTCGTATATACATGGAAAGAGGAATGAGAAGGATTCTCGGTTAAAAGAACCTATTATCGGAGTTAAGTAAAAGGCACTCCCGGGATCTCACAGTGGGTAATTTTATTCAGTTGCTATATTTAATATTATTTTATTTGATGACAATGGCCAGTATGTTTTATTGTTCAAATGACTTCCCCAATATCTAAATATTTTAAATCTTTAATGATGACAGTTTTAATTTTCATTGTTGTTATTTTAAGTATTGAAAAATGAGATAATTTATTTATTTCATTATTAGCGTGACAGAATTAATGTTTAGGATGGTTGCAAACGGGCTATAATGTTATATTTAATTAATTATAAATAGACACCCAGATAAAGCATGATATGCATATGTTCTTATTTATATGTTAGCGTCATCCTTATTTAATTACAAATTGTATTTTAGCTAAAACAGTGAATTCATTTTTCATTTAATTTTACTTGGTTACAAATGATGAACCGCTGGAGCATATCATATATCCTGTTTAGTGTTTAGTTATTGAATTATAGCAATTATCATTTTATCATTCATCTATATATTTGTAATTGGTTACAAAATCGTAGCCTTTTTCATCATTACATTATTTTGTATGCTGTTAGTAATTTTTCTTACTGTTCAAATGACAGATTAGAATCATATTATAATAATTAATAATTTCTTCTATTTTTAATTTTCCGTTAAATATATATATATATATAGTAACCGAACCAGATGACAAACAAACATTATTAATGGTAAATATAAAAAAAAACTTGTAGCTCAGTCTTATCAGATTTCTTTCTTATATGTAAGAATTATAATAATATCAATCTGAATCATTCCATGTCTAATAAATTATAATATCAATATTAAATGAATTATTTAATAATAAAACAATAATCATGAGACTTATTATCCAATCACCTGGTAAGTTAACCTTTTTAACATTGAGCATATACCAAAAGCATATCCTCAATGGCATAGGAATATCACAAAACTTTAACTCCATTAAAACATCAATGAATACTGAATATTAAAATTTCCTATGTTAAATTTAATAATAATAATAATATAATACACATCTACTTATTGAAATTATTTTTATACCAATCATGAAATATCTCAGGTACATATTGTTTCTTAAATGCATAAATTAATCCACGTAACTTAAATGTAGAGGGGGATTTCATTCACATCCAGCTACAGTTAAAATATTTAAGAAACAAATATAAATCACTTCCTCACCTTTAAACTAATTAACTTTTCTTATAAATTGACTATTAAAAAAACTATTATTAACCAACACTTAGAATACTATTAATTACCATAATTAATTTCCAACATAATTTACTATCACAATGGATTGTGATTCAATTTCTCCTATTCTTATATGGCATGTTAATTACTCAACTCTTCACTATAATCATTGAGAAGGATGTAGAAAATGTAAGTTAATTAATAATTTAAAATACAATATCAAATGTTTTTAATAATCATCATATTTTTCTTATCTATTATCTTATCTCAAATTATGTGCAACAACTCCAAATATATTCAATTAGTGCAATATATGTGTGGCAAGGATGATTAACAATGACTTGGGAATAAGAAATGAGACTTTTGACATTGTATCAATTTTAAAACAAACATTAATATTTATTATAGTAAGATTATACAAATTAAAAAATAATTTACAAATATCTTAGCTCTAATGAACAATATTTAAAATACTATAACAAAACTTTACAAAATAAAATTAACAAAGTAATTATTACAAACTAAAGTAATTCATACTTCAATCTAAAATCATTTACTGATAGGATCAAGTATATTACAATACTTTACTTTATTATCATGAATACATTTCTTACTATTTTATATTAAAAAATATATATACAAGTTGTTTTTTCCTCAAGTACAAATATTTCACAAATATATTCATTTATTTTTTTCGCAAATATATTCTTTTTTTTTTTTAATTAAAGCAGAGAAGAAGATAAGAGTTCTGGTGAAGACTGCTGGACAGTCGAAACTGTAAGGAAAATAAAGAAGTTTTTAAGAAAATTTGTTGCATTAAAGTGTATATGAAAGAAATGTTATAAGCAATATATATATATATCTACTCCTTATATTTTATTATTTTATTATAAAATAAATGCTTGATTATTTAGACATTGATTAAGATATGGCATTTTATTCCGTTACATACAATAATAAAAATAAATATCCGGCATTCTTTCAATATTATATCACTATATACTCATTTCGTATTTTGATCTCATATATCAAATAAAACATTAACAAAATATTTCTTCTTACATTCTTTAATATTCTATTTGTTTTATATTTTATCATTCTTGCAATAAATTAATCTCTCTTATAATCATTTGAAAGTCTAGCTATTACCACTACTTATATCTTTAATTAATTTATATGAAATTTATACAAGTGCAACTTTTTATGATAAAAACTGTGAGATGGATATCTTATAAAATTATAAGAATGATATCATGGACTAAATGTAATTTAAGGCAACATATCATATTGTGTCTACCTTAATTTTGTATCATGGCTACTATTTCAAGGTCTTATAGATTTTAGAAATATTACTATCTATTATATCATAAATATTCAAACTTCTTTTATACTTTGTCATATTTGGTCTGAAAAATCATATCTACAACACTACAGGATTTCTAATAGATATACTTTCCTGTATCATTACTTAAAAATCTGACTCTCTTTATGAGATATTTACATTATTTCTCTCATAACATCTAAACTTATTATTAACGCATATAATACTTTTAACATACCAAGAAGACTAAAACCTAACAAGTAGTTTTATGATAAAATTTATCATATATATAATGATTTATTTCTAATTGGTGAAGAGGTCAATCATACATACCATTATACAAACATACTAATATTATAATAAATTTATTCAATTCTTTGCCATATATTTTTATTTAAGTTTATATATAATAAATATCACACATCTTTATTTATCTGATTCCATGCTTAAAATTAAATACCAATATCTTATAGTTTTTTAAAATATTACTTTATAATCATAACAGTTTATGATTATCACCACTTACTCTCTTGTAGCACCTCTTCCATGTTTTAGAATTATAATCAATAAAAAATAATTCATATACAAAAAATTTAAATACTTAAATCTAACACAACATATAAAATAAATAATTTTAAATACTCAATACTATATTAATATTATAGTCATTTTAAAGAAAACAATACTCTGGCTTGCACTGAGTGGCATTACTGTATGAAGACTTTGCCTGTGTTAAAACAATATAAACAAAAAGTTTTCTTCAACTCCTTGAAATAAAATTAAAAATCACAATACTTAATTGGGAGTACGGTTTCCATGATGATATCTTGAAGGAGAGAATTTTTTTTTCTCACTCTCTCTCCACTCTGTGCTCTTCACTATTACTCATATCATACATAACTTGAAAATATAAATAAAAATTCACATTAGAATTATTTATCAACAATAATAAATTCTCATAGCATAAGTTCATCCTTTCATTCTATGACATCTGTGCGATTACTTCACAATTTAGTAAATACATTTTACTTTTTTTTTTTTAAAAAAAAAAGTTTTTTTTTTTAAATTTAAAACATATACTTGTAGACTCAAAAATTCCAATATTACTCCTTTGAATAATCAGTAATTAAAACAGTTGATAAATTATAAATATCTAAATTATATTAAAGTCAGTAACTATTAAACTGTTGCACATGCGCTTTGGATTTTAAATATAAAATGAATGAATACTAACACTTAATTGACTTAATAAGACTTAATGTACATCATCTTCTTTTCTTATACAATTATCATCTAACAATGTCATAAATAAATTCATATCTTTAAATATTAAAGAGTCTTAACAAATATAAGTAATTACCTTTATTACTAATAAAGACAAGATTTAGCAGAAACTATTTCCTAGCATAAAAAATTAAGAAATATTTTTCTTCCATATTCCTTTCAGTTTAAGCAGCAAAAATGTTTCAATAGTATGCAGTTTCTTTTATTGAAGTAGATTTTATCAAAGTGAATACAGTTCTATTCCATTCATTTTCACAAGTTTGTAGTCAGCATATGTAGAGCACCAACAAGGATTGTTTACATTTTGTTCCATGAAATTTATTAACAAACTTCTTAAAATTAATTCCCACATATTTATTACTTAACTTTTACCACTAAAAAAGATAATAAATTTTAATACATTTACACTTAAATTTTAGGAAAAGAAAATATGTTTTCCTCCACAAATGATTTCTTGATTTTTTTTTTATTGCCTGCTTATCCCTATTTATAGGTAAAATTTTACAATATCTGATTGGTTAATTACCTTCAGATATCTAGTTAAAATGAATATTAATTACCGTCTATAATTTTAAAATGGATCAAAAATATTATTAAATCAATATTTATCAATTGTAATAAAACCTAGGTTTTATAATTTACACTATTATTCTAGTGATTGATTTTACAAACTTTTATGGCATTTATATTATTAAAAGTAATATTTATTATTTATATAATTAACAAATTGACTACTTTAACAGCAAGCAAATTTTTATTAAATCAATGTGTGCACACATCTATTAACAAACATCTCACTCCCATTGATTTTATCAGTAACTAAATAAGTTTAAAATAACAAATAAGTATTAATTTTCAAATTTATTATTAACTATCATCATCATCAACCCACTGCAGGATGAAGGCCTCTCCAAGTTCAATCCATTTTCTCTGATCATAGCTTCTCTTCTCCACATCACCCCAGCACACTTTCTTATTTCATTCATCCGTATCACATGTGGTCTCTTTCTGGATCTTTTACAATCTCTTGGAATGCAGTTTAAGATTTTAATTGTCCATCTACTATCATCTCTTCTAGAAATATGTCCAGCCCAACTTCACTTCAATCGTTTAATTTTTTCAATGAGGTCAGTAACAGCTGTTTGTTCCCTTGCCCATATATTGCATTTTCAATCTCTTTGTTACTCCAAACATGCATCTCTCCATACTTCTTTGATTGATCTGAAGTCTCTGTATTGCTCTTATATTTAAGTGTCCAAGTCTCAGATCTATAAGTAAGAACTGGTAAAACACATTTATTAATAAACCTTCCTTTTCAAACACATAGACATATTTCCTTTTAGTATCAAGTTATTTCTAGCAAAAGCACTCCAACCAAGTTGAATTCTATGATTAATTTCATCCATTATGTTTCCATCTAAATTAATAATATGACCCAGGTATTTGTTACTGTTAACTTCTTCTAACTCATCATAATCAATCTTTATTTTCATATTTTAAGAAAATCTATTAAACATTACTTTAGACTTTTTAACATTTGTCTTTAGTCCTACTTTTCTACTTTCATCTGCTAACTCCTGCAACATTTCTTGCAGCTCTAAAGCATTATTTGCAAAAACAACTACATCATCTGCAAAATCTAAATGACTTAAATAATCTCCATTTACGTTCACTCCTTTATCTTCCCATCTTAATCCACAAAATACTTCTTGCAGCACTGCTGTAATAGATTTTGGAGATACGGAGTCACCCTGTCTTATACCCTTCTCAATATTGACTTTCCCAGTATCATTATGTAATCTAATTGTTGTTGTTGCATTTTTATAAATATTCTTTAAAATATTACAATATCCTGGATCTATACCTTGATGATCCAATGCTTTAATCACTGAAATGTTTATAGAATCAAATACCTTTTCATAATCTACAAATCCAAAGCATAATGGTAACTCATATTCATTTGTCCTTTCTATAACTTCTCTGTACTAAAACCACTTTTAAATCCAGCTTGTTCTCTTGGTTGGTGGAAATCCAATGTTCTCTGTAGATGAGTTGTAATTATCTTGGTAAAAATTTTGTATAAAACTGATAAAAGACTGATAGGTCTGTAATTTCTAATATCTTCTTTATCACCTTTTTAAAATATTAATATTAATACTGCATTTTTCCAATCATCTGGTACATCTTTATCATTTAGACATTTGATATATAACTTTGCTAAAAAAAAATTCTATTTCTTCACCTGCTTCTTTTCATATTATCAATTACAATGCCATCATTACCTGGAGCCTTCCCTTTCTTCATAAATTTAATTGCATGTCTCACTTCTTCATTTAAAATTCTGAGCAATTCGGAAGATGAAATAGATATAGGAAGTACTTGTTCTTTATTATTTATATAATTCTTGATTTATATAATTCATTTCATGATGTCATCTCTCTTTTTAGTAATAATTCCATCTTTTTTCTTATTACAGATATAAGTTTCCTACCAATACCAAAATGTTATTTTACATTCTTGAGACTTTTTTTCTCTTCCACAGCTTTCCTTACTAGTTCACAGTTATACTTTCTTATATCATTTTCGACTTTTCCACACCATTTTATAAAATTTCGAGATATTCAATCCTTTTTAATGCATCATTTTTGTGTATCTTCATATTCCTTCATAAATTCTCTAGTCTCAGTAGAAATTTTATTGGTCAATTGCTGCTTTTTTCTACCAGCTATCTTTGTTGCAGTTTTTAAAAATGTATCAGTTATTTTCATATTAATTTCATTCAAATCTGAATCATGTTCAAAATCTATTAATACCTGAAACCGATTTGCAAGTTATAATTTAAATTCATTAGAATGTTTCTAAAGATTAGCCATATCAACTGTAAATATTGTTTTTCTTAATAATTTTTGTCTCTCTAGTTTTGCATTAATACGTATCTTACATCATACTAATCGATGATCACTTCCTGTGTTAAATTTATTAAGAACATTACAATCTTGAAATATATATTTTCTGTTAGTCAAAATATAATCCAATTCTGTTGTATCTTCATTTGGATGCTTCCATGTCCATTTCCTTTTAACATTTTTCTCAAAAAAAAAAAAAAATTCATAATATAAAGTTTTTCTTTTTCTGCAAACTCCACAAGTCTATGTCCTCTCTCATTTCTATTACCATAACCAAAATTACCTACAGCACTTTCATCTTTCATTTGTTTACCAATTCTAGCATTTAAGTCTCCAATAATAATTTTAAAATGTTATTTACTCTGATCAAAAGCCTTTTGTAGATACATATAAAAATATTCTACTATTTCATCACTATAACAATGTGTTGGGACATAAATCTGAATTATCTGCATTTGGTATCTGCTATTAAGTTGTATAACTAATCTTGCCACTCTGTCTGATACACCATCAATCTCCACAATGTTGTTCTTCCACTTTTTATATATAATAAATCCTACTCCATTTGTATTTCCAATATTTGTGCCTTTATAATAGAGTACATGTCCACTTTTTAAATTAATTGTCTCTTCACCTTTTCTTCTAACTTCACAAAGTCCAATATTGTCCCATTTAATATAAGACAGTTCTTCTTTTAATTCTTGCAATCTTCCTTCACTTGAAAGTGATCTGCAGTTATAAGTACCTAAATAAAATGTCGTCATCAAATGGCAGCCTGGATTCACAATCAGGGGATTCTTAGCACCTTCGGTCACCAACCGCTGCCTTGGTTGGTGACTTTACAGCTTCCTGAGAATAAGGGCCATGATTTATTTTTGTCTGTCATAATTGTATATATAGATAAATTATAACTTTTTGGGATATACCGTGTCTTATTTTCCATTGAGCACAGATATTTCGATGGAATAGCAACCGCCATTTTCAAGGGAATAGCAACCACCGTTTTCAAGGTTAACCTTGAAAATGGCGGTTGCTATTCCGTCGAAATATCGGTGCTCAATGGAAAATAAGACACGGTATATCCCAAAAAGTTATAATTTATCTACATCATACAACCGTGAAAACATTAAGTATAACATATATATATATAGGAAAAATATTTATCATTTACATAAACATTCATTCTGCCATATCAGGTAACTTAGAAGAAAGACATGGTGTTTCTTGATCTTAAACTCAGTAAAAAACCAATAAACTCACCAAGCTGGCTAATGCATGTTGGTGAGCAGCCCATCCATGTTTATATACTATATTAATAATCACATAGTAATAATAGCTGCAACAACAAGAATGTATGGGGTGGACATTAGGAATTTGCTCTGCTCGATTCCTTTAAGGCCTCCAAGAGGAAACAAAGGGTCTCCTTTCAGTTAATAGCACACTCCTTTCTGCAGCCTTACTAACTTCAATCATTATAATTACTTATTAAAGATACTTTATATTATTTTAACTATTATTTACTTTTTTATTTTAAAAATAAACAGTACAATTTATAACTCAAAATTATAACTTATATAGATTATAACTATCTAAAGAATATTAACTCAAATTTAACACTTATGAAACAAATAATTTAACTTCTATATATTAAATAATAAGTTTTTTTTATCAGTCATTATTTAAAATTTTTACTAAAATTGACCTTTAACAACAACCATACAATAATATAAATAAAAAGAGTACAATATATATATCATTAAAAAACAGTCAACACTTAGACAATCTTAATATCAATAACAATCAGCAATTTCTAACTGTTGTCAAGGCAACCTCCTTTTAATAATACAAACATACACATACAACATATTTCTTAAAATTTATACTCATAATTTATCTCTATAACTTCCAACCAATTATTTAATAAAGAACATTTCATCGTCAATTGGGCTAGTACTTTAACCAAAGTTTATAAATTTATGAATGTTCTTAATTATATGTTTCATAACAATTTTTTCTTTTACATTTTTTTTATAATCCATTTTATATGTATCTAAAAAATTATTTTATGGCCCTGACATTTTGTTTTGTATTTTGTCATGCTCTATTCATCTATCATTATTTTATTTTATTGACCTTTATAAACCTTATCATATTCCAAAATCAATTTTATTTATTCATATTTCATTTTCAATATTATTTTTACTTTTAGTATTCATTATTAAATTACTTAATGTTTATTATTTCTCCATGTTAATTTTATATTTTCTTGCTTTGTTTTATATATATACACTGCCATTGAGTATGTTGTTCTAAATTATTTTTCCCCCATTTTTTTTCATATTAATATTTTCCCTCGTTTATGTTACTAATATTTTTAAAATCTTATTAATGTCTTGCCTTCTACAATTTTTTTTTAACTTACTCATTTTTAATTTCTGATTTTTGCATTTTTCTTTTTTTTTTTTTGATATTTAATAATAATTTATCCTTTTTATCTTATATTTTTAAAATCACAAGTTTTCAACTCCAAAAGTTAATATGAATAAAGATTAATTATTCCCCTTTCATCTTTTTTCTTGAATATATTAATTTATTTTTATAAATATATCTAAAGATTTCATTTCTTACTTTCATTCTTTGTTGCAAATACTACATTAAACTGATTATTGTTTAATTCATTAAAAGCACTAATTTGATCCTCATTATAATGATATCATTTATACTTGCTTTTTCTTGTTTATTTATTTCTATAAACATATCTAACCATTTTATTTCTTACTTTTTTCATTTTATAAAGGCTATATTAAATTTATTATTGTTTTAATTCATTAAATGCATTAATTTTATTCTTATTATAATATCATTTCTATATCTATAATAATTTCTCTTTAATTTTTTATTTATCTAACTTTTTTTTTCTATGTAGTCAATAATAATGACATAACTCCATTTATTTGACAACCCATAACTTACATCTCTGTTATCTCCCAAAAATCTTCTTTGTATTTATAGAGAAGTTTAGAAAAATAACAGATGAATAGATTATTAGTTGTTCAGTAAATGGAAGTATATCACCTGATGCTATTGACTATATAGAAGACAAATTATTAGATACATATAAAATTTTAAAAATTATAGATATGTAAATGATATTATTGTAATAAAAATCAAATTAATGCATTTGTGAATTAAAAGGTGATGAGTTAAAAATAGATAAAAAGAAATAAAAACCCGCAGCTTTAAAAAGATATAAAATAAAAATAATAAATTAACACTAAATACTAATAAGTGAAAATCCAAAAATTAGAAGTTGAAAATGAATATGCTAAATAATGTTGTTAAAAACAAAATATTAATACGATTCAAAAAAATATATTAATAATGTAAAAGAAAAAAAAAAATAGTAGCTATAAAAAAAACTGGGGAAGTAAAATGGTTTATAATGCCATATTTAATAATGTATAAAAAGTTAAAAAACATGAGAAAAAATGTAAAAGCAGAATAGATAAATATTAAATAAGTTAATAAATAATCCTAAAATAAAGATAATATTGAAATAAAACAGGAATAGCTTATGAAATTGTCTGGTTAGTGTGATGTTTTATGGGTCAATTAGAGAAAACTGCATTAAAAAAAACATGACAATGCAATAAATAGGAAAAATAAAATGTTAAAGAGTCATACAACCATTTTTTTGGGTACAGATTATAAAATTAATTATAGAAAAAATATAAAAATAATAACATATGCTAAAAATATTAATTAAAAAAATGTTATAAAACATTATATATTTAAATACTGATTAATATATTAACATGGTTAATTAGAGGCAAACAGTGGTTATTAAATAATTAGAAAACATATTTAGATATAAATTTTGCAATAAATTTATGATGTCTGAGATATATATATATTATTAATACTCATTTAAATTTTGGATGTTTAAAGTTTATATAAAGGAAAAATCATTATCTATGTTTATTATATATGTGATATGTAATTATACTGTTTTTATATAGAATTATGTATAGGTGATAATATATAATAAGAGATGAAAAAAAAAAATTTATATGTATTGGGGAGATAAAGCCTACAAGTAATGTCCTTTATTCACTATAAGTAGAAACGGATTAATGAAAGGATGAGGGCAGAGGAAAAACACTTTGAAAAGTTTCTTAAGTGAAAGAAAAATTATTTTGATATTATTAAAAAACAAAAAAAAAATTTTTTTTTAAAATACTAGTACAATTTAAGATAGAATATATATATAATTTATAAAATAAAAAATTTAAAGATAGATAATCATCATATTTAGCAATAAAAAAACGTATGAAACTAGAGTTACAAAACAGCAAATTTTATTTTGTTGAAATGTATTACTTCAAATATAAAATCTCTAAAAAAGTAGCCATATTTTTTAATAAGAAAATACTTAAATGCATAATAGCAACTTAAATGAAACTAATATTTTGATAAATTGATATAATATGGTTGTATTCATCATCTTTATTGATTATTACAAATCCATTGCAAAATGAGTCCAAATTTAATCTAGTTTCTCTGAACCATAGCTTCTGTTATTCATATCAACTCAACAAACTGTCTTACTATCCATTTCACAGGTGATCTTTTATAATTTCTTGAGCCTATTTAAGATTTCACCCACCTATCCATTATTATCACTTCTAGAAACATGCCAGTCTAGTTCCATTTGAGTCATCTAATTTTTTTAGTGATATATGTTTTTTTCATCCATATATTTCACTTTTGGTTTCTCCTTGTTAATCTAATATATATTACTCCATGTGATCTGAGGTATACATTGCTCTTCTAAATCAGTTTTAAGTATTGGAACTACTAAAACACATCTAATATTGTACCGGTCGAAAATGTATGTCCATCCAACAAGATTTAGACTCTAAGCAAAAGTACCCTGAATCCAATCATGCTCGAGATACATAGGTCAGGAGAAATCATGAATTCTAACCTGTTTGCCCATTCCCCAAATCTATAACACTATGGACAACACCTACAGTGATACTACATTAATCATTTCCGGGCCCGGTGCTATGTTGTTTTGCATGAGAACTCAGCTGATGATGATGATGAGAGATTGAGTGAAGCCAAGATATAAGTTAAAAGCATACATAAATATAAATATTAAGGAGATTCGAACAACTGGATTAAGTTTAAATATATAAATATTTATTTTGACAAAAATTCAAGATTTTATATATGTATAATCAATGTCATGTAGTTTAAACTATTATTTTGGTTACAAATCTTTGACAATCTTTATGCAATTATTTTCCTTTAATAGATATCAATTTAGAGTGGCAATTACAATACTGAACATATATTTAAAATAGGTTTTTATTTAATGTTACAAAAACATATTTATCTGGATGATTGGTAGACGTTTATACATTAAAACACATATAAAGATATGATAATAATAGAGTTTCGCTGTTTGGACCACTTTAATGGGGTGTCCTTGGCATTGGATACATAACTTTATTTTCATTTATAGAATTTATTTACAACACTAAAATGAGGATACATTGTGATCAAAATATACTTAAAAACATTTATTTATTAAACATTTTCGACGTTTAACTATCAGATATTGCGAAACTCTTTCAATACGTGGAATGGCTTATTCAATAAAGGGGAGGGCAGCTTCATGAGAAGTTGGATCTAAAACTCCAACGAAAAATATTTAAAGAGAAAAACATTTCATTATCACATATCATTACAATTTATTTTATCAAACAGGCTAAAAGAAAAACGAATTATAAGAAATTGTGGTGCTAGCATAATAGCCGAATATTTGCAGAGCCATTTTTTTGAAATGCTTTATCATATTACAGAAGAAAACAGTCTAACCAACTTGCCACCCCACATTTTGTGGAATTGGTTGACAAAAGGTCCTCGGATGGAGTTGAATGGGTCGAACTTTTCCGGAATTATCCCATGCATTGCTCTCATTATGCGAGTATATATATGGTCCAGGGACATTCATCATTCTGTTTACGACCTGAAACGAAGATGAGATGATTCGGGCATTCTGACGCATGTCTCTAGATAAAGCTTAATAAGATGAAGAGTGGCCTATGCTAACAACGCTTTTATAAGAATATGAAATCATTGAGTTTAAATATTAACATAAAACCTTAAATGCTTTAACAAATACGTAATATATTAAAATAATGACCCATGTAAGATAAAATCATTTATCAGAAGTTAAAATGATAATTAATGAAGCATGCATTGCTCTTCTTTCTGAATCAATACTATTCTGTTTAAATATATAAAAAAACTAAAATTCATGCACTTAAAAGTGTGAACAACAAAATAGAATTTGTTCACCAGCCTTTTTGCGATGATGATCAATAAAGAAATTAATAAAATTAATGGATACTAATATCCACCCCAGATTGCAAAGTATTTATACATTTTGTATTAATTTATGATAAAACATTTATTTAAAAGCATGTATTCATTTAAAATACAAACTCAATCTTATGAACTATTTAGATATAAATAATAAGAGCTCATTAATCCCCCCCCTCTCTATTCCACAGCAGGATATAAAAGAAGTTTGTAAGACTGGATTTGATTAGCATTTACAAATATAATTAAATGAAAAATATAAAAATATCATTTAAAATAAATTATAACTGCACTAAATTATAAAAAAGGTAAGAAGTGTGAGTTGGGTAAAAAATTTTATAGTAACATTAATTTGGATTGCAGAGATTCAACACAAAGAAAATAATTATTAACTTAACATACTCGCTGATTAGTAAGTTAAAAGAGATTAAAAATAAAGAGAACATTAATTTTAAAGTTAAAATTTTGAATATAGGTACTACGATTGTAATGACTTTGGGCTGGTTACCTCAGCAGTCTATGGAATGAAGTACTGTCAAATCTTCTGTGGCAGGCTGCATTCTTTGATGGCATGGACACTCTTGATCGGCAGGAGCTACATTTCGGCATGGTGAAGAGTCGGTTAGCGACTATTGACCAAACTCTCTGACACAATAGATTTTTGGCCCTATTTAAACAAACTTTGAGTTATTCAAAGAATGTTTTTAATTAAACTTCTTAACTCTTAATTAATCTTTAATTTACAGAAATATTTTCTGTATTGTTATTGGAGATGCAGTTGCAAGATAATTGTCCAAAAATAAATTCAAATCAATTTCCAGATTGGAAATAGATTTGATAAAAATGTTAACAGCTAACTAAAATCAATTAGCTTTGTTTTAAATTTTACTTTAATTTAAAAATTCTTTTAATCATGAAACAAAGTTATGCTCCCACCCCTTTAATTATTCTTGGACAGTCTGCGATTGCATTTTCCATCTTGAATTTTTATGTAGTTTTATAACAAAAAAATAATTACAAAATAAATAAGATATAATCAAAGAAAAAAAAAATTATTTACAATATTTGTTTGGCTTTTATATATATAAAAGCTCCGTTAATATACGTATATATCTGAGTCACATCTAGTGACATTAATATCAAAATAATTAAAGAATTTTTATTTAAAATTTATATTTGTAACTTTTATAGATGCTTCTCAGAAATATACATATAGTTTATATACATATGACAAAACAAAAAAAAAAGCAGGACGAAACGTGGGCTGTGGTAGAGCAGTGAAACTCGATCTTGAACTAAAGTCAACTGTTTCAATATAAATATTCCTTTTGAAATATACCCAAGTTTAATTTCAGGAATTATTTTCATTATCTGTTTTAGAATTTGATCAATATGTTTAGCTGTTAACATTTACTTTAGTAAATAGTCATTGAACATTATCTGCTTTAGTCTTTTTAGCATTTAACTTTCTTTTCTTGCTTTTGTCTAATAATTCCTGTAACATTTACTGAAGCTTTTAAGCACTATTTTAAAAAAAATGTTATCTACAAAACTGAGATTCCTTGTATAACTTTTATTTATTGTTTCCCTTTTAATTCACAAAATATTTCATGTAAAACTGTGATAAAAACAAGTTTTGAGATTAAGAATTAATGATATAAATTGTAAAAAAGATTGTTTCAGAACAGAATAGTTAAATATTATTACAGCAAACTCTTGATTACAGTCCAGATATATTTTTTAAAAATGTGAAAAGGAAAATGTATAATATATGTGTGTGTATGTGAATAAACATATTATAATTAGTTTGCTTATTATTAAATAATATTCCTATAATTCTAGCATCCACAATTACTGTCACTTGCATCAAATGATACTACTGCTTATGTAAACATAGGAAATGGTGATTATGTGATGTTTTAATGGTTTTATATTGAATTAAATTTGTATAAATTATAAATTGAAATATGTACAAAATAATCTTATAATTTTCGAAAAACATTTAAAAATTTTGTTACTGAGAAATTTAACTGAAAATTTATTGCAACTTTTAAAATTGTGTAATTAATTTGGCAACTTTGTGACTTCAGCTATGACCAGCCCTTCAAGCAGAGGAGTTTAATGCCAATGATAGATTAATCATTATCAATACTTATGGCCAGATCAAGGCTATACAAAGCACAGCCGAGAATCATGTTTCCAGGCCATAGCATTCCTCAACTGCTAGATCAATACCCTACATCCAGAGCACTTTGTTTTGAGTATACAACTCAGGTACCATCTGACCATATAAATTAGATAAACCAGCATGCTTGGATGACAGGCCACAAATCTAGTGCTTGAAATATGCCAAGCTAGCTCATACTCTATATTAGGGATCCAGCATATCTATTTAACACGTAAAAATAACTATACTCTTAAATTAATGGTGACGCAATGACAAGAGAGAGAGAGAGTAGACCAAATAACAATTAAGCATACATTATTTATTTATGCACACAGATATATTTAACAGAATATCACATAAATTTTACATAATACAATATAAATGATTAGTTTCAGGCTAAAATTATGATAATCTTTTGTTAAAGTTCATTTCACTTAAAATAAATTGTCTACACCATTATTTAAAAGTATATTTACACAGGTTTTCATTTGTATTTCCTATTGGTTTTGATTCCCACCAGTTGGCTTTTTTGTTCTCCATCGATGGGTTCATGACTTTCCTTCCAGGTTTCTTCGAACAATGGGGGAGAATATGCAGCAGGATTTATTTACAATCTAGGAATTTATTCCACACATTGGTTCCAGATGAGATTTTTTGCTGAGAACTAGAGTTATGAGGCCCAGTTGAACATCCTGTCTAGCAATGCATGTTGCTAACTCTGTGGCTTCATTTTTTAGAAAGAATCCGAATGGATCTGACTGTATAGCAAGAATCTGAACTTGAATAATAATGGAAGGCTATTTTTTAAATCTTTCCTCTCATTGTTTTAATTCCTTATTGTAATTTTTTAATTTTGATTGTAACTTAAATGTTTTTAATTTACTTTTATATTGCGTGTTATCAAATCTTTTTCTTAGATTAATCTACTATCACTTTTATGAGTTTACATTTTTGAAAGTTTTCTTTTACTAATTTTATTCTAACTTTCCATATTTACTTATTTTTATACATTTTACTCTAGACCACATGTGAGATGGATAGATAAAATAAGAAAGCATGTAGGGGTGATATGGAGAAGAGAAGCTAAAGATCAAAGATGAATTGAATTTGGAGACCTTCATCCTGCAGTGGATTGATAATGGTTGATGACAACTCTTTTAGTTTATAGAAAGGAGTTTTAAATCTTTTTATTTCAGATTTTCACCCCACCTGATTTCAATACTAAAATGTTTCTATTTTAAGAGAAAAAAAAGATGCAATATTTTGCTATAGCAAATTTGTCTCTTAAAACATACTTTAAAACATATTATACTTTCTTTTTATTTTTATAAGTAATTTAATCATTTATTGTTAAATTATAAATATGTAATGCTGGTATATTTGTTTTGTAACATACATCTCACTAGTATTACAATATGTGTGAATAAACATATAAACTTTGCTTATTATGTCCTATAATTCTAACATCCATGATTATTGTGACTTGCACCAAATGATACTGCTGTACAAAGAGTTTGCTATTCTTAACAGCTTGTGTAAACATAAGAAATGGTGATTATGTGATGTTTTTATATTTAATTATTTTTTTTTTTATAAATTATAAATATATAATAAATTAAAATATAAAAATTTAATTGAAAATTTATTTTACATCTAGAATTTTACTTAGGAAATCTGCCATGATATGTATAATTTATGAGGTGTAAAAATCTTTGCTCAATTAAATTTGATATCTACTTTGTTATATTTCTGAGTATTAATAAGTTTTAAAATCTCAATGAAAAGAAACTGTTACTTACAGAACAATATTATTCTTTAAATGAATAATCTCTAGCCTAATGAAAGACTAATAAAAATATTAATATTGCTTAGACTTTATTTTATATTTCACTTCCAAGCTTGAAAAACTGAGTGACTAAAAAAAAAAACTGTCATTTATTTTGTAAAAAAAAATTATTCATTTTAAAGCATTTACCTCATTAATTTGTATATTTTCAAATTCTTTAGTTTTTATCAGGCTCTCTCAAAATTATTCTGCAACCATCCATCTGCATTTAAAGTATTTATTTGCTTGTTTTGTATTTGTTTTTTTAAAATGAGTCATGAAAGGCTTTATGCTTTCCACAATAGATGACATTTAGTATAAAAAAGACACATCAATATTCTATTAATGAAAACATTTATTATTAAGCTATTAAATAAATTCACCTTGTTTTTTCCATTATAACAATGCTTTTTTATTTTTTTACTTCATCAATCTAACAGTTTTGACTGACCAGCAGGAATCTCAGGCTAAAATATGTGTACTTGAATATATATATAAAGTTGTTCTAATCAACATAGACAATACAAAACAAACAATATATCCAATTATAAATTGAATCCTGTTTACAACCTATTATATATAAACACACACACACTAAATTATATATCCTCAAAGTCTATACTACCTTTCTATCATTATAACAAACTTTAAATAATAAATAAACAAAGGAAGCACATAATTAACATTTTGAAAAAATATATAAAAAAATCCAGATAATGGTAAAAATGGAATATATGAAATTAAATGCAAAAAATACCAAATTAAGAATATTAAAACTAATTATGTTGGAGAAACAAAAAATTTGATTTACAGAAGATTAACACAACATAAATATATTTAAAAATCACTGGTTTACTTGCATTCAATAGAAACAGGAGAAGTATTTGAGAGGGATAGTATTAAACTAATTCAATACACAAATGATAAAAGTGAAAGAAAAATTTAAAAAAACCCATCCATATAAATAGCATTAAACTACATTAAATAAATATTTTGGTTTAAAAACTATCACAATATAAATATGATTGAGATGATTTTCAATAATAAAATTACAAAAATGTAAAATAAGTTATAAAAAAAATAAAGGAAGCTACTATACAGCTTAAAAGAAGCTATTTAAAATTCAAAATTTGATAGTTAAGAAGCTGGATAAGCAAATGAAGGTAGGCAGATATTAATACTAATTAAATCAGAATTCAAAAAATATTTATAAAACCATTTTAATTTATAAGATTAGTTTAATAAATGTTAAAAAAGTTTTTTTAATTAGATATATTTTTATAAATACTATATTAATTAATATGAGTAAAAAATTATATAAAATGGATTATGATACAATATAGTATAGACTTTAAAAATATATATATGTAAATTTTAAATTATACTAACAATAGACAATAAAAATATATTAATTAGACAGAAGAACTTTTGATTATGTTGTAATCATTATGAACTGAATATAGACTCAACTAAAGCAAAGACTTCAATTGATAATAGTTACAATATAATCCAAAGTACTTCTGTTTTATATATATATATGTTATTGTCTACCATTAGTGTAATTAAAATTTACATATATTTTTTAATGCACAACTTGATATTTTATATATATATATAATAGAATATGAAAAATATTAATTTATATTTGGATATAATGTCTGTTTCGTATTATTTATATTGATTAGATCAATTTTTTATATATATATATTTTAGTTCTGAAAAAAACTGCTAATCAGTCAAAATTGTTAAATGGTCAAGTAAAAAATAAAATAAGCATTATCATAGTAATAAAAGGAAGGTTAATTTATTTGTTTTATAATTTTATTGTGTGTGAAGAAGATAAGAGAGAAATAATATATTTCATGAAATTTATTACTTTTTTCTTAAATACATATTGTAAGATATTACTTGGAAATATGTGAAGTTTATATAACTGCAGAAATATCTCCAGAATAGATTAAATATAATACAAAATGTAGGAGTATAAAATAAACTGAGTGGATGAATACCTCAGCCATTCATAAATGAGTATTCTAATTTCAAGAGAAAAAAACAAAAACAAATAAATAATAAAAAACACTAGAAATGTACTTTGCAATGACTATATAAAAACAATCTGAAAAATATAAATGTCTACATATATAACACACTAATGACATTGTCAATACATTTAAAATAATTATTATATTTATACTATAATGGGAGGAATAAGGAAGAGAATCAATCTTTTCATGGCAGGGTGAATGTGTATAAATAAAAGAATATTACTTACTTTGGTAAATTATTTATTTATCCTAAAATATAACTTACTTCTAATTTATGATCATTATACAAATCAGGACATTTATCCAGTGTATATCCCTGCTACATCTCATTATCCTTGTTATATTAACCCTTATAGAAAGCACCCTAGAACTACAGATCATAAAACAAATTTTGATTATGTTGGTAAAAATAAAAGAACACATGACAAAATTGTTATAAATCCATAATAATAATTGGTGCTAACAGATATATCAAAAATATTCTATCTCATGGACAGATCCAGAGAGTAGTTACATCAATTCATCCATTCTCTTCATTGTCCAGTTCTTCAATTCCACGTAACTCTTCCCATCTCTTATATCATTCACCAATGTCAATATTTTCCATTCTTTCTTCTTGCTTCCACTCATCATTCCCTCCAAAACATGTTTCTTAAATAATACTTTCTTTTTAATATATGTTCAATCTAATTTCCTCAATCAATCTTCTTTTTTCATTTACACCTTTCAAAACATTTATTTTATTCATCCAACTGATTTTTTCCATCCTTCTCCATGACTACATCTCAAAGGCTTCCTATCTGTTCCTAATTTTATTATTCACTGTCCAAATTTCACAGCCATACAATAGTACACTTCATACATAGTACTTAATTAATCTTTTCCTAAAATTTCTCTTCAAAGTTCCACAAAGTATTTTCTTTCTCTTAATAAATGTCTCCTTTGCCAATGGTATTTTTTTAACTTCATCTTCACTTCTTCTATCCTCACTCAATCAACTAATCAAATATCTAAATTCCTTTACCTGTTGAACTATGTTATCATGGATTTCAATTTGCAGTCTTTTTGCATTCCTCCCTATCCATAATCATTTTCTCTTCTAAACATTAATCTTCATTCCATACATCCTTTCTCCAATTTATTCAACATATTCTGAAGACTTTTCATCCTCAGCTATAAGAGCCATATATATATCAAACCCAAAATAAATTAAATTAATGAATGAGAATAAAGACTGTAAATAATAATATAATTTTATTAAAAAATATACATGAATAAAATACAGAATTAATTAATAATTTTCCAAATAAATAAATAATCATTAACAAAATAGGTAAATAAACAAATATCAATAAGATTAACATCCTAATCTCTCATTTTATCCGTTTTAAAATTTTTATTCAAATATTTTCATTCAGAAATTTTTAAAATAAAAATATTGAAAATTATTTAAGAATAAAAATAAATCTATGCAATTCCCTAAAATTAATACGTACACGTAAGACAAGAACTAGTATTTGTAAATAATACATAGGATTTGATTAGGTATCTTAATTACCATGTGTATTTGCTTGCCATTTGTAATTTATATTGGTTTACTAAACATTCCACTTACAAACTTGGACAGAAATTTTACATGACTATTTCAAACTAATATCAATAATTATAATCCTTCTTATAAATTGTATGGGATGAGTATATCTTCCAAATATTCTATAAAACATGTTTTATCATATTATTTAATTACCTTTAAAGTGATAAACATTTTTATACTATCAAGAACACATATACTTCTCACATTATTTTTATATATTTTTTTTATATTTATCTTCTACTTAACATATAAATAAAATTATTTATCAGTAATACTATTGCTAATGTATACCATGATTATTGTATAAGTAAAATATGTTTCTTTAAATTTTTTTCACAGCATATACAACAATACATCTGTTAAACTTACTCAAAAAATGCCGAGATCTTGGTTATCTAATATAAAACTTGGTATAAAATTTAGAAATATCTTCTTTAACAATTATCAAATAAATCATAAGATCATGACAAGCAAATTTCTTTTTACCAATATAAAAAAGTAATTAATATTTGCCCAGTTTGATGAAATAAAGTTTATTTTATACAAGGAATAATATTATTATTCTACTATCTCAATTTCATATGTGAATGCCAATAGTAAATTGATATTTAAAGGCATGTATTTTGTTATTACATTTATTTTTAAGATCATAAATAATATACAAATAAAAAGCCACTAAATGCATATGCTTATTTCTTTTAAAGTTTACACATCCACAAATATGGGTATATAAGATCAAAACTTCTTTTTTTTTTTCAATATTTTTATGCTTCTTAGAATTGAAATTTTTTTTAAAAACCATAATCATTAAAAAGAAAAAGCTATTCCCAAAAGCTATACTGAGAATAGTAAATTTAATCTTTCTATTAATATTTTGAAATAAATAAAATAAGAATATTATTATTTATATCACTTTAATCTTTTATAAAGTATACTACTAAAAATTATTTAGTCCATTTTCCTACAGATTGATGTCTTCAGGCCCATTAGGATCTGATAGTGCTTTTAATGACTGTTTTTTTTATTATTGAAGTAGTTATCACTTGGATTAGTTTTTTCATAATATATATATATTATTTCTCCATTATAAGAATTAGTAAATCAATTATAAGGTAAGAAGTACAAATTTTAATTCAGTTGTCCATTTCTCCAGTTCCTTAGAAATCTGGTCTGATGAGAATAAAGAAAGTCATTTTGTTCATAAATTTCCAACAAAAATATATTTGTTTTATTATCAGTCCCGATAACAAAAATTTTCCACTACTTTTCACTATAAAAGTCTAGATTATGTATTTTCTTTTCTCACTTAATACTGTATTAAAATCAAGATTTTTTCCCCCCAGCAATCTCATCATACAGCATTCTACTCAACAAAACTGTTTATTGTAAATAAAATAAAATAACAAATAAAATTTTATATATTAATATTTTTTTTATTTTTTAAAAAAATAATTAATCAAAATGATCATTAATACTGCTATTTTTTTCTAATAAAATAAATGTTTATTCTACAGGCACATTTACACTTCCATTCTTTTCATGACCAGATTTTCTATCAATAGTTAATATAAAAGTTATACTATTATTTTAACAACTATTATTTACCTATATTTATAATATATACATATATGAATTAATTATCTTAAAAAAAGACTAAATAATATATTTATTTTGTTTTCATTCATTTTTATTATTTCTCTCTTAGTAGATTATCATTTTCAGTTAACTGCTACAATATATATATATAAAAGACATATTTTGCGGATTCATCCGTGTTAAAATATTTTAAAATACTGACGTTTCGACTTGGTAACACAAGTCATCCACTGAGTAATAAAAAGTAGAAAGACGGTTGTAGAGGCGCTACAATCACTGATTTAAAAAATGTTAAAGTTCCACCAATAGCAAAAATGTTAAATTAAGAATGTTTTTTAAAAAAATCTTTCCAAATAGTAGGAAGTTTGCTTGTATCATCTCACTTACTGATACAATCTGGCCTTTTAAGTATCTCAATGGCTTCTCTAATTTTGCACTGGTATAGATTATCACATCTGGATATGATCCTGGTACTAGAAAAATCAATTTTATGACCTGAATCCATAGTATGGAGCGAGAGTGCTGATGATTATGAATGTTGTTTAACTGCATTAGCATGCTCATCTCTCCTAACACTGATGCGACGATTACTCATACCTATGAAAAGTTTAAGATAAAACAAAAATTATTGAAATCAAATAACAGATAATTCTAAAGTTGATAGATAGAAAAATGTGGCATGATTAATAAGGGCAATAAAGCAATTTGTGTTCCATGTTCTAGAAAGTAGAATCTCATTAGTAAAATGGCATTTTGAAATAAATCATAAATCTTTTCTTGGTTAAAATAAAGAAAAATAATTTAGTGAATGAGCCATAAAAATAGATATGCTCAATCAATATCCGTAATTAAATATATCAGTGGTTTATCAACTATAACTCCTAGTAGTGCCTCAACTGTAATTGGCAATATAGGAAATCTTTGGGAGAGAGTAAATATCTAACAGAAACATGCTTAAAATGTGAACTGTTCTTATTCAAGATTTTGAAAACAAAGAAAAAATTATTCAAGGAATAAAAGATGTTTCTTTAATAAGAAATACAATAAAAGATGGATTCTTGGAAATAATCAAAAATATAACCCATCAGCAAAAAATACATATAAATTTATCTTCCAGTTTCATTTTTCTTTGTTTTGGTGATATTAGTAATATAACTGGATTAGCTTGTAGATATTTTTATTTTTCATTGTTTTGGAAATGATAAAAAGGAAGACTTAATCCATTTATCATCATTACCAACAACAATAAAAAAATTGAAAAAGAAACAAATTTATTTCAAAATTATATCACTAACAACCGAGGGTGTTCACAGTATGATCAGACAGGAAAATGGTTTAGTCAATTCATTTAATAAAAAATTTGGACATGCAGATCTGGATTTTTTGACATCAGATTTTATGTGACAAGGCTAGTTTCAAGCTAATGAAAGATATTATGAACTTTATAATAAAATTAGTTAATTTTATATCTATACATGTCTTTAAATTAACAAAATTACCGGAATGGTTAAATGAAGTAAACTCATTATATAATAATTTATTTATATACATTCGTGTCCAATAGTTAAATCATGAAAAAGTTCTTCAAAGATTTATTGAGTGTTTAGAGAAAAATATATTTTTTTTACATAATGAGAATATCATTGAACAGCACAGGTTAATGGATATCAAATGTTTTTTTAAATTAATATTTTTTCCCCTGAGTTGTGCTTTCCCTTAAATAAATTAAATATTAAACTGCAAGATGTTAATAAAACAGTCCTTGTCATATTTGATTTAATTAAAGGATTCAAAGCTAACTTAGAAATTTTTAATTGTGTCATTATTTGAAATACTATAAATATTTTCCAAATACAAAATTTTTTTTGCAGATATAGAATCTCCCAAGAAACCAATCAAAATAAATTGTCACAAAAGTTTTCTACTGTAATTCAGTCTATGAAAAATTTTCAAGATTTACACAGTTCAAATAATTTGAAGAAATATCAAAATTTATTTTATATCTAGACATAACATCTGCTGTAAAACTCAATTTGAAAATTGAATGTCTGAATTTGGGTGATACAGAATTATAAGTCTATAGAGAACAAAAGTGTGATGATTTGTGAATTGGCTTGGAAATGATTGACAATGGTCAATTATTTTTTCTAATAAAATAAAAATCTGAAGCAAAAATATTAAGAACTTGGAATGTCATTCTTAGACCCTTTAGTTGTTTAAAAATACTAATGACAGCTGCATTACCAATTTTTTCTTCTACTGAAGCATGTGAATCATTATTATTAGAAATTAATTCAGAAATAGAATGATTGATGAACTTAGTTTATCATGTGTATTATTAAAAGTGAAAAAATATGGTCCTGCTATAAAGCATTTAGCATCTAATGTACAACAGCAAAAATTTCATTAAAAATTCTATGACAATTTGTTGTAAAATTCTATTCTAATTTTAAAATTATCTCAATAAAATTCTGTAAAATAATTAGTTTTCTACTAATTTTTTCCGTATTTAAAAACTTCAGTACATCAGTCATTCAGAAAATATTACTTGTACATTTTTAGCATGTGCACTTAAAATTAGTCTATTTTTGTTTGATATTTGCAATATTGTCTTTTTTTAAAAAAAAAAAGCCTTTCTTTCTGAATTATTTCAATGACATATTTAATTGTAACTCTCCAATGTATTATATTCTGTCATATTTTCCCAATAAAAAACAATCAACATTACGCATCTTTAGAATGTCTTTGAGGTTTCTATGATGTAAATGGAATCTGCCACTTTCACAACCATGTTCAACTTTGTCCTAAACCATCCTTTTAAGAAGTCATGTAATGTTCAGTTGTTTAACATATCCAATTAAAATGTGTTTTTACAATAATGGACTTTATAGTACGACATTCAACAAGTTGAAGAATATGTTAATTAGCTTTACAATCGTCATTTTTTAAAAATTTTATGCAGCATCCCAAAGTAAAATTTTCTAATGCTTCTATGTTAATAGGTTGACCAAATCTTTCTTTCACACAATAAATTAGGTATTTCAACTTTTTATAAACTTCAAACAATAAAGCCATTCGATTATTTTTTTTAATTAGGTAAAATAACAGCTTTATATAAGCTAATTTAATTGTAGTAGTTATTTCTCTATGAAGGAAGATTCTATATTTTAACTTATTAAAAGCTGCAGCAATAATTTGGAGTCTCTTCTACAATTCAACATTCACATTCATAATTTCTTAAGAGGTATCAAGGTATTTACTTAACTTTTTTAATGCCATTACTGGCTAGTAAAGAGCTTGGAATTTTTTTTTTGTTTGATATAAAAAGAATATAAAATAGAATGAGTGAATAAATATTTGATATTAAAAAAAGTACAAAATTAAAAATGAATCTAAAAATATAGAGCTTGAATTTAAACACTGTGCTAAATATAAGAAAAAAAGCTTTATTATAGTTTATCATTCAGCTTTTACACTAGCTATCTGCTTTATAATTTTTACAAGCCATTAATGGCATATAATCTTATTATTACTTATGTAATAAGTGATAAAATTCACTTGAGCCTTTTAATTATTCTTGAACAATAGACATCCCTTGTTTGGTTTGACAAAGTGACTAACCGATGAGCTGAAAAATCATGAATTAAATATTATCTTGCATTTAGATATCATAAAACCACCCAGGCACAACTATTTTTTTTTTAAATTTTTATTTTAATACATGTGAAATCTTTAATAGGTAATGAATCTGAAACTTTGATATGTCATTATATTTAATTAAGATGTAGCAGTTTATAAAATAAATCCATTAAAGTATCTTAATGTTTATTATCTCACTACTTTATGGTAGTGTTATACTGCTGACATAAATAAATATTTATTAAGATTTAAATATTCCCTTTTATTGATACTAAATAATTTAAATACCCTGTATAGTTTTGTGCAGTGGTAGAACAGCAGACTTTAGAAATTAAGATCCTTAAATCACAGCCAAGTCTTTGCCACTTCTAATACACAAACATCTTATTAACTTCTGAGCAATAAACTATTGACTAATTTTAGAATAACAGAGTATAGAGTTCATAAATAATGACCCAGTCTTGTCACTTCTGGTGCTTGAACTTAGGAACTTCCAATCAATAAACTGACTTTTTCTTAGCCACTATGGCTTGCAGCAATGGTAAAGTGAGAGACTTTGGAGTTCAAGATTAATAGATTGCAGCCCAGCCTTATCATTTCTAGTGTTCAAACTTCTAAAGAATACTAGAGTAAAAAACCATTCAATTATTTTCTATTAACAATTTCAATCTTGTCACTTGTCTAATATACAAATACAGCAGTAATTGATAATATAATTATATATATTGCTTATGACCCTCTATTAATATACACGTTAATGCAACAAATTTTCTTAAAAACTTCTTTATTTTCGTACGGTTTCGACTGTCCAGCGGTCTTCATCAGAGCTCTATCTTCTTCACTGCCTTAATTAAATTTAATTAATTTAAACAGATAGGATAGCCAGTGTAAGGGACAATATACTAAAAATAAGTCTGAAGGATTCAAAGAGGCTGGACTGATTAAGAGGAGCTCACAAACTAAACAAGGTATGGTGAAATTTAATGTAAAATTAGTGTTTAAATATTGTTATCATGTGGTAGTAGAAGACAAGCTTGAACATGGACTTACCTTGATAAAAATAGTATTATTATTATTAACAAACTAAAGTTTATAAGCATGAACAAAAGCATATATTATACCTTCAAAACAATACAAAGATTTTTGTCAACACATTCCTTTTAAATAACACAAAATGATGAACTGCAATAGGAAAAATATTCTTTAATAAAAAGACTTAAAAAAAATGAGTACATGAAATAATTTGATTGTATGTAGTAGGAATAGAAGTGTTTTGATTAAAAAAACAACCTAAGTATGATAGATATATAAATTTTGAAAAAAAAAATTTAAATATTTAGGTATTGTGAAAAGAACTGTTTAAAAACTTTAATATAGGATGTTATTAAAAAAGGAAGATTAATTAGAATAAATAATTAAGAATGATAGTATGAAATTAATTAATATAAAGAATATAAGATAATAAATTGAAGTAATGTAAAATAAGGGTATAATAGAGTAAATAAAACGAATTACTATAATAAAAAGAATAAAATAAGAGTTTTAAGGTTTATAAAGTATAATAAAAAATTTAAAAATTATTAAATATAAAAAATTAAGATGTTAAAATTAAAAAATAGGATTATAAAAAATAAAAAGATAAAAATTAGAATTAAATTTTGGAGGTTTTATTTATGTATTTGGAAATATATAGGTATATGTTTGTATTTTTTGTAAGTATATACATGTATAATTTGCGTATATGTATGTATATTTTTGTAGTTCTGAGGAAAGTTGCAGGGGTAATCGAAACCGTGAACTGTCAAGAAATGATCGTATGAGCATTGGTTAATAATAAAGGAATTAAAATATGTAAAAAGAAGAAAGTAAAGCCCCCCTTTTTTTTTTTGGCCATTCTTCTCTTTTCATTTTGTCAGGTAGACTCTCGTTTATGAATAATTTCTATTACTTGACTTTTACTTAAAAAAAAAAAAATCAATAAAAAAGTTTTAATATTGGATCAATTATAACATTCCTTTTGGTACTGTAACAGTTACCAAGATTAGAATTTAAAGAATTTTAAATAAAAATGCAGGAGAGAATATAGAAGAAAATCAATATGGGTTAAAATGCAAAGAAAATTTGATAAACTTCAATAATAGTCCAAAGAATCTTAAACAGAACTTTAAAAAATCTCAAGATAGAATTTAAGAAAAATTCCATGACTCTCAAACTTCTGAAATAGTAACTTAAAAAATCTCATACATCTCAACATAAAATACAGGAAACAATCTAAAATGATCTTAAATTTTTTTATAATGAAATACAAAAGAAAATCAAAGATTTGCAACAAGAAATTAAAAGAAAAAAAAAGAATAGAAATATTAGAGGTAAAAAAAAAAAGAAAATTAGAGGGGTGGTGAGAAGTGTTCAAGAGAAGATTAAAAGATCACAAGTTTATTTAGAAATAAGAAATAATAATGCACAGCAATAAATCAACTTGGAATAAAATGGAAAAAAAAATACAGGAGCACTACTAAAAAAGTGAATTACAAAGATCATTATATTAAAAAGATTGCACCTAATATGGTTTGAATATTTTAAATAATAATTATGATGGAATGAGATGAAGAACAGTTAAGAAGTGTGCAACAAATGATCTAGAATACTCTATAAAAATTGATGTGTTATAAAAAGGAAAGTCCACAATATGTGTAAAAACATTAAAATGTACATATTGATATAGTAAATAAACATATAAAAGATTGTAATAAAGAATTATCATCTAATATTACTAAAAATAATTGGAAATCTCTATACTATGAGCAAACAAATTCAATTTATGACTCTGAATGACAGCAATAATAAAACTAAAAAAAAAATCCTAATTGAAAAAAGAATATGTACGAATATATATAAGACTTCAAGAAAAGCTTTTCATATTGAAATCTGAAAGTCAAATTAAAGTTTCAATCAATCTATTTTAATTTTTAGCAAATATTACTATTTCTAGATGATAATTGGTCAGACCAAAAATATTTATAAACAAAATTTAAGTTAGAAAAATTTCATTAAAAAAAAAGAGAAGATGCTCAAGTGTAATCATGAGGAGGATTGGAACTCTAAATTTAATTAAAAGCCCTTTACTGGTTATCCCAGGTATGGACGATAGAAAATAAGAAAACACAACAATAGAAATTATACAAAATTTTACACAGAACCATAAATGCATCTATGATTAAAATAATAAAGAAATTTTTAATGTAAAAAAATTACAAGATCAAAAATTATTTTTTAGGCAGTATAAAATACAGAAAAAGAAAATATATATGCAAATTACACTTTTTGTGTTACATTTTAAAAAAATATGGTATTCATCCTCTGGCTGTCTAAATGGAATATTTCTGTGCTTTTGCAGAGAAATAACACCACCAGGCAGGCGGCTGGCCTGTCTAAACGATGAGTACCTTCAATAATTATATTTTTATTTAGCTACTTATAATTGTATATCATCTTCATGTGAAAGAAAATTGCAATCAGTTGGAAGAACTGTCTAGCAACAAATTGACATTGTTGGTCTTGCAAAGTTAGAAGCAAAAAATAAATTATCTTACATTGAATACAAAAAAACCTAAAACAAACAAATTTTATATTGGTCTTTGTGCAAATTCAGTTTAAGTGAATTTCATGTCTGCCTGTCTAATACATTCGAAAATGTTCATGAAATTATTTTACAAACATTCTTTGTTATATTCAACCTTTTAGTTAAAAGATTGTAACAATCAAATGGAAAACTGATAAATTTATTTATTTTTAGCAATTAACTCATGTATTGTAAAATCATGACTGTAAATATAAAAGAACAGCCACATAATGCTCATCCCATATTAAAAAAATCTAAATTATATCTTGTTTAAGACCTAAACTTGGAAATAAAGTCAGATGATATAACTATTGCAATGATAAAAATGTATGGGATGTGGGATTTTTACTACTTCAGTTCCTTTAAAGCCTCAAAGAGAAATTAAGAACTCTCCTTTGAATTAATAGCAAATATCATTTTGTCATCTAAGTTGTTATTCAATGATTATTTTTTTATTTAATTATTCAACTATAGATTGTCTTCAACTAAAGTAAAACCTCACAATTTAGAATTGTCTAATATTAAATAGGATATTGGAAAATTAGAAAATGATTAGAAGAGTGAATTTGTACAAGTAGAGAGGAATTCATTATTTATAAATAAATAAAAATATGGTATATCAGAGAGTGAGTGGGTAGATATTTAACTCAATGGAAAATAATTAAATGCAAATAATTCAAGTTTACACTATAAAGAAGTTTTTATTATGATGCAGTAGATTTTTATATAGATTTGTAGAATGCTTTGATCAGATAAAACATATTTCCAAATTGCTTTATGAGATTTACTTTTAGACTTGAAAAATGAGTGAATGATGAAAGTGTGTTTAATTTAATTATGTAAGTAAAAATAAGAGTTTACAGACTAATATAAACAAACAATACTAACACTTTTCTATGCATTTTACACAATGCATGGTTTTTATTATTCCACATTTCTAAAACTAGTTGAGTTTTGACTGTCCAATAGTCTTTTTGAACTCTTTCTATGATTTAAAAAGAAAAAATTGTTTAAAATGACTAATGGAAAAAAACAACAACTGAGCATTATGAATATTTTTATTGAAAAAAAATCGGTGGTGGAAATGGTCAATGAAGTATCAAAATAAAAGTACATGGAATTATAACTAAAAAAATATTGCATTAACAGGTGACATCCCTCATTTTCAAAAATACTCCACTAAATTTAAACTAAAACTTGCAAATCCTTTTCAAATATTAACAGGTTTTGAAGATGACTCAGAAGTGAATGACATAATAGGAAATACAAATAAATAGCAATTCACAATACATTTTAGACAAGATAATGTATAATACTAATAAAAAAAGAAATATGAAAACACTAAAAAGGATCCATTTAAATGAAAGAAACAATTGGAATTCTATAAATTACAGCAAAAAAATAGTTAATAAAATATAAGCATGAAATGGCAAGAAAAGCTATAGAAGAAAACAAACATCTTAAAAATTCAAACTATATCTTGATAATGGATGGAAAATTGTTTTAGCAATAAAAAAGTTCCATCAATGAAAAAAAAAAAAAAAAGATAAAAAAAGTAATCCCTATCCTAACATAATCTTTTTTGCAATTTCAAGTATTTAAAATGAAGAAATGACATACAATTAAATCTATGAAAAGCATCAAAAAATGATGGAATTATTTTAGATATTTTTTGCGGGTCATTGAAAGAATATTATAGTAATACTGATATTTAAAGAAAATAAAAGAAAATATTACAAATAACCAGCATACCAGTCATCTATCAAACTTATAAATGAACATTAATTATAACCAACCAACGAATAACATTGGGCTTGAACCAGCAAATAAAACAAGTTAGATTTTGTTAAAAGCAATCATAGCACAGTAGACCATATCTAACTATTAACAGAAGATGTAGAAAAAACTAATGGGTGTGACTTTTATTATGATTGGATTTATAATATTTAAATACAAGTATAGTATATATACTTAAGCTAGATGAAATTTAGAGGGGATTTGAACCCAGACTTTCAAGCTTGTCATCCACTCCATCTTATACTACTAATATACATGACATCACATGATCACTATCTCATACTAGCACATAATTGTTATTAAACAATTCAAAACAAAGCAAAACTCTCCATATAGTAGTGCCATCTTGTGCTAACAAGAGCAATCAATGGATCCCAGAAGGCTTGTGGATGAGTAGGCACTAGATAGGGATTTTATGCACAAGCCTTCTGGCATCCATTGATTGCTCTTGTTAGCACAAGATGTCACTGCTATATGGAGAGTTTTGCTTTGTTTTGAATTGTTTAATACACATAACCACATACATATGAAAAAGATAAATGATCTCCAATAATAAGAGGGAGTAAATGACTGAAGGAAGCTTGAAATGCTGGGTTCAAATCTTCTCTAATACAAATGGATTTGTAGATTATAAAAAACCATTCAATTCTATAATTATTTCTGCAATGATCAAAGTTTTGGAGCTTCAAAACATAGATTTTGGTATTATCAAATTCTAACAAATATTTATCAAAATATAACAGCAATGCTTAGACCATGGTGACATTAAGATTAATAGTGATAAGGATGTTCAAGAGTCATTCCATCCACTTTGACCAAATTCTTTGCAGTAACTATACAGTAAATACTTTGTGGAATAAAATGTAAAACTAGCAGAATACAAATAAGTGAAGATTGCTTAAGTCATCTAGTTTTTGAAGATAGTATGGCTGTTTTTGCAAATAAGGCTTCAGAGTTTCAAGAAATGTCAAGAACTATCAGATAAAAGCATATTAATATTCATTGACACTCTAAATATATTATAACAGTCGGGGAGAATAGTGAAAGATCGAATCTTACCGCATCTGCACTACAAGAGCGCCACTAGGCCATTTGAACCTAGAAAATTTATAGAGTAGGCAGATATGTGCTGTTAAGATCCCACTTTATTTTATATTTAGACTGTTAGCCCAAGTCACTAGCTCAGTGGAGACGCAGAGATAATAATATATAACTTTGTTTAATTTCATATCTTAAATATAAAAAAATAAAAGCCACTGCCAGTAATTAACACACAAACAATATTTATTTACGCACATATATAATCCTTTTAAATTTGAGGAATAATATTTATTATTTAGATTTTAATATTAACTTTTAATTTAAATTATTATTTTAAGATTTTAAATCATCCACACAGATGAATTTTATATTTATTTTAAGATTGTCAAGTATGAATAAACTACATAGATTGTATTTGAAAAGAAAATATTCTGTCCCTTATTTAACCTTAGGCCAAAAGTTCGCAGTCAAACCGGCGTCAATCCATCTGATACATTGATGTATTCAATGTAGCATGAAAATACAACAGCACAAAAAATACTATACTGTCAGGAATGTACATCTGAACAGTATAGTTAGAGAAGATATTGACTCTCAACCAAACAGGAGTGCTACATCTGTCGGCAAGAAGAACAATAAAAAAAAAAATTCCATAAAAACTGCGTTTTCACCTTACTATCCCTTCCATAGGCAAAAGGGGGTGTGCGGCATATAAATCGATCCTGCCCGTAGCGAATTTCATACTACATCTACTAATTACACCAATATGTCAAATCCATTGATCCAATTTAACTACAAAACAAATAACCCAAGATTACCCTCCCCTAATTAATTAATATAACTTTACAAATCTATATAGCCATTCATGCCCGACTTAAATTTAACATTTATATAAATTCGCACAAATGAATTTTATAAAAGTTTTTTTTTTTTAATGTTGAGTATAGATCGATTACATAGATTACACGCTCAAAAACATCTTAAAGTTAACATAAATGATCAAAATATAAAGTCATTGATGTAATTGCAGAGGGAATTCATAAGAAACCCAATGGCATTCATCATAAAATGCCGCATTGACACCAATAATTAAAAAGACAACCGAATAAATACATTTTAGATATTCAACATAAGATATCATTATTTACCAAATGTCTATATATTCCAATCATACATGAAAACAAAAACGTAATTAAACGTGAACGAATCTATGCAAGCGTCTATGCCCAACTTAAACTTAATGCATTTAATAATTTCTACAATAAATATTAATAAAAATAAAATGGAAATGATTTTTGGCAAACTTAAATGAAAAAAAATTAAACAATAATTGATTTGCAAAAGTCAGATTATAGTTCATTTTACAAAAATTAGATTTAGCTTATTAAATTTGTCAAATCTTGACGAAAGTTCTTAATTACTTTTAAATTTTAAAATTGTTCAGTTCAACAGCTTACAGTAGAAGAGTCACGGTTCTTGGTGCCAATGCCCGTGATGTCCCCATTGGAAGACCGGTCTGTTGTTCATACCGTAGTTCTCAATCCGGAGGCTGCCTTAGCTGGTTCAATCCTGTTTTTCAGTCATTTTATTTGAAATAAGTGAGAGAGAGCAATAAGTGCGTCTTATCACTCTTCTCACAAAATCAAGCTGGAACTGTCCTTAATTTCAATATTTTTCCTTTCATAATCATCCTCTGGATTCAACGAACAAAACGTCACTAATCCATCATTTTCATTAGGGTCCGAGCTGAGGCTTGGTGCTTCCATTGGTCAAGCTAATTCTTTTTATTCTCTTATCTTTCCTCTGACTTTTTAATTATATAAGAGCCCCAAGGGCTAGTTTGCTTTTCGATAATTAATAAACAATCATTTCCATTTACAAAAATATTTTATCTTTAGATCTTGTACTTTTTTTAAAAAAAAATACGTTCAAATACTTATTTTTTTCTTCTTTATTTTAAAAAAAAATATTTTTAAAGTTTTGAATCTGTGTGAATATATACGTTTAACAACTCTTTAATTTTAGCTTTTAATAATTTTATTTTTATTTGCGAACTTAAAGTTTTTATTTTAAATTAATGTAATGGCATATTTATATACCGTTACAATATATATATAATTAATTAGAAATTAAGAATGTTAAATGTCCTGCTTAGATTACTAATGTAGATAAAAGTTAATTAGAAGTTAAGAATGTTAAATGCCCTGCTTAAATTACTAATGTAGATAAAAGTATAAAACCTAATCATAAAATTAAATTTGAATAGAATACTTTGATAAAAATAATTTAATAGTAAAAAGTATGTCGAGGTCTTAAAATAGAAAATTTTTCATAAATGTGTTTTACCAGTACTTACTTATAAATATGAGTCCTAGAGACTTAATAAAAGATCAATACAGACTTCAGATCACAAAGGTAAATATGTTAACAAGAGATAAAAAATAAAACAGGCAAATTATAGAACAGGTATTACTAACATCATTAAGTGTTTCAACAGCATCCTATGAAACTGAATAAAAGTGGGAATGAATTGCTAAACTAAACTTAAAAGATATTTAATTTACTCACAACTTCTGGAATTGTCTACTGAACAGTATATCCAGAATAGTGTAAGCCAATCCCATCACATGAAGAAATGATATACCCATCAGAAGCAAGCTATCTAATTGTAAGACTGAAAGTGATTTTCCTCTGGAGTTTGTACCTTGGAAATATAAGGTTCATCCTTACACTAAATAATGTCCTAATACTCATGTCTGCATAGCTACTAACAAATATATAGACAATTCATGACATGTACCTGCAGCAAATTATACTTAATTTAATTATTTTATGCCAGAGTTCCCTCCTTACATTAGTTTGGATTTAATACTTAGATGAAGAGTTTATTATTTTATTAATATATATTATTTTTAGTTTACTTGAACATAAGAAATAATGTTTGTTGTTTACCTGGATTAACTAAACACAACATGATTGTAGTATTCTACTGTTTAGTTACTCAAAATGTTTTCAGCAGAGAATCTGTGAAACACAAATACATCCTTATATAGAAGATGCTGGTTCATTATTTTTTACTTGATACTTTGTGATAATGTTATTTCTTTAACAACATTTTTTTTTTTTTTACATGGCTAATTGTAACTTTCCAAAGTATTTCATGCTTTGCCATATTTTCCCAATAGAAAAAATCAACATGGCACCTCTTTAAATATTCTTTATAATGCAAATGTTTACCTCTCACAAAAAAAAAAAAAGCATGTTTAAGTTCACTACAAAACACCGTTTGGAAATCTTATTCATTTTTTTACATATCCCATACAACAAAGGTGTAATTTTACAAGAATAGATTCTATAAGATCACATCCAATAATTTGAATATATTGGTTTGATGATATTATCATTGTATTTTTAAAAATTTGTGGAGCATTCTTAAATAAGTTTTAATGCCTTTATTTTATGTTGCTAGTGTGTTCAAGTCTCATTTAAATTAGGTAAATAATAGCTCTAGATATGGGTAACTTAGCTGATTTGTTATTTCCCTGTGCCAAAGTACCTTATTTTTTAGTTTATTAAAAGCAGCAGCAGCACATTGGAGTCTGTGCTGTATCTCAACATTTAAGCCTACCTTTCTACTTCCGAAACTATTAAGATATAAATTATCAAATATAAATTAGTTTACATTATTAAATAAATAAATATTCAAGCTAAAAACTGCTGAGGATTTTTCTTCCATCACAAGCAATCAGTTTTTAAAACAGTATTTATATGTATTCTAAACATTAAATACACTTTGTAAATCATCTTTTGAACTGGCAAAAAAAGCAAAATCAGCATACTTTAAATCCAAAATCCCAAGTATATGACTTTGGTTTCACTTGGAATCAATTCAAA
Source organism: Epiperipatus broadwayi (assembly GCA_028023455.1). Classification (NCBI taxonomy): domain Eukaryota; kingdom Metazoa; phylum Onychophora; class Udeonychophora; order Euonychophora; family Peripatidae; genus Epiperipatus; species Epiperipatus broadwayi. The sequence goes on along the minus strand of JAQFVV010006224.1, from coordinate 8,578,757 downwards.
TTAAAAATTCCACCATTGAACCCGTATCACACCTTAGTCTCTTTTTTATTAATTCACCTCTCAACAATTCCAAAGATCACTATTATAAAAAATGACAATGTTGGAGGAAGTAATACATCCTTGTTTAAAAATACTTCTCATTTCAAATGACTCATATTTTTGTTTAATACCAATTTTCATTTCAAATGCTTCACATGACTGTTAAATACAAGTTTTCATGTCAAAGTTTGATTTTCTACTTATAATAATAGAACTTCCTTTCATTCCATCATCTAAAACCTGTATAATTCTATTAAATTTTGGTGGACAATCAAATATGTCACACAATGCCATAATCTTGTTTGATTAGCTGAGTCAGACCTTTATCCTACCAATAAAAGCAATATATACACCACTCTTTTATTTCTAATATTTTTTTTACACTTGCCTGGAAATAAAAATTATGCCTAAAATGCTTTTTAATTCTCCAAACACTCATTTATGACTGTAAGCAATTTATTAAAAAAAAAAAAATCATTGAAAGTACCTTTACTATAGTGGACAGTAATATATTTATGATAATTACTAAAAATTGAAACAATAGAAATATCCTTAAGATCAGGTGACCCAATTTCATGGGTCCACATACTCATGAAAAACTCCAATAGTTTTGAAGTTAACATATCACCATCATATTTTGACTTCATTAAGTGCGATTTCTTTGTTCAAATCTAAGTAAGTAGATAAAATGGATACATCACTAAAACTCATCACTTTAGTTCTTGTATCTTTATTCAAAATACTCCTTCCATTTGTTCAAAATATTGTCATTATATAAGATTATCATTGCTGGATTTAATAAAACTGATACTGTTTTTCAGATATATATATTGCTTTCAGTGCATCAAAAAAAGATCTAATGACCACGATCAGTGAATGTCTGTATCTTTTTTGTAGTTTTAACCCATCAACCATTTTAAAGCCTTTTTATTAGTCAATCTTCTGAAAATTTTAAATCTCTTTGCTTATTATGAACTTGAATATTTATTATTTGTTAAGCAGAAAATGCCATCTTTTTTAAAATCAAATCACTAATAATAAGATTATCAGAAAACAAATCACGATTCTTCTTTTTGGTGAATCTAAGAATAGATTTCTTTGTATACATAGCACATTCCTCAAAAGAATTCAATGCTTCATTGACATGTTAGTTCTGAAGATTCAAATTAGCAATTTTAATTTAATAACTATTGAAATTCAGTACATTCTCAAGAATGAACATCCATTTTCTTGAGAATATGATTGGAATAAAATCTAATTTTTAATAAACTTTCCATTTTAATCTTGGAATATACTCATTTAGATTCATGCAAAAATAAGTGCTCATGTAATATGAACTCTTGTATTCTACTCCTAATTGTAACATATTCTATTAAATGCTATTGTTGAATGTTAATGCATCCATCCACATTCCATTATAATGGTTTTTCTGCCTAAACAAAATATTTGTGATAGTCAATCCAAATGTGCAAAAAACCAGTAACAATTGACCATTTGAATTTTTAGCATCAATATAATTATTTCTGACAGTTTTACACCAACGGTCTGTTATTTGTGTCAACATGGGCATTAAAATCTCTAAGAAAAAAAATTCAATTTTTCACTGCTATTGCTGTACAAAAAAGAATAAAAGTTTTACATGTAATCATAAGGCCTTTGAACTCAAAACTTTCAAGGTGCCTACAGTGATCCAATACATCTTAAACAAATGATAAATATAACCAGTGAAAAGATAAATGATTTCCAATATATGTACATTGTGCTGAACTAGCACTTATCAGTTAGTCCAGATCATCATCTCCCATAGATATACAATCAATACTGTTTATATTAAGATAGCTAATCTTCAAACTTTAATGGACAGGCTTCAATCTTCTCCACTCTTTAATTCTTCAGCCATCCATCTCATTAAGAATCTGATGATGGAACACTCAAACCCTTTGTTGATACCAACATTATTGTAATACCCATGTCGATTTTATCATTCTGACTCCTATATATAGGATCTTAAAATGTCCATTTAAATACACAGAAGGATGGGTAGGACCATAGGTATTAATAAAATAAGCACGAATGTCATTGCACAAGGCAAGTTTTAATACCATTAACTTTTCATTGATATAAGTAATTCCAAGGATACTAAATTAGTCTTTAAAGAAAATGCATTATAATGTATTCTCATGTCATTGATTATTCTGACCTTCAAAAAAAACTAAGTCATCCATCTGTTGTATTAATTTTCCAATCTCTGAAAGATGAATTTCACTATGGGTAGCTATACTGATTTACACATTTCCTTAACCATCGGTGCTATTTTCCATTTTGATTTTGAAGTGTTATGTGTTACATCTCATCTTGCTTTCAAATAATGGACTAGTCCAGATCCCCATCTTATCTTGATCGGATTGAAAATTCATTACTACCAATGGATATACAAATAGATAATATACTTCCAATACCAAAAATGAGCTAATAAATGATAATGTTCACTGAATCCAATTGCTCTCATCATGGATGGGATCTGGCCATAGCCAATCCATTTGGAGACGAGATAACAATTGGAAAAGCTGAATGGTAGTATACACATTGTCCACTATATGGTTGAGCTGTGAGGCAAGTCCACACTAGTAAATACAAGTTAGTTTCAAGGAAAGTTCATACATTGCATGTATCCATATTTAGAAAAAAGTTTAATTCAATTACTGCCTTCCGATTTACCACTAATACTTAGACAACAGAACTTGGCCAGATTGTGGGAGATAGGCCATTTTAAAAACCACTTTTTCTAGTACCTTATATTTGTGGTAGGCAGACAAATGCTTAAATTGGCTATATAAACATCTAATTCTTGCCAAATAGGTAACAAATTCAGTTGATTCATTATTGATTATACTGCGTCGAACAAAGAACACAACTAAATACTTCCAGCCTACTAAACCTGACACCTCATTGCTGTCTTAATTACCCAAATATATATATGAATACATATTTATGAGTCAAGAAAACACGAAAAGTCTTGCACATCACAAATAATTTTCATTTTTTTGTCAAATCTATTTTCTTTTCAAATAAACATTTTAATACGGTTAGCTGCAACTTTTAAAAATGAAATAAACGTTATTTAAAAATCATATTAATAAATACAAAATTAATACAAAGTCAATTGTGTAAATGTCAAAAAAAAATCTATTACATCAATCACTGATTTTCGTAATATTGCAATATAGTTCGGGCTACAAAGTTTCTAATTCTCTAATTTTTGCTTCAGCCGAATAAAAAAAGCTTATACGCTAAAGATGAATTGAAAATAAATTATTATATATCGTTATTCAACGTCTTTAAATATTACTTCTGGCTAAAATTATTCTATAAATATCCTGCAAAAAGCGGAAGTGCGGAACTACCAAACTGTTTAAGTGATGACGTCACACGATTATAAAAAAATAACTTTTAATTTTTTGTTGTTGAAAAATTTGATTTAAAAAACTACGTAGGCGAAGGTTTTTGTTATGGAAAGTTGATATAACTTTAAATTTTTCTGGAAAATACTGCGCAAAGTCGACAAACAGAAACTCTTTTAATGCGCATGTCTTATAAGGCGCCATTTTAAAAAAATAATTTTTCAGGGAGGAGTATCCTCGATATAAAAATCGGCTGTTTAAAAAAAAAAAAAAATTGTATAAAGCTTTGACTTGTAAATTTATTCATGTAAGTAAGTATAGTTTTATGCTTTTATAATTTTAGACTTTTGAAAAAAATAGTTTTTCAATTACAAGATTATGTTTACCATCCGAGCGAATTTTTAAACCTATTTGTTGAGGATTGCATATTTTGGGGCTCTTATTATGCAGCGCTTGACATAATATATTGTTCAAAACATTGATCATTTTTTTCACATTTCATTTATGTATTATGTGGGAATTAAGTATCATGTATGTAAAACTCTGTCAAAAAAAGTATTCATTACAAACTAAAGAATTGATGCGATCAAAATTTATTAGACGGAAATAGTGAATTGTAAATACTTTATCCTGCCTGTGATTGGGCCCTCCATAACGTTAACGTTTGATAATGCCTGCGTGGATTTAAGAGACTACTCTAGGTCGAGGCTAATTTGCGTTAATTATTTGATGTATGTATCCTAAACTTCTTTTCCATATGCAATATTATTATAATTGCCGCAAAATTATTATTGCTTAGATACCCGGAAAATTCTGTAAGCGTCAAATTTGTAATCTGTAAACTCTGATAGAAATCTCAAGTCAGGTTAAACGGTTTAAGTAACGTTTATTGTCTGCTTTATTCAAGAAAAAGTTTTTTTTTTTTTTAACTAGTGTCCTTTCAATAATGAAAAGAAAGAAATCGAAGATTGATAACGAATCTTAACTTTCACGGTACATACTAAAACAATTTTTGATAAAGATCTTTGTTTAATATCTGCCTTTTATCTCTAAAGCATGTTTTTATTGTATTTATTAATTAAACTTATCCAATTGTTTGTTGTCGGGTATTGGAAACGAGGCACTTAATAGAAAAAATTTAAGTTTCTGCTTGATTTTAATTTATTTACATGTATTACGTAACCAGTGTTAATGCAGTTTTCAAGAATACTCATTACAGTTTTTTTAAAAATAATTGTATTACTTTTAAGCATTAAGTTATTCATGAAGATTTTAAGTTTATTGTTAACCATTAAATAGATGTTTTTAGCTTTACTACTAAATATGTACATCAAAAATTACATTACTACTGCAGTTCTTTCATAGAATTTAAATTAGTTTTTTCCTTTTTATATGAACATTATATAATTATAATAAAATTCATCAGAATCTGTTATTAAAAATAGTATTTCATTTTAATATCTTAAGCTGTTAGACTTTTCATGTGAAAATTATTTAAACATTAAAAAATCTAACAAAATATCAAATAAAACTTTTTTTAGATAGTAGTATATAATATATTTTGTTGGCCATTAAGAATAATTTTGAATATTTGATTTTGATTCAGCAATAAAGAGAACATTTGCTTTTCTAACTAAAGATGTTTACATCAGTTGTTTTATTTACTTGAATGGTTTTTTCAGAGCCTTTTTTTTTTTATATCTATTTTGGAAGTAAACTATCAAAATAGAAGTCTTAAGATAAAATCTGGCAATGATTATTGTAAAATAGTTTTAATGAATTATTTATTTACAAATGGGATTTTATAAAAATCATTTTTTGTAGATTTAAAATCCATGTTTTGTTTCTTTTTGAGTATTTTTAAAATGGTAGTGCTCAGTTTTTGATCATATTTTTTATTAATCACTTTAAATCTTCAATTTATGTGTTTGAAAATTATTATTTCTTAACAATTATGGAATTGAATTTTTTAATTTACTACCTGGAAAAATGATTCAGTGTGCCATACCCATTTTTAATTTTTGCCTGCTCATTTAATAATTCTAATTATTTTTTTTTTTTTAAATGATATTGGATGGACATTATATATATTTCATATGCACTTTATATAAGTATAATTTGAATAATGATAATTCAAGTTTTATTAGTCCCTGAAATAATATTTAAACAATTTATAGCTTTATCTATTAATTGTTCTTATTATATTTGTTACATTTTTTTGTTTGGAATATCTAAGTGTTGCTTATTATAATGTTGTTATGATGAACTTTATTACCATAAAACTTAATTGTAATAATATCATTTTTATATACTTATTTTAAAAAAAATTAAGCAAATTGGTGATATTTTTATTTTATTGAAAGAATATATATAAAACAAAAAATAATATAATGATCCCTATAACCTAGAATAATTTGCATAATCCATGATTCATTGAACCAACTCCATTTTTAATTTTTGTTTGCTCATCTAATACTTCTAAAGCATTTTTTAAAAAAAAAAAAAATAGAGATTTTAAACGATAATGGGTATCTGTATTTTATAATATGGATAATGATAATTCAAGACCATTATTCTCTGAAGTAGTAATTTAAGCAACTTATATATGTATATGTCTTTTTTTTTTTTTTTCTTAATTGCTTTATATTTATTTGTTTTACATTTTTTAATATTTGAAATATTAAATTTTGCCCATTGCAGCATTGGTATGATGAACTTTCATCACTAAAAATTTATAATAGTATTTTTGTTGACAATCTCAAAAGGAGAATATATTCTAAAACAAAATGACATGATAATTCATCATCAGCAGCAACCACTCTCGTAAATGAGTATGATTATTTTAATTCCAGTAGAAAAATTTAAAAAAACAACCGAGATATGAGTTTTTGCAACAGTCATGCAAACTATTCTATGAAATACAAAGACATTCCCATGTAGAATATTCTGGTTCATTTTTTATTTTTTTATTTTGTGATATTGTGCCATGTTGTCCTTTAAGTTTTACAGTTTTCTTTTTGAATTGCTTCAATACCATGTGTAATTGTAAACCTCAATGTATTCTATTCTCTGCCATATCTTCCCAATGAAAAGCAATTGGTGTTGCTCTTTAAAATATTTTTGAGATAATCCTTATAATATAAAGGAGGTCTACTTTTCTGAAGGACACCAAACTCCCATTCATCATAAAACACCTTTTTAGAAAATCTTGCATTGTTTATTTCTTTCACATGCCCAATCCAAAGAAGTGTGATTTTACAATAGAAGATTGCAGATAACATCTAGCAAGTTGAATATATTGATTAATTTCATGATCTTGCTATTGTATTTTTAACATTTTATGGAGCATCCTTAAATGAAATTTTTCTAATGTTTTTATGATGCATTGATTTAAGTCTGACTTTTATATAATAAAATAAAAAAAATAACTCTGTATACTACTATCTTATGTACTATAGTTGTTTATCTGTGACAAAAAATTGTAAGTCCATTTTTCTAATTATAAAACTATTAAGATAAATTAGTTTACATTCTCAAGTTATAACCATCCAAACTGAAAAGTTGCTGAGGATTTTTCTTTTATTACTGGTTGATAAAGGAGTGGAGTTTTTTTGAATATTTATAAAACATTAATTTCATTCTAATATGGTGTTGAATTGGCAAAAATGGCACAATCATCAGCCTACCGTAAATCCAGAATTCAAGAAGATTAAATTCTTTTTGCTTTTAATTGTTTCAAATTAAAAATTCCACCATCAAATCAGTATTGCATCTTGATCCTTGTTTCATTGAACTATCTGTAAAGAGTTTCAAAGGCGACTGTCATAAAAATTTGAAAACAATGTCAGTTTCAAGTATTCATTCTTATTTAATGCCAGTTTTTATTTCAAGTTTTTCAGATTTTTCTTCTGCAGTAATATTTCCATTCATTCTATCATAAAGAAATTGTAAAATGCAAATAAATTTGGGTCGATAACTAACTAATGTCAAACAATGCCATAGACGTGTTCAATTAACAGAGTCAAATACCTGTACCAAATCAATTAAAGCAATATGTAAATCACTTATTTATTCTGGACACTTTTTTTGCATTTGTCTGGTAACCATTCATTTATGATGGGAACCAAACTATTTAACAAAATCATTGAAAGTATCGTTGCTATAGTGTAAAACAATGATATTCTTTGATAATTACTGCAATCTTTCTTTGTTTTTAAAAATTGGAGCAATAGAAGTATCCTTAGGATCAGGTAACCCAATTTCATGGGTCCATGTATATATCTAATTGAAAATTTTTGAAGCTAACTTATCACCATTATATTTAAAATTTCTTCTGGTATTTTATCAATTAACTGCAACCTTTCCATTTCTAAGATTAAATAATTATTATTTTTTTTTATTTCGGTAAGCTGAATATTTTTGTTCAAATCTGAATAAGTAGATAAAATGGAAATATCATTAAAAATCATCATTTCAGTTCTTGTATCATTATTCAAAAGATGATCAAATTACTTCTTTACCTCTTTGAAATATAATCATGTAAGAGAAAGCTCTTTCTGGGTTTAATTTTATTGTGACACCATTTTTTAGACCCGTATGTTGATTTCAGAGCGTCAGAAAAAGATCTATAATGATCATGATTAGAGAATATTTATATCTTCTGCAATTTTATTATGGTCCACATTAAATTTACTAGTTTTCCAAGCAAAAAATGCTGTGTTTTTTTTTTTTTACTAAATCATTAATAATATCATTGTTAAAAAATTTATCACGATTCTTTTTTTAATGAACCCAAGAATAGATTTATTTGTATCCATATTTCATGCCTTAATAATATGATAATCCTGAAAGTCTGAATTAGCAGTTCAATACAAATAATAATTATTTCTAAGAAATGAACATACTTACGAATAGTATTGGAATAAGATCTATTTTTTAATGCAACTGTTATCTTAATATAGAAGTGCACTAATGTATGATCCATCCACTAATCTTTGCTTGTAAATGCTTGCATAAATTTGACTCTCAGTATAATATAATCTATTAAATACCATTATTTTGAACATGGATGAATCCATATTCTTTTATAGTGATTTTTCTACCTAAACAAAATGTTTGTGGTAATTAATCTGTGTTGTGCCAAAATTCAATAACAAAGATCATTTGAATTGCAGCATAAATACTGCCATTTTCAACAACTTTTGGCCAATCTGCTATTTGTATCAACTTGTGCACTAAAGTCTCTTAAAACAAAAAATATATTAATGCTGTAATAATGCAATTAAGAAAGATATAAAAGCGTTGAGGTTTCTGAATCTAATGATATAGCATGTGCATTACAAAATGAGCCTGAGTTCATTATGCAAGCCAAGTTTTAATACATTAGCCTTTCACTTATACAATGATTAATCCCAAGAATAGAAAATACAGATTTTTCAGCGAATTCCACTGTATGCATTCTGTTTTCATTGATTGATTTACTCTATCAAAAAAAATCTTAGAATTATCTACCTGTTCAGATGAATTTCTTTCCTTTAGTTTCACAAAGAGCAGCTTTTTATTGATCTTAAATCTAGACAGTTCTTAAACCACCAGTGCTTTGAACAGTCCCTATTTGACAGTAGTAATCCATTTTACACATTTTTATTAATGAACAATCTGTGTAAGCACAAGAAAATGGGATTACTTGTTGACTAATGCATAACAGTGCTCCCTGTGAGTAAGACTAATAGACAAAAACTGACCCGTGGGTAAGTTTGGTACTACTATTTACTATTCTTTGTATTCTCATATTTATATGAATACAAACAATTATATGAACTAGATTGCTCCTTTAAAAACTATTTTTCATTTGCCTTTTAGTGTAAATGGGCTTCATTATTTTATGATGAAGTTAAAAATTAGAACACTTTAATGTTTAGGATGTAGTTCTAAATTCATCATCATATAATTATTAGTAGCCACTCTTAAACAAATATGGTTATTATAATTACAAAAGGAAAAAAACAAAATGAAGGTAGAAAGACAAAAATATAATATTATAGATGAATTTTGGGATGAAGCAATTCGATAAAATATAAATATTTTTTTCTTTCACATTTATTATATGCTTATTTTAAAAAAAAAAATCAAATCTTCTTTTAATTGTGAGTACACATGCATTTGTCAATTTTTATTATTATTTTCTTAAGTTGTTTCTAAAGACTAGTTAGAGTTTCCCCAATGATTTCACTATAGTCATTCCAAGATGTTGTAATAAAATTTGAAGTCTTTTTGCTGGTATGTGATAACTAGGATTATAGTTACTAAGATCTCCACTTTTTTTTCATTAACAACTACTTATACCAGCTAAAATAGAATTTTAACTAACTTGTTAATTTTAGACAATGATGAAGCAGGGATTCAATATCTGTAGCAATATGATACTTTCCTTACCATTTGTGAAAAAAGTCATCACATAATATTTTGATCATATTTTTTTATTCTGCTGATGGATATTTATCTGAACACTAGATTAACTTGAATCATTATTTTTTAGCTACTAAAAACTTAAGATACTTATTTACCTAATATTGTACGGTCCATTAGGTTAGCTAAAGATTAACCAATTGAAAGATAAATCCCAAATTTGGATTCGAATCTTACATTGTGATCATAGCAGATAATCCATTAACTCTAGAAATATTATCGTTAATCAAGATTATGCATCTGAAAAAAAAGTTAACAAAAAAATCTGTAATCAAATAGAAATATATATATAAATCAAAAAATTTCCATTTGATTTAATGTCATCATTGCATCTGTCATGTTTATGTATTTTTGATATTAGTATATTGCAATAATAATAATAATATATATTTTCTTAGAAACCATTTAATTTGATAAGTAATGCATTATAAAAACAAAAAATGATTAATTTATGGATATCCGTACTTTTATTTAAAGTTACATAACAAACAAAAATGGGGTTCAAGATAAAATATATTAGTGCATTATTCATTAAATGAAATAAAAGTGTTTTTTTTTTAGTTTTTTTTTTAGAAAATATTTTTTAATTTTATTATTTTTTATTATTCAAGTCTATCCCTATATCACTTCAATTTTTCAAAATCATTTATCATAAGTAGGAAAGATATTTGTATTCAATTTCAAAAACTGAGAACATAAGTAATGTGCCATTTGTGTGCATTAAAACTCAGTTCTAAGATTTTTGTGTTTATAAAGGAAGCAGTTTGAAAAAGCAAATTTTAGGTAAACAAGAGAAATTAAGATTTTATCTTACATTTCTTTTTCTTTTCTATTGTAATCAATAAATTTTTTTTAGTGGAATAGTTAAGTGAAAATGAATTTTTTAAAAATATCTTGCCATATTGAGCATATCTGAGAAGTGGCAGATCTAGATCTATTCCACCTTATTTGCATATTAAATCCACCCTAATTTGCATAGTTTACTTCTTGAAAATGAAGGCTTAGACCTTTGAAAGCGCTTGAATAAATTGATAAAAAGTTTGTCATTCATTTGATTTATGGTGATTATTTTATATATATTTAAGTTATATGTGTGTATTTTCCTATTAACACAAATATTAGAGTTTACAAATATATTTTTCTAACATACAGTTGAACGTTTAAATATTACAAACTGATTTCATTGCATTAAGATTCATTCATAAGACTAGAGACTATTTAATAATGAATAATATGTCTGTGATGTAAAGTTCACTACACCACTCTCACGCAAGATAGGGACTGGTTTTTATCCGCTTTTAACATCTTGTGGGAGGGGTGTAATGAAATTTACACTACTTTTAACATCTTGTGGGAGGGGTGTAATGAAATTTACACTACAGAAATATTATTCATGATTTCAACAGAGAAATTCAACCTGCCATCATTGTTAGACAACCCTGAAATATACATTGTTAAATTGCATTAGCAATTTATTAAATTCATTTTCTCACATAAACAGAGAAAGCTATTACTATTCAGGTGTAAAAAAAAATATGACTTTTAAAAAATGTCTACTCAGTTTGTTTTTATTAAGGCAGTGATTTAAAAAAGCAAATTTTACATAAATAATCCAAAGGGAAATTAAGATTTCATCATTATTGCCTTTTTTCTTTTTATTTTAATTAACTGTAAAGATCCCTAAAATTTCTTCCTCATATTAATTGAAAGTGTTTGCTTAAAAAATATCACATTGTCTAATGTGCTCAGCTCAAAACTTATCAAACTAATTTGAATGCAGTTTGAAATGTAGCTCACCAACACTATTAGGCTGGACAGCCCGAAATATTGCATTGTTATAATGATTGTCATCAAAACTGAACACCTACAAAATTTGAGGGATATACAGTGTGAAGTAGATTAAAAATTGGTTACAAGATTTGACCCAAATAAACTGTAACTCTTAAAAAGAGTATATAAAAAAAGTCCATAAATATTCATTTCTGTGTTTTTTTTTTTTTTTAAAAAAAATGCATTGCAAATTTTTGATAAAAATTTCCTAATGATTTCTAATTGTTGCATATATTTTATTAACTTTTTAGTAAGTCCAATAATAGGATTCTAAGTTGTTGGGATATGAATCTATTGCATCAAAAAACAAAAACCTAAAAATTTATGAAGCTAGTTTTTTGTAATATACATTTTGGTGATTTGAAGTAGGTAATGCACATTCTGAGAATGTTTTAATACAATATTTACTATACCTTGATAGCATTCTATTTGTGTTAATTAAAAATTGAATATGTGTTTGTGTTGATATGTATATCAAATTCTCTAATTGAAGGCAAATTGAGATTTCTAGGCAACCAACCAAACAATTAAATAATAAGGTACTTCAGCCAAGTGATAATATTTAATCATTGCTTATAATAGTCATTAGTTTCTACTCTTTAAAAATATATGAAATGGTGAAATTCTTTCATCAATTTTATATTAGTATGAAGTTGAATGTGTGATCTTATGCCAGATTTGTATTAAAAAAACTAACAACCTTTCAGTTCATTAGTCATTCTTTTGATGAAATTTCACACTGATTCAAAATTCATATATTCTCGTTTTGTGATAATAAACATTTCATCCCAGTATAAAATTAAATGATTTGTAGATTATTCATTATTGACCATTTAGTTTCTGATTTTATTTTATTTGTAATTATAATTTCATTCATAAGTTTTATTAGTGTTAAATCAATTGTTTTTTATTTTTACTATCAAATGTAACTTTACAATATGTATATTTTTCTTCGCTAAACCCACAATGTTGTCTAATATTTTGCAATTTTTCAGTTTGTTAGTCTCCTGCAAAATAAATGTGTGTTTATATATTGTGATTTACACATGTTAACACCTATAGTTCCCTTTATAAAGGTCTTATGTTTAATAAATGTATTTATTAAATTGGGATAAATATAGAGTGAATGGATACTTTATTTATTAAATTTAAAAATATAATTTTTATTAAGTTACATTGAATGGTAACAATGCCTTATTAAGATTAGAAAAGATAATCACATGTTCATGAGCTAGTGTTTTAAAAAAAATAAAAAGACTGCATTTTGTGTTACCCTAACGATAGAAACAAGTTCAGCAAGGAGAACACACATACTTTCTTTTGCTTAAATATTTGTGCTTTATCTTACCTTTTACAAATATATTCTGGATTTATAGCAAGGAAATATAGAAAATTTATTTAAGAGGGAAGGAACACAACTTCCCCTCATTTGATATCTGTGATTAAATGAAATAGTTAACAACAAACAATATGCTTAACTGTCATGAAGCTATAAAACTATCAATTTTACTATGGATTGTAATATCAACAAAAAGAATGGATGAATATCATGTAAGTATAAAAATGTTAATGAAGCCCTACAGTTATGGTTGTTATCATAGATGTGTCAAAGAGGATATCATGAGATAATGCAATCTAAACTAAAATTATATATAAGCTAAATTTGGGAACAGATGCTAGGAAAAAAATTACTTTTAAATTATCTACATAAAATTAAATTTCACATTAATAATGGTTCAAGTATTATTAATAATCTTAATTAGTTCAATTTTATCTTATCATTTGATATAGGCTTAAATAATAGACTCACCTAATTAAGATTTGAATAAATTAACAGATTAATTTATTGAAAACAAATCAAAATTAAACACAAATAATATTCTATATAATTTATTTAAATTATAAAATAATTGCAATCTGGCAAGGGGTAAATTATAAAATATACATTATATATTAGATTGCAGTTAACCACCTCAATGAGTTAATTTTTACCTCAATATATTTATATTATTAATCTAAGTACTTTGATTTACCTATTGCATAAATCATAGTACAATTTATCTACAATTAAGTATATATCGCAAATGTCTCATTAGCAAGTAAAGTATTATTTCTTGAATTTTATCTTCTTTGTTAAGCAAAAATGCTTATTATGGATCCATTGGCACCTTATAAATTTTGTGAATCTATTACCGACGTAAATCTAAATGATCACATTTATGATCAACTTATTTATTAGTTATATTTTTTTGGTTGCATAAATGCAACATTTGTTTAGTATATTTGGATTGTCCAAATATATAGTATAAAATTAGGAGAAACACCTTTCTGGTCATCTAAATCCATGAATCAGTTGCAAGCCAATTAGCCTGGCTGAATTATAATATCTATTACAATTATGATTACGCTAATTTGCAAGCTATTCAATGAACAGTCATTTTATTTTTATTGTTGTTGATTAGTTTCTATTTACCGTATGATTTATTATTGTTGATGACCAATATTTTATTGTTCCATTACATTTCTAGCTTACTCAAATATATTGGCATTTGTAGATCAGCCAGCTTTTCATTCATTATTTTATTAATTGTCCATTACATTTTTGGTTTGTCAAACAGGAGAATATTGCTATTTATGAGACAATGTTACTTCATTAGCATTGTTTTTATTTCGTTAGCATTTTTCATTACATTTTTGGTTGCCCAATAGGGCCCGAATATTTATCCCTGACCCATAAGAAATTTAAAGTCATAAAAGAATAGATAGAATTAAAATATTTAATTAATGTTTGCAGTTAATATTAAACTGATTAATGATACAGTAGATAATAATTTTAAATTTATAGTTATATTTTGTTAAGGTTTTGAATTTAAAATGGGTTGTCGAATTGTTTCTGAAGAATAGGTATAACAATACATGAATTGAGAAATGATAGAACTGTGAAATACTTTATAAATAAAATCTTTTGTAAATATGCCAAAAGGAGGCATGTGAAATTAAATACCAGATAATGTTGTCTGGATTTTCCATATAATAATATAAGTAAGACTTAAGTTTGTGACTTTAAAAGCGCCAGATAAGTGCTATATGTTAGTAAAATTCCAAAGTATTGTGGGCTCATTACTAATAAATATTATTGAGTTCTCATGAAGTAACTGTAAAATAAATAATAAAATGTACTTGAGCCATCTTATTTTATTGAAAGTATTATCTCCTAGGTATTTTGGAAAATAAATGGAAAACATTGGTGCACTGTTCAAATTTATTAGCAAGAGCATAATACAAAGTTTTTTGAGCATAATCATGAAATTTTCGCTATGTTGCACATGATATAAGTTGAATGTTGAAAAATATAATACATTAGTTAGGGATAACATTAATGTGAATAAGTAAATCAATCACTATTGAGAAATGATGCTACTGTGATATTTTATATTGAAAGGATCTCTTTACATAAAGAGGGTTCAATATATGAGACATAATAAAGAAAAACAAGTTATTCACTCCATTTGATATAAGATATTGTATTAAGGAAGAAAATCATATTCTTTTCTAAAATCAAAATAATAAATCTAAATAAAACAAACTATGGAAAGTGAGAATTAGACATATTAGAACAGGGAAGAGATGTTAATGCAGTCTGCCATATCAACAATTGATCAAACAATCTATAATGACAATGTTGCAGAGCTTAATGGTAGAAATGAAATGAAGTTAGAAAATACTTAAGAATTTAAACAAAGTCAGGAAGTGCTTAAACAAAATATTTGAACAAAGTCAGGAAAATTATCAAGATACTTACTGACTAAGATTAATGAAAACCAGGAAAAGTGTGAACAGAGTCAGGAAATATTTAAACAAGAGATGAAGCAAAGTTAAGAAGAGCTTAAATTAGGCATGAAGCAAGACCAGGAAATCTTATTAACGAAAATTGAAGAGAGTCAATATAAGTTAGAGAATTGACTAAAACAAGAAATCAAACAGGTGCATACGGAGTTAGTTCATGAAATAAAAATGGGACACGAGGAAATAAATGAATTGAACGTTAAGTTTAATGAATTAGAGATTAAAATGGAAGAAACTCCAATGTCAATTGCAAATAAAGACCAATAACTTAGACCAGGGGTGGGCAATTGTTTTGGCTCGGGGGCCACATAGGTTGGTGGAGGGCCGCATCGGGGGCCACTTTGTGGAAGCGAAGGTTAACGGAGGGCCGCATCTTTTTTTCATGACATAATAAACACTGCTTTATTCCCTGTATTACCAAAGAAATATTTGTTTGTCCATTCTTCATTAAACACATGACTTTCATTACCAATTTTACATTTTTTTGGAGCATTCATGGTTTCACAAAAGTTGGAAATATATATATTTGCTAATGCAAAGACAAAATTGAAATTAATCAGATCAACTGGAAAAGCACTACACATCGTATCTACACTGCGCATGTATATCGATGTGGTCATTCTAGTGGAAAATATGAGATGAATATTCGGTCATGCAACAGGAAGGAAGTCTCAGTCCAAGGTGGATTTTTCTGATTGTCTTGGAAGGCCACATAAAAACTCTTAGCGGGCCGCATGTGGCCCTTGGGCCGCTATTTGCCCACCCCTGACTTAGACCATAGTATAGAAAAAATGGCAAAATTGGACTCTAGATAGAAACTAAGATAGAAAAGTATAGATTGGAATGCCAGAATAATAATAGAATCTTAGAAAGTAAGTTAAATGAATATCAACAATTAATAATAAATGGTTAGAGGTGGTACAGAATAGACAGGAACAAGAGGTCCAAAGTTTGGAAAATCAGAGAAGGGTTATTTGTATTATAATATTACCTTAGATGTGATGCAATCTAAAGTAAATAGCCAGGTTTCTGTAAAGGATAATTCTATCACAAGCTTAAGTAATGGTGATAGACGTAAGATTTTATCATTAGAGGTAAAACCTTTGAAATCTCTAAATGGTTTTATCACCATGAAGTACGTAGTTGTGAATGTAGGTATCTTGAATGGGGATAAGAATATGTCTCAATCACAGAGTAAAGCCAATGATATGTGTTTGATTTGTGAGATTAGTAATTTGGGAAATGTAATTTATGGCAAGGCTACTATTCAATGTGTGAATCTTTATGGATATAATATTAAATAGTTTATAGTAATGACTATTCATGAGTTTATTAAGTATGAAGAGTCCACATTTATTAGAAATTAAGTTTGTTTTATTAATTGAATGTCATACAAATTATGTCATATCATAAATTTGTTTTATAAAAATCTGATTAGAATGAAATGTAAGGGTGCTAATGAATATAATTGTTTTAGGATATTTGTCTTGTTAATTGTTGTCTGCTTTAAAAATAAATTATAGGACATAATCGTGCATACATTGTTGTTGTGGTATTGTTTTAATTAACCATGAGTTAATCATAGAATGTTTAGTTGGTCATGATGATCTGATGTTAATTGTGTAAAAGTGTTTTCTTTATTTTTTATTAAGGGTGGGAATATATGATGTACATGTTACCATCTGTAGTTTCCTTTATAGTTTATGAGTAACTAAATAAAGAGAACCATTAAAGGTCTTCTGTTTAATAAGTGTATTTACTAATTTTTGATAAAAGTAGAGTGAATGTATGCTTTGTTTATTAAATTTAAAAATGAAATAATTTTTATTAAGTTGTATAGAATTATATCAATGCCTTATTAAGATTGCTAAAAAAAAAAAAAGATAATTACATGTTCACAAGCTAACGTTTAAAAAAAAAGGAAAGGAAAAAGATGTATTTTGTGTTACCATAGCAACCGGAAAAAGTTCAGCAAGGTGAACACATACTTTCTTTTGCATAAAAATTTGTGATTTATCTTATTTTACAAGATTTATAGCAAAGAAATAGGTACTGCACGTAGAAAAATTATTTAGAAGGGAAGAAACACAACTTGTTCTCATTTGATATCTTTATGATTAAATGGAATATTTAACAACACTATGTTTAGCTGCCATAATGCTATAAAACTATCAAATATACCATGGATTATAATATTGACAAAAGGAATGGTTGAATATCATTTAAGGATAAAAATGTTCATGGAGCCCTACATTTGTGGTTGACATTGTGGGGTAATGGAATCTAAGTTGAAATTATATAAGCTGAATTTGGTAACAAATGCTAAGAGAAAATTTTTTTTAAAATTATCTACATGAAATCAAATTTCATTTATTAATAATGGTTAAAAGTATAGAAGTAACTTAACGATAAATATTCTTAATTAGTGCAGTTTTATCTTATCATTCGATATAGGTTTAAATAATAGTTCAAGTAATTAAGACTTGAATTAATTATTAACATATTAATTTTTTGAAAACAAATCAAAATTAAACACAAATAATCTATATAATTTATTTAAATTATAAAATAATTATTATTAAAAAACATTACTTGATTCAATAGATATAAAAGTATAAGAAAAAAAAATATAAAAGACAATATTAGTTTTTTTACATTTTTTTTTTTTTATGACTGTATATAGTAATGATTTTAATCATAGATCATTTCTATTAATTGCAATCTGGCAGGGATAAATTATAAAATATACATTATTTGATATTAGATTGCAGTTGATAAAAGTAGAACAATTATTCTTTGTCTTAGTCACCTCAATGAATTAATGTTTACTTCACTAAATTTATATTATTATTACTTTGATTTACCTATTGCATAAATCATTGTAAAATTATTTTATTACACAATTTATTTACAATTAAATATATACCCTATACGATATCTATGTAAATAAAATATTATTGAATTTTATCTTCTTTGCTAAGCTAAAACACTTATTATGGATCCATTGGTATCTTAAAATTTTTATGAATCCATATCTAAATGATCAAATTTGTGATCAACTTATTTATGTTATATTTTTTGAGTTGCATAAATGCAACATTTGTTTGGTATATTTGGATTGTCAAAACATGTAGTACATAGTTGGAGAAACACTTTTCTGGTCACCTAAATCCATAAATCAATTGCAAGCCAATTAGCCTGGTTGAATTATATCTACTACAATTATGATTACGCTAATCTGCAAGCTATTCAGTGAACAGCCATTTTATTTTTATCCATATTGTTGATTAGTTTACATTTACTGTATAATTTATTATTGTTGATGACCAATATTTTATTGTTCCATTACATTTCTAGTTGGCTCAAATATGTGGGCATTTGTAGATCAGACAGTTTTTCATCCATTATTTTATTAATTGTCCATTATCTTTTTGGCTTGTTCAACAGGGAATATAGCTATTTATGAGACATTGCTTCATTGTTTTTATTTTGTTAGCATTTTCCATTACAATAGATATGCATATATGCAAAAAATCAAAAAGTTAATATTGCTTAAGGCAGTGTTTTTACATTAATCCACGTTAATCATTACAATGAAATAAAAATAATAAAGAAAAGATTATTATTCTTTAATCATAGTATTCTAATGTCAGAATGTCAATATTTAGTAAGGAATATATTCATGTATATAATAAAGAATATATATATATATATAGTCAATTTGATGCTTGTAAACATTAAATCAGTTGATAAAGTAATGTCTTTTTGATAAATTAGCTCCGCATCATAATTGAAAAAGATAAGACGTCACTATGTCTATATAATTCAATGCACTCCAATTTTTTTTCTTTGTTTGTTTGAGCAGATAACTTAATTTAATCACACACAAATTTCTAAACATGGATTCAAACAGGAATTTTGAAATAAAATTATATAATATAAAATTTCTGTTTTTAATAAATACAACCTGAACATATAATACACTATTATATATATAAAGAGAAAAAACATAAGTTTTCATATTATAATATTTTGCATATTTACAGGAAAATTTTCAAAATATTGTAGCAGAAGATGGAAATAAGTATATGTAGAAATATTTGCTACTTTTATATATTTGCTATTATTTGAAAGGAGACCCTTTGATTCATCTGAAAACTTAAAGGAATTGATTAGACAAATTTCTAATATTTATTCCATACATTTTGTCAACAGTTATTATTACTATGTCATTATTAATATAGTAAACAAATTTGGATAGACTGCTCACCAATACACGTTAGCCAACATGGTGAGTTTATTAGCTTTTTACTTGAGTGCTTATGATAAAGAAACACCATAGCTTTTTTTTTTTTAGTTATTTGGTAGTTCTTAACTGAAATATCAGTGGAGTTATTTTAAAGACAGAATGAATGTATGTGTATATATATTTTTTAATAGATATTTACAGTAATGACAGATATTACAGCCATTATTCCAGGAAGCTATAAAGTCAGCAACAGAATCTCCTGATTATGGACAACCTTTAATTTAAATACCTTTACATGTGGATCACTTAGGATTGTCTTATGTTAAATGGTACATTGTTGGATTTTGTGAAGTTTGAAGAAAAGATGAATAGATGATTGATTTAAAAAGTAGATACGTACTTTGCTACAAAGACACAAATATTATCAGCACAAGTAATGTGGGATTTATTATAAATAAAAAATTGGACAAAATTGAGGAGGTATAATAGTATTCAAAACAGTGACAAGATTACTATGTTATTCACATTAATGGAAGATAATAAATGTAGGTGTTTTCATATTTATTTCCCAAAAAGCTATCATAGTGATGAAGTAAATTCTTATACGGATGTACAAAATGCTTTTGATTAGACTAAACATTTTAAAATTGTCATGGGAAACTTTAATGTTAGGTTTGGTAAACAATTGAAAAATGAGCACAGACTTGTGGAGGTTGCAGAAAAAGAAAATAGTGTACATTAGTCAATTATTTCTTTGTGAGAAAAATACTAAATGGACATAAAAGCATCCAAGTAAAGATGCAGTAATATTGTATTTTGACTAACAGAATATATATATCAAGATTATAATGTTTTTATTAGATTCAACATAGAAAGATTATCAATTAATAAAATGTAGAATACATGTTAATGCAAAATTATAGGCAAAATCTATTGTAAAGGTCATTATAAATGGTTTGATATTTCTAACAATCAGAAACACTCCAGTAAATTTAAATTAGAACTTGCAAATCATTTTAAAATATTATCTAGATTTCTAGATAGTATGGTTGTTTTTGTAAATAATGAAAAACTCTTAACCTAATGTTCAGCGAATTTTGTCAAAAAATGAAAATAAAAATTGATAATAAGGAAATAAAATAAATTAACAATTACAAATATCTTTCTCAGATTACTAATCACAGATAAAAACATAATAACAGAAACTAATTATAGAATTAAACTTAGATGGAATGTGTTTGCTAAAAATAATAGTATTAATAGTAAATAAGCTTATGTATTTCAAAAGCAAGGTCTTTAACAGATGAGCAATGTAGAGACTTCAGATTATTCAATGAAGTATAGAGAAGTGTATATTAGGAATAACGAAGAGTTCAAAAACCCGAATATGCGAGTTAGAGAATAAACAGGAATCACCAACATCATTGGAAATTAAAAGGCTGAAATGAATCTAGCCTGGACATATTGATGATAATAGATGAATAATTGAAGTTTTAAATAGGATCCCAAGACTTAAAAGACATATAAAGAGATATATGAGGTGGATTGATGAAATAAGAAAACAGGTGTGATGTGAAGAAGAGCTATAGATTAGAGAAACTGGATTAAACTTGCAGAGACCATTTTGCAGTGGATCGGTAATTATTTAAAAGTTGATTCTATCTTTTTTTTGTCTTGAATTATATTTGTCTAGGAAAGTTTGGTATATAAAAATATATTAATTTTTCCAAAACAGTTTATTTTATATCTAGTATAATGGGTTTTTTTTTTTCAATGTGTTTGTAATTAAGACTTTGACAAAGTTTTTAACATTCATAGATATTTAGAAATTTAAATTATTTAATTATAATATTAATAGTTAATTGTAATAGTTTAGCAGTTTGTAACTCATTTTGGTTTATTAAATTTTAGAAGATAATAAAAATCTAATTGTTTAATATTTATTTATATCAACTACATTAACTTATAATGCCATTTTTATTATCTTTCGTTCAGTTTATAGATTTTTATAATTATCTCTTCCGATTTCAGATCATCTACAATGATTTTAACCCAAAAGAAAACAGTGATATTCAAACAGCTTTCTATGATAAGAAAGTCATAGTTAAATTATGAATTTTGAAAATAATAAACAAAAGTTTAAATATTACATAAAACAAGATTTGGAGTCTAAAAGAAAAAAATGCAGATATGAAGATCCTTTGAAACTATTTCAATTGTTAATTTAAATTTTTTTTCCTGATAAAAAATGTTTAAATTGAGATTATAATAATTAAAGGCTTTATGAAGTACATGTTAATTCATATATGCAAAAAATCTGTATTTCAAACAGATGTTTTTAATTCCATCTTTTGTAAGACTTATTAATTAAAAAACTTCTTTTATGACATATTTCTTAGAAGATAATATAGAAAATTTTTCTTTCTTGCACTGCTAATAGTTGTAGTATTACCTTCTGCTATTTATGTCTCAAGGTATATCCAACTTAAAAAACTACTCGAAGCTAGGATATAAATAATCTTCTCTTGAATGTTGTAAGATTGTAGTTGCAGCTCAAATGATTAGGCTGATTTTTTCCAATTTTTTTTTTTATTATGAAAGTTAACAATCATTTTTCAAGGAGACAACAACACTATTAGGTTTAAAAACATAATATGATGACCATTTCTTATGCTTACACAAGCTGTCTTTCCATGCAGTAGTGTCACCCAGTGCAAGCCATAATAACCGATGAATGCTAGGTTTGTGCTTCAAAATTTTTAACTACTGTCTATGAGATCTTTATAGTTAATTAAAAAGATAAAAAGTGGCTGCTGGAGGATTGCATTATATACAGAAATGTAGGTGCAGTGCTCTTAGATCCAAGGCTCCTCACTGATTAAAGCTGCAAACTAGAAACTGGTGTGGGGATATTGGATGAGTCGGCACTAGATAAGGATTTTGATGCTCAAACCTACCATTCATTGATTACTATGGCTTGTACTAGGTTGCAATGACATTTTTTACTCTGCTTGCTAAGTAGACCTTTTTACTTTTTATGTGATTAATCATCTGAGATCATCAATACAAAGATTATTTACTTATTGTATGAAAGTGAGAGAAAATTGTGATTACGAAAAATAGATATAATTGAATTTAGAAAGATCAGGAATTGTTAACGTTTAGAAAGTGTTTGTTCGCCATTTTAAATATAGAACTTAAAAAAAATATTTTGTTGAATGTGCTAATGTAAAGATATTTTATTACTAAGTTGTATGTAAGATTAGTTGTTTTTTTTTTTTTTTGGTAAGTTTGAAAACTCGTGATTATCGATCGATTGTCATTGAAAGGAAATAATGTTTTTATCCTTCCATGCAAAGAGATTTGAAGAGTAGGAGAGGAAGGATAAAGTCAAGTATAGATTAGGTGACTTGAAAAATAAGGAATATGGATTGCATTTGTATTCCACATTGCATATATAAAGAAATTAGGTGTGTTGTGGTAAAGAGTACTGTATGTGATGAGGTTTATCACTTCAAATGTTTAAATAAGATTAGGAAGGAGGTAAGAGGTTTATGGTTATGTAGACAGTGTGTAAATATGATGAGGTAAAAAAGTGGTTTCTAAGTCAGGAGAAATGGAGCAAAATTTAATTGAGGGAAATAGGATAGTGTATGATTGTAGTGCAGTGACAGAAGATATGGGTGGAAAAATTAATAGTGAAATGGATATGATTAGCCAAAGAATAAATAAGATAGAGGAAGAGGTAAAGGCTATAGAAGCAAAATTAAAGTCGTTAAGAGTCTAAGTGTGAGCTGATGGAAGAATTATTGAGTACTATTGATAAGGAAAACATAGATAAGGAAGTCCAGAAGGTGGTAGAGAATGTTACAGAGGAAGCAGAGAAAGTAGACTGAGACAGTATTGATAGGATATTCATTAAAACCTTTACAGACCTGAACGGCCATTTTGAATTTTAAAAAAAAATTACAGGGCATATAATTTTAAATGAAATTTCTAATTTATTACAATAAGTATAAATATACATATACATTTTTAGAAAATGGAAATATGAAATAATGTAATAAAGCTGATAAAATAGTCATTACCAAAAAAAAATAATTAAAAAAAGATTTTTCACATTTTTAAATATCTTTATTTTTACATTGGTTCACAAATTCTCAATTTTGAAAGGATAACCTAAAATTACAATTTCATAGACAGTTTCATCACATTCGCCATAAAATGCATAAAAAAATGATATATAACATGACCTACCTGAGTTACATTTTGTTGGTGTAATGTGGCAGAAGGAGACAATTTCTATTTACTTTTTTTACTTCATAGCCTAGATGTTTCATTTTTGCAAGCAATGTAATTTCTAGGTCTTCCATGCCATGCATTATATCTATTAGAAATGCAATGTTTTAGTGAGGGTCAAAAAAAATAACAGTAATAACTTTAGTAAAGTGTAAGTTATGGCGGGAGGGGAATTAATTACTATATTATTAAAAAATTAGGGGGGTGGAGCTAAATTATGTATTATTTTATAGCAAAGCATAATATCAAAGTATGATATCAAATAATTAAAAAGTTATAATACAATAAAATGAATAAAAACATAGTAAATTCTAAGTTATGCTGGTAAAAAATAATTTACTATATTATTGAAAAATTGGGGTGGGGGGTGTGTGAGCAAAATTATGTATTATTTTATGGCAAAGCATAATATCAAAGTATGATATCAAATAATTAAAAAGTTATAATACCATAAAATGGATAGAAACATAGTAAATTCTAAGTTATGGGGGTAAAAAATAATTTACTATATTATTGAAAAATGGGGGGGGGGGGGGCTAAATTATGTATTATTTTATGGCAAAGCATAATATCAAAGTATGATATCAAATAATTAAAAAGTTATAATGCAATAAAATGAATAAAAACATAGTAAATAAATTAACAAAATAAATAATCCAAAGGAATTACAAGCAATCATTATATATGAGAGGGAGATGATGATGATTGTTGATTCAGCATTGGGAGGCATTTATTCTTTTCACATTTGTAGCCACATATATCATAAAGTAGAGTGGATGCATTGAAGGAAGTTGAACATCTTTTCCAATTCTTGAAAATATAAATACTTGAGGAAAATCAAGATAAAAATAGCAGTGATTATACATACTGTAAACCATAAGTAGTAAATTGTCTCACCTAAAACTGAAAAAATCAAGAATTACAAAATTTGTAACAAATGTACAATAATATAAATAAAAATCATGATATATTTTACCTATTGCAGAACCAAGTGGAGATATGGTTCTTATCAACATATAAAGCAGGATGGCTTGAATTGCAGGGATTGGAGCAATTGTATAGTGTGACTACAAAATGTGACTAAAAATCTGCAACAAATGAATATATAATCTTATTATAATCATACAATAAATATACAATAATATAAATAAAATCATGATATATGTTAACTATTGTAGAACCAAGTGGAGATATGGTTCTTTGTCAACATATAAAGCAGGGAGGCTTGAGTTGCAACAGCTGAATCATGTGACTACAAAATTACAACAAAATATATAGTGTTACTATAATCATCAAAATAAACAGCAATATAAAATCATGTTATATCTTACCTATGGGGAAACTAGAAATAATATGATTATGATCCTGTAAGTGTGCCATAGGTGTTGTAGCTGTGTAGGATAGAAGATTTAGGTAGCAATGTACTTGTGCTGCTTCTGGCATGGTAAGCAGCTTCTCTCTTCACTCCTACACACGGGGATACATCCACAATCCACGCAGCCAAAGTAAGATGCATGTCTGACTTTGTTTTTGAGACACACAATGCAACCTTCTTTTGATGGGCTTGTTGTGACTGCGTAAATCAGCAATTTTATGGCACGCAGGCGAAGACTGAAGATGGTGAATGGCTGAAGGCTTCATCTTTCTGGTTGATAAAGCTATTCTATATTCCAAGTGTGATATAGGCCACATTTTCTTTCGGGCCATGTATAGTCTGTATATAATGTAGGAATTAGTGGCAGCTGTATCAAAGCAATGCCAGAATAAGCGCCTAGGCCAACAGTTAGACTTCCTATCCCAGCCGTACACAGTTCGCCTCTGGTTTGCTAAATCCACCCCACCCATGAAGCAGTTGTATTTTTTGATAGCACTGGGACATGGATATGTATGACGTGTACCATCCTTATGCTTTCTAATAGCAGTAGCTCTTGTAGATGATGGATAAGCATTGTTGAGCATAATAATTGCCTTCTTATCCATCCACACTACAAACTCAAGACCACTGTCGGATACAGAACAGAAGTCTCCTCTCTGCATATCTATTTTTTGCTTTCTCAAGGATGCGATCTGGAATCCCCTTCCTATGAGCGTTCAGTGTGCCACAACAGGTGATTTTACTTGCAGACAGCTTCTCTGCTAATTGAACACTAGTAAAATATCTGTCACAAAAAACCAACACGATTCTGTTTAGCTAAATATGGCAAAACCACTGTCAGCACTGCTCGGGTTCCCAGATTTAGGCTCGCCTTATGGCCATCTTCACAGACCCACCATTTGAAACCTCACTTTCCCGGTTTTGAGGAATCATACTGTTTCATCATGCTACGACCCTTGAATTTGGTGATTGCTTCATCATCTGCTACTTCTTGGTGTATCTGGTATGCAGCCTTGAAGTTAAGATTATAGTGATCTATAATTGGCCTTATTTTATAAATCCTATCATGCTCTTTACTAGTAATTGGGGGCATGGTTTTATTATTATTGAAATGTAAATTATTTAGAACAGTGGTCTTCAACCTTTTTATACCTGTGGCCCGGCAAAAATAAGGATAAGATTTCGCAGACCGACAGAAGTTTCCAGATAAATTTTCGTAAAGATGTAACCTGCTTAGCCTTAGATAAACATAATTGTTATAACTGACCAAAACAGCACACTAGTTATTGTGTATTGTAATGGTGTTGCTTACCTTCACATGCTGAACACAGAAAACAGTACAATACCAATCGTTCTCATTAATGTGCTTGTTTATTATTTCATTGTTAAAACATTCAAGAATAAAATGTTATTCACCTGAATGTTGGGAAATATCATAGCTAGTGTAATTACATGGCAATGATTATGATAAATGTAATATCTGTATTTAATGTTAAATATACAAGATGGTTATATATATATGGAGGTTGTCTTTTGATAGTAGTAAGGGCAAAATAGAAATCGCGTAATTAATCACCGTACAGTCAAAAAAAAATTCAACGTATTTTAAATGTGAAAAAATAAAACGAAACGTGTAAAAGTCTGAAGTTTTGATGTTATTGTAATTTTTTTTTGTGTGCTGGTGTTGAAAGGATCAAAAAATGTAATTAATAGGAAAAGTTTTTTTTAAAAAATGGTAAAATAGATATCGCGTAATAGAAATAACGCCAAAAAAAAAAAAATCGCAAAGTTATTTTTTGCTTGTTTTTATTTTTAAAAAAAGGTTAACAGAAATTGGTTTTAAAAATAAAAGTTTTAGTATATTAGCAGTATACAAATAAAACCAAAAAATATCGCCTTATAGGCCAAAAAAAAAAAGTGGGTGTATTTTTAAACAAAAAAAAAAGAAAACGAAACTTGAAAAAGTCAAAAGTTTTGATCTTGTTTTAACACATAAACAATGTCGACAAGCGACCGTGATTGGCTATCAAAAGACAACTGGAGTTTGTTTAATAAAAAACCTTTTTTTTTTTTTAAATTTTGAATTTTTTTAGAAAAATAATAAATTTAATTCTATCTCTCCATAAACATCTGTGATAAATAGAAAAACAAATTATTTTATGTATGATTGATTAGATTTTGTTTTTGTTGTTTCTTATTTTTTAACAGGGTAAAAATGCGATGAAAAAATAAATAAAAACTTTATATTAATTAAAAGTTTAAAATCTTATTATTTTGTTATTACTAACTTTCTTGCCAGTCTAGCGCGACCCGGCAGAAAACTTCTGCGGCCCGGTGGTTGAAGACCACTGATTTAGAATACCAAAAAATCGATCTCTGGTCATAACTCTAGCAAGTACCGGTTGATACAAATATTCATTTTTAGACCAAATAAATTTTAGTTTTGGGATGTATGTTATAGTTCAAATATGAATAACCATGCCAAAAAATGTGTTTAATTCAGCGGGTGACAGATCGACTCACTTCGGTAATGCCTTCCACTTTGAAGCATACCTATTGCTTTCAGTGCAAATGTGGTCAAACAATTTTCCATCAAAAAATAAAATAGTTCAGGAATTGAGTGAGTACTCACAGGTAATGGGGAAACTTAGTCCTGGAGACTTAGTGAAAGTTCTGATCGGCACGCATGGTTCACTATCAAGAAACAACTGAATCACGTCAAGATGAAGGCCCCGGCGTTGACCCAGCTGCCATCCTCACCACCCTTCTAGATGACTTCACTGCACCTTTCTTTCTTTTCCTTGAAACCACAGCTTCTTGATCATGTGAATCATCATCTGATGAGTCACTGGAATTCGCAGAGTAAGAAGAAGACGAAGCCTCAGACACAAACACATCTTCAATAGGAAAGTCTTCGTTAGAATCATAATCAAAATCACGTTCCGCGGAGAAAGAAGCCATATTCGCCGGTAATTTTTTGATACGTTGATAAAATCTAAAAAGAAAAAAAAAAATTTATAAAATTTTAATAACGTACTTTACAAAAATTGCTATAAAAAATCGAATTTTCATCGCACAGAAAAAATTCTTACACGTGCAAAAAGCTAGGAAAATGGCAGAGATATAGAAAAAATACCCGTAAGTGTGATGTATACCGTTTGCTCGCAATTGTGATTGAAATTCAAAACTTTTGTGCAGGGGTGCTTAGGGGTTCAAAGGGTTAATTAGAGAATGTGGCGATATAATTGCAAGGGAAGATAGAAACAGGTATGTAAGAATATGTTTGCCTGCAGCTAGAATTAGGGATATTACAGATAAAGTAAAAAAGCAAGGAAGTTGAGATGGGTATGTTATTATAGGGACTAATAATTTGTCAGAACTATCCGAGACAGTAATGGATGAGTACATAGAATTGATTAGGAATTTGAGTAAGATTAAAGGAAGAGTTGGAATAGTTGGATTATTACCAAGATTTGACAAGAAGTATATGCTAATTAGGGCATGTTTTATAAATGAGAGATTGAAAAAATTGTGTGAGAGAAATGATGCATGTTTATAGATGTGTGTGATTTTTTTATTGGAAAGAGGGAGTTATATAGTAAAGATGGTTTGCGCTTAGAAAAACAAGGAAGTGAAGTTTTACGAAGTTTGATTTATAAAGAATATAGTTTGGGCAACTTATAAAGGGGGTGGGTGGGGTTTTAAGTGGCAGTATTATCAGGAAAAAGAAGAATGGACTGGATTTAAGTAATAATCAAAGGGTAGGTGATTTAGAATGGACCTGTAAAATTAATAGTAAACAAGTTATTTATAAATGTAATGTAGAGGAAAGAGCCAAAAGAAGGACAGAATAAATTATTAAAATTGGGTATTTGAATAAGCAAGGTGATAGAAGACTAGAAAAGTGGCTGGAATTTAACAAAGCAATTAAAAATGAACTTGAGGTATTAGCAGTAGTGGAAACACATCTAAGAGAAGAACGTATTCTGGAAGACTTGGTATGACGGTATAAATAGAAAAGAAAAAAGGGGTGGTCGTATAGGAGTTATGTCAAAAAATATTTAAATACTGTTAAATGTCAATAACATTTGTGGTTTGAGATAAGGTTAGGAAGACAAGAATGGAAGGTGGCTATAATTTATATAGCCACTGGAGATAGTCAAACTAATGGAATGGAACAGTAAGATATATGACTGCTTAGTTAAGGATATGCAGAGTTTCAAAGAAAAGGGGAAGAAAATAATGGTTATAGGGGATATGAATGGGCATATTGAAGAAATTGATGCAGATAATAAGAATGGACAGCTTTTGAATAATTTTTGTCAGAGAGTGAATTTGAGCATTGGAAATTTATTGAATATTTATAAGGGACAAAAGACATGGTCTAGAAATAATATATTCTATACAATAGATTATGTATTAGTATAGAAAGAGGGAATGAATGAAGTATGGAAAATTAAGGTGCGTGACAATGAAGAGAGATTATGTAATAGTGATCATAACTTCTTTATTGTAATGTTTTTCCCATTTTGATAGATTCTGATAGGCCTTTTTTTTAAATACTATGAAGTGAAAGTTAATCAAGCTGTGGATAAGAAAATATCTTGTTCCTATTTCCCAAAAAAAACATAGCTATATTTCCTGATTAACTGACCTACTAATTATTACGACAGGAATTGCCAACGTAGTTAGTTTTAATTTATAAGAGGGTGCCATAATCACATCACTTTTTCGTATCCCATAATTTTGATGCAAGTAACTAAAAGATTGGGGTTATGCTTTCCCGTAACTTAATTTTTTTAGAGAATATTATTCCTGGGGCTTAATCAACAAATATTGGCAAAGGTAAATTATACACTCAAATCCTAATAAACTAACTTTAATAAATTTAATAACTCTCATTAATAACGCATAATGAATAGATGATATTAGAAATAAAAATTTTATTCTAACAAATTAAAAATACAAATTACTAATAAGTTGGAAAGAATACATGCATACTAATCCAGATATGAATCAAAACAGTTCATATTACACTTAGATTTCTTAGGTAAACAAAAGTCTCTTGAATAATAAAATTTAATATCTCTATCAGAATTATATTATAAGCTTATTGGAGAATGGTTTGCAAACTCTTAATTTAGTCACAATTGGGAACTAGTTAATCTTAGCTTAACGGTAAGTTTAGCGAGTTTACGAAGATTGTTGATTTCCATGCATAGTTTTTTATGGGGTAGAATGATCTCTTGGCCATTGGTTTTAACTTGTTCTTAGTCAGCCCTAATGGCTAGTCACGAAAGCTTTTTTAGGGTAGACGTCTTCATGACGAATGATGTCAAAAGCTTTGGTCCCCTTCAGCATGATGAATTATTTCAGCGTAGAGTTGTCGTGGATCTTTAATGACCCAGGACCAGCCAAAAGAAAAAACAGACCCCGATCAAACTGGTTTTTTGCTTTTATACTCCTGGTCCAGTTTTCAGACTTCTGCGCATACTTTTGTTTTTATGACCCTTCAGTTTATAATCTTATACATTTATTTTGTATTTTTCTGTTATAAAGTTCTTCTTTTTATAAAGTCTTTCTGCCATCTTTAATTAGCTTCCATAAAGGTTTTACTGATTGTAATCTGCATGTGATATTCTCTTTCTTTTAGTTTATCTGGATTAGTAATCTGCATGTCTTATTCTTTCCAATTTTAAGCTTTATTTTTAATTACATAAAAAAAAAATATGAACGAAAAATTTCACTTTTATTGTATGTTTTTTAAAAAAAAAATTACACAAACAAAAAAATTTTTAAAATTGAGTCTTAATAAGATCGCTAAATTTACTTTTTCTTTTAGCTTTTACCAAGTGCTAATATATTTATACCATATATAAACGGTACATTATAATAGGAATGGTTAGTAATGTGATGAATAATAGTAATAAAAGTAGAAAGGATAATGAAAGATGTGGATGGAGAGTGAATGATAAGAATAAGTTAGAAGAGTATAAAATAAAAATTGAAGAAACCATGGAAGAGTTGGTTAGGGATAAGTATAAGGACTGGTATGATGAAATAGAAAAAGTGGCAAATTAGGTTTTAGGTGAAAATATTCAGAAGAATAAAAGTAATAGGAAATTGAGAATTAGCAAAAGTGTAAAAGAGAGGAAAAAACATGCAGAAAATATAGCATGCTATTAAGAACTAAGAGTGAAAAAGATGTTAATGCTAAATGGGAAAAGTACTTAGAAAAAAGTTGGCCAAAATAGATATAGAGTGAGAATGAAATTGAATAGTAGACTGTTGAAAGAAATTAATAAAAGTGTAAGAGAATGAAGTAAAAAATTTTGGAAATATATTAAAAGATGGAATGTAGGGGAGAAATAGTATTACTAGATGATGGGGGAATAGAGTATAGCTCTAAAGAAGAATTAGAGATAATCTTAAACTATTATGTAATGGATGTAGAAAAGATGCTAGTTGTGAAAGGCAGAGTGATAGCAAACATGAGAGCATATAGTAATGGGAATATACAATTTACAGAAAATGAATTGGAAAGGCAAAAGGTTTGGTTGGATTGGCAGCAGAGATGGTAATGAATTTAGGGCATAGGGCAAAATTATAACTTATGTTTTAATAAGATGGCACAGAAGAGCGATTTTCTGGGTAGTTGGAGTAATACAATAGTAAGGTGGCTATTATTTAAAGGGAAGGGTAAGGATCATAGAAAGTTAAACAATTATAGACCTCTAACGGTAGCCTCAGAGCTATATAAAGTTTTTTCAAATATGGTGGCTGGAAAGATTGCAAATTGGATGGAAGAAAATAATATAGTGGGAGAAATGCAAGGAGGTTTTCGATCAGATAGGCGTCTAGGAGATAGTTTATATGTAGGTAAACAATTTATGGATATAAGTAGGAATATAGGTAGACAGTTATACATATAGAGAAGACATATGATAGAGTAAATAGAAATAGACTATGTATAAGTTTAGTAAATTAGGGAATCGATGGAGTTTTAGTGGATATTATTAAGAAATTATATGAAAATAATTATTACGTGTATCAATTAGAGAATATAGAATCAGTTAAAGATAAAAATGGGGTGGATATAAGCCTAGGATGCCCTATGTCATCTATTTTATTTTTATTGTATTTGAGAGAAATGGAGAGAGATAGCAGTAGAATGATTAGAAAGAAGGATAGAGATACGATTAATAGGTGGCAAGGCAGGTCTTTTATTTGTGGTTGTTTTTTTTGTGAGCAGAAAGAAGGGAAAAATGAAGTTGTGCTGAAGACAAGCATAAAGGTGGGTAAAGACATGGGAATTAAATTTAATGAAGAAAAATCAAAAGCAATTATGATTAATACTGGAGAGAGAGAAGACAAAGAATTTTTATTGTGGGATATAAAGTTAAATGTGGTGAATAGATATAACTATTGGGAATTGTCTTCAGTAATCAGAGGAATTGCTTGGATAAATGGGAGAAAAAATTGATAAATGAAGCAAAAAAAAAGAGATTGATAAAGAAATTAACAGAGTTCTCATATAATAAATATGACGTAACTTGAAATGTATGGAAGGGAGTGGCAGTAGCACGATTAACATAGTAACGATGCATTATGTGTTAATAAAGGGGTATTAGATTACTTAGAAAAAATACAAAGAAGTAGGTAAGACATGCATTAGATGCAAAGGAGGCAATTCAAGGAGAAATGGGATGGTCACGTTTTTATATGAGCGATGCAAAAAGCAAAATGAAAACGTTCGATAGATTGCAGTTTATGGATAATAAAAGAATAGCCAAAATAATATTTAATTGGCTTATGAATAAAGGGCAGGCAACAAGATGTGTGAGAAAGATAATGCGATATGCAGAACATTCAGAAAACGACTTTATTTCAGTATACGTATACAAAAGATGAAATGATTGTGTTAGGAGAATTGGTGAGGGTTATAGTGTTAAGGAATGGGATAGAAGAATAGATGCATTAATAAAGAATAGGGAGTTGGAGAGATTGAGAACTAATATGGAGAGTAAAAAGAGTTTAAATATTTATAGAAGTAACACTATTGGGTATGAGTTAATTTATGATAATAGCAAGGTAAGTAGTTTACTGTTTAAGGCTCGAATGGGATCTTTAGCAACAAGGGAATATACACATAAATGGAAAAATATGGGTGATTTTCTCTGCAAGTTGTCTAAGGAAGGCATATAAAATATTAGGCATCTGGTAATTGAATGTAAATGCCTGAAAGCAGAAAGGATACAAATACTGAATTCATGGAAGAATAAATATAAACAAAGTGATTATACAGAAAGTGGCTTATTGATTATTATACTGGGTTTGGGAAAAGACAAGGGGGATTTAGATATAAAGGCCATGGAGTTGACAAAGATTATGTTGTGGAAATGGTATGGAGCAGGATAGACAAGAATATTGGAAAACTTAAGAGTGGGGAATGAAAAAGGAAGTCCAAGGGTGTCTAGTAGGTTTTTCTGGGCATGGTTGCTGAGAGATTGCTGATTCCATATAAGGAGAAGTTACAGTGCATCACGTCACACTGATTTTATAAAAAAAAACAAAAACAGATGTACTGAGCCTATAAAGGTCATGTTTTTTTTTTAATCGATTGCTTTAACAATTTTTTTTTTTAAGATTTAATATAAAACAAATACAATTGAAAAATTGGAAAAAAAAATATTTGGAATAACCTGGCCTGTTTGCTACACTTAAGAAATGTACTGGCAAGTTATTAATAAAGCTAAATTAAATTTTTTACATATATGTTATATTTGATATGTGAATTTGACAGCATTATGGACAACTGCTTAAAAAATTATGTTTATTAATGGTAGAATTACTTCCTTTGCATATAATGTCATCAAGATTTAATGTAAATTAAAGATTTTAATATTATATAAATAAATGTTAGAAATGTATCCAGACTAAAAGGCCATTTTATTAATAAAGCTAAATTAATTTAAATTTTTTAAATATATGTTATATTTGATATGTGAATTTGACAGCATTGCAGACAATTATTAATGGTGGAATTTATTTTCTTCGCATAAAATATGCTTCATAATAAAAATTAAGGAAAAGTAGAATTACTTTCTTTGCATAAAATTGTTCATAATATAAATTACTATTCAGTGAAGTGTAGTTATTTTATTTATAAAAACAATTTTTTTTAATTTGAAATTTGACAGTGTTTTGGATAAATGTATAATTTTTTTTTTAATTGCTTGTAAAATTGACACTTGGCAACCTGCGGACAGACAAATATACATTCACAGAAAACATCATAGCCTTATGGGCAAACATTCACATGGATTTTTATATATATAGATGAAAAGTAGAATTATTATTTGTACAAAAAAATTTTCCTCAATGATTTATCTTTTTAAAATTAATTCTAGGATTAAATAATTAATATATTTTGTAGAACATATCTTTTCTATAGGAAAAATGTCATACTTGTTTTTTTATAAAATTTGCAGTAAAATAAGATAATTTGGTTATAATGATAAGTTTAATCTTATCAATAACAATTTTTATATAAGCTGATCTTATTCTGGATGTTCTTTGTATGATATAATTATAAACTTTGTAAGTTTTATATTATTTTAAAATTATAAGATTCTGAAATATAAAATTCAAGACGGTATCATTGTTCTCTTTTTCCATTCTAATTGCAGTATTTTTTTTTTTTAATAAGTCAAGGTTAAGAATTTGCAGCTACTTTCATAATATAATAAATCTTGCATAAAATAGCACCATAAATTTTTGATTAAAGCAAAAATCTGATTTTTTTCATTCAAAATAATATGCCAGCAACCTGAAATTTGAATAAATGTTCTTTTTTCGTAAATATATTTATATAACAATGTAGGAAAAAATATAAATGAAAAAAAAAAAAAAAATCCATTTTTAAAATTTTAATTATTTTTATATTAAGAATATTATATTTCTTTAATAGAATCTATAATTATTATTCCTGCTTAAATTAAGATGATATAAATTTGTAATATATGACACCTAATTATTTGAATGTAGCATACTTATCTTGAAAGAATTCACTCTTAACTGATAAATGTTATTAATAATTAAGCAAAAATCTTTATGTAACATTTTCCTGGAAAGACAGTATAAAATTATTTTTTAATTAATATTTTCAAAACATAATAAACGATTTTAAAATAATGGAAACTAAATATATGAACTAGTAGCATTTAAATGCATGTATTTAATTCATTCTCAAATTCTTTATAATTGTTAACATTTTCAAATGCTTTGGCATGTATTTTGTAACTGCTTCGACTTTTATTTCATTGCATTTTTCATAAATAAGGAATAAAAAAGAAAATAGAACTATAAGAAATATGTAAAAAGAGAGTTTTTACTTTAGGCAGTCAGGGTTTCAATGTTGGTCTTATTCAAATATTACATAAAAATTCTGAAAATATGTTTTGTTTAAGTATTAAGATTATTGCATGGTTTCAGAGTTGTATAATGTTTTTAAACATAATTACATTTTGAAACAATGTGTTGAGTATGTTCATATTTTTATTGATTGTTATATGGATGTGATGAGAAAAAAAAAAGTAAGTATTTAATATTTTCTCATTAATGAAGGATTCATTAAAGTTTTATGATGTGGCACTAAAATTAAGGAGTTAGATTAAATTGTATTCATAGTAGTAAGCAATGATCTATTATCATAGATGATAACATAATATTTCATAATAAAATTACTATATATTTTTTTATAATATATTTCATAATAAAATTACTATATATTTTTTTATAATCTGGTTAGTGCTTTTAATTGTTACAAAATGTTTGAAATAATGGATAAGAAAATATGTCTTAATTTTTTTTTATAAACTTTACAAATTGTTATAATTTTTATTCAAGACCAGAGAAAAAAAATTGTGTTAATTGGAGATAGCAAATAATATCAGTTGTTCACAAATCATTAAGTTTTACCCTTTGTCAATAATGTTTTTTCATTGTAGAGAACTTATTGTGCATAATATCTATATTCTTATGAATAATCATGTATGATTTCAAATAAAATATAAAACAATAGCTATTTTGCTCTTTTTTATGTTGTAAATATTTATTATATGTAAAAGTTTTTATTTTTAAATATATTTATAATATATATATAATCATACAGATCATTTCTAATAATTTTAATAAGCACATAATTTATGGTTATTAAATATGTATCACTGAGACTATTTTTTACTGAATAAAATAGGTAATACAAAAAAGTGTTTTTTAAGTTTATTAAAATTACTATAGGAATTGACTTATGAATTATTATTATCATCATAGTTTGCATATTCAGACTTAGTTACTTCATGAATAAGATTATACTGTCACATATGTATGAGTATTTGCTTTAACTATAAGAATTCTAATAAATGTTTCATCATTTGTTTAGATTGTAGAGAAACAATTAATGATTTATATTTAATACAATTCATTTTAAAGACATTATTTTTGTAAAGAATAAATAAAGCATAAATTTAGAGAAAAATATGGATGACATTAGATTTTTTATTTTTGTAAATTGAGATTGTAGATATAGAAGAGATTGTTCAATAAAGCAAAAAGAAAACTAATAATTATTTCCAAGAATAGATATATCAATTATCATTGCCTATCTCTTAAAGAGTATTGTAAGAATATGTATAGGAAATATTAGGACTATGAACAAATCAGAGAAAATAGTAAATTTAATGTAAGAAACAAAAACATTAGATGTTGTACGCCTATGAGACATTGTATATAGGTTCTGTTGAAAGAATAAAAAAGCTGTATTAATATTTTATTTTTGAGTTCCCAATGTGGAACAATTTGATTTTTAAGGAGGGCAAATTGAGAATGAATTATTAGCAGCAAATTGTTTTGGCTTATAAACAGTGAATTTGAAAGCCCGTTAATTGTTTTTATATCTTATTCATAAATTAAGTTGCAAATGTTTTTTAAATTTCCCTCTTTCTGCACTATCGTTTTCTTAGTATCTTTTCTGTTTAGATAATCTTTGCTTCCTTTCTCTTCATTGTTACTTGGAGCAAGTTAAATGTCTTGAAACTCCATTGTACTTCAACTGCTCATTCATTTCTTTTATTTTTCTATTTCATTGATGCTATGTTCTTTGGAGGCTTGTTTAAACCAATTTAATGGCCGTAGAAGCTTAGAATAGTTGTTTTTGAAGAATACGAATTATGTCACAGAAGAGGGGTAGTCAGGATTTTAGAGATGTTTTGGTGGGATCTGTACAAAAAAATGTTGGGAACCGTTGTTAGATGTAGCACCGTCTATATGGTGTAGATATTGTTTTTAAGTACTAAATGAGAACTGATACATGTAATATTTCTGAATAGATTTGTAGTAGTTCAAAACAGTTTTAATGGATCTAGTGATTATTCAAATACAGGCTGTGTTATCCATACCATTTGGTAATAGTCTTGACATGGATATTAAAATCTCTGAATAGTACCAAACTCTTAATATTTTAGTATATATATATATCAATATTTATGGTATAACAAGAATAATAATACAATTATGAAAAAGTCTGCAGTGTATTAAAGAGAGCCATTTACATATGTATATATAGCATTCCAAATTTAGGTGTGTATGTGTGCAAATGTATTTATTCGATCATTAAAAAAAATATCAAGCATTCTTCTTGTAATGTTAAATTTATAAATTTCATGCATATTTGCCTGAATAGATAAAAGCAGCCATATTCTTATGATATTGGAATTACAGCAACAGTATCTGTACAATTACAAAATTAAAATTTTATTTCAAATGGTCTGAATACTTTTCAGTGGATCTTTTGCTTTTTGTATAGACTTGATTTCTGCCATAGCACAATTTGTTTATTAAAACATTCATTTTTTTATAGCTTCTATCTAGAGTTTTGATGCTTTTTCTATTTTAACAAAATATTGTAGATTTAACTGGAGAGCAATTTTAGGAACACAATTAATATTAGCAAGCATTTCCCTTTTTATTGCATTCCATGAATTGATGATTCATTCTTTTGGAATATTTCAGCTTTCAGCATGTGACATCTTTCAAAATTTATTTTTATTTTATCATGTAAAAGTATTTCATGACTTGGATTTTAATCTTGACTGAATTGCTATCATTATAAATTTGCACTTTGAAATCATTTTAATTTTCTAATTACAGCAGTAATATGATTGCAAATAGCAACTATCACAATTCTGGCGCTGACTGAGGATGAGTATGAAGGAGATGGATTTCATTATATTGGTCAGGCAAATGTGTATTAAGATATTATATTTACTATCATTCCTTTACACCTTTTTTTTTGCTTTTATTTTTTTTCTAATGTATTAAATTATATTAATAATATTATACTTGTGCTTTGTCACAAGGTATTATTATATTAATACCAGCAGAAAGAGCATTGATAACTTTTAAATAAATTTAAGTACTACTTTATGATAACAAAATAAATTTACTTAATTAGGAAAAGAATAATGAATAGAAAACAATTAGAAATTTTGTTAGAAATCTTTAGTCTATTAATAAGCTTGGGTATGTCCATTTCTTGATATGCTCAGTAAATAAATGTAATTTATTTCAGTGCATCTTAATTGAAGAAAGTTCTTTACCCATTCATTTGGATATAACTGCAATGTATATATATTAGGAATAGCAATCATAAACTTCAGCAGTTATATTGCCATTATGCAGACAATCCGCTGCTATTGTAACATGCGAATTATACTCACAATTATTATGCTTGCTTACTGTTCATTATACCTTCATAGTACACAGATCTTAACGAGAGTTTTATACAAGAGTTCATATAAGCATCATAGTTTTTTATTGGCATATTTGTGATTGGCATGTGCTGATTTTTTAGAGTAGCTTAATAATAATGAGAATTTATATATAGACTGTCTGCGTATATTTACATAGTAAAATAATCTTTATTTACATTCATATGTATACAGTATACATGCGGAAACACTCATTATGATCAAACCAAAGCTTTCAAGTGGACAACTGGATGATCTTGATGAAGTAAGGTGAGCACATGTTTTGACAAAAATAGGTCTAGATTTTTGAAAGGCTATATCCTGTTTTCTGACCATGTCCTACATTGTTGTTTTTTTAATAATTTATGTAACAGTGATAACTCATGAGACTTTTCTTATAGAAAGTTTAAAAAAAAGTTCAATAGGCCTTAAAATACTTGCAAATCTTTTACATTCCGAAGTTGTTCAGCATTTTTTATTACTTTTACTTCATCCAGGTTGAAATATTTTCTATTTTCATTTTACACGGCCTAAAACTTTAAATGTGGAACAGACTTATATCCTCATATAAGTGAGTTCATGTTCGGATTTTACAGAAACCAATATATCATCTAAATATGAGATGACATGTTCCACGCCATGAAATAAATTATCAATTTTAGCTTGGAAGATTTTAGGTTTAACTGTGATGTCATATGGAAATTTATTGCATTTATAAAGCCCAAAAGGAGAAGTAAGGATTAATAATTCTGCTATTCTATTAGTGACTGGGATTTGATGGAATGCAGAATTTAAATTATTTTGCGAAAATGAGACTTTCTACAATGATGCTAGTAATTCATGTATGTTAGAAAAGAAGTAGGCCCCTTTATTGATTAACTTATTTAGCATGACACGTTATTCTTCACTTAAGCCAAGATTTCCATCCGGCTTCATAATAATTACTACTGGAATTGCCCAGGATAAATCTTTTAGCACTATTAATGTGTTTGTGAACCATCTCATTGATGGTTCACTTCAGTCAATGGGAATGATACTTTTCTTTGCATACAATTGGGTGAGCATCTTTTATTAGTGTAGTGTCAACTGGTCATGTTGATAACTCCATTGGTCCTGATTTAAACAATCGAGAGTACTTCTTTCTAACTATTGCTTTCAGTTGTACACTTTTAATAGCATTTAGGCATATTCCCAAAAGACTAAACCAGTTTCTCCCTAGTAATGGGTTAAAATCTTTATCGGTGAAATATAGTGATAAAAATTTAACCTTAGAATATTTCAAAGATAGTAATTTTTTCATGTATATGTATCTTATTTTCTATTATATTGACTGGTCATGTTGGTAACTCTACTGGTCCTGACTTAAACAATTGAGAGTACACCTGGGTCTCGTTTTACGCGATAGATATGTTCCTCAGAAAACGCACAAACGAAATCGCGCAAAAATAGATGTAACTTACATTGAAAAAAGGGGGTGCGGTCTGTGATTTTTTAAAATTCGCGTAAAAGAAAAGCACCAACGTAAAATTACTTTAAAATACGCGCAAAAAAAAAATAATGAAATAAAATATGACTAATAAAAAATTTCAAATTTGAAAAAAATTGATACAAGACAAACTTTTTTTAACTATAATATTTAATTTTATTCAAAATAATATATTTTTATGTATAATTTACAGTACAGTAATTTACATTTTTTTATACATGTTTTAATTATTTTAGCTATTTGCCGAAAAACACGTTCGTTTGCAAACAACTAGCTCCAACTTCACACTCATGTTGTGTCAATGGTTTTCTGGTGACAACATAATTAGTAATTAATCTTTGAGACGATGATTTTATATATTGTTTATGAAACTAACAACTAAAAATTAAATTCTTATTTTTGTCTTTAATTTTCAATTCCGTTTAAAAATCAAATTTCACATCACATTATTTCAAGTCGCCGCAAGTAATTTTTAAATTGTTAAGTACAATTAAAAATCAGATTTTAATTTTTAATTGTCAAATTTAATTGTGCCCACTGCTATTACTGACCTTTTAAAAATAAATTTGTGGACACTGAATGATTAATAATTGATTACGTTCTTTTTTAAAAAGCAAAAACAGAATGTGATTTAAAATGCAAAATTAACACGCACAATGTTTGAACAAATTTACATTATAATCTTGTAAAATTTAATGTGTGTATACATAAAATGTGGAAATCATGATTTTAATTTCATTATTGCATAAAATCTTACTATTATAAAGCACTGAAAATATTGAAATTACTAAGTTGAAAGTCGAATTCCAATAATGTGCTATTACTTTCAATATAATGTAAGTGCGCGAAATTTATTATTTAAAGTAATAGCGCATTATCGGAGTTCTAATTCCGGTGAAACACGAATCGCGTAACTTCAAAATCGTGTCAAATAAGTCCGCGTAAAAAGAGACCCAGGTGTACTTCTTTTTAACTATTGCTTTCAGTTGTACACTCTTAATAACATTTATGCGTATTCTCAAAAGACTAAACCAGTTTCTCCCTAGTAATGGATTAAAATCTTGGCAAAATTTAGAGATAAAAATTTAACTTTAGAATATTTCAAAGATAGTAATTTTTCCATGCATATCTATCTTATTTTCTATTATGTTTGTAGCGATGATGCTAGTTTTTGCAAATGAACATCTATTATTTCATCCAATCTTTATAAAATAATGACAGTATCACTCCATTGTCTATTTCTATAGTGATTTTCTGCTCAAATATTTTCACATCCATTAAAATATGGTCATTATTCGTGTTATTTAATTCCTTTATATTACTTTTATTTCTTACTCTTCCTTCACCAGTTTTATAATCCAGTATTAATTTTGTTTTGACACTTATTTTTATTGTGGAAACAGCTGCTAAATGTTCTATTGTTTTATATAAATATTGTATTGTTTACTTGTAAATCTGCATTTTTTTTTTTTTAAGGGGCCATGTTTTCTGTAGCAATAACATGCCAAAACATTTTTTGCGCTCTTGCATTCTGGTCTATTTGTATTTATTCTCTTTACTCCAATTAGGTATTTTTCCATTTGTTTAGAGAGAGATTCTGAAGTGTTAGATAATATAGTTTCTTGCATGATGCATTTTTCTATTGCACATTTGTAATTAAAGTCTAGTTCAATTAACAATACTTTTCTAATGTTATCATCTATCATTCCATATAACAATAATACCAATAATCTATCATTTAGCTCTAGCTCATAATCTTAATTTTTTGCTAAGGTCTTAAGTGCTACATCATAGTCCTGATATTTTTTATATGAGTTAGTTGCTTTCTATTTCTCAATCATACTACGTATTTTGTTACTGCAAGTATGAAATAAACATTTAGTTTTTTCTTCAATTCCTGATATGAAACTGCTTCATGGGTCCTGGAATCACAGAGTTGATTTGCTAATTTTATTATGTCTTCCTGTGAACCATATAGACAGACATTTATTTTATCAATTGCAATTTTATTTATGAACATATCTTTCAATATGATCCACATAGCTTTTCCATGATGCAGCATTGTCCATATCAAATTCACAAATGTTGCTTAGTGATATCATTTTTCTTGTTCAATCTTATGGAGATTTATATTAACTCTCACAGGATTTTTTCTATGAGCTGTCTGTCAACTGAGCCATTCTGCTATGAATTTTAGATCTCTGTTAACTGCGGCTATTCTATTATCATTCTACACAACCTCTTAACAACTGTCAACTTGTACCATTCTGCTATGTTTCAAGGATATTATTATATTAATACCAGTCGAGAGAATATCGTTATCTTAAATTAATTTAAGTGCAATTTTAATGTAACAAGTAGAAAATAATTAGAATTTTCATTAGAAATCTCTACAGCCTGTTAATAAGCTTCTACCCATGTGTGTTAAATTACTATACATGCTCAGTAGACAAGAATAATCTATTGCAGTGTATTTAAGGAAATTCTTCAAGCATCTATTTGGATATAACTACAGTATACAGTATATATTTATAATAAGAATGGCAATCATTGGCAGTTATTATAACATCTCTATGCAGATAATCTGCTGCTGTTGTACATATGCGAATCATACAATTATTTCATTTCCTCACTGTTCATTATACTTCATTATCACCTTCATTGCACTTCATAGTACATACATAAATCTTAGCAGGAGTTTTTATACAAGAATCCATTTATACATAATTGTTCATCATTTGCATATTTGGTACGATTGGCAAAGGCAAATTTTCTAGAGTAGCTTCGTAATAATAATGACATAATTTATTTATATATTGTCTTCCTGTATTTACAATGTAAAATAATCTTATTTATATTCACATATATATATATATATTCACAACTACATCATCTGCAAAATCTAAATGACTTAAATAATCTTCATTTACTTTCACTCCTTTAGTTTCCCATTTTTAATCCACAAAATATTTTTTGCAGCACTGCTGTAAAAAGTTTTGGAGATATGCAGTCATTTTGTCTTACACCCTTTTAAATGTTGACTATCCCAGTGTCATTATATAATCTAATTGTTGCTGTTGCATATTTATAAATATTCTTTAAAATATGACAATATTCTGGATCTATACCTTGATGATCCAATGCTTTAATCACTGAAGAAATGTTTATAGAATCAAATGCCTTTTCATAATCTACAAATCCAAAACATAATGGCAACTCATATTCATTTGTCCTTTCTATATCTTCTCTCAATACCTGAATATGATCTACTGTACTAAAACCACTTTTAAATCCAGCTTGTTCTCTTGGTTGGTGGAAATCCAATGTTCTCTGTAGACGAGTTGTAATTATCTTGGTAAAAAATTTATATAAAACTGATAA
Source organism: Epiperipatus broadwayi (assembly GCA_028023455.1). Lineage (NCBI taxonomy): Eukaryota > Metazoa > Onychophora > Udeonychophora > Euonychophora > Peripatidae > Epiperipatus > Epiperipatus broadwayi. The sequence goes on along the minus strand of JAQFVV010006224.1, from coordinate 8,534,575 downwards.
AAGGTTGATAGGTCTATAATTTCTAATATCTTCTTTATCACCTTTTTTAAATATTAATATTAATACTGCATTCTTCCAATCATCTGGTACATCTTTATCATTTAGACATTTGGTATATAACTTTGCTAAAAAAAATTCTATTTTTCACCTGCTTCTTATAATTCCATCATTACCTGGAGCCTTTCCTTTCTTCTTACATTTAATTGCATATCTCACTTCTTTCATTTAAAATTCTGGGCAATTCAGATGAAATAGATATAGGAAGACTTGTTCTTTATTACTATATAATTCTTGATAAAAGTCTTTTACTCGTTTCATGATGTCATCTCTCTTTTTAGTAATAATTCCATCTTTTTTTCTTATTGCAAATATAAATTTCCTACTAATACCAAAATGTTGTTTTACCTTTTTGAGACTTATTTTCTTCTACAGCTTTCCTTGCTAGTTCACAGTTATACTTTCTTATATCATTTCAACTCTTTTCCGCACCATTTTACAAAATTCGAGATATTCAATTCTTTTTAATGCATCATTTTTGTATATCTTCGTATTCTTTCTTTTCTTCATAAATTCTCTATTCTCAGTAGAAATTTTATTGGTCAATTGCTGCTTTTTTCTACCAGCTATCTTTGTTGCAGTTTTTAAAAGTGTATCAGTTATTTTTATATTAATTTCATTCAAATCTGAATCACGTTCAAAATCTACTAATACTTTAAACCGATTTGTAAGTTCTAATTTAAATTCATTAGAATGTTTCTGAAGATTAGGAATATCAACTGTAAATATTGTTTTTCTTAATAATTTTTGTCTCTCTAGTTTTGCATTAACATGTATCTTACATCTTACTGATTGATGATCACTTCCTATGTTAAATTTATTAAGAACATTGCAATCTTGAAATATGTATTTTCTGTTAGTCAAAATATAATCCAATTCTGCTGCATCTTCATTTTGATGCTTCCATGTCCATTTCCTTTTAACATTTTTTTCAAAAAAAGAATTCATAATATAAAGTTTTTCTTTTTCTGCAAACTCCACAAGTCTATGTCCTCTTTCATTTCTATTACCATAATCAAAATTACCTACAGCACTTTCATCTTTAATTTGTTTACGAATTCTCGCATTAAAGTTTCCCATAATAATTTTAAAATGTTTACTCTGATCAAAAACCTTTTGTACATCCATATAAAAATCTTCTACTACTTCATTACTATAAGAACTTTTTGGGCATAAACCTGAATTATCTGCATTTGGTATCTGCTACTAAGTTGTATAACTAATTTTGCCACTATGTCCGATACCCCATCAATCTCCACAATGTTGTTCTTCCACTTTTTATTTATAATGAAATCCTATATGTCCGCTTTTTAAACCAATTGTTTCTTCGCCTTTTCTTCTAACTTCACAAGTCCAATAATATCCCATTTAATATGACAATTCTTCTAATTCTTGCAATCTTCCTTCATTTGAAAGTGATCTACAGTTGTCTAAATAAAAAGTTGTCATCAAATGAGCTGCAGGAAATGTTGCAGGAGTTATCAGATGGAAGTAGGAAAGTAGGACTAAAGATAAAGGTTAAAAAGACTAAAGTAGATGGAAACATAATGGATGAAATTAATCATAGAATTAAATTTGGTTGGAGTGCTTTTGGTAGAAATAACTTGGTACTAAAAGGAAATATGCCTGTGGTTTACCAGTTCTTACTTATGGATCTAAGACTTGGACACTTAATAGAAGAGCAATATAGAGGCTTCAAGACCACTCAAAGAAGTATGGAGAGATGCATGCTGGGAGTAACGAGATTGAAAACGCAATGTATGGGTAAGAGAACAAACAGGTGTTACTGACCTCATTGAAAAAATTAAAAGATTGGAGTTGAGCTGGACATATTGCTAGAAGAGATGATAATAGAAGGACAATTGAAGTCTTGAACTGGATTCCAAGAGATTGTAAACGACCCAGAAAGAGACCACATGTGAGATGGATAGATGAGATGAGTAAGTGTGCAGGTGTGATGTTGAGAAAAGAAGCTAAAGATAGGAAAAGATGGATTGAACTTGGAGAGACCTCCATCATGCAGTGGATTGACAATGGTTAATGATGATGATGATATATATTCACGAACAGCCCAACTTAATTTATTTTTTTTAAACCTAAAATATTTTTTTAAAGCTTTTTGCTTTGTGTTTATTATTCTCTTTATATTTTTTTTATTCTTTGTTTTATCATCATAACTATTTTTTAAAATTTTTCTTTTGCACATTTGCCAAGTGAATATTAGGTGCTTGTTTTCATTTTTAAATGGGAATATTTTATTTAAATAAACGAAGAAAGATTATCGCATTTTTTTGCAAAAAAATTTTTTTTATAATTATTGTTTAGCCTATGAAAGAGAATAAAGTAATCGCTGATGTTGTTATTTTTGAAGATTATGAATTATATAACAGAATTTGTATAATAGCTTTGCTGAAAATTTTTCACCTCATTTACAATTTATTTTTTTTAGAAGAAATAAAGATTGAAAACTAAATATAATGTCAATCTTATACTGAAATAGTATGTTTTATCAATGATTCCTTTCTGAAAGAGATTTCTATTTTCTTAGCACATTTTATTTGTAAATTTATAATACAGAACTTTAGATTAATAAATTTTTGTTAAAATGCATTAAGAAATCTGTTGGACTGAATAAAAGTTAAAATTAACAAAAAAAAGTTTTTCTGTGCACTTTATACAGTTCAAACAGAATACTTTTATTATTTCCCACTTCCAAAAATCGTTGACTGTTTCAACTATCTAGCTTGCTGTCTTCTTTAGAGCTCTTTCCTCTTTTTTTAAAAAAAATAGAACCCTACTATTTATAGGATCATCATAATTTGCTCAGAGTCAGATACTTTATGTAAAAACCATGACACATTTGGGATCAAAAAAATATTATTAATCTATTTTTCAACACTGTTGAATCCTTATCACTAATTTTCATTTAGAGTACATAGAAATATTGAAGAACAGCATTTAAGAGCAAAAGTGCTTTATTGCATCAAATTAATATTTTTTTTGTCATTGATTAGTAGCAGATAATACAACTAAATAAATGAATTATTTGAATTCAGGTAACGATCTGCCATGAAAGATGTTAGGTTTATAGTATAATCTGTTATTTGCTTCATCTAATGATTATTCCAGCTTTGAGTTTTTAGGATGTGAATTTAGATTGAAACCTGGTAGTTAAAGACCACTTGCTTCAAGTCTTCATAACAGCTTTTTATAAAATTTATATTTTTTTGTGTCCATTATTTGTTAAGATTAATTAATGTTTAACTAAATTAAAAGTAAGAATTTTATATATTGTATAATTTTCTATTCATTTTAGTATCACATTGTACTAACCTTATTGTTAAATAATAATTATTTTATAACTAGAACTGGTCTAATTTAATAATTGCTAATCAAATCATTATTATATTTGTATTATAATAGCATCAAAATGATTAAGAAACATCAAAAATTTCTAAATATAGCTGTTTTGTTTGTTTCACTTTCATTTGTATTTCTTCCTCATTGTGGAAATATTAAGAATAAAAAGTTCCATAAAGCAAATTATATTTTTTAGGAATGAACTTTCTTAGATAGTGCATTTGTTAATATTTAAAAATATGATTAGAAATTAAAGTTATCTTTTATTAACTAAACCTATTTAGTTTGTTTCCTAGTTTTATTGTAAAACTTATTAAAAGAACTTTTAAATGATGGTGTTTTACTTTAAATATATATTTTTCATTTAAATTGATTTTTAATGTTAAAATTTGATTCATGTACATATGTATATAGTTAGCCTAAAAAGAATGAATAAATGGAATTATCTTTACAAATTTATATCAATACCAAGATTAATCTGTGATTGCCATTAATAGTATAAAAATTGCTATTAAAATTTATTTATAATTAATTTAAAATGTGATTATCAGAGAGAAAAAAATAGAATCTAAATAAAGCATTTTCTTGTAATCCTGATGATAGCATTAAAAAAAACACAATTTTATATGCTTTATGATATATAATGTCAAATATAATTTTTAAAAGAAAAGTAAATAACTATATAATCAAAAGGATAGGTAAAATTTAGATTTAGTACAGTGATCATTGGAGAAAAACATGCCGAAAGACAACACATAATTTTATGTTATGCTTTTTATCAGGTTTTTTAAAAGCTCTTTATTTTCCTTATTGATCTTTAATGTTACAAGTTTACAGGATTTAAATGATTGAATGAAAATAGTATATAAAGTTATATAAGATCCAAGTTATTATCTGTAGCTGCTACTTGTAGGGCAGTTCTGTCTCTTTGAGAAGAGAGACAACATACAACAAAAAACATGAGTATTTTTCTTTACAGGTAAAAAGTTATCAAGATATTTAGTGTTTATATTTTCAAGCTATTAAATATACAAGCCAATGTTGCTGAAAAATATATGTTTTTTGTTATTAATTATTAAACTACATTATTTACAGATTATATTAAAAGGATTAAGGCATTTATAGATCATTTTCTGAATTCACAAATAATAATAGTCATCAACATACTCTAAATCTGGGAGCCAAAAAGGTGTTTTTTGCTTTTAATTGGCTCATATTAAAAACTTATTCCTCAAATTAGATGCTATTTGCTTTATGAAGCTGTATATAAATGTTCTACAGACTAATGTCATAAAGACTGAAAACAAAACTAGTATATATGTAAGTTTAAACATCAACTTTTATTTTAAAATTTTTATAGCATCATGCAGAGATTGTGTGATACGAATAATCTTGTACATGACAATTAAATAATCGCCAGCAAGTCTTAGTTAATTTAGTAAACTGCATAAAAAATTATCTTTTTAGTGCTTTTTGCATTTCTAAAATTGAGTCTTTAGTATTCACTTTAGTGGAGATAACTGATGTTCCATGTTTTCAAGAGCAATTCTGTTTATCCTATCTACTCTGAAGATATTTGCTTTGATAGTGTTGATATCCATTGTTAATTACCAGATTCTTTTCTATCGCCATTTTTTTTAATGAATTGAAATAGTTGTAAATAAATTTTTAATACCCACCTACAGACTTAAGTATAAATACGTAAAAACTACATACCTGCTTATGGATTACTCTGTTAAATAAATATAAAGAGAGCGCTGCTATCGTTTATCCAGACCAGACATGACAGATTCGATAAGCATGGATATAAATAGCATGGTAGAACGATCTACTCTCTCTTGTGTCCAGGTTCACGTGTGTAAAAAGTAGTCAACGCCTTGGAAGGATATCTAGTCTCCAAGAAGAACCCATCCTCAAATTGTAAGAGTGATAATTTGCTATCTGTGAAAACCCTGGATTATTATTGTGCTTGCTGACTGGTTCTCTCTCATAGAGTAACCCTCAGACATAGCAGAGTGGCGCAGTCGTCAGGATAGAACCGTAAGTTAAGCGACGCACAAGAAAAAAAAAATAATAATAAAAATGGCGGCAGGTACGGCAATACGTGAGTTCGATGTAAATAACAGCGACTCCTGGAAAACTTACATAGCACAAGTGGAATATTATTTCTTCATAAACAAAATCGAAGAGGACCGCTATAAAATTGCTACTCTTTTATATTTCGCGGGTCAAGACATGATCCAATTGGAAAATACGCTTACCGATCCAAAGCGTCCGGAAGACCTACCTTACCAGGAGTTCATAGAGAGACTAAATCATATTTCGTACCGAAGACATCAAAGTGGATAGCGCGTCTGAGATTAAGAAGCAGAACGCAATTACCGCAGGAAAAATATGTGGATTATGACCTCGCATTGAGAAAATTAGCGAAGGATTGTGAATTCGGACAAGAAATAAATGACTCTCTGTTAGAACAATTCCTATACGGCATGTCAGATGATAAATTTAGGAAAGTGCTTTTGAGTGATTCCGATTTAAATTACAAAACGGCCATGGAAAAATGCGTTGCACAGGAGGCCATGTTAAATATGGCATCGGAGTACACTACGGCAAAAATCCCAGAAAAAATAGCCTTCAGTATAGAAAGGGAAAGAAATAATATCGCGACCTCCAGTGGCTACAGTAAGAAACAAACATGTAATTGCTGTGGAAAAATAGGACACTTGATTTTCCAGATATAAAGACAAAGTTTGCAGGATGTGTAACACTAGAGGGCACTTAGCAGCTGTGTGTCATTCCAGAGATGGCGAATATCCGAGAAAAAAATCAGATTACAAGCCCTGGAGTGAGGTGGAACGTGAAGTATCTATCAATGCCGTTAGAAATGATGACACCAAATTGGATAACATTCGGGTAGAATTGCAAATTTGCAATAAACGGATGACAATGGAAGTGGACAGCGGTGCCGGCTTGTCAATTATATCACATAAAGACTGGATGGGAATAAAAAAAGACTGGGATAAGAACTTAAAGCTACAGAAAGCAGATGTGTTTGTCACGGATATAAACGGAAATAGAATAAATATTCAAGGGAAAGCTACTGTGCCAGTGACGTTGAATAAAAGACATAAGTTCCTAGAATTATATATAGTAAAAAATAATATTAGCCCGTTACTCGGCAGAAATTGGTTCGCGGCTTTGGGAATACGTGTGGAAATATTAAAAAAGGTCCATATAGAAACTACCATAAAAGAACGATACCCGGAATTGTTTAGGCCTGGAGTGTCGGAATTTAGAACTAGACCAGTGGATATTGAACTAGTGAAAGACGCAAAAGGAATTATATGTAAACCTCAAAAAGTGCCGTTTGCGATAAGCGAAAGTAGAGAAAGAATTAAATGATCTTGTAGCTAAAGGAGTTCTCACACCTACGGAAGAGTCGTCGTGGGCGACCCCGATAGTGACGATTGTGAAACCAGAGGGTAGTTTACGGTTATGTGGAGATTATCGTCTCACAATAAATAAATATATAAATAAGGGAGCTTACCCCATTCCAAATGTGCGAGAAGTATTGGCAGTATTACAGAAGGCAAAATATTTTGCAAAAATAGATCTGAAAACAGCATTTCATCAGATTCCTGTAACTAAGGAGACGGCAGAGCTACTCACGTTAACCACGCACAAAGGCTTATATAAGTGCAATAAATTACCGTATGGAATAACGATCGCACCAAACGTGTTTCAAGCAAAAATGGATATGCTTTTTAGAGCAATGGACGGGGTAATCCCGTACTTGGACGATATTCTTGTCGTTGGCGAGACAGAAAACGAGCTTGAAAAGCGTGTGGATCAGGTTTGTTTGAAGTTAGACCAAGCTAAAGCGAAATTAAACGTAGGAAAGTGTATATGGTCTGCGAAGGAAATTAAATTTCTCGGACACATCGTAACTGAAAAAGGACGCCGCCCAGACCCAGAAAAGGTAAACCATAAAAAATGCCAGAAAACCCCAAAACGTGAAGGAACTTCAAGCATTTTTAGGACTGCTAAATTTCTACGAAAGTTTTTTAGCTGGGAAATCACATGTGCTATCACCGCTATACATGTTGTTAAAGAAAAAACAACGTTGGATATGGAGCACAGAACAAAATAAAGCTTTTGAAACTGCAAAAGACTTGCTGACATCGGAAAGTTTGTTAGTGCTTTATTGGAATGACTGGGAATTATGTATTACTGCAGACGCATCGGAATACGGCGTCGGAGCTGTCCTCTCTCATCCATGTTATGAAGGTGAACGTCCTATTGCGTTTGCTTCGAGAGTACTAACACCAGCTGAGAAAAATTACAGTCAAGTGGATAAGGAAGCTTTAGCAGTGATTTTCGCCGTAAAGAAGTTCCACCAATATGCATACGGACGGAAATTCACGATCTATACCGATCATCGCCCTCTAACGGGAATTTTCGGCTGTGTAAAAAATGTTTATGAATCGTCAAGCCCACGTATGTTACGATGGATAGATATATTGTCGCATTATGATTTCGCGTTAATTTACAAACCCGGAAAAAAGATCAGTCATGCTGATGCTTTGTCCAGATTGCCAGATGTAAAGGAAATTACTTATGAAATAAAGGAAATAAACTACATTGACGCTCTAAATCCAGAAGGGATAAATAGCAACGTCATAGCGCACTGGACTAGGAATGATAAAGGATACATGAAATTGATAAATTGGATAAGAAAAGGTTGGCCATCTAGATGCCCCAGTGAATTAAGTCATGGCATTTGGATTGCCAGAGAAGGACTGTCTGTGTGCAACGGATGCATATTAAATAATGATCGTGTTTTAGTGCCTACTAATGGCAGAAAAAAAATCTTAAGCTTATTGCATAAAGGACACCCTGGAATAGTGCGTATGAAAGCTCTGGCTAGATCATATGTATGGTGGCCAAACTTCACAAAGGATATTGAGAACACGCTGAAAGAATGTGTAAACTGCCAACAGATAACTAAACTGCCTCCGAAAAAATTTGAAACTTGGGAAGCACCTTCTGCCCCATGGTCGCGAATTCATCTCGACCATGTTGGACCATTGAACGGATATATTATATTGTTATTAGTTGACGCGTATTCACGTTGGACTGAGTACAGAGTGGTTAAAGATACCAGTGCTGAGTGCACCATCCGGGTGTTAAATGAAGTGTTTGCTACCCACGGTTATCCGGAAAATATTGTGACAGATAACGGTGCAGGATTTATGTCAACAAAATTTAAAGATTTTCTGAGGGACAGAGGAATAGAACATACTCTCACACCACCATACCACCCTCAGAGCAATGGTATAGCTGAGCAAGGAGTGCAACACCTAAAGTACACCATAAAAAAATTACAATTAAAGAACATGTCGGATGCGTTAGTGCAAGCAATGTATACACAGCATTTCACACCGAGTACTTCAACAGGAAAAACCCCAGCAGAGTTATTAATGGGTCGGAAGTGCCGGACACATCTATCACAACTTTTGCCTGGAAACCACAAGAGTAGAGTTTTCTCAACGGATAAGTTTCTACCCGGTGAAGACGTTTGGATTTATGATGTGTTGAAGAGTAAATGGATCCCGGGAACTGTAAAACAGCTACTGTCAAAACAAATTCGTCTGGTGGAGTTACAAAATAAAAAATCATTTAGAAAACACATGAACCACCTTCGCCACCGTCGAGAGGACCCTGCATCAGAGGACGAGAGTGAAATGCCGTTGGATACAAATATAGAAATGCCGTTGGATACAAAAATAGAAACGGAATGTGGAGATGAAACCGATCTGGAGATGGTATTGAATAAGGATACTTCAAAAGATGAAGAGTTGGAGGATGTACCGTGTGACCCAGTGCAAGAAGGGTTAAAAACACAAACTTTCCAGAGCACGTCGTTTACCTGTTAAGTTTAAAGACTACGTTTGTAGTTAAGCTCCATTTATTTCCAGAGTAGGGGGAGGAGTGCGATATACCCACCTACAGACTTAAGTATAAATACGTAAAAACTACATACCTGCTTATGGATTACTCTGTTAAATAAATATAAAGAGAGCGCTGCTATCGTTTATCCAGACCAGACATGACAGATCGATAAGCATGGATATAAATAGCATGGTAGAACGATCTACTCTCTTGTGTCCAGGTTCACGTGTGTAAAAAGTAGTCAACGCCTTGGAAGGATATCTAGTCTCCAAGAAGAACCCATCCTCAAATTGTAAGAGTGATAATTTGCTATCTGTGAAAACCCTGGATTATTATTATGCTTGCTGACTGGTTCTCTCTCATAGAGTAACCCTCAGACATAGCAGAAAATAGTATATAAAGTTATATAAGATCCAAGTTATTATCTGTAGCTGCTACTTGTAGGGCAGTTCTGTCTCTTTGAGAAGAGAGACAATATACAACAAAAAACATGAGTATTTTTCTTTACAGGTAAAAAGTTATCAAGATATTTAGTGTTTATATTTTCAAGCTATTAAATATACAAGCCAATGTTGCTGAAAAATATATGTTTTTTGTTATTAATTATTAAACTACATTATTTACAGATTATATTAAAAGGATTAAGGCATTTATAGATCATTTTCTGAATTCACAAATAATAATAGTCATCAACATACTCTAAATCTGGGAGCCAAAAAGGTGTTTTTTGCTTTTAATTGGCTCATATTAAAAACTTATTCCTCAAATTAGATGCTATTTGCTTTATGAAGCTGTATATAAATGTTCTACAGACTAATGTCATAAAGACTGAAAACAAAACTAGTATATATGTAAGTTTAAACATCAACTTTTATTTTAAAATTTTTATAGCATCATGCAGAGATTGTGTGATACGAATAATCTTGTACATGACAATTAAATAATCGCCAGCAAGTCTTAGTTAATTTAGTAAACTGCATAAAAAATTATCTTTTTAGTGCTTTTTGCATTTCTAAAATTGAGTCTTTAGTAATCACTTTAGTGGGAATAACTGATGTTCCATGTTTTCAAGAGCAATTCTGTTTATCCTATCTACTCTGAAGATATTTGCTTTGATAGTGTTGATATCCATTGTTAATTACCAGATTCTTTTCTATCGCCATTTTTTTTAATGAATTGAAATAGTTGTAAATAAATTTTTAAAAAGTCTATTTACTATACTTAAATGTTCAAGCCTATTTACTATACTTAAATCCAATTACAAAACTACGTCAAAACAATATCAGATTAAAAACAACAAAAAAAAAAAAAAAATCAAAACTTGATATTCAGTTACACAACAGCAAAGTCTTAAAAAAATACATGTAATTTTTAAATTCTTTAACATTTTTATGATAAGTGGAACCATCATTATTTTTTTTACTATGGCTAATGGAAAATTATTCATTCTGTTCAATACATAAATTGTCTTGGCAATTCTTGAAGTGGGAATTGTAAAGAAATTTTAAAATATTACTTGAAAAGTATGATTTTGAATTTTCTAAAAAATTGCAACTTCTTTAAAATCAAGAATTTGTACTATAGTCTTTTCATGTAATAACACGTTTTAAAAACAATATACATTATTTTTAGTAACTGGTAACTTGTTTACTTATTAAAATCAAATTTAGCAATATTTTTTGAAAATAGTTGCTTCTCACTACAGCAGATACACCCCCTGTCCCTGATGTAAAAGGAAAATTTAATTTATTTCACATATAGATTTGCAATTTTCAAGAGTAAATAATGAGGAAAGTTGAAGATGTAGGTCTTCCTTATTAAAATTGAACATTGGGATATGCAAGCAACATTGTCCTTGCTAAATCGTGAATCGGGAATATTTGTTTCATTTTAGCTAATTGCTAATTAGGAAAGATAATTTTGATAAAGAATCTATTGCTTGTCTTTAATTGTAATGGTCTGAACTTATGAGGTTCTGGATCAAATAGTTTGATTCTTAATATGCAATACTGTATTATTGTTAAACAGTAGACAATTTATTTGTTTTATTACATATTGGGTTGAAATACTTCAGCAGTTGCTTATATAAATAAATTTCTATATGTGATTGAATATGTGATATATTTTGCTTCAATCTGTGTTAATTTTCATGTAATATACTTGTCAAATGGTTTATTTTTAATCTTCAATTATTATTAGTCACTTTATTATGATCAGTTGCAAATTTTTCAAAAAGATTTATCTATCTATTTATTTACAAAAGAGTTATGATAATAAACTTTATTATCTTTTATGAATGATTGCCCTATCAAATTAAAAAATAGTTATTTTGTATAATTTAGCATTGTGTGATTAATTTTTTTCCAAATTAGATAGTAATTTCTTTTTATCTTAAATGCTTTTTATATTAACCTGCCCTGTCTGTGTTTCTGTCAGCATGTTCACATTTTGTCTGTGATCTGTCAGTATGTTCATATTTTTAATTAACAATGAATATTTGTAGACATTAGGAATTTTCTCTATCTGGTTCCTTTACGGCTTCACAATGGAAACAAAAGATCTCCTTTCAGTTAATAGTAAACTCTTTTCTGCAGCCACATTTTTAATATACTGTTGCAAATATTGGTAGAAATCATCCTAGTGGCTGCTACAATGCATTTTAATCAATCTGATCTTCATTTCGAACAAATTTCACAACTTTGCAAGTGCTGCACATTATTGATGAATGTTCTACCAATTTACCCAGAAACACTTTATTATAACTACTTAAACAATTATTAATCGTTTCAAAATAGGTTATAAAATATTATAGTTTGAAGATCAACTATAATATTTTATATTTGTTTATAATTTTTTCTGTAAATTTCATTTCCAAGTCATTTCAAAATTGATTTTTGTTTTGTATTTCTCTCTGCAATTTAGTTGCTATGTTCTGATTAGTAGGGCTTTATTACCCATTAATTTTAAATTTAAGTGTGCACTATCTAATTTTATAAATGGTTATATTGAATAATGTTGAATAATTTTTATTTAAAGTTTGTATATCCATATCTACATTATCTTATTATATAAATAGTCAAGAATATTATTTGTATGCCCATTTTATTTGTTAAGCAATGAATTGTATTTGAAAATAACATTTTTACTTTTAATTTTTAAAAATTATTTTATTACTTTAATAATTATTTATATTAATATGTGCATTGTCTATATATTTTTATGTTTTACTGTTTTGTGCTGATATGTAAGTTCATTGGATTCTAATAATGTTTACACATCTTTTGCACATTATTTCTGGTCTGTAATATTAAAGTCATAAATGCCATTACTTTAACGCTTTTTTCTTGTTGTTTTTGAAAATATAGTTATGTAATGTATGTATAATTAAATTAAAACACATATTAAGGTTATGGAATCTCCATTTTTATTTTTAATTATTTTTATATATGTATTTTATTGTCTTTATTTACTTTTATGTTTTCAAAAACATTTAAAAAATTTTTTTAGTATGGCAAACTAAATTTATTTTCAACTTTGACTTTAGCAAATGACATTAAAAACATTATCAACAAGAGCCGTTGTAATGTAATAGATAGATTCTTAGTCTCATAATCCAAAACTTTAACTAAGGTACAATATGCATTCTTTCTTTGCATTGTTATTTTATAATCCTTGTTATTGATTGCATCCATTTAGACCAGAGTTTAGCAAATTAGAATAGCTCACAAAAATATTTAAAGTAATCCCAAAAAAGTTTATATTTGAAAATTGATCATCCAATTTATTAAAAATGAAAGAGCAAATAAATTTATTTAATATCTGTGTTTTTTAGTCTTTGTTTTTAATACAATAATGAGCTACAGTATATGTTTTGCAGCATCACTATGTTCGCTGTTAGAATTTTTAACTTTACATCAAATTTATAAAATAATAAATGATACATTTATTTAATTACTATTTTTTTATAGCCATGTTGAACGCAAAAAAAAAAAATTAAAAAATTACATGGTATGTGAGAAGAAATGTATGGAATTGTTGAAATTCTGATAAGATTGAGTATAATTTATCTTTAGAAAGTATCTGATAATATTAAACATTGTTAAAAAAACAAATATTTAAGTTTGATGATTCACATTCAGTATAGACATAAAAAAATCAATATACACCTGGATCTCGTTTTACGCGATAGATAGGTTCCTCAGAAAACGCGCGCAAACGAAATCGTGCAAAAATAGACGTAACTTACATTGAAAAAGGGGGGGTGCGGTCTGTGATTTTTCAAAATTCGCGTAAAAGCAAAGCACCAACGTAAAATTACTTTAAAATTCACGCAAAAAAAAAAAATAAGGAAATAAAATATGACTAATAAAAAATTTCAAATTTAAAAAAAAAAATGATACAAGACAAACTTTTTTTAACTATAATATTTAATTTTATTCAAAATAATATATTTTTATGCATAATTTGCAGTACAGTAATTTAAATTTTTTTATACACATTTTAATTATTATCGCTATTTGCCCAAAAAGACGTTCGTTTGCAAACTAGTAAAAAATTAGATTCTCATGTGATGTGATGTGATGTGATGTATTTGGCTTCTCCTTAAATGAAGTCAAGAATATGTCAGCAATTATTCTCACAAGAGGAAATACAACTAGCGCCAAGTTCACTCTCATGTTGTGTTAATGGTTTTCTGTTGACGACTGTGATGATTTTATTAATTGTTTATGAACTTAGACTCGTGATAATAAAAGACATTTATTCAACACTGCTGGGAAAAATTTAATTAAAACTAACAACTAAAAATTAAATTCTTATTTTTGTCTTTAATTTTCAATTCCGTTTAAAAATCAAATTTCGTTTTACATCACATTAATTTCAAGTCGCCCGTAAGTAATTTTTAAATTGTTAATTACAATTAAAAATCAGATTTTAATTTTTAATTATGCCCACTGCTATTACTGACCTTTTAAAAATAAACTTGTGGACACTAAATGATTAATAATTGATTACAGAATGTGATTTAAAATGCAAAATTAACACGCACAATGCTTGAACAAATTTATATTATAATCTTGTAAAATTTAATGTGTGTATACATAAAATGTGGAAATCATGATTTTAATTTCATTATTGCATAAAAATCTTACTATTATAAAGTACTGAAAATATTGAAATTACTAAGATGAAAGTCGAATTCCAATAATTTACTATTACTTTCAATATAATGTAAGTGCGCAAAATTTATTATTTAAAGTAATAGCGCATTATCTGACTTCGACTTCCGGGGAAAGACGAATTGCGTAACTTCAAAATCGTGTTAAATAAGTCTGCGTAAAAAGAGACCCAGGTGTATATATATAATAGTGTATCATTATCATCAATTATTATCAATCCACTGCAGAATGAAAGTCTTTCCAAGTTCAATCCATCTTCTCTGATCTTTAGCTTCTCTTCTCCATATCACCCCTGCACACTTTTTTATTTCATCCATCCATTCATCTTACATGGTCTCTCTGGATCTTTTACAATCTCTTGGAATCCAATTTAAAATTTCAATTGTCTATCTATTATCATCTCTTCTGGCAATATGTCCAACCCAACTCCACTTCAGTTTTTTAAATTTTTCACTGGGGTCAGTAACACCTGTTTGTTCTCTTACCCATATATTGCGTTTTTAATCTCTTCTTGTTACTCTCAACATGCATCTCTCCATACTTCTTTAAATGGTTTGAAGTCTATATTGCTCTTCTATTAACTGTCCAAGTCTTGGATCCATGAGTAAGAACTGGTAAAACACATTTATTAAAAAACTTCCTTTTCAAACACATAGGTATATTTCCTTTTAGTATCAAGTTATTTCTACTAAAAGCACTCCAAACAAGTTTAATTCTATGATTAATTTCATCCATTATGTTTCCGTTTGTATTAATAATCTGACCAAGGTATTTGTAGCTGTTAACTGCTTTTAACTCATCATAATCAATCTTTGTTTTCATATTTTGAGAAAATCCATTAAACATTACTTAAGTCCTTTTTAACATTTACCTTTAGTCCTACTTTCTTCTGATAACTCCAGCAACATTTCCTACAGCTCTAAAGCATTATTTGCAAGGTATTTGTAGCTGTTGACTTCTTTTAACTCGTCGTAATCAATCTTTATTTTCATATTTTGAGACAATCCATTAAACATTACTTTAGTCTTTTTAACATTTATCTTTAGTCCTACTTTCATCTGATAACTCCTGCAACATTTCCTGCAGCTCTAAAGCATTATTTGCAAAAACAACTATATCAACTGCAAAAATCTAAATGACTTGTCAAGCATCGGTGGTCTTGAGGTCAGCGACAGCTGTTTTACAAGCAGTTGTCCCGGGATAGCGGGTTCGCTTCCCGGCTGATGCCATGATACATCAGAAAAAAAATCAATCTAAATGACTTAAATAATCTCCACTTACTTTCACTCCTTTAGCTTCCCATTTTAATCCACAAAATACTTCTTACAGCACTGCTGTAAAAAGTTTTGGAGATATGGAGTCATCCTGTCTTATACCTTTCTCAATGTTGACTTTCCTAATATCATTATGTAATCTAATTATTGCTGTTGCATTTTTATAAATATTCTTTAAAATATGACAATATTCTGGATCTATACCTTGGTGATCCAATGCTTTAATCACTGAAGAAATGTTTATAGAATCAAATGCCTTTTCATAATCTACAAATCCAAAGCATAATGGCAACTCATATTCATTTATCCTTTCTATAACTTCTTTCAATACCTGGGTATGATCTACTGCACTAAAACAGCTTTTAAATCCAGCTTGTTATTTTGATTGGTGGAAATCCAATATTCTCTCTAGATGAGTTGTAATTATCTTGGTAAAAATTTTGTATAAAATTGATAAAAGGCTGATAGGTTTGTAATTTCTAATATCTTCTTTATCACCTTTTTAAATATTAATATTAATACTGCATTCTTCCAATCCTCTGGTACATCTTTATCATTTAGACATTTGGTATATAACTTTGCTAAAAAATTTGCTGTTTCTTCATCTGCTTTTTTTAATATATTAATTATAAATTCCATCATTACCTGGAGCCTTCCCTTTCTTCATAAATTTAATTGCATGTCTCACTTATTCATTTTAAATTGTGGGCAATTTGGAAGATATAATACATATAGTAGGTAAGGTAGTTGTTCTTTATTACTATATAATTCTTAATAGAAGTCTTCTACTCATTTCATGATGTCATCTCTCTTTTTAATAATAATTCCATATTTTTTTGTTGTTGTTGCAGACATAAATTTCCTACCAATACCAAAATGTTTTACACTTTTGAGACTTATTCTTTTCTACAACTTTCCTTGCTAGTGCGCAGTTATTATACGTTCTTATATCATTTTCAACTCTTTTCCAAACCATTGTACAAAATTCGAGATATTCAATCCTTTTTAATGCATCATTTTTGTATATCTTTATATTACTTCTTTTCTTCATAAAATCTCTAGTCTCAGTAGAAATTTTATTGGTCAATTGCTTTTTTTTTTTTTTTTTACCAGCTATCTTTGTTGCAGTTTTTAAAAGTACACCTGGATCTCTTTTTATGTGGACTTAATTAACACGATTTTGAAGTTACGCCATTCGGGTTTCACCGGAAGTCGATTTCCGATAATGCGCTATTATTTTAAATAATAAATTTCGCGCACTTACATTATATTGAAAGTAATAGCACTTTATTGGAATTTGACTTTCATCTTAGTAATTTCAATATTTTCAGTGCTTTATAATAGTAATATTTTATGCAATAATGAAATTAAAATCATGATTTCCACATTTTATGTATACACATATTAAATTTTACAAGATTATAATGTAAATTTGTTCAAACATTGTGCATGTTAATTTTGCATTTTAAATCACATTCTGTTTTTGCTTTTTAAAAAAGAACGTAATCAATTATTATTTTCTTATTAATGACCCTAATCATTAACGTGCTCTTAAATTCCAACAAGAGCTAAATGGTTGTATGTCTGGATATCGCGAGCTTCATAAACAATTCTCTAAGATTAATTACTAATTATATTGTCACCAGAAAATCATAATAATTAAAATGTGTATAAAAAAAATGTAAATTTCTGTACTGTAAATTATGCATAAAAATATATTATTTTGAATAAAATTAAATATTATAGTTAAAAAGTTTGTCTTGTATCAATTTTTTTCAAATTTGAAATTTTTTATTAGTCATATTTTATTTCCTTATTTTTTTTTTGCGCGAATTTTAAAGTAATTTTACGTTGGTACTTTGCTTTTATGCGAATTTTAAAAAATCACAGACCGCATCCCCCCTTTTTCAATGTAAGTTACGTCTATTTTTGCACGATTTCATTTGCACTTGTTTTTTGAGGAACCTATCTATCGCGTAAAACGAGACCCAGGTATATATCAGTTTTTTTCATATTAATTTCATTCAAATCTGATTCATGTTCAAAATCTCCTAATACTTGAAACCGATTTGTAAGTTCTAATTTAAATTCATTAGAATGTTTCTGAAGATTAGGAATATCAACTGTAAATATTGTTTTTCTTAATAATTTTTTGTCTCTAGTTTTGCCTTAACACGTATCTTATTTCTTGCTAATCGATGATCACTTCTTATGTTAAATTTATTAAGAACATTACAGTAATGAAATATGTATAAACAATGATCATTGCCAATTGCTCAACAAGCTTTGTGATAAATGCTTGGCCAGAGGGAGCAGTTACAATATCTCTGTCAGGAACCCCCCCTCCAACCTCTGACCATGGTTTCGTGCTTTGGCACTCCTCAGAGAGGCGCTAGTGTAAGTTCAGACATTAGATCTAAAAATAGCAACCCAAAGTCAGCATTTATCTAAAAGTTGAAATACATATTTTTTGTTAGTCAAAATATAATCCAATTCTGCTGTACCTTCATTTGGATGCTTCCATGTCCATTTCCTTTTAACATTTTTCTCAAAAAAAAAATTCAGAATATAAGTCCACAAATCTATGTCCTCTTTCATTTCTATTACCATAACCAAAATTACATATAGCACTTTCATCTTTCATTTGCTTACCAATTTTAGCATTAAAGTCTTACATAACATTTTTAAAATGTTGTTTACTCTGATCAAAAGCCTTTTGTACATCCATATAAAAATCTTATAGAAATCTTCTACTACTTCATCACTATGAAAACTTATTAAAAATCTTATAGAAATCTTCTACTACTTCATCACTATGAAAACTTATTGGAGCAATAAACCTGAATTATCTGCTATTAAGTTGTATAACTAATCTTGCCACTCTGTCCAATACACTATCAATCTCCACAATGTTGTTCATTCACTTTTTATTTATAATGAATCCTACTCCACTTGTATTTCCAATATTTGTGCCTTTATAATAGAGTTCATGTCCACTTTTTAAATCAATTGTCTCTTCACCTTTTCTTCTAACTTCACAAAGTCCAATAATGTCCCATTTAATATAAGACAGTTCTTCTGATTCTTGCAATCTTCCTTCACTTGAAAGTGATCTGCAGTTGTAAATACCTAAATAAAAAGTCATCAAATGGCAGCCTGGGTCCATAATCAGGGGATTCTTAGTACTTTCTGCCTTCGGCCACCAATCGCTGCCTTAGTTGGTGCACTTTACAGCCTCTTGGGAATAAGGGCATGATTTATTTTTATCATTATTGTATATATCTATTGGCAATATATCATTTACACATTCATTGTGCCTTATCAGGCAACTGAGAAGAAAGACCATGGTGTTTCTTGATTTTAAACTCAGAGATAAAAAGCCAATGGCTAATGTGTGTTGGTGAACAGCCTATCCATGTTTGTATACTATATGAATAATCACATAATAACAGCTGCAACGACAAGAACATATAGAGTGGACATTAGGAATTTGCCCTGCTCGGTTTTTTAAGGCCTCCAAGAGGAATTAAAAGGTCTTCTTTCAGTTAATAGCAAAATCCTTTCTGCAGCCAAAAAAAGTGTATATTGAATTGTAAATAACTGAGGGAGTTTTGTAGAAATATATAATTCAGATTAATACCTTGCAGAATATGGAAACCTTTTTACTATTGACACTTTTCTTATAATAACTACATTTTTGACAAACTTTTTAAATATTTTAAGAATCAAAATAATGTAAATCAAAGAACTTTTAAAAGATATTGATCAAATGAGAATTGATTTCTTATTCTACAATATTTTTAGTATTGTTTTACCTTATGATAATAATAGTAATTGATTTGCAGTAATAGTTCATTGTAGAATTAGATATACTAATAACAGGTGTTAATATAATGTAGTCTATTCTTTTGCTGGAGTTACATAATGTTTATCATATAACAAAAGAAAAACTGATCAATAAAAAATAAAATGTCTGCATTTATTAATGAACTTACAACTATAAGATATTAAATTTTACTCATTACACATGAATTTTTATACCTTCTAACTATAAGATATTAAATAATATATTTTGCAATCTAAGTAATTTATTTACCCAAGCAATATCAATTATTCAACAAAAAATAATTTCAGGGACAAATTAAATGGATACAAAATGAAAATCCAGAAATAATGTTTGCATTTATTTTGAATTTATGATATCCACATTTGTTATTGAATTCATTCTTATTATAGTAAATAAAACGGTGAAAATAATACATTTCTCAATAAAAATGTGTATTAAGTAAAAGAAAGTGAAATTAAATCCATGCACAAAATATGTATGAAATAAACATGTTTAATATATAACTTTCTGTATTCAACAATAAATGTGTTATGTGTTTGCAATTGATTTGTCATCAATTTTTCTTTATTAAATAATTGATAGTGTTTTGGTAAATAAATTATTTAATTGTAAAATATATTATCCTCTTTATATTATTTAACATATTCTTGAAGCCCTGAATTCAATATCAATGCTGTCATTTTTTTTTTTTTTTGTTCAATGGTAAGTACTATGTAGATCAATAAAGCTGGTAACTGTTCAATACATTAGCACTCATCAATGCTTAATACAATTAAAGGATGAAATATTTTTCAAAAAGTCGAGTTTACACCTAAAATATCAGTAAAATAATGAATTTATAAAATATTTATGGTCCCTCCAAAAACACTGAAGCAGTTAACGCATCTGCAAACAAATATAAAGATAGGAAAACTGGTTAAAATAAATTTAATTAAAGCACAGCCAATTTAAATCCTTATTAGAAGATATTGATTCAAAATATAGTAATCACTTGTTAGATTCAAAAGTTTGATTATTGAGCAGACAAAATTTGTATTGTTGAAATTGAAATAATTTAAAATGAATTAAATGAAAAAATTCTACAATTTGATAACAAGTATGTTATGCTACGTTGTTAAATCTTGGACTATTATTATTGTTAAAATGAATTATTTCAGTAATTTGAATGTTTTGCAGAATAAAAACCATAATGTCTTATATATATATTAGGAATGGAAAAATTCTATGAACTTCTTTTATTTAATAAATACATGAAAATGTAATATACATCCTCTCCCCCAAATATACAAATGCGTGTACACTAATCAAGAGTTTATTGAAAATTTAAATGTGTAATTTTTTACATATTGAAGAAACAAAATTGGAATTAAAGTTTAATTATGTATGGTTTTGTATTTAATTTTATAACTATCCAAAGACCCTACATCATTTAGTGCAGTGGTAGAGTGGCAGACTAGTGCTTAAAATCTGTGGTTCTCTATCCAGCTCTGACATTTCCAGTGCACAACATCTTTTTATAGATTCCTAAGAAATATATCATTTGATTATTATTATTAATCCAGAGGATTGATGTAACTATAGTGGAACTGTGATATCTGCTATTTTGTTCCAAGCCCAACTCGCATGCTTTCTATACTTTGCATGTAATAGTTTATGTTTTGTAGACAAACTTTGATCATACTAAAATACATTATTTATTGAACTGCAAGTATACAGTAAAATTTTCAACATGAACATATATATAACACCAGTGTATTTTTAAATGTGTAGTTTATATATATAAATTAAGATTATAGTAAAATTTAAAAGAAAAATTATTAATACATTCATCAAAAAGATTAAAATATAAAGAAAAAAAAAGTACCGTATGTAAAAAAAATATATCTATTTTTTTAAAATAATATAAATTGCAAAATGTGACTTTCATCACAATTAAATACACCTGGGTCTCATTTTATGCGATAGATAGGTTCCACAGAAAACCCGTATTTAAAAAATCGCACAAAAATAGACTTAACTTACCTTGAAAAATGGGGGGATAGGTTCTGTAATTTTCAGAAATCGCATAAAAGCAAAGCAACAAGGAAAAATTACTTTAAAATTCGCATTAAAAAAATAAGGAAATAAAATATGACTAATAAAAAATTTCAAATATTTGAAAAAAATTAATACAAGACAAACTTTTTTTTTTTTTTATTAACTACAGTATTTAATTTTAAATTTTTTTCATACATATTTTAATCATTACTGCTATTTGATAATATGCGTTCGTTTGTGAACTGGTAAGAAATCAGATTCATCGCAAGAGCAAGTACAACTAGCGCCATTTTCAGTCTTGTGCTATGTTAATGGTTTTCTGTTGACAATGTAATCGGTGATTAAACTGTGAGACGATTTTACTAATTGTTTATAAAGCTCATGACATCCAGTGAAATAACTATTTAGCTGTCATTGGAATTTAAGAGGTTTTTTACTTATCAGAAAATAATAAATTTGTCTTTTTTTGTTTACTACTGAAATAAATTTTAAATGCTCACATTTTGTTTCTATATTAAAAAAATGAGATCGCAATCAAAACAAAAAGATTACACATTATCATTAGAAAGATTATTTTCAATTTCCAAAATCAATAAAATCTTCATTATTTATTTTAAAAATCTAAAACAGTGATCTTCAACTCTTGGTCCGCGGACCAGTGCTGGGCCACAAAAGTTTTCTGCTGGGCCGCAGGAAAGTTTGTAATAACAAAATAATAAGAGTTTAAACTTTTAATTAATATAAACAATTTTTATTTATTTTTTCATCTCATTTTTACCCAATTAAAACAAAAAGAAACAGAACGAAAACAAAATCTAATCAATCATACATAAATTAATTTGTTTTTTTTTTTAGTTATCACAGATGTTTATGGGGGGGGGGGGGAGTGGGTAGAATTAAATTTTTTATTAGTATTCTAAAAAAATTCAAAATTAAAAAGTTTTTTATTATACAAACTCCATATATATAATTTCATCTTTTATATTTAATATTGTTTTGATCAGTTATAACAATTATGCTCATCTAAAGCTAAGCAGTTTACATCTTTAAGAAAATTTATCTATAGACTTCTGCCAGTCCGTGAAACCTTATTCTTATTTTTGCCGGGCCACGAAACGTTATCCTTACTTTTACCGGTCCGCAGGTGTGAAACGGTTGAAGACCACTGATCTAAAAGATTATTCTGTTATATCTAACGAAATATGTTTAAAAGTTTAAAATTTTTGAATATTTATTGCGATATTTTATACGTAAATATAAATCTATTATTATTTACTCGGTTGTTTTCTCTGAGCATGTTGAAACTGCTTGAGGGCATAATTTCTATGCAAATGCACAGAAATATGCCGTTTAAGTGGCCGCGCCGCTATATAACTTTCTATTTTAATTGTTAAGCATAGAAATAGTCCGTTTATTTGTCTGCGGCGCCTATTTCTATGCTACAGCCCAGAAATAGTACGTTTATTCTGTCGCAGAGGACGCCGTCACTTACGGTGAACTTTGTGTTATGCAATTTATACAAACACTCCCATTTTAAATTTAGCTACGATATCTATTTCCATGCTACAGCACAGAAATAGGACGTATTCTGCCGCAGTTTATACGAACAATCCCATTATTAACATTTCGGATACAGGTATTTACAGCACAGAAGTAGGATGTTTATTCTGCCGCAGCAGCCGCTGCCGCTTACGGTGAACTTTATGTTACGCAGTTTCTAAGAACAATCCCATTTTAAATTCTGCAACGGTATTTTGTGAGCGTATCTGTAATTGAGACTGTCACAAGTCTTCAAATTCGCATGCCCAAGTCATTATTTTCCAAATCCAATAATGTAGTATGAGGTAATAAAAATTGTGGAAACTTTGCCCCGCTTCTCTAGACAAGGGTGACACTTTAATCAATTGTCAAAGGGGAGGTGTGTGATTTTTACGAAATCACGCTAAAATTCACATTTGCATGAGATAAATCGCAAGACCAATTGAAAATACCAGCTTTATTTTTGGCCACGATGTTTTGGATAAATTCTTTTTTTTATTCTTATTAAAATTACAAATTATATTTGCGTGGCCATGATGTTGTTTTGGGGAAAATATTTCTTTTTATTCTTGTTAAAATTAACAATTTTATTTGCATGGCCACGATTTTTTTGTTTTGGAGAAAATTTTTTTTTTTTCATGTTAAAATTTGATTTGCCTCGCCACAATATTGTTTTTATTGTTAAAATTACAAATTTCATTTTAAAAAAAAAAAAAAAAAAAAGGTTTATCCAATTTATTTTTTATTTCTTTTAGATAAATATCATTATTTATGATTTTATTGTAAATCAAAAAAAGCACTATAAAGGTGAAAAAAAGAACAACTGCCCGGTAACATTATAATTCTGTTTATTTATATAGATGCCCTCAAGCGGTTTCAACACGCTAAGAGAAAACAACCATTTACTCAGTATAAGTAGGTTACTTACTTTAAACAATTCAAAACAAAACAACACTCTCCATATAGTAGTGATCATGTGATGTTTAGTAGGTTACTTACATAGAAGCTAGGATTCTAAATACAGCTTCAGGCCATATTCATGTTAGCTGCTAATATAACGTTATATTTTTGGAAAAAAAAAAGTATTTAAAGTCAAAATAAGTTATTAATAATTTAAATTTCTTGATATCTAATAAATATAGTGAAATATGGAAGATATTAAGAAGAAACATGAATCGCATAACTTCAAAATCGCATTAAAATAATCCGCCTAAAACGAGACCCAGGGATTGGCTCTGGTTGTTATCATAATTTTTTTTTTATATTGGAAATGTAATTGCAGTGTCATTATTAACAAACATTGCTCTAGTTATTTTGATGTTTTTAAGTATTCACTTTATGATTTTTTTAAAGTTTTTTAAAACCTTTAACATTATGCTTAGAAAAAATTTTATTATATCAAATACTATTCATCAAATTTGGAAAGGATAATAAAGAATTTTGTACTTTCAATATAAACTGAAAACAATTTATTAATAAACATGATAAAGGCTCTGAAACAGGAAAGGCTCTGCTATTATAAAAGTTATTAAATTTACAAATTTCAACGTTTTTTTTAAATAAACAATTATGCACGACTCCTCAGATGGAAAAACAGTTTTTGGTATATCATAAAATGTATTAAATTAGGGATTTAAGTGTTTTTTTGTTTGTTCATTTATAGGTTTTTTTTTTATTTGCATTTTTTTTTTTAATTAGCATATAATTGAAATAACATATATAGATACAAAGTAATTTGCAGTTTCACTATACTCAAGTTGCTCATAATTACATTTTCAGGCTTTACTAATTGATAATGTTAATTAGTTCAGTTGAAAAAGTCAATCAGATGAACTAATAACTTTTTAAAAATGTATAAGGAGAAAAGAGAAAGATACCAAAATGTCATAACAAAATCGTAGTCTCAGGTTGGGCATAATTTTCTTCAACATATATAGACATTGGAAAAAAATTGCAGTAAATGTTCTTTTTGTATTTGGTTCAGCATATGTAAACAGTTGTTTTCTCGAATGAGTTCCCTTTTTAAATTCATTAAAAAGCAATTTAACATGACAATTCTGTATCATGTGTCCATGTAAGTTTACAGTTTGAAATATTTGCAATTTCATGAGCTATGTTGAACAAAACTAAGGAAGTTAATGAAATTGTATTTAAAATAATATTTTTTTTTTGTTTGGTTGCTTTGCTAAATAATTTTTTTTAGAATACTTTTATGATAATCTATGTATAACTGTCCAGAAATATTACCGAATTCACCACTTCCTTTATTTTGCTGTAATATCTTATATAAATGCAATTTATCCACTACTTTAACTGGATTATTTTATTTAGGTTTGATTATATTTATTTCAGTTTTATTATGTATTTTATGTAGTTTTTTGTATTATTTTATTAATTTTATTGTTTATGTTTTTATGATGTTATTTATATAGTTACGTATTTTATGTTGTTCATTATATTATAGCTCTGAAGAAGACTGCAGAACAGTCAAAATATAAGATTGGGTATGCATATAGGAACAATAAAAGGTTTTTGCTAAAAAGTGTTCAAAGTAGTGGATATATTGCATTTATATGTATAACTATGATTTAAATATGTTTTGTCTTTGCAGTATAAAATAATATTATGGTTTTGTACTATATTTTCATATTTATAAAAAGAATCAAGATTTTGTTATTCTGTAATGCTTAATTTTTTGCTTCTACATCTTATATTTTTATACTTCTCCCTCCCTATGTAATTCATCCATTAAGTACTGAAGTACAAATTGCAAAATTTGATTCTTAATGCTTAAAAAATTAGTTGGCATTTGGATACTCTCTGGTAAGATTCTAATTCTAATTATGTGTTTAAGCAGAAACACTCATAATATAATGAATCATTAGAAAATGTTCATATCTTGGAGTCAACTTCCCAGAAAAAATCCAACTTTTTTTACATAAGTAGGCCATAACCAATCCATTTAGTTATCTATTATAATTGATAAACGGAAGTTTAGATATTTTTGTTAGAGGGTAAAATAAATTAGGATAATCTGAATGTCAAATAAAAGATAGTGCATGTTTATAGAGAAAAAACATGAATAAAGTAACTACTTTCATCATTCGTGATCCTATACTTTATATAAGATATACATTTATTTTATCATAGTAAACTGCTTTACTGGATACTCACAGAAAGTTAATTTTAATAAATTCAAGTGAAAATTTTTTTGATAAATTATGAGCAAGTGATGGATTTAAGAAGTTGTAGACAGAAATTTATTTGGGACTGAACGTAGAGGATTGAGATATAACATTTGAGAAAATAGGTAAAAAATTAGAGGGAAAAATGATGAGAAAATATAATTATTTTGCAAACTGATGTAAAGATTAGTTTTTATATACATTAGTTCAGGGGTCCCCAACCTTTTTGCACTTAAGAGCGCATTCTACAATACCGTCCAGGTGGCGGACCCCATTTATTTTTTCAATGTAAATTTATAGTTCGATATTGTTAATAATACACGTAATGTACAAAAAAAATATTTATTTCAAAAATAAAATTTTAACATATAATTAATGTTTATATTTTTATGCTGTATAAGTATAGTATGCCCTACAATTTGATTACAATATAATACAATAATTTATAAGAAATTTTAAAAATTAAATTTATCTGTATCAGATAAATAATTTTTTATCCTGTTTGGATAGCAGCGGGCACATGTAAAATGGTCTGCGGGCGCCATGTTGCCCGCGGGCATAGGGTTGGGGACCCCTGCATTAGTTGATCTTATTTTGCTTCATGAAAAGTTTTTTTTTTTTTAAAAAAAAAAAAAATACAAATTATGAGAAAGTCTTCCATCTAACTTAATCTTTTTGCTTTTTAAGGGAAAATTTTTTTTTTTAAATTACAAAGCAAAACAACATAATTAGGCTTATTTAATAATGCACTTAAAAAAAATTAATGTGTATATTTTTACATTATCATTCCACATATATTTTGGGCAACTTTTTAGTGTTTATTCTGGGTTATGGTTTTTTTGTTTCCACTTCACTGTCTATTTATAGATATTAGACTTCTTGGGTCTTACATTTCTGGATATACCCAGTTTTTTAAGATCATATTTCAGACTTTTTTTTGGCAAAATATTTTCCAAATACAATTAGATTGTATTGTATGTGCAGTAGTGTACATATTTAGGAAAAATAACCTGACCCTCAAATTGGCATATACATGCATTATTCTTCACATGTTAAGGTTGGATATCTTCTTTTCTAATTAAGACAACTACTTAATTCTATTGATATTTTCAATTGTTATTACAGTCCAAATCACACACTGTAAATCAGAAAGATCAAGGACTCTTCAGAAATTCCTCTGTTCTGCTTCATATACTTTTTTTTGCATTTTTTTAGGATTCACACAGCATTTTCTCTGTTTTTTTTAATTTTATTTTTTATGATCATAATTAAAAACTTAATTGATACAATTTATGAGATAGATATCTACACCCACACACACTTAGGATATTATATTAAGTAATATTGTTATACTTTTTATTAACAATGTAAGTCATAAAATTGAGAATTCTTATTTATTCATAACAAAAAATAAAGAAATTATTAATCATAAAACTTATTTTCTTTCATTATAACAATATTTTCAAATAGATAATATATCAGTATGATTAGGTAATTTTTATCATATATTGGCTGCTTTATCATTATCAAATTTAGACATTCATTTAATCAATGTTCAATTATCTAATATTACTTGATTTTATTACTAGATTTCTAGAGTTTTTATTTTCATAGACTTATATAAAAAAAAAAAATTCAAATGATTTATGGATATAAGACACAGACATATATAGTGATGTGCCTGTACATGTGAGTTAAAACCATGACATTGTGTACTGCAGATTGGTTGAAATAGGGAATTTCATAATCATTTCTTTTTCTTATTAGATGTCAAGCATGCTATAGTGAAGAGCTTGATATGTTGATTTATTTTATAGTTATAAAACTGAGACATAGATATTTTATAATTTAACTTAATAAAGACAGACCATTTAAATTATACATTGTATTACTGAGGAGATAAATTTATATGTATATCTGCTTGCTAGAGTTATTCATAAAACTAAAAACAGCTAAAAGCATGTATGCCTTGGAACCTTATCTTTTGGTAATTGTTCCCAGGGAGTTAGGTTATATATTATCAAGCATATTTTAAAACTATTTGCTTTGCTAAAACTATAATAATTAGAAAACTTTAATTTATTTTCTTTTTATTATTATTATCTGCAAATGTTTATATGATTATTGGTGTTCAACCTTGCTTTTTAAATCTTCTGATATACATAAATATATTTAAAACCATTAAAAATCAGTCAACACTTAGACAATTACAATCAAGAATTTCAAACTATTGTTAAGACAACTTCCTTTTAACAATAAAGGTGAATTCCCATCTTTATTAATAGTCTAATATACTTATATAGAGACTAAAGATTATAACTTGACCACAGAGATTGAAATTATTGATACAAAGAAGTTTCAATAAACCTCTTTAAACAGGGAATATAACCTATTCTGTATACAGACAAATAAATAATGAGTTATAACATTACAAACAGCAATAATAAATTTCCAACTGCACCCAAAGTATTACTTAAATAATAAGTGTAATGATGCTCAAGGCTAAATGGGTTTGTAAGTAATCATTAAAAACAAGTCAACATTTAGACAATCCCAATATCAAATCATCATTTTTAACCATTATAATTCCACTGCAGGATAAAGGTCTCTCCAAGTTCAATTCATCTCTGATCTTGACTCTTATCTATATCATCCTAGCACATTCATCCTTCTCATATGTGATCTCTTTCTAGGTCTTTTACACTCTTGGAATCCAGTTTAAGATTTCATCAGGCCATATATTATCATCTTTTCTAGCAACATGTCCAACCCAACTCCATTTTCATCTCTCAATTCTTTAGTGATGTCAGTAACTACTGTTTGTTCTCTCACTCATGTATTTTGTTTTTGCTCTCTTCTTGTTACTCCTAACATTCATCTCTATACTTTCTTGATTGGTCTGAAGTCTTTGTATTTCTTTTTAGTTTATTCTCCAAGTCTTGGGGTTTATAAGTAAGAACTGATAACACATATTTATTAAAAACCATTTCAAACACTTAGGTATATTTCCTTTTAATAAAGTTATTTCTACCAAAATCACTCCAACCAAGCTTAATTGTACAGTTTTATCTAGTATATTTACATCTGTAATAATAATCTGACCAAGGTATTTGTAGTTGTTAACTTCTTTTAACTCATCGTAATCAATCTTGTATTTTCTTTTGAAAAAATCCATTGACCATTATTTTAGTCTTTTTAACATTAACCTTTAATACTATTTTCTTATTTTCATCTGATAATTCTTATGCATCATTTGCAGTAATAATCTGGCCAATTTATTTGTAATTGTTAACTTGTTCTAACTCATCATTGTCCATCTATTTTCTTCTTTTGAGAAAATCCATTGAACATTACTTTAGTCTTTTTAACATTAATCTTTAATACTATTTTTTTATTTTCATCTCATAATTCGTGTGCATCATTTGCAAGATCTAGTTGATTTAAATAATCTCCATTTACTTTTACTTTCATAACTTACCATTTTAATCCACAAAATACTTATACTTTTAGAAGCACTGCTGTAAAATGTTTTGGAGATATGGAAACACCCTACCTTATAAATGTTAACCTTTCTAGTATCATTATGTAATCTAATTGTTGCTGTTACATTTTTATAAATATTCTACAGAATATGACCATATCCTGGGTATATCTCGATAATCTAGTGCTTTAATCACTGAAGAAATGCTTATAGAATCAAATGCCTTTTCATAATCTACAAATCCAAAGTATAATGGCAACTCATATTCATTATTATAACTTTTCTCAGTGCTTGGATATGATCTAATGTACTAAAACGACTTGTAAATCCAGCTTGATATTTTGATTGGTTAGAATCCAATGATCTCTGTAGATAAACTGTAATTATCTTGATGAAAAAAATTGTATAAAACTGACAAAAGACTGATAGGTCTGTAATTTCTAATATCTTATTTATCACCTTTTTAAAATAATAATAGTGAAGCAGTAAGATATGCCTTGCAAATCTTAGTTTCACTTTACCTTCCTTTTATCTACCCTCATGCCTAATTCAAACCCTAATTTTATCGTATTGTGTGTGTATTGTGTATATTTACTGAAATCCCACCTAAATTTATATGTTTAATGGGGTACCCGTGGGTTTTATAATAATTAAATTTGTCTTAACGGTTTTATTTTCAAACCGTTGGTATATTTACATATATATGCTCATACAATAAAAGTAGGTCACATATTCTCATCTACACGCATACTGCGATAATATTTTAAGAGTTATGAAAATATTTTGCTGGTTAAAGTTTGTTTGTTTGAATCTGTTTATTTAGGGATATTACATTTGTTATATTTATTTAATTTAAAATATCACTTATAAATAGATTTTATACATTAAATTTTTTTTAAAAAAAGTTGTAAATAAATTTTGTATTTTAGTTTTCAAAATCATGCCATTTTCTTTTAAAATCAATGAGGGTGAGGGAAGAGAACAATAGCGGCTAATTTTAACATGTTGGTGCCAGTTTCACTAGTAGATTTTCTGTTAAAATTAAGATAACAGAGTTAACGAGCAAATTTAATTAAAAAAGTGCATTCCTTGTTTTCCGATTTGATTAATGGGTTTTACCACCGCAGGGTTAGAATTATATAATCAGGAAGCATATAAATAGGGCTGATTGATTATTGTCATTAATTAATTATTAGTATTATTCGTATTGTGACAGCAAGAGTTTATTCTGTTATTCTATTTTTTTTTTTTTTTGATATTCATATTTTCTGATTGCTTGTGTTTATTTGCGTCATCAGACTTACCTGCTTACTTTGTTGTTTTAAGTCTTAAATTTTGAGATTTTATAAAGAAACAAATCACCTTAATGGATTCTCAATGGAAAGTGAACTTTCTAATTCAATTTTTGAGATAATCAACCTTAGAATGATAGGGTAAAAGGCAGTGGGCTGTCTTCCCTCGGGAACCAGCGTCTTTACCGTCTGTCACTCACCATCCGATGTCCGGTTATTGTACCATCCAACCCCAACTGAACCATCCCAAATAATGCTGCTCTTGAAGTCTACATGCTAAATTCTGCTGAAACAAATCTACAAACCTAAAGAAAATTAAAATTGCTCAAGAACTCTAGTTTAAAGTTGGAAATGCCTACGGACTGATCCTTCAGAGTGAGGTAAAGTTAACCTGAGATCTCTTGAAACTTTCAGGCTATAGCTACCCTTTTATCTTATATTTCATATTTATGTATTTGTTTTAAATTTTTCCTTTAATGCATGTTTAACTTCTGCTTGGGTTAATTATCCTTTATGTATCTGTAAAAGGTTTTATTTTAATTCCTTATTATAATGTAAAATATTTTAATTAATCACATCAGGCCTATGCGAGTTACATAGGGAAGTTTCATAAATGCTTAGTTGCCATATTAAAATTTATTAAACCACAAATATGCATTTTTCTCCCTATTTATTATTGGATTTTAAAATGTATTTATTTTATGTGTTACATAATTTATATTAAAATAACTATACACCTGGGTCTCATTTTATGCGATAGATAGGTTCCTCAGAAAATGCGCAAACGAAATCGTGCAAAAATAGACGTAACTTACATTGAAAATGGGGGGATGCGGTCTGTGATTTTTCAAAATTCATATAAAAGCAAAGCACTAACGTAAAATTACTTTAAACTTCGCACAAAAAAATATAAGGAAATAAAATATGACTAATAAAAAATTTCAAATTTGAAAAAAATTTGTACAAGACAAACTTTTTTTAACTATAATATTTAATTTTATTCAAAATAATATATTTTTATGCATAATTTACAGTACGGTAATTTACATTTTTTATACACGTTTTAATTATTATCGCTATTTGCCGAAAAACACTTTCGTTTGCAAACTGGTAAAAAAATCAGATTTTTCACAAGAGGAAATACAACTAGCGCCAACTTCACACTCATGTTGTGTCAATGGTTTTCTGGTGGCAACATAATTAGTAATTAATCTTTGAGACAATGATTTTATTAATTGTTTATGAAACTAACAACTAAAAATTAAATTCTTATTTTTGTCTTTAATTTTTTAATTTTCAATTCCATTTAAAAATCAAATTTCACATCACATTAATTTCAAGTCGCCGTAAGTAATTTTTAAATTGTTAATTACAATTAAAAATCAGATTTTAATTTTTAATTGTCAAATTTAATTGTGCCCACTGCTATTACTCACCTTTTAAAAATAAACTTGTGGACACTAAATGATTAATAATTGATTACGTTCTTTTTTAAAAAGCAAAAACAGAATGTGATTTAAAATGCAAAATTAACACGCACGTTTGAACAAATTTACATTATAATCTTGTAAAATTTAATGTGTGTATACATAAAATGTGGAAATCATGATTTTAATTTCATTATTGCATAAAATCTTACTATTATAAAGCACTGAAAATATTGAAATTACTAAGATGAAAGTCGAATTCCAATAATGTGCTATTACTTTCAATATAACGTAAGTGCGCGAAATTTATTATTTAAAGTAATACCGCATTATCGGAGTTCGACTTCTGGTGAAACATGAATCGCGTAACTTCAAAATCGTGTTAAATAAGTCCACATAAAAAGAGGCCCAGGTGTATTTATTTATAAATTTCGTTGAGAGTATACTGGCTATTAAAATATTAAATTTGAGAGAGAGCTATTCTTTCATTAATGAACCGCCCTTTTACTAAGAATATATATTTTAAATTTAATTGTGTTGCTTTGCGAACATGCTAGGGTGTTTAAACTTTACTATTTTCTCAAGGTCGTCAACGGTTGAATCCATGCCCATGTTTACTCCGCAGTTCCCAGTAGCATGCGATATGAATGTCTCACATGGGAATTATTTCACGTACATCTCCACAGTTACGAAGCTCCTGGGTGCGGGCCAACCTTGAGCTGTGTAAGGACTAGAGATGTCCCGAATAAAAGGCGAAATGTCTATCCAAAGCCCAAAATTATTTTATTCATTTTATTTTTGTGAAGTCGTGGTGTCAAAATACTACACCCCATCCTCGGCATTATATCTCGCTGGCACCACTGTACATTCCCCTAGTAATTATTATTAAATGAATTCTAATTATGTTCAGTGTAGCTCTATCTTACAATTTAGCTCAATAATTTGCGAGCGACTCTCTGTTTAATTTAAGATTTTCTTTTCAATTTTAAGTAGTTTTAAGTCATCAAAGTTCTTTAATACTTTGTGTAGCTCGCATATACTTACAGTGTCGCTGTACTTTAGACATTATAATAAATTATAACCCAAGTATGAAGTATCAGAAACGTCATTTATTTTCTTTTATAGCTATCAAATTCATGTAGCTAAAACTATTTATCTAATATCTGATTAAAATATATTTAAATTCATTTCTTTTATTTATTTATCCGGGGTGCAATCTAAGTTACATACCATATTAGGCTTATCTTGGGCACACCTGTAAGTCATTGTTAAGCGAACCTAAGGCTATTTTAGATTTAGTCTCTTGCTTTTCCCTACCACCGGCAGGAAGTTATACTATTAGTAGCATCAGATGCGTTATCACATGGAGGGCGTTGTGGAGCTTAGACTCTGGATTTGAACTTGGGATTTCTGGGAGGCAACCCTTCCTAGTGTTGAGTTCCATGTTTAGAGTTTGAACTCTGCAGTGTGTTAGCGAGATAGTACATCTTTATCATTTAGACATTTGGTATATAACTACCAAAATTGTTTATTTTTTTACCTGCTTTTTTTAATATATCTATTATAATTCCATCATTACCTAGTCTTCTTCATTTAAAATCCTGGGCAATTCAGAAGATTTAATAGATGTAGGCGGTACTTGTTCTTTATTACTATATAATTCTTGATTGAACTCTTCTACCCATTTCATGATGTCATCTCTTTTTAATAATAGTTTCCTTTTTTTTCTTATTGCAGATATGTTTTCTACTGATTCCAAGATGTTATTTTATAGTCTTGCAACTTATTCTCTTCTATAGCTTTCCATGCTAGTTTACTATTATACTTTTTTATATCATTATCAACTCTTTTTTACACTTTTACACAATTTTGAGTTAGTCAGTTTTTTTTTAATGCTTCATTTTTATATTCCTTTTTTTCTTCATAAGTTGTCTTTTCTCAGTAGAAATTTTACTTGTTAGTTGCTGCTTTAGAATTCTAGCTATCTTTATTGCAGTTTTTAAAAGTGTTTCAGTTATCTTCCTATTGATTTCATTCACATCTGAATCATGCTCAAAATCTATTAATATTTGAAAATGATTCACCAATTCTAATTTAAATTTGTTGGAATATTTTTGAAGATTAGGAATATCAACTAAATATTGTTTTTCTTAAATTTTGTCTCTAGTTTTTCATTAACACGTATCTTAAATCTCACCAATCATTGGTCACTTCCTAGGTTGAATTTTTTAAAAACATTACAATCTCGAAATACCTATTTTCTGTTAATCAAAATATAATCTAATTCTGCTGAATCTTCATTTTGATGCTTCCATATGCATTTTTCTCAAAAAAGGGATTCACAATATAAAGTTTTTTTTATTCTGCAAGCTCCACAAGTCTCGTCTCATTTCATCATAATAACTACTGCAAGCTCCACAAGTCTCATCTCATTTCATCATAATAACTAAATTTCCTTCAGCACTTTCATCTTTCAATTGTTTACCAATTCTAGCATTAAAGTCTCCCATGACAATATTAAAATGTTTGGTCTAATCAAAAGCTTTTTGTACATTCATATAAAAAGCCTCTACTTCTCCACAATTTGAACTTGTTGGGGCATAAACTGGAATTATCTGCATTTGGTATTTACCATTAAGTTGAATAACTAACTAATCTTGCCACTCAATCTGATACGCCCATCAATCTCCACAATATTGTTATTCCACATTTATTTGTAATAAACCTGTTTGTGCCTTGGTAGTACAGTACATGTCCATTTTTTAAATCAATTCTCTTCACTTTTTCTTTTAATTCCACAAAGTCCAATAATATTCCATTTAATATTAGACCATTCTTCCCATTCTTGCAATCTTCCTTCACTTGAAAGTGATCTGTTGTAAACACTCAAATAAAAGGTTATCAAATGGCATCCTGGGTTTGCAATCAGAAGATTCGTAACATCCTCTACCTTTGGTTACCAACTTGCCTGGTGACTTTACACCTTCCTGGAAACAAGGGCCACGATTCAGTTTTGTCAATTAAGATTGTACATATTGTAACCGGCCACCTATCTATAACCGAGATTACGGGCTTCGAAATAAACATGACATAGCGTAAGGCTTTATTTATTTTCTTACATCGACAGTTATTCACGATCCACATAAGGGGGCGCCAGATACGATTATTTAAGTTGATTTTAATTTCTCGCATCACCTTACATCATGTCAAAACGATTTCGAAGTCTAATCCCACCCACTAGCTCAAAACTCCCAGCATGGACCAACAAGGTTTCTCAAGGTTGTTACATGATTGTTCTAGGACGACTCCTCCCGGAAAAGACGCATTGTCCGCTAATGAAAAATCAGCATGGTTTTCTAATTACTCGACTACGGCATAAGATTCATTTATTGGTTGTCACTGACCTATGAGGTGGTTCGTTTACGCCCCGAACACAAGGCTTACAAGTTCATCCCCCCGATTTATCGTATATAATATAATTATTTGACGTTTACTTTGATTGATTCTAGACCCGCCCGCTCTTAAATCTATCTTAACTAAGGTTAAATAAGAAACATCGTGACTTACGGCACGATGTTGACATAATTAATACAGTAAATAAATCGAAATGAAAATTAAATTTAACTAAATATACTTCAAAGATAAATCATTAAAAATAAATAAACTACGGTTTTGGGTGTGTGTGAAAAGATTTGAGAAATGCTCGACTTGATTAGATATTGACAAATTTATTAAATATGAAAAGAAAACATTATTAATTGATTTATTACACACGCGCACATACATTCACGCTCACAGAGAATCATAATTAGTCATAACATAATGTGAATAACGAGATAAAGTTCCTTTCTAGTTGATAAAATATATTATCTTTCCTGAGCTTCGCTTAAGTTCAAAGTTCATGTTTACAAAGTTCTGTAACAAAGATAAACTATCATGATGAGGAAAGTTTTAAGATTTGTTTGTGCAAATTTATGTTGGTTAATTACGAGATTGCCTTATGAGTTTCTAAATTGAGTGAGTGAACATAATATAAAACATATTTACCTAGGATTTGTCTTGGTTACAACGAACATTGATTGGTCTGGACGAGTTTGGGTATTTCACGGAACATTTCTATTATTAGGAGCATCAACTTCACACGACGATGTTATCGGAATTTCATAGCTTCGGAGATATTTCAGTAGCGGAGCGCCGATCAGTCACTGAAGGGTTTATTAGCCCCTCATGACAGTCGACGCTCTTGGTATTAATTTCATAATGATCATCTTCAAACTGAGGAATAAATCAAGCTAATTCAGAACAATTTTATTGTTAAAATAAAAGCATAAGCATCGGAATAAAAATGAGCAGGTGATAACTCGGAATACTGAGAATAAACAACAGCAATGATAATGTATCAATCGAAATGAATCCAATCGAACCATGGAATAGGTTTTGACTGGTATTTATAAGGGTTGATCCATATCTTGGGATCCAATCTACCCCCAGAGTTCCTTGCTCCTGGAGTTGTCGTTCAGGTCCGCGTTTGAGCTACCTGTTCACTCACTCTTTGTGCTAAAGGCAATATTTATTTTGAGACAATCTCATTTTGCAATCTCACTCAACCAACCTTATCCTTCACACCTCGAATGCATGCGTGTGTGCGTGTGTTTTACCAGAACAATACAAGCTATTTTAAATTTAGAAGTCGAGCATTTTATCTTTTCCTCAAATCTTTTCTCTAAGTTTTATTCTAGTTAAAACTATATTTCTAAAATAACATTTTTAAATTCCCCGTGGTGTTTTTGATTGACAATTATATTTTACTATTTAGGAGAGCATATTATATTTTATTATTTAGGAGAGCAAATTATGTTTTGTTATTATTTTTTATTATGTGAAAGCTTTAATCATTTAATTAGACGTTTACCGTCTGTATTTTATCAATGTGTTTTATAAATGTATTTATGAGAGAAAACAAAACTATTACACGTTACGAAAATAAAATTACGAGTGTTTTAGGCTGCTTGCTGGTGTGTGTGTGTTTATCGATTTGTCCCGTTCTGATCTATGCTTCCTAGATTTAATACTGATGTAACGCTGTCTCGTTACAATATCTATTAGAGATAAAATAATTGACATACATTCATTCTCAGTTTAGAGCTATCAGGAAACTGAAAAAAAGGCCATGGTAAACTCAGAGATAAGAAGCCAATAAACTCACCTCGCTGGGTAATGCATGTCGGCGAGCAGCCTATCCATGTTTATATACTGTAAGAATAACCATTTAATAGTAATAGCTGCAGCAATAAGAATGGAATGATCACAATTTGCCCTGCTCAGTCTTTTTAAGGTTTCCAAAAAGACCGTGGTAAACTCAGATAAAAAGCCAATAAACTCACCTCGCTGGATAATGCATTTCGGCAAGCAGCCTATCCATGTTTATATACTGTATGAATAATCATTTAATAATAATAGCTGCAGCAGTAAGAATGGAGTGGTCACAATTTGCCCTGCTCAGTCTTTTTTAAGGTTTCCAAGAGGAATCAAAGAGTTTGCTTTCAGTTAATAGCAAATTTTTTTTTAGTCATAAAAAATAAATTCTATACCCAGAATGCTGATAAATTTTGACTCACCTTTGTACATTTAGTCATATATCTTAGGGGACCAATATAAATAAAGTATGCATGTGAATGCTAATACTGAATAAATTATATCTTTAATATGTCCATTATTAGCAACATAGATCCTTATTCATTTATTCTCATGTGAAGGTTTATCTCATTGAATTATGTGCCTTGTTAGTATTAGATATATTCATACACAATGTCTGCTAAATATTATACAGCCATAATAGTATCATTATTCCATATAATTTAATAATAAGTTGGCATTTATGTGTTGATTCATAAACTAAAATTAATTTAATAGTAATTATTAATATATGCTTCAATTAAACATATTCAATATTAGCATTCACATACCTACATTATTTGTTTTGGTTCCCTAAGTTATAGGATTAAATATACAAACGCAAATCAAAAGTGATCCGCACTGGCTGTAGAATTTATTTTAATCAACTTTCCAAAAAGATAAATAATTTTTCAACATAATCTTCCTATTTTTCAATATACTAGCAACAAGCTTTAGTATTTTTTCATTTAAAATGCTTTAGGGGTTTGCTGATTGAAGACCCTATCAAAGAATGCAGTCTTTTCAGTGGGTCCAAAATATTGTATGAGAGGATAAGAAATTTATAGGAGAAATTGGTCTCAAATTCAACATAACTGAATTTATTTTTCAGAAAATCATATGTTCACATGGAAAAAAAACAATTCATCTCAAATTCAATGGCTTGAATAAATTGGATCTTTTTTTTTTAAAGATATTATTGGTTAAGGGTAACCAGATATATATATATATGCTGTGCACATCCATTTTACTTTCAATTCATACACTTTTGGGGAATGATCGATTTTCCAACAAAATTGTGTCTCACCACACTTCTATTAAGAAGTGCCAGGTCAATAAATAATGTTATAATGGTCATTATATGATACTTCATGAGTGAATGGAGGTGCAATGATGTGTTTGGAAAGGAACATAGTTACAAATGCTCCAAAATATAATTTGAGTACAGTGAGGTTAGTATAAACAGCTGGTGTAGTGAATTTAC
This sequence comes from Epiperipatus broadwayi, assembly GCA_028023455.1. Classification (NCBI taxonomy): domain Eukaryota; kingdom Metazoa; phylum Onychophora; class Udeonychophora; order Euonychophora; family Peripatidae; genus Epiperipatus; species Epiperipatus broadwayi. The sequence goes on along the minus strand of JAQFVV010006224.1, from coordinate 8,495,289 downwards.
ATTTTAAAAAAAATTTAATTACAGCCCATTGGACTTTGGTGTTTCTTTTATTTCTCTTCATAATAAATAAAGAAAAAAGTAAATATTGAACACATTTCTCAGCCATATTGTTTATACCATGTGTTAAAAGCACCTGAAAGTGGTTTATTTAAAATAAAATGGTTGGTAAGCTTCCAGCAGGCATACTACGTAAGTAACATTTTATCTTCAGCCATATTCTTTCAGTAAAAGCAATTGAAATTACATGTCTACTGTTTTAAGGAGTTTATATCATCATATCTAACACTGAAGAAAACGATTGTTTCGCCATAGTCTTTTCAGAATATTACAGAGCATTCTTACATATTTTTTGTATCTTTGTTATATATCAGTAGGAGAACCAAAATAACAATCATATGTACTTATGATTTAGTTCAAGTTATTATCTTACTATGGTGAAATCCGTTATATTTTTTAAACGGGCATTGGAATCTGTACTGCATTCCATATCCAAAAATTTTTTTTTAGCCTAAAAAGTTGTCATGGTATTTATATATCATATTTGCCAAAAGTTGTAAATTTCTTCTATTACTAACTGATTATACTGCACATTTAGAAACCAAGATACTTCAATTTAAAAATTCCTCTGAAATATATTTTTTTGATGTTTTCTTTATCTAGTCTCCTATAATTTGGTCTCTATATTGCTATCATAGAAATAAAAAAGTTGGCTGTAGCTTACATTATTGTTTCTCACCAGCTTTTATTTCATTCAGCTTATGTTTCCGGCATTATTTTAATAATGCTTCCTGTTGTCGTAAAACGTGTGGTCATTATATAATTTTTTTTCCCTTATGTGTCATAGCATCGACCGGGAAACGAACCCGCCAACCTGGGACAACTGCTTGTAAGGCAGCTGTTCTGACCTCTCGACCATTAACGCTTGACAAAATTTTGAGAATAAACTTTTATGAAAAACAAAAATATTTTCAAACATTGCCCAAACATTCTTTATTATCCCAGCAGTGGCCTTAATTGATAACAGCAATATTCATTATGCTTCTTGATTCTCTAAAGTCACACTTCATTTTTAGTATCACTCATTTCATGGAAACAACTTATTTAATAAAGTTCTTGAAAGTATTTTTTGTTGTAATGAATATAACTACTGCTATTTTTTTCATGTCTTTATTTTTTAAAAACCAATTAAACTACTGTGTCAACACCATATTTCAAAACTTTCTCAGATATCCTTTTAGAACCTGTTGCCTTTTCCAGTTTTAAGATTATTACAAAAACTTCATCAAACTGAATATCTGCTCCATTCTAAATAAGTTCAATAGGATGAATGTATTTGCAAATGCAATCATATATATGAGTAATCAGCATATTCTTCATTTGTTCAAAATATGTCAACTGGTGAACATCTTCACTTAACTCCCATATTATTTTTTGAAGTTTCATATTAATTATGTTATTCAGGTGAATAAAGAATACCACATATTTCTTTTAATTATTTGTCTCCAATAATACTATCATTGTCAGATAACTTGTTAGAATTTTATTTTTAAGTTCCATAAAATATTGAAAAATGAATAATACAAGATCACATAATTACTTTTTACTACATGTCTTTGTAATATTTTTTTTAGTTTAAATTGAATATTATCCTAAATATCTTTTAACATCACATAATTTTTTAAAACTAATTAGTAAATTTTTGTAAATTTAACTGAGAATTAAATTTGAATATTAATTTTAAGATAAAATGTAAGCATAGGAAATAATGGTTGAAGAATACATTGTCATATTTATTTCAAATTTTGGTGTAAATATTTAGTGCAAACTAGAAAGAGTTTGATAAAATTAGATTTCAGTACACATTTTTTTAATACTAAGAATTGGTATAAAATCTAAGATGAAAGTTTCTTGAAATAGTTGATAAAGAAAACTGCATATTAATCTACTTAAGAAATGAAACCATGTTCTAAAGTTTGTCAAAATTGAAGCATATAATATTAAATAAATATGTTTCTTGTATTGAAGAATTATTTGAAAAAATTGCATGTAATGATATAGCAAAAATGGAATGAGTATAGAAGATTCATAAATAAATTATTTGATGAAACAGTAAATGTTACTGATCAAAACATTAATACTATTTTACAAATATTTTCTAGTTGAAATGTTTGAACAGATGTGAATTATTATTTTTTAATTGTTGGTCAACAAGTGAAATAAATGAATATTATCAACACCACATCCAAATTAACGACTATTGATAAATTTTTAATTGAATAATATAAAGTTTACAATAATCGATAATAAGTTGAATGTGTTCTCAAACACAAAAGACATTATTCCACAGGCAGAAGGCAATGATTTTAAATAATTTAAAAGAATTGTGAATATTTAAGTATAACTTTTCCATCATAAAAGGGAGGGGGGGTTCAAATAATTACAGATCTATATCCTAGCTGGTTGAAGTGGTACACATTTTACTTATATACCTACAATTTATATGAATGTCAAATTATTGTTTAGTGAAGAAAAATTAAAAGTTAAGATGGTTAAAATTAACTAACCATAAAGAAAATTTAGCAAAAATATGTATTCTATCATCTCTAAAATAATTTCCAAATGAGTGTATCATCCACCCAGATGTTAGAAATTATTTTTTATAGATAGCAGCATTAAGTGAGATAAATGTCTTAATAATAGTTTTGATAGTCAATGATAATTTTGTAGGTATATTGTGGGAGTCGTAGCTTGGACTGCCTTCTTATGCTTATTTGCAAGTCATCATTTTTAAATATTTCAGAGATTAATTTGTTTTGTTCAAGATAAATTTCATTTATTTCCTGGTCAACCAAACAAACTGCTATAATCTATTGCAAAATGATCTAAGTTTTGTTTTCATTTTGGAATAATTGGAACATGACAAACCTATTTCTTTTTTTTTGTCTGATGAAATACTTTTAATAAAAAAGAAAAGCATAGAAGTCATTCCATATCACAATTGATTAAAATTCTTAATTTTACGGATAATTATTTTAGAATTATGAATTACTGAAAATTCTTAAAAAAATTCTCAGTTTTTGAGTTTAAAATTATACAAAACTGACTGAAAATAAAGCATTTCTCCCATTTTAAAGATTTTCCAAATTTGAAAAAAAAAAAAAAAATCATGTTCCTATCTTCTATTACTTTGAAAAGAAGTTTAAATTTTTAGTTAGAGTTTTAATGGAATATTTTTTATTTTTTTAATAAACCATAGAATTTAAAATATAAACCATAGAATTTAAAATACAAATCTAAAATGCATCTTCTTAATTTGGTCTAATTTCCAACTATTAACCAACTGAAAATTATTGTCAAATGTCAGTACTTTTTTTTAGGAAATTTTATATGACAATTAATGATTTTTTATTTGTTCTTCAATGATTTTTTATTTGTTCTTCAATATTTTTTGTTGTACCATCTATGATGAATTATATGAACTGGTAAATGCATTTTTTTTAATTCTCTTAATAATATTATTTTGATTTTTAAAATCTTTAAAAAATTTTCAACACTATCTGATAGATATTTTTCAGAATTCTTATCCATAAAAAATCTCCATATATAGGGATGCACTAAAGTAGCTTTTGTTTGGGAATATATTTTGATTTATATATTTTTGCAGTTTTATTTTGTCACTTATAATTCAGTAATGTATATTGTTTTATGTATGCAGATCTTAATTCTTATGATCTTAATAAGCACCTAAATAATTTTACAGCTTATCAAATATATAACCCTAAAAATATAAAATATTTTATAATAGTAAATATTTTATCATAGTAAGGCAACAATGATATATCAATTCTTTATGAAATGAAATATTGAATACGAAATACATAGGTAAGAGAACAAACATGTGTTACTGACATCATTGAAAGAATTAAATGTCTGAAGTGGAATTGGGCTCGACACATTGCTAGAAGAGATGATAATAGATGAACAGTTGAAATCTTAAACTGGATTCCAAAAGATTGCACCAAGATCTAGAAAGAGACCACATGTGAAATGAATGATATAAGGGAAGTGTGTAGGGATGATGTGGAGAAGAGAGGCTAGAGATCGGAGATGGATTGGAGAGATTTTTTTCGTCATGTAGTGGATTGATAATGATTGAAAATGATGATGATGATGAAGAATATAAACATATTCACTGAACAAAGTTTGAATTTGTGTCTAAGATAATTCACAATGTAGATTCGTAAGGAATCATTTAAATGAATATTTAGGAATCTATCTTGAGAAAAGTAATATTTTCAGGCTTGTTTGTTCTGTGAATAGACGGGATTTTGTATAATCTTGTAAATTAAATTTATTATACTTTCAATATCTAAACCCAGTCATATCAATATTTTTTAGAACTCTTTTTTTCCACATAATTTGAAAACTTATAAATTTTTTTTCCATTATGGCTAAAAATAAATAATAATTGTGTAAAATTACAATGCAGCCGATGCTAGTGCAACAAAAAGGAAATCGCACGACTCAGATTCTTAGATGGACAAATTATCCAACTCAGTATCAGACTCTGGATCAGTGGATGAATTGAATGGAGAATTGGTGGCAAAACTGAAACTGCAAAAGAGAAAATGGGAAAAGAAGTCTAAAAAAGGGGTTTGTGAGTGAAAGCGTGGTTGTGGTTAAACCACAGCATGATATTCTTACCAATAATTCAGCACAAATGTCTACAAATGAGACGAGGTGTGCATGGATCATTAGCCATGTATTGCTGTGTGATTGTTGTCTATGATTCTGATCATTAGCAGAGTGAACGTTAGGGGATTAAATTCCCTTGATAGATTATTTGCTCTTAAGCGATGGCTGGACAGGTCTTAGCGAGGCCAAGCTTCATTGGAACTAATAATAGAATAGAATCCATCCTAGGCCAATATGGAGTCATTCAATATGTGCTCTCTGACTGGCCCTCTCAGGCGTGGCGATAATTATAACTAAAAAGTTAAATTTGGAAAACTATAGAATGTTATATATAATTTAATGACATATTGATTGTAGAAATTACGATTGCACATTTTTCTGTCGTACTAATCTATGTTTATTTTCAGAGGGACTCTAGGCTGGTTTCTTCTCTAGTTAACATAATTAACTCAATTATAGCATCAGCAGTGTCACCCATAATACTATTTGGGGATTTCAACATGGGTTATAGGCAGTTCAACTACAAGTATCTACATTCATTCAATTGTTTGCTGCTGAATGGAGAAGGTTGCTTCTCACCGGACAACTTTTTCTTATACACGTGGCAGCACAGGTCTCTAATTGATCTCTTATACAGTCCAGAGTTGTACCACAACTTACAAGCCACTTTGGAAATAGTCACATTCACAGAATACCTTGCCATGTTGATTTCCCTGAGTCTGGATCGTGTACCGCTGACTTCCTTGCACCAAACCAAGACCATTAGGATGTTGAATAAAGCTAACACCCCTGAGTGGATCTATTCGGAATCCTACAATTCTATTTCACAAAGTCCAGCTACTGATGCTACCACCACTTCAGGTCTGGTCAGCCTTTGTGGGCATTCTAAGTGCACTAATTAATACATTTACCTGTCGTATAAAGGGTCCGATCAGGTTGCTCAGGGAGTTTGATGAATTGGGCAAGAGTTAGTCAGCTATGATCAACGCATGCAAGTGTCAGGGAGATATTAAGCTTAAAAAGTTTATACAAGGACAAGCAAAAGGTGCTGACCCAATACATAGTGACTAAGAGCCAAGATATACTTGACTATGCAGTACAACTGGACACGAAGTTACCTGAGATGGGCGATTGGTGCCACAAAAAGACCCACACCTTCCATGGTCACTGTGGGCAACTGCAACTAAACAGGCAGTGGAATGTTAGAGAGAATATACATGCATTTTAAGAATAAGTTACAGGTCCATTCGTTCAACATTGGGGACATTTGGAGTGAACAAGAGGAACTGAGTGATCATGGAATCTCAGAAGAGATTATTGTGCAGTGGCTGTTGACTTATCCTGAGAACACTCATCCAGGCCTGCATGGCATACCGAGATTCGTCTATGTGCACCTAGGTAGGTTCATCGCTCATGTGGTAGGAGTAATCAGTATAGCAGATTTCCATCCTATCCATGACCTCTATCCGATTTTTCTTGTACCATTCATGAAAAAAAACAAATTAATCCTTCCTGTTTAACATATATAAAACCAATTTCCATGCCCCCTCCTAATAAAGACAGTTGAATACTAAGTCAAAGATAAGATTTGGCAGCAGCTACTTAACTGGGATTTCCAGACACCAATTTGCCACTATGGGCTCATTGACCAGAGAAGCAGTGAGGAAATTACTGCTTCTGGCAGAGTTCATCAGAGTCAAAAAGAGAACAGTCTATCGTGGTCCATTTGGACTTGGCAGCCGCTTTTGATTCAGTGCCTGCACAATTGTTTGCAGTTCTCAAGCATTATGGAGTCCCCCTGGTATATGTGACGATAATAGCCAATCTGCTGCTCAACAGATGCATCTGTATATGGCTCTTTCAACCACGTCTGTCTATTCTGCAGGGGTCACTGCTAAGTATCTTGTGCTTTGTTGCTTACATCAACCCCTTTTTAAAGGAAGTTGAGAACAGGTTGCCAAGGTTATTTGTTCCGGCACTGGGGGAGGTAGTACATCACATTACGTATGTGGACGACGTGCCTATTGTTCTTCTGTCTGCTAAATACCTTTCCCAGCTCTATGCTCAAAAGTATAATTTGAAGATTAATCCTGCAAAGTCAGCAGTATGGAAAATTTACAGGAGTGAAAGTGTACCGGCCAAATTCGCCGGAGGACCCTTAAAACTTTCTTGGCTCCCGGTATCACTGTCAAGATCCGCAATGAGGGGACAAATTCAACTCAATATTGTTGAGAAGACCAGAAAAGTTACCAGCGCCTTGGCTTCAATCTCTCACTTTCAGGCAAAGTGGCACTGCTGAACATGCTAATAATTCCACGCATAACCTACTATTTTCCATTTTCAGGCCGACCAGCACCTTCCAGAATACCATCAAATCAGTCTGCATCAAGCTTTTATGGAAGAAGAGGCCAGGGAAAACAGTCTGCATTAGTCTTACTAAGGTGCAGAAACCAAAGGAACTGAATGATCATGGTCTGCACAAAATCGAGGTATTTTACACGCTGAGTATTGGCATCATTTAGAACAATAAGGAAAACAAATTGAAGAGCCCACCGCCAAGGAAAAGTGAATGGGTGGATGAAATGGAAGATTATCTTAGTGCGCTTGTCCAAGTGATAGATTAAGTTCTCAATAATAAGAATATCTACTGGCATACATATGTTAATTCACCCTATGCAAGGAAAAACACTGTCCTTACTTGATATCTCTTTAAAAATCAAAAAAGCAAGATCCTGGGCCTTAGATACCAAAAATTGGATTTCTTAATTAAATACCATCTGTGTACATCTGGGTCTTGTTTTATGCGGTAGATAGGTTCCACAGAAAACCCGCATTAACTTACCTTGAAAAATGGGGGATAGGTTCTGTATTTTTCAGAATTCACATAAAAGCAAAGCAACAAGGAAAAATTACTTTAAAATTCGCATTAAAAAAATAAGCAAATAAAGTATGACTAATAAAAAAATTTCAAATATTTGAAAAAACTTATACAAGATAAACTTTTTTTAATGACTACAGTATTTAATTTTTTCATTTTTTATACATATTTTAATCATTACCACTAGCATTCGTTTGTAAACTGGTAAGAAATCAGATTTGATGTGATGTATTGTGGCTTCTCCTTAAATGAAGTCAAGAATCTCTCAGCAATTATATTCAGAGAAACCTGTTAGCCACTTTATTTTTATTCGCGATATGATGTACAGCTAGCGCCAATTTTAGTCTTCTGTTGTGTTAATGGTTTTCTGTTGCTATATTTAAAAAATGAGATCACAATCAAAACAAAGATTATACATTATCATTAGAAAGATTATTTTCAGTTTATAAAATCTTCGTTTTTTATTTTAAAAATCTAAAAGATTATTTATTTCTGTTATATATAACAAAATACATTTTAAAAGTTTAAATTTTTTGAATATTTATTGCAATATTTTTATATGCAAGTATAAATCTATTATTATTATTTACACGTTAGTATAAATAGGTTATTTACATAGAGGCTAAGATTCTAAATACTGCTTTAGGCCATATTCACGTTAGCTGCTTATATACCTAAACCTCACTTAGCGATTGGCTACTTAGCGATATTTCACAATAGTGATCATCATAAATTTGTACCCATTACGATTTACAATCGATTATTCACTATAACGATCGGAAATTTTTTTTTTTTTAAAATTTAGAACATATAAACTTAAAATATATATAATTAATGAATCTATAATACTATATACTGTACATAAAAGTGTTGAATGTTTTTAGAAAAATTAAACTTTATTTAAATATAATGTACTGTACATAAAAGTGTTGAATGTTTTTAGAAAAATTAAACTATTTAAATATAATGTCTTAAAATATATATATAATTAATGAATCTATAATACTATATACTGTACATATAAGTGTTGAATATCTTTAGGAAAAGTAAACTTTATTTAAATATAATGTACAATACTTGGATTATTTAAATAAAGTTTAATTTTCCTAATGACATTCAACACTTATATTAGAAGATGAAATTGTCCAATATATAAATACGTGCAGTATTATATAAAAATAGTTATTGATTTTGTAACTTCGTTAAAAATGTTTATACTTAAGTGGTTTCAAATCAAAAGAAAAACATTTTAAAATGCCAATGTTGAATTAGAAAAAAAATTAAAAAGAAAAACAGATTGCATTTAAATTAAGTGTTAATGAATTTTTTTTTTTAATATGTACTTTATTCCTAAGTTAGTGTAATTTTCAAGTTTTAGGAACCGACCAATTTTTTTCCCATAGATTTCCATTACAACTACGTATTCTATATATGATATTCTTGCTTAACGATGAGTTTTGGAGAACCATTTGCCATCGCTAAGGGGAGTAAAGGTGTATAACGTTATATTTTTGAAAAAAAAGTATTTCATAAGTGATCCCCATTATAACTACGTATTTCATAAGTGATCCCCATTATAACTACGTATCCTGTAAACGATAGTCTTGCTTAACGATTAGTTTTGGAGAACCATTTGCCCTCGCTAAGGGGGGTAAAAGTGTATAATGTTATATTTTTGAAAAAAAAAAAAAGTATTTCACAAGTTATTAATAATTTAAATTTTTTGATATCTAATAAATATAGTGAAATATGAAAGATATTAAGAAGAAACATCAATCGCAAAACTTCAAAATCACATTAAAATAATCCGCGTAAAACAAGACCCAGGCGTACTTTGCCTACCAATCATTTTTTAGCGATTCATAGGGTGTTTAAAAAAATTTAACTCAATATGTTCATTATATTGTTCATATGAGGAGACTATGAAGCACATCTTCATCTGCCCCCACTTAATGGATCTTAGAAATAGACTATTTGCAAGTGTCCAATCAGAGTGCATTGAAATCCTTAATCTTAATAAAGCCTTGATCAGTGGTAAATTTGCTGTCATAAGAATGTCTACCTTCATTCTGTTTGCTTTGTGTCTCACCAGATGCCATCTAAAATTTCAATCAAAACTTGCGGAACCCATGGGATACGTAACTTATGTATTCTTGCGATCAGAGACCGCTTACTGGTACCTGAGGGGCTATTCTTGGACACATGGAAACAAATAGCAATGAACGACAACCAGAAATTTTCCCTAACAATACGGTCTAAATTATTTCGAATGAATTAGAGGAAGATTCATCATAGCATCTGGAAATCTGGGGTATGAAAGCAGATGGCAAACTAAGACATTGAAATGAATTTACTGGAAAGAAGAATCAACAGATTGGATGACAAAGAGGGTTTAACTCTGCAATCATGTTTCTATGAGGAAAATATTAAGCTGTGCAATAGTGGCAATTTGAATGATGGGGTTGGCCCCAGAAATAGTAGTTGATTGGTTAATTTGACTTCTCACTCTAATAAGTAAAGGACTAAAAAATGATAAATTTCAACTGGTGATCACAGGTAAGAAGTGAGACTGAATTCGAATAAAAACTTACGTTCAATCTATGAACTAAAGGAGGGTTCAATCTCCAATCTAATAAATCAATAACACTAGCACATCAACTTCAAGGCACAGTCTTTGAGGCAGGCATACCTCAGTTACATGGATATAATAGCATGATACCTGAAATACTTGATGCATTAACTGACATGGAGTAGCCATTAAATCTACTATCCAAGTTATTAATGTATAACAAAAATTTGTGTATTTATTCTAAAGAAATGTTTTCCTTAATAAAAAAAAAAAAAATAAGTAAAATTATTATTTTTTATTTAGTGTGATGTCTTATACATTTAATGCAAATTTAAAGTTGCAATAGTTTAATTTGACTTATTATCATTGTAATACAATCTTCAAGTATCAAGAAAAGTAAATAAGTTGCTGCATGAGATGCTAAGGGTAGCTTATAAAGCATGCAAATTTTTTTTATTAAATATAAAAAATGTATAAATTTTTGTTAGTCATTACAAATAGAAATTGACAAAACATTATTATGTTTGTAAACTGGTTTAATTAAATAAGTAGAGAGCAATCATTATTTGATCTGAACTAAATCACTACGGGATTGCTTTAGTTGCTAGGTGTGGCTGATCTTATTGAACTGTTATAGACTCATTTTTTAAGTAAAAGTTTGCTCTATGATGTGGAATTTTGTCCATTTTTTAACTTTTGTGACCGATATATCAATAAGAAATAAATTTCCCAGCAATTTTACTTTCTGTAGAATATAATGCAATAAAGAAAGAAAGATGGAAAATGCTTTTAAAATAATGCAACGTAAGCCAGACATGGTTTACTTGAAAAACATTTTCCATATTATTTTAGTTTACCATTAAAATAAAGTTAAAAAACAAACAAAGAAATATTGAAAATAATCCAAGGAAATCAGATACTTTTAAAATCATTTCTTAATTTTTTTTAAAAAAATCATAATGTACATATCAATTTTTTTAACATTCTCATTAATATTTTAGAATTGTTTCTTTTGAAAAACTGGTATTTTAAAAATTATTTAATTTATTTAGCCACTATTGAACATTTTTAAAATTACAATACACCTCGGTCTCGTTTTATGCAGTAGATAGGTTCCTCAGAAAACGCGCACAAAAATAGACTTAACTTACCTTGAAAAATGGGCAATAAGTACTGTAATTTTCAAAAATCGCATAAAAGCAACAATGTAAAATTACTTTAAAATTCGCATAAAAAAAATAAGGAAATAAAATATGACTAATAAAAATTTTCAAATTTGAAAAAAATTGATACAAGACAAACTTTTTTACTTTTTTTATTAACTACAGTATTTAATTTCATTCAAAACTATTTTTATGTGTAATTTACAATATTTACATTTTTTCATGCAAGTACAGTATTTTAATCATTATCACTATTTGACAGTATGCAGATTCGTTTGTGAATTAGTAAGACATCAAATTCGTCACAAGACGAAATACAACTAGAGCCAATTTAGTCGATTCACCTAAACTAAAATGTTTTCCAATCGCTGTTGATCTTCCCATTTCGCTAAGCGATGTAAAATTGAAATTTTTGTTTCCAAAGAAATAGATATTTTGGGGTGTTTTTTCCTCTCCATTAGGGTAAACTAAAAGTTTAAAATAAAAATAAGAACTTAGACTTATGATAATAAAAAGACACCTACTCGTCACTGTTGGGCAAAATTTAATTAAAACTAACAATTAAAAATTAAATTCTTATTTTTGTGTTTAATTTTTAATTTCGTTTAAAAATCAAATTTCATTGTTTCATCAAATTAATTTCAAATCACATTACGTAATTTTAAAATTGTTAATTATAATTAACAATCAAATTTTAATTTTTAATTGTCAAATTTAATTGTGCTTACCGCTGTTACTCACCTTTTAAAAATTAACTTGCGGACACTAAATGATTAATTGATTACATACTCTTTTTTTAAAAAGCAAAAATAGAATGTGATTTAAAATGCAAAAACAACAACGTGCTTAGTCTAGATATCTATAACGTTTGAACAGATTTACAATATAATTTTGTAAAATTTAATGTGTGTATATAAAATGGGGAAATCCTTATTTTAAGTGAATTATGAACTTCTTTATTGCATAAAATCTATTACAGTTCTATTATAAAGCGCTGAAAATATTGAAATTATTAGATGGAAGTCGAACTCCGATACTTTAAATATGATGTGTGAGTGCGTGAAATTTATAATATTTAAAATAATAGCGCATTATCAGAGTTTGATTTCTGATCTAATAATTTTTATTGTATAAAAGAAAACCGCTTACAAAAATATTAAGAAGAAACATATATCACATAACTTCAAAATCGCATTAAATAAATCCGCATAAAATGAGACCTGGGTGTATATATATTATTTAACATATTTCTCATGTCTTTCATTTTTATTTTTTTTGAAAAACTTTAAAAAGCAGTTCTAACAAAATGCAAAAATAAATGTGAGATTTTTTTTTTTAATTTTAAGAGTTATTTATCAGTAAATATTTTTAATGTCCATATTTTTAATATTTGACTTAATAATTAATTTATACATTTATAAACTCTTACATAAAAATTTAAATTAAAAAAAAAGTTCTTCATGGTAATTCATACAATAGACTAAGTCAGGGGTGGACAATTGTTTTGGCTCAGGGGCCGCAGAGGTTGGCGGAAGACCGTATTGGGGACCACTTTGTGCAAGCAAAGGTTAGCGGAAGGCCATACATTTTTTCATGACACAATAAACACACTGCTTTATTCCCTATATTACCAAAGAAATATTTGTTTGTCCATTCTTCATTAAACATGACATTCATCACCGATTTTACATTTTTTCAGAGGGTTCTTGGTTTCAATAAAGTTGGAAATGTATATATTTGCTAATGCACAGACAAAATTGAAATTAATCAGATCAACTGAAAAAGCACTGCACTACATTGCGCATGTGTATTGATGTGACTATCCTAATGGAAAATATGAGACAAATCTTCGGTCGTGCATGGGAAGGAAATCTCAGTTCAAGGCGGATTTTTCTGATTGTCTTGGAGGGCCGTATAAAAACTCTTAGTAGGCCCTCGGGCCGCTATTTGCCCACCCCTGGTCTAAGTTGTAAACAGGTGTTATAATAAGTTATTCTAAATATGCAAATGCTAGCTTCTCTATTATTGCAATATTTAAACAAATAATTTATTAATAAAAATGTGGAGCAAAATTTGGAAAATATTTGTTTCCTCAGAAAATTTAGTGATTATGATCTTTAACGATATCCATCTGTTTTTTTAAAAAAAATTAGAATATAGGGTAATAAATTTGTTATTGTAAAATATATATTTTTTTAAAACAAACAAAAATATGCTAAGTGGTATTCATTATTGTTGCATGCTATATATCATCACACGGATATCGAGCTCAAATTAGAGCAGAACAAACATTACATTTCTTGTTAATCTTGACAAAAGTGAAATCAAAGATATATATATAGGTCTAAGTTTATGGGTATAATACCATGAAAAAACTGACTGTACAAATGAATTAAATATTTTTCTGAGATGAAAGTGTCAGTAATGAAAAGAAGTCAGAGCATCAAGTAACATGCAGTACTGACAAAAACATTTCCAAATTTTATCAAATTGTGCATCAAAATTATTGTCTGACTGTAAGAAGCACAGAAGACCAAATAAACATTGATGAATAGAAAAATCTAAACTGAAAATCTTGCCATGAGAAGCAAAAATGCTCCAGCTCACATAATACTGTTTCTGATGAAATTTTTAGCCAGTAAATAAATAACTGTATTGTCCCTCCTCACATGATCTAGTTTCCAAAGACTTTTGTTTATTTGATGATAAAGAAAATATTGAAATGAAAGTATTTTTATGATATTCAGGACTCAAAAGTAATGTAATGACAGCTCTGATGGCTATTCCAGAAAAATGGATTCCAAAATTGTTTTGAAAGGTGAAATAGGTGCTTGCTTCGGTGCATAACTTTCCAAGGGGAGTATTTCAAAGATGACCATAGTGATATTCAGCGATGAAATATGTAGCACTTTTGCTAGGATGAGTTTGTGAACTTAATTGTCATACCTTGTGTTTTGAGTATATGTAAAAATTGGTAATTGTAATGATTATTTAAATTTCAATAACATATAGATGGTTTATGAGTATGAGAAGTTTGTGGTGGTTGAACATGTATGTGTAAGAAATATATTGTTGAATTATCATTGCCATGAGTTGTCTAGGAACCAAAAGTTTCAGGATAACTGCCATTTCATGTATATTACTATTATATGTACACTGCATATAAACCAAAAAATGAACTAATGTGGCTATCATATATAATTGTCACACCCCAGCAATTAACAGCTAATATTTGCAAACTCTTCGTTAAAATAACTTTTTAAATAGAACCAGAAAATGGCAAATCATTTTCTATATTTATCTTAAGAATGTTATATAAACTGCTATGCATAACTAATGCATGAATAATGAATCTTTTTTTTTTTTTTTTGGAGTTGAAAAGGACCTATTAAACCACTCCATATGTTAATTTTTGTCATTTTGATAAAGTTGGATAATAACTGTAAGTTGCATTTGAAGATGTATTTATTAGAGATAAATTAATTAGTTTCTTGTGACAAAACCATCAAGATACTACATAACATTAGTTTACACTTTGCTATTCATTACAAATTCTATTCTTATTAGTTTTATACCATCCAGTGTAAGTTTTAGTAATCATTAGATGCCAGGTAGTCTTCTTAATAAATCCTTATCCAATACTGTCTATTCAAACATCACCAGATATCAGTAAAGTTTTTTAACAATGCATGTGTACTAATTCTAGTGGAAAGATAAAAATGCTAAGATTATATAAAAAGTAAGGTCATCATAATATATAGAAACTGAACTAGTTTCAGACCTATATAACTATGCAGGCAAATAAGCTTGGATTGAAAAAATTAACAAATTTTTCAATTTGGGATGGTAACTTGATAATATAACAAAAGTAAAAAAAATATCTGTTAGAGGAAAAGTGCAATAGATCCAAAAAAAGAAATAAAGGACCCTGTTCAAAAAGATACAAAAGAAAAACTCATTGCTGAATGGCAGAAGCTAAAAATTAGTTCTTAGAATATTTGGTTAGGATAGCACTGGATAAGATGACATCTATTGATTACTATAGCTTGATTTGTTGGCCATTTTTGAGCAGCAGATTAAATGCTGTTATTCTAAATCTCTTTCAGGGAATGTGAGGCTACTTTATTGTTTAGCCAGTGATCATTTATATAGTTATCATCTCAAAGTAGTTATTGCTTAAGGTGGTCGTATGCTATTTTATTAAAAGTATCAAATATGTTCTCATTATTTTAACCAACTTATATAGACTTTTCAGTTTAAATTGTATATTAGAATCTAGTAGAAGAATGGCATTAATATTGAATAGAGAGAATTTAAGCCCCATTTAATTAAGATATAAAATAATAGATTTATCTTCAGGAATCTACTAGATAAAAGAAAATGGCAAATTATAAAAAAAAATTTAAAAACTCTCAGGGTCTAAAAAAAGTTTTATGAAATGTAAACATGTCTATGTGTCTATAGTCTGCCTACTAAAATGATTGACTTTTTGAAGATAATTGTTATTAATAATAAAGTACTTTAAGTGCTAAGAATTACTGAAACCATATTGCTCCAGATAATAATTTGGACTTTAGTGGATAGCCATCTAATAATATTTCAATCTTTGCTGGTATTTTTCTTTTAATTAATCTCAGTAGTTGTATGTTATTTATGCAATTAATTTTACAGGATCTTTTTTTTTTTTAACTGTGATATTCCATCCATCATATAAATAATTTTCTATAACTGTTTATTAAGATTATATACTCTACCTTAAATATTACAACCCTGCTTTCTCTTAAAATACATAATTTACAATTTTAAACAGTATTTTCAGACAATTTCAAACATTTTATATCAGTGAAATAACTTAATCTTGTTAATTGTTTCTTCATAATCTTTGTTAGCAAATTATAGATCAGCAATATGCCAACTTTTATTGATGCACAAATTGTTAACAAGCTGTGTGATTTGCATTCTATAGAAAATTACTATTTTTTTAAAAAAAAAAGGATATCTAAAAAAAAATATTAAAATACTTATTTGTAACATTATAAGAATAACAAAAGCAAAATTTATATTTTCAAAGTTAAAGTGAAATAACACATGATTATTTATAAAAATGTAATTTTCGTCAAAATATTCAATTGCTTTTATAATTGGAAAAGTTTTTACATTGAATAGCAAATTTAAAAGATCATGGTTGTGCAAAATAAATTTTAAACACAATTTTCTCTTTCATGCTATTTTCTTCATTCTTCTGAGTTAAATAATATCACAAATACTACTTCCATAGATCATTTATTGACTTCATATTTGTAACTAATAGTGGTAAATACTAATTTTAATTCTAGAAAATCATACATTTGGTTAAAAAGCAGATTCCAATTATTTTTTTTAGATCACTCATTGCTATATTTGGGAGCGATCCCCATGTTACCAACAGATATTGGCTTGTATAAAATTTATCTGGCAACAATTACTATAGCAACTTAGGATTATGATTTAATAGATTAATAATACAACCATTATAAGCATACATATTAACAAGTTAGTACAGTGCATGTGCCCTTATTTTATTGTTTCTATTATCTTGAAACATGATGTCAATATGAAGTGTATTCGATTTTGAATTACAAATTTATGCGTGCTCCAATATTCACTGATTTTTTTTTTTTTTTAAAGAAAAAACAATATTAATAGAATTTAATAGAGAATTGGTGAAATAATCAATGTTTTATAAATAAACTTTTTCTTCCAAGAAATTAGGACTGTTTAGGAAATTTAATCATATATATGTTCAATTTTGATAGTTGCAGTTTATTTAACAAAGGCGTAAATACTTTTAAAGCAATTTTTCCAGTATGTTTTTGATAAAGGTCTAGTAAATATTCTGATAGAAATAGAGAAAAAATAAAATCATTTGAGGGTTTAGAATTTTTACTATAAATTATGAATCATTTTATCAGGCAAATTTATTTTTCTAAATTATTTTTAATTCTGTGTACCTGACTGTCAAAATTCATAACATTTCTTACATTTGGCACTACATACTTTACAGATGTTGTATATCTCATCAAAAGAGAACTATACTAAGTCTTCTTTTTTATGATTTTATTACATTAATTCAGTTCAGGTATATGAAGACTATATACAAGAAGACTGTGAAATAATACCGGGGGATGAGGTAAACTGTGAATTCATTTGTTATTTTTGGAAAATTCTCTTACATAGAAAATTTTCCAACTATTGATTTAGAAATTTTATATACAAATTGGTAGTCTTTGCATGTGAGTATAGGACTAAATCAGAAAAGGGTCCAATCGAAATGCAGTTCAGGTGTTAATGGCCACTAAAACAGAAATAATAATTAGTTTGAAGTAAACTGTTCTTTTATAACAGATTGTTTTTGGTTAAACTTAAATTAATTAAAGAATATGTTTCTCAGTAGCATTTTTTGCACTTTTAAAGCAAAATGACTAAAAAGACTCTGAATATTGATCAACAATGAACAACTACCAAAGAAACCATTAAAATGTTTGAACTTAAAGGATAATTCTTATTCCAATTTTAAAATATGATTAATAAAAACTGTTCATTTTTTTTAAGACATTTGATTTAAAAATCTAGGTACTTTAAATCAGCCAAACCTTTATATATATATTAATTAAATCTCAGTTCATAGGACAGTGGTGTTTATATGTCTTTACAATGTGAATCACTTTTCAATACTGTTATTTGGCAATAGATCACTTTTCCCCAACCTTATCTGATTGCCACATTTATGCAGTTAAATGCTTTCCCAGTTTTAAAAATTTTGGGTATTTAAAAATTTATCACTTTTAATTATTTTAATACAACAAATAAAACAAATATATTGGCATGAAATATTTATTTCTCTATTTTGGAAAACTAAAGTTACAAAAAACGAGATTTATTACAAATTTAAAAGTTACAGGAAATGCTAGTTGATTAAAAAAAAGTTAATGTGAAATTTGGCATTCTTTGGACCTCAATATTTTCATAGTCAGGTTGATATAAAGAAGTGGCTAATTGCAGACAAATCCAAATGATCATTTGTAATTTGATTTCTTAATTGATTTTTTTATGATGTTCATATTTAATATACAAAATTAACAAGCGTATGACACACTAGAATGAGAAGCTATAAAGATACACAGAAATTATTACACGCTAAGCGCTTTCGAGGCCTTTTGCCTCATATTCATAGCGGTACTGTGAGCTGCAGAATGAGGAAATAGGGCACGGAAACAACAGTATGCAAAGCGTATGCAAAAAAGCACATTCTGACAAATATGTTGATCTGAAACGTGACAGAATTTACAGAATTTTTCATGTTAATATCAATTAATATTGGAAAATTTTCACGTATACTTCCACCTGTCTTCATTGTTTATTGATTTTAAATGTAAACTATTTTGAATATTTATTATCTCAAGTTCTATTGCAGCTTGGTTTATATCAAACAGTCCGCTAATTTTATTGGAAATTTCTATGATGTTCAATTTTTCTTGAAATGAATTACTGATAAAAAAAAGATACAATCATTTTGGTTTTATTAAAAATCTTTAAATCTTAAATTTATTTATTTTTTCAACAAATTCTATTTCATAAATAAATTCTTTTAAATCACAGTGTAGCATTTATTGATTTTATTCAAAAATTTTTAATAAATATGGGAGATATATTTAAATTCAATTATAAACATATGCTATATAAAATAAATGCTTATTTACATATGATTAAGTTTCAGTTGGAATGACGTTTAGTAAATTCTAGACAATTTCACCCTCGTCATTCATTCAGACACCGTAAAAGTGACTATTTCTGGAGAGTTTTTATTGAATTTAATATATCAATTAAATTTTAATCTCTACCTTGTAGCTAAATTTAAATTGTTTAATTTCGTACAGAAATCTACTAAAAATGATAATTATAGTAACAACAATCTTTTATCACACAATTGTGGATAAATATCCTTTTTTATATCACTTATTAATTAATATAAGAAATATTTCTATAAATTTACTTCTGCTGAGCCAGTCAATATTATTTATTATACAACAGAAGTTTTCTATCATTATCTGCTTATAATTTAAATAATCGCCATCACATAGTTTTTCGTCAAGCAAAATTTACAATTTTAAATATAATATTCAAAACATCTTTTATGCTTAATCTTTTACTACACAGTACTTGTTGGTGGATGATACAATGGTTTGTTCAAAAATCTGGATATTTACCATTGTTTTTATTAAATGAAATGAAGCCTTACTCATTACCTACCATTGCAGGAACATCGTCAGTAGTAATAGAAATAAGTTTAAAAAATGGAAGTTTGGATTCTTTCACAAATGTATCAAATATCAAAAAAATGTCTTCTCCCTTAATCCTTCCCAATAATGGTATAATTTTCAAAAGTTCTTATTTACTAGAAGAATCTTGAAATACCATTAATTATAAGTCAACAAATTATAACAAAAATGCAACATACTTGTGAATGTCTGGCATTAACTTAGGAGCACTTAAAATTTTAATTCTTTTGATAACAATAGTAAATCTTTAATATTTGAAATATTTTTATTTTTAAAATCAGAAGCGCTGCTGCAAGAAACGATTTTAGTTATTAAGTTTCTATCAGTAAAAAGTTTTTTACACATTCAAAGATACAGTAGTGACTGATATTGATTTATTTATTAATTTCAAAATCATATTTTGTTGTTAAGAAAGTCCTGCTTTTAAATGTATAACTTTTGGTTTGTTTGTTTCAGAATTTTGGGGGAAATCTTCATTTGTTTTATGTAAGGATTGGAAATGTCTCTCAATATTACTTTTTTTGGAATTGCTACAAATGAATTACAAATCAAACATTTTCCATTTACCATTGTAAAGAAATAATTCACTTATGAAAATGATACTTCTTTGATTTCTTTGATACACTCATGATTATTCTTAAATTAAAAAAAAAAAACAACTTAAATATATTATTTTTTTTAAAAAAATGTTTATAACATCAATTAGTGAATAAAATAATGTTAAATCTAGTGGTAAATTTAGAACAACTGAAACTCAACTGAAAATCAACCAGTGAGTAGTGGGAAGTGCTTGATACAGTTAGGAATAAACATGATTATAAATGAAATGCATATGACATGCTTTGCTTGCAATCGTATTCACTTGCTCGCTGTTTGACTTACAGTGATCTAAATTAATTTATTTACTTTGACCTATAAGAAAATTAGTAATTTGACAATTTTAATGAAAAATAAACAAACAATAGCAATACATTTAAAGAGAATGGAAAAATAATGATAAATAAAATATGTTTTCAGTTTTAATCAAATTTGTAAATAAGGAGGAATAAACGAGATTGAACTAAAATCACCCTGTGATGCACCCTCATTCTAGAAAATTGCTATCTTAGTAACATCTATTGGAATTCTCTTTATCTTTAAGAAAGGAGGTTTAGACTTCAAATTTTAAGTTTGAAATTAAAAAAATTCAAAATTGAATGAGCATTAAAAATCAAAAATACTTTCTTCTAAGAAAAAAATGGCATTATTGTCTGAAAAACATTTATTATTTAAATGATTTAATCATCATATCTTGCAGTGATGCCTCATATAAAATATTTTAAATATTTATACTGACAGTGGAGTTGCTATTCTAATGCATTAAAATTTTCATATCCAACTTTGTGAAAGATTCTATATCCAGAGGGCTAAACTGTATCAGAAAGTTGATATTAATTTTATAAAACTGTTATATGAAGTGAGATCTGTCAAAATTCAAAATTAGCCAGTATTTTTTTTCCTGGAAAGTCAGTGCTCATATCTGATAAATTGTTGTACTGTTTCAAGATTGGCAATGCCAGTGGTGATGACTGCATTAACTAAAAATGAAGAATGAAACCTATTAACATGACTCATTTCAAAATAATAAACTAATGAGGTTTCATAAGAAAAGAGCTATATTATTATTATTCAATGCAGAAACCATCATGAACATTTATTGCAGAATTTTTGTTCTAGTGATAGTGGATTTTGATGTATGTGTTAATATCAGTAAATGATGTTTCTAGGTAGTACTATACTGGATGATTAGAATCATATTATATGATTGAATGAATCATTGTTATTATTTTTCCAAGCCGTTGCCAAAAAAATGCCTTATCAAGCAAACTGCCTTCTTTTAACTGTGATATCTGTAGATATATCATGATTTTCTGTGAATTTAATCATTATTCTGATGCATCATAGCTACAGACTGTTTAAACAGTTTGTGGACCAAATTTATCTCTCTACAAAATATTTTCAGATAATATTACTATCTTCCAAAGTGATACTGAATTCATTTAGCTCTCGCTATATGAATTTGCAGCCTCTCCAGTTATTTGATTTAAATATTAAACCTTTTTGAAGTCATTTGTTGTAAAGAAAAACATCTATTCTTTGAAAGATATTAGTGAAAAATATCAATCTTTTATTTTATCCTAGATAAAATACTCCTATTTCTTGCATTTAAATATTAATTCTGCAATATATTAATAATATTCATCCTTCATAAAGAGTATACATTATTTTCAAAGTTTTTGTTTTTTATCCATACATCCTGCATTTCAACTCCATTATATATAATATCCATTATTGTGAAACAGGTCATATATTATTATTTGAAAAATATGTACACCTTTATCTCAGAATACTGTAGACTTTTATATGATTATTCACAGTAGTGATCATCATCGATCTGTACCCACTATTTTGATTTACAATTTGCTATTTGCTACAGCAATCTTTAAAAAATATATAGAAACTTTTTTTAAAAAAAAAAAATCATCTGCCCTTTTTTTTATATAATGGTAGCCATTTTGGAATGTTGATGATGTCATAGGACAGTGACTTCATTAAAACTGTCATCCAAGGATAATATAGTAACAGTGTTTATTCATTGTATAATATACAATATTCAATTTTGATTATTGAATTAAAATAAAATTAATGTATTTAAAATAAAATTAATATATCCTTGCAAGACAATCAGTGTTTTCATTTATGACATAACCAAAGTAAAGATTTTCATTGTTAACAACTACAAAAGCAGCAAAATGCTGATTTCTTTCATTATAATTCATAATCAAAAGCATACTTCAATCACATACAGTAGTAAAGTGCAATAATAATAAATTTTAAAATGTGTAATTTGAGTAAATTATATTCACTATCAATTTTGGATTAAAATTCTTAAGAATGCTATTTTTTTTTTGTACTAAAAATACAATCATCATTATTGTAAGTTATTTTGAGAAAAAAGAAAGAATGATTGTGTGTATTATGCAGTTAATAATTAACTTTATATGGTCATTGTAAATATTTTATACAAAGCTTACAAAACACGAGTTAAAAATATTTATTTGCTCAATTTTAAATCAATAATCTCATAATTTGTTTATGATATATTCAAGATAATGTCAATTTTTTCATAATATAAAAAAACGTTGGTAAAAATACAAGCAAAAAGGATTTAATAATTAATATTATTAAAATTACAGCGATCAACTATAGATTACATTCCTTTATCTAATTTTTACTTAATTTTGACTGCATTTATTTAAAATAGATTTGCAAATTGTTGTTTAAAAAAAAAAGAAATAATCCCAGGAAAAAAAATTTTCAGTTTTAGTGGTTAGGTATTACAAAAAATATGAAACTGATAGTAAAACAAAAAAGGCACCAAAAATAAATTTTAAAATGTACATTGCGTTAATTTTTTATTATTACATGCTTTATTTTAATTTAACAAAACAATTCTCTGGCTATATAAAAAGCAAAAAAGCAGACTGTCTATGAAGAAATTATAATTAAAAAATAAAAAGTATAGCTCCTGTCACAGTTTAGTACTTTTTTCAATTTCAAATTTTATTTTTTAATTAAATCTGGTATTTATATATTTTGAATCTAAGGTAATCATTATAATTGCTTATTTTTTTATGCAACATTTTTGATTTACAAGACAATTTTGAAAACCAATTGAACAACTCTCTGTCTGAGGTAAAAGTGATTTATATTAATTTATTTGTACCAGTAAATGAACTATTTAAATAACTGCACCAAAAAAGACTAGCTTTTTGGAAAAGAACAAATTCATCTTCAAAAAAGTTATAGCTATATCTCCATATTACACATTAACATATGACTATTGACATTGTAGAATAGCTAATAAGTCATTTTTGCGAATGTAAAGCCTATACCTTTTACAATCATTTTATTCTAATTATGATATCATACTTTCAAATACAGTTTAAAAAGGTATTATAATCAGGAATGTGAAATCAGCATTAGGAGCAATTTTGGGTGGGATTCCTAGTTTGACTTGGTAAAAAAGTAATCATGTCTGATGGAAATTTATAAGTTGATACTTTACTACAACTTTTTTGCTATTATATGAGCTAATAGTTATTTCGTATTTAGGGAATTTTAATTTTTTGTTGAGTCACATAGTACTTTGCAAGTTTGGATCCAATATTTCAAGACTACAAACTATCTAAATCAATTCATTGTTGCCAATGTGGTGGTAATTTAAATGACTCAGATGTGAACATTGTCAATTATTATACTGAAAATTAAGAGATTGGTTGCTTTAGATATTGGAATCAGTAGGATGGTATCAGATACAGGTGAGGAATAATTTCAACTAGATTCAGTGTCTAAAAATTAGATTGATTATACATATGGAAATAATTAAATAAATGTCTTGCTATACTGTTTAAGAATGTTTAGTATTTCAAATACTTATTATTTTACGAAGGAATCACAGGTTTAAAAATTTAAGGAGCCAGAATTTTGTTCATATATTTCTAATACATAATTTTTTTGAAAATTTAAAATAATATTTTTTATTAAATTTGGTATTATATTGTTACACGTAATTGGTTTTTAGAAATTAGTATTATGGTTTAAAATTTTATTAGATAATTTGTATTAATTTTATTTACCATGTTTAAACATTGGAAAAAATTTGTCTATTATTTTAAAATAAACTTAAAATAGTTTGTGATTTATTTTTAGATTTTGTGTTTGTTTTTCATTTTAACTTTTTTTTTTTTTTCAGATACAGAATGATTTTCCTTCAATATAATTCATCATAACCTTTGTAGGTAAGTTTATACGTGCAAAAAGAAGAGTATGTCTTTATATATTCAATACCCAAGTTAGGATTAAAAATTCTAGGTTTAAAATCCAAAAATTGATTTTAAATGTTTTTTATTATTTTCATTAAAAATACAAAATCTTACATTTTATTTTTTCTTTGGAAATAGCTTTTATTTTATCAAGCTTTTTTTTTTTATTTAGTTTTGTTTTTGTGTGTGTTTAATCACTGTGAATGAATTAGTATTAGAACACCTTTATTACTGAATTTTTTACTTAGTATTGCAGAATTTATTAACTTAAGTTTTTTGAGTCAGTGTAACCACAATTTTTTTTTAGAAGGCTATACATTTGTTATGAGTTTTTATTTAGCTCACTTATAAAAATTAAATTCAATAAGTTTATTTGTATGTACTCATGTTTTGTTTTTTATTGCTTAAAAATTACATCAGCAAAAATGATCAGATATTTAAACATTTTCTGTATCTTTAATACATTCATAATAAAAATGTTGATGCTGTTTACTATAAACTTTTATCTATCATAATTTTAGAAGCCATATTCACAAATGAGTATAGCCATTTTAATTTGAGAAATAACAATAAAGAAACTAAACCACAAAAAAATTAAAGATAAGTTTGTCAATCATATGCTGTTTTTTTTTTTTTAAATTAAGTATTCGACATCTTGTGGTGTTGTCTTTTAACTTCTTCTATAGCAATTTTCTTTCTGAATGTGCTCAACATCTTATCTGGTTGTAACTATATTTTTTAAATAGCCATATCTTCCAAAAGAAAACCATCAATATTGCATTTCTTTAAAATGTTTGAGTGTTTTTTTCTATATGAAAATCATATTTTTAGAGAAGTCTGTTTTTTATCAACTTCACAAGCTTACTGCAACGAAGATGTATTTTTATTTTTGTAGATTCAACACTATCACATCCAGCAAGCAAAAGAATTATGATGTTCGGTTATTTTTAGAAAAGTACAGAGCATCCTTAAATGAAAATTTTCTCGTGCTTTTATATTATGACAATAGTATATAAGTTAATTTGGTTGACTTCAATTGTTAAATGTAGCAGTTGCTCAATATAATCTGTGTTATATCTTGACATCTATCGACCTAAAAAGCTATCAAGCTATTTGAATTGATCCACATTGTCAAGCTGATAACTATTCAAGCTAAATTTTGCTAAACATTAATTATTAAAAGAAAATCTACAGGCTGCACTCAAACCATTAAGAATGTTTCTTAGATCAGTAACGTACTTTAAATCTAGAAGATAGAGGTATGATATTTATTTTTAATCAAGTTCAAATTATATCTTATCATCAAATCCATATTGCATGTTGATGCTTCTGTTTCTATAAACTGTTCTACAGAATACTAGTTTTTTATTTAAAGTGTTTTAAGATTTTTAACTAGCAGCGATATCATCTTTTTGATTAACTAAATTCAATGACTTGATCAAATTGTTAAAAACAATATATAAATCATGCGTTTGCTCATACTTTTTTTTGCATTTGCCCAGCTATAAAAGTCATATTTATAGTACCTTATGATTTTCTCAAACTGTACAGAATCATTCATCTGTGACTAGAAGCAACCTATTTAATAAAACTCTTGATATTTCATGATAAAGACAAATCTTTTTTAATCCTTTTATATATATATGTAATAAAAATTAATTTGGTAGCTATAATTTACAGGTAGAATTTAGATTAATAAAACAGAATTAATGCATTGTGTAACATTACACATTGTAATTTTTCAGTTAAATTATATTTCAACAGTACAATTTTTCAGCAAAGTTATATTTCAACAGTATGAGAAATATTTTGAAGGAAAAAAAGTTGAATTTTTAAATTATCCAAAATATTTAATATTAAAATTTTAAACTAAATGGTGAATTATTTTTAAATTTTGTATTATCCAAGATTTCAAATTATACACATTCATAGAAATACGTTGTACTGTACTTAATACCCCCCCCCCCGCAATGATTCATTAAACAATTTAGTCTAAATCTTTTTTAAAAAATAAATTAGCTATCAATACTTATAGCATTTCTTTTTTGATATTATTCTTAAAGATGTTACACAAAATCATTATCATATTATACTTCATAAATAATTGTAATTTGTTTGCCTTTTGCTAGATTTTAAGTTTGATCATTATTATGAAAAACTTACAACAGAGTGCATGCTTTTTTATAAATATAATAGCAACAATAATACTTCAATTACAGAAATCATTATCGTTTTCAAATATTACCAGCCCCTGCAGGATGAAGGTCTTTACAAATTTAATCCAGTTTCTCTGATCTATAGCCACTCTTTCCCACATCATAAGCAACTAATTTTCTTATTTCATCTCACATATGATCTCTTTCTAGATCTTTTACAATTTCTTGGAATCCAGATTAAGATTTTAACTTTCCATTTGTTTTATAGTAATATGTTTAGTTCAGCTCATTGCAGTCTTTTTAATTCTTTCATAGATGTCAATGATATCTGTATTTTTTTTTTAACCCATGTACTTATCTTCTGATTCTTTCTTGTTTCTCTCAGTATACATCTGTCCATACTCTACTGAGTGATTTGAAATCTGCATTGCTCATCTGTTAAGTGTCCAAATCTCGCATCCATAAATAAAAACTGTTAAAACACATCTGTTAATAAACATTCATTACAAACTTAGAAGAAGATTTTTTTCTAATATTAATTTATTCAAGTACTTTGATCAATTTTTTGCATTCTGTTTTTATCTATATTAATAATTTGATCATAGTATTTGTAATTGTTGATTTCTGTCATGATTATCAATTTTTATTTTCTCTGCAAAAATCTATTTTTAATATTTATCTTTACACCAGTTTTCCTCCTTTCATCTGATAATTCTTATAACATTTCCTAAAATTCTCAAATGTGCAAAAACAACCACATCATCTGTAAAATCTAGTTGCTTTACTATAAAACTGCTGTAAAAAGTTTTGAAGATATGGAATTACTGTTGCATGCCATTATC
This sequence comes from Epiperipatus broadwayi, assembly GCA_028023455.1. Classification (NCBI taxonomy): domain Eukaryota; kingdom Metazoa; phylum Onychophora; class Udeonychophora; order Euonychophora; family Peripatidae; genus Epiperipatus; species Epiperipatus broadwayi. Next base: position 8,467,803 of record JAQFVV010006224.1, on the reverse strand, counting down.
ATTGTTAATTTTATTAGTGTTTTCATGTAATCTAGTCATTGTTATTGCATTTTGATCAAATATTTTTCGTAGTTTGACAATATATTTTGGGTCTATGTTTTGATGAGCCACTTTTAAATGTAGTTTATTCTTATAGTTGGTTTGAATCCAAAGTAGACAAGTTGCAATTATCGTAGTGATGTATATATACATTTATAAAAAAAATTAAGTTAAAATATATAAATTAAAGAATTAAGCTAAAAATTCCTGGGAGAGAAATAAATTAAAAATTCCTGGCAGAAAAGAAAAAAAAACTAATTAGATCTTAATTAGTTAAATTCTAATTATAGATAAGATGGTATTTGTTAAATAGCCACTGTACATCGTTTGGTGGCGCTTTTTCTATGTAAAAACACAGAATAATACCGCTCTCGTGGCCCAACCTATGGCTAATACATGACTACAATAGCAGTTAAACATGGCCAAATTCTTCCGCGGTCGAACACTATGGCTAATTAACAACACTATGATCATACATTTAGCCGTTTCGTTGCGGCGTCAGTCCATATGCATATTGACAAAATTTGTATTTTCGCTAGAATTTAATATGTGAGTGTGTGTAGTGGAATGATTTTAAATGTTTATTTGTTGATGTATATGGTTTTCGGTATTTCCCAACTGACGTACTTTTTGCATATTAATAATTATCAGCAGATCACCAATATTTTCCAAAGCCTTTTTTATTTATTTTATATATGGAAAGGGCTCTGTCACAGGACAATTGCAGGTGTTGGCGAAAAAGTAGCATTTCTGTCGCGACTTGTATGAGAATAACAAAATGGCTGACACATTATTTCAATTGTGGGATGTCCCAAACACCGAATGTGATGCAGTTGTGTTTCTGCAAGCCCAAACTGCCATATGACATTCAATGTGTATGTGGCAAATCTATGAACATTAGCCGATAAACTTGGCAGTTTGTATGCTACTCGCATGCTTGCAGGCAAACCATGTTCATTCACAAGGGTACATCGTTTGGGGGCTCCAGAATGTGCTTTGTCAAAGTGTTTGCAGTTGGTGTATTTGTAGAATCAAGACAAGCTGAGCACGACCTGCAACTGTCAAAACCTGCAGTAGTTAATTGGATGGTTTGAGAGAGCTCTGTCATCTGAACCTGTTGTTCCCCCCCTGCTGTCAAATAGGCGGACCTGGACTCATCGTGGAGGTGGATGAGACGCTTTTCTCCCACAAAAAGAACCACCAGGTCTTTCTGCAGCAGTGGGTCTTTGGAGGTGGGTACCCTGAGACAAGTAAATGTTTCGCAACTGCTGTCCTCTGCCGCTCAGCAGCCATCCTTTTCGACACCGTCAAGTCCAGATCTACCATCTACTCGGTTTGTTGGAAGGGTTACTGACCTTGAGGCGGCAGGCTTTACCCACCTGACAGTTAGCCATTGTTATAATTTCGTGGACCTCAGAATAGGTGCTCACTCTCAGACCATCAAGAGGTTTTGGGATCTACTGAAGTGGCAGAACAGCAAGCACCGCAACACAGCACGCTAATGTCTGCAAAATTATCTGGCTGAATTTATTTGGTGGCGTCTTCATAAAGACCACGGCAGTTTTAAAGCCAGAATTGCATGTAATGACTGCCCACCCAAGTAACTAGTCTACAAAGTCACTAACAACTTGTTTTATTTGGACAAATGTTTTGGTCAACTGTTGGTTCATTGCCCAGTGTTCAGGAGAAATTGTTCTCTTATGAATTCTAGTCATATGTTGTTAATTTTGTTTATTCAATGAATCTGTTTTGGGGTTGTGATTATTTTGTGTAAGTCAAGTAACACCCAGAATGTCAGTGTTGAAGGGTAGGGGGTTAATGAAAGTAAGGCGGCGTTTGTTTGACTGTTTTTAATTATTCTAAATCAAACAACACGCCTTGATAATTGACTATTTTGATTGATCTAAAAAAAAAAAAGTTTTTTTTATTTATAAACAATACATCTTTTTATAAAACATCTACTATAAGTAGATTTTTAAATAAAGCCGACATTTCACATAATGTCAAAAAAAAAAAAAAAGGCGGTATTTTTGATAAAAACAAAAGCTTTTTATAAAACATGTATGATAATTAAAAAAAAAGACGTCACATAATGTAACAAAAAAAAAAAAACCCTTATTTTTAAAAATAAAAAAAGAAAGTGTCCATTATAATGTACATTTTATAGGGAGAAAAAAAAGACAATATATTACAACAAAAAAAAAAAGTCGTATGTAAAAACACCGTATTTTTTAAAACTAAAAAAAGTATCCATTGTAATATATATTTTTTAGAAAAAATAAAAACCATATGTAAAAATGCCGTATTTTTTAAAAATAATAATTAAAAAAAAGTGTCCATTATAATGTATATTACAATAATAAAAAAAAGCCGTATGTTTGAGAAAAAAAGTTGAGATGCCCAGTAACGTTATTTCGCTATAATTTTTAAAGAGAAACAGTGCTACCAAACAATGTACAGTGTATAATTAATAACTATTGATAAGATTAAAATAAGAAATTATGGAATGCAGAATGAATTACAAAATTAATTCAAATATCAATTAATGACTTGAAAGATTAAAATCAGAAATTATGGAATGCAGAATGAAGTAAAAAATTAATTCAAATATCAATTAATGACTTCAGAGAACAGTAAATAATAAAAAATCCCTCGAAAAAATAATTCAAATTTGCTTGACTGGAAGTTCAATAGCTGAAGCAGCTGGATAAAAGAGCAAAGAAAGATGATGGAAGACATTCAGCCGAAATAGCTAAGATTCACTGCATCTCAGCACTGAAAGTCCAAAGGGACCTTAGGGCTTCTACAGATTGTAGTGATGTTACTATTTTTAGATATGCTTTATAGGAGTCAGATTTTGAGTAATAATGTAAGTAGTGATATTTATATATTTTTATGCTTTTATTCTATTATGTCAGTAGTATATATTATTGATTATTATTTACCAAGCTTATTGTAAATAAACTGCTAATAGTAACTATTTGTGAATTATTTATTGTTATATATCTTGCTATAGTAACCTTATGGACACTCATGCAATAGATCAATATACAATACTTAATAAATTTTTTACTTATTACTGATCTTTTTTTTAAAATATCAGTATTATTATTGCATTCTTTCAATCATATGAAATATCTTTACCATGTAAACAGTTGATATATAGATTTGCCAACAATTTCTCTGTATCATAATAATTTATTCATTTTGTACAATTTATCCCTATTTCATAGGTTTAATTGCTCACCTCTTCATTTAATATATTTGGCAGTTCAGAGATAAAATAATTATAATGAATACTTTGTTTTCTTATTCTTTTTTATTATGTAATTCTTTGTAGAGGCCATTTTATTTTTTTATGGTTTATTTTAATATATTATTTGTTATAAAACTTTGCCATACATTTCATGATGTCATCCCTTTTTTTAATAATAGTTCCATCTTTTCTTTTTATTGCTGAAACACCTTTTCTTCAAATATCAATAAGTTAGTTTTATTCTTTTGAAATTTTTATTTTCTGCTACATCTTCCCTTACCATTCACTCGAATTTATACCATTTTCCAGAACTATAGATATTCAGTTTTTTTTAATGGATCTTTTTTTTTTCTTCATACATTGTCTTGTTTTAGTTGAAAAATTACTAGTGAATTGCTGGTTTGTTTTTGATACTATTTTTGTTGAAATTCTTAGCTGAGTATCAGTAGATCTCAATTAAGTTTGAAATATCTTCAAAATCTGCCAATATTTTTAAATAATTAGCAAATTCTAATTTAAATTTATTAAAGTAGGTTTTGAATGTTAGTAATGTCAGCTGTATTCTTTTAGATATTTGGTTTTTTTTAATGGATCATTCTTTTCTCCATGGCATTGTCTTGTCTCACTTGAAAATTTACTAGTGAATTACTGGGGGGGGGTGGTGATACTAAGTATTTTTGTTGCAGTTCTTAGTAGAGTATTGATCTCAGTTAAATTTGAACTATCTTCAAAATCTGTCAATATTTTTAAATAATTAGCGATTTCCAATTTAAATTTATTAATGTGTGTTTTGAACGTTAGTAATATCAGCTGTCTTTTTAAAATAATTTTTGTCTCTAGAAATATTTGTAATAATTTTATCACATTTTTCAATAGAAAAATACTGATCAGAATAAAAAGGAAGTTTTATTTTAGGAAAAAAAGAGGAAAACTTGAAGAAAAATTAAATATTATTAAAGAACATTTGATTGTGGAATTTTTTTAAAAACTAAGTAGATTTCCAATTTTGAAAATAAAAGTAAAGATGTGCTGTCATAATGGACATCAACAAACTTAGACAAGTGAAAAATTTTAAATTCATTATTTCTAACTATTGCAAATACAAACGTGAAACCAACTTCATTATTGATAATTGAAATATTGATACTAGCAAAAAAATTAGAAGCAAAGGATGATTAAAACATGCAGGAAATTAAAAGCAAAGCAAAAAATAATAATCTAGAATTAATTAAACATAATTCAAAAGTAAAGTTAATTAACTTTGAGAATTATTCGTAATGGTATGATACCAATGGAAAAATAAGTTTACAAAAATAAAAAATCTGTTGTTATTCAGAGGGAATATTTCAGATCTCAAAAAAAACTTAATGCAAATTTATATTTACAGAAGTTAGATTAAACTGAATAAATCTAGCTAATCATTTTAAGATATTTGCATTTACTCCATTGGGTGGAATACTTCAAGAAGAACAAAAGAAGATATATATAAATTGTTGCAGAGAAAGGGTTTGTTTCTTCTACATCTTTGTGATCTTCTGAGAACTGTCATTTGAAGTAGTCGAAAAATTCAAGGACATCTTTTCTCATGAATTTTGCCTTTATGTGTCAGAAATCTGATTAGGGAATTGGACTCAATTTTTATTATTTTCCAAGCTTCAATGGTCAGTAGACTAAGTGAATAGAAGGCAAAGATAGTTTGCAATTACAATACTCAACTATATATATTTTACAAACTAGACTGTTATAGGAGTTTCGTGATGATAATGAGATATGAAAATGTATACATTGAACATATTAAATTAGTGTTTATAGATAGTATATTAAATCCATAATTTGTGTCCTCCATTAAATTATTCATTAATGAATTATATATATATTTGTTAGTCTGACTCGTAGAATATTTAATTTTTTTAATAGAGAATTGCAAGAGCAGGCATAATAGTAATTAGTCAGTTTTTTTAGTTAATGGTTTTTATTGATTTTATATATGTCTTTTATTTAGTAATATAATTATTACTCACAATAGCATTTATTATACATCTTCATAATGACATTTATTATATACCTTTGTAAATTTTGGCCTAGAAAATATACATATAAATAGTTAAGAAATTGTATTTAAAAGCAGTGTTCTCATTTAACTAATCTCAATATTTTTAAGTAAACAGTGACAAATAATTTTGTGAGAAGTGTATTATATTTTTATTTCAATAATTCATATAAGATATGTAGGGTGAAATAAAATATACGAGATATTTAGACAATAAAAAGAAATGGCGTGATAGATTTGTACTGGAAGTGTTAATTGGAACATCGATTCAGGAACCATTAGTTCTTGAACCTATCACTACATGAAAATGCACAAGCCATATTAGTCATTGTCAAGCTCATTAATGTAGATATGTGGATTCATATTCATTAAGCCAAGCAAATTTAAATATTTATGCTACTTAAAGGATTTTATTCTTTAATTAATTTATTTTTTAATATTCAATTTATGTTAATTGTGTTTGCTTTAAAAATACCATTTGGTGTAAACAACTTTCTTGGTCCTATCCTGAATTTGTTATTAATTACATGTTTTATTGGTGTTGAATGTCTTTTATTATAAATATGGCTTATTTTTAAACATAAAAACTGTCTCATCAGTTTAACTACAATAATACAAAATATTCATTTCTGAGTAAATCGAAAGATTTCACGTTGTTTATTTATATATAATATTTAGTGAATTAAATGTGGTGTTTAAAGCTTCATGCTCTCATTTCAAAATGCTTAAGACTGGCTTCTTTATATATAAATTTAAGTAGAGAACAAAGTGGGAACCATCTTTTTCTTGTAAAATCTCTGCCTTGTGTTTTGACTTTAGAGTTTCCTATGCAGTCATTATTACATCTGATGGGCTGTCATATAAGCATTTTTAAGGCGCTTCTGTCAAAGGTTTCAGCCTTTCATGTTAATATTATATCATCTGCTTGCGTTTAATAAATTAGTATATTTACATTTGTTACTATCAATTCATTGGATTTGAAAATTACTTCATAGAAAATCGAAAGATTTCATGTTGTTTATTTATATGTAATATTTAGTGAATTAAATGTGAAGGTTTTTAAAGCTTCATGCTGTCATTTCAAAACGCATAAGACTGGCTTATTTATATATAAATTTAAGTAGAGAAGAAGGTGGGAACCATCTTTTTCTCGTAAAATCTCTGCCTTGTGTTTTGACTTGAGAGGTTTCTATGCAGTCATTATTACATCTGATTGGCTGTCATATAAGCATTTTTAAGGCGCTTTTGTCAAAAGTTTCAACCTTTCACATTATTATTAGTTGAAACTTTATAATGTTTTAGGTATCAGGAAGAAGATCATTCTATAACTGATTGTACATTAAATGCAAAAATAATTTTTGATAAAACTTTTACCCAAGAAAAACTGTTATTGTCAAGGGAAAAATCAATGAAGCAAAACAAATTGATGATTAATAACACAAGTTTAAATCTTAACTGGGAATAAAGAGGAATTATATTGATAGAAATAGTGACAAAAATTCAATATCTAAAGATAAAGAAAAATGAGAAATCTTAGAATGTTTTTTTTTCCTATATATATACTTTTTTTCCTATATATATATACTTTGCCCATAAATCATTATTGCCTAATATAAAGCAAGTCATTAAAAGAAATAGAAAAAAATGTACAACAGTATTTTACTATAGTATTTAAATATTTTATCTTATTAGTGACAAAATTTTTTAACCAATCAAAAATATTCTGTTTACTTATCTCAAAGATAAAATTTTATCTATTTACCAAACTAGAATAACTACTAACAAAAAAAAAAAAAAAACAAATGAATAATTTTCAAAAAAAACTTGTAAAATGATAATTGTTTTAAAGTGACCTAATATTCTTTTTGTCTTAAATTAATATAGATACTATTAAATTGCCATCAACATATGATCAGGAAATTATAATATTATTACATATAGTTCAATGTTATATTCAACATAACTGCTAAAAGATGGAATATTTTATTCTGAAATAAGTTTGTTGAAATATGAATGGGTAAAATTCTGTAAAATGGTAAATATTTTTACATCTTAATAAAGAATCACAGAATAGAATTTAAATCACTTGATTTTTATTATTAGATAAGTTTTATATCATAATTTAATGTCATATAATCAACAATAAATTTAGATTATATTGTTTTGATATAGTGTGTTTATATTTTAATCTTTCATTAAAGAAAAATATTTTGTATTTTTTAGCAAAGTGATAATTCAATGAATGTGGCATATATTAATAAAATAAAAATCGATATTGTAAGAACTGATTAAAAGATATATTATTAAAAACTAAAATATACTCTACAATATAAATGTGTGTGTATATATTTTTTGGCTAGATCTTGATTAACAGATAATACATTTCAAAATCTTAAATCCATTTTTAAATTATCAAGTTTAACTTTCAAAAGAGAGACAAACATTTTATTAATAATCAAACATTTTATTAATAATCAAAATTTAAGACAAAAAAAAATTGGACTGTATTTTGAGTTAAGGAAATTATGAAAGATGTGTTGGAGGGACTGTGGATGTCCAAAGCAAGAGAAGGAGAAAAGATAAGATAGTAGCTGATTTTAAGAAAAAGTTAGGGGGTAGTTAAGACATAGAGCAAAGAGCAGAAAAGCTTAGAGATGGTCTGATATGGTAATTAATAATGAGGTTTGGAAACTATTTAAAAAATGAATTTACAAGACAATTCTTCAAGATTGTCTTATTTCTGAAAAATTTAAAATTTTTTTGATTACATTATTTATTTCTACTTCAAAAATGAGATTGTATTATCTGAAATTATTTTATAATTGTAATTACTGAGTGATTTTTGGTTTTGATTTTTTCATGAAATCTTTCAGTTTGTATATGACTTATTAATATTAATTTCCAGACATTTTATCCATGCATCTAGTTTTTGTAGCATTACATTAGTTTTTAGATGTAATTTGTAAAATTATTTCAACAACAGAAATTTATTCATTGTAATGAATAAATGACAGAATACTTGAGAATTATGTTTGCTAATATATGAATTATGAGATATGTTGCCATATGTCTGTCTTTATATTAAATGATGAGGCCTTATTTGAAACATCTATGTTTGTTTAGCAATGACATATTAAAAAGAAACTATCCAAAACTATAATTTTGTTAAATTATGTTTATTAACAATGATCAAAACATATAAGTTAATAAACTGTGACAGGATAATAAAATAGATAAGATTTTTTTAGGGGAATTTGTTATTTTGTAACAAATTTAATTCTAAATATTTACACTTCTTGTTGTGCCATGGTAAAATTTCATTCATACTCACATAATAATGACAACAAATTTGATCTAAGTATTAATAATTATTATTTAATATATAATAATTGGGAGAAATAATATAATAAAATTTCTCATATTTATCTTTATTAGTTTTTTAAACATATAATTTTATAAAAAATTTTTTCTCTATTCTAACTCCATTTCATGTAAGCTTGAGTATAATCAGATTTCCATTTGATAGTACAATTTAGTTCTTATCCTTGAGATTTTTCTTTATTAGCTATGATTTGGGAATCAAAGTTAGATCCAATACAGTTATACATTTGGCAGCCATCTTTTAACTTTTTCCCCCATGAAACTAGTAGCCTGACATTCTAAGAGAGTATGATTTTGGACAATCTGCTTATATAGATTTGACTCCAGATCAATAACTATATATTTTAGTAACTTCTTGTGGGCACTTTTCCCCCCTGTCTATCAATGTTAATATCAACACAATATCACCTAACTCTTTCAGCTCTCCACAGTATTATAAATGTACATTTCTTCTTTATATTCTAGCATTATATATTGTAATCTGTAATTAGAATTAAATAGGTTACTAAAATATATAATTATTGGTATAATATCAGATCTATACAAATAGGTTACTTTAATTGTAAAACCATAAAGAACTTTGGAATTTCAGGTTTTTAAGCTTGATGATTATGCCTGATGCATAATTATATTAATCTCAACTTTGAATCCCAAATTCTTATTGATAAAGGCAAAACCATTGATTACTTAAGCTTTTAATAGATGTCACTAGGGTAGAGTGTAGTCAAATGATTATACAGAAAGTGAATTATTGGTTTTTATGCTAGGTTTGGGAAAAGATAAGGGGGATTTAGATATAAAGGTTATAGAGTTGACAAAAATTATGTTGTGGAAATGGGATAGAGTAGATTAAGGGTAAATTTAGAGTGGGGAATGTAAAAGAAAGTGGCTAACAGGTTTATCTGGGCTTAATTGCTGAGATATTCTTGACTTCGTTTAAGGAGAAGCCATAATACATCACATCACATGATGTGTTGATATTAACATTGCAAATTGGGAAAGATACCTACTAAAATATAATTATTGAACTGATATCCAATCTATATAACTATTAAAGCAATTAGCTTTGGTTCAAAATCCTGATTTTTTTTTTTTTTAGGCTATCAGTTTTATAGTAAAAAAAGTTAAAGGTAACATCCAGATGTGTAACTACAGTGATTCCATTATTGGACCTCAGGTTCTCATTGATAAAGAAAAACTATTCTAGGAATAGGCTTTAAATTACATTAAAAACTACTAATTATTAAAGCTTATAATAGATGGTACTAAAATAGAGAAAAGAAACATTCATATTTATAGTACTCTAGTAAGAAATAATATTGTATTGATATTAATATTTTTATATCTGATCTCAGATCTATATAACTAACTATACAAGTAGATAGGTTTGATCCAAAAACCTTGTATTTATTTTTATTTTTGTGCCATTAATTTGGTAAATTAAAAAAAAGTTTAAAATGTTGCTAGATATATAACTCATTGGTTGTTTTCCAAGACTTGATAAAGGCAATTTCCAGAAGGCACTTTAGAGACAGATGGGGATTAAGTTGTCTTATCATTTAGCAAAGTAAGTAATTACTCAAGCTTGTAATAGATGATTCTAGAATGAGAGAATTGCTCACATTTATAGAATGTAGTAAGCTGAAGATATTAAACCATCAAACATCACACGATCGCCATCTCTATACTAGCACATAATTTGTTGTAAACAAAGGCAAAACCCCCCATACAGTAGTGCCACCCTGTGCCAAACAGTAATCAATGGATGCCAGAAGGCTTGTGCATAAAATCCCTATCTAGTGCCTACTCATCCAATATCCCCAGACTAGTTTCTGGCTTGTGGCCATCATCAGTGAGGAGCCTTGGATCTGAGAGCACTGCACCTAGATCTTAGGATCTAATGCAACCCTCCAGCAGCCACCTTTTAACTCTACTTTACTACAAAACTATGAGAATGAAATTGAAGACATTGTTAATATCTTCAATCTAAGCTCAATAGCTTATATAGTCATATGGGTCTGAACTCAGGCACTAGATAGGGATTTTATGCACAAGCCTTCTGGCATCCATTGATTACTCTGTTTGGCACAGCGTTGCACTACTGTATGGGGAGTTTTGCCTTTGTTTACAACAAATTATGTGCTAGTATAGAGATGGTGATCATGTGATGTTTGATGGTTTAACACCAATCCTGCCTAATAGGATAGTGGTGGCTATAGTTGTTTAAGAGCCAAAGACACCAAAATGTATGGGTGCTGAATTGAGTTCAGACCCATATGACTATATAAGCTATTGAGCTTAGATTGAAGATATTAACAATGTTTTCAATTTCATTCTCATAGTTTTGTAGTAAAGTAGAGTTAAAAGGTGGCTGCTGGAGGGTTGCATTAGATCCTAAGATCTAGGTGCAGTGCTCTCAGATCCAAGGCTCCTCACTGATGATGGCTACAAGCCAGAAACTAGTCTGGGGATATTGGATGAGTAGGCACTAGATAGGGATTTTATGCACAAGCCTCCATTGATTACTCTGTTTGGCACAGGGTGGCACTACTGTATGGGGAGTTTTGCCCTTGTTTACAACAAATTATGTGCTAGTATAGAGATGGTGATCATGTGATGTTTGATGGTTTAACACCAATCCTGCCTAATAGGATAATGGTGGCTATGGTTGTTTAAGAGCCAAGGACACCAAAATGTATCGGTGCTGAATTGAGTTCAGACCCATATGACTATATAAGCTATTGAGCTTAGATTGAAGATATTAACAATGTTTTCAATTTCATTCTCATAGTTTTGTAGTAAAGTAGAGTTAAAAGGTGGCTGCTGGAGGGTTGCATTAGATCCTAAGATCTAGGTGCAGTGCTCTCGAATCCAAGGCTCCTCACTGGTGATGGCCACAAGCCAGAAACTAGTCTGGGGATATTGGATGAATAGGCACTAGATAGGGATTTTATGCACAAGCCTTCTAGCATCCATTGATTACTCTGTTTGGCACAGGGTGGCATTACTGCATGGGGAGTTTTGCCTTTGTTTACAACAAATTATGTGCTAGTATAGAGATGGTGATCATGTGATGTTTGATGGTTTAATACCAATCCTGCCTAATAGGATAGTGGTGGCTATGGTTGTTTAAGAGCCAAAGACACCAAAATGTATGGGTGCTGAATTGAGTTCAGACCCATATGACTATATAAGCTATTGAGCTTAGATTGAAGATATTAACAATGTTTTCAATTTCATTCTCATAGTTTTGTAGTAAAGTAGAGTTAAAAGGTGGCTGCTGGAGGGTTGCATTAGATCTTAAGATCTAGGTGCAGTGCTCTCAGATCCAAGGCTCCTCACTGATGATGGCCACAAGCCAGAAACTAGTCTGGGGATATTGGATGAGTAGGCACTAGATAAGGATTTTATGCACAAGCCTTCTGGCATCCATTGATTACTCTGTTTGGCACAGGGTGGCACTACTGTATGGGGAGTTTTGCCTTTGTTTACTGAAGATATTAAGTGATTTAGTTCTGGTATTATTTTTAAACTTACTTTAATATATATTTTTTATAAAGTTAGTTACTGGATATTATGGAAGTACAGAAGTCAACACATAAATGGCCAAAACTACTGAAGAACAAAACTAAGTTTCACTTGTTCTCTCCAAATCAAGAAATTATTATTGCTATTTTTGCTTTGTTTTATGTTGATATTGTTAAATTACTTCTTGTTTTATTTTTTTCAGCTTTGAAATTCTATCTCTTTGTAATATAATATTTCTATTTGAAAATGTTTGTGATGTTAAAATTAAAATTTTAATATAATAGTTAGCCTTAAAATTTATCCTTTTGTAATACATTTGGCTAATGGGATTGAACAATTTAGATACATCCTAATAGAGTTTTTTTTTATTATTTTCAATTCTTGTAAATAGGATGGATGTCTGAAAAATAAGTTAGCATTTTTCAAATTTTGTTTGAACAAATAAGTAATTGATATTTGTTTGTTTAATTTTTTAATATACAATCAATAATAGATTAATATTAGTTTTTAAAATAAGGGGGAAAAAACTTCCATTCATGATTAATCTCACATTTTCCCTCTCTGTATTAATTATATTAAATAAAATGTCATGTGATATGTTTTTAGGATTTTAGGATCTATTTGTATTTTTATAAAATGTTATCTTTAGGACCCTTTTTATTACAGATATATATTTTAAACATAAAACAATTTAAGTAAGCAATGACTAATAGAAAATTTTTCATATCATGCATCTTCATCATGCATGTTTAAGGGCTAAAAAAAAAAAAAAATTATAAAATTTTGTTGAAGGTTAAAGACTTCTAATTAAATTTTCAAAGATATAGTGCAATACTATAAAAATCTTTAACCATTATTTAATGTTGATGAAGTTCTTTCATCTCAGCAATTTAGTATCACTTAGGTCAAGAAGTTATAATTAGTACTTGGTTTTCTGACAAACTTTTGTCAGTTTTTACCACATTTCGTTAATTGGATTGCTGATAATTAGACTTTTTTTTTTTTTTGCAATATAAACATAAATGCTCCACTTTTGACAATAAGCTGTTAAGACTATATGGCATGATTCCAAATATATATTTTTCAGTTTTGCTCATAGCACTATTACTTATTTATCATAATATTTTCTTCAAACTAATGAATTTAAATCACAAATCAGACTCAGCCGTTAAGCTTTTGCTACTTGTGTTGAATTGTTTTAGTGGACATTAGAGTATTCAGATTTTTATTAATAGCAATGTTGTGTTCTGTTATAGTTTTTTTTTTTGCTACAGTTTTTCATGTTTGTCAGTCATTTCTAAGTTTTGATTGCAACTATAGTGACATTTGATTACTATTAGTGAATGCATTTGTCGTCCTTGAAACACTTGTATCTCCAACTATGACCGGGTGGCCAGGAAACAAATACACAATAGACATTAACAGACAATATATATAGTAGTATTAAGACAATTTATTAGCAATTAAAACAGTTAACTGATTAAATCTTCAATATACTGAAGCAATGGATCTGTAGATCAGATCCACGCTTCATGTCTTTCTATGTTTTTAACCTAGGATCGAACTTCATCCATGTTTGTAAACGATTATAATAAAACTTACCGTCTGCCATCTTGTATATATTGAATTTCCAGATGAATTAATAAAAAATCTTAAAATTTTCTATTTATAACTTCAATTATAAATATTAGGTGTACACAGATATATATATGCGCGGATACATATATATAATTATAGACGGAAACTTTTATAAAAATCAAGAATAAATTTCAAAATTATATTTTTTTTTATTTTTGTATTTTGTTTAAGTCAGGGTATTTTATTCTGGAGATTCACTTTTGCTATAGACCCTAATCACATACTTTAGTATAAAACAAAAGAAAATCCATTAACCAAGTTGGAATAGAATTTGTAATTAAATTAAAAGTAAATCAGAGAAAAGATATTTTAAAGAAAATTTCTTAAAATCTATGTTAAGCTTAAAATAGATTTGAAACAATAAAATCGTTAGGTTTATCAGGATCTATGAAGACAATACTAAAATATTTTATATTAATGATTATGATCGCCAGAGTCAAATATATCCGTTTTGCTTTGGGCGAGTATAAAAAGGGAATTTTCTAAAGTATACTGGAAACATATAAATAAGCCAAGAGAACAATAGAGAGGCCATTATCATTTTAGTTGAGAAAGCGGTATGGTTTTAAATCCACGTCAGTTTTTCTTTAAAAATAAGTGCAGCAATATGATTGTGGGGTAAGCGGAATCTGACCTGCTTGGTCCCCCGTTGTCCCAGGTGTGATCGTAGAAAAATCATGAAGCTGGAAAAATTTAGTTAAAATGTTTTATTTTTGGACTGCCGAACTGTGGAACAGAACTAAATAGCTAGCTATTCCTATGCCGAAATAATAAAAGCCACCCTCAAGTTGTCATTCCGTCGTGGGACCTAAATTTCAAGTTTGGACTGTTAATAAATTAGGTAATATCTTTTAAACTGTTTTACATTCCTAACCTCTTAATTTATTTTTCCATTTCCAGTTGACTGTATAATTAATTGCTATATAAAGAAATGACTTCTAGAGTGTAATTCTCCCGAAATATATTTAAAAGGCTATAGAACTAAACTTTGTAACCATGACTTCTGTAATTAACTTTAATGTCTCTGCTATATATTTTATCTGTCTTAAAATTATGCCTCACTTAACAACAAAACTTTTCTTATAACGCGGTCTACTTATCTATAGATGTATGTGCAGTCTAGATTTATTAATATTTGATTTAAAATTATATTTATGTGCCAATTTGTTCCATCTCTATAAATTCATACCTGCTTGTCTTCTTTTTGTATTACGAATTAAATGATTTTCTACCTATTTCCCGACCAATGATTGTCAGTAAATAAATAAGTGTATACTCTAAATGATTATTAATTAGAGTACTCTTTTGTCGAGATGAAACGATTTTTGTTTATTTTATATATTTTTTGATTATTATTCTAAAAAAAATCATACTCATGCACAGACGGTTTAGTTGTGGGGGAGACGCTAGTTCAAGTGTGTACCTGTTAACTGTATTATTCAATAAACATCACAAGACCACCTTCTCTTATGCTTGTATCCATTGATTACTCTAGCTTGCTGTGTGTGGCAATATATATAGTGAGTTTTGCCTGTTTTAATATATTATTCAATGTTAAAAGAACAAAAAGGGGGGTGGAAGGTTATTCCATGCTAAGTTGTAAAAGAGAATTTAGTAATATTAAATTTAAAATGTTGATGGGATTTCATTTTGAAGGGAGAGATGCATCGCTTTAAACAAAATATGATATTCAAATAATATTTGAGGTCTATTTGTTTAGATATGATCTTGGTCAATTTGCTACTATATAAATATAATCTTGTGTGGCTCAGTGTAATTTTAATTAAAAGTAATTTTAAAAATGTTTTCCAGTATTAGGTTTTGCATCTCCAGCACTCCACTTGATCGATTGTTTGTGTTCTTTTGATCGCTATTTCATAATCATACCATGTGAAAGATTCGCTGGCTAAAATGTAGGTCAGGATATGAAAGATATAAATGGGAAGTCTCGAGGTAAGCTAAGCTTGGTGAGCTTGACGATTCTAGATCTTTCACCTGAAATGTTTTGAGGTTTTGCAAATTGCACAAACCATTCATCTCTTGGGGCAGTGTGCTCTATTCTTTGCGTCACTGGAACCAGACAGTGGGGTTGAATTTGTGATGGTTATGTCATTTCAAGTGCTGGATGTGATTATTTTCTATTTCTCTGAGCATATGGTGATGGGTTGACTAGGGTCAAATTAGATTATATCGCAATCCGCTTGCATTCAAGTGTATCACTCTCCTCTAAGCCATTTATTAAAACAAATTCAAAAGCTAAATTCTTTTATGTATTTGTTTTTTTCCCTGCACATACTTGAATTGACATCTACCAAAGAACTTTAAACACCCTTCTGTATTAAATTGGCATATAAATTATACTGCTACCTTGTGAGTGGCATATGTTAGTTATATAATTAAAATTGTCTATCAATGAGCAAAGGAATGAAAAGCGAGATATTAAAGGATTATAAATATGCTTTTTATTAAAATATATATATGAATTTAACCTACCTGTGGTTCGTGTTAACTTTATTTGGAAGTTTGTGCTTATATCTAAATATTGTGCTGCTATCTGATGACCTAAGGACACACACCATCCGTTTGTCAACTCATGCATATGTGTAATTCGGGTAAATGTCAATGTTAAATGTTAGCAATGTCCGAGACTCGTGTCCTACCACTGTAGCTGCAGGCCAGAGTTTGAAAAGATTAATTGCTTGCCTCAAAAATGTTAATTGGTTGTTAGATTTAGAGGGTGGGTAAACAGGTTAGAATCCATAGATATTCTTGATCTTTGATCTCGCATATGGTTGGATTTGAGGTACTTTTACCTAGACTATGAATCGTGTTGAATTAACGTACAATTTTGACTGGTATAATACATATAAGTCTGCACTTAGATAAGCACAACTAATCAGTCAACAAAATGAATAATTGAATAAAAATGTTCAAACAGTCTAGGTCAGAGGTCCCCAACCTTTTTGGACTTAAGAGCACATTCTATAGTACTTTATTTTTTTCAACTAGATGGCGGGCATCATTTATTTTTTCAATGTAAATTTACAGTTGGATATTGTTAATAATATACATAATGTACAAAAAAATATTTTTTCAAAAATAAAATTTCAACATATAATTAACATTTATATTTTTACGCTGTAAAAGTATAGTATGCCCTACAATTTGATTACAATATAATACAATAATTTATAAGAAATTTTAAAAATTAAATTTATTTGTATCAGATAAATAATTTTTTATCGTGTTCGGATAGCGGCGGGCACATGTAAAATGGTCGGCAGGCGTCATGGTGCCCGCCGGCATAGGGTTGGGGACCCCTGGTCTAGGTAAATGAATGGGGTATTTTACCACCACTACACAATCTATCTCTTTTAAAACACAAAACCCTTGGCGAACTTCTTGAGAGGTTTTACAAAATAATAATAAGGCCAGGATAGTCTATTATAGTCCTAACCGGCTTGGTTACCTACAGAAGCCGAGATCCTGGGAATGTAATCCACTGATGATGATCTTCACTGCAACTTACGCAATAAGGCCAGGATAGTCTATTATAGTCCTAACCGGCTTTGTTACCTACAGAAGCCGAGATCCTGGGAATGTAATCCACTGATGATGATCTTCACTGCAACTTACGCGTGGAATCAGTACAGCAGGCAGCCACAAAAAGCGCCCAGTCCTTCTCTAGTTTTATTTATCCCCCTCTTCTTTTGTTTTCCTATCTTTTTTCTCACGTAATCCACGGGGGGGGGGGTAACTTTTACTTTAATTAGTTCTGCTTAAAACAATTTAATTATTATTACTCAAAGTTTTGTTATCTGCTGTAAATCAAAATTATTGTACAATGAAATTTTCTTAATTTTAATTACTAATTCCCAGTTTATCTTAGGAATTTATTTCCATTGTAATCTAATTTTTCCGATCTACAAAATTAATTAATTCTTTAACCGCCTCTTACGAGGCATCTCGTCGACATCTGACGTCACTCTAATTCTGCTAGTTTTAATGGTAGAATATTCGTTTGACAGTTATTGATTAGGTTTTAAAAGTTCTGTAAGATGGTGCACTCTTCCAAATTATTTTACAAGTAAAAAATCAAAAAAACCACATTTAAAACTAAACAAAGAAGAACCTTGTCGGTGGTTGGCTGTCAGCCGGCTCTCAGCCGAAAAAGACATTCTGATTGGCTGGAAAGAACAAAGAAACCGCCTGATCAAAGAAAATAAAGAAAAACGCTGAGATTTTCATTTCGAATGTAATTTAAGTATTAAAAAAATATAAAATGAGAAATTAAAATAGTTTTTTAAAAAATATACTAAAAAAACAAAATTATTTTCGAAAAATATTGAAGATTTTAGTAAAAATATTTAAGATTTAGCAAAAAGAAATCTTTATTTTTCCATAACGTAAAATTGAAAAAAAGCGTTTGCGTCAGCACTTTTTTGTTTAGACATTCGCTTTATATTTGCCGAAATTGAATATATATTATAATAAATAAATAGCAATTTATTTTTGAAAGAACTTTTCGTTCTCTTTCATAACCTGAAAAATTAGTAATATACTTTTTATAAACGTATCTGAATTGAATTTAATATTATAGGCGAATATGTTTTAACAATAGGCTTTGTCTTCAGTTTGTGAGTTGGCCAATTAAAAGATTTGATTTTTACCTCATACAACCAATAATATAATTAGCGGTTAAAGTGTTAATATATATACATTTATTTTGTTTGTCTCTATTCAAAGCGTTTATTTTTAACTTGATTTAGTTAACCATTTTTCTTTAATCATTTTGCAGCACTATAATCAAATTTATTAAATATAAATTGAATATTTTATAGAGTCTCTCAATCTTGAAATATTAAATAGTTTGGTGTTTTGAACACCAATTTTCTAACTAATATATTGGTGCCATTTTGATTTGAGTATATTGGTGCCATTTTGATTTGAGTCAAACTAACTGTCATTATTTTTTTTCCACAGGTTTTTACAATGTTCTAATTATAAAGAAGTAAATAAATTATTTTATATTGATATAAATTTTTATTTTTTTAATTCCAAGATTTCAAAAATATATGTTAATATAAAATTTTCAATTATTTTATACAATTTCTTTATATATGTATACATATCAATATATATATTTATCACTATTTTTGCAGAAAAAGTTTTGGGTCATTGACATTAGCATTTTTGTTTGTTTGCTAAGACAAATATGAATATGTTTTTATCTTATTAATAATTATATTATTTTATATTAAGTTTGAAAAAATGTGCGTAGGATGAGATCATAATATCCATTGTATCAACTTGTGTGAATTCAATCATTTGTAAGCAAAGCAAAATTTTGTTTTATTTTTTCTTAATTTTGTCAATATCAGCTTTCATCAAATTATTATTTATAAAAAATATATGTAATTGTACAGAAGGAAATTAACCTCTGATGATCATGCGCTGTTTTGTAACTATTATTAATATTCATGCACTTTATTTAATATTATAATTAAAGTTCTTTATGTTTAAATTTCTAACTGATAAAGTTGAGAAGGAATAGATGACTATTAAATTAAGATTGCTTCTTACATTTTTTAAAAATCTAAATAATTTTTTATTGTATGCAGTACTATAGTGCAGTGCTTCTCAAACTCGGTAATATGAAGACTGCCCTGAAATATCTAAAAAACCTTTGCAGCCCCTGAAAGAAAAAATTCTTAATATTGAAACGGTCAGTTTCATCCATTTGCCCGTTTCACTTATTTTACCCACACATCTATCTATATGCCAGGTTTAAACCCTCTCAGAGTACCCATGTAAATAACATTAAATTATTATATATGCCTAATCACATATATATGCGAGTGATATGTCTGTGGTTTAAAAGTATACGTATAGATTACAGATATATCCATTTTATAAATATTTCTAATTTAGGAAATATTTTAGTTTAAATTATTGTTATGTTATTGGTATATTTTACAGATATGTATATTCAATTTATAAATATTTCTATTTTAAGAAATACATTTTATAAATATTTCTAGTTTAAGAAATATTTTAGTTAAATTATTTAGCAACTTTATTGTTGTATTATTGAAATCGCATACGCATATTTCCTGTTATTCTGCATTTATTCTGCCACTTATGATTATAAAATAAGTCTTCTACTAATTGTGAAGGTAAATTTTGTCAAAATAACATTTGATCTTGTAAACAGATTTTAAAGTAGGTCACGCATTTGGTCCTAAAATAGCGTGGACGTTATTTGGTAAATATAAAATGTTAACAACAAAATAGGCAGGAAAACAAAATCTAAATTACTTTGTTATAACTAAAATTGTTTTTCTAAAATAAATAAATGAGTTTTTTTACCGGTTGTAATTAGTTTTTTGCTAAAATAAATAAATGAGCTTTTCAGCTACATGCAAGGTCATAAAAATTAACAGGTGGACAAAGTTTAAAAAGTATAAATACTTAAAGTTTTATTGACAATGGAGAGGAGATATATATATTAAGTGATTTGTAAGCAGAATCCACGTCGGTTTCACCTTAAAATGATTAAGTAGGAAGGCGCTAAAAATCAGCGCTCTTCTCGCGGTGAATGGGAGACTTTGGTCCGATGAAATATAATGCTGTACACCAGCCAAGCAAACTCCATTAACTTTCAATCATCATCAAGTGTCAACTTATTATCATCCCAAGTGCTTCAAAACTAACTGCAATGGAAATCAACTGAATGGTAAATTTTTTCTCAGAGCTCTGTTTATAAACTATGACTTTCGTTTCTTTCTTTTAAAAGCTAGCTATTTATTAAATCTGCCTTTCCCAAACACCTTTACTAAAATCTACAAAGAAGATTGGTAAATGCTAAATCTTGCCTGATTGTAAAATGCTAAATCTTGTCTGATTGTAAAACTTGAATTCTCTTTTAAAATGTAAAACTCCTAATAATTTATTTTAGATGTATAATTTTCTGCGGTTTTTTTATGCCTATTTCTAAATCTATTCAATTTATTCTATGATTTTATTATTTTAATAATATCTGTATTTAATATGCCAAATGACTCGAAACCGCGAGTATTTATAAATATAATTTTAGCTTATCGATTCGCCAAGATAATTTCTAATCTTCGCTATAATTTAATATTAAATAATTGAATTATTATTCTTCATTCTCACTCTCTGTTTCGAGATCATATTATTATTTTACCGATTAAGTTTTGGATATTAATATTACAATAATCAGTTATGTAGTTATTTTATGTAGTTTGCTTAATTCTAGCTATGAATTATAAATGTTTATATGTGTAACTCTTATATCATCGGAACTAGCCATAGAGATATTCTCAAAGCATATTTTAATGTTTTATTCGTAATTACCCCGCAAATATGCTTTGCCCTCCTTAGATTTATATATGTTGAGATGCAGGTGATAATATTAAACTAGGTTACTAATTAATTTAGTCCCTAAATAGTATATTTAAAATACTAAATTTGAGAATTGGATTGTATAGATATGCAAATAGACGCTATCTAATTTTAAGGCACGGTAATATAGTGTTACGCAATTGCGTTATATATATGTATAAGTTGCGGATGTGTCCTTACAAAGTACGCAATGTACACTTATCAGCTTGCTGCATGATTCTTGATGACGTGCTGTTGGAGGCCACACATCCACTTTAGTTCGGGTTCAAGCACAAGGACCTAGATGATTCATAATGCTTATCCGACTCCCTGAACTACTAATGTTCGTATTCATGGCAAGTTGAGCGGTCTTAGGGCAAACAGAGTCTTTAGAGGCTGAAGCCCGTGAATAATGACCCATTCGCACCTTTTTGCTTAATTAATATTTTAATATGTGCCATAGAGGATATAGGTAAACCTACCCTAAGCCAGTTTTCTCCCCCTTTATGTTAAATGCTCATCTAGCATTAGAGTATATCCTAATCTAGGTTAACACACTAACCTGCATATTTCTGAGCCTAATTACATGCTCAAATTAATTTTATATAGACGCCATAAGAGTGCTATTATAGTTAGTTATATAACTTTGGCGGTAAAGTTCCGTATAACCTGTCAGACTACAAAAGAGCTAGAAATTTGCATATTAATTAATATAGGCATGAAATTCCAATACCGCACTACACATTATTAAACGCTTATAATGAGATATGTAACATTGATCTCAGCAGTTATCTAACACCTGCGAGCGTTATATCTCACGTTCCCATCATATAATTTGGTATGTTTTGATTTATTGTTTGCTATTGTTTATTAAATTAATAATATTTAAAATTATGAGTCTCTTGTTCTACTGGGGGTGACTGCTGGACCGAGGGTTAATTGAATGTCTGTGTACGTTGAGAAATGTCATCCATAGGGTATTAAATCATTGAGCAGAGGTGAAAGGGTTGAATGTTGGTTGGATTCTGGATCCCAGTATCCGTACTCGATCAGCTTTAGTGTATTTTGCCTGTGTTCTAGATTTTGTTGCATGGAAGGATAATTCTTACCGTTACAATATAGATATGCTGCTATTATATACTTTTATTGTATTTATATTTTGTGTATTTAAATAATTATGCTTATTTATATTTTCATTATAATATAAAATATTCAAAGAATTACAAATATTACAAAGATCATGAAATATGAAACAGACTCAGTAATAATTAGAATAAATATTGAATAATACATCAAGAGAGATTTTAATACCAGCTTAATGTGGTGATTATGTTTAAATATTGCTGCATAAAAAATCAATATGGAGTGAAATATTTGGAACAACAATTCTTAACATATTTTCCTTCAATATGTTTCCTTTGATAAACAAGATTTATATTTATTTTTAATTAGTAATAGCGATGAAAATGCAGTTTCACAAAGATATGTGGATGCAAATGGAGCCAGAATATTCTAAGACTGCGTTTGCCAAAGAAGATATTCTTTTTGCTGCTGGTTTCAAAATTTTGAAAAATCCTTATTACAGAATACCAATTCAAAGATTGAATCTGTTCTCAAGTCAATTTGTTCTTTGAAAGATATCCACAGCAGATTGCTAACTTGTAAGGGGCAAATGGTGTTGTTATCCAGTCATATTCTTTATTTCACTTAAATTAGGGATATAACTAAGTTGAAAGAAAAAAAAACCAAATTTGTGATGTGCTTAATTATTATTGTTTTATCTTTTGCTTGTTATTTCTTCAAGAAATTCAGGAAAAAGGCAAATATTTCTGTATTTAAGATTAACATATCAGTATTTTTCCTTGTAGAGAAAAATTCAATTCATTCACTTTTACAAAAAGCAAATATATCCACTTTTGATCAGAAAAACAAGATGCTAATGTGGAATTTTTATTGAGAGAAAAAATTTATTTATTGTTTAATATTAAAAATTCTTTTTAGAACTTTATCGCAAGATAACTATTTTACTTCTCTGTTTTATAAAAGAGATTTATAATTGAAGTCCATCTATTGTCATAAAATTTGAAAATTTTGAATTAATGGTGTTATTTTTTCTGTAATTAACTATTGTATTGTAGAAATTTCTGATAACGTTTTACGAAGTGCTTTTTCATATGTTGAAATACTAGATTTTCTTTGCAGTTAATGCAATGAACATGTCTTGCATTCAAATAAACTTTTAATTCTATAAAATTCTGCTAGTTGTGGCTGCAGCTCTATCGATGTAAACCCCAATGCACTTTTGCCGATTAAACCCATTTTCTGTAAAAAAAAAAAAAAAAGTTTTCAAATATATCTCTTCCTTTAAATTGATGGAGAGATTTATTCAAAACAATAAATCTTTATGAATTTGCAAATTGTAGATATCTGACAAAAACCATTAATCTTTAAATTGTTTAATATTTTTTTCAAATAAATGACCTAAATTGTGAGTTTTTATTATGTATGTATCAAAGAAGAAAAAAAAGTTGATGTTTTTATTTGGATCATTATTATAAATATATTCCAAAGAAATATGTTTATAATTGCTTTTTTTTTTTGTTTAAGAAATATTTATCAAGAAGTACTATCCTAATAGTTATTAAAAATAATTGTTACTGTTCAAAGTACTTTTAAAAATAATTAGCGACCAGTGATATATTTTATAAAAAGCTTTAAAAAAATTTATAAGGTTTGAATTTGGTACTGCCCAAATTAAAACTATTCTTTTTTTAATACAGACTATGTTGTTATAATACTTATATAAAAATTGTTTTTATGAATTTTATAGTGAAAATCACCATCTACAAATATTAACATATCAAATGA
Organism: Epiperipatus broadwayi; assembly: GCA_028023455.1. Lineage (NCBI taxonomy): Eukaryota > Metazoa > Onychophora > Udeonychophora > Euonychophora > Peripatidae > Epiperipatus > Epiperipatus broadwayi. The sequence goes on along the minus strand of JAQFVV010006224.1, from coordinate 8,443,639 downwards.
TAAAACATGCATGTGTACTGTCAAATTTGATTAAATTCATGTTAGCATTGAACAATAGTTATATAAATAATTGTTTTACAAAATCTGCAAACTCTATCTTCAAAATACTTTTTAAAAAAGATATAGAAGTGATAAATTTTATTAAAACCATAAAAATTTTGTAGGGCTTCGAACTTGAAAAAGTTCAAAATTGAACAAATTTTCCATTAAACATTTATAATGTTTTAATAGTTATAAAAACAATTATTTTAATGTACTTTATAATACCATCTAACAACATGGAAAGCATAAATTGGCAATTAAAGAAATTGTGCAGATTATTACCTATCTACAAGATAAATGAATAAATACCCCCAAAAAAGTGTCTAAAAAGGAATTGGATACTTGAATCATATATACATTTTATTTGAATACATTATAAAACCTAACATTTTATATATATATATATAAAAGCAATAGATACAATGAGGAAAAAAATTGAATTCAAATGCATGTTTTCAAAATCTACTATAGAAAAGAAACTGAGTTATTTTTTAATTGAAATACATTATGATGAATAATACTCATAACTGAAAAACAGGCTTATGCCTATATCAATATATGTAATATATAGTGTATATGAGCACAGACTTTTACACCACTTTATCTCGTATCACTGATACACTTCAACGCATATATGTCAAAAAGATAATAATATTCATATAAATCGGAAGTTTTGAATCATATATATGTATATTCATTATTCTAAAATATTATATTAGAAAAATAATAGCTTTACAAGCAAAACATTTGAATTCCAACATCATCCTGTAAGAAAGAAAATCACGTATCTTACAAAATCTACAATCGAATGTTTATTTCTGCTGAATACCCCCCCCCCAAACAAATTAATTACTTATTTGTTATGATGAATAAAAACGATGATAAAAATTGGATAATAACTATGTGCACACATATTCTCTTCCAAAGTAGAAAGAGAAATGCAAAAAGGATGCCAGAGAAGGTCCAGGAAAAATTGATGTGATGTGATGTACTGTGGCTTCACCTTTCTCGGAGTCAGGAATTTTCCCAGAGAAACCGGTTAGCCACCTTATGTTCCCTTTCTATTCCTCACCCTAAGTTTTTTCCATATTCTTTTTTATCCTGCTCCCCATTTCCACAACATAATATTTGTCAACTCCATAGCCTTTATATCTAAATCTCCCTCCCTTAGCTTTTCCCAAACCCAGCATAAAAACCAATAACCCACTTTCTGTATAATCATTTTGTTTATATTTATTCTCCCACAACTTCATTATTCGTATCCTTTCCACTTGTATGCATTTACATTCAGTTAACAGATGCCTAATATTTTCTATGCCTTCCCTACATAACTTGCAGACTAAATCAGCCATTTTTTCCAATTATGTGTATATTCTCTTGTTGCTAAAAATTGTGAATGAGCCTTAATTAAACAGTAAACTACTTTCCTTATTATTATCATAAATTAACTAGCATCCAATATTTTGTTTACTTCTATATATATTTAAACTTTTTACTCTCCATATTAGTTCTTCATCTCTCCAACTCCCTATTTTTTATTAATGTATCTATTCTTCTATCACATTCCTTGCCACTATACCACTCAACATTTCTCCTAACACAATCATCCCACCTTTTGTATAAGTATACTCACATAAAGTCTGTTCAAATCTTCTGCATACTGTACTGTCATCTCACTCATCTTATTGACTATCCTTTAGTCATAACCCAATTAAGTACTATTTTGGCTATTCTCTTATTATCCATAAATTTCAAACTACTGAAAATTTTCCTTTTGCATCTCTCTTATAAAAACTCAACCATCCCATTTCTTCTTGAATTACCTCATTTACCATCCACACATCTGCATTTAATGCATGTCTTCCTACATATCTTTCTAAGTAATCTAACATTCCTTTACTAACACATTGTTACCATAAGTTAACCCTGATATTGCCACTCCCTTCCATACAATTCTAGCTATATCATAATATATTTAAACATTCAATTTCTTTATCAGTCCCTTTCTTTTTTTGTGCTTTATTTATCTTTTTTTTTCCCCATTCATCCAAGCTATTTCTCTGATTACTTAAGATGATTTCCAAATAGTTATACCTATTCACCACATTTAGCTTTATATCCCCAATAAAAATTCTTTTTCTTCTCTTTTCCCCAGCATTTATCATCATTACTTTTGGTTTTTCTTCATGAAATTTAATCCCCATTTCTTTACCCACTCTCATGCATGTCTTCAGCATAACTTCTATATTTTCCCTACTTTCTGTACACAAGAAGATATCATTAGCAAATAAAAGACTTGATAAGGTATATATTCTCCTGCCACCTACTAATGGTATCTCTACTCCTCTTCCTAGTCTTTCTGTTACTCTCTCCATTCCTCTCAAATATAACAAAATAGATGACCTAGGGCAGCCTGGCCTTAGCCCCACTTCATTTTTAACTTTAACTGATTCTATATTTCCTGATTGATTCGTATAATAATTATTTTCATACAACCACTAAAGCTCCATTCATTCCCAAATTTACTACATTTACCCATAATCTATTTCTATCCATAATCTATTTCTATTTACTCTATCACTACTCTATCATAAGCCTTCTCTATAAAGACCATAACTGTCTACCTGTAGTAAACTATCTCCTATACACCTATCAGATTGAAAACCTCCTTGCATTTCCCTCACTATATTTTTTTTTTTTATCTACTTTGTGGTCTTTCTGTAGTATTATTTCAGCTATCTGAAAATTCTCTCATCTGCGCCATTTTATTAAAACATGATAATATTGTAATTTGCAAAGCACAGATAGTTGAAAATTGAAATAAATTGAGATACTGCCAATATCATGCCATCTGATTGGCTGTCGGATAGGTTTTGTAACGAGTGCAGTGAGATTTGGCAGTATCTCAATTTATTTCAATTTTCAACTATCTGTGCTTCACAAATTAAAATATTATTTACATACTTTACTGCTTGTTATATATTCTAAAAACTACTACATAGTAAATCATAGGATTTTGCATTGTATGTTTATGATTTAGACTCAGTGAGTTCTTTGTGAAGATATTTAAAGCTTCAAGCTTTTAAACCTAAATACTTACAACTGGCTTAGATATATAGAATGAAAAGTTGAGAAAAGGGTGGCCACCCTTTTCTCGTAAAATCTTTGTTGTGTGTTTGGGTGTTGATTGTCGTTTGAACAGCTGTCAGATAGGTTTTGTAACAAGCGCAGTTAGATTTGGCAGTATCTCAATTTATTTCAATTTTTAAAACATGATAATAGATTTAATTTTACCCTATTTTCTAAATTCATCACCATCTCTGCTGGCCATCCATCTAAACCTCTTGTCTTTCCACTTTTTAATTTTGTTCATTGCCTCGTTCAATTCATTTTTGTAAACAAACCTCTTGTCTTTCCACTTTTCAATTTTTTCATTGCCTCGTTCAATTCATTTTTTGTAAATCTAATATTTCCATTACTATATGCTTTTACATTTGTTATCACTTTGCCCTTCATATCTAACATATTTTCTATATCCATTACGTACTTGTTTAAGATTGTCTCTAATTCTTCTCTAGAGTTACACTCTTTTTTCTCATTATCTAGTAGTACTATTTCTCTCTACCTACATTTCTTCTTTTTAATATATTTACAAAATTTTTTACTCCCATCTCTTCAATTTTATTAATATCCTCCAACAATTTACTATTTAATTTCATTCTCTCTATATATAATTATCTATTTTAGCCAAATTTTTTAAAAAAAAAATACTTTTCCTACTTAATATTAACATCTTTTTCACTTGTTTTTAATAGCACATTTATATTCTCTGCATGCTTCCCTCTCTCTTTTACATCTTTACTAACTCACTTTTATATTACTTTATTCTTCTGAATATTCTTACCTTTGCCACTTTTTTCTTTATCACACCATTTCTTATATTCATCCCCAACCAAACTTTTCCATGATTTTTTCTACTTTTATTTTATATTCTTCTAACTTATTATCATTCATTCTCCATCCATATCTTTCACTATCCTTTTATTTTTATTACTATTTACAATCACATTACCCTCCCTTTCTGTTGTAAAGAAATTATGATCACTATTACATAATCTTTCTTCATTATCAAAAACTTTAATTTTCCATACTTTATTTATTCTCTCTCTCTCTCTCTTTTTTTTACTAATATATGATCTATTGTGTGAAATATGTTATTTCTAAACCATGTGTATTGTCCCTTGTAAATATTTGATAAATTTCCAATGTTCAAATTCACTGACTGACAAAATTATTTCAAAAGCTATCCATTCTTGTTATCCATGTCATCCATTTCTTCTATATGCCCATTCATATCCCCTAAAACCCTTATCATCCCCCCCCCTCTTTTTTTTTTTTTTTGGAAACTCTGTATATCCTTAACTAGGCATTCATATATACTGCTGTTCCACTTCATTATAGTTTGACTATATCAGTGGCCATATACACTATAGCTACCATCAATACTTGTCTTCCTAACCTTATCTCAAACCACCAAATTCTTGACACTTAACAATATTTAAATATATTTTTTGACATAATTCCTATTCTCCCACCTGTTTTTCTTTTCTATTTACACTCTGTCATATCAAGTCTTCCAGTGTAGGTTCTTCATCTTTTCTTAGATATATTTTCACCTCTGCTAATACCTCGAGCTTTTCATTTTTAACTGCTTTAATTCCAGCCACATTTTTGGTCTCCTACTACTGCATATTCAAATATCCAATTTTAACAATTTCTTCTTTTATTATTAACATTTTATAAATTCTTTTGACTCTTTCTTTTCTTATTACATTAGTAAGTAACTTGCTTATCATTAATTTTAAAGAAACATTTTCTCTCCTCATTTACATTTATATCTAAATCAGTTGCTCTTTGTTTATTTTTTACATCCCATCCATTCCTCTTCCTTTTGATAATACTGCAATTTAAAACCCTACCTCCTTTATAAATTTCCCTAACTATAATATTTTTTATAAATCAAACTCCCTAATATTTTACTTCCTTGTTTTGTTAAGTGCAACCCCATCTTTACTATACAACTTCCTTTTACTGATAAAAAAATCCCACGCATCCACAAACATAACATTTCTCTCGCATAATTTTTTCAATCTCTCATGTACCTATTATCAAATCTTGATAATAATCCAACTATTCTTATTCATCCTTTAATCTTACTTAAATTACTAATAAATTCTATGTACTCATCCATTACACTCTCTGATGGCTCTAACAATTATTTTTTTTTACCATAACATAAATATCTCTACTCCCTTGTTTCTTTATATTATCTGTAATATCCCTAATTCTAGGTCCAGGCAAACATATTTCTATATAACTGTTTTATTTTTTCTTTCAGTTACATCTTAACATACTCAGTCTTCTATCAATACTATCTCATAATTTACTTTCCCTACTTCATTTGTGACATTCTTTTTTTCTATCTTCTGGACTTTCTTATCTAGTTCTTGCTTTTCGTTTCTATTCATTAATTCCTTAAATCTCCTTACATATCATCTCTAATGATTTTAATTTTGCTCTACATCCTTTACCTCTTCCTCTATCTTACTTTTTCTTTGGCTAACTATCTCCATTGCATTACTTATTTTGTCATACATACCTTTTGTCATTCCACTAAAACATATTTTATTCTATCTTCCTTAACTACAATATCTCATTAATTATAACTGCCATGTATATAAAATTTCACAAACTATTATCGGAATAGTGTACACGTATGCTGAAATAAAAAAATTATAAAGTACATTGCATATAGTTAATTCATATATAACAATGATGCTTTGCAAACAAAATGAGATGGGTGACACGATAATGCAACTTCAAATTATATACTATCAAAAGATTAAATTAGTATCATTCGTATTGACAATTGATTTATCAAATAGGAAGACAAATATTGTACTTTGCTTGATTTATGATAATAGTAGGGATATGATGTTGACAATTCTATCTATTCTTTTAACTGTCTCATTGGACACAGAAAATATTTTTCCAAAGGTTTGATATTTTGAAACCATGAATAGTATTGCAAATTTTTATTGCTGCTAGTAAGATTAGATTTTTGCCAGTTGTATTTTATAAGAAACTTTTTAATAATTTTTCATTTATTTTAGTATGTTTTGGGAAAAACTTTTTCATTTTAATTCCTTAGCATATTCAACTGACTTTTTTTAAATTCGCTATGCATATTATCTAACTGATGATTAAATTTTCCAGGTATCCTATGATCATTTGACAACTGTTTCAGCTGATCACACACACAGGCTTGTATGGATTATTATATTAGGACACAAATGCATATTTCAACTTAGAAAAATCATATATACGAATTTTTTCACATGTCATTTTTTGCCGTTTGGTGGTGAAGACAACGTGGATCGTTGTATCAGTTGTGACTCTGATTCTTTAATGGTTTCATTCCCTTTGAATGACTGACCTCGATAAATACCTTGCATTTTTATTAGTCACTTTTCCATGTCAGAATTAAATTTTTAATAAAGAATTATTAAGAGCATTATTTTATCAGTATTACTTATTATAAAAAGATGTTAGTAAACCATGCAGTAAAAGTATTTTCTAGTATTCATAATGATGTATATGAATTATAAAATTTAGGTCGCACTATATGGAGTAATGAGTAACTTTTCACATTAAAATTTAAAACTATCTGGTATACAAAAATAAATCTAATTATTTACTTCTAATTTAAAAATTTGAAATTTATTTTCACCACCCCACTTGTCAAGATTTGCAACCACCAGTTATCCAAAATATAAAAAAATCATTACAAAAATCAAAAAAGAAGAATGTCCCTGTTTTGATTTTAAATATAAAAGCCTTCTCCATTTTTCTTACTAATAATGAATATAATAATTTTTAATTTATATAATAGATCAAAGACAATACTAACATGATATATTCGGAGAAAGCATTCAAAATATTAAGTACAAACTTAATATGTTTCGCTGAGCATCAAAAGCCATCAGTATATTCAAAACAACAAAGGAAAATATGAATTTGCACATTTTTAAATTGCAACATATAGATATGTATTCAGATATGAGTATGTGTTTTAAATATTTTTATTTATGTTGTGTGAACTATCTGTTTGCTGATCTTAGTATAAAATATTGTGAGATGGAGGGGTTTCATTGCATAATAAATATGTATTTAATTGTAATATATATATTTAACATTTCTATTAAATGTATATTAGAGTAAATACTGTAGTTAGTTTTTTTTTTTGTTAATAATATATATCATACCAGTTTTAAAATTGTAATTTGTTTACAAGTTAAACCAATTATTTTAATTGTTTGATATTAAAATTTGTAAAAAAAGAATGAAACAAAGAAAGATGTCAATTATTTGTGTATTTATTCAAATTAAACTGAATATATACTAAAATACAGCGCAGCCTTAAATTACACTGCATTTTGTTCTAAACTCCCTTTTTTTTTTTTTTTTTATAAACATACAGTGTATAGTGTAGCTCATGTTTTCTTGATAAACATTGATTAGAATAGAATACACATTTGTAGCATACAATACTTTTCAACATGCAATATGCTTTTTTATATGTATAATATATACATATAAGTTAATGTTATTGCATAAATAAAAATTTTAAGAAATAATAAATATAGTTATTAATAATATGAAGGAAAACCTTCACTTATATTCTACTGAATATTCTTTCGCTTATGCATTCACTAAAGCAATAAAAATAAGAAAAAAAAACTAACTACCAAATTTGTATTTTCAAAATAAATTAGTGAAGTATTTACTTCAGCCACTACCAAATATGTTCTTGGCAATATTCTTTTTTTTTTTTTTTTTCAAATAACTTTTTTTTTTTTATTGAAACACAATAGTGGCCTTAAAAAATTAGGATCTCTAATTGGTTTTGACATTTTTAAGTCATTATTAACATTTAGTATATTATAAAATTTTGTAAAACTTTTAGCATTATGTTCAGAAAATATTTCATTACGTAATTACTGCACAACAAATTTGAAAGAATGATAAAAAGAATAAAATTTATGTTCTTCAACATAAACTGAAGACTATATATTATCAAACAATGATATCTCTGAGATGAAAAAAAAAAAGACTTTATATCAAAAATACATTAAAGATTTTGATTGCCAGGTATTGTTGGAGATTTTGCTTTATGTGAGAAAAATTTTAATTATACAAAGTTATTATAGTTTAATTGTGGATTATTTTTTTTGCTTTCATGCTTAATTCAAATCACATCAATGACACTGGACTTCAGTAAAGATAAAAAAAAAAGAAACTTGATTATGCAAGCCGAAAGTTTCAGGCACAAGCCCTAGTCCAGGAATCAATGAATCGGTGATTCACAAGTGTTAGCTTATGAATGGTGGAAGAGCCAGAAATACACATTTGAAATAGTTAATCCTAATATGTTGACTAACTTCTCAAACATTTTTAGCTAATGGCTCTAGAAGAGTACCGAAATAAGTTTTTTTTTTTTTTGGTTTAGTTATTTGAAGCCGTTGAACGGATTGGAAGCTGAATAGGTCTCTAAATTAATGTTTTGATTTTAAAGTGTTTAAAACTTGAGCTAATGCTTAACTTTTGTTTTTAGTTTTGTCTGAAAATATGTTTTGTATTTTATATTACTTTTTATTCAGATTTTATTATATATAAGTAAGACTTATTTAACTTCTAAATTTCCATTTCATCTAGGTATGAGCATACTGTTTATATTTTATTGTGTATTAAATTTAGACTTAATATCAAAGATGTAAATCATGCCAAAGTTCAAGAACTTTGGATTATTATTGGAAAATATTAAATATGGTTGACCAAGCTTTCTTTCTAGTACATATTGTTTCACAGTACTAAGGAAACGAGATTCATTTTTTATCATTTTGCACCTCTTCATCATTAAAAACAAAATAACTGCTTCTTATATTTTTTTGTTTTATGTTTTTTTTAAAAAAATCTTCATTTTTTTCCTCACTCTGATTGACATTAATATTGTTTATATTCCATTGGAAGCATTGATACTGTTAATAGAAAAAAATAATTTTTGTAGGAATGCTAAACTTCATTAAAACTATACAATAACAAAAATATTTATCAAGTTGTGCTTGTCTTATATTTCTGGAGAAAAAGTTAATTCTTATAAATGATTATCTTGGATATATTATTCAGTCATTTAAAGTTAGTTGACATTTTGCTAAATGATTGTAGCAAAACCTATTTCTTATTGATGCATAATATGAGATTCATTTAGTTTATACTAATTAAAATAAGTAATAGTGGAAAATTGAGGTTCCCTAACTCAGTGCAGATTAATTTTGAATATTACTGAATCCTTTCTTTTCTTTCCCTAACTCAGTGCAGATTGATTTTGAATATTACTGTATCCTTTGTTTTCTATCGACAACTTTTTCAAATAGTTTAACATGTGTGACTTTCATTATCTTTTTTTTTTTTATGCTATCAAAGTTTTTTCTAAAATTAGCATTTTCTTTCATTTCGCACTTTATGAGTATGAAACTCATCTGTGATTATTTATGTAATTTGAATTAGTCATGTCAAAACCTAATATACAATGTAATAAACTTTCACACTCGTGAGTGGATCATTTTTTACAGTTAGTTAATGAAGTGAAGCATACTAGCCAGATTAAAATAAAATTGATTCAAAGTTGTGTGCATTGAAAAAAATTGCATTTGTCATTTTTATTTTGAAGTTGTAATTCAATTATTGGTGGAAATTTGTCAATAGTTGCAGTTTAAATAATAATTATTTATGTATAAATTCTTTTGAATTAATAGGTTAGTAGAATAATAATTTTGTGAAAAACATAAAATTCAACTACTTAATCAATAACAGTTTTTTTTATTTGTTTATATATACATTTGTGTATACTGTTTTATATATTCCAAAAATCTTTTTAAATTTAGTTCAGTTTTAAATATATAAAATTCATCACATCTTTTTTTAAAAAAAATTTTTGTATTAAGTCAAACTTCAGAAAAAATATCACCCATTCATTTATTTTATATTATCTTTATCAAGGCATAATTTATCAGCATAATATTTTAGAAAAAGTTAAGGTTTTTTTGTAAAATATTTTGTAGATTTATTGTCTTTCATATTGTGACAGGCACTCTACGAGTGACCACACACAAGATGGCTGTAGTTAAAGCTACAGCTCATTTATATATATTTAGGATTATTATTTTTATCTAGCTATTATATAAACTATATAAAATGGATGTTGTCTGTGTATATATTTCTTACCCACACACACGCAAGAATATTAACTTCCCAAAGTGTAAATTGATGCATAATGTTATATTATATATGCGTTCAATATTTTTTGATTCCTTTTATTTTGCCATTTTAATACATGTAAATGTATTACATTTATAATTTTATATTATAGTTTTTTGATTTTTTTTTTCTGTAAAAAGTTGTTTATGTGTTGGGACATGTTATAAAGGAATTAAAAATAGATAAAATAATTAGAAAGTAATTGCAAATGTTCCAACACGTTGGTATATTTTTTTTAATTAGCAGATTTTCTATTAATGCATTAAAAAAAATCAGGTGGCTATTGTATTACAAATATAAAAATGCACTAATGTATTTTTTAGCCATTCTGCTAAAAATATTGTAAAATTAATTAAAAATAACATTCTGTAAGAAAGAAACTATGTAAGTTATTTTTAAATCAATTAGCCACCAAGATATAATGGAGGTGCTATATATGCTTTTCACCCAGTGCTGGGGATCATTATTCATTCTTTCTCTGCTTATTCTTGTTTGTTTTTCCAGAGAGACTTCAAGAGATTATTTATTTATTATTATGCTGCTTCTCAGAGAAATTTGCAGAGATATAACCAGAGAGATTGAAAAAGCAACCTAAGCCATTTTTAGAAAACATCTTGCATGATCATTGCAGGCCGACTAGTATTATATTTTAGTTCCTGCCAATATTTCGTGACCCCCCCACCTAAAGCTGATGTTACTTACACAGAATACCACAGCTCTGTGGTACGGACCTAAAATTAAATGATGAGAACCACAGTCAGTTCGGAGTAGAGTTAAGTTGGCGAAATCTTGTAGTGCTGAAGAGTTCCTGTCACTGTCAGTTGCATGCTGCGCTCCCCTCACATCCAGGCCACAATTTAGAAGACATCAACTGTCAGGAAAGAGCCTAGAGCAGAGTCTTCATGGAATCATTTCCAAGAAAGTAAATGGCAGTGTTCGTCTGATTGCCACAGTGTTAACAATCATAAAATGAATACCCTTCCTACACCAACCAACAAGATGATTATGGGGGTAGAAGCCAGCTTCAGTAAATCCGTCCAGCTCCTTCCAAAACCGTTAAAATGTAGCCATCCAGATCCAGCAGATATTGATGATGAAGATCGCCCAACCATCTTAGCGAAGAAAGAAGTCCTTACCGCCCTGATGAACAGATATATATAGCACGTTCAGAGACCCAAGTCCGGATGAAATCCCAAGACATTCGGAGGGCAAAATTTGTTTCAGCCTTTTAATATTATTTTCTTTTTGTGTTTTAAAATTTGTTTAACCTATTTAATATTATATTTTTTACTACTTATATGTTTACATTATATAACACATTTAACAATTTAATTATGCCAGAGATCTAATTTATATTTCAGTAGTACATGTATATAAGTCATTTATCCGCTACATGCAAGATTCCCGAAGTTAGTCATTCATCCACATTTGTTTTAAAATGTACATAAACTGTTAAGACAAGTATGTGCGGCTTATATCGTATAATAATTATGCTCAAACCATTTAAATGCTTATACATTAGGTTAAGTCAATGTGCATAAAAGGGATGGTATTAATTTGTTTCTTTATATGTTTAAGTGTATGTACATGCACTATTTAAAAATATTATTAAACTGTGGAATGAATGCAGAAATGAGCATACATGTACGGCCGAATATTTAATGATCTCATATTTTATTTTTTTTATTGCCTAATATCTACGTGTGGGTATAGAACTCAGACCACTTCATCCAACATGGTTTTTTATGAATTAATTAAGGGAAACGGATTAAATAATTTACTTTCTTTTATTTATGTAATTGGTGGTGGGATAATGGGGTTTAAACATATTAATAACTATATGTAATAAATATTTTATAACTTATTTAGTGGTATGCGTTATATTTTTTATTTCATTTCTAAAAATATAACACAAGTAAATATATTTCCATGAGCGACTTTAAATTTCTTTTATATCACCTGAGATAAGAGGGCTGAGTCTAGCAAATGGGATACAACTTTATCGGGCCTTAGAGAGTTGTTATATGTTAGATAATGGGTTGGGGGTTGTATATACTTTCAGTCGGGGATTTTCTCTGTCTGGGAATAGCGCGCAAAGACAAGTATTATTCAAGCTCTTTCAAAGGTATGCAGCCATTAACCTTTTGACGTTCATTGGCGTGGTAATGAAATAACCATGTTCCAGATCTTGCTTAATTTATAATCTATTAATATAAATTAGATTATTGAATGTATATTTTTATTAAAATTAGTATTTATATCTCACCCTACGAGCTACTATCACCTCATGCCTGATATGTACGCTAAAAGTTTAGAACAGGGTTGAGGGTATGCCTGGTATAATATATATGTTATGGCTTTTTTTATTTGCTTTTTGTTTCATTTTACATTTCAAGTGAATTATGCATTGGCAATAAATATATAAATTAATAAAACATGAACTTTAGTTCTGTAAAAATGTTTTTTAAAAAAGAAAAATTGTTTTAGAATTTTATATATTATTTAGCAGTGTAATTTTTTTTATCATTATTGCTTTTGGAATCATGCTTCCAATTTTTAAACATTTAAAGAAGTCTTAGATTATAAAATTAAATCTATCATTATGTTTTTTTGAGAGATTTGTTTTTCTAATTTGCAAATGTCCATTTTTTTTTTTTTTTTACACATCATATATTTTTAAACAAGAATATTTTTGCAAAAAAAAAATTAGAAATTTTAATGCTTGCATTTTTTTATTTTTTAGGCAGGTGGCAGTAGCATCAAAAGTCTAATGCAAAGCAGAGTGGCCCCAGCTGTACTGCCGCATCACGCCAGTGCAGTGCAAGTGAGGCCCTAAATCATGCCGTCCTTGCCCAAGCCAGGTAGTCTAAAAGATCCAGACATAGCTGAGCTCTTTGATAGAGACGATCCAGAGAAGATCTTTGTGGATTTAAGGGAGATCGGGCACGGCAGCTTTGGGGCTGTTTATTATGTATGTATTTATATATATGTTAACAAAATGTTATATAATTGAAAAAATAATCAAAGCTATTCACAGTAAAAGCTGAAAACTTTATTATTTAATTTTAACTGTCAATTTTTAATAATTGTTTTTTAAAAATATTAATTATACATATTCAAAATGTTAATTTTATTTGTTCAAATATGTGTATGTTATACTGCACATTTCTGTATTATTTTAGTGGAAATGTATAATTTACTATGTAATTTTAATTTTATTCATAATAATTTTACAATTCTTTCAGTGTGATTTATTTTATAATTTATACAATATTAACTTTTTTTTAAAAAAAAATGAAATATATGATTTGCATTATAGAAACTGGCAAAAAGAAATTTTTTCTAAAAAACTTTTTAAATTAGTGCTTATGGTATCTTTTAATACAAACAGAAAAGACCTGCTTTTAAATTTAATAATTTAAATTAGATTATAAAAGAAAAAAAAAAACATTGTTAAAATTTGATGTGGAAGTAATTAACAGGATCTTGTTAACTGAAAGGAGATCTTTTGATACCTCTTGGAGGCTTTAAAGGAGCTGAGCAAGGCAAATTCCTAATGTCCACTCCAGACATTCTTGTCATTGCAGCTGTTATTACTATGTGATTATTCTTATAATATATGAATATGGATGGGCTGCTCACCAACTTGCATTAGTCTTCATGGTTGAGTTTATTGGCATAGTCTTTCTTCTCAGTTGCCTAATAAGGTAGAATGAATGTGTGTTAATGGGAGATATTTACAATCATGACAGACAAGAATAAATCATGTCTTCTATTTCCAGGAGGCTGTAAAGTCACCAGCCATGGCAGCGGTTAGTGGCCAAAGACAGAGGTTACTAATAATCCCCTAATTGCAAACCCAGGTTGCTATTTGACGATGACTTTTTATTTAGATACTTGCAACTTCAGATCACTTTCAAGTGAAGAAATATTGCAAGAATTGGCAGAACTATCTCATATTAAATGGGAGATTATTGGACTTTGTGAAGTTAGAAGTGAAGAGATGATCGATTTGAAAAGTGGATATGTATGTACTCTACTATAAAGGCACAAATATTGGAAATACAAGTGGAGTAAGATTCATTGTAAATAAAAAGTGGAAGAATAACGTTGTGGAGATTGATAGTGTATTGGAGAAAATGGCAAGATTAGTTATACAACTTAATAATAGATAGAAAATGCAGATAATTCAGATTTATACCTCAACAAGTTCTCGTAGTGTTGAAATAGTAGAAGATTTTTATATGGATGTACAAAAGGCTTTTGATCAGAGTAAACAACATTTTAAAATTGTTATGGTAGACTTTATGCTAGAATTGGTTAGCGAATAAAAAAAGCTGAAAGTGCTGTAGATAATTTTGGTTATGGTAATAGAAATGAGAGAGGACATAGACTTGTGAAGTTTGCAGGAGAAAAAAAAAATTATTATGAATTCTTTTTTTGAGAAAAATGTTAAAAGGAAATGAACATAGAAGCATCCAAATGAAGGTATAGCAGAATTGGATTATTTTTTGACTAACAGAAAATACATATTTCAAGATTGTAATATTTTTAATAAATTTAACACGGGAAGTGATCATCGATTAGTGAGATGTAAGATACATGTTAATGCAAAACTAGAGAAAGGAAAAATTATCAAGAAAAACAATATTCACAGTTGACAGTCCTAATCTTCAGAAACATAATGAACTTGCAAATCGTTTTTAAAGATCAGCATATTTTGAACATGATTCAGATTTGATTGAAATTAATAGAAAATAACTGATAGACTTTTAAAAACTGCAACAAAGATAGCTGGTAGAAAAAAGCAGAATACCAATAAAATTTCTACTACCATTAGAGAATTTATGGAGAAAAGAAGGAATATGAAAATATGTAAAAATGATGCATTCAGAAGGACTGAATATCTCGAATTTTGTAAAATAGTGTGAAAAAGAGTTGATAACGATATAAGAAAGTGTAATTGTGAATTAGCAGCAAGGAAAGCTATAGAAGAGGATCGAGAGTGTAAAACAACATTTTGGTATTCGTAAGAAACTTATATCTGCATTAAGAAAGAAAGATGGAACTATTACTAAAAACAGGGATGACATCAAGAAATGGGTAGAAGAGTTTTATCAAGAAATACATAGTAATAAAGAACAAGTAC
Source organism: Epiperipatus broadwayi (assembly GCA_028023455.1). Lineage (NCBI taxonomy): Eukaryota > Metazoa > Onychophora > Udeonychophora > Euonychophora > Peripatidae > Epiperipatus > Epiperipatus broadwayi. The sequence goes on along the minus strand of JAQFVV010006224.1, from coordinate 8,428,071 downwards.
CTCCAATAACTATTATATCTTCTGAATTGTCCAGGATTTTAAATGAAGTGAGACATGCAATTAAATTTATAAAGAAGAGAAAAGCTCCAGAAAAGGATGGAATTATAATCGATATCTTTAAACAAACCAGGTGAAGAAATAGAAACAATTTTGGCAAAGTTGTATATCAAATGGCTAAATGATAAAGATGTACTAGATGATTGGAAGAATGCAGTATTGTAACGGTCTGGGCGATGCCATGATAAGAGGGAATTGTACCTTACTACGGTCGGACTTTGGGTCTTCTAATAGGATGCTGGAGACAACGCGATAAAGTACACGACCCATGATTGCACCTGTTTCCACAAGAAGAACCTCTCATTAATTCTGTATCAAACCTAAATGCAATTTGGGTCGGTTCATCCATATCTCGCCCCCTTTCTCGGTCCCGTTATACCACAGAGTTCAAACTCGGGAGAATTCACCTTCGACTCCATTAACAGGGATGCACATATGCCGACTGATAATCTCAGTTACATTATCAAAGCCATTACTAATATATTACATCCATCTAACATTTCCTTAAGTTAACTATAGACTGGTGGTAAGTATGCGTGTATATACATATTTATGGCAAAGACTTTATTAGTGAATGCAGTGATTGGTATAATAAACCAAAGAGACTTTATCAATTTAACATAACTTTAAAACATTTATTTAGCTAATCCACATATATATATAAAAACAAAAATTCTTAAATGAATCAAAAAAAGAAAGAAAGAGTGTGTAGAGAAAGCAAAAATATACTTATGTACAAACAGTTCAAATGTCAACGATTAATGTCTATCATAATTAGTATAATAATTTTGAGTTATCTACTCCAGTTCCTCATAGACATCTCTGTGTACAGAATAATAGTAGTATATATATAAAGAAAATATATATATAAAGTAAAAAAAAAAAAAAACTTTTATAAACTTGACTCTTGCTATCTAATTGTTTTAAGAACATCGATTCGACATGTGATTTATGGAGTAATACTGCTGAGACCCCCTCTTTCTTCCTTCTATTATCATGTCATAAATAATTCATAATATGAAAGCAAGGAAAATTCATTCACGGTGTTAGTCATTTATCCCAGAGAAGATTTAAATAATAAATATTATTTAAACAAACAAGAAACAGATAACTTTTTGTTTTTTTAATCAGTGTATATGAATGTTAACATAGAATAAATAGAACTCTTACCGTTATCTCTAGTTAAAAGGTAATGATCATGAACGCAGATCGAGTACTGAGGAAGGAATTTACACCTAAAATTTATTTAAAAATAAAATTTTCTACTAAACTGAACCTTCCCTACCCACTCTTTTTGTGTTTTCTACAATTGAACTATTCCAAAAAGTTGAATCGAACGAAGTATTTATGCTCCAGAGGATAAGAATAAAATATAAAAAATATATTCATATATACATGTCACTATATACATACATGTCTAACAAAAAAAAAAACCGTAGTAAGATATATCTCTGGAATCAAGAATTAAAATTAGATGAGTTGATCAAGTCCCTATTAGGTTAAAGTTCACATGCTTCACATAATCCCCTCCTGCATTGTGAATCTGTCATTTCCTTCCACTCTTCACGCAGACGTTCCATTTATTCATTTACCCCGCCATCATTGTATTAGCACAACAATATATAAAATTTTCAGTTATTTGCGGTTACAACATAAAAAGATTTGAAGAAATTTTCTGTGTAATAAAGTATGATTCTTCAATTGTCCACTTTGTTGGCTTATATACATATTAATTTATTTTCTGAGTATGCACTTTATCCTATATTTCACTTCAGATTTATCATTCAATTTGTTTCATAAATTTCCCATTCTTCAAAACAAAAAGAATAATAATAATAACAATAATAATTCAATTGTTCGAATTACTCATTTATTATTTTTATCAACACAGAAACAAATTATTCAAAGTATTTATACTCTTCTATATAAAAATTCATTTTATATACATACTACATATGTGTTCAAACAAAAATGTCCATCTTGTACAATGTTCGAAATTATTGGGTTTTTTTCCACCGAGTTAGTTTTCCTTGGCGAACGTGTAGTTTCCAAGAACGCCGGTTAGAATTGCTTTTTCTTTTTTTTAGTCTGCATTATTGGCATCTCCCCTCCGTTTCCTTTTCACATGCTGTTAATATCTATTGTTGTCAATACTCATATTGCAATAATCGCTTCAAAAAATATCATTACGTGCGATTATTTTATTCCCATCCGAGGTTGCTTTGCATAATACTCGACCTTCAATCGTTGTCATAGTTATTTCAATATAATTTGCGTCATTGTTTAGTCTTGTTTCATGACGCATAAAAATATGAAACATAATCATTGTTATACATATAGGTTTATATAAATTTTTCCAAGTATTCAACATCTCTTCCTTCAGTAATTTATACATATATGAGATAGATTAATGCTCAACTTAATAATTAGTTATCTAATGCAATCTTGATACTTTGTATCTATATACCTATGCATATATATTTATTTATGTATTTATATTTGATGAATAGCATGTTAGCAAACTTACATTCATTTGGCTAGACATATATTGTGACTACACATAACCTGTTATTACAGGTAGATAAAGGTTGTTGTGAGTACAAATTTGATACCCTCATAGTATTAATATTAATATTTTAAAAAGATGATAAAGAGAATATTAAAAATTACAGACCTGTCTTTTATCAGTTTTATACAGAATTTTTATCAAGATAATTACAACTCAGTGTGGTTTTAGTGCATATCCAACTATTGAGAAAAGTTATAGAAAGGACCAGTGAATATGAGTTGCCATTATGCTTTGGATTTGTAGATTATAATATGGCATTTGATTCTATAAGCATTTCTTCAGTGATTAAAGTATTGGATTATCAAAGCATAGACCCAGGATATTGTCATATTGTGAAGAATATTTATAAAAATGTGACACCAAGAATTAGATTACATAATGATACTAGGAAGGTTATCATTAAAAAAGTGTAAGACAGGATGCCTCCATATCTCCAAAACTTTTTACATCAGTGCTGCAAGATGTATTTTGTGGATTAAAATGGGAAGCTAAATGAGTGAGTAAATGAAGATTATTTAAATTATTTAGATTTTGCAGATGATATAGTTATTTTTGCAAATAATGGTTCAGAGCTTCAGGAAATGTTGCAAGAGTTATCAAATGAAAATAAGAAAGTGGGATTAAAGATAAATGTTAAAAAGATATAATGTTTAATGGATTTTCTCAAAAGATGAAAATAAAGATTGATAAGGATGAGTTAGAAGAAGTTAACAACTACAAATATCTTGGTTAGAATATTACTATTGTAACCGGCCACCTATCTATAACCGAGATTACGGGCTTCGAAATAAACATGACATAGCGTAAGGCTTTATTTATTTTCTTACATCGACAGTTATTCACGATCCACATAAGGGGGCGCCAGATACGATTATTTAAGTTGATTTTAATTACTCGCATCACCTTACATCATGTCAAAACGATTTCGAAGTCTAATCCCACCCACTAGCTCAAAACTCCCAGCATGGACCAACAAGGTTTCTCAAGGTTGTTACATGATTGTTCTAGGACGACTCCTCCCGGAAAAGACGCAGCGTCGTGTAATGAAAATCAGCATGGTTTTCTAATTACTCGACTACGGCATAAGATTCATTTATTGGTTGTCACTGACCTATGAGGTGGTTCGTTTACGCCCCGAACACAAGGCTTACAAGTTCATCCCCCCGATTTATCGTATATAATATAATTATTTGACGTTTACTTTGATTGATTCTAGACCCGCCCGCTCTTAAATCTATCTTAACTAAGGTTAAATAAGAAACATCGTGACTTACGGCACGATGTTGACATAATTAATACAGTAAATAAATTGAAATGAAAATTAAATTTAACTAAATATACTTCAAAGATAAATCATTAAAAATAAATAAACTACGGTTTTGGGTGTGTGTGAAAAGATTTGAGAAATGCTCGACTTGATTAGATATTGACAAATTTATTAAATATGAAAGAAAACATTATTAATTGATTTATTACACACGCGCACATACATTCACGCTCACAGAGAATCATAATTAGTCATAACATAATGTGAATAACGAGATAAAGTTCCTTTCTAGTTGATAAATATATTATCTTTCCTGAGCTTCGCTTAAGTTCAAAGTTCATGTTTACAAAGTTCTGTAACAAAGATAAACTATCATGATGAGGAAAGTTTTAAGATTTGTTTGTGCAAATTTATGCTGGTTAATTACGAGATTGCCTTATGAGTTTCTAAATTGAGTGAGTGAACATAATATAAAACATATTTACCTAGGATTTGTCTTGGTTACAACGAACATTGATTGGTCTGGACGAGTTTGGGTATTTCACGGAACATTTCTATTATTAGGAGCATCAACTTCACACGACGATGTTATCGGAATTTCATAGCTTCGGAGATATTTCAGTAGCGGAGCGCCGATCAGTCACTGAAGGGTTTATTAGCCCCTCATGACAGTCGACGCTCTTGGTATTAATTTCATAATGATCATCTTCAAACTGAGGAATAAATCAAGCTAATTCAGAACAATTTTATTGTTAAAATAAAAGCATAAGCATCGGAATAAAAATGAGCAGGTGATAACTCGGAACACTGAGAATAAACAACAGCAATGATAATGTATCAATCGAAATGAATCAAATCGAACCATTGAATAGGTTTTGACTGGTATTTATAAGGGTTGATCCATATCTTGGGATCCAATCTACCCCCAGAGTTCCTTGCTCCTGGAGTTGTCGTTCAGGTCCGCGTTTGAGCTACCTGTTCACTCACTCTTTGTGCTAAAGGCAATATTTATTTTGAGACAATCTCATTTTGCAATCTCACTCAACCAACCTTATCCTTCACACCTCGAATGCATGCGTGTGTGCGTGTGTTTTACCAGAACAATACAAGCTATTTTAAATTTAGAAGTCGAGCATTTTATCTTTTCCTCAAATCTTTTCTCTAAGTTTTATTCTAGTTAAAACTATATTTCTAAAATAACATTTTTAAATTCCCCGTGGTGTTTTTGATTGACAATTATATTTTACTATTTAGGAGAGCATATTATATTTTATTATTTAGGAGAGCAAATTATGTTTTGTTATTATTTTTTATTATCTGAAAGCTTTAATCATTTAATTAGACGTTTACCGTCTGTATTTTATCAATGTGTTTTATAAATGTATTTATGAGAGAAAACAAAACTATTCCACGTTACGAAAATAAAATTACGAGTGTTTTAGGCTGCTTGCTGGTGTGTGTGTGTTTATCGATTTGTCCCGTTCTGATCTATGCTTCCTAGATTTAATACTGATGTAACGCTGTCTCGTTACACTATAGATGGAATTAATTATAGAATTAAGCTTGGGGAGTGCTTTTGGTAGAAATAATTTAATATTCAAAGGAAATATACCTATATTGTATTTATAAATTTATTTAAACGCACATTGATTACATAAGTAATATTTACTAAGGCTTTAACCTCAAGAATATGCATGTAAAAATGTGATATTAAGGACCTCTACAGGTACAGGTCTTAACCACAAGCTTACGCCTTTGCCATTATCTAATATGAGCATTGAATGTCTTTAGAAAAATTTAACTTTATTTAAACATTTCAAGTACATTCAACTGTTAGTAATAGCATACAGGTTAATATATGCACAAAGTCTCTCCTCTTTTTCTTGTCAGGTGTTGCTGGCCTAACCAGTGACGATATTAGCATAGGAATTGAACCTGGACCCTTAGATTCTTGAGTATTGAATTTTAAGGTAATTTTTTAACCAACTGAGCCATCCTGCCAAAGGCAACTGTCAGTAGAAATTTCATATACTTATCTATGAAGTTTCTCCTGATTTCTTTACTTTTTCTTAAAGTGTAAAGTTGATTAGTGGTTTCCATACATTATGTATAGTCATCCTAGTTTGACTTATAGGAATGTCATTGTCATGTGAGCAGCTTTTTTAAAAAAAAAATTTTGTGCCTTTCCTTTTCTATGCAATATTTGGTATTTCATACATGCTGTTATTTCTTTTCAGCATTTCAAGTTTAGGCTTTGTAGATGTTAGAATTTCTCATAGTGTGGTATGGCTCTGGAAAGCTGTTTTGTGTTATATTGATTGCAGATTTTGCTTAATTTGTCTGCTATTTTTGGTATTTATGGTTATACTACAGCACCAATAATTGTTTCTTTTTGTTGTCTGTTTAAGGTTTTCTTAATAACAGCTGATGGATAACCATTTTTCATAAGAATTTGTTCTACATAGATCTTTTTTTTTTTTTTCAAATCGCTGTTTTTTGAACAAACAAACTTCTTTTGCTCTGAATAAACTCTTATGAAAAACGGTTATCCATCAGCTGTTATTAAGAAAACCTTAAATGGACAGCAAAAGAACTCTCAAAAGAAAAAAACAAGTTACTGTAATGTTCCCATACATACCAAAAATAGCAGACAAATTACGAAAATCAGCAATCAGTATAACATCAGAACAGCTTTCCAGAGCCATACCACACTACGAGAAATTCTAACATCTACAAAGCCTAATCTTGAAATACCATGTGAATGTGGAAGAATATACATTGGTGAAATCAGTCATCCCATTGACAAGTGCTTGCAAGAAGGCAAACTGATGATTAGAAGAGAGAAAATAGATGTGTCTTAAGTATCAGACTGTATGTACCAATGAATTTATGTTCAATTGGGAAAATACAAAAATATTGGATAGAAAAGATACAAAGAAGAGCTCAGTTGGTTAGAGCCTTACCTTAAAATTCAATACTCAAAAATCTAATGGTTTAGGTTCGATTTCCATGCTAGTGCTGTCACTGGTCTGGCCAGCAACACCTGAAGATGAAGAAAGAATAATATATCTCGAAATGTTGTGCACATACTAACCTCTGTATACTCATACTAACAGTTGAATGTATTTGTAATATTTAAATAAAGTTAAATTTTAATGATGGAAATAGTCCAATAAATATAACTAAAACACCATCATTACAATCTTTCAGGAAATTACTAAATATGCTATGTGTTTGAAAAGGAAGGTATTTAATAAATGTGTTTTACCAATTTTTACTTATGGATTTGTGACTGGGACATTTAGTGGAAGAGCAATGCAGAGACTTCTGACCAGTCAAAGGGGTATGGGGTGATGCATGTTTGGAGTAATTAGAAGAGATCAAAAACACAATACACTGTTAAAAGAGCAAACAGTTGTTACTTACATCAATGAAAGGATGAAAAGAGTGGAGTAGAGTTAGATATTGTTAGAAGAAATGATAATAGATGGACAATTGAAATATTAAACTGGATTTCAAGAGATTGTAAAAGACCCAGAAAGAGGCCATATGTGAAATGGTTGGATGAAATAAAGTGTATAGGGGTAATGTGGAGAAGAGAGGCTAGAGATCGATGGATTGAACTTGGAGAGAGATGTTCATCCTGCAATGGATTAATAATGGTTAATGATGATAATGATCTACATTATTTACAATTATATTAGAACTTTTAATTTTTATATTTACACAGTAAAATATAAATTTAAGAATATTGTTACAATTATTATTACAAATTAAGTTTATTGACCAATTACATTTCTACAATTTTTATGTATAATAGAAATATAATAGCAGATTTTATGTTCTTTATTTTTTATACGTAAAACAATGAATTTAGTAAGTATGATCTTTTTTATATGACTATCCATTTGATATTGAACACTGGTCTAAACATGTTTTTCATTTTTCAAAGTAATCCAAAAGTATTTTAAAGTGATATCTTTTAATATCTCTGTCATTTTTTCCACCACTTCTAAGCCTGCAAAACAAAAAGCATTGAGAAATTTTTCATTCAAGAGATTAAAAAAAAAATTGAATGAATTCAGCTGATAGATAGGTTGGATCATGCAGAATTTAATTAAAAAGTGTTTCACACTTAAAACTTTGAGAGATGACACTTTGTGGGGGTGAGGCTTGCACTTTTTTCTTTGTCACAAAACAGGATGTTTACTTTTAACTGCATCATATAAATGTTTCAGAACTTGCAGATAAAATTCTTGATTGTTACGAACTAAATTTGAAAGAAAAATGCCGTTTGCCTAAAAAAAGAACAGCATTGTTTTGACTTTGGACTTCACTGGTGATACTTTTTAGGGACATGGTAAATTTAACATTTCAATTAAACCATTCATAAACTTGTGTTTTTTTGAGATCAGCTTTTTTGTAATCTGTTTCAAGTATTACAATTTTTTTCCTTGTCGTTTTCTGTAAGCGAAAACAGAATTTCACATTGTCAAACTCACTCTTCGGTCATTATTAAAGAATTGACAAAAATGCACTTTACAAAACAATGTATTATGTGATCCCATGATTTTACATGGCAATGTCTTGATGCAGAAGGGTTTCTGCAAGTTTATATAAAAGCAGAAGTATATCCTACAACTGATAATATTCTAATTCTTATTTAGTAAACTTTTTGACTATCACAGTAATTATATTGGATTTTTGTAGAATTTATGTAAGATACAATTTTGAAGATAACTTCCGTTTGTGCTTGGCCAAAGTCAAGTAGTGTATCTTATCAGAAAGATAAAATGCCAAGAAACATAATAAAGCTGAGAAAATTAGTCATAATAATAAAAAATACAATTTTAACATTATTCAAAAGTTATGAATTTTAAAATTATATATTTATTACATTCTTTACAAAATTTTGAATAAAATGATTAAGAAAGGGAAGGCTCCAGGTAATGATGGAATTATAATTGATATATTAAAAGAAGCAGGTGAAGAAATAGAAATTTTTTTAGCAAAGGTTATATACAAATGTCTAAATGATAAAGATGTACCAGATGATTGGAAGGATGCAGTATTAATATTAATATTTAAAAAAGGTGATAAAGAATATATTAAAAATTACAAACCTATCAGTCTTTTATCAGTTTTATACAAAATTTTTACTAAGATAATTACCACTCGTCTACAGAAAGCACTGGATTTCCACCAACCAAGAGAACAAGCTGGATTTAAAAGTGGTTTTAGTACAGTAGATCATATCCAGGTATTGAGAGAAGTTATAGAAAGGACAAATGAATATGAGTTGCCATTATGCTTAGGATTTGTAGATTATGAAAAGGCATTTGATTCTATAAACATTTCTTGAGTGATTAAAGCATTGGATCATAAAGGTGTAGATCCAGGATATTGTCATATTTTAAAGAATATTTATAAAAATACAACAGTAACAATCAGATTACATAATGATAGTAGGAAAATCAACATTGAAAAGGGCGTAGTAAGACAGGGTGACTCCATATCTCCAAAACTTTTTACAGCAGTGCTGCAAGAAGTATTTTGTGGATTAAAATGGGAAGTTAAAGGAATGAAAGTAAATGGAGATTATTTAAGTCATTTACATTTTGCAGATGATGTAGTTGTGTTTGCAAATAATGTTTTATAGTTACAGGAAATGTTGCAGGAGTTATCAGATGAAAGTAGGACTAAAGATAAATGTTAAAAGACTAAAGTAATGTTTAATAGATTTTTTCAAAATATGAAAATAAAGATTGGTTATAATGAGTTAGAAGAAATTAACAGTTACAAATACCTTGGTCAGATTATTAATACAGATTGAAACATAATGGATGAAATTAATCATAGAATTAAACTTGGTTGGAGTGCTTTTGGTAGAAATAACTTGATACTAAAAGGAAATATACCTATGTGTTTGAAAAGGCAGGTTTTTAATAAATGTGTTTTGCCAGTTTTTACTTATGGATCTGAGACTTGGACACTTAATAGAAGAGCAATACAGAGACTTCAGACCACTCAAAGAAGTATGGAGAGATGCATGTTGGGAGTAACAAGAGATCGAAAACGCAATGTGTGGGTAAAAGAACAAACAGGCGTTACTGACCTCATTGAAAAAATTAAAAGACAAGTGGAGTTGGGCTGGACATATTGCTAGAAAAGATGATAATAGATGGACAATTGAAATTTTAAACTGGATTCCAAGAGATTGTAAAAGACCCAGAAAGAGACCACATGTGAGAGGGATGGATGAAATAAGAAAGGGTGCAGGGGTGATGTGGAAGAAGAGAAGCTAAAGGTAGGAAAAGATGGATTGAACTTGGAGAGACCTTCATCCTGCAGTGGATTGATGATGGTTGATGATGATGATGATCACTTACCTACGATGATTTATTAGTCCAAAAAATAAAAATAGGCATAAATAACTTTTTTTTTTAGCAATCTCACAAGAATTTTTTCTTGTGGGTTTCTGTGTATAATATAATAAATGAAGAAAAAGTGACAGAGATAAGTTATTGTAAAATAATTTTCAGACTACAAATGGCTCAGATTCAATACATGGTGCAGGAACAAAAGAAAAAAGATTTAGTGCAGTGAATAATAATGATAATATTTTTTTATTATCTATTTTACTTTTTAGCTTGCAAAAAAGATTCTATTTTGTTAGGAGAATCCACTTAATATATGAAATCAATTGATTATTACAAAATGATTGCTTCCAATAATAAAATGTTACTATAATCATACAGCAGAAGAATAAACATATAAATAAAAATATAGATATAATTTAATAGAATTATTCTGATTCAACTCCTGATATCAAAGGCAAAGCATCTACATAACAAGATGGTGGATGGAACAATTCAAAATACAGCAAAACTCTCCATATAGTAGTGCCATCTTGTGCTAACAAGAGCAATCAGTGGATGTCAGAAGGCTTGTGCATAAAATCCCTATCTAGTGCCTACTCATCCAATATCCCCAGACTAGTTTCTGGGTTGTGGCCTTCATCAGTGAGGAGCCTTGGATCTGAGAGCACTGCACCTAAATCTTAGGATCTAATGCAACCCTCCAGCACCCACCTTTTAACTCTATTTAACTACAAAACTATGAGATTGAAATTGAAAATACTATTAATATTTTCAACCCAAGCTCATTAGCTTATATAGTCATATGGGTCTGAACTCAATTCAGTACCCATACATTTTGGTGTCTTTGGCTCTTTAACAACCATAGCCACCACTATCCTATTAGGCAGGATTGGTGTTAAACCACTAAACATCACATGATCACTATCTCATACTAGCACAATAATTGTTATTAAAATTCAAAATACAGCAAAATTGTTATTAAAATTCAAAATACAGCAAAACTCTCCATATAGTAGTGCTCTGGCACTACTATATGGAGAGTTTTGCTGTATTTTGAATTTTAATAACAATTATTGTGCTAGTATGAGATAGTGATCATGTGATGTTTAGTGGAGAGTTTTGCTGTATTTTGAATTTTAATAACAATTATTGTGCTAGTATGAGATAGTGATCATGTGATGTTTAGTGGTTTAACACCAATCCTGCCTAATAGGATAGTGGTGGCTATGGTTGTTAAAGAGCCAAAGACACCAAAATGTATGGGTACTGAATTGAGTTCAGACCCATATGACTATATAAGCTAATGAGCTTGGGTTGAAAATATTAATAGTATTTTCAATTTCAATCTCATAGTTTTGTAGTTAAATAGAGTTAAAAGGTGGGTGCTGGAGGGTTGCATTAGATACTAAGATTTAGGTGCAGTGCTCTCAGATCCACGGCTCCTCACTGATGAAGGCCACAAGCCAGAAACTAGTCTGGGGATATTGGATGAGTAGGCACTAGATAGGGATTTTATGCACAAGCCTTCTGGCATCCACTGATTGCTCTTGTTAGCACAAGATGGCACTACTATATGGAGAGTTTTGCTGTATTTTGAATTGTTTAATAACAATTATTGTGCTAGTATGAGATAGTGATCATGTGATGTTTAATGGTGGATGGAACTGGTAATACCCCCGAAGAAGCTAAATGATGTGGAGTTTGAAGAAATGTGTTTTAATTTCTCCTGATATGCAACAAAGCAGTTTCTCTGAGCATTTTTGCAGTGCAACCAATCATTACTTCACATTAGCCTAAAATACTTTCATATCTTTTGTAAAGCAAACAACACAACACTTTTTTTTTGAATTTCTAAAACTACTGAGAGCACTGCTTGCGTACTCAGATATTGGTTAGCATCTGAAGTATTTTATCAATGTACAATTCCTTATGAGATACATCCCCATTATGTTTACCTGCACGAACCCGTCATTTGAATCTTTACTTTACTGGTTTTAAGAGATTAAATTGTCACATTGTATTACAACTAGTAAATTTAGTGATTGCTTCAACTACTATTTTACTGTACATCCTTAAGATTTATATTGCACACCAGTTTATAATACTCCTAATTTTGTATATTTGGTCAGTCTAACATAGCATTTTTTCATTATCATTGAAATAAAGATGCGATAATAAATTATAAAACCTACTCTGGCCCAAAATAAGGTTGCTTCATTTCAAATACTAAATATCCCTGCTGCACTATCACACTTTACAAGAAATTTTTGTTATATCGAAGAATGCAGATAATTTGTGACTTGACAATTTTTCCATTTTCCCTGTATTTTCTTTATTGGTATATTAATTTATTAATTTCACTAATAATTTTATTGTAAATTTTTTTTTTTAAAAATAAATGGAAAAAAAATCTAAAATTAATACATGCATAATAAAAAACTTAAGGTCTGGAGACTTAGTAAAATTGTTTATACTCATTTCGTCTTTCATTGCATTTGGTGGAATATTTGGAAGTTATTGGGTCGGAAGAGCCTATAATATTATTGACTTCTATAAGTACAGGTTAATTATCCTTTTTGTGGTTTTTTTGTTGCTAAAGAAATAACTTCATCTTCCAAAAATAATTTATGAGTAAAAGATGAATTGGAATTACTAAATAATACAGTATCTTTGGAGTTCAATTGCATAGAAGTGTGGAAATAATCATTAATGCTCAAATCCGTCTCTGAATTCCTTTTTCCATTCGAAAATATAATGGAATACTTTTTACATAAAATGTAATAAATTGAAGGGGGAAAGTAGGAAGTGATTTAGAAAATTTTAATTTTATTATTGAAAACTGTGGTACATATCACCAGATAGATAAAAAAAAATGAAGAAAATGATGTAGTTTATACGTTTACTTCATATCATTTGAAACGAACACTTAATTTTTAACCAAATTGTTTTTATATTATTAATTCAGATTTCCTCTCTTTTTTCCCCTTCCCAATTCAAAATATACCTGTATTCTTAAATTGCATTCTACTAATTATATTTATTTAGTAGTAGTACTATATGTTTATTGCATGTAAAATAAAGAATATCATATATAACTTGTTTCTAGAATTTTTGATTTAATTTAGAACATTTCATTTTTAAATTTATCACTATTTGTCATATCTTCATATCTTATCATAACTTTAATTAAAGGGGATTTGAGCCCAGACGTTCATGTTCCCTTCAGTCATTCACTCAATATAATAACCGATATACATGACCAAATAAATACATGTGGAAAAGATAAATGCTCTCCAATGTAGGTATTTCATGCTGAATCAGCACTCATCGTTTAGTCCGGATCAGCATGAAATACGTATATTGGAGATCATTTATCTTTTTCACATGTATATGGTCATGTATATCGATTATATTAATGTGAAATGACTGAAGGAAGCTTGAAAATCTAGGTTCAAATCCACATTAATTATAAGCTTAAATATATATACTATACTTGTATTTAATATATCATAACTTTAATACATCATGAAACTTCTTTGATATTTATTGACTTTTCTATCAGAAATCAAATTCACATTTTGTTGTGTAAATAAATAATTAAATATTTTACATTTTGATTTTTTTAAAGTTTTAGATATAGCTGATTTCTGTTTAGGATTTATGAATCTTTTATAAATTAACAAATTTCTGATTTTTCTATTTTCAAAACATTCCTGAGTTGTTTGTTAATTAAAGCAACAGAGTTGATATTATTTCTTACTTTTAATTTTATATGTTCTGCCTCTAAAAATTCAGGAGAAAATTTAATTGTTAATATTAAAATAATAATAATAGCTTAATTTTAATATCTTTGGATATATATTTATAACTCATACTGTACAGAAAATTTATTTTTATATTAATTTTTCAACAATAATATATATATTGTAACTTTTTTGTTTTTACTTTTTTTGTGTGTAATATTGCTAGTTTATTTTCACCAATCACTATTATTTAAGAAAAAAAATCATTAATTACTAAATAAAAAAAAAGAAGCATGCTCTTGTCAGTCAATTATATTAAGTTATTTATTGCATTTGTTTATTCTAAAAAAAATCTTGAATAAATTTTAACTCTTTAGTTTTATGGTTGTAAAAAAAATTAATAATTTCTCTTAATTCCTGTTATAACTAAAACAGATATCAGATAATCTTCTACTAATCAATATGTTTTTGGTTTTTTATTAGAACTAAAATTTTTCAATATTACTGCACATTGTGCAGGGTTTCTATTATTTCATTTGAATATCATTAGATTTTTTCCATGACTGTTTTTTATTTAGACCTTTTTTTATAAGAAGAATTCAAGATATATGGAACATTAGGTCTTAAAATTAAATTAAATATTTTGGATTTCTTTAAAAGAATGTTTATCTGTTTATATTATAATTTTTTTTTATTGCCATTAACACCTTATTTTTCATTTATTTATTAATAATAAATAAGTATTTAATGATAATAATTTTTTAACAATAGAAGATAAGATATAAATCTTTTTTTTTAAAAAAAGATCCATCCTCATCATGATAATAATTCATTGTTTTGTCTCATTTCGGCTTGTATGAATTAGAACATCTTAGCTGGTAAATAAAAATATTCAATAGGTTAGATAGAAGAAAATTTTATTATCAAGTAACAGTTTTAAAATGTAAAATGATTGTCTACCTTTAGAAAATTTAATTCAATTATTTGAGTTGTTTTTATCATAAATTTATTGGTTTTATGTTACAAGTAAACAGTGGCATCAAATGTGCTTAAAAACAATTTAGATTCAAGTGTAAATTGTTAAGGAGGTGGCAATCAGCAGACCAATTTCTGCAAATGAGGTCAAATATTATTACTCATTTTTAGTAACCTATCGTGTACCCTACCTGTTTTCAGTTGAAAGTAATAATGCAAATGAGAAAAATGTAAACAAATTAAATATTCAGTAACATAATTTTATAAGAAGAGTAATTTCTATTTATTGGAACTGAGCGGAAGTGAAATATCTTTATCAATACCATATTATATGTATTTAACATTATAACTCTTTCTGTGCCTTCCATGTGCACAACATTGTTGAGAGGAGTAGATAGAGAAATTATTAGGAAGATTTATGGATTAGCAAAGGACATTATGAAGTGTTACAAACTGATAAGGAAAAAAAATTCCATGGCCATCCATATTAATAATTAAAAATGGATTTGTAACTTTATTCCAAAGCAATAAATTTTGCTAGGAAGCTTCAATATTTAATTTATTTTTCCAGTGTTTCCTATTAGTTTTTATGGTTGTGATCTGATCCTTCATGTCAGTTTACAAGTTTTACTTTGTTTCGTTTCTAAATTATTTTTCCCAAATAATATTTTTGACAATGGGATAATAATAGTTGTTTCTTTAATTTTTATTGACAAGAGGATGTTTTTTGGTGTATGTTCAAATAGTAATTTGGATTATGTTTAAATAATAATTTACAGTCTTACTTTTATTGGTTTACATTTGATTGACAATAATTATTGGGAGGATTGTTTTCTGTTGTGTGTGTATGATTGTTGACAACAATTATTGGGAGAAGGGGTGTATATTTAAATAATAGCTTATGTTACTTTTAGTGGTGTACATTTGATTGACAATAATTAGTGAGAGGGGTGTTTTTCGGTTATGATTAAATAATAATTTACGTTACTTTTATTTTACATTTGATTGCCGACAACAATTATTGGGAGAAAGGGGTTTTTTGTGTATGTTTAAATAAAAATTTAAGTTACTTTTATTGGTTACATTTGATTGACAACCGATTTGACTTTCTTTCATTTATAAATTATTTTGGTTTCCCAAATAATATTTTTGACAATGGGACAATAATAGTTGTTTCTTTAATTTGTATTGACAAGAGGATCTTTTTTGGTGTGTGTTCACATAGTAATTTGGGTTATGTTTAAAAAATAATTTACCTTTTATTGGTTTACATTTGATTGCTGACAACAATTAGTGGGTTTTTTTTGTGTACGATTAAATAATAATTTACGTTACTTTTATTTTACATTTGATTGCTGGCAGCAATTATTGGGAGAAGTGTTTTTTTTTTTGTGTGTGTGTATGTTTAAATAAAAATTTAAATTACTTTTATTGGTTATATTTGACTGATAACCAATTTTACTTTCTTTTTTTCGTTTATAAATTATTTTGGTTTCCCAAATAATATTTTTGACAATGGGACAATAATAGTTGTTTCTTTAATTTTTATTGACAAGAGTGGGTCTTTTTTGGTGTATTTTCAAATAGTAATTTGGGTTATCTTTAAATAATAATTTACGGTTTCACTTTTATTGGTTTACATTTGATTGCCGACAACAATTAGTGGGAGGTTTTTTTTTTTTTCTGTATGATTAAATAATAATTTACATTACTCTTATTTTACATTTGATTGCCGACAACAATTATTGGGAGAACTAGGTTTTTTTGTGTATATTTAAATAAAAATTTTAGTTACTTCTTTTATTTTACATTTGATTGACAACAATTTTTGGGAGAAGGGATGTATGTTTAACTAAAAATTTAAGTTACTTTTATTTTTACATTTGACGAAGGCCATTTGGAATCCCTCAAACAAGCTGCCCTTTACAAAGTGAACATTGTTATTGGCAACAATGAGACTTACAAATGAAAGTCAAAAGATGTTTATGGACCTCAATTCGCATATATTTGCTGCGTAATCATAATTTTTCTTTCAGCAGGATGTTTTTCTGCTGTAGAAATGTTACAGCACCAGCTTCCGTGTCTGGCAATTCCCATCTTTTCAAGTTTCCTGTGTTCGAATTAGCCATATTTTTGGTCTCGGAAAATTTCTCACTAAAACGTGACTTAAAGTGTGATCGTTAAAAAAATTATGCTACCCCACCCTGATAGAGAAATTAGGAGGCTTGTAGCTTTATGAGGAACAATCACAACACTGTTAAAATTATTAAAAGGTAACAGTACATCAATTCGTATTAAAAAAAAAGGCCCCAATGAAAATTTAAATAATTTTGACACGATGAACTTAACACACCCTCGTACGATATTGTTACATAAAATACATAACAGCGTTATGATGTAGTGCGTGACACAAACAACTACGGCATTTTCCTCTGCTTTTAGCATAGGGAAAAGCCACTGCATTAGCCGCTAAACCGAGTTAATATTCTTTCTAGGTTTTATCGTAGAAGAGAAGGCTTAACTCCGAGTGAACACTCTTTCTACATTTTAGCGTAGAAAGAAGACTAAATTCCGAGTTAACAATCTTTCTAGGATTTATTGTAGAAAGAATGCTTAAAGGTTTGAGTGTGGCCGCGGAAATGGCATATTTCTAGAAATTAAGCTAGAAATAGCGCCATCCCACGGCTGACACAAAGGATCAGATCACAAACAGATTTTTAATAGAAAAGTGGAAAAAAAACTTTTTGTTAAAATGATTAAAGAAGTTTGGAGTAGAAGTTAAATTTATGCTAAAATAAATTGCTAAAAAGAAAGTTTTTGTATCTCATAATTATAGAGATTAAAAGAGAACATAATAAGTAATTGTTAGTATTATTATTTTTAACAAATTGTAAAATTAGCATAGCTTAATGTAAATGTAATTGAGTGAAATAAACTACTTTATAACAAAAAGATTATATCTGGCACATGATTTGTTAATGGCAAAAAATTATAGTCGAAATATGATGAATGTAAATTTCCATGGCTCTGAATTTAGGTCCAATAAAATATATTAGATATTGAAAAATGATATCTGAAGGAATGAGACTTCAAAACTAATATTAACACATGAAAATAAATTTCTAAAATTTAAATGTAAAAAAGATTCAACAACAAAAAAAAGCAGTCATACAAAACAGGAAAAATAAATCTATATTTCAGTGCAAATCCACCCCCACCCCCCCAAGTAAAATTCCATGCGAAAGTTTTTAAAAAATTTGACTTTGTAATTATACAAACTATAAACCAAATAAAGGCAATCAGATAAAATGAGTGCATAATTATTTATATTGTTAAGAGGGTGAGAGAAAAGAAAATGTGAGAATGAAAAAGTTCAGCTTAGTTAAACTATTGACATAAATCAAGCACATCAATAAGTTATATTTGTATAAGAAACAACGGTAACATTTAAACTGTTTAAAACTGATGAGACTGGCCAAAACCATAATTTTAATAATGTTTAATAATATAACAAAATTAAAAGACATAAAAACGGTTGTGATCTGATCCTTTATGTCAGCCACGGGATAGCGTTATTTCTAGCTTAATTTCTAGAAATATGCCGTTTCCGCAGCCGCATTTAAGCCTTTAAGCATTCTTTCTACAATAAATCCTAGAAAGATTGTTAACTCTGAGTTAAGCTTTCTTTTCTACGATAAAACCTAGAATGAGTGTTAACACAAAAACCTGTTTTCTCTTTAATTTTGTCAATCAAATTTTAAAAAACAGTAATACTACTTTAAAAAACACAAATTACTATTTGAACACACACCAAAAAAAGACCCTCTTGTCAATAAAAATTAAAAAAAAACAACTATTATTATCTCATTGTCAAAAATATTATTTTGGGAAAAATAATTTAGAAACGAAACAAAGTAAAATTTGTAAACAAAAAAAAAAAGTCAATATTAATAGAGAATCGCTAGCCCGGGAAAGTTATATTCATGTGTTTTTGGTTAGAAATTGGGTCATCCCGCGGTTGACACGAAGGATCAGATCACAACCAAAAATCTTAACAATCTAAATAAAAAGAAAGATTTAATAACTTGTTTTTTTTAATTAATGTTTTCAAAAATAATTGACAGTAAAATCTGTCATAAGCAAATAAATATCTATATATATTTTAAACTTTTATAGTAAATTAAACATTAGATAGGGTTATTTATTTTCAAAAATTAATTAGTTAAGATTACTATTTAAAAAAAAATCTCATGACAATCTCTAGTTAATATTAGCTTTGATGTTTTAATGATATGTAATTATTGTTTTAGTTATATGTTAATTGTAACTTTATATATTGTTACGGATACCTCCAACAGCCCTCCAGTGCATTGTACATAACGAGACCCAATTCTAATCCAAGCCCCATAATATTAATATTACTCATTGATGAATAATGTTAGGGCACATAAAGTGACAAACCATCAATCACAACCTAAGTCTTAGAGCCCACTCTAAATAAACATTAAACCAAGTCAGTCAAAAAGATACGACAATTAAGCATTACCACAATTAACATTAAATGTATTATGATTCCCAACACAAAAAAAAAAAAACATACAATAGATCAGATATATAATATTAAAGTAAAGAAAAACTAAATGTTTCTTATCTTTTCTTATTATTTTTTTTTAACAAGTTGTTTATGTTAATTCATAGCAAAGATGATGTCAACAATAAAATAAAAAGGATAAGCACAAACTAGCTTAATATAAAAAATATACAACAAACTTTTTTGTTCAAGGAATGAAAAAAATTATTTTATCTGTAAAAAAAGAAAAGTCTATCATTTCCTGCACAAAGGAACTGAAAGAAATGTTTGAAGGTCTGTATCAACCAAATCAAACCTATAATACTATTGGAGAAATCTTTTACAAGGATTTTAGAAAGTGAGAATAAAGATTTAACTCATGAAACATCTAAACAAAGAATTTGAAAATTAATAATTTACAAACAAAATAAAGTATTCGAATCTCTAAAATCACCATTGATTCCTCACTATAGATTTCCAGATTTAAATCTAAAACACACAATAGCAGAAGAAATATTGATGTTTCTCCAATCAACTTAAATTACAAAACCTAATATATGTCTTGACAAAAGTAATTTTGCAGTACAAAGTGAACATCGTGGAAGAAAGCTCATCGTTGACCATGGAACCATCGTCAAGATTGATATGGGATTGTCCTATCTCTCCATGTCTGGATTGATAAACATCAAAACAATCCTTTACGAAATCTTTTTTTTACTCTTCATTTCAAAACTCCAGTTCGAAGTCTAGTAAAATCAATCTATCATCGGATGTTTGAATTCCCAGTTATGTGTAAAGGAACTACCATAGATTATGAGAACAAGGCATTAGAACAGTGTCTTTACAAGCTATAGAAGACAAGTTATAAACTTGATGTGGTGCTTGTCTTAATAGATAAAGATGCCGTTCGATGGCGCTGTTTTCATGCTAAAATTATAAAATATGACCATTCCCGGGCCGTTGATTTTAATCATTTTGATGTGTTTTTTGTAATGCGAAAATAAAAACAAAACAAAATTGTCTTCTTTAAATATTATTTTTTATTAACGTATACAAATTAAATGATAATAATACATGTAAAATAAAATAAATTACAATTTGATTCGTGTTTTTTATTTTGGTTTATTAGAAAAATCAATTTTCTATCGGGTATTTTTTTTAATGGGGTTACGGCTTTTTTTGTTGTTGTTGTTTAAAAACTCATAATCGGAATAAAAAGTAAAATTTCTAAGTCTTTTACATTTTATTTCTACAGAGAAACAGATATTATTGTGTTACCGCTATTTTTTACATTTAGTTTTAGGGTTAGTGTTCTGTTGTTTGTAATGCTAAAATATCAAAATCGTATTTTTATAAATATTTTTTTTTAGTAACATCTATAAAATAAATGATAACAATAAACGTAAAATATATTCCACAAAGTATAACAGTAGTCGGAGAAAATAAAGAAAGTAAAACTTTTTTAAACAACAACAAACATACATATATATAATATGTCTTCTTTACTTATTAACCATGTTTATAATATATGCTTTTTATGAAATTTAGAAAAAACTGTGCAGAATTGTATTTTTCTTACTGGATATTTTTCTGTTATTGCTCTTTTTTACTTCAAAAATATACACACGGTAGAATCTTGTTTGTCTCGTGGAATGTTACGAACAGTACGTTACTTGACGCGTTACCTAATTCCAACTCACTTTACACATATATCTTGTCAACATTTTCCCACTTAAAACTTCAATACAGTACAGTGTAAAAAGTCTGATAATTATTACTTTACAAAATCTGAACATTTCAATACTTTAAAATAAAAAAAAATCCAATGAAAACAACATTTTCATCCAATTCAAATACACACACCCTCTCACCAAGCCGTAACAATTTTATAAACTGTGCGAATTCGGAAAATTTATTTGTTGCGATGCGACATACATGCTGTACTGCTAACGCGACATAGTGGCCTGCAATCTGTAGCACAACAAAAAAGTTGTATTATAGAAAACACGGGTTCGAGCGTGTCGGCCGCGGAAGCGACATTTTTATGTGTTTTTGCGCGAAAATGGCGCCATTGAGCGGCATCTTTAGCTATAAGACGAGAACCCTTGATGTCATCTATATTTAATTATTTGTATGCTATATATAATAATTTATTTTCTTTATTTTAATATAGGACCAAATAGCTTTTATTTAAGTTTTATTAAATAAAAATAAAATGAAATTTCTTTTATTACCTTGGATAAACAAAATCTCTGAGGTATGCTCTTGATTATGAAATAATCCAATTAATATAAAGGAGAAAAAGTAAGACGTTATCTAATACATATTTAAATTCAACATTCATGTATATCCAACGCATACACGTTCGTTAATTGTTTATTCTAAAATTTGTGTTAATTGTTAATATTTTTTCTTTGCATATCTTTTTAATTATTTGTGTCATGAACTTATAACTCTCCTTTATTGCACAAACATCATACGTAACCGGGGGTCTTTGAAGACAAAAATAAATGAATACTGCACCATGTGTAGCAATGTTGTGTAGAATATGAAAATCTTTTATGTTAATCTGGACATTTAGTGGCTATTCTTTATGGGATCAGGATGTGGGACATTGGTATAAACCAAGCATAAATAAAGAATGATTACAGTTGGCTAAATGAGTTTTTCCTAATTCTGTTTTAAGTTTTTTTGTTAAAATAATGATCCATGTAAATATGTTCATTAAATTTATTTAAATGTTAAACATTGTTCTTGGTTTATTTTTTTGTGGTTAAATTTTGCTTAATTATATCCTTATACTCATATCACGATCATTACTTCCAGATATATAATATACCATACTCACTCCCATTAACAGACATATATTTATTTTACACATATTCCGACTTTGGTGATACAAATATATCCTGAATCAAAGGATCAAGCAACATCTCCCTGGGTTCGAAATTCGGAATAGTGGGAGTAAACTACAATGTGTAGATGATAGGTTAAGGGTAGAATCAGTAGTTATTTAGATCTTACTCTCTTCTCTCTTAGGTATGAGTTTAATGGTTAAGGGTATGCATGAATGTAGACAAGAGATATACTCTATTACTCATCAGGAAGAACCCAACCCGCCTTTGTGCATACCACAAAAAGACCATCCCATTACAGTACACATGTAATTAAGTCAAATAATTTTTTACTTTCATTTGTTTTTAGTTATCTATTTTATATTAATAGCTTTTGAGAACAGTTGCGCCGTACACGCACACGTGCTAGTACGCATGTAATGTTTTGAATTATAATATCTGAATTATACTTAAGGCTGGAAGTTAAGTTATATTTTATCATTCTACATTTCATCATGAAATTTCTTTTTGTCTATAATTTTTAAGACATCCTCTATTATTTATTTTATTTGGTCCTTTGAAAAACCATTGACCAAGAATTCACTGTATATCATTAATCTATGAATTATCAGTCTTAATTTAGACAAACTTTTAGTCACAAGTAATTATTTTTTCATTCATGCCACTACAACAAAGCAAGAACTCATGTGCGAGTATACATTTATGTGTACTTAATAAACTAGAGATACCATCATTAAACATCTTAGCATTAATTAGTGTTTTACTTTATTTATTTATTTTTATTTTAAATGAATATTTATTTAAAAATATAAAATGTTTGATTAATATAATATTAATTTGATAGTTAACTAATGGATGTCTAATGTATATGTCTTTTTTTTATTTTTTTTAAAATCTTTTTTAAGGCACGAAATGTCATCACGAAGGAGGTTGTTGCCATTAAGAAGATGTCTTATAGTGGCAAACAACAAGCAGAGGTTAGTTGAACATTTTATACATGAATACATTACACTGTTAAGATTTGAAGTATATTACTGTTTATAATTTCATCAATTCAATATTATTATATTGGGTGTTTGTATAATATCAGTTTACCAATAACTAGTCGATAAATTATCTACATTTTCTCTTGAATATATTGTTACAAATTGAATATTTAATAAAATCTAGAAAATAATATATTTTACAATAAATTTAATTTATTTACTAAAAACATTTATATAAATCATTTAATAAAAAATATGTCAATAATAATAATAAAAAAAAAGCAATTCCATAAAAAATGAAATTCCAAAAATGAATAAAAGGAAATATAAAATGTGTATTAAATAAAAAAGAAATGCAAAAGGTAGACTATAGTAATAAATATTTTAAGCAAAAGCAATCCATTTCAAATCAGATGAGCGGATTATGACATTGAACATATGTAACTTACATTTGAGTTGAATTAAATTTATGGCTTACTTCAATTTTTAATAGATATTAACTTGGGCCTGGGTACATTTTATGACTTTGTACATTTTCCCAAATCAATTGCATTTTAAGTCACATCTGCATTTGTTTTATTATGGATTGCTTTTGCTTAAAACATGACCAATGTGGATTATCTTCTGCTTTCTTTTATTTGATATTACATTAGTTTCCACGAACAGTTTTCTTTTTGGAATTTCATTTATTATGGACTTCCATTTGGTCTCACATATGCATTTCATTTGCTAGGAATTGCTTTCGCTTAAAATACCTCTCACTGGATCACTTTTTTAAAAAAAAATTTAATATACATTTTATATGTGGATTTCATTTTGTTAATATACATTTTGGATTTGCTTTTATTTTATAGACTTGTTACAAACGGTTTATTTTTGCAATTTTATTTATTATGGATTTGCATTTATGCATACATTTTTTAATATTGTAATTAATATATTAGTGATCTGTATATGTAATCATATGGGAAGGAATCAGATATTTCAGGCATGCGCTATTGGTAATTTACTTGCACTCAACCCATCAGTGAGTGTTTTAAAAGCATAGGTGAAACACTTTATGCTTAGGGCTTATTCTTATATAACTATGACCCATTGACCGTGCATAATTCAGGACTTAATACTGTATCTTTCCTACGATAAATAAAATTAAATTTGTACAAATAATTTGTCATTTGAATTATCAGGCTCATAATAAAATTCATGTCCTGAATTAAGCATGGTCAGTGGGTGTTGGTTTCTATAAGAAATAAGCTCTAAGCATAGATGATTTACCTATGCTTTTAACACTCATTGGCAAGTGAGTGCAAGTAAATTACGAATAGTGCATGTCTGTTTTCATCACACATGATTACATACATACATATATATATATATTGGTAAATAAATTATTTTTATTACAAATGTTATATCCCGACTCATTTTCAAATAATGGACCTGTCCAGAATCCATCTTATCTTAATCAGACTGAGCATTCATCATTACAGACCAATAGTTATATGAATAGATAACACATATCCAGTAGCAGATTCCGGCTAGTGAATTCAATTGTTTTCATTATGGAAGGATCTGGCTATAAATGGTCAGTCTAGTTGGAGATAAAATAAGAACTAACAACAATTTACTGTCAGGCCTGGATGGCAATATGTATGTTGTCCATTATTTGGCTAAAGCAATGTGGCAAGTTCATATTAGAACTGTAAGCTGCTAGAACCTAAATCAGTTATGAGGCAAGCTGTCATAGAACAGCTAAAAGTGTTGCTGTACCTATACTTAAGGTAAGCTGTCACAATTCAGCTGGAAGTGATGTGTAAATTTAGAGTGGCATCTAAAAGTTCCTTCTGTAGTTGCACAGCAACTAGATACTATACCTTGCTAAAAATATCAGGCAAAGGTATAACAGTAATATATATTGTAAATATGTAGCACACATTACACTACAGCAAAATATATTATGTTTCAGATATTTTATTTTTTTGTCAATTATATTTTGAGTCATTGATATGGATTTTACAGCTCTACCTAATGAGTAGACAGTATACAATACTAATTATTTTATATTGATTATAATTTTAAAATATTATTTCTAATGTTAATAAAATATTTATAGTTGAAACAATGAACCTAAATTCAACTTCTTGTTCAGCATTTGTTTTACATACACGTAAATGTAAATTATTTAAATTTGAACATTGTTTATGTCTTAATGTGTTCGATTTTTTTTTTAACCTAATAACAACAGTAGAGCAAAAAGGCATTATAAAATGTTAATTTAGAAAGTATTATTTGAAAATCAATATATATTTATTTTAATAAATAAAAAGAAAAAATATTGCAGATATTTCAGAAATGTTTATTGAGCTAAAGAAAATTTTTCTGTAATGTAATATAAATTGAATACTATTCTGAAATCCTCTAATTATAATGGTAAAAGGAAAAATGCTTAAAATTAAACAGCATACTGATATAATTTAAAAAAAAACTTATTGGTAAATAGTATTTTTTAAAAAAAAGTTAAATGAATGCAAAATAAGTACATTTATATTCATTGTTTATATTTAATTCATTACAAATTACAAAGAAATTTGGCATGGTATATATTATATGCAACAGAGAGTCTTAAATCTTGATAAATTTTTAGTCACAAAAGTAGCCCTCAGTTTGATCTCAAAAAGCTTCTATGCAATGAAGTTCGCAGATTACCTATCACTGTCACTTGCTTTAGCATTACTACCAATATTACTATTATTATTTCTACCATTAAAATGAGTCATCTGCCCAGCATGACAATCTAGCTAGACTGTGTCAAATAGTTATTTTTAGAACATGTTTTCTATGCTCTTTCACTTCTATGGCAGGAAGGGGCATTTCTAAATAGGTCTGCTTAAACATACAATCTTTGCCGGCCGAAACTCTTGTCTTATTGAAATCCAATTCAAAACTGACCCATTAATGATTGTATGGCATTGAGCAAAGGTTATAACTAAGGTCAGCTGGCCTACAAAGCCCATCCCCATCATTGCTTTCTTAATTCTCGAGAGTTTGAGAATATGCATGTAGATAATTGATGGAAATCTTATTGCACAAACACACAGTTCCATTGTCACAGTTAGTATAAGATTTCCTATGACATGTTTTATTATAACTTAAGTGACTGAAGAAGAAAAAGAGGGAGAGGGGAAAGATTGTTTATATCAGATGCAGTATCTAGCCTTTGATGAACTAACACCCTATCCTATAAGGCATTGGGAGGTCTTGGTCAGGTATTGTTTATTTGTTATTCTCAGTTGGCCTTCATACTTAAAGTCATTCCACTATTTGTCACTTCTGGAGTCCAATATTGTTTCTTCTACAAATAATTAAATCTATTTGTGTATTATATGTAATGGAATTATTTTTTGTCCTCAAAACCTTCTTTAAATAATAACGTAAATTATAGGCTTAGTGACCATGGTGTTTGATGCCTCTCAATATGAATGGAAGTTAAATTGTATTATCATGTTAATTCATTAATATTAGCTCGCTAAAACTCACCTAATCGATTTACTTATATATATATTTTTAACTATATAAATTATCTTTTTAATTAAAAAAAATCATCACTTTAATATGAATTCCTCAATTATTTACGGGGGGACAAAAATATATATATATCTCCATTGTGAGTTTTTGTTTGAGTTTAAAAGTTTTGAGCTGTTTTTTTCTTTTTATATGTAATTAGTTAAAATAATTCTCTCAGCAGTTAAGTTTATTGGGGAAAGTAGTGGATGCAAGAGCTAAAGATTCAATCTATTCCATATAATACTAAATCATCCATGCACTTTACTACTGTTACACAATGTTTTATTTATCACGCTCTTTTATAGTTTGCAGTTTTGATTGCCCCAGCAATCTTCTTCAGAACTACAACAATACAAACATGAATATAAATATACATGAACATATAATTTACATTCTATATATACATCTTATATTTTATATTGTTATTATTTAATTTTTACCACTTTTGTACATTCTATATTCATTAATTAAAAATTTATATATATATATTTTCATTCTTATAATATTTAACTCTTAACTTAATCTTTTATATTTTACATTATTATTATTCATTTTACTAACAATCATTATTTATAATTTATTCATTCAATAATTTATAATTATTTTAATTTATAATAATATTATTTTAAACACCTTTTATATCTCCTAACTTCAATGCTAAATTCAAATTTTAAAAATTATTGAATAAATAAATTATAAATAATGATTGTTAGTAAAATGAATAATAATAATGTAAAATATAAAAGATATTAAGTTAGAGTTAAATATTATAAAAATAAAATAAAGAATAAAAATAGAATATATATATATATATATGAAATTTTTTTTAATTAATAATGTAAATTATATGTTCATGTATATTTATATTTATATGTTTGTTTTATTGCTAGGGCAATTGAAACTGTAAAAGAAAGTGGTAAATAAAGCATTGTGTAACAGTAGTAAGTAAACTGCATGGATGATTTAGTATTATATGGTATACATTTGACCATGTAATAAGAAAGAGTAGTTCAACAATTCCTAATCTAAAGTTTAAAAAAATTATCTTTGATGGTACGAATGAAACTATTAAGCGTTATCATAGTGAATATCATTTGATTTGTGAGTAAGTGATTACTTGATACATAAAATTAATGATATTGAAAGATAATGTAGCATTATTATATGTATATATATTGATAGACTGTGTAAATTTACAGGTTTTCTTCCATATGTTATGCATTAAAGAAAATTGTACTTTAAAATGTCAAGTTTTAAGATTTAATTTTGCACATTGTAGAAAAGAAAGATGTGTTGAAGATACTATTGTCAAAAGATGCTTTGAAAAAGCAAGAATAATTGATGATAGACTCATCCAGAATATTTGATAAGATTAGAGGATTGATTTTGTATATATTCTGACAAAATATTATTCCAAACATTAAAAAAAAAAGAGAACACGTGATAAAATGTGAAGGGAATTATTTTAAGTTTTTTTCTTTTTTCTATTTTATTACTAGATAAATAACTAGATATTTCAAATATGTATGTTTTTAAACTGTATATTTATTTATATATGAAACGTTAATGAATTTGACAATTCTAATTTTGGTTTAGAAATGGCAAGATATAATAAAAGAAGTGAAGTTCCTGCGGCAATTAAGACACCGGAATACAATAGAATATAAAGGCTGCTACCTCCGAGAACATACAGCATGGGTAAGTAAAAATATTAATAAGGTAATATAAAGAAGGTAACAAACCTCTGGTCATGTGCTTTTTATGAATTTATATACTTGTTCTTGAACATCAGTTTAAAAAGCATAAATGGATCCTTATGCTTAGATCTTATCGTTATATAAGCCAACCTTTGCTAACCATGCTGAGATCAGGACTTTAATCTTTTGTATGTCTGAATTATAATTTAATAAAAGAATTGTACAAACGGAATGGTCCACTTATACTTTTTAAACAGATGCTCACAAGTGAATGTGCATAAATTCATAAATAGCGTATGACTGGAGGTTTATTACCTTCTAAATGTGACTTACAAAATCACGCTATGCAAATAGACTTATTAATAAGGTAAAATTTTGGCTTTATAATTATCATTATAACACTTAATAAATATCTTCTAATCAAAAGTATGCACCAAAGTTAGGCAGACAAGCTACTGCCCAGGAATTATTTAGATCGTGGGAACTTTTTTTTGTTTGTTTTCTGAATAAAACAACAAATTGCTGTTTAATATTATTTCTAATATTAAGGGCATTATCTATGTCATGATATCAAATTTTTAAGTTATTTGACCTAAGATTGAGAGTGATTTTCTGGTTTACCATTAGCAAATATTAATTTACTATACATGAATCGATCTCTCAAATAATAAATTTATAACTTTTTAGTCAATAAAGAATCATTAATCTTGTGTTTGCTTATTTAAACTGTATGTGTTAATTGTATGTACACCTGGGTCTCGTTTTATGCTGTTGATAGGTTCCTCAGAAAACGCGCACAAAAATACACTTAACTTACCTTGAAAAATGGGATAGGTACTGTAATTTTCAAAAATCGCATAAAAGCAAAGCAACAATGTAAAATTACTTAAAAATTCGCATAACAAAAAAATAAGGTAATAAAATATGACTAATAAAAAATTTCAAATTTGAAAAAAATTGATACAAGACAAAACTTTTTTTATTAACTACAGTATTTAATTTTATTCAAAACAATATATTTTTATGCATAATTTACAGTATTTTACATTTTTTCATACATGTACAGTATTTTAATCATTATCGCTATTTGACGATATGCAGATTCGTTTGTGAATTAGTAAGACATCAGATTCATCACAAGAGGAAATACAACTAGTGCCAACTTCATTTTTTTTAATTGCTCTTATAGTGAATTCACCTAAACTAAAATGTTTTCCAATCGCTGTTGATCTTCCCATTTCGCTAAGCGATCTAAAATTGAAATTTTTGTTTCCAAAGAAATTCATTTTCTTGGGTGTTTTTCCCTCTCCATTAGGGTAAACTAAAAGTTTAAAATAAAAATAAGAACTTTAAAGACTTACGATAATAAAAAGACACCTACTCACCACTGTTGTGCAAAATTTAATTAAAACTAACAATTAAAAATTAAATTCTTATTTTTGTCTTTAATTTTCAATTCCATTTAAAAATCAAATTTCATTGTTTCATATCACATTACGTAATTTTTAAATTGTTAATTACAATTAAAAATCAGATTTTAATTTTTAATTGTCAAATTTAATTGTGCCTATCGCTGTTACTCAGCTTTTAAAAATAAACTTGTGGACACTAAATGATTAATTGATTACGTACTCTTTTTTTTTTAAAAAAAAATAAAGATAGAATGCGATTTAAAATGCAAAAACAATAACCTGCATAGTATAGACATCTATAACGTTTGAACAGATTTATATTATAATCTTGTAAAATTTATTACTTGCGGACACTAAATGATTAATTGATTACATACTCTTTTTTTAAAAAGCAAAAATTGAATGTGATTTAAAATGCAAAAACATAACGTGTATAGTATAGACATCTATAATGTTTGAACAGATTTACATTATAATCTTGTAAAATTTAATGTGTATATATAAAATGGGGAAATCCTGATTTTAAGTGAATTATGAACTTCTTTATTGCATAAAATCTATTACAGTACTATTGTAAAGTGCTGAAAATATTGAAATTATTAGATGGAAGTCGAACTCCAATAATGCACTGTTACTTTAAATATGACGTTCTGAGTGCACAAAATTTATAATATTTAAAGTAAAAGCATATTATCAGAGTTCAACTTCTGATCTAATAAATTTTATAACATAAAAGAAAAACGCATACAAAAATATTAAGAAGAAACAT
The DNA here is from genome assembly GCA_028023455.1 of Epiperipatus broadwayi. Taxonomy (NCBI): domain Eukaryota; kingdom Metazoa; phylum Onychophora; class Udeonychophora; order Euonychophora; family Peripatidae; genus Epiperipatus; species Epiperipatus broadwayi. The sequence goes on along the minus strand of JAQFVV010006224.1, from coordinate 8,397,230 downwards.
GAATCGCATTAAATAAATCTGCAAAAAAAGGGGCCCGGGCGTACTGGTATTTTGTTTCATATAAAAAATGTAACATTTTGTTATCTTAAATGTGAATTTAAAATATTTTGACATGTATAAAATGAAAAAAATAGTGTCATTATAAACTACCCATATATATCTTTTAAATTGTTAATTTTTTTTTTTTTTATTGAACAAAAAAAAAATGTTAAAAAGATTTTTCAAAATAACTTTAGAATGAAATATATATATATATAGGAAATGTATAAACTAGAACATGATCATCTAATCTACTTTTGAAGAAAATTTTATTAATTTTTAAGGAAATAGTGTTTGTTTTCAGTTACTCTCCTTCTCTTCAAAATAATTTTGGTACATAAACATTTTTTTATTATTTATATGTATATTTTTCTAACAAAATGTTTTTTTTAAAATCAAACTTTCCAATATTTTGACATTTTTATTTGTTTTTAATTCATAGTTATAATTTCTCAGGATAGCTTTTCATCTATTGATACTGTATTTTAAGAATTTTCAAACTTTCACCATCTTTTTGGTTATGATCACAAAGTACTAAATCTTCAAACAAAATTTGTCTCTCGATGGTTCATTATGTAACTTGTAGAATGTTACAAACATTTATTGATGAAGTCAGTTTTTTGATAGTATGCATTTTTTTTTATTTCAAGTAATGTAATTAAAAAGGTCATACTTGTTTAAGTTGTTTTTAATAATTTTAAGCTTTTGCATTTCAGTATTTTATATTGAAATAGATAAATGTCTTATCTATTTCATGTGATTTTGAGAGATGGTTAACAGTAGTTATGAGACAGAATAATGAAAGTGGTTTTATAATTCATTAAGGGATATAAATGAAATATTTTATATCTGTTTAAAATAATTATTTTGTAATCGATTAGGTATATTATCAATATGCAAGGATTTAAAATAAAATTTAAAAATATTTTATAATATAGGAAAAATAATGTAAGCTAACTTTTATTGTCAGAAACAAAAACATTTAACTAAAAAAATAAGAGAATGTATTTAAATATATAAATAAACAAGATAAAAAAAAATAGACAAACTAATTTAAGAAAAAATAACATAATTAAATGAATCAGATCAATTAGAAAATAAAATTGAAAAAGAAAAAACTGTTTTTTTTTTTTAAAAAAAAAAGGAGATGAAAAAAGATTAGATTGTATATTATATATATATTTTTTTACATAGTTGCATTTTTGGTGAAAGACAACGTTTTAATTCATAAGTAAAACTATAAGTAAGATTCAATTTCTTGTTATTATTTCAAAATCAGTAATTAAGCAGATAACTATACAGAAAAATGTTAATTGAATGTAATTATGAAGTTTAAGATTGGAAAAAAAAAATGCAGATAAGATTACAGAGCACTGGGTGGTACTACGGAAGCTAAAATGACATTTAATGGTTAGAAGAGGGAAAAACACTAACTGCTGAAGTTTTACTTTAGAGCCAGTAATTGCAGCTTGAATATGCTACGCTAAAAGAAGTTTCAATTCCCAATGCAACTGGAATTATATATTGAGCCAAGTATTCCTACAAGAAAATTTTTGTAAACAAAATTGTAAAACAGAGGAAGGAAAAATGTGGACATTGTTCTTTTACCTCCAAAATGTACATATATTTATTGAGGTAAACCTAAGACATAAATTAAGGAAATTTCACAAGAAGCTGTATAAAGAATTTCTGCAAAGAAACTGTTTACTGGTGTAAAAACTTATGTTGCTTGAGTTATTTAAAAAAGAAAACTTCATAAATTTTTTTGTGTTATTTAAGAAACCTTTTAAAACTTTACTCTGACCTTGTAAGTGTATATAGGCATGTAATTATTATTTTAAGTTAACCATAACATGTCTTCTTTTTTTATTATTGTAAATTGGTAACTGTAATATATATATATTTATGCAGAATGAATGGTCGGGTGATTTATTACACCTAAGTTCAAAAATAGTGATTTTGATTTACCACTGTAATTTTAATTTATTCCAATATTTATTCTTAGTTTAAGAGAGTTTAGAGACAAATCTTCATTCCTTTTTCTTTTAATTTTTTTTTTTTTTTATATATAAAAAAAAGGTTGGCATCAGTTAAAAAGAAGAGAGAGATATGTTACTTTACAGGTTAAAAATGTGTTATTGTAAAAACATAAGAATCACATAGCAATATATACATTGTAACAGTAAATGAATACAGTATATCTACACTTGTAAATTTATGTACTGTAACAGGATTGGGGGGGTATCAGGATGGAAGAAATGATTTGAACGGCGTGATGGAAAATCATCATCACTCCCAAGTCAACATTTAATTAAATAAAACTAGTTTGCAACAGTATATAAGTAATATAGTATTTTATAAGAGCATGAGATTAGAAAATCTCTAAGAACATTGAGACATCAGCAGAGCAACTATAAATCCACTAGCATTATAATTTAAAAAATATGTACAAGTAAATACTCGAGAAAAATAACCATCCATCACCATGAATGATCCACAATATAATAAATCAGTACAATAAACCAACAGTCAACCTTGTGACTGGATTGGAAATGGGTCTTCTGTAGACCAGGCTAACTATTGAGCCTTTGCCACCTTGGGCAATTATTTAAACATAACTTGGATGCACCAGCTTAGTGCCCATCCATTAAAATACACATAATCAGAAATTGAAACAATAATGCTGGGACATTTAAAACATCCTGATTATCATCAATGCTCTGGCCATTTGTACTGGCCAACTATAAACATAACTTTTAATTAAGAAAAATAAAATATAGTGCATGGGCTTTAAAGAGTATTGTCTTTTGCGCCAACCAGGATGATGATTGATCATCGCTGGATGCCCCAAAAGCACTAAATACACATCCCCATTTATATATTCATCCCGTGCATGAATCTAGCTCAGAGAACATAAGCTCTATTACTGTATGTGACAAAGAGATGATGGAAACAATTTTTAACAATTAAATAAGTTTATTAATAACAATAAAAAAATGATATTTAAGGTCTTATAGGGTAAGAGTTCTGATTTTGAATGATACACAATAAAGTTATCACACTGTAATTTACAAGATTACTACAAAATTCAAGTTATTACATCAATTGCATTATTTCTTAATGGGTATCTATAAATGCATACATATATCCATACACAGACGTGCGTTTTACAATATATGATGAAAATATTTCAATTAAACGTAAAATAATTATTAAAAAAAAAATGATTACATTTTATATGTGTTATACTTGACAAGCATACTTTGGAAAATATATAAAATTTCCTACCTATACGTGTGTATAAACAAAATATAGATATAATTAAAATTAGTTTCAGTTTATAAGTTCTCTTTTTTTTTTCTTAAAAAAGGGTACAGTCAATTTTTGAAAAGTACTTGTTGATTAATTATCATCGTTTTTAGACCAATTTAAAAGATTTGCTTTTTCGATTTTAATTCAAATAAAATTATACTTGCATTTAAATTATATATTCTTCTTTTAATGAATATGAAAATTATTTCTTTGCAAAATATATATAGCAAATCGTCTCTCTTTTGTAAGGAATATTTAAAAAATACAACTCACTGTATACACACGTGATGTGTTTATCTGTGGTTCCCTGCATGCATAGATGAACAGCAGCATCAGTACACCAATTTTTTCAAGCTTTCTCTTGGTAAGCTTGGTTTTTGGTCCATCAGAAAAATGTATTTCAGGTTTGTTGTCATCATCAGGTAAAAGTATATAATTCTGGTAATTTGTTGGCATACCATGAGATTCCTTTTGTAGTCTAAGCAATTGTCAAGCTGTCTTCTAGAACATATTTAAGCAGCTAGTTGATCCATTTGAAGTGACCCTGGCTTCATGAATCAAAACTCTGCAGTAAACTATAAGGCAGCTACTGGATTGTCCTTAGATCTTCATAGGAGCTTTGTATAACTCTGCTAGCTATTTTGTCCTTTTTTTTTTTCCAGGATATTGATTCAGAAGTGACCCAGCTTCAAATAAATGAAAACTCCTGTGTAGGAAAATAGTAGCAGCTCCTGCTTTCAGCTACATCAGTTCATGGTAGCTATTCCGCCAACTCTGCTACAGCCAATAACATACTGCAGCTATCTATTTGGGTCAGCTAATTGCTGCCACTTTCTCAAAAAATTTTAATAGCCAGACTGTTCTGTTCAGCTTTTACAAAAAACTACAATCCAGACTTTGCAGTTGGCCACTGCTTAAAATATTAGAAACTCTTCTCACCAACTCTTACAAAACTGCAAGCAGAACTAACTGATATTTTTTTATCAGTCTTTTATAACCCCTGGTTAGGTCAGGTGACAAAAACATACTGGCTGTTTTCAATCTGTGTAATCCATTTGAAAACAAGCTGGAAATTTCTATCAAAGTGTGATATTCATGTTTTTACTTTAATATTTTGAATTTGACCAAAGGTGTGATAATCCTTTAGAATTTTTAATATACAAAGATTTTTAACTAGGTAGTAGAAATGCAAATAAGCATTAATTAAAAAAGATATTTTATACAAGTATTAATTAAAAGATTTTAAAAAATAAATTATGCTTTTTTTTTTTTTGTTAATTTCAAACTCAGAATTACAAATATTATTTATCAGATCTTTTTAAAATACTTATTTCACAATGAAATTTTACTTTAAACCCAGAGTTATTTAACCCTTTACTTATTCTTATTTTATTTTAGGAAATATAGAAAAATACCTACAAAAATTTATGCTGTGTTTATTTCTAATTTTTCTTTATTTTACATATTTATATATTCACATACACTATATTAGTGTGTGTTATGTAACCCAGCTGGTTACAGTACCATTATAAGAACTTCCAAGAATTAATAAATAAAAAAGAGAGAAATGTTTCTTTACAGGTTAAAAAAAATGTTATTGTAAATAAAACGATATAAGAATATTTTAGATTGTTGTTGGTTCTTTTTTAAGATAAATATGATTAGAGATTAAGACCTCTTGTGTTGTTCAACATTTATAATATATATTTTTTATATGAATGAACTTTATTATAAAATACAGTTATTTATGAGCTATTGTTATAATTAAGTATATCTCACTATTTAAAGTATCATTTAAGAAGTAGAAGAAATTACATAGTATAAATACTGTTTATCAGGTGTAGGATCTGAAAGTTGATCATCACCTCTATGAATTATTAATCTTAGTGATATTGCAAGAGATATGATCTAAACACTGACCACATCTTTGATATTATTAGTTTAATAAAAATGTATATGTTTATGAAGATGTATGCTGGCTATGAATTTAAATGTGATTAAATAAATGGATTATATTTTTAGGGATCATTAACCTATGTAGATACATTAAAGGTATAGGATATTTGTTAACAGCAATTAGTGCTTGATCATACCTTATATGCTGTAATCGTGATTAATATTTATAAAAAAAATTAGGTGTAAACTTTAGATTTTTCAAGGATGTTTGAAAGCTATAATTGTTTGTGTATTTGTCTTTTCACACATGCTCTTGAAATATCAAATAATTATAGTTTAGAAATAAAATTATTCCAAAAATAATATTGCTTATTACTAAAATTTGAGAAATATAGATAAAGTGTTAGTTATTTAAAGAAGAAATACAATTTAAGTTATAAGGATTAACAACAGTTTTGGTTAAATATAATGCCTTATGTTTTCTCAAGAAGGGAATAAGTAATTGTATACATGGAGAATTATATTATTAAGTTGTAAAATAAAATTTTCAGTATTATTATTATTCATTTCAATATTGTGAGATTTCAATTTTATAAAAAAATTGTCAGATCGGAATACCAAATTCATGCTCTATTTCATTAGGAATTTGATCATGTATTAATAAATCAAAGATGGTGTATTAGTTGAATTAATAAGTAAAGTATTTGGAGGATTAACATAAAGACTAAAATATTATGAAGAAAATTGTGACAAATCTTATATAGTGCATAGATTATATCCCTGGATCATTTCCTGATGGCATCCAGATTTTGATGATCATGATGATCTAAAGGATGGAGCAAGTATATTGTTTATTTAGACTTACTATGCTTACCTCACATTATCAACATAGATATTGTATTTAAAGGTATAGTTACACATTTTCAATGGATCATTGTCCATCACAATATATTTGAAATTTCTCTCTTTTTATTTTTTTTGTTTTTTTTGCAAATTAAAATTTATGTGATCTCAAAGTTGAAATACAAGAGTTAATTGTGTTGCGAGAGTGATAGATTATTATTATTGATGATCAAGTTTTAGTTGTTGTTGTTTAGTCATTTTATTCTGTAGTCTGGTTATTTTATCTAATTTTAGACCGAAAATTTTACATATATTGTGAATAATATTATATGATATTGACTGCTCATTCCTATTTATTTCAAAAAGCTTTGATTTAAGTTGGTCAAATAAATAAAGATAATTTCAGTTTTTGATTTGGTGTTTTTTTTTTGGTTTTTTTTTTGTTTTGATAAGAAGCTATTAATGTGACCAAATTGGCTGAAATTGATTTGAAGAAATCAGAGGATTTATATTCTATTGCTTTTAGATCTAGCATAGTTTTGCTTGTAGACTATTAAGTTGTATTGATAATGTATAGTCACAAATTTTTTACTCAATCTAATATATTTTTAAAGAGTATATAACAATGGGGAAGAAAAAAAATTTGCAAGGATTATCTATAAATGTGAATGTAAATTTCCTTTTTTTTCTTTTTCTTTACAGCTTGTTATGGAATATTGCTTAGGATCTGCATCAGATATTATAGAAGGTTGGTATTCATTTCACTTTAAATTTGCAAGTGCTTGATTTTATTGGTATGCTTCTAGAAAATAAAATATCCTGATTTAAACATATTAATATTTGTATTTATATTTTTTTTTTTTTTTAATCAATGGAAAGATTTTGGCATCTTGAATATTTTGTCTATATATCATGTTTGATTTCATATAGATATTAAAAGTCCCTACACATTTGTATAGTTTTAATCTTTGTTTGAATAATTATTTTCTACATTTTTATTTATGCATCATTGATGATGAATTTGTTAAATTTAGCATATGTGTATATATTTATTTGATGGCTTGACTATCTACAAAATATAAAGAAATCTAGAGATTCTAAAAACAATGTAGAATTAATAAGTGACTTCATTAACTTCAGTTCTTGTTTTAATTCCTTTATTTGACAATCAATAATAGTGTACTTCATCTACACAAGTTAGTTAAAATCCGTTTAGGAAGCAAATCAGCGCAATCTGTTGATGAATCTCTAGTAACCTTTAGAAGAAGAAATCCAACTGGGATTAATGTGGAAAAAGAATTTCATTTGGATAATTCTTTTGTTGATTGATGACATTCTTGGTTGAATCGCCAGAAAAGAGATCTTGATTTCAGATGAATCTTACGTGGTGAAATTATATTTAGTTATTGATCATCTATCTACATAACTTTTTATAAATTTTTTGGGAGGCAATGTTTTTACAGTAATATGATTGAAGAATATATGAAAGAACAGGGAGCCATTGCAAAGGAATAAATTTAATTTTTATGGTAATATTTATTTAAGTATTCTTCTGGTTAAGTATTCTTCTGGATACTTAACTTAAACATTATCACAGGAAATTTAATATAAGCCCTTTTTTTTTCAAACAAGGGCATATAACTGCATAAGCTAGTGCTAAGGAAGTTGTCTGTAAGATTTTTGCATCACAATCCTAAATAATACCAACCAGCTTTCCATGGAGATTCTTCATAGAAATTATTTTAGAACTAATTTTAGATGGATTATGAAAATAAATTACACTATAGTCCAAGATTACTCTTAAATAGCAAGGGATAGAATTGTATTTTAGTCTATTGTTGCAAAAGATTATAGTTTGATTAGCATAAGATCCCAGTCTTTGAAAAAGATTTTCATATTTTTGATTTTCTTACAAGACTTTTCTGCATTTGGAAAGGATATCTTTTGTGAAATCAAATCATTGTCGTCAGAATAAATAAATTTTAAGTATCTGGAAGATTGATGAATATATTAAAAAAAAAAAAACAGATGAGAAAACTAAATCCTATGAAAGGCTGTTCTGTGAAATATTTTTTCCTATTATGATTGTCATTTAGTATCAGTTCTAATTTTTTTTTGGGAAACATTTTGTCAAGCAAATTAATGGTTTCTTTATATTGTTTTCCAAATAGAATCGTAAATTAAAATTAGTTTACTAAAGATAACACCAGTTGTTCGCAACCTAAAGCCACTTGCTCTATAAGTAAATGCCTCTTTATAATTCTATATAATGGAATATGTAACTATTAGATAATTTCTTTCTGTTGAGGTTTACTCATATGTTGTTTAAATATAAATACATTTGCTATGATTATTTGATTTTGAAATTTAATAATCTCTTTATAATTTAAATAGCAAAAATAATTAGTAATTTTAAAATTATTTAAATTCAAATATTTCTTTTAGTTCATAAAAAGCCATTAAAGGAAGATGAAATCTCATCAATATGCCAGGATGCACTTCAAGGTTTAGCGTATCTTCATAGTATGAATAAAATTCATAGAGACGTTAAAGCAGGGAACATTTTGCTTACAGAAAATGGAACTGTGAAACTTGGTAAGATTTTGTTTTTTAATAAGTGTTGACCAAAATAAATGATCTGTTTAAATTATCATATATAAAATTTGATTATATAATATTTTTTTATATTCAAAATATTTTAAATATACATAAAGTATATATAAAGAATGGATAATGGATTGTATAATTAATGGGTTAAGGTCATTAATATTTATTGATGAATTAGAAATGAAAATAATTTAAAAAAGTAATAATAAATTAAGAAATAACACATTATTTTAGATATGCTGATGATATTACAAGAATTGATAACAAAAGAGCTATAAATAATATTTATAAAGAATTTAATAATAATATATGCAATATAAAATTTACAAAAATGGAATTTGATGTTAAAATAAAGTATTAAGATATAGAGATTAATAGAGATAATAATAACAAAATTATATTAAAATGTTTCATTAAAGAAGATAAATTAAGAAAGATAAAATTTCTCTAGATTCACAACAGGCATGGATATAAAAAAATGGCAGTTATTAAAATTTTTAAACATAATGATAGATATAACACAAATAGGAATATAGATACTTTACAAAAGAACAATTTATTGAATTATACACTAATTATGGGTATAATCCTAAAAGTATGGAAAATATAATTTTTAATTATAAACCACCTAATTCAAATATTATTAATAATTGTATTATAAATAATAATAGCAGATCTAAGAATAATAAAAAATGAATAAAAATTTTATGCTTCCCTAAAATTTATCATATATTACTAAAAAATGAAAATTATAAAGATAAAAGCATTTACATAGGATAGTTAAATAGTAAAAATCTTGACAAATTAATAGATAATTATAAAATAAGAGATGATATGAAATGTAGAAAGGAATTGTATATACAATTACTTGTGGAAATGGTTGTATAATTTACTATGGACATATAGGGAAACAATTAGATGAAAGAACATAATAATGCTATTATTAGAAAAGATGATAGATCTGCATTATATATTCTTTATTTAAAATACGAACATAAAATAAATAGTGTCAAAAATATAAGACCTTCTAAATTATATTAAAGAATCTAATAGAAGGAAGATATATGAACAAATTACATTAAATATAACAAAAATAATTGTATGAACATATATAAAACCATCAATTAATTGACTAATTGTTGGTTAATGTTATGTGATATAATTTATACTGGGTTTTTTTGTATATATATTTTAAAAATATTGTATGGTTTTAATAGGTTTTAGGTAATTTTATATATAAAAAAAGATAGATGACACATTGAAAAGGCAAAAATTAAAATATTTGCCGAAAAGAGCTTATTTTTGTATGATTATTATTATATTTATTATTGCTGTATATAAGGATATTTATATTATATCATGATTTATTTTAAGAAATATGTGAATATATACAAAGAGATTGAATAAAGTTTTAATTACATTGAACCATTATTTTAATGTAGACCTGCTTGTATTTTTTGTGAATTTAATATTTGAACAGGGTGTGATATAATATTAAGCAATTTTTTTGTGGTAAAAAATTAATTTTTCTGAGAAATTTGGTAGAATATACATCTGGGTCTCGTTTTATGCAGTAGATAGGTTCCTCACAAAACGCGCACAAAAGAAATTACACAAAAATAAACTTAACTTTCCTTGAAAAATGGAGGATAGGTTCTCTAATTTTCAGAAATGGGCATAAAAGCAAAGCAACAAGGAAAAATTACTTTAAAATTCGCATTAAAAAAATAAGGAAATAATGTATGACTAATAAAAAATTTCAAATATTTGAAAAAAATTAATACAAGACAAACTTTTTTACTTTTTTTACTAACTACAGTATTTAATTTTACATTTTTTATACATATTTTAATCATTACTGCTATTTGGCAATATGCGTTCGTTTGTGAACTGGTAAGAAATCAGATTCGTGCCGTAATGTACAACTAGCGCCACTTTCAGTCTTGTGCTGTGTTAATGGTTTTCTGTTTCTATATTAACCGCTTTACTGGTGATTAATTTTATTGGCCGAGGGAGGTAAAACTCTAAACTTCTAATTAGTCCACTCACAAATTCAAGCGTCAAAATATATTAATCTTTTAATATTATATTCGCTTTAGTTTCGTTTGTAAAAAGTATATTAATAATTTGTCAAGTTAGGAAAGTGAACAAAAGTTTTTTCAAAAGTAAATGTTTATTTATAATTATAAAAATATTTGACAGCGGGAAATTTAAAACGAACGTTACTCACCAACCAAAAAGTGTTGCTGACATTGACATTGTTGTGATGTCAGTGATTTTTTACGGTGCTGAAAAATAATTTTTGCTAAACTCTTAACTATTTTTCTAAAATAATTTTATTTTTAGCATATTTTATCAAAATAATTTATAATTTGTCAAAAAATACTTTTAAAATGGTCTAAAACATTCGTTTATCATTTTCGAAATGAAACAAAAAGAAATCGTAACTCTTCAGTTATTGACAACCATTTTCTTTGTTGTCGAAATGTAACAGCCAATAAGATTCAAGAAGAGACCACCTACTTTGTTTTGTTAGACCTTTAATGACAGCTTTATTGATTTTTTACTTGTAAAATAATTCAAGAGAGGGCAGCATCTTACGGAACTTTTTTTAACCTTTAAAAAAAAAATGCAAAATCGTAATTGTAACGTTAAAAATAACAAAAATACACTATTAAAAGCGGAATCTTGAGTTAACTCGAACTTAGCTGTCAATGTGTTAAAAAATGAAATAGCAATCAAAACAAAAAGATTATACATTATCATTAGAAAAATTATTTTCAGTTTACAAAATCAATAAAATCTTCATTATTATTTATATTAAAAATCTAAAAAAATATTTATTTCTGTTATGTCTAACAAAATATGTTTTAAAAGTTTAAAATTTTTGAATATTTATTGTGATATTTTTATTATTATTTACTCATTAGTATAAGTAGATTATTTACATAGAAGCTAAGATTCTAAATACAGTTTCAGGGCATATTCACGTTAGCTGCTAATATAACGTTATATTTCTGAAAAGAAAAAAAAGTATTTCAAGTCAAAATAAGTTATTAATAATTTAAACTTCTTGATATCTAATAAATATAGTGAGATATGAAGGATATTAAGAAGAAACATGAATCACATAATCTTCAAAATCACATTAAAATAATCCGCATAAAACGAGACCGGGTGACCCTTTTTTTTTATTCATTATTCAAGTATGATCTACATATAGTTCAGTAATTATGTGAAGATTCTGAATTTGGAAGAAGTCAGTATTATATGGAAATAATATTAGCATTTGAGAATTTGCAGTTTTTTGTTATGGAGAATAGTGATTGGATCGAGAGAACATTAGAAGGTAATCTAGTTGATTAGTTTATTTTAAAATTTCAAGACAAAAAAACTCTTATTATTAAAACAAAATTTAAACAATTGTTTGGCTGAACACATTTAATGCTGCAAGTCATTTTATTATCCCCTTTTATGTTCCTGACATAATAATGTTGACATCAGAAATTAGAGGCTTTGAAATAGCAATTTCTCATAACTTTAGAATATTTTGCTAGAGAATATATATTGTTCAAATATAATTGATTTTACAATGATTTGTTCTACTAAGGTTTTGTGTTTTATGGCTACAATAGTGTCTTTTAATGTTTCTTAGTATGCTTTTGTATCTGATTATCGTTGGTTCTAACAACTTT